>OV656823.1:5000-2505000 GCA_927399485.1 Calamotropha paludella | reverse complement strand
TTTAATGGATCGGGATGCATGGAAGTTATATGTGTATTTTCAACATGACACTATTTATTACGGGTTGTGTCATACAACATTAGCATTTGTAAATTTTTTAAACTAATTTATTACCGGTAGTTAGAGTATGACATGTTCTGTTAATACATTTCTTGGGTGATGACACGTGGTGCGGGTCGTTGCGTTCCATAACATATGGTTGAGCAAAACGATGGCTGCATCATACGTCATGCTCGTGAACGGGTGATGCCTTGGGAAATGGGTCTGCTTTAACCTTCAGTATTATTGACTAATACTAAACATACATCTTATTGCTCTCTTAAATTTGTCGTTCATACTTACTTACTTACTTAAGTAAGTACAGATAATTATTGACTTTGTTGTAATCAACGAAATAATGATATTATTATAATGTTAGTATTGTCATAACAATATAATTTTGTTTTTTTTTGTGGATTATGTATGGTGACGACGTATTATATTGTAAATGTCGTTACTTCTGTTAAAGCTGATGAGTTTCTTGCGCCCATTCTTCTTGTCAGTTAAAGATGTCCAGAATGGGTGGTAGGTAAAAGTTTTGGACGATTCAAAACAACTTATTTTAAGTGCATTTGAATAAAGTTGTTTCCATTTCCATTTTCATAAGATACGTAATAGATAGATATGTAATATTTGTAGAAAAATATACAAGTACCCATGATTCAAGTACACATGCTCGTATTTATCAAACAAACATCTGCCCCTTCAGGGATTCGAACCCAGGACCGTCGGCGCGAAAGGTAGGACCGATCGCTACCGTTGCACCAAACGGTCGTCCATATTGGATCCAATATCTGTAGGCTATATTACATAATATTTTAATAGAGATACCGAGCCTTCGGGCCTCGCCTGAGAATTACTTGTGAGGCACATATACGACGATCATTACTTTAGTCATTCCTGTAAAAGAGTCTAAACATCAGTACTAAATATAAAACCAAAAACAAAAGCGTCATTTGTCCTGCCATAGAGGTTTTATTTAAATGTGCAATAGGCGAAGAAGTGTAAGACCTAACCAATAATTATACTGAAAACTAATCTTTTAACATAAAAATAGTCTAAACAGCAAATACCGGTTTCAAACCTGTTTCTGAACAAAGGAATCATTGAGTCGCAGTTAGAACAAAATCTAGGTTGATTGTGCGACAGTAAAGATTTATCCGAGGATTTTAGATTTTAGGCCGTCCGCATACGGCTGTTTGTTTTTAAAAGGATTTTATCAACTCCATCGCTCGAAATAGGGATTGTTTTGGTTGAAAACAGGTCTTGCTCATTTCTTGTGATCCTGTAAAGGCTATAAATTTTACGACTCGATACCAACTTCAGGATAATATTTAATCCAAATTAGATTTTAGATAAACCCAAGATCTTTAATGCATTGAATAGGGGAATAATAAAGAGTAGATTAGCACAATACCTTCACAAAGGGTAGTATAAAAAGAACTTGTATGTATTAAGTTCCTTTTATAATAATCTTAAGAACTGATTACAAATATGATTTTTTATTTTTTTATCAATTATTAATAATCTAATCAATTGTAATTAAGAGAATAGATGTCATTTATTCCCTGTATATTCTTAAATTTGTCGTTTATTCCCTGTACGTTATTGCAATGTTCAGGGATACTTACTTTAAGTAAGTACAGATACTTGTTGACTTTGTTATCATCAACGAAATAATGATATCATTACACTATTAGTATTGTCATAACAAAATAATTTTGTTTTTCTTTGTGGATTGTGTATGGTGACGACGTATTATATTGTGAATGTCGTTACTTCTGTTAAAGCTGACGAGTTTCTTGCGCCCATTCTTCTTGTCAGTTAAAAGACGTCCTGAATGGGTGGTAGGTATAAATGTTGGAAACTACTTATTTTTAAGTGCATTTGAATAAAGTTATTTTCATTTTTTCATTTTTATTTTCATTTTTCATGAAATGTATCGTTAATCATAGAATAGTATTTGATATGACTTATAACCTTTCGCGCCATTCCATTGCGTGTCCCCCTTCCTAAGACAATCAAAGGAAAGGGGTAGGGAAGACACCTGGAGCGATTGCAATGACGCTATGAGTGCTATTTGAGCCATCAAATGAGTCGGACCTTAAAAGGACAAGTGGTGTTGGGAATTGTATTAAATTACTGCTACATAGAAAAATAAAGTTTCGAGCCGTCGTACGAGTTGTTTAAATAAATAAAGTATGGAAAAAAAGGTTTGGATGTGTAACCTTCCCAAGATTTTAAACGAATTTCCTAAAAGTTTGGTTGAAAAAAATAAAAACATAAGAATACTTTACATCTAAGCTAACCAATTCGTTGCGCACAAAAGAAAGTTCTTTTGAGTCATTTTTCACGTAAATCAAGATTGCTGCCTTCGTTTCTGGTAATTGTATGTAGCAACGAATCGGGTTAAAAACAAAAGGGCAACTTAGGGGTTCACAATGTTTAATTTAAAGATTCTGCTTAAATATGTTATATTTCTTTTCATGAAATTAGAAATAAACAGGTAATTTTTTTTTGCATGTAATCGCTATACAGCTCTCGTTGACCATAAAAATTGGGAACAGCGTTTGCAGTAAGCGTGGATATTCTTCTAGAGACTTCTATACATAGCTTTAGACATATTTCGGCTAAAATTATGAAAACGATTTCATTTGTCAAATAGATGAATACAACATATAAATAAATACATTTAGTTCTGCGCCATACATTTCACACTTAAAAAAAAAAAAAAATTTTCACCGTCTCAATTGCGCATTTTATTTTGTTTTTAAATTTAATCCTGACGTTTCGTCGTCTTAACAGGAGCCGTGATCGATCACACGATAACTAAAGTAATCGTGTGATGTTGTCATACAAAGTTGTCAAATGTTGTCATACAAAGGTTGTCATACAAATATTTTAATAGGGGGTGTTTCTAAGTGTAACATTATTATACAAATAAAACTTCAAGATTCCGCGTATTTTGATTTTTTTTAATACAATAACTCCATTTGAGAATAGATGTAGTATGGCAATATTTCCTATGCGGGCAAACTAATATTAGCTATAAAATCAGTCTATTGCCCGCATAGACTAAGCGAGTCAAGGCTGTTACTAAACACTTAAACACTACAGCTTTCTGAGGGCTAATTTTGTAACACCATTGTTCGGAATCATTTATACTGTCAAATAAATATTTATATAGAGTCTTTTATGATTTTTGGAGTCTACACCTTAAGAATCAATTATCATATAAGGCGCACGGTTTGAAAAATAAGAAGAGTAAAATTTAGTGATCGAATGACAGCGTTACGTTTTTTTGCGCGCAACGTATAGTGCGCACCTTTCACTTTTATTTCTAAGTTTTGTTATATCTGTGCCTGTTTGATAGATAATCCTTTCTAAGGAGTAAACTCCAGTTGTACGCCAGAGGTGACACAGACACTTTTTTCACATATTTTTTGCATTTGCTTACAAAGTATTCTCAGGTGGGACTCGAACACCTCGAACGGGTGCTCACAGGGCTCGATAGCTCAAATGGGACGGGACAGGACATCCAAAGCTTGGTGGTTCGAATCCCGCCAGAGAGTAACTTGTATGTACATATACATATTTGATTTTTTTCATCATCATTGAAAATGTTAAAAAATAAATCATTAATCAAAAATGATTTTTGTCATGAAATAAATAAATAATAGTTTTGAAATCGGTTGATTTTTTTTTATACCTTTTTTTATAATGTCAATAGTTTTAAATATTAGTCTTATATAAACAAACTTACATATACTGCTCTCCTTTTCGTAATTGATGTCAGCCTATTGGAAAGTACTACACAAAATATTATTTAAATTAAAAATCATGTCAACCTTGAAAATGTATTATAAATATGTATGTAAGATAATTTTTGAAATCTGACGAATATGACAATTAACCGCTTACTTACAAACTATACCCATTTGAAATATTAGTATAGATATTGTTATTTTTTATGTTATTGTTATGGAAGCAATGAATTGACTATTGATTGGTGCAACGGTAGCGATACTGCCTTTCGCGACGATCCTGGATTTTGGTCCCGGAAGGGACAGATTTTTGTGTGAAGAAGACGCGCATTTGTACCTGAGTCATATATTTCTAAAAATATTACACATCTATGTATCATATGTATGTCAAGGTTGTAGAAAATGGGAAATCTGTAATCACCGCCTAACTCCTAAAAAGGCGTGATTGTTATGTATGTATGTATATACATTACCCTTGTGTCTATAACATAAGCAACAATGAAAAAAAAGAATATATTTATGAGCAGCTATCAGAATAGTAAAATTCTGTATCGTCTATTTTATATTTTTATTTATAATTTACAGATGAAATTGCTACCTCTAATCGATTCGATAGGCTTCAATCCTAAATTATACATACCTATACGTTATAGAGTAAAAACTCTTTGAGATGATGTTTATACAGCTGAGTGTGTTCTATTGTGTGAAGGATTAGTAGTTTTTGTTGCTTAAACTGCGTGGGAGCAGGTTTGATGTTGGATCAAGCGATACTATATAAACCAACACTCGTTTATTCAAATTCGATTTGAATTTACAGAATATTGAGTCCTGGAATGAATAAAAATACTTTTTTATGAAATATCTTAGTTATTTATAAATATTAGCTGACCAGGCCACGCGTTGCCGTGCTACTCGTATATAAATTTAAATAAAAACTTGAGTCTGTAAAATAAAAAGAAATCTTCAATATCAGTTAAGTAGTTTCAGAGTGCATTGCGGTCAAACCCTGTGATACAAATTTTTATTTATATAGATTTTTAATTCCACTTATAATAATGTTCTCGTATATCTTATTTAAAACTTTACAATTCAATATTGTTTAATTTCATCTTCCTATTAGTTTTTATTGATAAATAGATATAAAACTATTTAAGTTAAATTAATTAAAAAAAAAGTAATAAAAAACATTTCCCTACATAATATATACACCTTACTAAAACAACTAAATTAAAAACTTGTAGTTTCTTAATTAGTACATTACTTGCATAATTATCCAACAACATTGTCCGCAACGTCCGCAGAGAGAGGCTAGGCTAATGAGTGTGAATGCAAGAAATATTATTACTAACTGTCTACATACAATAGTACAAAAATGTATACAAACAACACTTGCACTTTGAACAACTTATCTCGAACACGTGCATTGTAACAAAAGATTTTTTTTTCCATTGCAAAACCCATTTACTAGGTCAAAACGCAGCAAAAAGTACATTCAATACTTTGCAGTTAATATAAATCTTAAGTGAAATATTTTTAAGGATTAATTTTGTTTGTATTTGTATGTCAAAGACTGGTGAAATAATCTACCTGTTACGTAAAAGAAAAGTGGTGACGGATTTAGGTTTGGTACAAAACGTGCTTTCGTAGTAGTTTTGTTGGGGATGAACAAGAAGTTTGCTTATTTAGATAAATAAATTTTAGCTAGTCTAGGGAACATGGTCGAAAATATTAATCTCTAAAATTGCCTAAATCAATAAATAAAATTTAATTGTATGCTAGTGTTTGAAAATAGAAAAAAGTTATCGTAAATTAATGAAAAACATGTGTGCAATTCACACGTGGTAGAAGTGAAACCTTCAAAAGTAATACGTACACGTATACAAAATACCACGGTTGTTGTGATGCCTTCTCTCAAGCTTTGTACTACGCATGCGCACACAAACATGTATTAACACACGCACATAATGCTTCCTATCTCATTTTCTCCTACGTTAAATGTTATGAATTTATGTGTCTGTCTTTTATTACTTTCACGTTTACGTTTCAAAGAGACACTGTATAATGATTCCTATCTCATTTTCTACTACGCTAAATCTTATGAATTTATGTGTCTGTCTCTTTTTACTGTCGCTTTTTCGTTTCATTGACTTTAAATCACAACGATACTAAAGAAGTTTTCACTTCAATCTCTACTATATAAAAGAAGGACTTTGTGGGTTTGTTACCATATATAGTTACCATAAGCCAAAGAATAACAGTTTTTATAATCAATTAACGTTACCATAGCAACGCGTGGCCGGGTTATACCAGTAACGCGTGGCCGGGTTATACCAGCAACGCGTGGCCGGGTTAGCTAGTAATTATAATAAACAACATCACACGTTGTTTTAAAGTTAGTTTGGCTAAAAAACTTGGTTATAGAAGTCAGAAACGATGACGGTACCACAATACTCAGATCCTCAGATCACAGTAAACAAAGTTGGTTGCAAACACCTTGTTTTCTGTGATCTGAGCTCAGACCCGATTCAATACAGAGTTCGTTTTCTACATCAAAGCCGGCTAAAACAGTCATGGTAACGCTACTCTAAGGTTTAAAGTTCGATCCCCGTCTGGGTTAATGTAGAAAACCAACTTCTCTATATTGGCACCGGACTGAGTGTTGTGGTATAACACAAGTGCTTTAGTTACTTAACTGGGATCCAGAAAAATGTATGTGATGACTTTTGTTTATTATTTATGAGCTGACCCGACCACGCGTTGCTGTGTTATTTATAAATTAAAATGAAACCTATTCTTTGTCCTAAGTTGGAATGAATCCAGCAAAATAAAAAAAAAACATCAAAATCGGTTGAGTAGTTTCGGAGTTAATCGCGGTCAAACATTGTGACACGTAATTTATATGTACATACCAGCTGACCCAGCCACGCGATGCTGTGTTATAAATTAAAATAAAACCTATCCTATCTTTTAAGTTAGATCAAATAACAGATAGTTACGAAGTTTGATCAAAATCGGTTAAGTAGTTAAGGAGTCCATAGTGGACAAACAACGTGACACGTAATTTATATATGTTAAGATTTAGATATACAACTGTTTTAGTCTTTTTCTACCTAAAAGTTTGTCTTGTTTACGTTAAGTTGATGTTTTTATAGATTTCAACACGTCTCAACGATTTTTGAACAGGAAATTTTATCTTTGCCTCCTATTTATATTTTGCTGGTTTTTAACGGAAATGAATATCATCAGAATGAAGCTCCCAATATCGCATCTGCTTAGGACAGGCAATTTATAGTAGTCAACAAGTTAACACATTAAAATCTCACTAGTGGCTAATCGTTGTGGAATAAACATTCTTATAGGTACCCCATGTTTATTTATTTAAGCATTCCATTAATTAAACATAATATCTATAACATGTTCAATTTCTTTTTTATTATTGAAATAACCTGGAACATACGTTACGACACGAAAGTCCCCTGGCTAATTCATAAAATACACATTGTCTCGGGAAAAACAAGGAAAACCTTTAAATTGTTTCGCATAGCAAACATTTGTCATATGAGGCTAATGATTGGGCGACATTAATTTTTTTTAACAAAAAATCACTTGCTGTTCAAATTTAGTCAAACATTCGCGTTAAGTTAGCATCTGCGTGTATACACTTAGATACTGTTTCTATAAAAAATATTAGTTCTTTTATTTATTTCTTTTATTTAGTTTATATTATAATTAAACGAGTGTTTTTATTTTAAACATCTTTGTTCTTCTTCAATGTTAAGTAAATATATTTTCAATAATGTATAAATAAACCATTTAAACCATAACGAAGCCTTTATTTAAGTTTTTATATATTAAACCGTGAAATTTTGACTCCTTTATAGGAGCTGTGATCAAAGGATGATTAAGGTAACCGTAGTAACATAGCTAGGTAACCAATAAAGAAAAACAAAACACAAACACAATGGTGACAATAATTACGAAAGTCGCAGCCGCAGGTCTTAAAAAAACCGAAATTATTTTACAAACTTATTTAATTATAGAAAAATTACAATAAAATTATTATAACTAACTAAGACTAATTGACCCGATCGATGTTGGATTCGAAGTGAGTGATGATGTCGTCCAGACGGATGGCCTCGATGATGGCACGAGGCGACAGCACGCACGTTCCGCAGCGTTGGCATTTCCTTCATGATCCAACATTTAGGTATAGCCTAATTGCAAGGATAGTGTCAGCGGTCTTCATATAGCCAATATACGTAATTCAATATATACCCGTTTACCATAAATACACATTTAATAAATATAAGACACCATTACATACATTGTTCTGAACCCAATTTAAGAAGATTAAGCACTTGTGTTATGGAATTAAGAAACAAAGATGGTTTCACAACAACCAGACTCGAGCCAATATAGAAAAGTACGTTTCTTTAAATTCACCCGGCCGAAAATATACCCAGAACCTTACAGTGGTTTTTTTATGTGAATTGGTAAGCGTTTGACAGCTATCTCGTCTGATGGGGAGCGACGATGCGATCTAGGATGTGACATGCTTGCCTAAAGATAAAAGATACCTTTACTCGTGACCCCTAAATTGTAAGTTTTGGGATACACAGACTTGGGCAACAGATTTACCATAAAACTGTTATGCGAATCACTCGAGCATGAAGATCATTAAATCCTTTAAAATGGCTCTAATATAATTTAAAGCAATATGTGTTTCAAATTTGCTACTCAATATTATTATTTTACAACAGAAACTCTCTTATATCTGTACATCACTAATGAAGCTTTCGCGTGTTACAAAATGTCTGAACAAACACGTTGCCAAAATAACTGACGACTACGATTTGAACGAATTCATCGATTCACGATTTCTATTTTCCTTATTTGCTAACTCATAAAATTTTTTCTTTACTATTTTATTTGCTGGGGACAAATAATTTATATTCATATTTAAACTTAATACAACATAAAAAAAATATATGAATCTAAACTAAAACATAAGTTAGACAACACAAAAATTAAATAAAAAAGCCTAAAATTACCCACACCGCTGCTGTTAACTAAGATGCTTACTAATTTGTCTTTTCTAATTTTCATTAAAATGCACATAAATATCACTCATCTGCACTTTGCTCATGAAAGTAGAGTAAATAACGTAATTATCGGACTCAATAGAAATCAATTTGAAACTAATACTAATGGAAATAGAGTTTGAAATCGAACTGACAGTGTAGGAAAATTTCTTTGCAAATACAAAATTAGTAAGAGCAAAAAACCACTTGGCTTTTCTTATCTCCGTAGACAATGGCCGTGGGAAAATACTTGAAGATAACTGTAATAAAAAGAAAAAACACATTGTACATTTCGTTGCAAAACAAGACAACCCATATTTTCTAAATTTAGATTTTAAATTGAAATAAACATAATAGCGTATTGACAATAAAGTTTTGAGTCATACTTAAATCGAAATAAAGCGGAAGCATTATGTAACGTATATTTAAAATAACTTGTAGCAACCACATTTTTCTATTAAAATAATATTTTAATGCTGGATTTACACACACAAATTTATATTGACAGGCAGGTAAGCATAACGAGTTTATCGCAATATTTTTAAGTTGTAGTATTTACATTTTATATTTTTTATTATAAAAACATTTTCCTACATGAATAGAAACAGAATAATATTTTTTAATGTTTTTCAAGATATTAATTACGCCTGTAAAAAGCAACTTCGCCTGCGAGCCCTCAAATGAGATTCGAACCTTTACCTTTAAAGCTACCGGGGCTACCGCTTACCGGGCAAGTGCTATGACCACTAAGCTACCGAGACGCTGGCATGCGCGTCGAAATAACCAAATGTATGTCAACTGCTACTATGAGCTAGTATCGTTCCAGCAACGTTGATAGTTAAGTTCCTTCAACTTATCGAAAGTAATATTTTTGCTAATTTTAAACATTCCATTTAAAAAGAACCAGCTATTTAATTTTATTTTTAATTTATTTTTCTTTTTTGCATTGACAATGCCCTATTTCTATAAGATATAAGTGGTTGTTTTATACAGGCGTATTAAATTTGTTATTAAATATTATTCCTTTGCATAGTAAAAATAAACACAAATATAAAACTCTGTTTACCGAGTTTCAATATGTATGCTAATATTGAAAAATAAACATTTTATCTTAATCGTCACCCAAGATCATAAAAAAGATGTTCAAAATTTATTTTGATACAAAAACTATAATTTTAACTTACACTGTTTTATTGCAAATCTGCGGTCGCGTGCGCACAATCGTGCAATATTCCATAATTTAACACTTCCATGTTTAAATTGACAGAGGAAGTTGAACTCTAAGAGATACGAAATAAGATTCAAAAATTTTTGTAATCGTGTAGACAGTAGATGTATTAGAAAATGAACTCCAGTTATTTTACAGTTTCTTAGGTCAAGTTCGGACTTGCTGTTAATTTGAGCATGAAAAATATACGTGCTCTTTAAAATCTAATATTGAGCATGGGCGTGGGGCTGAATTTTCAAGAAGATAAAATGATAAATATAATATGTAGCAATCGGTTGTGAACAGAAAACATGAATGACACTGACATTGAGAATTTTAAAATATTCACAAAACGTAGTATAAAGAAATATGTAGAATCAAAAGAGTTCTGAGGTCCAGCCAATTATCGACAACGGACTTTGGAGTCAGGATCTTCAAAATCGGATTTTTATTCAATAGCAATCTGTCGTTCAGCAAATCTATAAATAAAAGTGAAAGGTCACTCACTCATCAAGAAATATCAGGAACTACAAGTGCCTAGCACTCTCATCTTTCTCATATTTTGCGAAATTCCACCGCTTTAGGGGTAAAACGGGGAGGCAATGTTTGTTAGAAACTTCTATAGTTTAAATAAATGGGTTTCCAAATTTTGATGAAAAACTAATTTAAAGAAATTAAAATGTAGTTAATTATTAACCGACTATAAAACGGAGGAGGTTATTTATTCGAATTTTTTTATGTATGTTCGGGCATAACTATAAGTAGATTATATTGATACAGTGTAGGTACGATTGCCGTAAAATCGGGCAATTTTCTTATAAACGCGCACATCTAAATTTTCACGCGAACGAAGTCGCTGGTAATACCTAGTACTTGTAAAAATTCAAGGTTTTTCATAGTTTTATTTTGGATTTTGAATTTTAGATTTGAAATACTAAATATTATTTAGTTCTTATACTTTAGCGATGATTGTCCGTTGAAATGAAACCATTTTAAATATACCACTAACCGCGTTTTATTTAATTTTATCGTGACTTTTGAAGTACATACGTACATAGTTTACATTATTACAATAATATGTTAATTAAATTAAAAACAAATACAATGATTAACTTTAAATTATAAACCTGAAATTATAAATTTATATTATTAAATTATTCTCTGAAAAACCCAGTAGTGTCATTTTTATATACATATTTAATACCAATTACTGTTAAGATAAATTATTATAATAGAAAAATACTAGAAAAAATCGACTCGGGTCACAAGTGAATTCTCAGGCGTTCACGCCTTATAATTAATAATATAATTTATCTTATAAGATCGCATTGAAAATGTATAAAATATATAAAATTATAAAACCAATTACTGTTGCAATGTTTTCATCAATCCAATACAAAATGTCTTAAAAAACCAATCCAGCTCACTTATGGAAATTATTAATTTTATCATTGATTGCTATTTATTATCAAAATAATACACTAAGCAAATATTAAATATAAATAAATATTTTTTTTTTTACATTCACACCAATTAGCCTAGCCCAAAGTAAGCACTGTACGGCTTGTGTTATGGATGCTAGGGTATCGGATAAACATACATATATAATACATATATATGTAATATTCATATAAATATATATAAATATCCATGACTCAGGTACAAATGCTCGTATTCATCATACAAACACTTGTCCCTACCGGGATTCGAACCCGGACCGTCGGTGCGAAAGGCAGGATCGCTACCGTTGCACCAAACGGTCATAATTACTTATAAAAAATAAGTACCATTTTTGCTTGGCATGCTAAACAAACATAGCATTTATTTATATGTCATTCACAATAAGGGTAAACAATTTACTAATAATAATAAATAAATAATAATAATAAATAATAATAGTAAATAAATAATAATAATATTAGACAACATCATATACATTGTTCTCAACGAGTTAAGTAGCTCAAGCACTTGTGTTATGGAATTCAGGAACCATGGTACCACAACACCCAGACCCGAGCGACCCGCGAATCGAACCCTGGACCTCGGAGTGGCTTAACCATGAAAACCGGTATGCGAGCCACTCCACCACGGAGGTCATTATAGGTCGTAGGTATAAAAATATATTCGTAATTTGTTTCGAATATCATTAAAGTTTGAACGTATTCCAAATGCTTAAACAGCTTGATATTCTCGATTATTCAAGACATCGATGTCGTTCAGCCTTCGATCCTTTCGTTTCGTGACCTCGCCATAACACTCGATAATTATGATCAAGACCTAAGACCTGATCGCTATCGCCATTGCGGGGGAAGGCCTTTTGGCCTACACTTAGATTTCACCTTGAGACCTATTCACATTTTGCATTGTTTACAAATATTACTAGCATTTTCATTTAAAGGTGTTTATAATAAATACATACATACATGTATACATGCATACATAGATGTTAACTTTCTATGATCCTGAAGTACATCTCGACTCAGCCATAGAACAGAGTTCGATGTGATCATGTGATCATGACTAGTTTTTTAGCTAAATGAGACCTTATCTCATTTAGCTAAAAAAACTAGTTTTTGCGTCATGATCACAGCGAACTCTGTTCTATAGATAAGTCGATATTTTTATTTAATTTTATGAGATAAGGTCTCATTAAGCTAAAAAACTAGTCATGATCACATGATCACATCGAACTCTGTTCTATGGATAAGTCGATTTTTTTAATAAATTTAATGAGATAAGGTCTCATTAAGCTAAAAAACTAGTCATGATCACATGATCACATCGAACTCTGTTCTATGGATAAGTCGATTTTTTTAATTAATTTAATGAGATAAGGTCTCATTAAGCTAAAAAACTAGTCATGATCACATGATCACATCGAACTCTGTTCTATGGATAAGTCGATCTATCGTTTCTTTAACTCTCATCAAACCATTTTTAACTAGGCGATGCAGTCGCTAAGCATAAAGCTACGCTAGCATCATATATTGGAGCGGAGCGTAACACCGAAAAAAAGAAAAAAAATCGATGGGAATTTTTGCGAATTTCAATATTCCGTCACTATCTGGTCCTAAACCTGTTGATTCGATTCCACACAAAAAATATTAAAATCGGTTAAGAACTCGGGAAGTTATGGCGTAACAGACATTGCGCCATTGAACCTGATCCATGGGAACTTCGCTCACTCCACTCCAATCAAAACGATGTAAAAATGTGAAATCCCAATTATTAATTTAAAAATGTTTTATCTGTTGTATTAGCATTTGTCAAATTAATTTTATTCATCAGAATAAAACACTTTTTTACGGATTTCTGCGCATGTTTTATTTTATTTTATATTTAATCCTGACGTTTCGACTCCTTTACAGGAGTCGTGATCACAGGATTAAATATTATAGATTAAATATAAAATAAAATAAAACATGCGCAAAAATCCGTAAAAAAGTGTTTTATTCTGATGTGTATTGTGCGCGGAAGTGTAAGAACTAAATAATTTTATTCAATTTAAAATATTAAAAAGATCTTCACTCACTCACTTCTGAAGCTTCTGATGAATATCCTTGATCGACAAACTTCAAATCTCGTCTCATAATTAATACCGAAGCGAAACAATAAAAATGTAGTATCCCATAAAATCCAAATTCCTTTGTCTCGAATCCCCTGAGCTGAACCATAACAAACATATTGTAAATCTGATGGACTCTAAAATCAATCACTCGGAGAGCCGACGGAGACGAAGGCATAGTTATTAGGTCATTAAATTTTAAAATCGCTCCTGGGATACGCTTAAGTCGAGCTGAGATTCTTTGAAAATTCACAAATTTGTAGATACAATTTTGACCGTTTTGGACTTTCCTATAAACGCTGTTGGATAATTTAGACCAAATTATTGTTTTAATTAATTTAGACTAATTTAAAACATGGCGAGCTATTGCCAATAATTTCTACAAAAATAATAACAATTCTTAGGTTCCCATCAATTAACCTAGCACAAAAGCTGATTTTATAATGGTAATTGTTAGCTTGTTTTATCAAAATCAGTATAGCTGTTTTTGCGTTAAAGGTTTTTTTAAATTGTTAATATAATTTATTGACGTATTTGTAAATGTTCGCAAGTGTATAAAATTATAAAAAAATAGGTTTATTATCTTTGATAACAATAACAAATAAAGTTCAAACTTAAAAAAAAATATTTGGTGACCATTTCGTTATCCATTACATGAATTAACTCACGTGTTTTCGTAATACGAACCAAACCACAAAATTGGTTTCCACTGGAAGTATATCGTGATAAAAATAGGAATTACGAGTGTATACATTATTTAGAACGGCAAAGACAATGATGCACCCTAATGATTTTACCTATTATACTAATCTTGGAGGCCCATAATAAACCGACTTTAAGTAGCAATAAAATATTTAACGCCCTTACGAACTCGGGGAATGGTAGATCGATGTTCTTTAGAGTTTTTTGACGCTTTGACATCCATTTTATATTGACCTTCCATACCCTTAACATCTGGTGAGCATCCTTAACATTTTACATCACTACGGATTTATTGGTGGGTCACAATCTCTGGTGTGATAATACTCGATGTTTTTATGGGACTATTTTAAATATGGCATCTTCAAGATGACCCCCTGCTTTACAATTTATGGCGAACGTAATTTTTGTTGGGTAAAGACAATGGTTTTAATTATGTTGGGTGATAACTGAGTTTCCTATAAAGTTTTTACTGCGGCGTCTTCAGGTATTATGAGTTTGCTATTTAAAGCTTGGAACGTGATGTTAAATCAGAATGCTTTTTTTTAATGTTTCCTTTATGACAGATACATTATTAGAGTATATTTTTTAAAATAAAACCACTAATTGAAGTTTACGTTTACGTGTTATTTATAAAAATAACTTAATATTACAATGATTATAAAAATATTATATAATAAATTATTTTGATAAAAAATACCAATAAAATCGTCTCTGCTCACAAGTAAATTCTCTGAGAATTTACTTAAAAATATATAAAATCACGAAACTAAATGGATGTTTCATCTTAATCAATTATCTGAACATTTATAAGGATGTTATAAGTAAAAAGGTACTAGATTTCGGCGAGTGTTCACAAGGTTCGGTAGCTCAATTGGGAGAGCATTGGACCGGATTTCCAAAGATGTTTTTCTTAGTAATCCTGTGATCGCTTCTCTCGTAAACATCAGGAATTAATATATAAAAAAATTAAAATCAATGCATTTAATCCGGTAAAAGGTGTTTTATTTACGTGTGCTATAGGCTCAGAATGGTATAAACTAAATAAGAGTATACTTAACTTATAACTTGACGACCATTTGGTGGAATGGTAGCGATCCTGCCTTTCGCACCAACGGTCCTGTGTTCGAGTCCCGGAAAGGGCAGATGTGTATTGATGAATACGAGCATTTGTACCTGAGTCATAGGCGGAAGGTAGCAAGCCTATCAGTATTTTATAGGATATACTTCGGAGAGTGTGCAGCTGAATTGCACAACCTTGTTCCGCCATCCCCATTTTTTTATCGGACAACCAGACTTACAAATTGGCGACACCGTTATATGGTGGATATACCAAAGAGTAGCACTAAGCGTTTTGGTTTCAATTTTATGATACGTACCGCTAAGGAGTGGAACTCTTTGCCTGAGTCTGTGTTTCCTGACAAATACAATTTAGGAGTCTTCAAGTCTCGAGTGAATAGGTATCTTCTAGGCAAGCGCGTCACATCCTAGATCGCATCGACGCTTACCATCAGGCGAGATAGTGGTCAAGCCTATTTTCTATAAAAAAAAAGTCATAGGTATTTATGTTTCTATAAATATATAGTATCTATGTTTCATATTTGTATATCTATCATTTACCCTAGTCTCCATAACACAAGCCTTAGAGTGCTTAATTTTGGATAGGCTAATTGGTGTGATTGTTACAATATTATATGATGTAGATTGGGTGTGAATATCGAGGGAAAGTGGTTCGAGTCCCACCTGACACCTAATAAATAATTTCTTTAGATTTAAATTCTTAAATGTATATATATAAATTACAATATACTTTGTTTATGAAATCCATGTGTAATAAATATTATTTAAAGTTAACTAAACTAATCTATGATTGGATCTGCGAAGCTCCTTAACTGCTGTTAAAACACATAAAACTGGTCGAAATAAAGCGCAGTATAATATGTCAGGCCTAAACTTAATAAACAACTCTTACAGAAGCTAAAATAAGGGTGACGTTCCAGTAGTTTTGCTATGATATACACTGATATATTTAAAAATATTTTATGGAAAAAAATGCATTTAATAAAATATTTTGAAAGTTGTCCTTTCATCAATTTGATTGTTAATAAATAGTTATTAAATTAATAAAAAATATATTTTCATATGTGGCGGTTATTGAATATTGACGTACACATATCGATGCTTCCATAATTTAATTGTAAGCCAAAGTTTACTTATTCTGATTAAATTTCAGATCTTACAAATACAATTTTTTATTAGAAGTTGTAAAGTGAGCTGGCTTAATAACTTACTTTACATTGAAGGATAATCATAATCACTGAATATATTCGTACCATAATTACCCTATTTAAAAGTACAATATTTTAGACTAGCCAATCCGTGCCACCTTTGTTGGGTACCAAACATTTTAATCATAATCAAATATAGCCTGTCTGACTAAATAATATTTCTAATAATACTAAATAGCTTTCTATTGGTGAAAGCATTTTCTAAATCGGTTCAATAGTTCCAAATATTACTTACTAGAAATAAACTTACAAACTTTACATATTTATAAGTATAGATGAACATTCGATTTATAAATTTGTACTATGTTTAAGCATTACGTTTAATCCGGGCTAACATATTACTTACACTTACAAGGTCACACGTGATGTTTTTATAGGTTAAGCTTTTAATATCTTCGCGTTTTAAGTATCACATACTTTATAGGCATGAGGTATAAATTGTCAGTTTAAACCTCGTAACAACAGTTGAAACGTGAGTTACGATATAGTTGTGTTTTATTAGTGACAATAAACTGTATCGAAACGTGCTGTCTTTGTCTTACTTGGGGGATTAGAGTTGACTTTTGCTTTGGTATTTGAGGTTGTAGATATTTACCTTCTTTTACCATTTTAGAAACTTTAAATCGACTTATATTCAAAGACTTATAAGAATTATTTAAAATTTGAACTCAGTTCAAGTTATGTTTAGTGAGTTAAAGCTGAGTTTCTTATGCCCTTTCTTCTTGTTGGACGAATCAAAAGAACTTTTGTTGCATTTGAATAAAGTTATTTTGACTTCATAAACACTCTAAGGGTGCAATACAACAACGCTTTCAGGATGCTGTTGCGACTGCCACGACGTTGTAGTGCGTCAGCAATGTGTGCCTCCGCACATGTGGATGGTTTTCACGCCATCATGCGTAAGAAAGCTGCCTCCTTGCTGCAGCGCTTGCGTGGCGCTCGAAACAGTGTCTTGAAAGCAATCATTGAAAGACCAGACTGTGCAATACAAAGGCACTGGGTGAAGTTAGCCATAGGCTTAATTAAATAATGAAATTTGTAATATGTCGATTTACTAACAACATTAACAAAGAATAAGTTATTTTTGTTACTAATTATTACTAACAAACTATGGAACTCAGTCTAAAATAAATGTTATTATAACAATGCATGTATTAAACGTTAGCAGCTACTACGGCTTCGTAAGTTCTATGTCAGAAGACCTTGTAACTTGTCTACTAACACAATAAATAAATTCCGGACAACTCACAACTATTATTTTGTTCTAAACTAAGCTGAGCTTGTACTATGGGTACTAGATAACGTATATAATACATAAATAAGTATAAACTGGCCAAGTGCGAGTTGGACTCGCGCACGAAGTATTCCGTACAATATTTTAGTTAAGTAAAGAAATCACGTTTGTTGTATGGGATGCCTCTTCTAATAGGTATTTTATTTTAATTGTATTATTTATTATTAAAGTAAAAATACAACTGAGTATTTTGTGAATGTTTCAAGTGCCATTATTAGTATCGAGCCAAAAAGGAGAAAAAAAATCGCGTTTATTGTATGGCAGCCCACTTATATATTTATTTTATTTTGTTTCTAGTATTTGTTGTTGTAGCGGCAACAAAAATACATAATTTGTGAAAAAATCATCTGTCTAGCTGTCGTGGTTCTTAAGATCCAGCATGGTGACAGATAGACAGTGAAGTCTTAGTAATAGGGTCCTGTTTTTGCCCTTTGGGTACGGACCCCTAATAAGCGACCATGACTCGGAAACAAATGCTTATATCATCACGCAAACATATGACTCTACCGGAATTCGAACCCACGACCGTTGGAGCTACCATAAGATCGCTACAGTCGTACCAAGAGGCCGTCGATAATCTATAATCTAAGAACACAAATTTGTTGTTTGAGTGTTTGTCTGTCCGCTCTTTTTCTTTTTCCATTGTATACGCGTTACCATAGCAACGCGTTACCGGGTCAGCTAGTTATTACAAATATCGGAGAGAAAAAATAACATTTTTTATTATTCCCAGGATACAGGACGCATTAGCACAAATCGTCACGATTTAATAGTACCTCCATGGGAAAGTCCAAATTGGAAACAGAACCATGGGTCATTAGATTAACTGTCACCTAATTGAACGTCCCATGCAAACGGATTATTAAGAACGTAACAATTTAGTTACAGATTGAGATAAATGGATATTAATCCTTATTACTTATGCGATTAGAGCTTTAAATGTTTCATTTGTAATGAGAGATGGTATCTGTATAAAATCCGTTCTGTGTAATAGTTTTCTTATAGGTCTTTGAAGCACAAGAAAAGTTTACATAAATTTTGTATAATGTAACAATAATAGAAAAGAGAAAAATACAGTCCTTGCTGAGTTTCTTGAGGCTTCTTCTGGGTCAAACTTGCGAAGCTATCTATAGATAGATGGCTTAGTTTAATACACGCATTGTAAATGCTTATGTATTTACAAAAAATATTGGTTGTCTGTAAAGTCAGTTTAAGGACGATCATTTTACGTGATAGCGTCATAAGAAAACATTGATGAAAAATTGCATACTTTTATGAATTGAACTGAATTATTATTACTAATTTACAGTGTTAGTGGGAATTTTTTTTTTCTATTTTGTAAAGTATTTTTATAATCTTAATAGAAAACATTTTATTCGACATCAAATTAATAACTTATTATATATATATATACAAATAAAAATACAGTCGAACCTCGTTAAGTCGAACCTCGATAAGTCAAAAACCTCCAAATCTCGAAAAAATGTTTTGTTCCTTTCCCTTCAAACACCAAAACCTCCATTACTTGAAATCTTGACCCTTTGTTAGTCGAAATAATCACCGAGTCCCTCCAAGCCATTTTGGTACATATTTTCACTCTATAACTCGAAAAATTAAATTTGACCTCTGTATCTCGAACATAGCAACGTTTTATGTTACAACCTTTACAACTTGATCATTTGGAATTTATTACCTCTATTGTTCGAACAAAAATAAGTTACCGACTTTAAGAACTTGCCGACAATGTGAGTGTACACTATTGTGTACACTTGAAAACATTTTAGGAGTATACGATAATAAATTTATGACTCACGCACACGTGTTTGCTTGCTTGGTGTCAGGTGTTCAATTTTGATTTCCTTTGAAATTTAGCTAAGCAAGTCATTTGTTTTCGACTTAAATACTGTCAGATGTAGTTTGGTTCTACTGCAATACACATCAATTAGTACAACAGTTAACATGAGTGCTGTGAAACGTAAACTAAAAACTTTGAGTCTTGCTGAAAAATTAGAAGTGCTCGAAGCTGTGAAGAGGTGTCAAAAAAAAAAAGATGTTGCTGAACAATTTGGCCTGCCAATGAGTACTCTTTCAACAATAATAAAAAATGAATCAGACATCATGAAAAAAATACAAAACGGTCAAAGTTTGTCCTGCAAAAGAAGACGAATTGCAGAATATCCGGGCTTGGAGGAGTGCTTACTTAAATGGTTTGAGCAGTGTCGCAGCCAAAATATCAGTGTTAGTGGACCACTGTTACAAGAAAAAGCCCAAATATTCTCTAAATCATTGGGACTCGTTAATTTCAGAGCCAGTAATGGATGGTTAGAAAAATTCAAAAGAAGACAGGATCTTGTTTATAAAAAAGTTTGTGGGGAAAGTGCAAGTGTCAACATTGAAACCTGTAACAAATGGAAAAGTGAATTGCAAGATTTGTTACATGGTTACGAACCTGACAATATCTTCAATGCTGACGAAACAGGCCTGTTTTTTAAATGTCTTCCTGATAAGACTCTAACTTTTAAAAATGATAAATGCCATGGTGGGAAGCATAGCAAGGAACGTTTGACTATCCTGCTAGGAGCAAACATGTCGGGCACAGAAAAACTCTCACCATTAGTCATCGGCAAATCTAAAAAACCTCGTTGTTTTTCAAGATGTAAATCACTACCACTGCAATATCAAGCGAATACAAAAGCATGGATGACTTCTGCAATTTTCAAAAACTGGCTCATAAGCATTGATAAGAAAATGGCCAAAGAAAAAAGAAAAATCTTGTTGTTCCTTGATAATTGTACAGCTCACAATGATATTCCACAAATGAAAGCTGTTAAAATACATTACCTGCCTGCCAATACCACATCAAAATTACAGCCTATGGACCAAGGTATCATTAAAAACTTCAAGTCATTGTATCGAAAAGAAGTTGTCAGGAACATGTTGGATAATATGGAAGAAAAAAAGAATTCTACTATAGATGTATTGCAAGCCATGAGAATGGCTGATAAAGCTTGGCGAAATGTTACTGCGACTACAATAAAAAACTGTTATGTACACTGTGGTTTTTCATCGTCATCAACAGTAGTAGCTGAAACCGATATTTCTATTTCACCTCCTGCAGAATGGAACGCAGTGGTATCTGAATCAGGAATATCCTTTGAGGACTTTGTTTCGTGCGATGATGGAGTTATGACTGCTGGGACATTATCTGATGACGAAATTATCGATTCAGTAGCTCAGAAAACCGATACTAATGATTTAGATGACATAGAAGACGTGAATAGTACATGCGCTCCATGGGTTTCCATCAAAGAGGCGCGAACTGCATTGAATACCTTACGTAATTTTATAGAGCAGACCAGTAACTCCGAAGAAGAAGAATTTTCTGCTCTTTATAGATTAGACAATGCTATAGATAGAGAACAACCAAATTATCTAAAGCAAAAAAAAATTACTGACTTTTTTTAATGCCATATTTTTTATTTTAAAATGATTTGAAATAATGTTGATTTATAATAAATAAAAATATGTATGTTTGTCACCTCTGCAAGTTGAATTTTTATTTATTTTACCTCTCTAACTCAAAATTTATAAGAATAAACCTCAAACTCTTTATGTCGAATCAAAATCCGCTTAAGTCGAAATCCTCCATAAGTTGAAAACTCTATAACTCGAAATTTTTGGCGTCTCCCTTGATGTTCGACTTATAGAGGTTCGACTGTACAACTAAAAGCCAAGAATGACAGTAGATAACTAGATAGTGTTAAACTAAGTGCTAAGAAGCTTAGCAGTTACGGTGTCTGGAACTAAATATAAGCTAGAAAAAGTGGGTTCGAATCCCATGTGACGTGAACCAATTTTCCCAGACATAATTTTTATAATTTGAGATAGTTTTAACAATATTGAGAAAAAAAATAATTTTAAGGTCCCTTGACAATTTTAGTGCCGGAAGTATTAACGGTCATTTAATGCCTATCAATGCTTTTTATTATACTGACTGTACTTAAACTCCATTAGTTAAATAGATTCCCATATCCGGTTTGAGGTTATTGTGAAAGGTGATTCATTGTACATATTGTTGTTTCGGTTAGTTTTGAAGATAATTTCAACAAAAGATATAATAGAACGGTGTGCTTAAGAAGCGATAAGAAATGGAGAAAAAGATTATTTTGTTCTGACAAGTTAGAACAATTATTAACAGTAACGAGCATATTTTGTTTTTACACTTCGGGGGATTTAAATAAAACAACTTATTTACGATTTTTTGCGCATTATTTATATTTAATCCTGACGTTTCACAGGATGACACAATATTTTTACCCTTTCCGTGCCAGCTACGAGAATACTCGTAGTGCGGTACTGTAACATAGTGTCGACTACGAGTATGCTCGTAGATTTTTTTGGGCATCCTATACAAAAAAATATTTCTTGGCACTACAAGTAAGATCGGTTTTTTAGAGTTTGGCATTAGGAATAAAAATACATGTTAAGTATTGAAATAGTATTTTCGTAGTTGGCACGGAAAGGGTTAATAGTATACACTACTGAGTCTTCCACCAGTTCGGAAATTGGGTGACCCTTCCGAGAACAACAGGCGAAAGAAACTCGGTCGGGAAATATTCGTAGTTCAGTATACCTACCGTAATCGTAGTGAAAATTTAATAACTAAATAATATGATAAATAAAACAATTTGATTTATATGAATTTAAATAGTTTAGGATCCCGATTAAAATATTGTGAAGGTAGTAGAAAATATATGACGACCATTGTCTTAGTCGTCATGTGATCACGACTCCTGTAAATAAATTGGTTTATTTAAATGAGAAACGAGCATTATTTGATAACAAATAAAATGTATATTTATATTAATTATTTTTGTTTTTGCATTTTTAATACTATCTTATATGAATAATTATAATACTTAGTCCTTCCCGAGGACAACTTGTGAGGCGATTCGTATTTTACTTCATTTTCTTAATTTCACCTGTATGTTTGTATTTTTGTTTGTAACGGAATCTTTCAACGAGATTTTTATCCACTTCAAAACCTTAGATAAATTCGAAATTTTGCATACTTATCCAGAGACCAATGAAAACACAATAATTTGTTATTTTTTTAAATTTCTTTGGAGGCATTTCAAAAACAGATTCAAAATGCGAGATACCGAAAATTTATTAACATAATTTACACGAACTATGAAAAATATTACGCTTCTTGTTAAGCTGAAATATCCAAATTAAGTAATTGACGAGAAAATGATGTCATTGCAAGAAAAGCGTGGGGTGCTTTGTACGACATTCTTTTTACACTAACTCTGCATTTCCAAATAAAAAATAAAGTGTTTTGCTCAAACGACACTTTTCTTACAATTACATTATTTTTTTGTTACTTAATTACCTCCTATTTAGTTTTACATTTTAGTTAGGTTACTCTAAAAAGGTGTTTTTTTAACTATTATCAATCATTATTTGTTCTGTAATTTTTGAAATGAAAGGAAAGGTATTTAACCTTAAACTCATACAAATCTTAGTGGCCTATATTTTTTGCTAGTCACAATTATAACCTAAACTAATTTGGTAAGATTAGAATTATAACCTCTATAAAATCTAAATAAAAATTTAAATATTATTAAATAAAATATTGACGCATGAAATACTCGAAACATTTCCAATTGAATATTTCTCCTTGTGTTGTTTCTAATTCATTCATTCATTTATATTTTTTACAGCCCAATTTAGAGGTAATCGAAAAGATATCTCTGTGATTCTGAAAGTAATCTATAAATATCGGTTTAGTCATATACTATACGATTTGATGAATAGTGCAATAGAACACAGAAGTATCCAGGTGTTATTATAAGGTTTTATTGGTTATTAAGTAAAAAGTGTTTTTGTGCGAATTATAATTTCAGCGTATTTAGCTTCATTACACTACACTCGCTTTAAAATTTTTATAAAAAAACACAATGAAGGGTATACTTGTTTATATCAAAATTTTCGAGATATCTCAAAGAAAAACTATTGTTGATGTCCTCAGAAATATCCCATATCATCGTGAAACCTATTGTATCGTTGGCTAATCAAAAACTTGCACTCAGGCTCTTGCGAAAGTTTCTTGACCACTAAACCATCGTGGTTATTAAGAATAAAAACTAACATATTTTCTTTTAAATTCAAATGACATGAATTTATTTTCCGTATAAAATTTAAAAAAAGGAATCAGAAGGAAATCTTGTTGGGCCATATTACTAGCAACCCTAAAGCATATTGCATACATAATTCTTAAGACCCATTCACACCGACAAGCGAAATTACAATAAATTCAAGCGAAAGAATTACAATTACGCACTCAACTTTTATCGTTTAAAAGCGAAAATTTTCGCATTTTTTACTGTCATATCTGAACAGTTTATCCCCCCTTTTTAGCGGTAAACATTAAAATTAATGACGATACTGAAATGACGCAATTTCACGAATGCTACGCTGGGGTACTTTTGTTCGTGTATATAATTTTTTATGTCTTTATTTTTCCTAATTACTATAGGGTTATTGGATAGACATAAGTGTTGATTGGTATATGGAATGATAACAGCAATCATAACTTTCCTTAAAACTCAAATTTTAAGGAAGATTTATTGCGTTTTATAATGAGTTGCTACGCCATGTAGCTGAACTGTCTTTAAAAAAATTAAAAAGTTGTTAAAAATATCCTTAAGAGCAAAGGCTATTACAGAATTGATGATTATTTGAAAGATAAAACGGCGTGGAGTTAATGGCCTTTACTTTAAAAACTATACTTCTATTTAATATGTTGTAAAGCTAATTTTTCTAATGTATTTTCACAAGCGCTAAAATTTATTTAATTTAAAAAAATCTGTTACCCATAAAAGAGAAAAAAATAGCCTTTGCCGAGTTTCTTGCGGCTTTCTCTCGGTAAAAGGTCTCCCGTCGTAGGACTTACGAAGCCATGGCATAGTTGTCTTTCAGTAAATGCATTGTAAATACTCTATATTCTCTCAATAAAAAGCATCTTATATTTTAACAGCGAAGTAGCTTTGAACGCCATTTTATTTTTGATGTAACATGTTATTTGTTTCTAATCTTGCGATTTTGCAATTTTCTAGTCTAAATATAATCGAGGGATTTGACTCCTTTTATACAGAGAATCTTTTTTAGGAGCAATTACACTTTATAACTGTGAAATATTTGTCGAATAATGTACCCCTTATTTCAATTTACTTTAAAATAAAAAATATATAAATAACAAAATAAAAACCCATGCATTTAACGTTAAAAACCAACCCCTCAACCTCACAGATTATTTATTCCTACCCCCTCAAATCGAAACCGTAGCTGTCCAAATGACCGAGCATAATGATTTAGCTATTGTCCTCGCCCCAATGTTCGCGAAGCCTCATTTATTTTTATAACTCCACGGGTTTTTTAACCGAAAAGTAAAAAATGGACAGTGCGATGATGACTGAATTGATGTGTCGTGACGTCGTTCGAGATTTAAATGTTTTGGGTTATTTTTTGTCGCATGTCCTTTTGTGACCCCTGTGATTATTCGAGGGTTAAGATTGGACTCGTTTTTATTGTATTTTTTGTCATCGATTACAATTATTTAATAATTACTGAAACTTAACATTCATTAAAATTATCATAATTTTTACTAACGTAATTTTAATTAATACATTTCCTTATAAATGTTAATAAATAGTTATATTATGCAAAGTAAATTGATTGGGTGACTTTTTAGAGGTATTTAATATAAACAGAAATTCCAAACTATCATACTTTCAAAAACAAATTTTCGATCTAACAAATAATAGCTGTAGAGTTTTATTACATAGCTTAATATCATTTCCATGAATTAAAAAATTGTTACAGAGTAACAAAATCAATATGTCAGTTCTAACTACGATTATAAAAATAAAAATGTAATGTAATTTTTTTATAATTTTGTGCCTATTATTCGATGAAAAGGACTGTTTTACCGAAAAGTTTAAGCGTATTCGACTTATTGTATCATATCGAAAAACCAGTGGTTCACTAACAATGCAAATACAAATCATTCGTTTATAATTTAAAGAAAATACCTATAAATTTTTTATCTTTTTTCAATAACAAATTTATTAATCCGTAAAAAGTATTTAATTCCACAAGATATGTTTACTTTAATACGATTTAATTGTAATAAGTAACTCTGATAAAAAAAACTTTGCTAGGTTTGTAACAATGACGTCAAAAGTGAGGAACTGAAAACAAAAGGGTTTCCATTTTGAATTTCCCTCCAAAGACAAGTACACTCGTGTAGAAAAGTAGCCCCAATTATTTTCCAACCGGTGTGTTTGCGTTCGTCTCGTCTGCGAGCGACTTGGATGACCACTCCATTTCGCATAACCAATTAGTTTTGTGCTAACTAAAACAGACATCGGCCTCTTTCAGTAGAGCGACGCTCTACTTTGTGAAGTTTTGAGTTTATATTACCTTAACAAAAATTTTGTTTCTCAAGTTTATATAAAGAAAAAGACAAGATTGAATCCCGACACTTTTTTCATACAGAGTATTGATAATGCGCTAAATTCTTTATTAATTTTTCCGTTAACTTCTCGTACTTTTGACTGTTGACACCTAAATAGAGGGTATAAAGTTGCTATTGCAATGGCAAGCCAAACATAAGGAAACAAACGCAACCTTAGCACGTAGCAATAAGGAAGTGACACCTGTCTAAAGTATCATCCTACATTGGACAAAGTATAAATACTTGACCTAATTTTGCTGTCAGGCCTTCATGTGAGCAGTTGTCGAATATTTTAGTATTTTTTTTTTTTTTGCTTAAGGCCAGTGTTGATTTATTAATGAGAGGAATCAATTTTATGAAAAGAAATATCATGAAACAATTATTTAATTTATGATTTTTATATTTAAATGTTCAATGAAATATTTAATAATAAATTTGAATAGAAAATGATCAGAAAAGATCAACTCTGCTTCCGCCTAAGAATAACTTATGAGCCAGATTCAATTGTTTCTAGTCTTTTTCTATCAATAATTATCAGTAAAGATAGCATTGTGTTACGAGATAAAGTTTACATCTCAACTGATTGTCTACATCCGATCAAACTTCATTACTAATTACCAATATGTATTATGTTTACATCTAATTTTAAATAATATATTTATAATAAAATATAGATTGTAAGGACCTACCTATCAAGCTAAATTCAATTGTCTTCGGAATGATTTTATTTTACATTTTTTTTAACTTTAGTATGAGTGTAATATCACACATATTATTTACTTTTTCCTAATGTCAGCCAAAGTAATATCGAAATTAAAAACTAAATTCCATAATCTATAGGTAATAAAAAAGGTAATGTTAAAATAAAAAATAATACTCTAAGCACTAAACTAAATAAAAAATATCCCCTTAATCCCTGGTCGTAGGTAATATGCCCAGAAGACTAGTAGCGTTACCGCGTTGTATCGCCAAACTTATGCTCTAGGCAAAGTACAAACCAGCCTTTCGAAACTACTACTAACTTTGGTATGTTTCACCTCTTCGTATATTTTGCTTTAAGTGTATTTCCCATTGAACTTCTCCTGTTGTATACCTTTAAATTACCTCCCTCTTTAATATAGACGATCTCCCTTGTGGTGCCTGGCAGAGAAAAGAAGCACTAACCCTCGAAACTCAAAAGCCACAAAATGTGCAGCAGCGTTTTTCTAACTATGGTCTTTTAGTGTGTTCTCCAATCCACCTGCAAAACGTGGAGATTAACCTTTCGTGAACCATGTGGAGTTTATCAGACCCCAGTGACACAAAAATTTTGACACATTTTGAGTAGCTGGAATTGCGACGGTGCTCAACTGCTTGGCGACAAAGGTTTAGTAATCATATCGCCGACACAGTAAGCAGACATGCGCAAAATGCCTTCGAGGCCCAGAGACCCCACGTAGTTTCGGTCGTCGCACAGTTGTCCGGATTTTCAAAAAGATGGACGTAGGATCGAAAATGCATATTTAACTTAACAAAAAATTGTTTCGTAAAGGAAATTTAACGCTGATTAATACTTATTACTACAACTTTTCAAAAAAACTGCTCCTTCACGTCAAAAAAAAATATTGAAAATAAAAATGTATGGGAGAAAATCTATTTTATTTTTTTTTCTCCGTTCAGTATCAAAGTATAGCAAGCAAACCTTATATTCTGGTAAGTACCTATTGTTCTTAATACGACGACATATAAATTGCGTGCGTATCCCTGCGGCATTGACGCCTACGACGATTCAAAGTTTAAAATTTCAATTGTTTTTTTTTTTAATTATTATCGAGTTTTTCAATTATGCTGAATTTAAAATATAATTTCTTAATTATATAAGAATTAAAACATACGCATTCCAGCATTTGTTTCATTTTATTTTAATAAAAAATAGTAATAAAAGTCTTCAACAACAGTCACGTGCTGATTCGTTGCCTATTTGTAACTGACTGAAACGACTCCTGTGATTTAAGAATCATTTACCCCCACCACCGGAGACATCGACGACGCTGATTGGCTGTTGAAGATGTGGTACTAATTTTGTCAGTCACTACTTGCGCGCGTGTGTTTGTTATAAATATCTGTGCATGAAACAATTAAAGGCACTTTTTCTCAACCCTTGAGGAAGCAACATATCTAATTATCCGTGCTGTGTGAAAGTTTAGTGAGTTTCGTTATGGCTGCATTTGTAACAAACTTGGACATCTTTATGTTCCTCCGTGTTGAAGGAGATATGAAAAATTGGGCACGACTCTATGAAGCTATTATTCTACATATCCCAGTTGAAACATGTTCACAAGATTTAGAAATAATCAAGACCTTTTTGAAGAACTACGTCAGTAATATCAATCGCAGATGGACAAGTGCTTCTAGAAATCTGATAACTTTCATGAATAGACATGCTACGTGGTTACAATCAAATATTAGTTGGCCAAATTGCACTACTGTTAATTTATCCGAGATTTTTCAAGCCCAAGATGAAGTTATCGAAAACATATCGTCAGACAATACTTCATTTGACATCGATACTACAACAGCTGTGATACGGTCGACATCTAGTACAACAACTGTGGGCACATCTACCGAAGTTCAGATTAGGAAGCCTTTTGTTGACCTCAGCAACAAACAGAAGAAAAGACGTTCAGAGTCTCTTTTGGACTATTCGCCGGAAGAACTTACTTTTGCATTAGTCGAAAGACTTAGGATAGACAAGAAGAATGACTTAGCTCGTGTTATTGACACGCCACATTGTTTAAGAAAAATACGAAAAAAACTTTTGATGGAGATTATGCTCTTGGTCTTTATACATCATTGAACCTGTCAAAATGGAAATACTTGTGTTTAAGGAAAGCGCTGTTAGATTGTGAAGTTCCAGTGTTACCATCGTATCACAAACTCCTTGAAGCTAAAAATAGATGCTATCCTCATGATTTAGAAATTACTGAGAGAGGAGCCAGAGTGAAGCTTCAAGCCCTATTGGATCTGACAGTCCAGAAGATTCTTCAAATTACTGGTACCCATATTGATTCGTCAACTGAAGGATTGAAGTTAATTAGTAAATGGGGTTTTGATGGTGCTTCTTCACAAAGTACCTACAAGCAAAGGAGTGAAGATGTAGACTTCAGTGATTCATCGGTTTTCATGTCAAGTCTTGTCCCTCTTAAATTAGTTTCTAATAATAGCACCATATGGGAAAACCCAACACCTTCTTCAACACATTATTGCAGGCCCATTAAGTTCGAGTTTTGTAAAGAGACAGCAGAATACATCAAGCAAGAAGAAGCTGCATCGAAGGAAGAAATAAAAAACATCGATTCTACAAAATGGGCAGGGCTAGAGATTAGTCACAAGCTTCATATGACAATGATCGACGGAAAAGTGGCCACTATTATAACGGATACTTCGTCTGCATCTGCCTGCAATATTTGCCTTGCTAAGCCAACTGAGATGAACAAGCTGTCAGAAGTATTTACAAGACCTGTTCGAGAAGATGTTTATAAATATGGACTTTCCACTCTTCATATGTGGATTCGTTGTATGGAGTGTATTCTACACATATCTTACAACATAGACTTTGAGATGTGGACTGCACGAGGTGCTAACAAGCAACTAAAAGCTGCGAAGAAACATTTGACACAAGAAGAATTCAAACAGCAAATGGGAATACTTGTGGATTTTGTGAAGCAAGGCTTTGGAACCACAAACGACGGGAACACAGCCAGAAGGTTTTTTAGAGATTATGAGAAATTTGCCGAAATAACCAATGTTGACAAAGACCTGCTAAAGCATTTTGCGGTTATTCTTCAAACGATTTCATCAGGATGTGCCATAGATATTGAAAAATTCAGGACTTATTGCAGAGAAACAGCTGAGATCTTTGTTCATCTATACCCATGGTTTTATATGCCCGCAAGTGTGCACAAGCTACTCATACACGGTGCAGACATTTGTCATCACTTTGGCCTCCTACCAATTGGCATTCTTTCCGAAGAAGCTGGAGAAGCAAGAAATAAAGAATTTCGAAGAGTTCGTGAGTCTCACACAAGAAAATTTAACAGGATAAAGACCAACGAGGACTTGCTTCATAATTTTTTAATTAGTTCAGACCCATATTTATCCCATATTCGACCAAAATACAGCAACTCAAAGCAATTCGATTTTTTTCCAGATGTTAAAGAGCTTTTGTTGTTGCCTGAGGTAGTAACAGAAGAAACCGAAAATATGGATCTACAGGAGTTGCAGTCTGAACATGATCCATTAATGTAAACGTGACAGATTTAGTGATGTTGTAATTGTTAGAATTGAGTTTGTTATTAGTAGTAGTTAAGTTGTGGTCCTTTTCAGGACTACTTAAAATAGTCAAAGGGTCGTAATATTCAGCCGTATCCGGTTAGACTGGACTGGACTGGAAGACAAGAAGACGCTCGGATGATGATGATGACTTAAAATAGTCATTTTCAAGACTTCAGAAAAAGCCCTTTTCAGAGCTAAATCTATTTCTAATTGTTTCTTTCAAGATAAGTCACACTAGTAGTATAACCACCAATATCAACCATGATTTATCAATAGGAAATATCAACAGATGAAAGAATAATCAACAGAAGATTATTTAAAACAAAAATAAGCAAAAATGCTTATTTTATCATAACGTCACGCTTTATATTCCCCGAAGGCAAAGGTGTATACTACACTATAGTACACTGTAATTTCGCCAGTTATATTTAAGTCCCAAGTAATAGGGGGCGAGCCTAATAAAAGGATGGGGCACGCGGGGGGCTTGTTTTATTAAAAAATATATTTTGGATTAATTTTAATAGAAAAACTCGTTAATAATAATAAGATAATTCAACATAAAAATTTTAAACTTTATAGCATCGTAGGCGCCAAGGCCGCAGGGATACGCAAGCAATTTATATGTCGTCGTATTAAGGACAATAAGTACTTACCAGAAGATAAGGTTTGCTTGCTATACTTTGATACTGAACGGAGAAAAAAAATAAAATAGATTTTCTCCCATACATTTTTATTTTCAATATTTTTTTTTGACGTGAAGGAGCAGTTTTTTTGAAAAGTTGTAGAAATAAGTATTAATCAGCGTTAAATTTCCTATACGAAACAATTTTTTGTTAAGTTAAATAAGCATTTTCGATCCTATGTCCACCTTTTTGAAAATCCGGACCACTGTGCGTCGTCTAAAAACTAAAAGTTAGTTTAGTATGAAACACTGTCTTCTTAGATTATTCCTTTATTTCGACTTATTTATATGCTTTATAATGACAATTTTTAAATTTATGATACATGATAAGAGTTTTATTACTTTTTATATTGTGGAAGTTGTGCTGAAGAAGAGTCTATGTTTTTGTCCATAAAATATTACTGTGTTTTATTTATTAGTTCCAAAAGATTACAATGAATAAATTAAATTACGAATTTTAACCATTCGTGAAACCATGTGGGGTTTATCAGACCCCAAGAAATGTCAGGGCAAGGAAGGCATTATTTATTAATATCTGTTTATTTTATTTAAAAATATGATTTTCTGTCTATGAAAGGGTAATAATAAAAAAAAACTCAAACTGAATAATCAACATTGTAATCTTTTGGAACTAATAAATAAAACACAGTAATATTTTACCCACTCATCTTTGGGGGAGGATTTCGTTCAGCAATGGATATCTTTCGGCTAAGTTGGTAATATAGACATTAGATTAAAAAGATAGATATAGACTTAAAATGCCTTTTAATAATATATGAGGAGCTTTTTAATTAGATTTTTTTAAGAGATAATAATATGCTTCATATAAAAATATATGAGCATTTACAATGCGCGCATTGTAAGTCAACAAGCTACGCCAAAGTAATTGCGTCATGAAGCTTAAATCCACTTAACAACAATTAATTAATGCAGTTTTTTTTACCTTTGGTCCAATCAAATCCATCACTGGATTTATTTCCCTTTTTTTCCACACTAATCTCACGTCAGATCATTAAAAAAGTTTAAAAGCCGTAAAAAGTTAAATTCCAGATAGCTCATATTTTTTTATATAACATGCATTAGAGATGCATTTAATTAATTTAAATAAACATTTCACACATTACCGTATGTGTAATACACTCACACATGAGGTAATACTCATTCGTTTCTATAAAAAGATATCCAATTATTTGTATGATTTAAGTCTTAAACAATTTATCAATTCTTTTAATTCCCAAATGTATAATTATACAAATAATATTCCCATTTGAAACTGTCTGTGTCAAAGACAGGGTGTTTGCATATGCAAAAGGGTGCTTCAAGTGTTTTTGTTACTGATTAAGTGGTCGTGAGACGTACAGACGGTGGCTAAATATTGTATTAGTCGGTTTAAAATTTTTAGAAATAATATCGTACTTGAATATTCTAGGTAAGTGGATTTCTAATAAACAGAATTTATATTACAGTTCTATTGTTTTAATAATTCTGAGTAGATAATAATTACAATATTTCTTACTTTCACTCCAATTAGCCTAGACCAAAGTAAGCACTGTGAGGCTTGTGTTATGGATACTATGTATCGTATGTGTACGTCTATCCGTTATCCTAGTATCCACAGCACAAGCCTTATAGTGCTTACTTTGGGCTAGGCTAATTAGTGTGAATGTGAGAATTATTATTATTATATAATGCCAACGATTGTACTTTAACTTCGTATTCAAAATAACTTACCAACTGAAATGTAATCGAATCAAAACTATCGTACAATAACATCGGTGTAAGAATTATTATTATTTAGTGTCCTGTAAAACTATTCTAATTATAGCTTGTCTGTAGGGTCAAATATATCTCTAAATTAATAGAGACAAAAAAATAAGAAAGAAATTAATATCATCATCTCCATGAACAGTATTTATTTCATGTGAAGTTTAAAAAAATATGCAACTTACTTCCACCAAACCAGCAAAATACACCGCCCACCCACAAATAAATGTAGACAATACACACCAAACGGAGCATTATCAGGAGCAGTTAGACCGTGCAATATCGAGCACTAAGTGGTGGTCACCAGATGATGAAGGTGCAACGTGTGTCGTTGACTTAATTTCTTTGCGGTTGGTGCACTTTGCTTGTTTTTTGCGGAAGTAAGCTACATATTTTTATTAATATATATGGACTTCTACTAAGTAACGCCTGATTCTATCAAATACATAGCACAAGAAATATTATTATTATATAATGTCAACGATTGTACTTTAACTTCGTATCCAAAATAACTTACCAACTGAAATGTAATCGAATCAAAACTATCGTACAATAACATCGGAGTGTCAATTAACCGAGTTTGCGGAGGCCGTATGTTTGTCCTTCTCTGTTTATTCGGATAGTTTGCGCTGGCCCTAAGGTGTTGATAGTATAAACAACGGTCAGAATAAGCGACCCTCGCTTATATTAGATAGATAATTTATATTAAACTATACATGTGATTAGGTATGCTGTAAAAAAGTAGAATGGGATAGCGTTTAGCGCGTTAGACTTAAAGTTGCTGAGCTTAAGATCGGATACTACAATCGTGAATGCTTATCGATCTTATTAGCCAGGAATGTAAGGCCTGTGCCCCTTTTTTAAATAAAATATATAGTACTTTAAGTTATATACGGGATAGTTACCATGTACCTTGTATTTAGTGAGTTTCCGATATTTCGGCACTGTTGCAAGTGCTATGATCACGCTCCGTGTTGCAACAGTGGCGAAATATCGGAAACTCACTAAAAACAAGGTACATGGTAACAATCCCGTATATAACTTATATTACTATAATGTTAGTGACCATGAAAGGTTAAAACAATATATTTTTTTATATTTAAAACAACAGAGCCTCAACTGAAAAAATATCAAAAAGAAACACTTTTTTATTTGGTATTAAAGCAGGCATTTTTTAATGGATTCACTCTTGATCCCAATCAAGTCCGGGGGCCAAGACGGGATGACGGGCTGACGATGAAATGAGCTAACCCAGAAGGTACCTATTCACCCTGGCTTTGAAAATACAATAACATACAATACAAAAACAGTGATAGTAAATAAATTGGTAAAAAAACATAAACAATTAAACAATTATCGGTAGCCTAAACATTTAAAACAACAGAAACTTACTATGTCTCAAGTATGTATTAAGTGGGTGACCAATTCAGCTTGAGAGCTGGCGCTTATTTTCAATTGGCTTCCTTACACTTGTTTTTGACACTGTCACAAATTTGCTATGGGCGATGGGGTCAGACGGTATACCGTAGGCCGCCCTATAAAGTTTCTTGACAATATAGAAAGAGTCAATTATATGTTTCGTCGTAATAGAGATAAATAAATAAATCCATTTTGGAGACGTATACATATTAATTAATTCTAAAATCATTCGCTTGTTATTGTTTTCATAATTTGTATGTCTCCTTAATTCTTTCTTCTTTTAGTTACGCCGCCGTATCTCTATCTACCTTATTACCCCAACCAATGGTTGTCTGCTAGAGATTTTAGCGATAAGGCCGCCCATTTCTATACGTAAATAAGTAAACAATTATCTGTTTGTGTATCTTTCTGTTTTTGTGGTGTAATCAATAGAGTGTTATTGTATTGTACTTTTTTGTTTTATAATTACACAGGACATGGATTTACTACTGACAGTTAACACTAAAATTTGTTTAACACTGTTTCTTGTTCTTTCATGCATTCCCTGCACAGAAGTCTGTCAGTGACACTTAGACTAAAAATATGTTTGCCAAAAATCGGAAGTTAAATAAATATATAAAAACAAATCTACTTCACAGAACTTCAAATCAAGTCGACTGAAACACTGGTAAACAGATGTTATATCATAATAATACTTTTTACACTTACGTCAATTAGCCTAGCCCAAAGTAAGCACTATAAGGCTTGTGTTATGAATACTAGGGTAACGGATACGTATACGTATATGATACAAAATTATGTAATATTAATAGAAACATATACAAATACCCATAACTCATGTACAAATACTCGCATTCATCACAAATATCCCCTTTCGGGATTCGAACCCAGGACCGTCGGTGCAAAAGGCAGGATCGCTACTGTTGCACCAAACGGTCGTTTAATGGTTTACTATAGTCTGAATAAAAGTGTTAAAATTGATGAGGATGTTGTCATTGTGGTTATAAGCCACGAACATTCGGAAAGCACGTCAATCCGACTCAATCACAATATTTTCAATCACGCCATATAAACTCTGTGCTTAATCCTGGGATGAGTATAGTCAGGTTATAAGCTTGAAGCGGCTTTACAGTGTAAAGAAACATTTTACCCGGATACTGAAACACGTTTAATGTTATATTCTTGCTTTTAAAATTTAATATTAAGATTCCCTTTTTATTGACATAAGATGTTTAAATTGTGTTATAAATCATATGCTAGTGACGTCTATTAAGTCTACCACCAGCTCGGAAATAGAACGAAATTTTCATATAGAACGGACTGAAAAAACTCAGAAAGAGAGATAATCTCATATTGATAGTAGTTTTAACCCGTGACTTACTCCGCGTGGTCGAAAACCAAGAAGTTGAATCCGGAGGGATATAAAGATACCAAAAAATAATGAATGAAATTATTTAAAAAATGCTCGTCATATCGCTTTCGCTATATGTTGTAAAACTGTTGGTATTTTTCAAATCTTTGGAACCGTGCTGAACTGTGCTGAACAGTAAGTTGCTCTCGTACCTAGAATTCAATGATCTCCTCAGTGACGGTCAATATGGCTTTCGCCGTGGATGTTCAACTGGGGATCTTCTAGTTTATGTGACGCAATGCTGGGGCGAGGCCCTCGAGATGCACGGTGAAGCACTTGCCGTGTCACTTAACATCTCGCAGGCTTTTGACAGAGTTTGGCACGCTAGTCTGCTGCGCAAGCTTCCTGCGTATGGTATCCCCGCTGACTTTTGTAACTGCATAGCCGATTTCCTGATAGAACGGTCGATCAGAGTAGTTATCGATGGCTGCTCCTCTGACTCAGTGGCTATTGATGCCGGAGTTCCTCAGGGGTCTGTTCTCTCTGCGACACTTTTCCTGCTGCACATCAATGACCTGTTGATACCAGGAATTGTTGGGTATGCAGACGACAGTACTGTCGTAGAGAGATACCTGTCTAATTTAAAAGCCAGCGGTGACGACGTAATACTGATGAGAGAGGCCATGGTTGAGCGAACGAATCAGAGGTTGAGCCACGTTTCCCAGTGGGGTGACAGTAACCTAGTCCATTTCAACGCCTCCAAAACGCAAGCATGTATTTTCACTGCAAAAAGGAATTCCTTCAACCTCACTCCTACTTTCCGAGGTACATCTGTACCTATGACCGACAGCTTAGAGCTTCTAGGCATGGAGTTGTCGTCAGATCTCAACTTCGGCAACAACATCGAGTCCAAGGCTCAGACTGCAGCTAAAAAGCTGGGCGTCCTAAATAAGGTCAAGCGATATTTCATGCCGGGGCAGCTTTCTTCTCTCTATAAAGCTCAAGTCCGATCTTGCATGGAATATTGCAGCCACCTCTGGGATGGCTCAGCAAAATACCAATTTGCTGCACTGGACACGATTCAGCGCAGAGCTGAGAGGCTCATAAGTGACAACAAATTGGCGAAGAGCAAGCTTCACACCTTAGCTCACCGCCGCAAAGTTGCCTGTCTGTCGGTCTTCTACAGATTGTATTTTGGAGAGTGTGCTCAGGAGCTACTTATGTTCATACCGCCATCTCCTTTCTTCCATCGGACATCCAGACGCACTGCGGGCTGCCACCCTTTCTTGGTCGCTATTCCTGCCTGTCGCACCAAGAGCTTCTCGGATTCTTTTATAATGCGCACAGCAAGGGAGTGGAACTCTCTCCCTGCGTCTATATTTCCGAGTACATATAACCCGTCTGTTTTCAGGGCCAGGGTGAATAGGCACCTTCTGGGTTAGCTCGTTCCATTGTGGATTCTGTCTTTGCCCCCGGGCTTGATTGGGATCAAGAGCGAACCCATTCTAAATAATAAAAAAAACCCACACATAATTTTGTCTATCTTACAGTATTTGGGAAATATTTGAGTTGAGTTTCTATATTGACCATGGGAAAGTATTTATCGAAATAAAATTATTTTATACTGTAATACAGGTAATAAACTATCTATCTTAACGTATTTGATCCAAATCCCTCTAGTAGATAGATGTATCAAATAGCTTCTATTAAAGTCCTACTAAAAACCAAAACTAACTATGAGTTGCCCACAAAATAGGCTGCAAAAATTAAAAAAATATAGAGAAACAAATAAGATTGATAAAAAAAAATCCCTCTTGTTGATTAGGCGTGATAGTTTAAAACATACAAAATTAGTATTATAGTATTAGAAGTATCATATTTACATTAATTAAAATAATACTTATGATAACAGTTTAGTTAAAGATAAACTAGCGGCCCGTCCCGGCTTTACACGGGTGGACAAAATCTTTTCTTTTGTTCAATATTTTTCCGTTAGCGCCATCTAGCGTCCGGTAGACGAACTACTTGCGGTTAATGCGTTGCTATGGTAACGTTATTGATACAATGAAAAAAAGCCGGAAAAAGAGGGGACAGACAAACAGCAAATTTGTGATCTTAGATTATAGATTGCTTTTTCTGGAACATAAGCATTCATAATGCATTTATTGAAAGTCAACTATGGCATGACTTGTAAGTCCTACAACGGGAGACCTTGTACCGAGAAAACTTAGAAGAGAGCGTTTTTGTTTCTTGCAGTGTGTTTTTATTTTAGATCTTATTTAATAAATAATGGGATTCCAAGCAGGCGAGTTCTGAAGAAAAAGCATAATCAGCTTCGGAGCTGATTGAAGGATCGGTCCTTTTCTAAGTTCTATCACCCAACTTGGGTTGTATTATGCCTATGATATGGTTGATGACAATTACAGTCCCAAAGAGTATAAATTTTTGAAAATTCCGACCATAATATTCAACAAATGGTGTGATTGAAATCACTTTACGATGGCTAGTGGCTAGCGTAGACAGTATTTCTTTTTAATTACAGAATTGAAAAAAGCTTATCTTGCTTTTCTTGCTATATAAATGGATGCTTAAATGATTTGGATATGTAAAGAGGATGGACGGAGAAAGATTGACAATACAAGTATATGAGGCAAATGTGCATAGGCAAGCCAAGGTGATTTTTTAGGGATTAAATAGGAGATGATCTGAAAAAAGGTAAGGTCCAATGCATCCTTAACCGACGCGCTTGTATGGAAGGTTTAATGAGATTTGAAGAAGCAAGAAATGTATGTTAGAATTGTAGAAAGAGGAAATGAGCGATCTCTGCCTACTTATCATTAATAATTTCATTTTTCATATTTTTTATTTAATTAAAAAATATGAAAAATGAAATTATTGAAATGAAAAAAATGAAATCATTACTAAGGAAAAAAGGCGTGATTATATATTTTGAACATACATATAATGAATGAATGAATGAAAAATACTTGATTGTTACAAACACAGATATACAAATAGCTTAAAAATATATATAGAACGAAAGGGTGCTACAATAGGCGGTCTTATCGCTTAGAGCGATCTCTACCAGACAACCTTTGGATGGAGGGAAACAAAGTTATTAAGGACAGGGGTGTGATGCAACAAAAGAAGAAGAATATAAATATATATCTATATCTATATCTATCTATGAGTTTGCTTGTTTTACAATATTTATAATAATAATGAATGATCCATTGTATAATTTGAAACAGACAGATGATATAGATATTTCTCACTTGATATCTTGTGAAGCTTTACATATTCCCTTTATTATATTTCCCTTTACATGTTATAATATATATTGCTAGGAGTTTGCTTGTTTACAATAATTATAATAATAATGAATGATCCATTGTACAATCTGAGACAGACAGATGATATAAACATTTCTCATTTACATGTTATGATATATATTGCTTTATGTTTACTTGATTACAATAATTATTATAATAATAATGAATAATCTATTATATAACTTGAAACAGACAGACAATATAGATATTTCTCACTTGATATCTTGTGAAGCTTTACATATTCCCTTTATTATATTTCCCTTTACATGTTATAATATATATTGCTAGGAGTTTGCTTGTTTACAATAATTATAATAATAATGAATGATCCATTGTACAATCTGAGACAGACAGATGATATAAACATTTCTCATTTACATGTTATGATATATATTGCTTTATGTTTACTTGATTACAATAATTATTATAATAATAATGAATAATCTATTATATAACTTGAAACAGACAGATGATATAGATATTTCTCACTCAATATCTTGTGAAGCTGCCGACTTTTCGAACCACATTACAGTAAATGAAACAGATTTAACTATTGTGTCGCAGAATATTAGAAGTATATATAAGAACATGGTGGACCTGGAAGTATCACTTGCAAACCTTAGTATTGGCGTAGACATCTTGGTCTTGACGGAATGTCGTATCTGCCCCAGTAAGCCTATTCCCCTACTTCAAGGATACAAGTCTTATGCAACTACAAAGCACATAAATCAAAACGATGGGGTTGTCATTTTTGTTGGGAACAATATTCGAGCAACAGTTGAGGAAGTTAATATTTGCCATGCTTCTAGTATGCAACTAAAGGTATATGGCATTACTGTATTAGGAATATATAGGTCACCATCAAATATCAACGCTGATATTTTTATTGAATCACTGAATGCTCACTTAGAAAGTATAAGATCAAATAAAAACATAGTATTAACAGGAGATATCAACATAAACCTCATTCCTAAGCAAAATGAACAATCATACGAACGAAATAATAGAATAAATTATCTAAATATACTCTCTATGCATGGGATGCTACCTGGTCACACACTACCAACTAGGGATATTAGTTGCCTAGATCATTTCATATTAAAGATGAATATCTGTAGGAAATTAATACAAATAGCTGTAATTAATGCAACTGTAACAGATCATTGTATGATATTTCTAAAAATCTCAAATTTGTCAACTCAAAAATATTGTCCGAAAACAAAAGATACTATAGATTTTGAAAAAGCTCGTATACACTTAATTGGAAATGATTTATTAGACCTACTGTTAATTAATGACCCTAATTTAGTGACGAATATGTTGATAGAAAAAATACAAAAAGCTATAAGGGATAGCACTCAAGTCAAACTACTAACGAAAAAGCAACGAATCATTAAACCATGGATTACTTCTGGCATCTTGCGTTGTATTAATAACAGAAACAAAATGCAAAAAAAACTTCGTAGTGATTCAAATAACGTTATATTAAGTATAACTTATAAAAGGTATAGAAATTTTCTAAATAACTTAATAAAAAAACTTAAAAGGAAATATGAGCGGGAACTGTTAGCTAAGTCTACAAGCAATACTAAAAAATTATGGAATAATATTAAAACTATTACAAACCTAAAATCTATTAAAAAAGGTAACTCTGAACTTTTACATATAAAATCTTCTCCTATTGATTCAGTTAATTACGTAAATAACTTTTTTGCTGGCATTGGAAGGGAATTGGCAGAAAGTATTGTTACCTCTCCGAGTAGCCACAGTCAACTTGAGACTGATACTTCTGTTTTTAGAAATGACTCTAGTCAATCAAGCTTTGTCTTATTGGATACTGACAATGACGAGGTATATAACGTACTAATGGGTCTAAAGTCAGATAGCGCACCTGGGTGGGACAACATTTCAACAAGTTTCTTAAAGTATGTTGGGAGTGAGGTTGCCCCTATCATTTGCCACCTTGCTAATTTATCTTTTCAGAAAGGTGTCTTTCCCGCACTTCTTAAGAAATCCATTATTACACCAGTGCACAAGGCTGGGAAGAGAGATGATATCAATAATTACAGGCCAATATCTGTTCTTACATCAATTGCAAAAATTATAGAAAAGCTTTTAAACAATAGACTGGTTAACTATTTAAATAAATTTAAAATTTTATCAAGCTCTCAATTTGGATTCAGACGTGGCTTATCAACAGAAGATGCTGTGACAGCTTTAACATCTCTAATCACAGATAACTTAGACAAAGGATATAAATGTATAACTATATTTCTAGACATAAAAAAAGCTTTTGATACCGTTTCTATTTCTATGCTGACGAATAAACTGGAAAACATTGGTATTAGGGGACACCCACTGTCCATCTTTAGGGACTATCTTTCTGATAGAAAACAGTCTGTCAAGATAGAACAATATGTAAGTTCAGACTTGAATATTTCTTATGGAGTTCCACAGGGCAGTGTGCTTGGGCCTACCTTATTCCTAATTTACATAAACGAGCTAAGCAAACTCAACCTATCTGGTGCACGAATCTTTTCCTACGCTGATGATACTGCCATAGTGTTTAATGCTGCAACTTGGGAGGGGGTTAGGCGTGATGCAGAGATTGGTTTAGCTTTGGTTGCGGACTGGCTTAAAACTAACTTACTTACACTTAACATTCTTAAGACAAATTACATCTGTTTTACAATTAATAACCGTACCCAACCAAATGAAAACTTTGCTATCCAAATACATGGTTGTCTGAATCAGGCTATAGATGGGCTGAATGAATGCACTTGCCCTTTCCTTTCTCGAGTGTTATCAACAAGATACTTAGGTGTAGTTATTGACCAGAGACTGTCTTGGCATCCACACATAGAAAATTTATCAAATAAGATCAGGAAACTCACCTGGATTTTTAGGAATTTAAGACACGTTGCCCCCCAAAAACTACTTAAATACATATATTGTGCCTTAGTACAATCTATAATTACCTATTGTATCCCTATCTGGGGTGGAGCATCTAAAGAAAAATTTTTGGAAGTTGAAAGAGCACAGCGGCTACTACTAAAGGTTATGTCCTTTAAGAAAATTAGATTTCCCACTGAGCAACTTTTTCAATTGAACGATTTACTAACAGTGAGGAAACTGTATATTTTGTCTACTGTACTCAGAAGACACAGATACTTAAACTATGATCCAGGCTTGCTAATCAGAAGACGAGCACATATTGTTATTCCCCAAAAAACATGTAAAACATACTTTGCTAGTAGACAATATTATACAATGTCAGGACACTTGTATAACAACACAAATAAAATATTGAATATTTATCCAGAGACCTATCGCAATTGTGTTGTGGCAGTAGCGGATTTCTTGAGAGGGCTAAATTATGAGAGGACTGAAGAAATGCTGAATACCTTAAAATGTTAATCCTTATATAAATATGTATTATATTATATCTTTACACACATACACACACACACACACACACAACACATACACACACACTCACATGCACACACACTATACATAATTAACATACTTGATTTAAGATTAATTTATCTGTCAATTTAATTTCAATGTTAATTAATTTAATTTTCTTTAACATAATGTAAGATATGGAAGAGCGGGGCCCTCTGGCACAAGTATTGTTATACTTAAAAGAAGGCCCCAACCCCTATGTTTTTAGTCTATTAAGTTTTTTGAAAGAAATAAAATTAATTTTTTTTTTTTTTTTTTTTTTTTATATATATATATATACTAGCTGTCCCGGCCACGCGTTGCTGTGCCGACTGCAGTGCCATCTGCCGGACTGATTTTTGAATCTAAACCATTCTCAGATCGCCTTGAACACACACAAAAAAATTCATTCAAATCGGTCCAGCCGTTTAGGAGGAGTTCAGTGACATACACACTCACAGAAGAATTATATATATAAAGATATAGGATTTTGAAAATAACGATAAAAATATACAATATCTAAAAAAAAAAAATAATACCTAAGAGTATAAATCAGAATAAATAATTATACATACACAAATATCCAAAAGCTGAATTTACAAACAAGCATATATGTATGTAGGATTCATTACTCAATACCTAATAACCGTATGACTTTCCGTCAAGACCCGATCGCTTGTACCAAACTATAGTTAACTTTGAACCAACTGCCGCATGTAAATGAGCGCAATGTTTATTGTTTCTAGTTTTAATTGAAGCACAAACACTGGTAGATGGACGGATTGTGAAAACAGCGCCACCTGGCGTACCACAGGCTCACTGTTTGATGGTAATCTAATTTGATACTTATTAATGCAATTGTTGAATATTATTAGTTACCTAATTAGCAATAAAAGATATTTTTTTATAATTCAAGATTTAGATAGACAAAACTCTTTTTACGGTGAGAGCAAAAAACATCACCTTTGTTGTTTTTTTATTTTTTTGTTAAATTTTTTGTTGTGTTGGATAGTACTTACTTACTTTGTGATCATCATGCCAGATGCAAGAGTGTTGGTAAGTGCAACAAAACAGCTGGAATTGACTTTTCCTGCACTCTCAAAAAGTCCATGAGGAGGTTTCAGTAAAACCCCACATATTTACTGAAATCTAGGAAAGAGGATATTTCAATTTTATTAATTTTCATTCACCATTTATTAATCATCTATCATTCATGAATCGGCTCTCATCATTATTCATTATTTAAAAAAATTACTAAACATGGCTTCAAGGACAAGCACCTGTGCCATAAAATCTTATTGCAAAATTACATAAACAAAAACGACAAACAATCATTCAAGTGGTAATTATTTTATAATTACAAATATTATTCTTTACTAATTAGTATAAAATAAATCTTTATATATAAAAAATCCTTTTCACAGTGTTTGGCCGCGATCAACTGCGAAACTACTCAATCGATTCTGATGATATATTTTTCATTTTGCTGGAGTTTTTTCGACTTAGGATATAAGACAGATTTCGTTCAATTTGTAAAAAAAAAAATAACTAAGCGACAGCAACGCGTGGCCGGGTCAGCTAGTAATATTATTAAAAGATAACCTAACCTCGAACAAAGAATCGACCACTAGATCGATGGATATGTTGGAAACGAAAACCATTAGCGAAGTACATAATTATAGAAAGAAACAGGATATTTTTTACATATAGCTAATACAAGAACAACTTCAAACTTTTCAAAACAATTCTTTTAAAAACTTTATTAGGCGATCGCTCATTATAAATTGAAGTTCGAACCAAGAATATCCCCTCGTGGCATATGAGGATCATCAATTTTAATTCTCAACTTAAATACTTAATTGATGGGTATTGATTTGAGTTTGAAACTTGGTTGGGTTTGACAGGTGTGAATGACTCTTTAATTTATTCCTCGAAAATACGTAAGTAGATATTTGAGGATTCCATTATAAAACGTTAATAATATAGGTACGTATTATTATTTTTATAATATAATTTCTTACATTCCCATCAATTAGCCTAGCCCAAAGTAAGCACTGTAGGCTTGTATCTACATTATATTATGACAATACTTTGTGTGTGTGTGTTTGTTGTACCATACCAGCAACGCGTGGCCGGGTTATACCAGCAATGCGTGGCCGGGTTAGCTAATTATAGATAATAGGGTAACGGCTAGACATATGATACTTAGATATATAATATTCAAAGTTATCGCTATATATTAAAATGAGTGTGGGTCGTCGTAGTGTGGGCAGACAGCCGATGAGGTGGACTGTCGATCTGGTCAAAGTTGCCGGAAAGTTTTGGCAGAGGAAGGCCCAGAACAGGGAAGAATGGCGGGCAATGCAGGATACCTACACTCAGCATTGGTTGGCGAAAGGCTGAAGAAGAAGAAAATTGATATGAAAAGGATCGCGCCCGCCTGTCGGTAGTATCTGAAGGGAGGCAGGTCTGTGGTATGCAACCACAGGCTTACCCTTCCACCAAAATAAAATACCACGTTACTAGACAACTATATCCTCACGCTATCAATAGCACTCTGTTTGGGCATCAAGACGAACTACATCGGTATCGCTGCGGGACATGGGTAAACGAGCTGGGCCATCATGGTCTCCCGTGCCAGAAGAGTGCGGGGCGATTGAGCAGACACGCTTCGATTAACGACACCATTCGCAGAGCTTTAGCGACTGCTGGTGTGTCTCCTATTTTAGAACCGAGCGGTCGGATGTTAAGAGGCCTGACGGAATGTCGCTTGTGCCTTGGTACAGGGGAAGTACCCTAGTATGGGACGCGACATGTGTGGAGACTTTAGCTCAGTGCCATATTAATGCGACAGCAGCTCGGCCAGTTACGGCCGAATGAAATAAAGCTCGCAAATACCGAGATTTGGGTGACACATACTTTTCTCTCCTTTTGTAGTAGAGACGATGGGCCCTTTGGGAACTAATGCTCGCCTGTTTGGAGACTTAATAATTTCTCCGCTCAGCGTATAAACTTGGCCATTCAAAGGGGCAATGCAAGTCTTTTGGGTACCTTGCCTCGAACAATAATGAATAAACACAAAAGCAGGATCGCTACCGTTGCACCAAACGGTCGTGAAGTTAATAGGCTGATAATAGTGAAATATTTGGATTCTGCTGCGAATATGACATCTCTTTTGTAAGGCTTTTGGGGTATTAAATGATGCAGTGGCTAAGCATGATGCTTTACTAGCACCATATATTGAAGCAGAGCGGATTGGTGGTTTCAAAAATACAAGCTATAGAGAGTTCGGTGTGTATATGCTGAAACTTGAAAGATTGTTTTTATTATTTTTTTCGGTCATCCTTGTGTTTTTGGTCATAATTTTTTATTTTTGCAAATTCGAAAATTCAGGCTCCGTCATGATCTAGTTCTAAACCTGGTCGTTCGATTTATTACACAAAATATGAAAATCGGCGAAGAACTCATAGAGTTATGGCGTCACATACATTTCGTCATTAAAGCTGATCCATGGGAGCTTCGTTTGTTTCGTTCGCTCCGCTCCATATTGATGACCTCAATAGTTGAGTGGCTCCCATACCGGTTTTCATGATAATGCCACTTCGAGGTCCCGGGTTTGATCCTCGGGTCAATTTAGAAAATGAAACTTTTCTATATTTGCTCTGGTTTGGGTGTTGTGGTACCGTCGTTGTTTCCGAATCCCATAACGCAAATGGTTTAGTTACTCAACTTGAGTTCAGGAGAAAATACGTAATGGTGTCCAATATTTATGAATAGCGGCCTCTCCCGGCTCCGCACGGGTGGACAAAATTCTTTCAATTATTTCTAGCATTAAATATAGCCTATGTTACTCAGCGTGAATGTAGCTTTCCAATGGTGAAAGAATTTTTGAAATCGGATTAGTAGTTTTTGAGTTTATTCATTGCAAACATACAAAAATACAAGTCTTTCCTCTTTATAATATTAGTGTAGACTACAATCTCCATGAGCTCGTACTCCATAAATGTCAGTCAAAAAATTATTATTTAATTTAAAATTTAAATAGTTTATAACTATAAAAGTCTATACCTAGGTTTACGCGTAGCTATCTATTTAGTTTAAAACTAAGTGTGTACTTAAAACGGTTGTAAGATGACAGTTTAATACTACTCCAGTCTTAGCTTACTTAAGTACCACCTCCAGCTTATAAGTTGGTAGTACGGAATATCGTACGAGTTTTGCGCAGTTGACACAAACACACGCGTAGCATAATTAAAGCGTATATACCGAACTATACGTTCAAACCTCTATACAACGTGTATAAGATGATTTCTTAGGATGTGTTCACAGTGTTCATTATTTAGAAACAAAGTTATTATTTCGTTAGTATACTATTCACGTCAGAAAACATAGTCGGAAAATCCAAAGAGATAATCTAAACCAGTCGTTTGAAATCCAGTTTGCTGGGTGCTTTGTTATTTTTTAATGTACTAGGTGAGATCTCCTCCTACCTACGTCCTCATCAGATAGATAGCAATAACTGCAAATAACTTAAAAACTTTCATTGTCTGTGGTTATCTATAAAGTAAACGGTTATCTATCTGTAATTAAGGAATGGGCCTTCCTTATCGATGGAACTACATTATACATACTACTAAAATAGGTTACATCTCGCCTCGTGAGCTCAGAGTTGATTACATTATTTGTAGAAATTAGTTCTTACGCGTCCACTCATTGAAATAACCGCGTGGAAGCCTTTGCTTTAAGAACTATACTTCTAATTAATGTTTTGTTAAGTTAATTTTTCTAATGCATTTTTACAAGCGCTAAAAAATATTTGCTTTATTTTAAAAATCTGTAATACATTAAAGGGAGAAAAAATTTGTCCTTGCCGATTTTCTTGCGGCTCCTTCTCATTACAAGTTCTCCCATCGTAGGAATTATGAAGCCATGGCATAGTTCACGCTCATATTGAATAAAAACAATTTTATCTCATCTTTAAAAACATTTTTCACGATAACGTAGGTAGTACGTAGGTAGAACGCGGTTCTTGAAATATTGGGTTTTTATTTATTACTAGCTTTCCGCCCGCGGCTTCGCCCGCGTGATATTCGGTTATATTGCGGTACTATAAGAAAACTTCTCATTCCCACGGAAAAATCTAAGAAGCGCGATGTAACGCTGGATACAATTAGTTGTTAAACCAAAACTGAATGGTACACTATATTATTTGTTTTCCCTTGTGGAGCAAAAACATGCAGATTTTGGGCACTGGAAACCCGGGAACACGCTGCATAGAGCTGACCATACGAAAAACAATGTTTTTTCAAGTGTACTCCAGCAACCCTTAGAGTTTGGCCTTGTGCTTTATTAATGGTCATTGCAAATAAAACCCTTATAGGAAATTGTAGTCTTTTAAATTGAAATGGAAGGTCTGTTGGAATAATCGGAATCCGAGGAATGAGTTATTTAGTGAATCATTTAGCTTCAAAATTTACATGTTCATATTCGTTTGCAACATATAAGTAGATGTAAAAAAAACAGTTTAGACGATAAAACAAATTGTACGTCATCCCTCGGGAATTCCTCATTTTCGGGGATTCATTATCGTATCATTTAGCGTCTAAATTTACATGTTTATATTCGTTTGCAATATTTTACCTTGTTTTAAACGACATACAGCGTCATCTACAATCCATCCATCAAGCAAACAATATTTTTGTTTTTCCTCGGGAATATCAATTTTTTCCAGGATAAAAAGTACCCTATTATTTAATCTGGACTTTTATCTTTACGTCTGCAAAATTTCAAAGCAATCGGTTCAGTAGTTACGGCGTGAAAGCGGAACAAACAAACAAACAAACAAACAAACAAACTCACTTTCCGATTTATAATATTAGTAAGGATCAATTAGAACCTTGATTGATGAAATTAGGCTCCGAAACGTTAGGCAATGGACCGGAATCGCCAACGTAGAAGAACTGTTTCGTCTGGCGAAGGACAAGAAGAGATATGCGGAGCTGACGACCAGTAGTGGAGAGGCACCGTAAGAAGAAGAAGAAGAACATTGATGTACCACTCACAATAGATTTATTCAATTTTTGTCATTTTATCATAAGGCAACTTTTTAAAAGTTATAACTTTCACAATATTGTATGCATTAAATGTTAAAAGATACAGACTCTAACACCAAGAAGCTTGTTCTTAGTTAAATGCACGATTTTAGCTTTTTTCAGTAAAATAACACTCTGTATACAAATGGATATCTTTAAATTTATTATAACAATCTTTTTGACTACTCTATTAGAGGGATGTGTGTCAATTTACAGATTTTACCAGATTATACGAACATTTATTTCAGGACCTTTTTTCCTAACACGTCCATTTGGTATATTACACATTAGAGAATAATGTGCACGTGTGAAAGTTATTTTCTAATCTAAGTGCAATCGTCCTAACAATATCTACGAATAATACCAAATATGTACTTAAATATATTATAGAAAAAAATATTTTATTAAAAAAACATTTTATAATATAAAACAGTTATTTGACCAAACATACCTATTTCGACATTAAAGCCCTTTAAACATAATTAAACCGACATAACATACTCTATAAATTAATATGAAATTTACTCGCAATAATGAAAACTTAATTCTGTAACTTCATTTAATAATAAAAGAGACTGGACGAATGTTATAAATCTTGATATGGATAATTAATTAAAAATATTGCCCTATATTGTATATTTGCATGGAGTATAATATGAATTTAATATGAGCTCTTTAAGAATGTACTTACGATCACATTACCGTGTTTTTAAGGAAAAATACTTTATAATGTTTATGTTTTGCATTTTCAATGGGGTCTTGTATCATATTTTAATAAAAAAAATTCCAAAGAAAATATACTAGCTCACAAGTTATTCTAAGGTGGGACTCAAACCCGCAACATTTGTATGTCCTTTCCATTGCTCTTTTTCTATTCAAAATGTATAAAAAAGATAATATTATTATAATTATTTCACGTAGTAGTTAGGCAACAACCAAAGAATTCCAATCAAATCATTTATCAAAGTCAAATCCACCTTTTCTGTTTCTAAGAACGTGTTAGCTTTCCTATCGATCGTTTCACTTCCTAGACATTTAATTTATTTATATTTGGCGCTATGACACATACATTTGCGACATGCAATGGAAAAATGAATCATATTATGTTGAAATTTAAGGTTTTCGTTTATTATATTTTAAAAGTGTCGGTAAAACCTTGATGTTAGATAACGCATAGAGTATTGCTCTTTTAAACCTTGTGATTGGTTAGAAATGTAGCGCCAACTTAAAAAAAATCAAATAATTTAAGCAAGATTGCATTGTTAGAAAATCTCTGCGAAATCAATATATTTTCGCATAAAAAAATTATGTAATCGTGACATCTAAAATATGACAGTATATAGTATTAGTAGTAAATGTAATTAATGTTATAATTCGCTGGCTTGCGAGAATATCGAAGCAACTAAAAAAATGTCAAATTGAACTAAATATGCCAAACGATCTAAAATCTTTGATATGTTATCGTGAACAGAGACGCAACGTTATACCGTTCGCTCGAGATTAGTTCGTTCGAAAGAGATACAATTACATTTTTTGGTATGCGATAAAAGATTTAGTAAGAAATTTGAAAATCTTATTCTAGATTTATATTTTTTTTATATATTTTATGCATTTTCAATGCGATCTTATAAGATAAATTATTATAATAGAAAAATACTAGAAAAAATCGACTCGGGTCACAAGTGAATCTCAGGCGGGAATCGAACCCGCAACCTTTGGAAATCCGGTCCAATGCTCTCCCAATTGAGCTACCGAGCCTTGCGAACACTCGTCGAAATTTTCTAGTACATTCCTGATTTTACGCTGTAGGCCAGCGTTGTTTCATCAATGAGAGGAACATCCTCTCGTATTCGAAAGAAACATTTTTACAAATGTTTGGTCAATCGATTAAGATGAAACAGCCATGTTAGATTTATATTTTTTATATATTTTATGCATTTTCAATGCGATCTTATAAGATAAATTATTATAATAGAAAAATACTAGAAAAACTCGACTCGGGTCACAAGTGAATCTCAGGCGGGAATCGAACCCGCAACCTTTGGAAATCCGGTCCAATGCTCTCCCAATTGAGCTACCGAGCCTTGCGAACACTCGTCGAAATTTTCTAGTACATTCCTGATTTTACGCTGTAGGCCAGCGTTGTTTCATCAATGAGAGGAACATCCTCTCGTATTCGAAAGAAACATTTTTACAAATGTTTGGTCAACCGATTCAGATGAAACAGCCATGTTAGATTTATATTTTTTATATATTTTATGCATTTTCAATGCGATCTTATAAGATAAATTATTATAATAGAAAAATACTAGAAAAAATCGACTCGGGTCACAAGTGAATCTCAGGCGGGAATCGAACCCGCAACCTTTGGAAATCCCGATTCCCGCATGAGATTCACTTGTGACCCGAGTCGATTTTTTCTAGTATTTTTCTATTATAATAATTAATCTTATTCTATAAAATCAAAAGTTTTTAGTTCCGTCGCTATTCAGGCAAACCAGCGAATTGTATCTAATTATCTTATTATGCTAATAGTTATGTATTTGGAACACTATGATTTTGACTCTAATACATTTTCTTAACAAGTAATTAAAGGTCTTAAATATCAACAATTTTAAGAACTTTATAAAATGAAACAAAATAAATTTAATTGATTTAAGTTTGTAGTTTTTTGAACTCCTTGACAGAAGCTGCTAAGATTATACTATACATGACTATTATGGGCCCTAACGGTGAAGCTGTTACTACAGATACATATAACACACACTTTCTGATATTATTGCTTCCTGAGACAGACTGTTAACTTTATTTTTTTATAAATCAACATCACATACATTTTTCTGTAGCCATGTAGCTAAAGTTTAAAGTTCAACCCAGAAACAACGCCGACACCGTAAACCCAGATCCGAGCTATAATAGAAAAAATACTTTACTACATTGACCTGACCGGGCACGAACCCGGATCCTTCGAGTGGATTTTACCATGAAAACCGACAGACGAGCCAGTCAACCACGGAGGTTAAAAGTACACAAAATTATACGACATTATGAAACCTACATAATTATTTTTTATTTGATTCTCCCTAATCATTTGAATTTAGAACAACATACGTAATGTTATTTTAAAGGATTTATTCTTTAATAGCTAACCCGGCCACGCGTTGCTGGTATAACCCGGCCACGCGTTGCTATGGTAACGTTAATTGATTATAAAAACTGTTATTCTTAGGCTTATGGTAACTATGGTATCATATGGTATCATATGGTATAATATATATATGGTAACAAACACACAAAGTCCTTCTTTTATATAGTAGAAATTTACATAATCTTAGATCATGTCGCTTGAAGGACCTAGAATCGGAACGACTAATCAAGAGCAAAACGAATTATTGAATGCGTTTTACATGAAACAATAAAGGCTTATGAACACAGCCTTAGTCTGCCCAAGCGCAGCTGCGCGATGCGCACTCGCTACCGGTTTTATGGCTAACGACCCCTTCCCCTCACCCCGCGGTCCGAAACGTTTTATAACCTCCTTAGATATACACCTCTTTTTCTATCGTAATTAGTTTCGATACTCGGCAGTGTTGGAGGTGAATTATAGAACCTTTTTTTGCCAAGACAATATAATCCAATTGTTAGACTTAATTAAAAAATCATAAAAAAGGATTAGTAAAATAAACTCGCTTGGTTACCAAACTTTTTTTTGGTGCACGATTTCAATTATATAAAAAGTTCCATCGAAATAAAATTAAACGGTAAAGGTATTAAAGCTGTATTCTACATTTGAACAAATTACAAAAACTTTCTTAAAAATATTGTAAGAAAAAACTTTTTATTTCTAAAAACGTCTTATTACCTTATTTCTTATAAATACAAAAACATATACTAAAACCTTTATTATTAGTACAAAAGCTTACAATAAAATAGTAAATATTGCATCAGAATCGAACGACCGGCAAACAGTGCGAAATGTAATATGTATAGTCGCAAAGCTAAATTTAAATATCAGTGTGCGAGCGAGGTGACCAGATGCTCGTGCGCACAGAAAAGAACATTGAAACCTATACACTGGGTGATTCATTATTCAACAGTTTTTATTTTATAGTTAATATATTAATTTCACTTTTATCAAATCAAAGAAGTTGACCACAAGAGTATTTAATTAATTTAAAACTATAAAAACTGTAATCTAAAGTTAAACAGTTAGACTAATATTATTGGCAACATAGTTCCAGAAAGAATCTACAGGAAAAACTTATTTCTCTTGCAAATACAGAAATATAGAATAATTATTAATTTTAGTTTTCTATTTAACAAAAAATATCAAAGTACTAATAACATAACTCATAAAAAGCTTAGGCATTTAAAATAATAATACTGGTTCGTTTTTCAGATCTAAAGCTAATTTTTCATTAAATTACCCGACTGTTATGTTTGTCTAAAATAACAAAAGAAAGTTGTGTCAAGTTTAAACAAAAGAACTTGTTAGTACTGTACTGTCATAAATATTTTTTATATATTCTTCGAAGTCTATTCCTCATGACTGAGAGTGGTGATCATCACGAGCAATCTCTCGAATGATTGTCCGTCAGGTAACCCGGTTTGCCGCTTTCTGATTGCTGCCTAAAGGTTGAAATCCGTGATTTCTCGTATTACGTCCGTCCACCTTACAGGAATCTTCTACGACTTCTTTTGCCTTCCACCCGACCCACTACCACCAGTTTCTTCAGATTATTCACGTGTCCGAAGCCTTCGCATACAGTAAAATATCCTTTACGAAATGTATTTTAGAGAATGTGCTCAAGAGCTGCATGTGCTCATACCGCCATCTCCCTTTTTCCATCAGACATCCAAACGCACTGCGGGCCACCACCTTTTCTTGGTTGGTTTTCCTACCTGATGCACCAAGCGCTTCTCAACATCTTTATAATGCGCACAACATCTTTATAATGGAACTGCCTCTCTGGGTCTGTATTTCCAGATTATCCATTCATTCCCGTCCATTTTCAGAGTCAGGGTGAATAGGTACCTTCTGTGTTAGCTCGTTCCATCGTAGATTCTGTTTTGCTCCCGGGCTTGATCGGGATCTAGAAGATATGTGTGTATGTATATATATAATTTATATCTTTATATATAAAAATTGCCTGTCACAGTTTTGGACAGCGGTGTACTTCGAAACTATTTAACTTAATTTGATATTTATTTACATTTTGCTGGATTTGTTCCAACTTAGAACATAGGATAGGATTCATATTAATTTATTCTTTAAAAAATGCAAATTATAATAACAGAGCCACAGCAACGTGTGGCCGGGTCAGCTGGTAAAATAAAAATATTTATTTATTTAGAAAGCCACCACGTCCATAGAGTTCCTGTGCTTGTACAAAACAGGCTTGTCTTGCGCTCGCGCACCCCCCCTCCCCTCCCCGCTACACTGCGTGCGTAAACCTGACCCCAGCAATGAACTCTGACGACGACGCATTGGTTTTTTTTTGTCATATAAACTGAGTAGGTGATTCTGTTATTGTAGAACGGTAGTGAAGCGGATTATGTTTTGCAATGCAGTTTTTCATATTAAAAGCTAGCTTTGGTATTAATTTGTTTTTATTATACTAACAGCCTAAATATATATATAAAACGGAAAACGTTTTACGCTTTTCAGCCTTAAAATTACAAAGTATAAGAATGACTATAACACATAACTTGACCTTAGATTGGTGGATGTAAATAACTGTAAATGTAGGCAGCACTAACAGCTCAACTGTTTTTCATAAATAAAATAAAAATAATTTATTCACATTTATATATCACATTTATAAAGTTTATCTATCTTCTTAATATATAAAATCCAGTGTCACAATGTATGTTCCCAGTGAACTCTTTACCAACTCAACTGATATTGATGAAAGTTGGTATTTATGTGTAATTTGGTCCAACTGAAGAGATAGGATAGTTTTTTTTTAATTCATAATACAGCAACGCGTGGCCCGATCAGCTAGTCTTAATATATATAAATTAAGTGTCACATTTTTTTCCCGCGATGGACTCCTAAACTACTTAACCGATTTTGATCAAACTTCGTAACTATCTGTTATTTGATCTAACTTAAAAGATAGGATAGGTTTTATTTTAATTTATAACACAGCAATGCGTGGCAGGGTCAGCTAATATATATATAAAAATTCCCTGTCACAGTGTTTGACCGCGATGAACTCTGGAACTAATCAACTGGTTGGATGAATAGCATTTAGCTGGATTTGTTCCAATTTAGTACATGGGATAGGTTTCATTTTAATTTATATTAAAAAAGTGCAAATAATAATAACTAAGCCACAGCAACGCGTGGCTGGGTCAGCTAGTTATTAATAAAGAATTGGAGTTAAAATAACTTCTTTTTCTTCTTCTGCTTCTAAGCAGTGCTTTTGAAGCACGAAGTGGCTCCAAATAATAATGTTTGTATTCACCCATGCAATGACTGGCCTTTACTAACATTGCTTTACTTCCATAATCGCAGGCTGTATATATCTACTTAGTACAAAGCAATCAAGCATCTATTATAAGGGTTACAGTTTCTTCTAAGCTAGTATAGAGTAAAATAAACTGCTTGGAAAAATGAAAGACTGATATGGCAGTATAACGATTGAAAATTAGCTACTAAAATATATGTATCTATTATTTTTAGTACTAGTGGTTCACTATTAGTTGAAATTCGACCGTAGTAAATTAAATTTTTGAGATTCAACGTCATTAAGATTCTTTTCATTCAAGGCTAAATAGTTAATTTCCAGTCATTTACAAACAAATTATATATTACTAGTTTTTACCCGCGGCTTTGCCCGCATTTTGAGATTTCTTGACAAACAATTTTTTTTTAATTTGTTTTCTTTATTGACCCAGCTGAGGATCGAATTGGCACTGTAGGTCAAGGCGTCGGAGTGCCGTTACTATGACAACTGGTATTCGAGACATTCGACTACAGAGGTAGTCAAAATATATAAAATTAAAATTAAAAAAAAATGCAAAAAATTAAAAATGAAACCATAGTAAATGATGAATTGTGTTTTCGATCACAAAATTATTTTAGAAGTTTACTGAAGTGACACATGAAGTGTACGCAGTCCTGTCATAAACAAAATATTGGTAATAACGATTATGACATTAACATATAATTATGTTTCACATTCAGTAAGCTATAATAATCTCTACTCAGTTTCACCACAGACTTTAACCATAAACAAATATAATATGCATGTACAATGTGTGTGTGTGACAAACACGGTAGTGTGTAGTGTTTACTTTCTTCATATAAACTTCAACTGTGCCAAATTCAGCACTCTCTGTTCGCGTAATTATCTTAAAAAAGCGTACAGAATTTTTGGTTCAAATATTTATATTTGAAAGATAATTAAAATTCAAAATATTGCTGCTCAGTATTGCTAGCATTCGGAACTCTTTGAAAAAATGTACTAACCTTTTTATTAAATATACGTAAAACTATGTCAACTTGTGGCATCGGTATTTAATACGGCAAAATAAAGATAGTAATTGCTGATGTAAAAGCAAAGAGTATTGCTCCTATTTATAATTTTACATATTTAAAGATTTTGACGTTGTCAAAATCAGTATGGTTTATTTCAGATTTCTATACCATCTCCCTAAAATTTGCAGTAAGTGAATCACAATTATCAATAATGAGCACAAATTAATCGTGTTCGATACTTTCTGTTACGATGCAACAAATATTGCACTGGATTCAGTGAATGGGAAAGGATTATTTTTAAATTTAAGATCACTCCAAAGGTAAATTGATGCTGAATAATTTTACTTAGTGTTCGCCAATAAATAGAACTAGAGAAAGTTTTTTCAACCAATCCAATGTGTTTAATTTCTGTGTTTGTACCTATTATTTTAGATTGTAAATAATACTTAACTTCTCAATATGTGTATAATATAATAATAATGTGCACCTGAAAATCAATATTATTATTATATATTATTATATTATCTACAGGGGACACAATGGAGCAAATATTTATGATTGAAGTGTTTGTCAAGAAAATAATATTAAAAATTGAACCACCACAAAAAGATGAATATGAGCTCAGAATGGAAGAAGAAGAGAGAAGAAGGGAGGCTGAAGCACTAGCAGCAGCTCTAGCTGCAGCAAAAGGAAAGAAAGGTAAAAAAGAAAAGAAAGCGAAACCCAAGGGGAAGAAAGGCAAAAAAGGTAAAGAACCACCTATGCCTTCTGAAGAAGAAATGAAATTTATGCAAACTTGTACGCTTCAGATGAATTGTCTACCACTTTTTGATTTCTATGTAGCTCATGACAATTTTGTCGCTCCGCCACCTCCACCACCGCCAGGAAAGGGAAAGAAAGGAAAAAAGGCACCCAAACCAAAAAAGAAGGGAAAGAAAGGTAAGCAAGCACCAAGGAAAATAGTGTTACCTTCAGAACCTTTACCACAACCACCTTACTTTGGCGTAGGTAACTCAATAATGTTTCTATCCAGACCTTCTAAATTAGAAGAAGTATTGCAGAAGACCCCTATCTATATAACTGTTTGGAACAGAGACCAAGAGATGAACTGCGTAGGTTTCTGTATCGTCGAATGGCATAAATCATTCTTTGAATGTCTCCAAAGAGCTGGAGAGTTAAATCCAATCAATATGGATCAAGCGGAATTTAGAACTACAGCCAGACCTGAAATGGTAACTAATACTGTGGAATTGACACGTCCATTACAGTGTGAGGAAGATTTAAAAACGTCTGGTGAAATTGAGTTCTTTATAAGATTGTCTTGTTTAGGCAATAGAATAATAAGCTACTTTGTGGCTTTACCTGAAATGGAAAGGTTACCGGGTCGAAAATACTTAACTGATGATTTGAAATTAAAAGACTTGGAAGTTGTGAGACATTGGGAAGGAACGACTATTGATGCAGTGCCACCTGTCGCTTACATATTTGGTGCACCGGATATCATGAGAGAGCCAATTAAACCTGTCGAGGAACCGGTCATCTTTGAAGAATTCGTTGCTCCGTTTACTAGGAGTGAGCTTGCTATACTCGCTATGGGATTCCCTAAAGGTCCTTGTGGTGGAACCAACTGTCCAAGGAGAATGGAGTTTAGAGGTAGCCAGCATCAGTTTATTCATGGAGAGACTGTGAAAGGGAAGTATCAGCACGGTCAATTTGTTAACAAACGAGATGTCCATGGGCCTTGTGGTAGACTGGATTGTCCTTTGGCTAAAAAAGTAAGAGCGTTCTTATGCAATGAAGGCATGTATAAGACTTGCCGTAAACCGTGCGCTAAAGACTATTATTGATTTTTTGTTACAAACTTCTAAATCTGGTGGTACAAAAAATATTTATAATGTAATACCTTGTCTAAATAACTCAACATAATATTTCCCGTTTTCTATAATAAACAGTTCACTAATTCAATTTTTACTTTTTTGTACATCATGCTTACAATGTGTGTCATATTCTGTTAACAAATGTAATATGAATCAGCATATGCAACTTTCTCTTTTCAAAGAATCACCCACGCGGACTGTTTAATATAAAGGGTCATTTAAAAAATAAGTAGTTTGTGTGCGTATTTTATAAATACATAACAAATACATTAGATATATTCACCAATTTATTTCTTAAAAGGTCAACCTTCTTAAGTACCGGCAAACCAAAATTGTTGTCATATTGTTAACACTATATGGCTGCCTTGATATATTTATCCATTTATTGGCAAAGGTGTGTTTTTTGTCATTTAACCACCATAACTAGTAATATAGAATAAAATGCAAAATAAATATTGTAGTCAAAATGGTATTAGGTTAAGTAAGTAAACACTATCTCAATAATTAAAATTGATGATGTAATGAGTATCCGATTACTGACAAAATACCATTGAAAGAATTAAAGATAACATGAAATACAGGATATAAGAAACTCAAGAATCAGGAGACAAAGCAAAAAAAAATAACACCCACCATCCGTGTAACAAACAACAATGACAGTTCTGAGAAAGATCAGCGTATTTGATACGCAATTAACAATTCACTCCCTTGGCCCATATACTCACATCTTTTAACATGTTCATCTGCAATCTTTTTAATATTATCTACAGGAAAAACTACTTTATCCACAACGAAATAAGCGTTATCTGTTTCCAAAGTGATCGCGTTATTTATTTTGTTTTCAGGTAAAGTAATCGTAATCATTAGTGAGATTTTGACACCAGCAATATTCGCGTTACGGTCTGCGATCGCGTATAAAAGTGGCACAATTAATGTAGCGAAAGGATTTTTACGAGATTTTAAATAGCCATTGTTGTCTTAGTTACCGGTAAAGTTGTCAGTTTAATAGCTTTTTTAAATGTAACGATCAGCAGTTATCCTAGCTGTGTCGACATGACGATAAGAATTAATTGGATACATCCGTAAATGTGAAATATTCAATAAAGCGATTATGGTTTTGCAGGAATCATAAGTTTGAATGACTATAATAGAGGTGGACAAGAAAATTATCTTTCTGCGAACTTTAATTATTCTAAATCACCAAACTATGTCTAATTTAGAACACTTGGCACTTGAACTTTAGACCTGTTTTTTTAGCTTATTTCAAAATAAGGACTGCAAGACTTGTGTTATAGAGACTAGGGTAACGGATATATATATATATATATATATATATATATATATATATATATATATATATACCACAATAATCAGCGGTATGGACACACCAGATTAAATTAATATTTTTTTATTGTAATTCTTTTTATTTAATTTATAATAAAGTAATTAATACTATAAAAAAATCTAATTTGACAACTGTTTGGGTTTGAGTCGAGGAAGGGGCAGATGTTTGTGTGATGAATACGAGCATTAGTATCTGGGTCATGGGTGTTTATACATATTTCTATGAATATTATAATACCCTAGTATGCATAAACAAACCTTAAAATATTTACTTTAGGCTAGGGTAATTTTTGTGAGATATTATTATTATTATATAATAGCTAATGACAAAGAAGAAATAATTCAAATATGTTAGCTTGTCATATCGCTCATTTGGTGTAACAGTGACGCATTTACACTTTTGTTTAAAATTACATTTCTGAAAAACATCGACAGAATTGTATTTCTTCTATTTTTCACTGGAAGCTAAATGAACCTAAGAAAAATATACGTTTGTAGTCATATTTTAAGGTAATTCTAATTTAAAAAAGAAAATGTATTTAAAATCCCTACCTAAAATTTCCCTCTTTTTCAAAAACACAACATTTACAATTGCATCAGTGTTGCACTAAATAAGCGTTATTATTCTCATCAAAGCTCCAAGAAAATACATTTTATCGCTTTACAGTGTAAATTAATCTCTTTATCATAAATACAATGAAAGTCTAGTAACACAGGCACGAGCTAATTCCCGACGATAAACGCAATTTATTCAAATTGGTGTAAACAATGTGCCATTATGCGATGTTATCTGCCAGTTGAAGTTTAGCTGGGGAAGTTATGAAATGTTTGACAACTATTTTGTAATCTACAGTCAGTGAATAAAAATGATTTCTTTTTCGATAATGCAAGATTCAAAGTATTGTATTAACTATACGTAACATCCTTGTGTGTAGAAACAATAATTTAAAGCAAGATTTGAAACTGCGTTTAATCGCAAATCCTAATGGATACAGATGTCTTTTTTTATCTTAAATTTTAGATTGATTTGACAAGAAGTTGACAAAAGTTTTTATATTTCTAATTAATCAGCATGGGGTTGATTACATTTTATGAATATGAAAAATATTTATATGTACAGTGACATAAACATAATCTACATTGAATATTAAATCTAATATTTTTAATAGTTAGTGTAACCTATGTGTCAGAAATCAGTGCCCTCTTCAGTATTTAAGGTGCATAAGTAGTAATTTAATTATACTTAAAAAGATAATTAATTAATATTTCTATAAAATAGTAGCGGACCGTCCCGATTTCATTGAATAAAACAAAGTATACATAGTATTATAGCCTTTTCCGTAGGTTAAGTTATATTTCTATCCCTTGGGAACAATGCTTTCTTCTGAATTACTATGTTTTTTTGTACCCTTGACAAAGTGTATGGAAAATTTCCTGATGATCTGTTGAAGAATTAACGCGTTAAAGTATAACAAACAAACTCACTTTCGTATTTATAATATTATTTAGGATATCTATCTAAAAATATATTGTGAAAAGAAAACTTCTAGGTATAAATGAATAACTTTAAAGTAAACAAATTCTTTAACAAATTTATCCATTTCTGTGCAAAATGTAACTATCGAATAACTTTGCGGTATAACAAAACACAATTATTAACAAATCTCTGCTCGTAAATAAGTTATTATCTGAACTGAAATATTAGAGCGATATCATGTTAAGTTGTTAAGTTACAAAGTTTGTAGCGCCTATTGACACGAAAAGGCAATAAAGTGCAGCTTGAAAGCCTACTCGGGAAGTTTTGGAGCCAACGTGAGGAGGCATTCGTTTACAGGTAACAACGGGTAATTACAAAAAGGTATTAATAATATTAAAAATATAAAAAATTAAGTTTAATTAGTATTTATTTTAATACTTTTGATTATATTCCAAACTTCGTAATTATTTGTATTTAATATTCATTTATAGCTAAAAATGAATATTTAATACTAATAATAAAGAATACTCATGTAGGCTCCACAACTTTCCTTAATTTTAGAATAAAACATGATCTGATGACTGATCACAGTCATCCTGTGATCACGGCTTCTGTAAAGGAGTCGAAACGTCAGGATTAAATATAAAATAAAACATGCGCAAAAACTTTATAAAGTGTTTTATTCTAATGTGTAATGTGTAAGAACTAAATATTTCCCTTAATTTGTTATATTTAATTAATTAAGTTTATCTAGTATTTATTTAAAAATACCCCTTTTCTTGTAACTAAACCAAAAAAACTTTAGAGGCACATATTTATTTCATTTAGAAAATAAAAACTGTGTTAATAAGTTTTAACTGAATTATAATACATAATATATTTAAAAATACAAGGTGGCGTCATCTAAATAATAATAGCAGTTGAACAAATTCAAAAAAAAAAATATTGCTTTCTTGTTTTAAATTGTTTTCGAGGTAATACCTGTGTTTATCTGGACCAACGAAATTAGCTTCAGGTTACCTTAGATAGATCATACCTAAATAACCTCCACAGTTTATAAACTACAGTAAAATTTTCCATAACAATTTGCTATTGTTTCAAGTAAAATACACGTGTAATTTTAAACAACAACAACTTTCCCTCGTAAACAAAAAATAATACAGCAATATCAAGTTTAACCGGTCGATGCTGAGTCACTGACAAATTAAATGATTTGCCACTCGATATGGATTGATACAATAGCCGCGATGAATCATTCGGTAAATGATCGGTTTGTAACTTTTAACCTGTTTTGAGAAATATAACTGTACTTTTGCTTGTTAACTTGAAGGTTAACTATGCTCACGTTTTAGCAGCAGCACGTATCACATTTTAATGAAAATGGCTTTATGCAAATGAACTTAAAATAAGTTGTTTTGAATCGTGCAACATTTTTACCTACCACCCATTTCGGACGTCTTTTAACTAACAAGAAGAATGGACGCAAGAAACTCGTCAGCTTTAACAAAAGTAACGACATTTACAATTTTATACATCGTCACCACACATAATCATAATCAACAAAAAACAATATTGTTCTGTTATTTGAATAAAACACTTTTTTACAGATTTTGCACATAATGTAAGACGCACATTGCAAGACCCTGGGGATTTACTTAGCTCTTTCTGCAAATAATAACAGTAAGATTGAAGTCGGTCTCCCTGCCCGAGTACCTTCGCTCAGTTCTTCTCGGGCCCTTCCAATTTCCAAACTGGTAGTAGACTCAGTAGTATACAATGTAATCGTAGTGAGAATTAATTAAATAACTTAACTTAACAAAGGTCCCGGGTTTAAATCCTGGTAGAGTCCTACATTTGTGAAACAAGCGCAATTTTGTACCGTGTCATGGTTATTTTTAATTTACTTTTATATTATGTGCTTTAACCTACCTATAATATAAGCTCTGTATAGTGTATAGTTAATTACTATATGATTGTTGTCAGTTGTCCAAAACTAGTTTATTGAAGTGAAAACTTCTTTATCATCTTTGTGATTTGAAAGTCGATGAAACGAAAAAGCGACAGTAAAAAGAGACAGACACATAAATTCATAACATTTAACGTAGGAGAAAATGAGATAGGAAGCATTATGTTCGTGTGTTAATACGTGTTTGTGTGCGTATGCGTAGTACAAAGATTGAGAGAAGGCATCACAACAACCATGGTTTTGTGTACGTGTACGTATTATTTTTGAAGGTTTCACTTCTACCACGTGTGAATCACACATGCTATTTGTAGTTAATAAACTAGGCTCGTTCCACGTTTTTATATACGTGGTATTTGTCACCGAAAGACTTGATCACGCTTCACCAGAAAATACCATAATTATCTGTAATAAAAAGTATTCTTATCCAGGTTCTATCTATGTGACGAATTCTATCCATATTCGACCGTTTTTAAATCATTGAGTGACAAACTGACATTTTTAATATTATAAGTAGGATTATCGTTCTTTATTCTAAGTTTAAAATTATTTGCGTTTTCGGAAATATTACTGAGACTAATTTTAGGTTGCGATGCTTGATTGCATTGTAGTTCCAGTTTTTCTGGGCAACCTCTGCTGGGATCAGACGTGTCAGACTCATTTTAAATATTTTTAATTCTTATACCGTATCATTTCCATTTTTGTGATGGCATTTTAAGCGAGTAAAATCTAAAATATAAAGGACCCTAATGGTGAGTTAACGATCTTCATTTCTATACGTTTTCAACAGGAATCAATTAATGTGAATCAAAATAGGCTGACGCTGAAAGTAATAATTTAAAATGACTTATTAAATACCCTAGACATACAAATAAAAACGTGTATAATTAATTTTTAACTTTTATTACTAAAAAATAAAAAAGATTCATTTTCAGGGAGATATCGGCATTCAGAGATATCGCTATTGTGCTATAATTTATACAAATCTTATGTTAACCGTTATAGAAGAATTTTTTAAACCTTGTCATTAAAATATGTGTATATATTTACAAATAATAACATATTAATATTATTATAAGTACTCTTATTAAAAAATGTTTCATACGAAATTTATAAACGCATACCCTAGCTATTGACTATCAACATAATTCGTTGAAACGGATAAAAAGCATTTTATCTTATCTTAATATCCTTACTCATAACCTACTCAACCTTAATTCTTATAACAATGTAGATTTCTTGTTTACATAATAATATTATAACGATTTCTTTTACTATGGTTCTAAGAAACACGTTTGTTCGAATAACATTACCCATGCTAAATTGTTCTAAGAAACACTAATTCGTTTTAATAAGTAATTTGTTTAAGAAATAGATGATTACTTTATCAGTTTTGAATAAACTCGTCGGATTTAATGTATACATTAAGTATTATTATGTATATATAATTAACGTAACAGGTAAAATGGGTTCTGGTAATAATGTTTCTTTTTTTTTTATTGCAAAAGTTGGCAAACAAGCAAACTGCCCACCTGATGGTAAGTGGTAACAGTCACCTATAATACATGTGGTTCTTGTGAGATTCGCAGCAAAACTGCAACCCCCACAAGAACCACAGTGTAAGATATAAAGTCACAGTACCCAGTAATTTCACTGCAATATCTTACCCTTCAAACCGGAACACAGCAATGCAAGACTGCTGCTTTGCGGCAGAAATAGGTAAGACGGAGGTACCTAAGCAGACGACCCTGGTACAGAGTCTCCCTCCAGTAAAAGTTATGAAATAAAAGTATAAGTACCATATGCTAATGATTTAAGGCGTTATATAGGTAGTGTATTTTCGCGATTATCATACCCAATTATTAAAAAAATATATGCTGAACAATGTGTTGAACACATTTTAAGTACTAGGCGATGCAGTCGCTAAGCATAAAGCTACGCTAGCACTATATATTGGAGCGGAGCGTAATACCTAAAGAAGAAAAAAAAAATCGATGAGAATTTTTGCGAATATCGAAATTCGGGCTCACAATCTATTCCTAAACCTGTTGATTCGATTCCACACAAAAAATATTAAAATCGATTAAGAACTCGGGAAGTTATGGCGTAACAGACATTGTGCCATTGAGCTGATCCATGAGAGCTTCGATCGCTCCGCTCCAATAATACTTTCCTTTTATTTAAGAAATGTTAGATTTTTATGTCTAAAGAAATTATATGATTTTATATATTTTTGCATTTTATATGATAAATTTATCTTTATATGATGAATCGAACCCGCACTTTCTGGATATCCGGTCCAATGCTCTCCTAATTGAGCCACCGAATTATGAAAACTCGTCGAATTTTTCTAATACTTTTCTACCTTTCACGCTGTAGGGCAGCGTTGTCTCATCAATGAGAGGAACATCACAATTGGAAAGCATTGGGACGAACATCCAAATGTTCGATTCCCGCCTGAGAATTTGTGAGCCGAGTCGATTTTTCTAGTATTTTTCTAATAAATAATTTATCGCCTTAAGAAATTATTAAAGGTTTGCGGCGGGATGCGAACCCACATGCCTCGCTGTACGGGCGAGTGCCTCTCCATTTAAGTCACAGATACCTTGACATACCCGTCGTAATTTTCTAAGTATTTCTAGACACAATTGTTTTTGTTTTTAATTTAAGTTTATTTCGTTTAATTTAAGTTTATTTTATTTATTTGTAATATGTAACTTATCTTTTTAATTTTTTTATCTATTTTATTATAACTGCACATTAATATAATTCAATGTAATTCCATCCTTACTAACTCCTTTGTTTGTTTGTTTGTTCCGCTTTCACGCCGTAACTACTGAACCGATTGCTTTGAAATTTTGCAGATGTAAAGATAAAAGTCCAGATTAAATAATAGGGTACTTTTTATCCTGAAATAATAGATATTCCCGAGGAAAAACAAAAATATTGTTTGCTTGATGGATGGATTGTAGATGGCGCTGTGTGTCGTTTAAAACAAGGTAAAATATTGCAAACGAATATAAACATGTAAATTTAGAAGCTAAATGATACGATAATGAATCCCCGAAAATGAGGAATTCCCGAGGGATGACGTACAATTTGTTTTATCGTCTAAACTGTTTTTGACGTGACAACGTCTTATAAATTGGTTTGCCGGGTGACACTTCAAGAAACTGCGTTACGCTCCGCTCACGTTATGCGCTTACAATGAGAGCGAGTGAGAGGCACGCGTCCCTTCCACTCGGGCATGGTTAGCCCGCCTAAGAGCGAGAGAGACAGACATAAAAAGTGGAAGGGACGCGTGCCTATAAATTAATGTTTTAAATATAATTCTTTGTATAAATAAATGTTTTAAATTGTTACTATTATTTCATCCTTCTTCCTACTATACGAATGAATATTCACATTAAAATTATTTTACCACTCAAAGTCGTTGTCACGTAAAACTTTCGCCCGTATACCGACTTTACAGGCAACCAACCAGTTTTTTTTACATCTACTTATATGTTGCAAACGAATATGAACATGTAAATTTAGAAGCTAAATGATACGATAATGAATCCTCAAAAATGAGGAATTCTCGAGGGATGACGTACAATTTGTTTTATCGTCTAAATTGTTTTTTTTTACATCTACTTATCCTGAAATCACTAAAGTATACTTTCCAGCGTTACATCGCGCTTCTTAGATTTTTCCGTGGGAATGAGAAGTTTTCTTATAGTTGTGCTTATATTATAACCGAATTCCACGCGGGCGAAGCCGCGGGCGGAAAGCTAGTTCAATATAATTTGTAAAATCATTCGTTGATAAGTTAATTTTAATGGGAAGTTGTCGAATATGTAGGTATTATTTATATTAATTTTTAAATTACGCTTATAACTGTTAGAATGCTGTCGACACTTGTAATTGTTGTGTTTATTACTTATACAGTTGTATAAGTAATAAACACTTGTACAGTACTTTTTATAAACTCTGTATTAATGTTGAATTAACGCAATGTCAGTGTTGCTTATTAAAGAAATAAATAAATAGACACTAGCGCCATCTCTTTACGTTCTAGGTATTACTATTTAAAAATATTGAGTGTTATACTTTACAAATATCGAACAAATGATAAAAAAGAAACAGCTATATAAGTCACATATTTTTTGGTATTTAGAAAATGTAATTGCTAGATTTGATACATTATATATATCGTGGCACAAATAGGTCCATATACGTATTATATAGGGAAAGATCTTTCTCGGTTATTTTCACTAGTGTCTACCCGAAGTTTACAGTTTGTAGATCCTGCTTACCTTCTTCTACATCTCAAGTCCTGAGCACCATGGATGACTGTGTTAGTATTAATCTATACTATACTAATATTAGAATGCTGAAGAGTTTGTTTGTTTGAACGCGCCAATCTCAAGAACCACTAGTCCGACTTGAAAAATTCTTTCAGTGTTAGATAGCCCATTTATCGAGAAAGGCTATAGGCTATATATCATTTAACATATAATACCTGAGCCATAGCAACGCCTGGCCAGGACAGCTAGTTATTGATAATTCTTATTACTGGTCCAGGCATCTAGCTAGAAACCTCTGTAAACATACGAAGAATAAGATAGAAAAAAAACCATTCGAATAATTATTTTAAAACATGCTTCAAGCTTCAGTTATTTCAACTACCCGGTTGTAATTTTGTGGTGATACTAATTCAAAAGCTTGTCAGTACAATGGTTATGGTTTTTGATTTGTCAGATTGGCGACCAAAAGCATTCGATCTCGTGATTTGATGACCATTTGATGCACCGGTAGCGATTCTGCCTTTCACGACGACAGTCTTTGGTTTGAATCCTAGAAGGGGCAGATGTTTGTGTAATGAATAAAAGCATTTGTAACTGAGTCATTTATATTTTTTAAAATATTACTCATTTATGTTGATATATGTATGTCTATCCGTAACCCTAGTACCTATAACACAAGCATTACAGTGCTAACTTAGGGTATTAGTGTTAATAATATTATTATAATTATGTCATTACTGTACAGTATATCTCAAAGTAAGAACCCTATTCTTAAAGAGAGAAACTTCATAATTTTAATTTTATCATGACTTCACAAAAAAATGCAAATTGTATATATAAGTATAAAAACTCAAACGCTAATAATATAACATGTTTTTAAATATTAAATTTTTAATTTAAGTTTGAAAGAAAAAGGCTAAAATCGCTTTAAATAAAATAGATTTATTAACAGTTTTTTTGTAAATTATCCGGTGTCCGTACGTCCTGAAATGAGTATTTACTAAATAGAAATGCTACTAATAGAGTTTAAATGTCATTAGAAAGTAGACAAACATTACTCTTGAACACATGTCGAATAGCGTTGTTTGTAAAGCTTTTATAGAACTATGGACAGAGATCATTTTTGTGTTTGTACACCATGATATATTTGATCTGTACATGACACTTCATTCGAACGTTAAAAACTTTCATTTCATGATCTAATGATAATTATACTAGGTCTGCAGTATATGCTGCTGTTTGCAAATACTGAGCAAAGCAATTAGAATTTTAAAGGTGATTTTCAAAACTTTTTTTTGCACATTAGTCACAACCACGATGTGAGTTTTGGCGCCAAATTTCATCGATGTGATTCAGCGGTTTGCCTGTGATCAGCTTTTGAATTTTTCTTTCGGTGATTATTCCTCCATGGCAAAGTCTATACTTTTTTGACATAGCCTATGTCCGTCAGGTTATAATCATATATGTTCATGTCAAAATTCGTTCGAATCGGTTGAACCGTTAAGTAGCAGGAGGGAGACAAGTGAAATTTGTGAGTTGCCTAAAAGAGAGCTTCGCTCAATAATAATAGCATAATGAATTAAAAACACTTTTGTAATTTATGTAGTCGCTTTTATGCTTCGCACGGGTGGACAAAATTTTTTAAATTTTTTTCTCGCATTAATTATAACCTACGTTACTCAGCGTGAATGTAGCTTTCTAATGGTGAAAGAATTTTTGAAATCGGCTTAGTAGTTTTTGAGTTTATTCATTGCAAACATACAAAAATAAAAATCTTTCCTCTTTATAATATTAGTGTAGATTGCTATGAATAGTCCGTGGTAAATTTATTTATTATTAAAATCAGAATTACCAATAAAATTCTGTATTAACATAAATCCAATTGTATATCTATTTCTATAGTAAAACATATAATGATAATTAAACCACCACACCACTTCATGTTCATTCCCCGAATCAAGTTAAAATGTTGATTAAAATGTAGCAACAAAGGCTAGTAATATTAAATGTTTTTAACATAATATAAAATTAATTATTTTCTCTTTGATATGCCGAGTGACCGCAACGTTAAAAGGTTGGCAACTTTGATTTGAATTAGGTTTCGTTTTCAACTAATTGTTTGAAATATTTAATTAACGTGTGGAAGGGTCCACTTTTGTTGTGAAACTTTTCTTATTCATATGATGTTGAATATTAATTGAAAATTATTGTTTTATATGTTTGTGACGACCGTCTGGTGCAACGGTAGTGATCCTGCCTTTCGTACCGACAGCCCTGAGTTCGAATCCCGGAAGGGCCAGATGTTTGTATGAGGAATACAAGCATTTCTACCTAAGTCATATATATATTTCTAACAATATTACATATCTATGTATCATTATGTATGTTTATCCGTTACCCTAGTATCCATAACACAAGCCTTGCAGTGCTAACTTTGGGCTAGGCTAGAACTTAATGTAAAAAAAAAAACATAATTAAAATCAATTATTACCTGCCTCAGCATTTTGCCTCTGTGTCAGTCACATATTATTTTCACATAACTATGTTCATAAAAATAAAAATGAAAGAGAAATAAACAATTGGTTGAACAATTATTTTTTATTTTTGTTCAGAAATTGAAATTATTATAATTTATTAATTTACTCAAGCTGTACTAAGCAATTCTTAAAAGATTTAAATGTTAGGGCAATATCTACATTAAAAAAAATCCCCGTGACAGTGATTGACCGCTATGAATTCCGAAATTACTCTACCAATTTTCATGTTTTGACGTGACAACGTCTTAAATTAGGTTGCGGCTGGGAGTCACTTATGAAAAAGTGTAACGCTCGGTAACGTTACGATGACTCACCGAACGAGAGAGAGGCCCGCCGAATGCCTTGCGTCTCTCTCCCACTCAACTATGATCGGTCTGCCGCGCGCATTGTGCAATTTAATTATATTCATATCAATAAATATTCTACCGAGAAAAAGACGTTGTCACGTAAAATCTTCGCCCGTAAAACCGACTTTACAGGCAAAAAAAAAAAAAAAAAAAAAAAAAAAAAAAAAAAAAAAAAAAAAAAATTAACAACAAGTTAGACTGTCCGCTTTTTTTGTTTTTAAATTTTCTTTTATTTGTTCCGGCTTAGGATATAGGATAAGTTTTAATTTAATTTCTAATAAAATATTACAAATTGTAATTACAGTCACAGTAACGCGTGGCTATGTAAGCCAGTATACATATTAAATCCCCCGTTATTGTTTGAACGCGATGAACTCCGAAACTACTCAACCAATTATGATTATTTTTTTTCTATTTTTACTGGATTTGTTATGACTTAAGACATAGGATAGATTTCATTTCAATTAAGAATAAAAATTATTTAAAAAAATCATAACAATCAAGTCACAGCAACGAGTGGCCGGGTTAACTAGTAAAATATATTTATTAAAAGTAAAAAAAGAACCAAAAATGCTTTATTTTTCTTACAATTATGTTTAGAAAGATCTGTTTTTAAGTTTTAGTTAATGACCACTATAAATACGATCTAATTGGCGACAATTTGATTTTGTCAAAATTCTGAAATTCTTTTATAGACATGATTGCATATAATATTCTTAACGTTGGCAGAGGATAGAATTTTAATATTGTTTTACAATTTACGTTAATGGAAAAAATACTAGAAGAAAACCGACTCAGCTCACAACTAAGTTCTCAGGCTGAGAATTTACGTGAGAGCTGAATAGATTTAACCAGTATTTTTCTATAAAAATACTTTACCACATAAGTTAGCATTGAAAATGTAAAAATAAATAAAAATCATTGTTTTACAGCTTAAAAAACTGTACTTGAAGGAAACTTATTAACGAATTTAAGTTACGTTAGTTACGTTGCCACAATCGCCGACTCCCAATGGATGCAAAAGCAATAACAGTTAAGCTAGCCTGAACTAATCAACGATACAGCCGAGAAGTTCTGCTAGCTGATCTAATTTAGAGTTCCAACGTAGAACTAATGAAACCAGACTCGGATATGGTTCCGTATCGTTACGTTAGTGCATTGACCACTCGGTGAAGTTTCCGAGCAATTAGAGGGGCCACATGTTGAAGTTTCGGTGACACTGACAATGCAATTGAAACAACCATTGCATGTGGGGAAATTTCAATAATTTTCAATTGGCGTTTGAATATGAAATGTGTTTAGTTTATGCATTTCAACTTTGTTGTACCTGGTTTGAATTTTCACCATGCGATTGATTTTAAATAATCTAAGTTAACAGTGTTAGTGAGCTAATCCTTATTTTAATTTTCTTATGTCCAGATTCAGCTGTCGTTTTCCTTATTTAATTATTTATCTAATATATAAAATGCATAAAATAAAAGAAGTCGTGATTTATGCTTTTTATTGAGTAAAACAATTCAGTGCCACTTAGTATGAATTCAAATGTTATTTTTCTCTTCAACTTAATTTGTAAATTCTTATTTAGTTCTTACACTTTCGCGCTCATTACACATTTAAATAAAACATTTTTTTGTTTTTCTTAAAATATTGCGAAGGTAGTAGTAAATGTATGACAACCAATGCTTTAGTCATCCTGTGATCACGGCTCCTGTAAAGGAGTCGAAACTTACTACTATACATAATTTACATAAATATTAATTATGCGCAAAAACCCCAAAAGAAGTTGTTTTATTTAAATTTTTAATTCTTATTATTATTTTTATAAATAAATGGACTTACTCTACCCTGAAATTGTGTAACACTCTTTTTCAATGCTTGGCTGACATTATTGACCTACCACATACAAAACAGGTCAGTATCAAACTCTAGAGAATTAATATTAACGATAATTAAACTCAATACATCATTGTCAAATGCTTTTCGAAAGTCATCTCGAGACTCTTGAACCTCTTTCAATAGAAATAGTTAATAGAGGTTTATGAAAAACGTTACTTCTCATGGCAATCATCCAGATACAATAGGAGACATTTTAAGATTAATATTGGTCATTTGGTGCGTATTAACATTGTTGGGTCAACCAAGGAGCAAATCTGGGACCCAAACTTTATTACTTATTAAATGAAAGATTATTATTCTTATTTTTAATGCGTTAGAGTTCACGTTTCTCGTTATCTAATACAAACGTATCTTTGGAAATGTTCCCGATTCAAAAGGTCCTAATTATAATTTGAATCGTTTAGAAGCTAAATATTTTCGGCGTCAAATAGATAAAAAAATGTTTGAAGACATCGTCTCGAGTTAGGTCAACAGAGCGGAAGAACAGAAATGCTATAGAGATACTGATGTCTATAAAATTTTAAATGTGTAATATATACAACCTAAATATGTTAGTTATTTATCTAGAAAATATATTGATTATTTATTAAATGTTTCTATTGAATATTTGCCTTATAAATATTTTCTAGAACAATTCGTAGTGATAGTTTTAAAGATGACGCACTCAACATATTACGCCTAGTATAGTTATAGTAGCTTACGTCTAGTTTGTTTATTAGTTTCAAGATAAACAACTCTGCCACTACCAATAATCTATCACTGCGATAAATATAATCATAAAATTTGTTTTTCAGAATTTTATTCTTACTTCATTGTAAATTATGGTATATCAAATCATTAGTATTTTATTGCTCTAAACGAGTTATAAATAGCAAATGATTGACCCACCTACTTATAATTCACTAAGCATCTCTACTCTTTCCGTAGATCTGTCGGATGAGTCACCTTACGAAGTAGAACAGTGGTACGGGCAAGCACCGAACGGATGAAAAAAATACTCGCACGCACGTTATCTGTTGCATCAGATTCTATACGGGGTGTGTTTTTAATCAACGGGGGAGATTTCTTATTTTCTTTGCATAAATAAAAATTATTTTATAGCTGTAACATACAGAGGATAAAATACAAAAAAGTTAAGAAAACCTTAATGATGTAAGATCTTAAGTAAAAGACGCCCTCGATAATATAAGTAATTTAAAGCAGACTCATCTCCCAAGGCAGCACCCGTTCGCTCAGCCGTAGTTTAAAGAGCGTAGCGACCCATCTGTTGTTTTAAGAGATGAATAAAAATGACTTTATTCAAATGCACTTAAAATAAGTTGTTTTGAATCGTCCAACATTTCTACCTACCACCCATTCGGGACGTCTTTTAACTGACAAGACTACTACTAGGATTTGACTAGGACTACTACTAGGGTGCTCACAAGGCTCGTTATTTCAATTGAGATAGCAGTGTTCCGGACATCCAAAGGTTGCAGGTTCATATCCCTCCTCAGAACAACTTGTCGTCTAGTCGATTTTTTTCTAGTAATATTCTAATAAAATTTATCATATGAGAGACCATTGAAAATGCAAAATAGAAAAATCATAAACAAAAATTATTTATTTATATTTCATTGCACACAAATGTGTACACATGGCGGACTCAACGTCGATAAACATCCTGCCTTCTCTAGGTACTGAAGCATAGACGAGAAATATGTCGAAAATATCGGTAAAAATGTCGACAAAACGCTATTGGTATGTTAGAGTTTGTAGACAAAAATCCGCGACTAAGTAAAACTACTCTTTTGACACAAGAAGTCGACTTCTAAGCACAACCATGTTAGAGACGATTAACGACAAATGAGTAAAATACAAGAAAATGGGTCGACAAAATTTTGTCGTGTTGCGTATGCTAAGCGGGCTGGAGAGCTGAGTATAGAGACAGTAAAACGCGGTGCATATTTATTTAATTTAAATCATTGTAACTTTAAAAAATGATGATACGCATATGAGTAGGAATAATTATTTTTTTGTTTGATTCAAGACCATTATCCTTTACTTAATTTGTTGCATCAACAAGTCATACACCACACAACTGGCTTTTCACCAAACAAAGTGAATTAAGTTTGTTCTTTCTAAACACAGCCATATAGCGATCTGTCTAGACTTGAAGCCTCTTTGTCAACCTATAGAGTTTGATGACAGATCATAAAGACTATGTTCTTTTCTATGAAATTAATTAATTTGAAAGAGTTCTATTTTTAGTTTTTTTTTTGGCTTTTTCCATTGAGTAGATAATATTATTATTATTTTATAAAACTAACTAAAGAGAAAAAAATTACTGTACCAATGAATTATTTTATATTACAAATTTTTGACGTCCATTTTGGTGCAGCAATAGCGATTGTGCTTTCCGCACTGGCAGTCTTAGGTTTAAGTCCAGGAAGGAGTAATGAGTGCGAGTATTTGTACCTGATGTGCGTATTTATATATATTTTTATCTAATATTACACATACAACCTAACAGTGCTTACTAATACTAGGCTAGGCTAATGAGTGTGAAATAATATTTTATAATAATTATCTCCGCTTACTTTTCTGTTTATAAACAAATAAGTTTTTATAGAATAAAATAAATAACATTTAAATAAAATCTCGAAGACGCGAGTGAAATAATTAATTGTTAATGACGATTCAACGGAACAATTACATCATCCTGTGTAAAGACCTGCGCAGGCGCATGTGACTCACCGATCGTCAAACACTCTCACGACAAAGGAATAGAATTAAAAAATAAATATTGCTCTACGCATATCCAACTATTACACATTGTGTAATAACGAACTGTCCATCTCACCGATATATAATGTTTTCTAATGCAGATAAGCAATTAAGTTCAATCTCTTTGAAAATCCCATACGTTACACTCTTATCAATGGTTTAAGTAACTTCTGTTTGATCATCAATTTTAATTGTTCTTTTTTAATGAAATATCCAAATTTTTTACCATGAATAGTTATGCGCTTGACCGCTATCTTGCCTGATGATAATCGACGCTAGGATGTGATGCACCTGCCTAAAAGATACCTATTAATTCGGGACATAAAGACCCCTAAATTAAATTTATCAGGAAACAGAGACTCAGGGAAAGAATTTCACTCCTAAGCGGTACGGATCACAAAGTTGGAACCAAAGTGCTTAGTGCGACTCTTTGGTATATCAACCATGTAACGGTGGCACCTATTTCTAAGTCTGGTTGTTCGATGAAATAATGGGGATTATCTTGTTAACCAAGCATTTTTAAACACTGGTGATGTGAAAGTGTTTATTATAAAAAATAAACTAGATTGAAATTCGTTATCATTGTGAATTACTTTTATAATATAGCAAGCAGTGTGGTTTAATAAAGGTTTCGTGATTTTTATTAAACATTGCTATACTTTTTTGCTTTCTCCAATTTGCAACCATTTCCCTGTGAACTATATCTGGATAATAACAAAAACTGGCGCGGAACTTCATGCGTCCAAAATAATTAATTTAACATTATTCAATTTTCTTTTACTAAGTTCCACAGGCACAATATTTAAGAATGAGAAACTAACAACTCATTAGTAAATTACACCATTGAATGATTATCTTTAATAAAATGATAATTTTGTAAAAGCTTTTATACCGCAAATAAATTATCTTATCTTAAAGTTGCAAAATAAAGGCAGCAAGGTAAAACAAATGCAGCAAAATTATTTGAAGCGATTTTGAGAAAATTATATAATATATCGTGAGTTTGAATCCCACTTGAAGGCTAGGAGGCGTGGTTGCTTTTTACAGGCGTATTTCACATCTTTTAGAATATAACAAATAATAAAATATACAAAAAATAAAATTACGACATATAAAACACTTTTGAATTTTATACTTAAAGTGACAACGTCATAACATCGCATTGATATAAAGTGGTTATTACTAAAATTGTTTTGTAAAAAACTCTTGCTTTAGAATTTTTCAATTTCTACGTGTTTGTAACAGTTTCGAATAAAAATTGTCGCTTTTAATTGCAAACTTTTTAACTAACCTTTTTCAACAAAAAGATGTCCACTGGTGGACGAAAGCATCCCCAAAAAGGAAGGGTTTGCCATAATATGCTACGTTTGTCAGACGGGTTGAAGGTGACAGTCGACCATAATACGGGAAAGGCTGCTACCATTTTTGTGGTCTACAGGTGGTGGTGTATGGTGATAACCCTCGTTATTAGTCGCTTTTTAAGACTCCCATGTTCATTAGCCCGTCCTAATGACACCAGGCAGCTTCCCATAAGATTTTTGGAACGGAGCCCGAATTTTGAAATTCGCAAATATAAAAAAGATATGAACAAAAAATATTGGCTCTACGGGATTTCCCATTGAAACAAAAAGCGCACGTTTTTTGAAAGTTTTCATTCTCATAGAATTATAAAATTTACTAAATATTTTATTTTATTTCTTTTTTTTTTGTGGTAATACTAATCCGCTCCAATATATGGTGTTAGCGAAGCTTTATGCTTAGCGACTGCATCAACCTAGTAACAAAAAAAATAGTTTACCCACGTTTTTTAATCTTTGAAGATATTGTAATACAACAAAAATACTTATTGAAATAAAACTAAGCGTTAAAAATAGATTTACCATTTAAAAATCTATCTTTACATTATCAATGTAGTCTTTATAAAGAGTTACAAAGTATTTTTATTGCCAATTGTAAAAAATGGACGATAAAAACAGTAATATAACAATGTAATAGATCATACTGAAATTTATTATGAGTAACGGTTGAACGTGACATTTTGACTATAGTAGCTTTTAACTGAGAGATATTGACAATGGTGTTGCCAGTTTATGGGTGTATAAATCAAAATGGGAATAAATTCTTTTTTGACGTTCTTTGCTTTGGTTTACGAGTTCGCGTTGGTTTTAATTTAAATTTCGGACCGTTCGAAATCTCGGTAAGAATTAAAAGTCTTTAAAGACAGCTGCCTTTTTTGAACTGTGCTACTAACGGATATAACCACCATATCGATACATTTATTATTTGTATATAATTTAGTTTGTTTTTAAGTTTCAATTCAGAAGTGTCATCATTAAATAATAACCTTTGATTTTTTTTTAAATCATGATTAGGAAAGCAATTGGCCGCTAATTGGCCTGGTGTGATGTAGGATGTGACGCGCCTGCCTAGAAAATACCTATTCACTCGTGACTTGAAAGCCCCTTAATTGTAATTAAAAGGAAACACATACTCAGGCAAAGAGTTCCACTCTCTATCGGTACGGATTACATAATTGGAACCAAAACGCTTAGTGCGATTCTTCGGTGTATTAATCATATAATGATGGCGCCTATTTGTAAGTCTGGTTGTCCAATGAAAAAATGGAGATGGTCAAACAAGGCTGTGCAATTCTGCTGCACACTCTCCGAAATGTATCTAATAAAAAAAAGGATAGGCTAGCTACCTTCCCTCTATATTCAATTAATGTACCTATTGTGATCAGCCTAGCAATAACACAAAGCTAATATAGTCTTTTCGATTCTTATAATTAAAACTGTATCTTCTAGGAAATGATAATATTTTACATAAAAAAGTACGTAAGTAGTTTACGTAAGTATTACAAGAACAGTCAAAATATATAAAAAAGCAGAGAATTGTTTGAAATATATTATTTTATTATTATTTAAAAAACTTGAAATTAAGTGCTTTTGATGTAATGTTATAATAAATAAAGTATTTTAGGTTATCAATTTTAATGCGTTGGCTGTCACAAACTGAGAATTAACTTGTTTGCTAATTAAATTTGATATTTAATATAGAATAATTATACAGCGAAATTTCCATTTATAATTAAGTAATCAAAACACATCATACAAATAAGTTTCTCATATAAGTTCGCTCAAATTAATCTTAAAACAAAAAAAAATCTCGAAATTGAAGCTGGTCTTCGATAACATTGTAAACAAATATAACGATATAAATAACTTCAAACTAGAAGTTAAAAGGTTCATAAATGAATAGCAGCTGTATAATGGGATTCAAGTGAACCATTAACGAGCCTCACAACTCTTAACCTAGATTGGTATTCTATTGCCTCCATAAATCATTGGCTAAGAAAGCCTCAGTGTACCAAATAGATCATTAAATACAATGTTCTCTACTTTTCTATGAGTTTTATAATCATAGATAGTAAATTTTATTTTACACACAGTAAAACTATTTATGGTTGAAAATTATTTTTGTGTCACTCAAAAATGATCTAAATAAGAAAAATTAAGCCATTCAAACAATAATTTTTATTAATAAACTTTTTAACGGAACTCAGAGTTTATTATGTCAAGTTTGTTAGGGATCTTCATATAAGCATTGTTGTAAATCCAAGTTAAGTAGATGAAACACTTGTGATGTGGAAATCAGAAACGCTACCAGATCCTAATAAATATAAAAAAGTTCGATTTCTACATTGCCTGAGTTATGGATCGAAGCCGGGACCTCGGTGTGGCATGACCATGATAATCGTTTTGCGAGCTACGGAGGTCGTTGGTTCTAGAAGCCGAATGATAAATGTCAAGTTAAAAAAACATTGTGAATATAAATATTATGATGATTAGTAGGATAACAGTGTACTAAGCATTAATCGTACGTAACGCAAAATTAAACGTTACTTATGAAAAAAATCCTTTTGAGAGCTCTTAATAGAGGTTTTTAATAGACACTGAAATTTTTGGTCTCATCGTCATCTTAAACGAAAGAATACCAATGCTGGATCTCTTCCCGAAGCTTGCAGTAGCTTTAAAAGGCTGCTAGCATTCTCTGATGAACTGCCCTCATTGGCCCAATCACGAGGATACGTGCGGATATGACCCCGTCAAACTATTTAAATGCTGGATGATTTCCCCAAAAAAATGGTGGTCAGCTTATTCACAACCTTGGCAGACTGTTTATTTGGTCTGCTAAGAGGAGTCGAAACCATAGAACCTAGGGCAAAGTTGGTGTTTATCAGAATGCTTTTATTTAATATCAGCCCCTACTGCTGGGCAAAAGCCTACACAAGATCGCAATGGAGCTCAAAATGATAATTTTTGGTCACCTACCCAAAGACCAGCCTTAGAGAAGCTTACCTGGCCTAAGCAATCGTAGATGAATAAATTATTATATATCTTATAGATGGATAAAGTATTAATTACGGATTTTTTAAACTTATTTCTTAAGTTTTATTATTACTTAACTTACCCTGTTTGGGTTATATAGAGTTAATAGCTGACCCGGCCTTGCGCTGCTGTATTATAAATTAAAATAAAACCTATCCTATGTCCCAAGTTGGAACAAATCCAGCAAAAAGGAAAAGGAAATCATCTAAATTGGTTGAGCACTTTCGGTGTTCATTGTGATCAAACACTATGACACGTAACTTTTTTATATATAGATATACAAATAGATAATTTAGGAAACTGAAGCATTTTTGCTATGGAATTTAGAGCTGGTGGTGGCACCTCAAATTTTTTTTTTAAGTTGAGAAAATGTATTACGCATATTTATGCCGCTGGGAGTGCGGCGGAAGTTATGTGGGACTCTGTCCTGCAGACCTATCTGACTATAAAAGCGCGTCAGATTTGTGTGCAGGGGCCTACACACTAAAAACTCCACTACATCCCTTTAATCACCTTGGTGCCAGAGACTCGTCGAACCACTCATCATTCACAGACGATGGGTCGCTCGACGAAGCAGTGACACCTGGTGAGGTCATGCTCAACAACTAGACCTAAACCAACAGAGAAAAGTCAATTTCTATCTTGACTCTGTAGCGATTGAACCCTGGACCTTGCAGTGGTGTTACCATGGAAACCACTATTACTTTCTCCGTTTGATTGCGAGTTTTGTCTATTGCCAACATTGTCTAGTTTGTATTAAAGGTTTTTTTTTTATAATTATCGCAAGCCAGCTGAAGGCATAAGTAAATATCACACAAAGTGATGAGTCGTTTTATTGGCCGTAACTGTTATATTATGGCTGCAGTAAGGTGCATTACAGTCTACAATGCAATGAAAGAGTTGAATTAATATTGCAGAAACAATGTAGAGTTTGACTGTTTTCTATAAATAATGTTTTACGAGTACCTTTTGAAGATAAGCCATCAAATTTAAAAAAAATATGTTTATTTTGCTTTCGATATTCGTCCGTCATTATTTATATGATATATTAACTTATGCAATATTATAGCACAATTTAATTAATTAATTATCCAAAATCACTAATGACAACTTTAATAATAATTAAAAATGTGACATTAACATATTTTGACATTGTATACCTAATTTTTCAGTTTTTTATTTTTTTATTATTGTTTGTTATACTGATACCTTGCAAAAGATGGAAATGTAGTGAGACATTTTAAACCTCACAACAATCTTTGTATAACAATTAACCATGTAGGTTAACATTAGGTTAGGTAGGTTCACAATAATAACATTTGATTTGATTTGTTATTTATGAATCCCATAACACAAGTGTTTTAGGTCCTTAACATGGTTTCAGAACTATGTATGTAATTCTGTCTTATATATTTATATCTAATATATCCTCAAGGTAAAGCTAATAGCTTATAAACGTAAAAAAACACTGTCAAATTTCTCTTTTCGGTTTTCAACTCAAATTACAACACATAGAGATCGATTTCAATTGAGATAATTTTACAGCTTGTTTTTTCTGCGGTACTGTTATCAACTCAAATTCCGTCAACGTTGAAATTTATCAACAGTTTAATTGAATTTATTTAATGTATTTACCGCGACCAAATTATACTCTACAAAGGAGAAAATCTGGCTGGCTGCTTTTCCGACGCATAAAACAATAAATGTCAGTTATTTTTATGCCTTTATTCTTAATTTTTCCAAATTTATCACAATAATTTGTTACAACATAAGTGTGTAAGTGTGTGTTTATAAATTTGAGAGAGATAAAGACAGAGAGACAGTAATAGTGTTTCCTTTAATAAACACATAAATCTATGATCTAAGTGTTTGTCTGTCCGCTCTTTTTCCCGCTCATTTTCCATTGTATACGCGTTACCATAGCAACGCGTTACCATAGCAACACGTTACCGGGTCAGCTAGAACTCTATAAAATATTATATATATTTTAAAACAAACTATTTGGAATTCGAAACGTTACAGTTTATTAAATTATCATAACCTTTTTGTTTGACTTACATTAATTTGGTACTTATTACGATATTTACATAGCAGAGTAATTATCAGGTCAACGATCCGCACAATGACACTTTTGTAACTTAAAAGTTATATTAAAGTGTTATCGAAAACCAATGAGGACACTTGTCAAGTGCTACGAATGACTAGTCACTGTTTGCTGGAGATAACCGAGCTTTGAGTTGTGGTACAAGAAAAATAACCAATACATGTTTTTCTCATATTTTCAAGAATTAATTATTCCGCTTTTGTTTTTATATTATAGCATTTTTTATATATTTATTAAAATTATAACTAGGCGATGCAGTCGCTAAGCATTAAGCTACGCTAGCACCATATATTGGAGCGGAGCGTGATACGTTAAGAAAGTTTTTTTTTTTTTGTTTCGATGGGAATTTTTGCGAATTTCAAAATTCGTGCTCCGTCACAATCTGGTCCTTAACCTGTTGATTCGATTCCACACAAAAAATATTAAAATCGGTTAAGAACTGGGGAAGTTATGGCGTAACAGACATTGCGCCATCGAAGCTGATCCATGGGAGCTTCGCTCGCTCCGCTCCAATAATTAAACTCACTTTACAAATAGCTAGACCAATTTTACCTGCGTGAATCTTTGATTATCTTTCTAAGTTATATAACTTGTAATTATACAATATTATAAGCTGATGATTAGTCGAAAACTAAATAAATAAAATATGGTGCTATGAAATTTCGAAAAAGAAATCGTTTTGAATTAAAAAAATATAACAAAATAAAGACTTACTTAATATTAGGGAACAAAAGGAAATCTCCTTTTTTCCACAATAATAAATTCAAGGTAGGATCGCTACCATTGCACAAAGCATTTTGTGCTCTACGCTGATAACCCCCAGTATCGTTAATCGCCTGTCACGCCCTTAAATTTTAAAGGGTTGATGCCACTTGTCTGTGCCGAATACCATACGATACGTTCATATACCCATGAATCTATAATCTTAGATCACAGTAGTTTGTGTGTTTGTCTGTCCGCTCTTTTTCCCGCTCTTTTTCCATTGTATATGCGTTACCATAGCGACGCGTTAACCGCAAATAGTTCGTCTACCGGACGCTAGATGGCACTAACGGAAAAATATTTAATAATAGAAAAAAATTAAAAAAATTTGTCCGTGCGAAGCCGGGACGGACCGCTAGTAATAATACAAATATTACACAACTTCACGTACATTGTTTTAACTCCAAGGGGCTAAAGCACTTGTATAATGGAATTCAAAAACAACGCTGGTATCACAACACCCAGACACGAGCTAATATAAAAAGTTCGTTTCTAAATTGACTCGACCAGAGATCGAACCGTGGACCTTGGAGTGGCCCGGTATGCGAGCCATTCGACCAAGAAGGAGGATAAAAGAAATCAAAAATCGCTCATGTCTTTTACTTAAGTCACAATACAGATTTGATAAAAAAAGTTGAACTGACAAATTTTTATTAAAAACTTCTTTGTGCTAGTTTGAAGTTTAAAACTTTTTACGACGACTGAACCGACGGTTAATCGCGTTGTAAAATTACAGATAACATAATCGTTATGGCCTTTGTTCGGGTTTGTTGACAAAACGTGGAATCGAACTGATTCACCCGGGATGCGAGTTCATTGAAATGAGGTGTCGTTAGGGTTAAAAAATCGAATGAGAAACCGTTTTGAACTTTTTTATTACTTTATTTGACGACTGTTCGGTGCAACGGTAGCGATCCCGCCTTTAGCATCGACGGTCCTGGGTTCGAGTTCCGGGACCTCTGCCATGTTTGTGTGATGAATGCGAGCATTTGTACCTGAGTCTTAGGTATTTATATATATTTCCATTAATATTACTTATACATATATATATATATATATATATATATATATATATATATATATATATATATATCCGTTCCCCTAGTTTCAATAACACAAGCCTTACAGTGCTTACTTTGGGCTAGGCTAGGCTAGGTAAATGTAAGAAATATTATTATTATTAAGTATTAATTCTTCATTCAAAAAAACTAGAAAAAAAATATTAATAGACCATGTAAGTCTATATTACACATAAAATATATTTGATAAAATATTTAGAATTATTATAAATTGAGTAATAATTTACAATGGAATCATTAATATTTTGTTTTAAAATAAAAATTAGTAACATTATTAATATATTTTTTTATTTAATGAATGATCCCATATATTTCATTTTCAATTAAATACAACGAAGTAATTGATATAACTGAGTAAAGAAAAATATTAGTAAAGGATTTTATTAAAATAATTCAAAGCGGTTGTATGTTTGCTTTTATTTACTTCGCTTATTATAGAAGTGTATTTTTCTGCCAGCTTTTTATTTTTAGTATTCAATTATGTATATAGTTTGCTTTAAGAGTTTCTTTAACAAAATTTTCTTCTTTTCAACTACATTTGATTAAAATAAGAAGTTTTCTAATCAAAGTATTTTGAAGAGAACCTTTCGTGTGAAATAAAATTGTTTAATATTTCAACTCGTTCCAATCGTGTATGCTAATTAGCTTATTAAGTCTTATACAATGAAAAATCCTTTTGACGGTTTGTTTCTAATTATGAAACATTTACACTAATAATTAATCGATACTGCGGTGTTGTGCCAGACACAGACATTCATTAAAGAAAAATTATTTATATGTTTTCATATACACTCATTTGCAAAAAAAACGGGCGGTTTTGATTTTCATTCATCTTTAAAAAGATACAATACAAAAAAGGTTTTTAATCGTTTGTACACGTTAGTGGCCGGTTTTAAAAATGCCGTGGTTTTTAAAAAAGTACGTTCTAAATTCAAATTTTCATTTGATGCTAATTTTTAAAGAAAACCCCTTTTTATCCTACATTTTTGGCGCGAAGTTCCAGAAGTTAACATCGCCTTTATAACTTTTATTCAATTTTCATCGATTAATTTCATATCCTTGACTGTCAAAGCTTTATTTATTGCTGTTTGGCTGTATCAAAAATGGTAGATAAAGTGGTAAAAGCTACCAAAATTATCGCGCTGCTTGAAGAGGGTTTCAGCCAATGCTTCGTGGCTAGGAGGCTAAATGTTAGTCGCTCGACGGTCCAAAGGACCTGGCAGCGATATCAGGAGACTGGTTCCGTCGAGAGAAGGCCTGGTTCTGGAAGAAAACCATGTACCCAACCACAGGATGATCGTTTTCTTGTGAGTCACGCATTGAGAAATCGCAAATCTTCGAATGTGGATCTTAAGAACAACCTCCAAGAAGTAAGAAATGTGCATATTAGTCTATGGACGGTCAGGAAGAGGCTTCTCGCTGCCAATATACGCAGTCACCGCCCGGCCCACGGCCCAAAATTACTCCGTGAGCACCGAGTTCGCAGGCTTAGGTTCGCTAGAAAATGTGAATCATGGACTCAAGAAGATTGGAATAGGGTTTTGTTTTCTGATGAAGCCAGGATATCTCTGTTCGGTGAAGATCGACGACGGCGAGTGCTAAGAAGACAAGGAGAACGCTTTGCAGAGGCATGTTTCGTAGAAATCACACCTTATGGTGGGGGCTCTGTTATGTTTTGGGCAGGAATAAATTCAATGGATCGTACAGAGTTAGTCTTCATTGAAAACGGCTCACTGACTGGGCATCGATACATAACGGAAGTTCTAATTCCTCATGCACAACCCGCATTGGCCGCTCTAGGTGAAGACTCGATTTTTATGGACAACAATGCTCGCGCCCACCGATCTCGCGATGTTAAAGCGTATGTGCAAGAGGTCGGCATTCGTCATTTGGATTGGCCAGCTCCAAGTCCCTACCTCAATCCCATAGAGCATGTCTGGGACGTTCTGAAACGGCGTGTGAAATCAGTACAACCGGCTCCGCAGACCATCAGAGAGCTGAAGAATGTGATTAGTGCGGAGTGGGAACGTATTCCGCAAGCAAGTATCCGTGATATACTCGCTAGAATGCCCAGACGAATTCAAGCTATGATTTTAGCTAGAGGGGGTCACACTCGATACTAAACATTTACTGCTTTTACTTTATTAAAGAAAAACAAACAAAAAAAACTTTTATATTTTTACTTCATGAGCATATGCACTACTAGCGAACATACACTACTATAGTCCGTTTTTTTTAGCATTAGAAAGAACAAAATTTGGGTACTTTATTGTACACATATAATGTAACAAGCAAAACGTAACATCGTGAAAAGTTTACACTAAAAAGTACCTTAAGAAGCAGATGTTACAAACTTGTGGAACGAAACGTTGGTCATTTTGATACGACAAAATTAAAAAGTACTAGCAGATGTTGTAATAGGTACCATATTAGGTGATTTTTAAAATGGTTGCTTAACATGGCCGCCATTTGCAATAACAGCGGCAAATATCAACGTCTGCATTTATCTGTTTTAACTATTTTCTTTGGTTTATTGTTAAGTTTCTATTGTTTTTGATGAAGTTTTTTGTTAAAAGTTTTTGTTGTTATTTGTTATTTAATCTGTTCAACAATGGACGAACCTAAAGCCGGTCAAAGTGGACTCCAGCACAAGGTTAGCCACCACTGCTTCTTTGTTTACATAATTTCTAATGCTAAAAAAAATGGACTATAGTGAGGTTTAGCATTATTTCCCATAAATTGTATCAAAATTTTATGAAATACTGATGAAAACGATTATTTTCTTATTAATTTACCTAATTGTGAGGATAAAACTACTTATAATTATCAAACAAAGCAATATTAACATTTAAAATGGTTCATTGCTTAGGTGCCCGTTTTTTTTTGCAAATGAGTTTATTTTTTGCATTTTTTTTAATGCTATCTTATAAGATAAATTATTTTATAGAAAAAAAAAATATTGACTCAGCTCAGAAGTGAATTCTCAGGTGGGAATCGAACCCGCAGCCTTTGAAAGCCCGGTCCCATTAAAAATATCTATAAAAATATTTTTTTTATATAAAATAATTTTAAAACCCATGCTTTTATCCATGGCTTCACATATGTTAATGTCGAGTACCGTATAAAACTTAACTTCTCCCCTTTAGGAAAAGTACTTTTTTGTTCTAAATGAAAGGTACCGTTTGTCCTTTTTTGTACCCCTGATAAAGTTTATGTGTGGTGTATGTAAAATTTCATTATATTCGGTTAAGTAGTAAAACGTGAAAGTGTAACCAAGAAACAAATTTTAGTTTTTATAACATTAGGATAACAAAATCCGAGTGGTTTGATTATTATAAATTAATTTAGCATTCTAAGATTATTTATTTATTATTATTAAAATAAAATAAAAATAATTTTAAACTCGTTTACCTATTCTATACATTTTACAACTAACTAGCTGACCCGGCCACGTGTTGCTAAGGTAAAGTTAATTGACGACCCGGCCACACGTTGCTATGGTGACGTTAATTGATTATAAAAACTGTTATTTTTAGGCTTATGATAACTATGGTAACTATATATGGTGACAAACACACAAAGTATTATTATTATTTAATGTACTGACCTAAACTGTGTACGTGACTTAAATTTATAATTCTTGCATTCACATTTATGAGCCTAGCCCAAAGTAAGCACAATAAAGCTTGTGTTATGGATACTGGAGTAACACAAGTACATAGATATTTAATATTTATAAAAATATGTAAACCCATGACTCAGGTACAGATGCTCGCATTAATCACACAAACATCTGCCCCTTCCGGAACTCAAACCAGGACCGTCGGTGCTAAAGACAGGATAATACCGTTGCACCAAACAGTTGTGCCTAGTCAATATTTAATATTTTTTCATGACTTTTAATTAATATTTTCTACATTTAATCGCAGCGAAAAAGAAGGCAAAACTGTCCCAGAAATTCCTTAAAACTGGTATCCTAGAAGTAAGCTAAGAGACAGCACGTTTATGCAACCATTTGAAGACAGCTTAGTTTTTCAAAATAGCTTTGAGTATTTTCTAAACTGTTTTATGATAATCGAATTTTTGGAATATTTCACAGTGTCTAAATATAAAGTTTGAATAAAACTATTTGTACCAAATAAATTGCGCATAATAAAGTAAATATAATAAAACGTTAGGATTAAATATGTATATTTAATCCTAACGTTTCGACTCCTTTGCAGGAGCCGTGATCACAGGATGACTAAGGTAACGGTCGTCATACACGCACCTTCACAATATTTTAATAGTGCACGTTCTTAACTGTTAAAATTTATACAAATCCATTTTGTTTTATTTACATTTTATTTAGTTATTTCATTGAATTGCTGATTACTTTTAACTGAGTATATCACCAGTTCGGGAATTGGGAGGCCTTTCCGAGAAGAACTGGTGTTCATCTTATTTTAATTTTTACAAAAAGAGTTTACTACTACACTAGGTCGCACAGTGTGTATTTTTGGAGGTATTATCAGTACATTATATCATGATAATACTTTGTGTGTTTGTTACCATATATAGTTACCATAAGCCTAAGAATAACAGTTTTTATAATCAATTAACGTTACCATAGCAACGCGTGGCGGGTCAGCTAGTTTTATTAATAATGGGAGTAAATAGAATGAATAGGAGGGATGAGTGTAAGATATGTATTAAGTAAATAATTAAGTACATTAAATAAAGCAAAAATGTAAAACCTAAAAATAAATGATTCTTTTAAATACCTAAATTTATATTATTTTTAACTTATTTATTTGTTCTTTTGTAAATATATTTATCCTATTTCAGACACTGTATTTTATTTCTATTGATTATTTCTTTAAAGAAGCTGTATTTACACGTGTTTCGTATTACACAAATCAATTAACCTTGTTTTTAAATATCTACGAAACAATTTCTGAGAAAATCACTTGAGTTAAATTATCCTAATGAATATCTCTTATTATCAGCGGCTAAGACTCACTTTGGATTACTGCGTCATCATAATAAGTACAACTCTTCAAATGCTGAACAAAAACTGCGACGCTCTTTACTAATTGACTGTTAAAACCGACATAATTTATGATTCATAATTGTATGCTATCCATTTCCTCGTTTTTACATACTATTTGCATATATTATTGGGCCATTACCGCAATGGGTGCAAGATAATAGATAATTGGAGGTGTGTTGTAACATAGTTGTTGTTTCAGAATAATGGCATTGTCATTATGATTCAGAGTTACTTTTAATTTACTATACAATTTATCTTTATGTTGTGGTTTTGGTTTACTGAATTGACCGACTCGTTTGTTGTTGGAAATTAAGGTTTTTAATTTGCCTTGGCTTTGGGACATAATAATTATATTTTTCGTCACTTCGTCACTAAAGCTTGTCTATCCTTAACACACAAAGAACCCTTTTTTAACGAGGGGAAATGCTTTGCACATACCCCACTGCTGGGTGGGCAGTGGGGTTGTGTGAGACTCTCCCACCAGAGTGTGAGTCTGGCGGGCCTGCTCACTAAAACCCTTCAGTGCACTCTCTCTACAGCCGTTGGGTTCCGTTGGTCAGTTATAGCAGTCACCACGTTGAACCCCGGTAGGCAGCTTGACGGCCCACTTTCGAATGGGGGATGCCCGGGTAAACACTGGGCATCCCCCCATACTCGCAAATCTACTCTATCTCCTACACAAGTCTTATAGTACCGATATTTGGCAAGGCTAATTGGTGTGAAAGTTAAAAATATTATTTTCACTACCCAACGCAGTTTTTTATTTTTCTGTAAACATTGAACATCTACGTATCTTACGTGTATATGTTACAAATATATTTAATATTTATACAAGTATATACGTATATACGGGTCTGGGTGTTGTGGTACCATCGTTATCTCTGTATTCCATAACACAAGTGGTTTAACTACTTACCTTGGGTTGAGAACAATGTATGTGAAGTTGTCTAATATTTATTTATTTATTATTATAATTATATTTATTGATAAAACAGGAATTAGTTCTGGAAGCTAGAATATCATCACCGCACAACATTAGGGGTTATAACTCTCAATCAAATTGAGTCTTTCTTTAAAATTATGTTAAATTATGCAATATGGTATAAGGAACTGCACCTATTTATCGCACAGTGCACTGAAGGTTAAACTTACGACACATAAGTCATAAAAATTAAATATTCAGTGTAATAATAGTGAAGGTTTGCTTTGTTTCATATGAGTCAGGACAAAATGCGGGTGGAAAATCTTTTATTTTCCGTAACACAATTTAGTAATAATACTTTATTTTTAATTTTTATGTTAAATCAGTGTTGTGTATATAAACTGACAACCATTTGGCGCAGCGATAGTGATCCTCCTTTTCACACCAATGTCCTGAATTCGAGTCCCGGATGGACCAGATGATTATGTGATGAATACGAGCGTTTGTACCTGAGACATGAGTTTTTATACAAATTTTTATAACAATATATAACAATTCTCTGCCACTGTGTTGGACCAAGAAAAACTCGGAAACTACTCAACTGATTTTGATGAGTTTTTTTTTTTTTGAATTTATTTCGACTTAAGACAAGGGTTGGGTAACATTTTTACTTACAATAAAATGTTACATACTATGTATTATGATAGTTATAATATTTCTTACATACACACCAATTAGCCTAACCCAAAGTAAGCACTGCAAAGGCTTGTATTATAGATACAAAGAGAAACGGATAGTCATACATATAACAACATAAATAAATAATATTGAAAGACATATGTAGAAATACCCATGACTCAGGTACAAATGCTCGCATTCATCACACTAAAATCTGCCCCTTTTGGGACTCGAACCCAGAACCATCGGTGAGAGAGGCGGGATCGCTACCGTTGCACCAACGGATATCGGTATCATTTACGTATATCTTCGTATCCATAACACAAGCCTTACAGTGCTTACTGTGGGCTAGAGTTTTGTTGTAAGTGTAAAAAATGTATCATAATTAATATAACACACATTTTCAGGCACAGGATTTTTTTAATATTCTTTATAAGATTAATGCAATATCTAATGGAAAGTCAATCTGTTAACATTATTAAGTAATTAAGACTCACAAAAACTGACTTGCAAAACTTTGCATAAAAAGATAATGTTATGCAAATGACTAAGCCGAATTTGAATAGCTATGCAGTAATATGGTAGTTAAACCAACTCCATTTAGTCTTTGTAACCCTTTGCATTCAGTGAAATTCATCAAATTGCTATACGAAATTATACTTTATACCACTCGTTTTAAGTTGTATAATTTGCACCCTTTTGATTGAAAACTCCGCATTCGTAACCAATCGATCAATGATTGATTGTGTTCAGGATCGCAGGTGTGCGAATGAATCGACTTTTTTTTCTAAAACGTGCGTGGTTGGACCCACTGTGCGATGATAGTATTGTCATCGTTTTCTAACCTTACAATGGATAGTTTGATTAGTATTTTTTTTGTCAAATATTCAATAAATAGGTTTCAAGCTCTAAAATCCATAATAATATATTATACAATTAGGAACAATTCTATGTTTTTCCTTCATATTTTAAAACAAGTTTGAATAAATGATTCAATGAATATTCTTTATTAATATAAGATATTAAGTAAATTGTTGATAATACTAGTAGTTTAAAGCAGACTCATCTTCCAAGGCAGTACCCATTCACGAGCATGACTCATGAGCCGTAATTTAAAGACGGCCTATGTTAATATTTATAGTTTTATGCTTAGTTTATACGACAACCGCTTGGGTGAACGGAAGTTCACCTTCAAAGTTAAACGGTCCCAGGCTAAAGTCCTGGAAGTGAGATAAATACGTGCATTTCTATCTGAGTATTCATATATTTTTCTATAAATCTATAATCTAAAAACACAAATTTGTTGTTTGTGTGTTTGTCTGTCCGCTCTTTTCCCCGCTTTTTTTCCATTGTATACGTGTTACCATAGCAACGCGTTACCGGGTCAGTTAGTCTGTAATCTAAGAACACAAATTTGTTGTTTTTATGTTTGTCTGTCCGCTATTTTTTTTCCGCTCTTTTTCCATTGTATACGCGTTACCGTAGCAACGCTTTACCATAGCAACGCGTTACATGGTCAGCTAGTACTACTTATTTATGTATCATATTATGTATATCCGTTACCCTAATATCCATAACACAAGCCTGACTGTGTTTAATTTGGGTTGAGCTAATCGAGTGAAGGCAAGAAATATTTTTGTTATATTAAAAGTTTATAAAACATAATAAAATATTAGACAAAATCACATTCATTGTTCTGAACGCAAGATAAGTAGCTAAAGCACATGGAATACAGAAACAACAACGGTACTACAACACCCAGATCCGACCCAATATAGAAAAGTTCGCATACTAAGGGGATCAAATCTGGGATTTAATCTTTACCATGACAACCGATATGCGAGACCACAGTGGTCGTCAATATTATGACTTAGTTTTATATTAATTGATTTAATAGGAGAATACCAGAAAAAATCGACTCGGTTCATAAGTGAATTCTTAGGCGGCAGTCGACCCCGCAACCTTTGGAAGCGAAACCAATCGAGCCTTGTGAACACCAGTCGAAAAACTCTAGTACCTTTCTAATTTTTCGCTGTAGGCACAGATTACCTCCTCTGTGGCTGTAGGCCAGCGTTGTCTCATAAATGAGAGGAGCATCCTCTCGTATTCGAAAGAAACATTTTTACAATTGTTTGGGCAATCGATTTTATATGAAACAGCCATTTAGTTTTATTTTTTTTATATATTTTTTAGCATTTTTCGATGCCATCTTGCTGCTAAAGATAAATTATTTTAATAGGAAAATACCAGAATAGATGACTCGGCTCATAAGTGAATTCTCAGGCTATTTTAGTTTTATGTATAGCAACTTCTTACTTACAATAAACTTTTTGATTCATTTCATCTACTCACTTTACCTAAGTCAAACATTACCAAAACCACAAAATATCACTAGGTATTTCTACAACACATAACATTAGAAATAAACCACCCCGTTTCCATGCATTTGTGTAAGCGCATCCGACTAAGTGGTTCATAAGCGAGCATCATATTTCTCGAGTTAGCAGACGCGCGCTCTGACATGCAAATACTAGAACAAAGCATTGTGAAACAATAGGGTAATGACGCCGGCAAAAGTGATTTTGTACCGAAAATACTATTTTATACAATCTCTGGGTAAATGTTTTTATGTATATATTTTTTTAAATATTAAGAGAAATGATTGAGCGAAGCTCTCTTTTAGGCAACTCACAAATTTCGCTTGTCTCCCTCCTGCTACTTAACGGTTCAACCGATTCGAATGAATTTTGGCATGAACATACATAATTATAACCTGACGGACATAGGCTATGTAAAAAAAATAGTCTACCATGAAGAAATATTCACCGAAAGAAAAATTCAAAAGCTGATCACAGCCAAACCGCTGATACTACATTGATGAAATTTGTCGCCAAAACTCACATCGTGGTCGTGAATTATGTGCAATATAAAAGTTTTGAAATCAGACATACCATGGAGGAATAATTACCGAAAGAAAAATTTAAAAGCTGATCACAGCCAAACCGCTGAAACTACATTGATGAAATTTGGCGCCAAAACTCACAAATGAAGGTAAGGTAGTGCTTCGCTCAGTATTTGCAAACAGCAGCATGCATTGCAGACCTAGTATGGTTATAAACAAATTCGTTTTGTGCTTCAACAATGAGAAGAATATCTATCATCGCATTCAAAAGAAAGTTTATCTTACACTTAATACCTAATTCATTTGATAGAATTAGGTAGAATCAGGCGTTATTCAGGCGGCGGAAGTCCATATTAATAAAACAAAAAAATATAGCTTACTTCAGCAAAAAGACGAGCAAAATGAGCCGCCCGTCAGCAAATAAATGCAGACGACACAACTTGCACCTTTACCACTGTACCGTGCTCGATATTGCACGGTCTAACAGCTCTTGATGATGCTTCGTGTGGTTGTCGTTGGTGAAGGTGTAAGGTGTGTCCGTTTCTGTGGTATCTGCATTTATTTGTGCACGGGCGGGTGCATTTTGCTTGTATTTTGCAGAAGTAAGCTACATACTTTTAGTTTTATTAATGGATAGGGGCTTCCGAAAAGTAACGCCTTATTCTAAAACATTATATATTTTATCAACATGGAGACTACTCGTGGTAGTACACTCACAACCAATAAGATGTTTACACCTTAGAACCATGTCATTCTAAATCGGTCGAAAGCAAAGAGATAACAATACAGAAATAAATAAGACTGCAGCAATCTCAAACACACGTACACATACGCACAAGGCATGCACCCCATGCACACGAACATACACATCCACATTTTTCCTTTGTTTTTCGATTTTATAATTAGGTTGTCTATAAATCATTTCATTTAAATCTATAATCTAAGATCACAGTGTTTGTGTGTTGTCTGTCCGCTCTTTTTCCCGCTCTTTTTCCATTGTATCAATAACGTTACAATAGTAACGCGTTAACCGCAAGTAGTTCGTCTACCGGACGCTAGATGGCGCTAACGGAAAAATATTTAATAACAGAAAAAATTTAAAGAATTTTGTCCACCCGTGCGAAGCCGGGACGGGCCGCTAGTTATTAACAATTGGTATCCTATTTTGCCGTAAACCGATTACTTACCTCACTGGACAGGCTATGCCTAGTGTAGGGAATAGAAATCTTAATATGTATATATAAGACTTATTAAAAATAAAGATTATTATTATTATTATAAATAAATAATTGATGTGATGTGACACGGTGTATACATATTATTGCTCGACTGTACAGTGGCAGTCAATATAATTGTATCACAGCAGAGCATCAGTCACCTCGCCCTGCAATATTCATTAAGGCTGCAGTCACTATTAATTCCACAGTTGATGCACGCTATTGTACTAAGGTTTCGCGGTGTTGCTGCGCCGATTTCGGTAGGGTTGATAAAATTATATAGTAATAATAACAATAATAAAAAAAGAAAAAAATATATAAATATAAAAACTTATTGTGGATGTTTCAGGATCAGGAATGTGATCACGGCTCCTGTAAAGGAGTCGAAACTTCAGGATTAAATATAAACTAGCGGCCCGTCCCGGCTTCGCACGGGTGGACAAAATTCTTTATTTTTTTTCTATTATTAAATATTTTTCCGTTAGCGCCATCTAGCGTCCGGTAGACGAACTACTTGCGGTTAACGCGTTGCTATGTTACCATAGCGTTATTGATACAATGGAAAAAGAGCGGGGAAAAGAGCGGACAGACAAACAACAAATTTGTGATCATAGATTATACGCAGAAACCCTAAATAAGTTGTCTTATTTAAATGTGTAATGTCCGCAGAAGTGTAAGAACTTAATATAATAATTAACTATATAATTTATACAATAAATTGCAAAAAGCATACATATTAAATAGTTAAAAATTCTTAGAAATAAATGAAAATCCAAAAAATCGGCAATATACCATGCCATTAATATAAATATAGAAAAGATAAAATGTTTCTTATTGAATACTAGCTGACCCGGCCACGCCTTGCTATGGTAACGTTAATTAATGACCCGGCCACTCGTTGCTATGGTAACGGTAATTTATGACCCGGCCACGCGTTGCTATGGTAACGTTAATTGATGACCCGGCCACGTGTTGCTATGGTAACGTTAATTGATGACCTAGCCACGCGTTGCTATGGTAACGTTAATTGATTATAAAACTGTTATTCTTAGGCTTATGGTACGAGGAACTATGGTAACTATGTATGGTAACAAACACACAAAGTATTGTCTTTATATAGTAGAGATGATCATTTACGACCCCTGTAATGAACGTCAACAGCTAAGCCATAGCTTCCTTTGTCCTACGTCGGTAGACCTTGCACCGAGAAGATGCCGCAAGAAAATCGGCAATTGCTAATTTTTTTCTTCACTTTATGATTTCTGTTTATGAGTTGTGGAAGCATTGAGAGAACATTAGACCGGACTTCCAAAGGTTGCGGGTTCAATTTCCGCCTGAGAATTAATTTGTGAGCTGAGTCGATTTTTCCTATTATTTTTTGCTTTGCCTGCTTAGGATTTGAAATAAGCTGTAATAGAAGTTTTGTCAAAGACATTATATAAGCTTATTAGGGTTCCGTACTTTAAAAAGACAAACGGAACCCTTATAGGATCACTTTGTTGTCCGTCCGTCCGTCTGTCAAGACCGTTTTTCTCAGGAACGCGTGGATACCTCCACTAAAATTTATATCTAATACTTAGGCCTACTGTCCCTTGGAGCTGTGAAAAAATCAAACTCCTAAGCCAAAGCAATCAAAAGATACAGACGTTTATGCCGCAAATTTTCGAAACTCGCACGGGAATCAAAACCTACAGGGTACTTCTCGTAGACTTAGAACCTTGAAATTTGGTACGAAGTAACGTCTTATAGCACAGATAAAAAAAATTGCAAAAACCGTAAATTTTTAGTAACATCATATAATAAAAAATATTTTTGGAAATTTTAAAGTTACTACCTCTTTTCTCATGAACGCGTAGGGGTATTAAATTGAAATTCATATCAAATACTCAGGTCTATAATACCTTTGAGCGGTTACAAAATCAAACTTTTATGTCATCAAATGAAATAGCAATTTTAGCCGCATTTTTTTGAACTCGCAACTACTCGCGAGGGAATCAAAACCTAAAGGGTACTTCCAGTCGATCTAGAATCTTGAAATTTGGCATGAAACAATGTTTAACAGCACATATAAAGGAAAAATTCCGAAAACCTTAATTTTTTTGTTATATCTTCATTTTGCAATAAAAATACCATAACTATGACTCGATTGGCGTGATGGGTGAACTTTTACTTATATACCTACAGGTAGTACGGAACCCTCGGTGCGCGAGTCCGACTCGCACTTGGCCAGTTTTTTTATAAACTAAATAGAGACGAAATACTGTAAAATGAAATGTGGTATTACATATATACTAATATATAACATTTTACACTGCGGACTACCACCCTTTCTTGGTTGCTATTCCTGCCTGTCGCACTAAGTGCTTCTCAACTTCTTTAATGCGCACAGCAAAGGAGTGCAATTCCCTCCCTGCGTCTGTATTTCCGAGTACTTATAACCCGCCTGTTTTTAAAGCCAGTGTAAATAGGCACCTTCTGGGTTAACTCGTTCCACCGTGGATCCTGTCTTGGCACCCTGGCTTGATTGAGATAAAGAGCGAACCCATTCAAAACACAAAGTGGTTACTTAAGACTGGTGCTGGCGCCGCCAGAAAAAGAGCCCTAGCTAGGCGAAAGATTATGTGGAAACGTTGATAAGTACTCAAGCCAGAGAAAGTTTATCTGTGGTTAAAAAAAAGCGTTAATAAAGGAAGAAAAAATATTTATTCGAACTATAATACACTTATTATCTATATCGACGAAAAAGTGCAAATAACACCTAACTGTTAAATTCAATGACACAAACTGAAACACGTCTAATTACTTAATAAGTTAAAAATTTGTCAATATATCTATTCATTTATTTTCATGTTTGTTTCGGTTGCAACTAAAAATACGCTGAAAATCGGTTGAATCTAACAATAATTTAGATTAATAATTTATAAATTCACCTTTTAATAATTCATAACAATAAAAATGTGAATTTCTCGAAAAATGTCAATTATATAAGAGTACATTTTTCAAGAGTACAAAGAACGACGGGCACAGTCAACTTACTATTATATAAAATCGTTTTTACTTCAAGGATAATAACAAAAAACACACATACGCTCACAAGTATATATGAATACAAATTCACACACACAACACTTTCATAATGATTATGAAAGTCTATTTTGTTAATTTTAAACTAGATCTGTGTGAAATATTATTTAAATTAATTATAAATTATGTTCAGAACCATAACTCATTCTTCGTCTCATGGCGACATGACATAATGCCAACCTACAGTTTCAGTCTTCACCTTGACAACTGACGGTGAATCAAATGGAATGTATGTATTCAGAACTTTACTATGCGCATGATTCACTATGATCTTGACACTGTTGCGTATATCATCATTAGGATCACGCTTTCATAAGCACGGTTCGAACACGTGACATTTTCAAGATACTTTCATAGTTTTCTCCTATCCTAGTAGATATAGTATATTTTAAATAAAAGAACTAATTAACTTTATATTTAATCCTGACTTTTCGACTTTTACAGGAGCTGGGATCACAGGATGACGAAGGCAGTGGTCGACATATATTTTCTACTACCTTGACAATATTTTAATCGGTCACGTTCCTAATTGTGAAGGTAGTAGAAAATATATGATGGCCATTGCCTTAGTCATCCTGTGTTCACGGTAAATGTGAAGGAGTCGAAACGTAGGAATAAGATGTAAATTATGCGCAAAAACCATAAATAAATTTTATTTAAATGTGTAATGTGCGCGGAAGTGTAAAAACTATATAAATATAGTATACTAGCTTTTACCCGCGGCTTCGCCCGCATTTTTTTTTCAATAAAAAGTATTCTATGTTACTTCTAATACCTCCAAGAATATATGTACGAAGTTTCATGATGATCGGTTTAGTAGTTTTTGCGTGAAAGTAAAACAAACAAACTTACATTCACATTTATAATATTAGTAGGGAAGTTAGAGTCAATGAATTTATGTGGGCCAAAAATGGAGACCTTTTTCAAAGAAGATAAAGGAGCTAGTAGCTTCTTTGACCAGCGTATAAGTATAGCTATTCAACAAGAAAACGCTGCCATACTCATTTGCCAGACTTTTATTAACAGCAGCGGTAAGGCTAATTTTCAACTATTTTGGAGTATTTTTTTCCAAATTTTCTTGTCTCTTACTTATATTTTATTTAAGGTTAATATTTGTTTATTTTATTTTGTATTTAGATTAAGTTTGTTACAATTATGATAATATTATGACAAAAAATTGCTTAACTTCCCATCCCACCTGAGGGTGTGATTGTTTTTTACAGGCGTATTTTATATCTTACTAGCTAACCCTGCCACGCGTTGCTATGGTAACGTTAATTGATTATAAAAACTGTTATTCTTAGGCTTATGATAACTATGGTAACAAACACACAAAGTTTTGTCTTTATATAGTAGAGATAGAAATACAGCATTGTAAATCCAAAAGAAAACTAAAGTAGTTGTATAAGATAAATACGTGGATTGTTATTCAAAATGAGAGGAAACTAACGTTAGTAGACTTATTACTTACAAAAGTCGCTGCTTTCACTTTTATTCTTCTCCTTTTAGTAAGTAAGTAGGTAGGCTGATAGTTCTAAGAACATACTATGAATCTTTAACATTTATTATTTATATATGATTCGTAATTCTAAAACCTTCGCTTGGATAATGTTGTTAAACTGTGAGTTATTAAGGGATTTTTAAACCAAAAAATAAAAACAAGTTTATTAAGTACCTGTCCCTTTTTATTGTTTAAGTTCTCGATTAAAACATAATAATTTATAAATAAACATTTTTTTTTATCTAAGCGTTGGTCACTTCGCCATAGAGATATTACATAATGATTTGTGCAGCAGATCGGATATTGGTTTGTTCGTCTTCCTAAAAGTTTTTTTTACGTTTTAAAATACTTTATACCTGAGAAAATGTTACAAATAACAGTTACAAAACAGAAATATTTTTCAAGGACAGGGTTTACTCATTTTTACACACTTAATTTATTTTAGTCCACGGCAGATAAAAAGCTTATATATAAAGGAAATTTGAGCGCTCAATAATTATGAAATAATATCAAAAATTATAATATATTAATTAACGATAAAAAAATAAATATCATTACTTCATTAATAACTGCTTTTAAGTGCTTGTATAAGGTTTAAATTACTAGATATTGTATGTTATTTTTCGTTATTTTCGCAAACAAGCAACAAGCCAGATGGTGCTGACGTTAGCTTAAAAGATTTTTAGAAAAAATGGAAGGATCTGTCAATGTAACTTTACTGTATGTTTGTTTCTTCTAAATATTGTTTTGGTTGTTGTATATTAGCTGATTTTAACAATAATCTAGACTGCTTTCAACCCTATCGTGGTGTAAACTTTAGTCCAGCGTTGGCTGTGAAGGCAATGATTAATTACGTCTATGAAGCCAGTTGCAGCTCGGTATTGTATCGAAAAACTACACAAATGGTGAAAAGTCCATGGCTAAATTAAATTGATACATCAAAATGACAACACCTACCGCCCTTTCCCTGTTTCGTGTGTTTTACTGAATAATATTTCTACAGTAAAAGATTCTTATGATAAAAATGCTCCAGACGTTCGTTCAGTTAGAAATATTCTTGGCAATCGAAAACTTTGAACAGCTAACGTCTTGGTATATTAATTTTGATCCGATCCACACTAAAATTGGTTGGATTAGATTATGGTTTATTATGGAAGGCACGTGCCTTTGCAATTGGAACAATAATACAATATTTGACGATGAAATTATGGATCGAACTGTTGTTAGCGTAACAGGAATTGCTTTTCAAATAAATTTAGCCCACACATTATTTTAAAATATAAAGAAATTATTGATAAAATAAATAAAATATCATGTGCGACCATGTAATTGAAAATGGACGGAATTGGCTGTATCTGGACGTCACCCGCTTATTACGATTTCACTGCTAAAAGTTTATTAACAAGAAGGTGACGTCATGATACAAAGTAACCTGCAAAGGTGTCTTTAGCATTTTAGTGATTTTTCATTTATTTAAACGGTGATTGTGCTTTTTATAGAAAATGGAGCAATTAACAAAGAATTATTCAATAGGCAAATGTATGTATGTATGTTATAATGAACAATTTAAGATGTTTTCGTGAAACCTGTCAAATACAGTATTGGCTAAAATGAATACTAAGCGATGCAGTCACTAAGCATAAAGCTACGCTGGCACCATATATTGGAGCGGAGCGTGGTCCTAAACTTGTTGATTCGATTCCACACAACAAATATTTTTTCAGGTACATAGGACAAAGGCGTTGCATGAACAGTCAACTCTATTGATATCAAAGTAAATATATTATAAACGTGCATTAAATCCTTACCAAAAAAAATCCAATCAGAAAATCAAAATATATTTCATAAAACAACTGATAATATCAAATTAAGAAATGAGGTTTGAAATTAAACTTTTCATTCATGCGCTATAGTAAATCTTGTATATTTAAATAATTACACTCGGTCTCAAACCGCAAAGATCAAAAAACAAACACGTATCGTTTAACAGACAATATTTTCTAAAAAGGAAAAAATACAGCTGTAATTCCTTTAACAAGTATTAAATAAAGTATTCCTTTTGGGAATAACCATATTCGCAAATTCACACACTTGTTACACACATCTAACCAATACACCTTATTTGAATATATCCAAACAGGAATAAAATTAACATATCGAAATTTGCTAGAGAAAATATTCGCACCTTACCACGTTTAATGAAATATTTACATAAGCAATAGTAAAGAACATTAGTTCTGATGGAAAAATTATACGGAAGACAAAATTCTCACACTCAATTTGATGTGTGTCCAAGTAAGAATTTTCGAAAGCAACATTTGTCATCCGGGAATTATTCAAATTGGGTACAGAAGGTGCGCTGGGGATGAATGCAAATGGTGATGCGGTTGCAATCTCTCCTCATCGGGGTTTAAATGAGGAATTTATACAAGAATGCATACAGAGGGATTTGGCTGCGACTTGGGATTCTCGTTCTGTGGATGTTTCGTAAATTTTGGCTGAGCGTGTAAAAAGTTTGGTTAAAGGACAGTTTGAAGGAAAACGAAAAATTGCTCGTTGTTGAGAAATAGTCAAAAACTTTTGATATACACCAAATCATCACTACATAGTATAAAACAAAGTCGCTTTCTCTGTCCCTATATCCCTATGTATGCTTAAATCATTAAAACTACGCAACTGATTTTGATGCGGTTTTTTTAGAAAACTAGAGTAATTCAAGAGCAAGGTTTATATGTATAATACATGCATAATATAGTAGAGCATTGCATCCGTGCGGAGCCGGGGCGGGTCGCTAGTAACTAATAAGACATTAATTTTGAGGAGAACATCATATAAATTATGTCATATAATATTATAAAATGAACATTAAAAGCACAAATGGTTTTAAATAATTAGTTGAAAATATAAATTGAATATAAGTTTGATATAAAACAGATTTATTGCTTACATTGTCAAATTTCAATATTCACAATGGTCACATGCTGGGATAAAATATGAAATTATAAGTAAATAGTGATAAATTAAAGGCTAAAATTTTATTAATAAATTAAAAATTTTGTACAGTCTGTGCATTGACAATAGTGTCTTTTTCAGTAACATAATATAAAACTCACATAATACCTAGCAATTTTAATAAAATGCTTATTTACTTTACCTTTTTTATTTTTAACGTATATTTATTGAATCAGTTCAAAATTATTAAATCCTAATAATAAAAACGAACTACTTTGATTAAGTCTTATATTTCCTTCTCCAAATAACAAAATAAAAATATCAAACAATACACGATATACATAATATAAACAGAAAGATAACAAATTGTAATCCTATTGACACAGTAGATTGATCCCATGCAAATCACGTGAAAGTCCAATGTGACAATGTTCACACAATTGTTATTAAATTATGATAATCGATCCATACAACAAGTCTCACGGTCAATTTGGCATAGAGGAATTTAATCAGCGAAGTAGGGTTTACATTATTGATATAATATTCAAATAAGATGAAACAAAATTTGGTGATAAGTATGCACGAAAGGTAGACGTTTTAAAACGATTTGGCGTTTTTTCTTTTTTATTGATAAAGAAATATATGGTTGCTTTGGTATATTGCTATTGTGTTTATTGATGCAACAGTTTTTTGTAAATAGTTGTTTAATTTATATTTTTCCTTTTTTAATTCTAAAGCACCAATCAACACATCAATGTTTGATGGTTGATTAAAATTTGGATGGGCTAAAACAACGTTTTTAGGTATACTCAACATGCAGACGTCTATTGAATGCTTAGGGTATTTCTCGGTCAATTTATCCATGGTGAAACACGAAAAAGTTACATTAAACTCTGAAGATGTGTTTGAAGCTGAACAATGCAACACTATCAGTCTTCTGGGCACATTACCTACGAGCAAAGATTTAGAGGATACTTTTTATTTAGTTTATTTCAGTGCCTAGAGTATAATATTTTTATTAACACTTTCTTTTTTATTACCAATAGGTTATGAAATTTAGTTTAGTTTTTATTTGAATATGTTATTTTTAATTCTTTAATAATTATCTGATTTGTAAAGATACATAACTGTTTCTTTTTTGAGCGAAGCTCTCTTTTAGGCAACTCTCAAATTTCGCTTGTCTCCCTCCTGCTACTTAACGGTTCAACCGATTCGAACGAATTTTGGCATGAACATACATGATTATAACCTGACGGACATAGGCTATGTAAAAGAAATATAGACTGTACCATGGAGGAATAATCACCGAAAGAAAAATTCAAAAGCTGATCACAGCTAAACCGCTGATACTACATTGATGAAATTTGGCGCCAAAACTCACATCGTGGTCGTGACTAATGTGCAAAAAAAGTTTTGAAATCGGACATACCGTCGAGGAATAACCATCCTTCAAAAATTTAATTGCTTCGCGCAGTATTTGCAAAAAGCAGCATGTATTGCAGACCTAGTTATCAATTGTTGGAGACTCGTAAAGGTATTACATTCGACATTGTAGGTAGTAGCATCAACAAAATGAGCGATGGCACCAGCTTTAGAAATATTTGAAAAATATTGACGGGTCAGTAAAGTTCTTGGTGACTCAATTGGAAAAGTAATGGTCTGGATAGCGAGCCTGGATGCCTTTTTTGGAGGCAGTCTTTTATACTTTAAACTTTATAAATTAGTGTTATCGATGATACATTGATTTTACATAGTAAATATTGTACCTATAGGTGTGATGAGTGTGAAGGCATCAATTCCTTGTCACGCTGGTGATTTCGTCTTCTTGGTGACAAACTGGGTACGACGTTTTCTAGGTCTAGGGATTATTTCCGCTTTCGCCAATGAGGAATCAGTGGATTCCTCTTCTGGGGGTGAGATGCCGTCTGTTTTGTAAAGTGGGTCATTGGTCATCAGTGCAGGCCCCCACATCGGTGTTTCGCGAATGGCGAATCGCGAATGAAATATAAATATTTATTATAAATAGGAGTTGTTTGCTTGATTATTTTTGTGATAAAAATCTTTATATTTCTGAAAGTCATGAATGGAATTTAAGTATATGTGCATAGCATGTTTCAAGTTTCTAGTTCAAGGCAAGGTTATGTTTTTATGTTCAAGGTGTGGTTTTGATTAACCTTCTTCTCTTTTTATACAATATACAAAGCTATGCAAATTGCTCACTAAGACGATTGTAAATTATTCAATATCGCTTACTCATTGAATGACCTATATTTAATACTGTATAACGGTTGGAACACATAGGTAAAACGTAAATCATAATTTCAATTATGCATATCTTTGTATTTTGTAGTTTTTTAGTCTATGACCTATCAAATGGTTGCGACCTAATTTTTATATTATTACTGCTTGACCCGGCCACGCGTTGCTGTATGATAAATTAAAATGTATTCTATCTTATGTCCTAAGTCGGAAATAATACAGCAAAGTGAAAAATTAATTATTAAAATCGGATCGAAGGTAGTTTCGGAGTCGTCGCGTTCAAACACCGTGAAAGTGATTTATATATTTTTATATTGAAAATTTAAATTTAATCGGTATATTGAATTAATAATCTTTTGAGATTTTATGATGCCTCTTATTGTTTTTTTTTTTTAATTTTTTATTTTGTGAAGTGAAACGTTTTTTTCATGTCATTGAAATGTTTCTGTACCTTTCCAGTATTCATGTAAGTAGTGTACGAAATTCGACCATAATTTATATCACAAATAAGGTTGAAATTATGTTATTTTGTTTTGTACAAAGCTACGAGATTGATTTTTCTATATTATATTATTTCTATTTTATATTATATTTTCAATTTTTAGGTTATTAGGGTTAACTAAATAGAAAGAAATACTGAATTTAATAAATTGTTAATTTCTAAAACGTTCTATGGTGCCGTCTTTGATGCTTGAAATAATGGTAGAAAACAAACAATAAAACAATTTCAAAAGCACCAGCTGTTATTTTTAAATATGTTCTAAGGTAGAATACATAAGGAATATATAATTTCAAAAAAAGCATATATTCTTTCTTCTCTAAAAAAATATAAACATCGCAACTCGATAGACTTGCCTAAACGGAAACTGTCCGCATTCCTAATTCAGGTCAGACTGCGATGACTGTTTCAAACATATTTATGATGTTTTAAAAAGCACTAGATATTTATCAATTCCTGCCTATATTAGGCGTCGGTGGGTAGGCGTGGCTGTTTAATTCTCACTTCGTATATATCTGGCTAAAAAATCTATATATAATTCTTTTTCGATTTTAATGAAACTTTTTGCACTATTGCAAATTAAAAGACAAATTATCCCAAATTTTTAAAGATGAACATATTATAGTGTTACTGAGTTCCTGAATGGTAGAATTTTACTATATTGAGATTTAAGTTAATAATATAAATTATTAAATGTTACTGGTTAAATGTGTTGTTGTTTATCTTAAGTGAAATATTTCCACGTCGAAACATTCGACAGAATATGAGGAAAAGATACTTTTAACAACTTTTTTTGTGTACCATATTTTTGTAAATAAATGAATTATGATTACTGCCTTGCTACGGGTACAATTAGTAATATATAATTATTAAACAACATCACATATTATGACTGATGTACGAATTCCTTCGAATTTCAACTTGCAGTTTATTAAACTGTCGAGGGTAGAACTAGACTTAAATACCATCGTTGTGTCGCGCACGTAGACACCGCGCTTAGATAATTGAACATCTGACGTTATCGCGTTAACTAGTCGACGAACTAGTTGATGGACTGATCGATGGACGGGAATGGAAGGTCTAGTTTTGTTGACGAAAACTACGGCAACCACCCATGTCTAGATATTTGAATCAATTTTTTTTTATTGGTATTTGTTTATTTTAAACTTGCAACAACGAAAACCCAAGGCGAAAAACATTATAAGACAATTTAAGACATTTGAAGAGGGGAAAGGGGAAAAAAAAAAGAAACCCAACAGTTTAAGAACGGTTAGCTATATATGTTGTCGCAGAAACGAAACGTTAGCGCGATTCAGTTCGGTACAATGACTTCTAGTGAAAAGCAGGAGAACTAAATAATGTTTTCTGTACATCTTAGTTGCAGCTTGACCTATAATATAAGCGTTTCAAAATGAATAAAACTACTAACTTATCTTATTTTTTATGATAATATTTATGATACTTTAACATTTCTTTAAACAAAAAAAAACTTGTGATTCATATCATATCTTAACAAGTGTTTCATCTAAACACTTAATTTCGCTTCCCTACACAAATTGGCAGTGATACTTAAGAAATACTTGATACACAAAAAAATACACCCAATCATCTCAAACATAGTGCTTAAATTACACTGTTTCTGTATTGAGATATAGGATCTTTTATCGTCTATACTTAATATAAAGCGCACCCAAAGCTCAATAATGCAGGTGTTCTGAGAACAAAAGGGTTGAGGTTTGATCCCTGTATCAACTTTAGTATAAAAAAGAAAAGGACAAAAGGTGTTTTTTTCGTCGTTTATGATATGGGTGGTATACATTTTTGGTGTTTGCATAGTAAATTTAATTATCAATATAAGCATCAAATAAACTATATATATATATATATATATATATATATATATATATATATATATATATATATATATATATATATATATATATATATATATATAATAATTGGCGATCGAGTGGCTCGCATACCGGTTTCCATGGTCATACCACCTCGGGGTCCGAGATTCTATTCCGGGTGAATATAGAAAACGACTTTTGTTCATTGGCATAAGTGTCTTAGCTACTTGGGTTAAAAAGGCTTTTCATAGTTTCTTTCCATAACAGTACCTACATATGCACATAACACTATGAATAGTTAATACATAAAAAATTGCTTAGTGAAGATTTATTTATTATTTATTCATTTTTAATAAAAAAAGTATCCTAAAAAACTTAAATATCTTCATTAATCTTAGATTTTTGTAACATTAAATATATTATACTCGTTAATTATATTTTTTTTAATATGACGCTGTTTATATTTTTATATTATATTACTTCTCGAAATTTACTATTTCAACTTCTACTATGAGCTAGTATCGTTCCACCAATGATGAAAAACCTTCAATATCGAAAGTGATATTTTTAACAAATATTAAACATTTCTTTTTTCTTTTATAATTTTCTTATATATTTAATGCATTTTTTTCAATGTTATTTTAAAAGATAAATTATTATAATAGAAATAATTATACTAGATTTAAAAAATCTAAAAATCCCACGTTTTTCAATGTCCTAAAAAGAATAAAATAACCCTGCGGGGCAAAGCGAGGGGCCACTCAAAACGTGGGGGCGCATATTACTAAGAGGAGATTTTAAAGAGATGAATGACATGCATTGATGCCGATTATTGTAAAGATGCGCCCCCACGTTTTGAGTGGCCCCTCGCTTTGCCACGCAGGGTTATTTTATTCTTTTTAGGACATTGAAAAACGTGGGATTTTTAGATTTTTTAAATCTAGTATAATTATTTTATTCTTTTTAATTATTAACTCAACGAAGTAACCATGTGTTACGCAACAATCGGATAAGCCCCATACAAAAGTGAAAGTTGCCGAAAGTGGACCTGAAAGTGCATCTGGAAAGTTGAAAGTTGCTTTAGAGTGCATTGTCATCGGGTTCTGAACTATCCTGAAAGTTTCAGCTTTCTAGCTTATCGGAAAGTGCCTCAAATTTAAGTTGCAAGATTTTGCCCGGACAGACAAACAAATAAGAAAAGTGAGATAAGAAAAACGTGGTAATAAAATACTGAAGAGTAATAGAAAAATCTTCCGCCTGAGAATTATAAAACTAAATGGCTGTTTCATCTTAATCAATTACCCAAACATTTGTAAAAATGTTTCTTTCTAATACGTGAGGATGTTCTTCTTATTGATGAAACAACGCTGGTCTACAGCGTAAAATAAGAAAGGTACTAAAAAATTTCGACGAGTGTTCACAAGGCTCAGTAGCTCAATTGGGAGAGCATTGGACCGGACTTCCAAAGGTTGCGGGTTCTTTCCCGCCTGAGAATGTGAATTCTTTTAACCTCCGAGCCCTCGGAGGCGTAATTGTTTTTATACACACGTAAATTATATCTTATAAAAATATTGCATTGTGAATGCAAAAAATTAAATTAAAATCATTATATATTTGAATAAAATAACCTGTTCTACAAATTTTCACCATAATCTATTTTATATCTAATCCAGACGTTCCTTCTGTAAAGGAGTCGAAACGTCATGATTAAATCTACACATATAAATAAAATTGGAGTGTCTGTTTGTAATATTGAAATAACCGTTTTTTACTACATGCATATGAATATATATACGGTACATACACCAAAATTACATTGATTACAATTTTTGTCTGTCTGTCTGTTTGTTCCGGCTAATCTCTTTAATGGCTAGACGGATTTTGACGGAACTTATATTGGCAGGTAGCTGATGTAATAAGGAGTAACTTAGGCTACTTTTATTTTAGAAAAAATCTTTTATTTTAATACATAACCAAAATATTTTGTTTCGTGAAAATTATAATATCTGAACCACAGCGACGCGTGGTCGGGTCAGCTAGTATAAAATAAAGTATGCGAAAAATCCATAAAAAGAGATTGTTTTATTTCAAAATAATGACTTTACTTAAACGTAATAATAAGTAATATGGGTTGTTATCGCCTAAATATTTTTTTATTTTGTAATTGTAATATTGCCATAGAGTATATTGTACTGTAATAGTAATATTGTACTTGTGGTACTGGCAACTTTTAACGATACATTTCCTTTGCTATCCTGTGCTTGCACTTAATTGATTGATGACAGTGACTCCTCAGTTTTGCTAGCAGCTACAGAGTTTCTGCCTTTTCACCTTTTAGGGGTCTGCGAACAATAACTCAAAACGCTTAATGGATTTTCACGATGTCATCTTTTTGGAACGTCTCGATCTGATTCCGTACATTGGCGAAAACTGAAATTGAGCTTTATGAATTATAAAACTATGTAGACATGTGAGTTTGCCCATAAATTTTAATGAGTTACCTACATATTTATTTTACTTATTTCTACATAAAAGTGATGAGTTAAAACGATAACATGTTTTTAATCAGTAGCAAATGTATTTGAACTTAAAAATATAATTCAATTCATTTTTGACATTATTATTGTTTAAATAAGTAACTTAATCAGATTGTCTTATAAACCTTAAGAAAAACATCAACAAAAAAAACACTAGAGATTACTTACCTATACAAATATCATTTTTGTACTCTGAAACTGACTATTTTATTAATTGGAGGGGAATAAGACCGGCCATCCAAAGATTGCGGGTTCGAATCCCGTCTAAAAGTATTAAAATTTATCATATAACATTGAAAATGCAAAATATAAAAAATACAATCATAAATATGATAACATATTAATATTTATCTGCTAAATCCGTGTGTTACCTTCTATCTATTAAATAAACATAGCCCACCTTTTACAAAGTTTTTATCGTTTTAATCGCAGCCAAATTGCAATTTACATACAGACAGACGGGTCGACCTTAATTTGAAAATAATAACGTCTGGACCGGACGATTCGTCACGCCGATCGTTTTTCGATATCGGACTGTTAGGGATGTTGTCTACTGAACCATCGCGCATGATTTTTTATAAGTCGTTTCATCCACTTTCAAATCACAACGATGCTAAAGAAGTTATCACTTCAAACAAAATCAACAAAAGAATAGCTTCGGAGTACATCAAGGTATATAGATGTATAGATTTCATATTGTCAACTATCACTGAATTACTTCATTAACAGTATTTTGTTTGTTGTCAAAATATAATGAATAGTTGCAAAAAAAACACTAATTAAAGGGAAGTAATAATTTATTACACAATCCCGGCTTCTTACGGATAGACGAAATTCTTTAAATTTTTTCTATTCTTAAATATTTTTCCGTTAGCGCCATCTAGCGTCCGGTAGACGAATTACTTGCGGTTAACGCGTTGCTATGGTAACGCATAGATATACTATATAATGTAAAAGAGTGGGAAAAAGAGCGGACAGACAAACAACATCGTGATCTTAGATTTACAGGAACTTATTTGGTATCAATTTGAGCGCCTTTAACATAGTCATTTGACCTTTATATAAAAAACATAATTCGAATCAATAAACAAGATTTATATTTTTGTAAAGTCTATGTAGACAATGTGCCTTACAAAGTCGTGTACCGAGAATTGAATGCTGGTCGTCAAATTGCTTCGAAATAACTTTTCTGTTCGCCTTTGTGGTTCACTTACAGGAATCGTATTGAAAAATAACCAATTTACATGTAGTATTCGACATTTTCAACAATTCATCACTACCTAATTCCTTTCAAACTGTTTTCACATGAAGCTAATTATTCGTTTTTCCGTGGAACTCGATACAAAAACTACTGAAAGTTAAATTAAGGACAAATTACAAGATTAAAGAAAATATAAAAAAAAAATCTACATTGTAACTCACTCGTTCTTAATTACATTAAAAATATAAGACAAGTGTGAGTTTGACTCGCGTATCCAGGCTTACATGCGATTGGATAAATAATTAGCCCACTGCGGATTTTACAAACTAGTTACAAATCGAAATTGAGATAAAAAAAAATTTACTCTCTTGCTCGGCCGAGGCAAGATTATTAAAAATATCAAATTTAAAAGGTAAAGAATTTTAAAACATACATATAGGATATGAGTGATGAGACGAGTCTTACACACTGGAAGTGAGAAAGTTTATCGACAACTTTTCCCACAAACAAGTTTCCATTGCAAGAACATTGCTTTAATAAAAAGTTTAAATATATATTTCTTTTATGGGAAATATTTTGTTACACATTCGATGTACCCTTTATACCCTTAAACTATTGTAAATCAACACTTATTTTTATATGTATTAGCAAAGTTTTCCGTTCCTAAGGTCCATAGCGGAGTTCAAACTACGGTCACAAGGGCTGCTCATCAGATAGGGCCTTAAATCCAATCTGTGGGGAGTTTAAAATTTACATGATTATAATATTTTTGCTACCATTAATTTGATACACGAAATATTGGAAGACAATCACTTTAGAAAACCAAAGAAAACTCCACGAACCTTTGTTAACGGTTAAGTGGCCATGAAATAAACAATAACGAACAAGACAAAACTACCTTTCTTATGGCAACTGCAAGAAACAAACTTGTTTACCAGAATAAACAAACAATAAACGCGATATAAACATAAACAGTTACGCTCCAGGCGCCTCTGAGTCGAACGGATAACATTGTAAATTGGCACACAGTAAGTGTAATCCTTGATTTAAGATTCGCTAACTTGTTGGATTGAAATCGGCTTTTGGTCACTGTTTGTAAGCATTTGAATATGCCTTTATACCACGTTTGTAATTACTTATATTTAATTTTATATTCCCACACACGATCAGTGAAAACGATTTTTTCACCAACTTTTTTGGTGATTTTGGGATCGATACAACAACGTTAAAAAAATTGGCGATTTCTCTCAAAAGATGTGCATGTTATGAATTTACAGATGATGACTGACTGCCATAATCATAATAATTTGTTTACAAAACTTAGGTTGATTAAATATAATTTCTAATAAGCTTGTACCCCATGTTTTTACTTATAAAATTGGTATATACATAAAAAAAGATAATATTGATGTCAGTTAAATATGTTATGATAAAAAATTTAAACAAAATGTCAACTATTAGCTTACAATAATATTCCAATCACAATTACAATGAATAAAATAATATTTTATAAATAAATTAGCAATATCAAATAAATTCATTTATAGGAAAATTAGACTAAAAATACTATATAATTTAAACCCAAGATCGTGTCAAATTAAGTCACACCTACATTGTTTTGTCAGTTAAGAATTTATCAATCGTACTTGTATTCGTATAGTTGTCTTCTGGAGTAAAGCTAAAAATAATAATCTGGCAACTAATACAGAAAAATATATGTAAGTACTTTATCTACGTTAGTAGGTTCTGGTATCAAAAACCCCACTTAACCAAGAATGGGTCAGTTCGTTTCACAAGCAATGACAGACAGGATGCTGTTAAAGGTGGACCGAACTCGACTTAACTATGTGGCTATTCGTTTCTGTCTAATGGCAAATAATTCGTCAGTATGCGCTTGCGTAAAAACGAGCATAGTACTACGAAAATTAGTCAAATTTAACTGCATTCTGAAGACCGTGTTATGAAATGTGATACAATTTTAGCGTTATGTCTAAACTATGAAATTTATTTAAAACATGATAAATTATATGTTAAATTGAATAGAAAAATATTAAAAATAATTGACTCGACTCAAAAACTGCTCTATAGTGGAACTCACAAGTCGAATCGTTTTTCTCTAGTATTTTTCTTTTAAAATCGATCATTTAAGAGAAATTGCAAATGCGAAATATAAAAATGAAAGAAATCATAAATTACATCATATATTACTTTAATTTTTGATTCCAATTATATAAATATGTAATCTAAAGAGTGGAACTCCTTGGTTAAGTCTGTGTTTTTTGACGCATACAATTTAGTGGTCTTCAAGTCACGAATGAATAAGTATCTTCTAGGCGTCTCATTATAGATCGCATCATCGTTTACTATCATGCGAGATAGCGGTCAAGCTCTTACCTATCTTTATATATAAAAACTAGCTGACCCAGCCACGCGTTGCTGTGGCACAGTAATTTTTTTTAATAAAAGATTTTTTTTATAATAAAAGTAGCCTAAGTTACTCCTTATTACATCAACTACCTGCCAATAAAAGTCCCGTCAAAATCGGTCCAGCGATTTCAGAGATTAGCCGGAACAGACAGACAGACAAAAATTGAAAAAAATGTTATTTTGGTGTATGTACCGTATAAATATTTATATGTATGTAGTAAAAAACGGTTATTTCAATATTACAAACAGACACTCCAATTTTATTTATATGTATAGATGTATAGATTCCCTGTTGATCAAATTTTGATGATTTTTTATTATTTTGCTGTATTTGTTCCAACTAAGGATATAGGATAGCATTTATTTTAATTTATAATAAAAAAACTCCCAATATTAGTCAGTTACTTTATTATACAATGTTGTTTAACGATAGTTTATGCTTCTAATAGAATAAAGACATGGGGTACTGTCATATCATTGCTCCGTCTATTTTAGATAGTGGCTCCATCTCTAATTGAAGTTTATTTGAGTTCGCGGGGCGAAATTAACACCTCTGTGTCTTGAGTGTTGTAGTCGTTGGGCAATAAATGGATGGTTGCTTTGAGATATAAATTGTCGGTACAGACTAATTTAATATAAGCGATATTGAAATTGCAGATTCATAAATGTGCAGGTGCCAAATTATGTATCATTTATTATTTGTGTTATAATTTAGAAAAAGGCATTTAAGTCACAATACAAACATACTTTTATAAGTCTACTAGATGACCCGGCCACGCGTTGCTGTGTTGTAAATTAAAATGAAACCTTTCCTATCTTCTAAGTTATATCAAATAACACATAGTTACGAAGTTTGATCAAAATCGGTTCAGTAGTTTCAGAGTTTATCCCGAACATACATCGTGACACGAATTTTTTATAAATAAGGTATTGTTACCAGTCTATATTAACAATAATGCATTTTAAAATAGTTTAATACATTTGTTTTATTATGACAGTACTGTAGATTAAAATATTTGTAATAAATAATAATAAAATAATTTATTATAAGAAAGAAATCAACTTATCACAGGTACAAAGAGGGACTCAAAGCTCTATCCCCTCGCTTCTAATTGAGTTATTACCTTGGAAATCTTTGATTTCTTAAGTTCTTAATATATCAATCGCTCAATCTAGTACTCGGCCATTTTAATTCCATATCTTTTATTTCCCGCTCGATATATATTAAGCTGATTTTGTGAAAAGAAAGATATATGATAAACTGTAATTCAATTGAATTCAATTTATTTTATTTTGAGAAACAAAGTCTCATAATCTGTTAGTAACAAAGATAATGTAATAACAATAATTTTATTAAAATAATTAAGTCTCTTTGACAAGTATGATCACATCTATCTATTTTTATAAAGGCTTATTTCAATCACCATTCAGCTAAAACGTTATGAAAATAGAAAAAATAAAAAGTGTCTTTTATGTATGAACTGATTTCAGTTTATTTTTTTTGTGTCATAGATCATTTTATCCCGAGTGTTCGTAGCTATGTTTTATGAAAATCTGTTCAACCGTTTTAAGATCATCAGCTCTTCTAGTTGATGAGGTTATCTGATTATTACATTTTACATTTAATAATAAAAAGAGGTCCTTACAAAGATAAAATGTTGTCAACAATATACGTATGACACGGATTAATGTTATTAATTAATTGCAAAATATTTAAAAAAATTTAAGACATCTGAATAGCTTCTTAAACTTTTAAATTTTATTAAAACATAATTAAAAAAAACATCTAACATCTACTACAAAGGCTAAGATCCATCTATTCCGTTAAAATAACAAATTAGCAGAATCTTCATTCTTGTTATTGCACTCTGCAGAGCAGGTGCTCTTGGAACCTGCATAATAGAGGGAGTTTGCACTCGATCCTTGATGCAATTCCACCGGAGTGTTACCTTAATTTTACATCTGCAATGTAATAATCTTAGTGAAATTTCTCTCGAAATCGAATACTTTCATAATATCACGTCTTGAAAAAAGGTTATTTCTTTATGGAAAGTTCTAAAAAGACTCATTAAGCAGTCATATGATATAATTACTAGCTGTTGTTTAATAAGGCTAATTTTATGGCAAAACTTTACCACAATTCAAAATAAGATATAAAATACGTGTGTAAAAAACAACCACGCCTCCGAGCCCTCAGATGGGATTCGAACCCACGACCTTTCGCAATCCGGGCGACTGCTCTGACCGCTGAGCTACCGAGACGCTGGCAAACGTGTCGAATTTTACAAACGTATTCCAACTTCTACTATGAGCTAGTATCGTTCCACCAATGTTGAACGCTAACTACCTTCAACATTGAAAGTAATATTTTTACAAATATTAAACAATCAATTAAGATGGAACCAGCTATAATTATGTTTTTTTTATTTAATTTTTTGCATTCACAATGCAATATTTCTATAAGATATAAAATACGTGTGTAAAAAAACAACCACGCCTCCGAGCCCTCAGATGGGATTCGAACCCACGACCTTTCGCAATCCGGGCGACTGCTCTGACCGCTGAGCTACCGAGACGCTGGCAAACGTGTCGAATTTTACAAACGTATTCCAACTTCTACTATGAGCTAGTATCGTTCCACCAATGTTGAACGCTAACTACCTTCAACATTGAAAGTAATATTTTTACAAATATTAAACAATCAATTAAGATGGAACCAGCTATAATTATGTTTTTTTTTATTTAATTTTTTGCATTCACAATGCAATATTTCTATAAGATATAAAATACGTGTGTAAAAAACAACCACGCCTCCGAGCCCTCAGATGGGATTCGAACCCACGACCTTTCGCAATCCGGGCGACTGCTCTGACCGCTGAGCTACCGAGACGCTGGCAAACGTGTCGAATTTTACAAACGTATTCCAACTTCTACTATGAGCTAGTATCGTTCCACCAATGTTGAACGCTAACTACCTTCAACATTGAAAGTAATATTTTTACAAATATTAAACAATCAATTAAGATGGAACCAGCTATAATTATGTTTTTTTTTATTTAATTTTTTGCATTCACAATGCAATATTTCTATAAGATATAAAATACGTGTGTAAAAACAACCACGCCTCCGAGCCCTCAGATGGGATTCGAACCCACGACCTTTCGCAATCCGGGCGACTGCTCTGACCGCTGAGCTACCGAGACGCTGGCAAACGTGTCGAATTTTACAAACGTATTCCAACTTCTACTATGAGCTAGTATCGTTCCACCAATGTTGAACGCTAACTACCTTCAACATTGAAAGTAATATTTTTACAAATATTAAACAATCAATTAAGATGGAACCAGCTATAATTATGTTTTTTTTTATTTAATTTTTTGCATTCACAATGCAATATTTCTATAAGATATAAAATACGTGTGTAAAAAACAACCACGCCTCCGAGCCCTCAGATGGGATTCGAACCCACGACCTTTCGCAATCCGGGCGACTGCTCTGACCGCTGAGCTACCGAGACGCTGGCAAACGTGTCGAATTTTACAAACGTATTCCAACTTCTACTATGAGCTAGTATCGTTCCACCAATGTTGAACGCTAACTACCTTCAACATTGAAAGTAATATTTTTACAAATATTAAACAATCAATTAAGATGGAACCAGCTATAATTATGTTTTTTTTATTTAATTTTTTGCATTCACAATGCAATATTTCTATAAGATATAAAATACGTGTGTAAAAAACAACCACGCCTCCGAGCCCTCAGATGGGATTCGAACCCACGACCTTTCGCAATCCGGGCGACTGCTCTGACCGCTGAGCTACCGAGACGCTGGCAAACGTGTCGAATTTTACAAACGTATTCCAACTTCTACTATGAGCTAGTATCGTTCCACCAATGTTGAACGCTAACTACCTTCAACATTGAAAGTAATATTTTTACAAATATTAAACAATCAATTAAGATGGAACCAGCTATAATTATGTTTTTTTTATTTAATTTTTTGCATTCACAATGCAATATTTCTATAAGATATAAAATACGTGTGTAAAAAACAACCACGCCTCCGAGCCCTCAGATGGGATTCGAACCCACGACCTTTCGCAATCCGGGCGACTGCTCTGACCGCTGAGCTACCGAGACGCTGGCAAACGTGTCGAATTTTACAAACGTATTCCAACTTCTACTATGAGCTAGTATCGTTCCACCAATGTTGAACGCTAACTACCTTCAACATTGAAAGTAATATTTTTACAAATATTAAACAATCAATTAAGATGGAACCAGCTATAATTATGTTTTTTTTATTTAATTTTTTGCATTCACAATGCAATATTTCTATAAGATATAAAATACGTGTGTAAAAAACAACCACGCCTCCGAGCCCTCAGATGGGATTCGAACCCACGACCTTTCGCAATCCGGGCGACTGCTCTGACCGCTGAGCTACCGAGACGCTGGCAAACGTGTCGAATTTTACAAACGTATTCCAACTTCTACTATGAGCTAGTATCGTTCCACCAATGTTGAACGCTAACTACCTTCAACATTGAAAGTAATATTTTTACAAATATTAAACAATCAATTAAGATGGAACCAGCTATAATTATGTTTATTTTATTTAATTTTTTGCATTCACAATGCAATATTTCTATAAGATATAAAATACGTGTGTAAAAAACAACCACGCCTCCGAGCCCTCAGATGGGATTCGAACCCACGACCTTTCGCAATCCGGGCGACTGCTCTGACCGCTGAGCTACCGAGACGCTGGCAAACGTGTCGAATTTTACAAACGTATTCCAACTTCTACTATGAGCTAGTATCGTTCCACCAATGTTGAACGCTAACTACCTTCAACATTGAAAGTAATATTTTTACAAATATTAAACAATCAATTAAGATGGAACCAGCTATAATTATGTTTTTTTTTATTTAATTTTTTGCATTCACAATGCAATATTTCTATAAGATATAAAATACGTGTGTAAAAAACAACCACGCCTCCGAGCCCTCAGATGGGATTCGAACCCACGACCTTTCGCAATCCGGGCGACTGCTCTGACCGCTGAGCTACCGAGACGCTGGCAAACGTGTCGAATTTTACAAACGTATTCCAACTTCTACTATGAGCTAGTATCGTTCCACCAATGTTGAACGCTAACTACCTTCAACATTGAAAGTAATATTTTTACAAATATTAAACAATCAATTAAGATGGAACCAGCTATAATTATGTTTTTTTTTATTTAATTTTTTGCATTCACAATGCATTATTTCTATAAGATATAAAATACGTGTGTAAAAACAACCACGCCTCCGAGCCCTCAGATGGGATTCGAACCCACGACCTTTCGCAATCCGGGCGACTGCTCTGACCGCTGAGCTACCGAGACGCTGGCAAACGTGTCGAATTTTACAAACGTATTCCAACTTCTACTATGAGCTAGTATCGTTCCACCAATGTTGAACGCTAACTACCTTCAACATTGAAAGTAATATTTTTACAAATATTAAACAATCAATTAAGATGGAACCAGCTATAATTATGTTTTTTTTTATTTAATTTTTTGCATTCACAATGCAATATTTCTATAAGATATAAAATACGTGTGTAAAAAACAACCACGCCTCCGAGCCCTCAGATGGGATTCGAACCCACGACCTTTCGCAATCCGGGCGACTGCTCTGACCGCTGAGCTACCGAGACGCTGGCAAACGTGTCGAATTTTACAAACGTATTCCAACTTCTACTATGAGCTAGTATCGTTCCACCAATGTTGAACGCTAACTACCTTCAACATTGAAAGTAATATTTTTACAAATATTAAACAATCAATTAAGATGGAACCAGCTATAATTATGTTTTTTTTATTTAATTTTTTGCATTCACAATGCAATATTTCTATAAGATATAAAATACGTGTGTAAAAAACAACCACGCCTCCGAGCCCTCAGATGGGATTCGAACCCACGACCTTTCGCAATCCGGGCGACTGCTCTGACCGCTGAGCTACCGAGACGCTGGCAAACGTGTCGAATTTTACAAACGTATTCCAACTTCTACTATGAGCTAGTATCGTTCCACCAATGTTGAACGCTAACTACCTTCAACATTGAAAGTAATATTTTTACAAATATTAAACAATCAATTAAGATGGAACCAGCTATAATTATGTTTATTTTATTTAATTTTTTGCATTCACAATGCAATATTTCTATAAGATATAAAATACGTGTGTAAAAAACAACCACGCCTCCGAGCCCTCAGATGGGATTCGAACCCACGACCTTTCGCAATCCGGGCGACTGCTCTGACCGCTGAGCTACCGAGACGCTGGCAAACGTGTCGAATTTTACAAACGTATTCCAACTTCTACTATGAGCTAGTATCGTTCCACCAATGTTGAACGCTAACTACCTTCAACATTGAAAGTAATATTTTTACAAATATTAAACAATCAATTAAGATGGAACCAGCTATAATTATGTTTATTTTATTTAATTTTTTGCATTCACAATGCAATATTTCTATAAGATATAAAATACGTGTGTAAAAAACAACCACGCCTCCGAGCCCTCAGATGGGATTCGAACCCACGACCTTTCGCAATCCGGGCGACTGCTCTGACCGCTGAGCTACCGAGACGCTGGCAAACGTGTCGAATTTTACAAACGTATTCCAACTTCTACTATGAGCTAGTATCGTTCCACCAATGTTGAACGCTAACTACCTTCAACATTGAAAGTAATATTTTTACAAATATTAAACAATCAATTAAGATGGAACCAGCTATAATTATGTTTTTTTTATTTAATTTTTTGCATTCACAATGCAATATTTCTATAAGATATAAAATACGTGTGTAAAAAACAACCACGCCTCCGAGCCCTCAGATGGGATTCGAACCCACGACCTTTCGCAATCCGGGCGACTGCTCTGACCGCTGAGCTACCGAGACGCTGGCAAACGTGTCGAATTTTACAAACGTATTCCAACTTCTACTATGAGCTAGTATCGTTCCACCAATGTTGAACGCTAACTACCTTCAACATTGAAAGTAATATTTTTACAAATATTAAACAATCAATTAAGATGGAACCAGCTATAATTATGTTTTTTTTTATTTAATTTTTTGCATTCACAATGCAATATTTCTATAAGATATAAAATACGTGTGTAAAAAACAACCACGCCTCCGAGCCCTCAGATGGGATTCGAACCCACGACCTTTCGCAATCCGGGCGACTGCTCTGACCGCTGAGCTACCGAGACGCTGGCAAACGTGTCGAATTTTACAAACGTATTCCAACTTCTACTATGAGCTAGTATCGTTCCACCAATGTTGAACGCTAACTACCTTCAACATTGAAAGTAATATTTTTACAAATATTAAACAATCAATTAAGATGGAACCAGCTATAATTATGTTTTTTTTATTTAATTTTTTGCATTCACAATGCAATATTTCTATAAGATATAAAATACGTGTGTAAAAAACAACCACGCCTCCGAGCCCTCAGATGGGATTCGAACCCACGACCTTTCGCAATCCGGGCGACTGCTCTGACCGCTGAGCTACCGAGACGCTGGCAAACGTGTCGAATTTTACAAACGTATTCCAACTTCTACTATGAGCTAGTATCGTTCCACCAATGTTGAACGCTAACTACCTTCAACATTGAAAGTAATATTTTTACAAATATTAAACAATCAATTAAGATGGAACCAGCTATAATTATGTTTTTTTTTTATTTAATTTTTTGCATTCACAATGCAATATTTCTATAAGATATAAAATACGTGTGTAAAAAACAACCACGCCTCCGAGCCCTCAGATGGGATTCGAACCCACGACCTTTCGCAATCCGGGCGACTGCTCTGACCGCTGAGCTACCGAGACGCTGGCAAACGTGTCGAATTTTACAAACGTATTCCAACTTCTACTATGAGCTAGTATCGTTCCACCAATGTTGAACGCTAACTACCTTCAACATTGAAAGTAATATTTTTACAAATATTAAACAATCAATTAAGATGGAACCAGCTATAATTATGTTTTTTTTATTTAATTTTTTGCATTCACAATGCAATATTTCTATAAGATATAAAATACGTGTGTAAAAAACAACCACGCCTCCGAGCCCTCAGATGGGATTCGAACCCACGACCTTTCGCAATCCGGGCGACTGCTCTGACCGCTGAGCTACCGAGACGCTGGCAAACGTGTCGAATTTTACAAACGTATTCCAACTTCTACTATGAGCTAGTATCGTTCCACCAATGTTGAACGCTAACTACCTTCAACATTGAAAGTAATATTTTTACAAATATTAAACAATCAATTAAGATGGAACCAGCTATAATTATGTTTTTTTTATTTAATTTTTTGCATTCACAATGCAATATTTCTATAAGATATAAAATACGTGTGTAAAAAACAACCACGCCTCCGAGCCCTCCAATGGGATTCGAACCCACGACCTTTCGCAATCCGGGCGACTGCTCTGACCGCTGAGCTACCGAGACGCTGGCAAACGTGTCTTGTTTTTTACACACGTATTTTATATCTTATAGAAATATTGCATTGTGAATGCAAAAAATTAAATAAAAAAAACATAATTATAGCTGGTTCCATCTTAATTGATTGTTTAATATTTGTAAAAATATTACTTTCAATGTTGAAGGTAGTTAGCGTTCAACATTGGTGGAACGATACTAGCTCATAGTAGAAGTTGGAATACGTTTGTAAAATTCGACACGTTTGCCAGCGTCTCGGTAGCTCAGCGGTCAGAGCAGTCGCCCGGATTGCGAAAGGTCGTGGGTTCGAATCCCATCTGAGGGCTCGGAGGCGTGGTTGTTTTTTACACACGTATTTTATATCTTATAGAAATATTGCATTGTGAATGCAAAAAATTAAATAAAAAAAAACATAATTATAGCTGGTTCCATCTTAATTGATTGTTTAATATTTGTAAAAATATTACTTTCAATGTTGAAGGTAGTTAGCGTTCAACATTGGTGGAACGATACTAGCTCATAGTAGAAGTTGGAATACGTTTGTAAAATTCGACACGTTTGCCAGCGTCTCGGTAGCTCAGCGGTCAGAGCAGTCGCCCGGATTGCGAAAGGTCGTGGGTTCGAATCCCATCTGAGGGCTCGGAGGCGTGGTTGTTTTTTACACACGTATTTTATATCTTATAGAAATATTGCATTGTGAATGCAAAAAATTAAATAAAAAAAACATAATTATAGCTGGTTCCATCTTAATTGATTGTTTAATATTTGTAAAAATATTACTTTCAATGTTGAAGGTAGTTAGCGTTCAACATTGGTGGAACGATACTAGCTCATAGTAGAAGTTGGAATACGTTTGTAAAATTCGACACGTTTGCCAGCGTCTCGGTAGCTCAGCGGTCAGAGCAGTCGCCCGGATTGCGAAAGGTCGTGGGTTCGAATCCCATCTGAGGGCTCGGAGGCGTGGTTGTTTTTTACACACGTATTTTATATCTTATAGAAATATTGCATTGTGAATGCAAAAAATTAAATAAAAAAAACATAATTATAGCTGGTTCCATCTTAATTGATTGTTTAATATTTGTAAAAATATTACTTTCAATGTTGAAGGTAGTTAGCGTTCAACATTGGTGGAACGATACTAGCTCATAGTAGAAGTTGGAATACGTTTGTAAAATTCGACACGTTTGCCAGCGTCTCGGTAGCTCAGCGGTCAGAGCAGTCGCCCGGATTGCGAAAGGTCGTGGGTTCGAATCCCATCTGAGGGCTCGGAGGCGTGGTTGTTTTTTTACACACGTATTTTATATCTTATAGAAATATTGCATTGTGAATGCAAAAAATTAAATAAAAAAAACATAATTATAGCTGGTTCCATCTTAATTGATTGTTTAATATTTGTAAAAATATTACTTTCAATGTTGAAGGTAGTTAGCGTTCAACATTGGTGGAACGATACTAGCTCATAGTAGAAGTTGGAATACGTTTGTAAAATTTGACACGTTTGCCAGCGTCTCGGTAGCTCAGCGGTCAGAGCAGTCGCCCGGATTGCGAAAGGTCGTGGGTTCGAATCCCATCTGAGGGCTCGGAGGCGTGGTTGTTTTTTACACACGTATTTTATATCTTATAGAAATATTGCATTGTGAATGCAAAAAATTAAATAAAAAAAACATAATTATAGCTGGTTCCATCTTAATTGATTGTTTAATATTTGTAAAAATATTACTTTCAATGTTGAAGGTAGTTAGCGTTCAACATTGGTGGAACGATACTAGCTCATAGTAGAAGTTGGAATACGTTTGTAAAATTCGACACGTTTGCCAGCGTCTCGGTAGCTCAGCGGTCAGAGCAGTCGCCCGGATTGCGAAAGGTCGTGGGTTCGAATCCCATCTGAGGGCTCGGAGGCGTGGTTGTTTTTTACACACGTATTTTATATCTTATAGAAATATTGCATTGTGAATGCAAAAAATTAAATAAAAAAAACATAATTATAGCTGGTTCCATCTTAATTGATTGTTTAATATTTGTAAAAATATTACTTTCAATGTTGAAGGTAGTTAGCGTTCAACATTGGTGGAACGATACTAGCTCATAGTAGAAGTTGGAATACGTTTGTAAAATTCGACACGTTTGCCAGCGTCTCGGTAGCTCAGCGGTCAGAGCAGTCGCCCGGATTGCGAAAGGTCGTGGGTTCGAATCCCATCTGAGGGCTCGGAGGCGTGGTTGTTTTTTACACACGTATTTTATATCTTATAGAAATATTGCATTGTGAATGCAAAAAATTAAATTAAAGAAAACATAATTATAGCTGGTTCCATCTTAATTGATTGTTTAATATTTGTAAAAATATTACTTTCAATGTTGAAGGTAGTTAGCGTTCAACATTGGTGGAACGATACTAGCTCATAGTAGAAGTTGGAATACGTTTGTAAAATTCGACACGTTTGCCAGCGTCTCGGTAGCTCAGCGGTCAGAGCAGTCGCCCGGATTGCGAAAGGTCGTGGGTTCGAATCCCATCTGAGGGCTCGGAGGCGTGGTTGTTTTTTACACACGTATTTTATATCTTATAGAAATATTGCATTGTGAATGCAAAAAATTAAATAAAAAAAACATAATTATAGCTGGTTCCATCTTAATTGATTGTTTAATATTTGTAAAAATATTACTTTCAATGTTGAAGGTAGTTAGCGTTCAACATTGGTGGAACGATACTAGCTCATAGTAGAAGTTGGAATACGTTTGTAAAATTCGACACGTTTGCCAGCGTCTCGGTAGCTCAGCGGTCAGAGCAGTCGCCCGGATTGCGAAAGGTCGTGGGTTCGAATCCCATCTGAGGGCTCGGAGGCGTGGTTGTTTTTTACACACGTATTTTATATCTTATAGAAATATTGCATTGTGAATGCAAAAAATTAAATTAAAAAAAACATAATTATAGCTGGTTCCATCTTAATTGATTGTTTAATATTTGTAAAAATATTACTTTCAATGTTGAAGGTAGTTAGCGTTCAACATTGGTGGAACGATACTAGCTCATAGTAGAAGTTGGAATACGTTTGTAAAATTCGACACGTTTGCCAGCGTCTCGGTAGCTCAGCGGTCAGAGCAGTCGCCCGGATTGCGAAAGGTCGTGGGTTCGAATCCCATCTGAGGGCTCGGAGGCGTGGTTGTTTTTTACACACGTATTTTATATCTTATAGAAATATTGCATTGTGAAGGCAAAAAATTAAATAAAAAAAAACATAATTATAGCTGGTTCCATCTTAATTGATTGTTTAATATTTGTAAAAATATTACTTTCAATGTTGAAGGTAGTTAGCGTTCAACATTGGTGGAACGATACTAGCTCATAGTAGAAGTTGGAATACGTTTGTAAAATTCGACACGTTTGCCAGCGTCTCGGTAGCTCAGCGGTCAGAGCAGTCGCCCGGATTGCGAAAGGTCGTGGGTTCGAATCCCATCTGAGGGCTCGGAGGCGTGGTTGTTTTTTACACACGTATTTTATATCTTATAGAAATATTGCATTGTGAATGCAAAAAATTAAATAAAAAAAAACACAATTCAAAATCTTAATTAACCTAAGTGAAAATTAATGTTTAATGTGAAGCTTTGAAGTATTTGCTACCGAAGCCTTTTTGCTTGACTTTTTACATTCTTAGCTACAACGAACAATACTGTCTGTAAGCTAGGGTTGTCACATGATTATAAAATTAAAAAGATCCGATCATTTCACAATTTCAATTATTTATTTATTTTTTTGGTACAGTGTCAGATTATTATCAAAACTATATATGTATAACAATAAGTTTATAAATTGAACTAAGCTAGACAATATTCCACAGCATGTTAACTTAATAGCAATGCACATTACTGCATATTAAATAACAGAAAAAACTAATATACAACATTAGAGTCCAGAACCGTTAAGTGCAGTTAATCATTTAAAGAGAAGAGGACTTTTGGCTTTTATAGAAATCCGTAATTTTTCTTTTATACTGTGCAAAATTGTCATTAAAAACCTCAATGTCTTTGCTACTTCTCACCACTTCGTTATAAGAACGGCATACTACTACCATGTATCATATATGTATGTCTATCCGTTACCCTAGTATCCACAACACAAGATTTACAGTGCTTACTTTGGGCTAGGCTAATTGGTGTGATTGTGAGAAATATTACATTAAAATATTATAGATTACAAAGATTAGTCAGCTGCACTGCAGTAGTGAAAAAGTCCCCTAGTCAGCATAATGTTATGGCATGTCGACACAACGACCGACATTGCAATGACGTTGTTTTTCTTAGACTAATAGAAAGATACATATAAAAATTATTATTTGATTAGCCTTAAAGATATAATTACATTATTAGATTAGCTGACCCGGCCACGAGTTGCTGTGCTGTAAATTAAAATAACACCTCTCCTATGTCCTTAGTCGGAATAAATCCAGCAAAATGAAAAAAAATATCTTAAAATCAGTTGAGTACTTTCGGAGTTGATCGCGGTCAAACACTGTGACACGGAATTAATATATATATATATATATATATATATATATATATGTATATATATAGATTAATGAATTTTTGCAATGGCTCAACCCTACGCTGTCTTGCCGATTCAACGGTGTATGCAGCAAAAATGCGGGTTCACCATGACTCATATAGTGCTTTGACCGTTACAATACTTAGACGGTCAAGCCATGTTAGGGTTATTATAGGGTTGCATAACCTTTGTTTGATGTGACGGTAATGTAAAATGCTTTTAGGTATGTTGGAATTTTGTGCACAATGGCGCAGTCGTTACGGCTTCGGCATGCTGCTACAAGGACTGGTAATCATTAGTGATCTATTTTAATTTAATAATATTTTTTTTACATTCATACCAATTAGCCTAGCCCAAAGATGAAGTAATTCTTGTGTTTTAGATACTAGGGTAACCGATAGACATATATGATACATAGATATGTATATATATATAAATACTTGCTGACCCGGCCACGCATTGCTGTGTTATAATTTAAAACGAAACCTATCCTTAATCCTAAGTCGGAACAAATGCAGCAATTTAAACAAAAAAATCATCAAAATCGATCGATTAGTTTCGGAGTTCATCGCCATGACTCAGGTATGCTCGTATTCATCACACAAACCTCTACCTTTTTCATGACTTGGACCCAATACCGTCGGTCGGATCGCTACCTTTGCACCAAACGGTCGTTAAAATAATAAAAAATTATCTTGACCCACTTTGTGCTTTGGAGGGCAAATAATTCGTTGTTTTCAGCTGCATCGGTAGTGGTAAAGAGAAGACATGTGATCCAGCATTGAAGGGATTAAGCTGATGATCTTAGAATATACTAAATGAAAATACTATGTTGCCTTTTGTATGGTGCCTTATTATGGTTAGAATAGTTCTTATCAGACCTTACAGCTTTTCATTTAATGTGACTCGTCAAGATGTTTGCATATTTCATTAAATCTTCCATTAAGAGCAAATTAATCATCATCTTCATCAAAGAGCTTCTGTATGGACACATACCTTCCTTATGTTATAATATAAAATGAAATCATTTACTAAAAAAAATTTTTATCACAAATGAAACGAGTGAAGCATAAACCTAAAATGAGAAATTAAAGTGACATTATAACTTGACTTTTCATCAGAGTCGGTTTCTTTACTACTTTTATGTTGACCTTACTTAACTCAAAATCTGTATTTTTTATAGTAAATAGGCTTGACCACTATTTCGCCTGATGTTACGCGACGATGCGTTCTAATAATGTCATGAGGAAAGGTCACGAAGAACGGAAGTAGAACGAGATGCTGATAGCGAGTCAGACCGTTGACCACGGGTTATATTCAGTTTCTTTCTTTATTGCACTATTGTATGTATAACGCCATGTCTAACTCGTAATTTTTGCTATATTTTTTTTAAATCGCTCATATTTAGGTCAAGCAATGAGTTCTTAAAAATCTCCCCAAATAGTCTCTATGACGCTAATCTTAGGATGTTAAAGAGGAAGGCGTCATACTTAAAATCTTGTACAGTTAAAGTCATCGATATTGTAAATGATAAAATCGTTTTTGTTTTTTTTTACTACAAATGGATACAGAAATGGCGTCTTCAATTCTCTCGGTAATAATTTATTTAGTAAACAGATGGCGCTTTAAATAACAATAACTAATTGTTCCGAAATATGTTTATTATAGTCGTAATATTGCCACATCGGAAATTAATGTTGGATTTTTATACTTTCGTCATTTCCTGGCACTATTTTATTACAGACAGATCCGTTTTATGACTTTTTAATTAATCTTAAATCGTTAAGGAAGTTGATAAGCATTAAATTTTGGTTGGTCAACTTCAAAGGATATTCATTGTATGAATAATGATTTTATTTCTTATAGGAAATTTATATATATTTATGATTTATAGTAATCAATTTGAAATCAGACCGTTTAACTTATACGAAAAACACGAAAATTTCCTATTTTTTTTAGGAAACATGTTTCTAGGGTAACTACGGTAATGATTATCATTTGTGGGATACTATCATTTAATACTTTATCAACAACGTTTCTAATCACTGTTTTTTTTAAATTATCTTATGAATAAATGAGACTCAATTCTTTAGGTTTGTATTTTAAACTTTTTTACTTTCTCAGTTTGTTTCAAGTGGATTAACACACTAATCTACAACTAAATCTGACGCTTCGTGTAACGGTAAAATCTGACGCTTAGCACGGATAGAGTGGCCGAACGGTTAGTGCCTATATGTGAGCGGGCTAAGCATCCTTTACGGACGCTTTGCTTCAAAACGCCAATTTGATATGTAAGGACCTAATATTACTAAAAGCAAGCGGCAGCTTAAAAATACTAGGAAAAAACTCGACGAGTCTATCAAGATTTCGGTAGCTCAATTGGATTCCGAGGGGATCTAGGTTCGAGTCCCGCCTTCTTTTGTAGTGACTATTTCTTTAAGTATAAAAAGAGATTATAAATTACCTCAACAAACTACAATTACCTACATTATGAGTTAAATTTACCCCGTCCTTCGTACACAAAAGTAACAAATTTCTGATCCTTAGCTCGTAAGACTTTGTTTTAATGCACGGTAATAATTCTGTCGGTCGCAACAATGTATTTGTAACTTTTGCCACTTCATTAATTCTCTCACACATTAAAAGCAGCGCTTTAATAATGCACGAGTCTTCATGTGTGGCCATTAAAACAGCGGTAAATTACTTTGACAGAAAATCTTTATTTTCCCTTACTAAAACCAAATAAAATTAGGAACAGTTTTAATCTACTATTGTTGACGACCGACAGTGATCCTGACTTTCGCACTCACAGTCCTTGGTTCGAATCCCGGACGGGACAGTTGTTTGTGTGATGTGTGCATTTATAATTGAGTCGTGGGTATTTAAATATATTTCTATTAATAATACATATTTATGCATCATATATGTATGTCTACCCGTTACCCTAGTGTGCATAAAACAAGCCTTACAGTGCTTACTTTGGGCGAGGCTAATTGGTGTGAATGTAAGAAATATATAGGTATGTTATTATTATCTAAATTATAAAACATAAGTAATAACAAAAGTAATAACAAATTAACATTTTAAAACTACATAGCAAAAGATTAATATTAAACAAAAAAACCAACTTCAACTAAATTTTCTAGTTCCTATTAAAAAGGTCGCTTGTAATGGGTTATATTTGAACTGTTGCAATTATTATCAAATCAGTGCCAGTATCAAAAAGAAATAGAAATCTCATTTATTTACATGTAAAAATATATACAAAACTTTTATGCGTAGATTAAGGTAGCATTATTTTTATTTGTATTCTATTTATATTTATTGTTTACTTCATATTTTATTAATTTTGAAACTTGAACAATACCAAAAAAATACTTTTAAATTTAACTTTTTTTTTATTTAATACATAACGCGTTAAAACGTAAACGTAAGGGAGAAAATTGTATTTTCTCTATTTAATATTAGTTCAGAAAATATTTAAAAAATATCGCTGATCTCCTAGCTTAACAGGTGGCGGGATTTAGATAAGAGGATTCATGGCCATTTCCTCAAAATATCCACATTTGAAGAGAAAATCATAATAAAGTAACGAAACAGACTTGCTAATGCAATGTAGGCGAGACAAGTCGCTAAAATGCTGCAATTAATCAAAATATGCACTAAAATAATAACTTTTATTAATTTCGTACCTTTTTTTTAAATTTTTTTTATATATTTTATGAATCTTACCAGATAAATTATTTTAACCAGAAAAAATATTCTTGTGAGTCGAGTCGATTTTTTCTGGTATTTTCCTATTAAAATAATTTATATAGGTACATATTTTTTGTTTAACCAGTGTCTTATCTACGATAAGTACCGCAGAAAACTAAACACTTATATAACTTAAAATGTACCTAACCACGACTATGGTGAACATAATGAAAATTTCAAAATTCCCGATTTAATAATAATTACTAGTATTACCTTTATTCTAACTATAGGTGTCTTCTAGGCAAACGCGTTACATCCTAGATCACATCGTCGCTTACCATCAGGCGTGATGGCGGTCAAGCGCTTAGCCATTAACTAAAAACTATACGAACCATACCATCAAAAAATTCGTTCACCAATGGATTTTCTGAAATTCTAATAGAATATGATAATTGATTTACTTGTTCAGCTTATCAAATAATCTCACATCCTATAAGTAATAATGTAACATTATTTTCATTAGATTTAGATGTAAAAAAAATCTGAAAAACATCCAGGGGTCTATAAGTAAAACTGTAGTGTATTGTGCTGTAGTTAGTTGGGTTAAGTTGACTAACCTTAATTGCACTTGATTTAATTCGTTAGGTAGAATTAAACTGAGTCTCTCTCTCTCTCTCTATCCAATTTCTCTCTCTATCTCTGTCATCTCTCGGAAGGGCCTCCCAATTTCCGAACTGATGGTTTAATAACTAAAAAAATGTAAAATGGTTTTTAACAGTTAGGAACGTGCCCAATTAAAATATTGCAAAGGTAATAGAAAATATACGACCACCATTGCCTTAGTCATTCTGTGATCGTGGAACGTCACGTGAAACGTCAGAATTAAATATAAATTATGCGCAAAAAAACCGCCATAAGTTGTTTTATATAAATGTGTTATGTGTGCGGACGGAAGTATGAGAACTAATTATGCTTTTTAAAATCATTTCTAAACCACAAAAGTATTGAGCTGAGGTTTTATTTGAGACAACTTGCAAACAGGCAGATATAAACATATCGTACCCTAGTATCCAAAACACAAGCTTTACAGTGCTTAGTTTAGACCAGGCTTATTGGTGTGAATATAACATACATACAATGACGGGTAGGGAAAGATCAAAGATTTCCACTTACCATGATCCTTACATACATCTCTTGCTTCTTCAATTCGCATCAGCCTTTTCATACAAGCTCATCGTTAAAGTTTTCTTTTTTTTTTGGTCCGGGGCCAAGACAGAATCCACGATGGAACGAGCTAACCCAGAAGGTGCCTATTCACTGGCTTTAAAATGGACGGGTTATAAGTTCTCGGAAATATAGATGCAGGGAAGAAGTTCCACTCCTTTGCTGTGCCCATTATGAAGGATATTGAAAAGCGCTTGGTGCGACAGGTAGGAATATCAACAAAGAAAGGGTGGTAGCCCACAGTGCGTCTGGATGTCTGATGGAAAAAAGAAGAGGGCGGTATGAGCAAATGCAGAGCATGAGCACACTCTCCAAAGTACAGTCTGTAGAAGTGTTTTTGACCTGGCCTTTTTTCAGGAAATCTTCTATTTGATCCGTGAAAGTTCGCCTTGGGCAACCTATACTGACTTGCTAATGCATATTTACCTCAAATATTTGTCTTATCAATCTTCTTTTGTCCATCTTCTCTCCATGTCTAAACCATCTGAGCATTTCTTTTTCTTTCTTTGTCACTACATCTTCTTCCACACCACACCTCTCTATCCACTCTACTAATCTTATACAAAACATAATATTTGTGAATGTTATGTAGTTAACGCACCATTGCGCGATTATGGCTATTAACCCCCCTCTTTTATGGTTTAATTTCCTGAAAGCATTGGTTGTTCCGTGTGATATGTGATGTTAGTCCTTTACGAGCTATAATGTGATCAAAGACATTCAAATTTGCTTTAAGTATGTTGAATCGGGCTTAATATTAATGCATGAAATATTGAATTGAATAATCAAATTTCTTTCGGTTCATGTGAGTTTTACGTTCGTCTTTAAAAATAATAAATGTAATTACCAAATATTTTGACATTTAATATACTAACCCACTTAAGAAATTTAAAATTAACCATATAACTATATTCTTGAATTTAAATATTGCTCTAGTTAATTTTAAAACTCTGTAAACCCTTTCAGTGTCTGAAATAAAGAGACAAAAATACAAAATCCTTCGGAATGGAATACAACAAAACTGTAAACCAAACTTAATTTTTTATTGAAGCTCTATGTAACTTGTACTTTTATTTGGACCATTGTGGGATTAAATTGTCCTTTTTGGTTGGCACCGACTCAATAAATAACTGTTTATAATAAGTATTAAATAGATCAATAATGGCGTTGAGTGTCCTTTGACGCTTCTCTTTTGAAGTAATTAAAATATTATTTTTTAGTTAAAGTTTATAGGTATAGTTATGAAGTCCGTTTTTGTTTTTTAAGGTGAATTTTTTGTAGGAACTGTATTTTTTAATTCATAATTAATTTCTAATTGGCGAAAAGATCGCGTAACAAATATACAAAAATAAACTAATAGTCGAATTGAGAACCTCCTCCTTTTTTTAAAGTCGGTTAATTAATATACGTTTGCATTTGACTGCAGTTTTTAGGGTGTAAATAACTTGCATAGGTGATAAAATTGCATAGGTAAATATTTTGGTCACCACCCTAATGACAGGAATTGTAAAAGTTGATTAGTGTCCGCAATCATAATAATAACGACTTACTACTGCGAAACTGAGTTATTCGATGTAAAAATATACATGATATAAAATTGAAAAATTATATCACAATTGGTGGTAAAAAAAATCCGTTACCATTTGTAAGATACTGATTGGAATAGTTCTGACAAAAGATACATTTCAAACAATTTTCTGTCATTATGCTTTGAAATACAAAAGACCTTCTCAATGAGATGTTACTTTGAAAAGAGGTTACTTTTTATTAAGGGGATTATTAACTCCATCTTTAATAATGTCACCATAAAAATGAATTAATTAAAGAAAAACAATTTGTACTAAATAAGCACTTATTGCGTTGAGCTCATTATTAAAATCACGTTATATCTGTATATATATAAATTCACTGTCACAGTGTTTGACCGCGATAAACTCCGAAACTACTTAACCGATATTAATGAGTTTTTCATTTTGCTAGATTTGTTCCGATTTAGGACATAGGATAGGTTTCATTTTAATTTATAACACAACATCGCGTGATCAAGTCAGCTAGTTAAATATAAATACTGAAAAAATAAGAAAACAGCCACATTATTTATATTATAAGATTATAACAGATATAGATTATTTTTTAATAAAAATTAAAAAAATAAGTAATATTCTAATAATATCAATGAAAAAATCAAATTTAAAATTAACTATAATTGACGACCATTCTTTTTTATTTACTTGAAGTTTGAAGTTTATTTCAGTTCAAATGTGCTATTACAGTTTTCATATTCTAGCATTATTGCAGTACCTAAGGTATGTGATTTGAAAGATTTCCCTATTACTAAATTAAGTCATAAAAAAGGACGAAAACCAAAAGCCTTTGTTGAGTTTCTTCTCCTTATAAGGTCTCTTGACGTAGGACTTACGAAGCCATCGGGTAGTTTTGACGTTCAAATTTTATTATTATAAATTCACGAACTTATCAAGCATTACCTAATTATTATATTAAAAATAACATATTTCTTATAAATAATAATAATTCAAAAGGATGTTAAAATGAAAAATAATAATATCGCATTAGATCTACCCCTTAAGTCGTCAATTACAGGTACAGTCAACCACAGCAATTATACTTGAGAACGTTTAATTTCAGTTTTATGTTGTTTTGTCAGCGTTAAGATAAAATATAGGGGAGCTCTATTCACAGTTTACGGTAAAAAAAACATTTTATACATGGCAAGGAGAAAAACTTAAGTTAGAGTTTAATTAAGCCTTTTGATAAACGATACAGGTGATATTTTTAGATATTCAAGTATTAATTGCGTGTGAATTTTTATTTTTAAATCTAGAAATATAATTTTAACTGGATAGTTATCAAATTAAATAGGTTGATAAGTTAAGCATCTTAGTCTTAAAAATATATACAATTAGCTTGTAACGAGTGTGTATATGCCTCAGAAAAGTAGTTTTGTTTGAAATTTGGAGAAACTGGGCCGGGCTGTCTTTTGTTTATTCTTTATTAATTGTGATGTTTGTAAAATAACTAGCTGACCCGGTAACGCGTTGCTGTGGTAACGCGTATACAATGGACAAAGAGCGGGAAAAAGAGCGAACAGACAAACACACAAACATCAAATTTGTGTTCTTAGATTATAGATTTTGAATAGAATAGAATAAATGTTGTATAGAATTGAAAAGTATAAAGAAATGTTTTTTTTTCAAGTATCAGGGCATGTTCCCATATTACACCTGATGTTAAGATTATGAATGAACGCAAAAAAAGTGTATAGATATACATTGATAGATAACATTTGATATCTAGACAGAATTGTTTTTAGCATCAATTATGTCTTAAATAAATACCAATAATTGTACTTTACTCCTAACCTTCGCAAAACAATATGTTGGCAAAGTTTTATCACAATCGGATGAACGGCACGGCAATGAATAAAACACGAACAAACATTAATTTATTAATATTAAATATAAGACCACCGCTTCTGTAGTAATTTCTCCACTTATAATAAAAGGTTTAAACCCTTGTGAATTATTAAAAACAGCTCATTTTATTAATTTACATGTAACACCCATGGTTAAAACCTCATTTTCGAAGCCCATCTGGTAAGTAGGCCATCTGATTATAGATATAAAGAGGCAAGAAGTGGCATTACATTATTCGTTAATAATCATTAATTTTTGACAGGTCATATTTTTTAACCGACTTCAAAAAAGGAATTAACCCTTATGTTTATTTTAATATGGTTGTGCCTTAACTATTTAGAAATCACTGTAGCTAGCATTGATACATTCTATTAGCAAAATAAGCGCATTATTGGCCTTGTTGTAAATACCGCTCGCTGTCAAGAAATCAAAGGTATAAGTCATTCTGTTTTACATTGGACCAAATGCGGGTTGAATTTTTAGTATATAATCTCTAAAAAGAGAGAATCAAAATCTTTTGTTCACTATAGTTATGTATCACTATAGCTAGCTTATCTCTAACTCTTTGAGAAACAAACATATTAAAATAAAATATATAGAAATAAAAAATACTTGATTGATTCATTACCGTCCTATAAAAATGGTTAAAACAAAGAAAATATTAACTCAATAATATCAGTCCCTAACAAAATATCTTCATTCCCAGCGGTATCATATTTTTTTACAATTTGAGGCTTTAATAAAGTATATAACAAACTTGACCCTGGAGCAGATACTATAGTACCTATGTTTTTGTACTATAGTACACAAATATATGCGCTATTAAAATGGGGTCGCTAACCTGTTGTCAATTGTTGTTTATTTATGTTTATTTTATATTTTCTGACATCTTCAATGCTATATAAATTATTTTAATATAAAAATAAAAATTAGACTCTGCTCCCAAGTCTCTAACTATTACCAAATGTTTTTAAAAACCATTACATTTTCAGTTTCTAGCGAAAGCTGAATATATTTTTTAACTCTTTTTTTTTTCCTTACAAAATATCGCTTCCAGCGTTCTATGAGTATGGTAAAACTATTACCATGGGCGTTACATCTCGTGCGTAAACTCCATAAATTAGTTAAAAACAAATCTGTATATTGAATAGATAAGCTTAATGTTTTGATGTGCGGTTATGTTTGTCATTATCGTGTTAAATGACCTTCTTAAATTGTTCGCTGCGGGTACTCATTTATGTTTTAAATATTAACAAAATGTTGTTTTTGGTGCATGTTTTTTATACATTTCTCGGTAGCAATTTATTCATAGTATTTTATTATAAATAAAAATAAAAAAAAACAATTTGTCTCTGTGTCAGATGAGACTCGAAACTCTGGCTTGTCGGTTGTCTTTTTGTATTTTTAGCAAAAGTTTATAACAATTTTTCTTTTGGATTTTTTGAAAAATCTGCTTTAAATTTTATATTTTTGGCAGACTATAAGTTTGAAGCGTCATCCAATTTTTATAAATATTTGAAATACTTTCACGTCGCTTAAGCTTTTAGTGTAATTTTTATGCGTCACCTGGCGTCATTAAAATACCTTTCTCACGCGCAACTCGTCACTTAAAACCATCGTAAAAGTACGAATAAATCGATCGTTAAAAAAAAATCGCAAAATCATCTCGGAAATTCATCGATTGATCACAATAGAACATTACTTTTTTATTGCCCCTAATGAATATATGGCCCCTTTTAAAAAAATAAAACGGGACAGTATATTAAATAATAAACTTTTAAGGCATATAAAAATTTGTAAACGTTCCTTTTTTGTCAATGGTATTATCTCTGGTTGACGTATGGGGTGTTGAATTCGCGTTTGTCATTCTCCATTTAAACTTGCCCCCTTCAACCGACTTTGATTTTTTTTACTTAACCCTTGACGATTCGTTTCGGGCAATCTCTCGATGCCAACAAAACTGACAAAAGTTTACAATACAATGTTGTTTTATGACGAATAAAATGACATTTGTGTATTTCTAGTTTCGTACAAAGTTGTATTATGTGACAATAGGGTTAAATAGTTTATTGAGACCAACAAAGCGAATTAAACGGTTGCTTTAAAGATCTTGTGTCGAGCACTTTGACTTTGTGTTATTCTTGGTATAAATTTCATCTTTTGTGTTATTGGAAATGTATTGGAAAGGTGAAAAGACGGTAGGTATCTACGAATGCTGCTAATTGCTAGCCATTTTTATTGTAATACATTTATATCTAAGCAATTTTTTTTTTTAATCAACTTAAATATCATTTGTCTGAAGGAACCCTAAACCTTTCGCTCTCCGGGTAATTGCTATCGACTTTACAATTGTAGATCTCCAATTAAAAGAACTGGTTGTCTCTTAGTACCTTTTATTAAGATTAAAAATTGCATTTTTTTTTATTTCTAGGTTATAGGATAGGTTACGACATGGAAGAACTGATGCTATGTCCTATGTTACGATAATTTCACTTACTAGATATTATTAGATACTTCTTGTGTTATGTACTAGTATAACAATACTATTGTATTATGTTGTTTTCAAATATTGTAATAAATCTAATTATTGTATGTAATTTTGAATTTTGTGTACGTTATTGGGTCTAATTGGTTGAAATATTTTTTTGACTTATATGCCACGTTACTCTTTTTATCGACAAAACGTGTTTATTGTCATGTTTTAAATGCTTGCATCATAATATTTCGACTTAGTTCAAGTATTGTTATTACAATCATGATAACAGAATGTATGCAAAACATCAGAATTATATCGGTTTGGATATTTAACATATCTTTTTTATAATAATAATAAATAAAACAAATAATAGCGTAAGATATCCGATAAAAATTTCATCTCCTTTTATTTTTAAGGTATGTAGAGGATACTTGTATCCCTGAACATCTTGACGTTACGGATCAAAATAGTAGGTCTACTTTCTCTACCATATAACACTAAATTAAAACCCCTCTATGGATTAATACGATCAAGGTTGTCACTCAGGTAAAAACAGCGGACGGTCGCTTTACATAACACAATAAATTTTAAAAACGTACATGGATAAATATAAGTATCAAATATAGTAACACCATAGCTTGAATTCGTTACTTTGACTTAAATTCTAGTTATTCGAGTTTTTTTATCGTGAGATAAGCGCTTGATCTCTATCTCGCCTGATGACGAAGGCGACGATGCGATCTAGGATATTACGCGCTTACCTAGAAGATATATATTCACTCGTGTCTTGAAGACCCCTTAATTGTATTTATCAGGCAAAGAGCTCCACTCTTTAGTGGTACGGATCACAAAATTGGAACCAAAACGCTTAGTGCGTCTCTTAGGTATATCAACCATATAACAATGACGCCTATTTGTAAGTCGGGTTGTCCGTAGAAAAATGGACTTGATCTCGACATTGAATACTTACCAAACACAAAACATACACTATACTTACCTCAGAGCTTTACAAAATCGAATGTAAATTACAAGTTTTACATCAATATCAATAGCTGTCCAATTACAATGAAGCAATTATCTCTCAATACAAGTGTAAATCGAAGCGGAATCATAACAAGTGATAATTACGATGCAAACTGGTAATGAACGTATTAGCATCCAAATGAGAGTGACAAAGGTGTGCTCGGAAAAGCTATCGTGTGTTTGGCAACCCTATTGGGGTTAAACAACATTCGACTGTAAAGGGTGCGATCTTTTTTGGTTTTAATTTTTTTGCACATACAAACTAAATGAAAGAATGAGTTGTTTTTCACGAGAGTCACACTTAAAACAACCACGCGTATTCCAACAGCATTTCTTTTTGTTAGATATTAAATACAAAACATTACATTTCATTACTTGAAAATTATTACGTTAATTGATCATGATCGTTATATCATTATTTTTGTTCCCTGCAAACTTGCTCAATACTAACAAGCAACGCTAACAACTGCGCCATCGAGCGTCCTCCTTCAAGGTTTAAGTTTTAAAACACAATACTGTTAAGACTGATAATAAGATAAATCCTAAATAAACCGATTTAATTTGTTTGTTTAGGTCCACTAGCGTTTGTTTGGTAAAGTTACATAGCTTAAATCTTATATCTTTATCTTATATTTATATTTTTCTTATATATTTTATTAAATACTTTGTGCAACGGTAGCGATTCTGCTTATTGCACCGATCTCACTGGTTCAAATCTAAGAAGGGTCAGATGTGTGTAAGATAAAATCATATTTAAGTGAATATTAAATATCTTTGTATCATATAATATATGACATATTTTATTATATACGTGCATCCATTACCCTAGTATCCATAACACAACCCTGACGGTACTTACTTTGGAGCAGGCTGCTTCATGTAAATGTAAGAAATATTATTATTTTTATATTAGTTGGTATATAACAGCATGTACAAAAGTGAAAAAGTAAAGGAAAAATGTATGCATAATAAAAAAATCTAATTAGAAATGATTATTATTTAATGCGCAAATGCAAACGGTGCACCTATTTTTGACGTATGGTGTATACCAACCCGCTTTCATCCAGCTCTGAAGTGGCCTGATTACTCTATTTATTCTATTAAGTCGTTGATTGTGCAGCGAATGAGTTGCGTGGTCTCCTACGCTATTAGCCATATTGTTCCTTTGTCAGTGGATGGCAAAATTGATGCTATTCTCCTTTGTGATTTACTAATATGACATCTAATGCAAAGCAAGAAGGTTTAAGGTATGCTTTGTTTTGAGTCTCGATGATGTTGTTAGCACAAATGGTTGGATATGTAAGTCGACGAATTGTACCTTTGTTAAAGTGTTTTAAATTCATAAGTCTATCGAGTTCTTATATACAATAAAAATATAAACTAAACTAATTTTTAGTTTAAAAGAATTTTGCCTGTCAGCTAATTATTAGGCGACAAAACATTTTAATGTGTTCACTCTTGATCCCAATCAAGCCCGAGGGCCAAGACAGAATCCACGATGGAACAAGCTAACCCAGAAATGTCTATTCTCCCTGGCTTTAAAGACAGACGGATTATAAGTATTCGGAAACACAGACGCCTTTGTTTGCTGTGCGCATTATAAAAGATGTTGAAATGCGTTTGGTGCGACAGGTAGGAATGGCAACCAAGAAAGGGTGGTAGCCCGCAGTGCGTCTGGATGTCCGATGGAAGAAGAGTGATGGCGTTATAAGCATATGCAACTCCTGAGCACTCTCTCCAAAATATATTCTGTAGAAGATCGACAGACAGGCAAATATCCGGCGGTGAGCCATGGTAAGGTGTTAAGCTTGCTCTTCACATTTTTCTATACCAAGCTCTTAAGTTCCTCGGATGGCTATTAGTCCATGATATACCAGCTCCATTGCATGTGATGTGTGTCAATTTCGACTGTTTGGTGCAACGGTAGCGATACTGCCTACAGCACCAACGGTCCTGGGTTCGAGTCCTGAAGGGGCAGATGTTTGTGTGATGAATACGAGCATTTGTACCTGAGTCATGGGTATTTATGTATAATTATATAAAGATTACATATCTATGTATCATATATGTATGTTTATCCGTTTTCCTAGTATCCATAACACAAGCCTTACAGTGCCTACTTTGGGCTAGGCTAATTGGTGTGAATGTAAGAAATATTATTATTATTATTCTTGCAATGTTCCACGGGAACGAAGTCGCGGGCGGCCGCCAGTATCCAATATTTTTCATAAATTTCCTTAAAATTTACCGAGGTAGTAAACTCAAAATCCTGATTCTAAACCGTTGCTATACGAATTCACCAATAAGCGAAATAATAAAAAGCTTAACGTCATCATTACGAGCAAAAATAGATATAAAATTGTATAAAGACAATTTCCCACGGCATCAGACCAATCAATAAAAACATAAAATACTTTGACATATAATGACAAACTTAGTCGTACATCAGAAAAGGGAACAAAATAATAAAAAAGCGACGTTTATTAGTTCAAACCCTTCGCAAAAAGGCGGTTTGGGGGAACCGAGTGTAAAAAACGGATAACCGCAAAATCGAAAATTATGAGGAACTTTTTCTGTTCACTTCAGAGGCTTGGTTCACATGGGGGGGAATAATAAATTGTTTTGATTGCAAATAATTATAGATGGTAAAGCAAGACTAAATATCTTTTTAAATAAGATACTTATCAAATGTTTATCTTACACATGTATACACATACATATACATATTTCAGTAATAACTTTGACTTGTGTACCCCAATGTAATATTATTATTATCGTTTTATTGATTTGTTAAGGAAAAAAAAGAAAAGATGATAACGAAATCATGGGTTGATTCTTTTTTTTTTTTTTTTTGCTAATTTAATATAATTTTGGCGAAAGTTATGTACGCCGTCATTGTGACATACATCAGAATTCTTGCAACCTTTGTTAAATCTATACAATTGTGATACTGTAAGTCATGTGGTAGTACTTAATAGATAAATAAATAAATAAATACTCTTACTCATACAAATATCGCCACACACACATATGATTTTTTTTTATTGTAATTTGCACGAAATATCTCACTCCACCAAACACGATATAGTACACAACTGCATATCTAATTTGTAACTGCTGTGAGTTGAGTGAGTTGACAGTAATATCAAACTTGCATCTATAATGCATTGTCATTATACAAAAAAGGTTAATGTTGTATTTCAAGCAACAACACAAACTAAAACAACATGGCGTATACAGTTTTCATGGCCGAAATTGAGAATGTAGAATTTAAATGCTCTTTTAAGGCTTTGAAACATAAAAATCATACAATAAAAATAAAAATTCTACAAACTTATTACAAGGAGGGTTATATTAAGGAATATTTAAAAAACAGTGTGATACCTTATTTCACTTTTTTAATCGCTATGTAAGCCAACCTTTTCTAATGAGACCTCAATGAAAAAGACCCCATCTTATTAGTAAAAAAAAGAAATTCGGTTATTTCGAATCCGTTTTGACCCACGTATTCGTTTTAGGGAGCGCAAGAGCGTGACTTATTGTGGCTGAATAATTGTTTTCCTATGCTTGAATGTTATGTCAGTTTTTTTTTTTAATTTCTGGTTCATTCCACGTGTCTGCTAAGAAACGAGAATGTTAGTCAATTGGTTTGTGTGCAACTAATGCTGGTGGTATGGCTTTTCATTTTCCTTGCAATTAATTGAATCAAGAAATTAAAAAACAAATCTGGTTTAAAAATGATGTTTTATAAATAAAATAAAGGGTTTTCTTTTACAAATTTTTATAAAATTTAATTTAAAAAAATATAATTTCAATTAATTTGTTTGTCAAAACACACATTGAGGTGATGAAAGATGGGTGAGCTGGTAGTTTCCTCCACCAGAAATGACGACTCTGAAATAATTACAAAGTCAAAATTAGAGGTATATAAAAAGAAGATTAAATATAGTTTTAAATATTTAGCATTTACTATGAGAGCTCGATGCGTGATCAACTGCAGATTGCATGTTGCTTCTTAAATGTATCCATCTATAAGTAAGGCCTGTGCCACAGCTACTAGAATATATCTGATGATTACTATAACTAAGCGAGATTTTAAAGAGATAGGCATTTAAAAAACTATCAACAACAAAGGTAGCAAAAGAAATGGAACATCTGAATAAAATAAAATTATTAAACATTTTTTTTCTATATCCGTAAAATTTCAGTGTGTAAACACAAAAAAGTTCCAACTAATAAATGTTTTGAATCAAATAAGAATCCAAGAAGTCTATGTAGTTTCAGAACAGAAAGACTTTTTTCTCTTTATTTTATTTAGAGGTTTTTACCATCCTATGAGGTATAGCAGACTCATCATACCCTTTTAGGATAGCTCACACAAAAGAAATATGAATAAATGGAAGTATAAATGTTTATCATTTGCTAGATTTGTTCCAATTTAGGACATAAGATAAGTATCATTGTAACATATAATAAAAAATGTTGCAAATTATAATACCTAACTATCTAGTAGCTAGTGTCTTATAAAATAATTGGTAAAAGAACTAAATTTTATGATCATCATCAATAATCATCACTAATCAAAAGTAACTGTATAATATATATATATATATTTTCTATAAAAAATAAAGTGGGAATCTTGAACTGGAACAAGTGCGAGGCAGTTAATCTGTCATTTGATAAATGACTCCTGCCTCTGACGCCCCTCCTCATACAGGGTGATTAAATTTTTATGTAAAAAAATATTTGTTTTTTAGTGAAATACCCGAGAAATACAATTAATAATGATATTTTTAATTTGATCTTATATTTGATAAATACAAAACTTCTTAAATATGTGTGTAAAAATAAAATATATTTGCTTTTTTTTGTATTATTGTTTGAACATTGTTAGTTTTTTTATCGATGGCAGGCGGGACACAACTCTTGACCCGATCAGTTTTTTTTCCATTAATAATTCTTTTAGATACGTGTAATTTTTTGTATATTTATACCTCACTTGTGCATAGTTTCCACATGGGATTATTGTTAATTTTTCATTGCTAACACTTTTAGACCAAAAATGTTATAGCTTAAATCAGATTGTAAAATAACAAAATCTTTTATTCACATCTATTAGCCTATCCCAAAGTAAGCACTGTAAAGCTTGCTTTATGGATACTATGGTAACAGATGTATTAGCTACATAAATTAGTAATATTCATTTATTTTATATATAAATATCCATGACTCAGATACAAGTGCTCGTATCGTATTTGTATGTTAAAAATATGCCCTTCCGAGACTCGAACCCAGGACCGTTGGTGCGAGAAGCAGTATTGCTACCGTTGCGCCAAACGGTCATCAAAAGTAAAATTAAGTTTAAGTATAGCTGTTATTGTTTCTATAAGTAAAAAAACACCCTGTATTTGCAGCAGGCATGCCTCCGCCAACGGTCCAGAGATTATGCGTAGCTGCATAATAGTAACTATAGTCGATTATACAGACAATTATGATATACAAATGTATAGACATTTGTATTTTTACACTGTTATGTAATGCGAGGTCAACGTACGCAAAATTAGGGATAATTTTCTGATTGTGCGTAATTGAATGTAGGTGGTGCGTTGAGGTTATATTGTTTGCTATAAATAGTAAACTTTGTAATTATTATTTTGCTTTATAATATACTAGCTGACGCGTACCTATTTTGCTGGGCGCCAAACATTTTTAATTACTTAAACTATAACCTATGTCATTCAGGATTAAAGTAGCTTTCTATTGATGAAAGAATGTTCAAAATCAGATCAGTAGTTAAAGAGATTACTTCCTATACTACAATTTTTCCATCTCTTATATATTATCCTTATATAAAACATTCCTGTCACAGTGTTTGACGGCAATGAACTCCGAAACTACTCAACCATTTTGATGTTTTTTTTTATTTTGCTGGATTCAACTTAGGACAGGATGGGTTTCATTTTAGTTTATAATAAAAAAATTATTACAAATAACCGAGTCCCAGCAATGCATGGTGGGTTAGCTAGTCTACTATGAAAAATAAATTTTACCTATATAAAATAATGAGAGGTAAATTGGACAGTGCTAGTTTATTAATTATTTTTAAATTTCGTGCCCCTTCTAGAATGCCTCGCGGTCCTATAACACCCTTATGCCCTCCCTTACGAAGAACAGTATTAGGTGTTAACTCTCCAGTGTGAAGGCTTGCGAAATGTTTAAACTCTTGCAGTGATCTAGTTGATATTCATACTGAATCATATACCAAATTCTATAAAACTGTTTTAAAATATCTAAATGACTGATTTGTATTATATTAATTTTTATTATGTTTCTTTTTAAGTTTGCTGTATTTAAGTTTGTAAGTTTGTCAAAAAATTAAATTTCAGATGTGCATGTTGAGTTACCCTATAAGCATCTGTAACATTAAGCCAATTTGTTAAGAATGTTTTTTATAACTAGTATTATTGTGTACAGATGTTGGTTAGCCTATTGAATAAAAAGTAAATAAACGTTTTAAACTTGTTACTTGTGTAAAATTATTCGCCCCACCTACCGCCATCGGAGGGTGACTATAATTTTATAGTCACCCTGTTTGAAACAATAATAATAATACTCGTATTTGTTACATTTACAGCAATTAGCCTAGCCCAAACTAAGGCCTGTTACATTTTTGTATGCTAGGGTAACGAATAGATACATATATATATATACATGTCACAGGTACAAATGCTGGTATTTAACATACAAACATTTGCCCTTCCGGGACTCGAATCCAAGACCATCGGTGCGAAAGATGAGATTGCTACCGTTGCGAAACGGTTGTATTTACGTTTAGTATTTACAAATTGTTTCTCAAGCTCCCCAATCCAAGGTAAGCCGTTGGACACATTTTATTGTTGTATTTACCACCGATCCGATCTGGGCCCAAGTGTTGGGTTATGGGCCATTGTTTTTTTATTAATTTACCAACTAAAGTAAATCATCAACTATATTAATGACGAAGTAGTGTCAACCACCTTTCATCCCAGTGCAGGAGTACGTCAGGGCTGCATTATTTCGTCTCTCCTGTTCAATATTTATCCCGAGCTCATCATGAGGATTACCTTGGAAGATTGGACGGACGGTATCTCGATTGGTGGACTGAGGATCTCAAACCTGCGTTATGCGGACGACACCACATTGTTTGCAAGCAGTGCCACCCATATGGAAGACCTATTGTATAGGATGGAGAGCGTCAGCTCAGAATTTGGTCTCAAAATCAACCGCAATAAAACTAAAATGATGGTAGTAGATCGTGCCAAAAGCAATCTGCCCGAGGTTGCCCATATTACGAATTGTGAAGAAGTGCATTCGTACATTTATCTAGGTGCACTAATCACCAACAATGGAGGTTGTGTGGAAGAGATCAAACGACGAATGGCGATAACCAGGTCTGCTATGGACAAAATGAAGAGGGTTTGGAGAAACCGCAACATAACGAAGGCTACCAAAACCCGGCTCGTTAGATCTCTCATATTTCCCATTTTTCTGTATGCGGCGGAGACGTGGACGCTCAGGGAAGCCGAGAAGAAGAAAGTTAATGCAATGGAAATGTGGTGCTGGAGACGAATGCTGGTAATTTCGTGGACTGAGTTTCGCACTAACGACTCGATCCTTAAAGAACTCGGGATTAAACAACGTCTGCTAGCTACGGTGCGAATTCAGATCCTCGGTTTCTTTGGCCACATATCCCGACGAGGCGGAGAGTCCATAGAGCGTCTGGTTGTGCAAGGGAGAGTGGAGGGCACCAGACCTAGAGGAAGATCTCCAATGAGTTGGACTGACCAGATCAAAGCCAGTATCTCAGCAAACATAAACGAATGCGCTCGTAAAGCTGCCCTGCGAGAGGAATGGCGACGTGTTGTGAAACGGGTCACTTAAGAACCTGCATAATGACCACGACCACTCTGACAAGAGTGTACCGATGAAGAAGAAGAATATTAATAACATATTTTTAATATTGTTGTCACTGACAACCCTCTATGTAAATGATCCTTTTTATTTGTATAATTAAATTATGTTTATTAAAGTGCATAAATATTTGATTAAATTTTTAATAATATTGAAAATCAAAATCATTTGAATTATTTGTTACTGTAATTTCTTATTGTAATCTGCTAGTGGTTAATTTTGGCGTGATTTGAGTAGTTCGATAGTGTAACTATAAACCGGCCTATTAATGCGAAGTATTGCAGCTAAATAAATCAGAACTACGCTTTTTTTCAGTTGCCATTACTAATCATGGCAATTTTAACAAACATCTCCTTAATATAGGTCACACTTACAGCCTTCTATGGAGAGGATGCATGGAAGCTGAAGAAACATGTTCTACTGGAATGCAGAGGAGTGATCGGCAAAACATCTCGGGTCACGGGATAGCTTCCAAAAAGTCGTCACCAAAGTGAGCTTGGAGCATTCCTGGCAGAGCTGGGGAGGCTGGTAGAACATAATGGACACCCACCAGATGCAAAACAGACGCAAAAGGCGTCGAGTTACTGAAGTCGCGTCGTACTATAGAATAAGAGCAACACTTGTTTAGATAAAAAAACTTTTTTGAGCATAGAATTTTGCTAAATGTAACAACAGTTACAGATAAGTACTGCATGCAAATATAGTAGGTAAACAAAAAGGGAAAAAACTCCTTTAGGCAATTATAAAAAAAAATTATGGGTGCGTGTACTTATGTACACGCGTTAGAAGTTATACTCCATTGGCATCATAAAAGTAAATAATTTATATTATAAACAAATAAGAAAAATACATACTGACAATTAACCTCAAATCAATAAACGCATTTTAAAAAGTTTGTATTATAAAAACCACTTTTATATAAAATTATTTTAATGTTATTATATAATCTAAAATTGTTATTACAATAATATATTAATTATTGTTAAACCACCATATATATTTTACAATCACACACACACACACACACACACATTCATAAATATTTGAGTAATTACCAAGAGCCAATTAGCGGGCAACTTCATCCAGCTGGTTTATTCCATGTCGCTTTTGCGGGCAACTTCAACCTGTTACTTTTATTTTACAGTGATGCGCGCGCATCTAAAAATGTCACTCTTATCATTTTTTCATAATGCGCCTAAAGAAGTATAACTTCAAAAACTATAGTTTTTTTTTTAATTGTCTAAACATACTAGGTTAACTAGTTTTTGAAGTTATACTTCTTTAGGCGCATTATGAAAAAATGATAAGAGTGACATTTTTAGATGCGCGCGCATCACTGTAAAATATCTTTTGTACTCATTTGAATTAGGCATGTAATCTACAAAAACCCAGAAACTGTTGCGCGAGTCAAAACGAATATCAATATGTTCGCTTAAACCATTTATAGGCAGACGCAAGTTGCAAAATACGACCTTCTGCAATTAATAATGATGGGCTAAATCGCTAGAAAACGTGGCGTTGTTGGTCGTCGTAAAAACTCATGGTTACGTAACGTTCAGGATTAAACTAGAAACACCTCGCACGGGACAAGTAAAAGTTTTCCAAGTTGATGTCAAACCTCCAGTAATTAGAGAGGTATATGAAGAAGAAGGCTGATGTAAGGGCATTTATTTACTGCGGGGGTTTCTATTAGGGACGCTCATATTCAGCATAAATGGAAGTTCGTGACGATCTATAGCTCCACTAAATTCTTTCATGCAAAAAATGCATCACTCAATACTCTACGATCAACCAGCAAGACTACCTTGAAATATTTTTGTTGGCATAAGTTCTCTTGAAGTTGCTCCTAATATGTTGTCCAATACTTCTCTAGTCAGGACACTGATTGGCTAAAAATGATAAATCCTTCTCTATGATTATTGTTGTTATAAGCTATTACCAAACAGTATTGCTTCCCGATCGCTGCACACCGATAGCAAGTCACAAACCGCACCAATTCTATTGAAACCATAATTTTCAAACGATATCAATACAGCATCAGGTACTTAACCCTTTGTTTAAGACCACAGTATTCAATAAACCCTCTAATTGACCGACTAATCTCCATTGCAACCGGAAATAGGGGTTATGCCTAAAGGCAAATACTGGTATGCTAAGCCTCCGCACAAATATCAAGCAAGCAAGCTTTGCTGGATTTTGTAAGGTCCGCATATGAAGTCACTCTAATTATAGAACTAATTAATTCAAATAAGTTTGAATCTTGAAGCAACTTTCTCTATTTCAAGAGAAAGGTTTATATGTACATTACATGCATAATATAGTAGAACATTGCATCCGTGCGAAGACGGGGCGGGTCGCTAGTCTTATTATAAAAGGATCTCGTTCCTTTTCTTTGCATTATCATCAAACAAGTATAGACCCGTACACTTACGAGTACTTGTACAACAACGACACTTTAAATTTTACTCTAAATAACATGCTCGCCACCTGTCGAACGCTGATGAAACTAGTAAGATAGAGTTATTAGCACTCTATATATAAGTAGCATCCAGTCATGTTTAAATTATATTAAAAGGGACGAAAGCACGCCATCTGTAATCGTCGTTTCATAACTTTAATTTTGCGCGCTTTGACTGCGCCGAGGTGTAACTTCTCAAAACGATTAACTTCAGTATTTTTGTGACCGTGACATGTATTGTGATTATCCTCAAGCTATGTTTAGTCATTGTTCGTTTGACGATCGCCGATCACAAGTTCTGCTATAAATTTTGAGAATGAGATTTTCCTTTTTATTTCCTGTCTGTACCACTACAGCAAGTAGCACTTATCAGCGTAAGGCACGCTCGATTGAAGTCTAGTCCGCTCATAACTCCGTTCAACTACCGTTTTCCAACGAACCTAATATGGAATTTCCTTACCAAGCTACACACAAAACATTTTTGGACACAGTGTCATAATATTATTTCCAATTTTTGACTCTTGACTCTACAACCCATTCTTCATAAGGTGTTTTTAGAGGTAAGGTCTGTGCCGTTGCAGTGGGAACATTATTTGGTTGGTGATGGTGATAAGAGTTAAACGCATAGTCAACAATTCTTACAAAATATAACGTTTTATATTTGACATGAAATTTATTACAGCATTTTAAGAAATATGTACATTTATTGTCTTTCTGTTACGTTTAAACTTATTCTACTATAATGTAGACCAGTCGATTTAAAAAATAATAACCAAACATCTTTCTATCGCTGATCGATAGAAAGATCGATGATCGATCTATTATCTATACTAATATTATAAAGAAGTAAAGTTTGTGTTTGTGAGTTTGTATATTTGTTAAATTGTAAGGGGTAATCTCGGGATCTACTGAACCGATTTTAAAAATTCTTTCACCAATAGAAAGGCACATTATTGCTGAGTGTCATAGGCTATATTGAATGCTAGAAAAAATTTAAAGAATTTTGTCCACCCGTGCGAAGCCGGGACGGGCCGCTAGTTATATATTATATTATTATTGAAAGCAAAAGTTACTTGCGAATTCATAATAAATATTTATTTGTAACCACTGAATATATAAAATTAAAGTTACTAAGGATTTTAAAAATAAACTCCCATATTGGATAGCTTAAATTTTATATGACCTCAGACTTTGATGGTCGAAAGGACTATTGACCTATGCATATTTAATGGAATTATTTTTCTTAGGTTATGATAGAACTGTGTGAGCGCTTCGCTTAGCTAAGCTAGCTCCCTTACAGAAATAAGTCAATGGCAAATTAAATTAAATCAAAATTAAACGTGCAATGGGCAGTAGTTCCTTTGACCAGCAATGAAAAAGTATATAATTTTAAGGTTAACCTGTTATAAAACTGTTAAGGTACTACGCAATTTCTCATCACCAGCTTATTGATGCCCACCAACTTATGCACAAGGTTTCGCTTCGGATGAAAACACCATAAGGAGAATAATTCATGACACACCACTCAGTCCCAGTACGGAATACTAGCTAGTTAGCCTATATTTTTCCCGAGTAAATGTTTAAAAAGATACAACGTATTTCAAAAACAAGAAAAACAGCCTTAAATATGTTTAGCAAGCAGATTCAGTATGAGATTTATGCTTGTATTTTTTATAAGCCACTGTACATAATGCATTCCATTGCTGTTTCCACATCCGTCTGTAATTTAACTTCAGAGCTTATTTGCTCATAGATCGGGCGTAGGGGGCGCTATGAGCGGATTAAGCGGCGGACTCGAACCATGTTGACTTAACTAATGCACGCCATCTAGCCGTAGGCTTGGTAAACAACCGGTTATGGTCTGTGCATGATCTATTGTTTTTGTCTGAGAGATTATTTTCCGGTGCAATTAGTTCACACCTTTATTAAATATAATGGATTTTTTACTACTAATATTTTTACATTGATAGTACGGACGACTAATCCCGATAACTAAGTGTCATCATCTTAGTCAAAAGATGTCCACTGCTGGACGGGAACCCGTGGTTTTTAGCATAATCAGCAATAAAAGAAAATAATTGGAAAGATGCTGCTGATCATTTTGTGGTCTACTTTTAATATCATTAGTCTTTTACGATAATCTTATGTGGGACGGGAGCGCGAAGCGCCACTATGGTTTTAGTTTTCTTGTGAAATTTTGAGTTGTGGTTGATATTAGTGTGTAATAATGGTGAGTTATTAACCACTGAGTGTTTCTGAATAGGCATAAGTGTTGGCAAGTGAAACAAATCCGGTTGGAACGTGTCTTTTCGCGCTCTCTCAAGAAGGCCACGAGGAGGTTTCAGTAATACCCCACTTCTTGACTGAAACCTAGGAAATTACTAAAGAACATAGAAGAAAGATTATACTTACTTGACACTGGCTAAGTGCATAAATTGTGCAAGCCATAAATAAAGAAAAAAAACCTTTTATGTGAATGGCTGCGATTCTTTTCTGTCAAACAAGAGAGAGCTTGAACCTTATATACAATGTAACAATGATTGTAACCATATTTGACTCTATCTGTTACAAGTAAAGTTGAAAACCGTTTCCGGGAACTTTACAGTTTCAGGTAATTTTAATCAACTCCCTACTATTATTAGTACAACTTTCGAATTATTCAGAAAATTGAAAATGTAATAAAATATTCTAGTCAATATTACAGTAGGTATTTATTTACGTATAAATAAATATGTGACAGTCCTACATAACTTCACCAGAAAAAAATCGAGAGGTGTAAAAGTAAAGTAACCATTTTAATAGGTTAGATTAGGTTATACCTACTTAGTATTTTCTCATTCCATTTGAGATACCTGATACTTAGTCATTAAGTCTATTAAACCGTCCGTCCGCCCGAGCGCCGAGCGGTTCAATTTTCAAAAATTTGAAAAGAACTTTTTTATGGTGCCGCCTTCTTAATATTTAATAAGATATTGAATAAAATAATTATTGGCACAAATATATATCGTCCAAATCAACTCGCCCAAAATGATATTTTTTAACAAATCATTGTTTTAATGTATTCTCACCAATTATGTTTAGTTCTATTGTATTCTGTTACTATAATGACTCAACATTAACACTGTAAAGTTAGGTTAGAATTTTGCTATTTTCAACAGCAAAAAATGGCAAAATTTTGGCCAATTTTTATTTGGACGATATTTTTTTTGTTCTCTTTCGAGGACAGGTTAGTGTAATGATACTGGTCCTACCTACTGTAGCAACGGTCCTTGGTTCAAATTCTTGTAGGGCAAATGTTTATATCATAGCATTTAATCTTGGTGATTAATGTTATCTATGTATTGTTGTATCTTTTTTAAAGATATATACTATATATACTTCTTCACTTAGTTTGGGATTGAAGAACTGGTGTGAACTTTCCCGATTTCCCTATTTGCACCCTATAGGGAGCCCCCTAAAAGTTTATTCGCAGTTAATTTTAACAACATCTAATAACTGCTTTTCCCTCAACAAAGATTAAAATGAACAAATAGTTTGTATTACCTAAAGAAAAGAAATAAAAACATCTCGGCTCATAATCGATCTCCCTAAATCAGTATTGATAAAAAATAGTTGCAGAAAATCATATTATCCATGATTTATATCACATAGCACTTTAGGGGAGGACGGACGAGTCATCGAAAATAATGTTCGGACACTGTCTCACATATATAGCTTACGATGATTTGTGAAACTATACAAATAGAAAAATATTGTTTACTTTTAGTGTTTTGGAAACTGTTTCAGTTTTTGAAAATTAAGAGGTATCATATTGGAACAAAAATTTATCAAAACTGCATTTTTAATTGAGAGTCTATAGTTAGGTTAGGTTAGGTTAGATAATGGTAATTAGTGTGTGTCGAAACATCTCGTTATAAATAATAAAATAGTCACTAAGAATATTGTTTACCTTGAGTGTTTTAGAAACTATTACAGTTTTTGAAAACTAAGAAATACACTTTTAAATTTTTGTTTTATTTTGACACAATAATTGTTAAAAACTGCTTATTAATGCAGTGAGAAATAAAAGTTAGGTTAGGTTAGGTTAGATTATGGTAATTACTGTGTGCTGAAACGTCCCGCCATTCTAACTAATATTATAGGTAAATACGAAATTGAGATTGTTTATTTGTTACACTTTCACGCCTTAAGTACTCAACCTATCATCATGAAATTTGGCATACACTTTGTCAGTAGTACAAAAGAGAATATAAAGTACATTTTATTTAGAAAAAGAGTACTGTCCCCGAGGGATTGAAATATAACTTTTTATCAGTCGTCTACATTAATAATTGGTCACTAGAAATGTTGTTTACATTAAGGGTTTTAAAAACTGTTTAAGTTTTAGAAAACTAGGAACCACATTTTTAAACTTTTTGATTTCATATTTAGTTCTTACACTTCCGCGCACATTACACATTAGAATGACCGTGATCACGGCTCCTGTAAAGGAGTCGAAACGTCAGGATTAAATATAAAATAAAACATGCGCAAAAATCCGTAAAAGTGTGTTTTATTTTTGATTTCATCTTAAAACAAACAGCACATTAATCGCGTGAGGAATAATAGTTAGGTAAGATATTATTAATTAGTCCCACGACCACTTTCAGTGTGACAAGGCCGAAATGACGGTATTAAAAGCGACATTACGATTGTAATATCACGTGTAATAAAATAAAGAAATATTTGACCTGCATTCTATATGCACACAAACCTTTTTATCGTAGCAAGTCTAAAGCCATTTACTTGAAACATCTTAATGAGATTGCTGACATAAGCAATGTAACTATTAATATGTAGTATGTAATCTACCAACTGTACTGTCTTTTGGATGGTTGTATGTTCCATCCAACAATAGTTCAACAATAATTCTATCCAACTGGTCGTGTCGTATCCAATTATCATAATATAAGATTCATAAAGTCATAGATGAACATAAAAAAAAAACAAAATACACTTCAGCATAAAGAAATTGGGCACATGTCGAAACAACAACAGAGCAATTTTTGTTTCAATCACAGACATGTTGTTCTTCAAAAATCTCCTTTAGTATTACAACAATAAGAACTACCAAATCAATAGGAGATTTAAAATAAGTTCGATAACAAAGCTTGTAAAAAAACAGGGGCAAGTGCAAACGTGTTTATTCAAAGAGCGTGGAGACTTAAAGAAAGGAAATCCATAGACAAAACACTGGAGTGCGACGTAAAAACAATAATTCTTCATTATATTTGACGTTGGGGTGGGAATACAGCATGTAGGAGAAAAGAGTGCGACATTTTTGTACTTACACAATATATAACAAAAAAATTATCCTAGAATCAGATAAATATCAATAGTCATATCATACAGAGAGCTGCTTTTATAAATTTATTTAATTATTTATAAGGGGAATAGCAAACAATTGTACAATGATAATTATAGAATTACAAAGTATCTTATCACTTATTATAAAACCAGCTAAGTTATCCACAGATTACTATTCTGTTATGATAGTAAAATAATTGCGTTGTATATAGGCAAATAAAAAATGGCTCGTCAAGGCTCTTGAGTGTTAAAGGAAAGTAAAAGCAAAATAAATAAATTTGACCAATAAAATTCGCTTTTGGTGTAGGGCAGTTCAAGAACTTAACGTGACAATAATTTCTAGATTTTTGTCTTGGGAGAGATCGTCGAGACTGAGAAGAAAAGTATTCTTGTAGAAACTCAAAAACAAAAAGGTTTGATTGGATATTTTTCTATCCATTAGCAAAAAGCAAGTTTTATCGAATTACGTCTTTTAAAATTATGGCTTAAAATATTCTGCCAAATTTTTTATGCCAAAAGAAAGGAATCCTAAAACAATTTTATCAAATAATTCGTGAAGTTTATTTTTATTTTCTGCACAACACTTTAATGATATGAAATATTTATAAGTTATAATTTTTCGATCATTTATAGTTAAATGCATCCTTTTCGATTGCGTGAACCATTAAATAGCATAATACATATTATCGGACCACTCTGAGAACTAACAGGTGCACTTGCGTTCGCATTAAATAGAGGGTGGCTTATACTTTTTGTGGCCAGCATTGTAAGCGTAAAATGGGAGCTGACTTAATAAGTGGTTATTTAGGAGATAATGCGGATATTTCTGATTTTTAATTCTTTTGATAAATTATAAGAGTTAGTAAGTAGATTAGGTATTTATAGTAAATATTTTTTTTATTTTTTTTTATTGTTCTTACTCTAATTCATGCTGTTTTAGGATTTTATTTTATTTTACGGTTTAGAATAGTTCTGATGATGCGTTTTATTTTGAAGTAACTTTTTCACTCAATGTGTCAATTTCAACCTTAATAATGTCATAGAATGATGTTCAAAGAATTATCAACCTCTTATCAAAAGAACCGAGATTATTAGTAATACTAGGTGGATGCAGTAGCTTAGAATAAAGCTTCGCTAGCACCATATATAGGGGCGGAGCGGATTGATGGTTTCAAAAATATTAGCTCTAGTGAATTCGTTGTATATATAATAAACATTAAAATTTTTTTTTTTTTGCTCACCCATAGAGCCAATGTTTTTGGCCATAGCTTTTTTATTTTTGCGAATTTTTAAATTCGGGCTCCATCACGATCTAGTCCTAAACTTGTTGGTTTGATTCATTACAAAAAATAAGAAAATCGGCTCAATAGAACTCCTAGAGTTATTTTGAGTTAGCTTCACTCCAATTATTTTGAGTTCTTTGTGTTTTATTTTGCTTTTTTTTGCTTGTTCCAGTTTTTTTAATTTTTTTCTGATTGTGTGTTATAGTGCATTTGAATTAAGTTATTTTTATTTCATTGAGCTACCGAGACCTTGATAGACCTGTCCAATAGTTCCAAGTATTTCTTTAGCTGGCGATAGAACCTAATATAATACTCAATTTGATGTACTTATTAAACAAAATATAAAATAAAGTTTTCTTGTACTGCGACCTTTAAACATATTTTTTTTATGGGAGACGCTTCCATCCGTATGTGGACAACGCGAAGGTATATTAAATTTTTTTTAAAAATTAACAATTAGTACCTACTACATATTTTTTATAATGTGTTAATTTTCTTCTTGCTTATTTGGGAGTTGGAAAACTGTTTGGTGCAACGGTAACGATCCTGCCTTTAACACCGACGGTTCTGGGTTCGTGACCCGGAAGAAGCAGATGTTTGTGTGATGAATACTAGCATTTGTATCTGAGTCATGGGTATTTATATATATTTCTATTAATAATACTTAATTATGTAGCATATATGTATGTATATCCGTTACCCTTGTATCCATAACAGAAGCCTTTAAGTGCTTACTATGGGCTAGGCTAATTGGTGTGAATGTAAGATTTTTTTTTAATTCCACATGATTTTGTTTATAAGTTCTTCGAAATCTTATCGAGATCTCGCGTAAACAGTGGCATAAGGTTTTTGAATACGATTAGCATACTTAAACGCATGCAAGCAGTTAAACCACAGGTGTCCATTTTACACCCCAAATGAGGGTCAGAGTTATGATCTTTGGATACGGATATTGCTAGTTAAACAATACTAAAGAAAGATAATATTGATATAGATTGAATACATATTTTTTTTTTCTCTTTATTTTACATTACATTTGAAAACAAATTATTATCTCTAAGATAACATGTAGTAGTACAAAGTTTTTTGAGCCACATAAAAAACAAACTTTCCAACAATTGGCGACAATTATTTAAACCCAAACTAAACCTAACATCTATATGTTAGTTAACATCTATACTTTATTTAGTACCTACAGTACCATAGGTACCCACAGTACCTATGGTACTGTGGGTACTAAATAACGTTCGTCAACTGACCCATACCCATTACTTTAAAGTAACCAAAACATGTACTTAGATAAGTAATTGATAAATAAAGGGGCATGGCATTTCAACATATAATATCACAACAACGTAGGGGTTATTAATAAAGAGTTGACTTAAATTGAGTTGACAAATCTGGTTAAGAATAATTCCTCATCATTTCTGATATTTCCCACTACCTTGTTACGCCGTTCTCCATTCCCCATTTTTTCATCGCACAACCCGACTTACAAATAGAAAGTTGCACTTAGCGTTTTGGTTCCAATTTTGTGATCCGTGCCGCTAAAGAGTGAAACTCCTTGCCTAAGTCCGTGTTTCCTGACACATACAATTTAAGGGTCTTCAAGTCACAAGTAAATTGTCTTCTAGGCAAGAGCGTCACATCCTAGTTGGCTTCGTCGCTTACCATCAGACGAGATAGCGGTCAAGCTATTAACTATTAAAAATAAAAAAAATATCACAAAAATACTTGAATATTCCGATGAGATCATTATTAAGCCAAATGCTGTAGAAAATTTTCTCCCCGTCAATTAAGATGAAAATACAAATTCAACACGACATCACGTTGTGAAAAACCCTTAGTCAAACTAAACAGATATTTTTTCCACTCCAATAACTACCATACAGTTATTAAAGGCCACCCTTATCTTTCCTTTATATCAGTCCATCACGAACCAAGAACACGAAAGCACTCAAAACGTAACAATCATCCTTTTTAACACTACACACTCATGCATGTTAAAACAACATAAGCAGTGGAAAGTTAACTTTATTTATATGAGGTTAAAGTTGTTGATGATTGATAATACAATTTGGTGATCAATGGTGGTTGAAAAGTTGCCATATGTACGAGACAACGAGGCACACCCACCGGTCAAATTTGATTTACGCGCAAATAACGTGTCATAACCTGTATGTACAGATTTATAAGTGAATGGTCACAGAATAAAAAAGCGAATAAATAAAAACAAAATACTAATACAATAAAATTAAGTATTTATCTGAGGAAACTTTTTACTGGTTTTGAAAAACCGTACTAAACTTAGCTCTAGTTGAAACGTTTGAAAATTCGATGTCTGATTTCCTATATTCTATGAACAGAACGAAGATGTATTCAGAAATCTGTATTCGGAGTTTTTTTTGCTCCTGGGCAACTTTGGCAACCTTCGGACGCGAGGGAGGGAGGTAATGAATCCTCATGGATATTTTGACTCGGCCCGAGAATGATGTCATACTCGGGCTGACTAAATACCACTTAGGAACCTCTAATGTACTCGGAGACCAAGGTTTAAGGTATATTGACATGCCTGAGAATCTGAGTTTATAGATTGAATCTGTTATTGCGCGATGCAGGTTCCCATACTTACGCTGTTTATTAAAGCTAGCGCAAAGCAACAAACATCATGCTTCGGGTAGGACTGAATTTACATACTCCTTAAGAATTGATTTTTATACGAAGTGCCAGGTGACAAAATATGAAGAGTAAAATTTAGTGATCGAATGACAGCGTTACCTTGTACTTTTATATTGAAAATAAAACAATTTAACTTTTTCTGTGCCTGTTCAAAGACAATTGTTCTTTAAGAGTAAACTCAAGTGGTCAGAGCTGACAGACACACTTTTTTTGTTGTTAACCAATCATTCCTATAATTTTCTAGTCTGTGACTCATTTCAGGTTAATGGTGTCCAAGTCTGTATTCACACTGAGGTGTCATAAAACGCCCCCTACACTCACGCGCACCTTTGCATCTATAATTCGTTAATTTGAATATTCGCCGTGTCAGATGTCAAGCGGTCTGTGATTATCATTTGTATAGCATTTGTCATTAATGTTGAGTTCATACGGAAATGTTGTAAAGGTGATGTATAAGCAATTATTTGGTTCATTGGTTTTGTGGCATATGTGTTTATAGATTCTACTAACTGCCTTATGGTAGATTTTACCGGGATTTTTACTAAGAACTCTTTGGTCTCAAAAGTTATTTTTTATTAAATATCGAATCATCTTAAATAGAAAACATGGGAAAATCCCTTTTAAAAAATATTTATACGTTGTGGTAATTAAATTTGTCGATTTTTCCATTATTTGAGATGGTATAGATTAACTTATACTATTCAAAAACCTTTCCTAGAATATTTGTGGAATCATACGTGTTGGAGGACGACGTCGCCTCTTTGAAACGTCATTGAAAAGACGATTTTAACTCCTCGTTTCCAATAAGAGGGTTATAGCCGAATAAAACTTAGAAAGGCTTATTTTAGGAAGACGTATTGTTATAATAAGATGCCACATCATGTAGCTGAACTGTCTTGACAGAGAATTAAAAAAAAATGTTAAAAAACTCTTATGACCAAAAGTTATGACAAACAGTCGGGTTGTTAATAACCTTTGCTTTAAAAACTATATTTTTATTAATTATTATGTAAAGTCAATATTTCTTATGCATTTTACAAGAGCCAAAAAAGTTTTCTGTATTTAAAAAAATCTGTTACATATTAAGGAAAGTTTCTTACGGCTCGGTATAAGGTCTCCCGTTGTAGGACTGACGAAGCCAAGGCCTAGTTGTTAACTTTCAATAACTGCATTGTAAAATTATTTTTATGCATTTCATCTTATCTTATCTTAGTATTGTAAAAAAAATGCAGTGAGCATATCAAAAGTAGCAAAGCCACTTAATATCCGATTCTGGTACTTTGCTAACTGTAGTCATTGTCTGAGGCTCCGGGTATGGTGGCACTAAGTTAATCTAATGCAAATCAATCAATTTTAATCTTGCTATAAGAATTTGATAGCATTGATTTTATATGATTCTTATGTTATATATCAATTTTAATTTTTACCCTTCTAGTTGTTTATTTAGCGATACAAATTGCAAACAGGTGAGGCTTATTAAAGATTACTTACGGTGATTTGGAACAACGCCATCTGTTGAGCACGCACCGTCGATTTCTATCTATACTGACTCATTGTACAGTTTGCGCTGTAGTAATTATATAAATATTGTGCAATGATCCATACACGATAATTATTGTAAATTATGATTAGCCAAAAGTCTACTTGCGATATACTTTATTAAACGAAGTAAAATGTAGAGACATATATGATACTGATATTTAGAGAAAACTACGTTTTTTAAAGCTTTAGTGAAAACCTAAGGCCTCACTCCACCATCTGCTTATAAAACTAAGTTTAATAAAACCAAGTTCTGCATAACCAAGTTCAAGTGGCGATTTTGATCTCCGTTTACATCACATCGATTTCACCAGCTACATTTTGATCGCGTTTACAACTGGGATTGGTCTAAAATGGGCGATCTTGGATGACGAATAACAGAATATTCATCATAGAAACTTTAAAAATCATTCAATTCTATGTTAGCAAACAGCTGTAATGACAGTGACAGCTCTAAAGCCCGTATAACCTTAATTGCCAAAATTAGGTCGTTTAGAATTTGAACAAGGTTCAATTTGAACTATACGTTAAATATTGATGAGAACCAAAAAACACGCTCGGAACTCAATTAAGCGCGTAAACTGAGTTTAGCTCAGTTTGATTTTGATAGAGTATATTTTCTATGGTGAAATTAGCCCGTGTATCGTATTTGGTAATAATCTTGATGAATATGATATTCAAACCATAATAACAAAAACTACATTAAAAGAAATAAATATTAGATAACATCACTTTACATTGCTCTGAATTAAAGTAAGTAGCTAAAGCATTTGTGTTATGGAATTCAGAAACAACGACGGTACCACAACACCCAGACTCAAGCCAATATACAATAGTTTATTTTCTACATTGACCCGGCTGGGAATCGAACCCGGGACTTCGGAGTAGTTTTACAATAACAACTGGTATGTGAACCACTTTACCACGAAGGTCATCGAAGTGATAGAAAGAATAAAAACATTAATCCTACTTGATTGCGCAACTGAAAACTCTAGACATAATAATAGTGTTAACAAAATAAACCAGTAAGTTCCTATAAGTAGAAACAGTAGAAAAGTACATAGACATTTAAGCGAGGCGAAGGCACCAGCAATTTCCCAATCAAGCAAAGCCCCATTCACACGTGGACAGTAAGTAACAATAGCTTTTTTGTTAGACTCCCAAGAAGTACCGTCACAAGAAAGTTTTTTGTTTCCTGTCAAATACAATTAGAGGTCACGAGTGAATAGGTATCTTCTAGGCAAGCGCGTCACATCCTAGATCCCATCGACGCTTACCATCGGGCAAGATAGTGGCCAAGCGCCTACCTTTTTACTATAAAAAGTTAAAAAACATACGCCACATAACAAAATTACACAATTCTCGCGATTTATAAAAACATGAATTCAAATTCTATATTCGGTTTAATCCATTTATATCCGATTTTTGAGCGTCGGATAAAAGTTATCAGTAAGATAAGTAATTACCTAGTTAAAAGGAAATGTCACTTCTAAGTGAAGAATAATAACAGTTGAGACTTGTTTGAATTTATCGGGATAATACGAATACTGAGAAAAAAGTTTTAACTGGCCTATGAAAAAAAGATCTTGCGTAATTTAAAATAAAAATGTATTTTAATAAAAAAAAATATGGTTTTTTTTTTTTTTTTTTTTTTTTTTTTTTTTTTTTTTTTTTGCCTGTAAAGTCGGTTTTACGGGCGAAGATTTTACGTGACAACGTCTTTTTCTCGGTAGAATATTTATTGATATGAATATAATTAAATTGCACAATGCGCGCGGCAGACCGATCATAGTTGAGTGGGAGAGAGACGCAAGGCATTCGGCGGGCCTCTCTCTCGTTCGGTGACTCATCGTAACGTTACCGAGCGTTACACTTTTTCATAAGTGACTCCCAGCCGCAACCTAATTTAAGACGTTGTCACGTCAAAACATTTATATATATAGAAATAATAATTACCCTTATTTACCGGGTATATATATATACCCGCCATAACTTCCCGAGTTCTTAACCGATTTTAATATTTTTTGTGTGGAATTGAATCAACAGGTTTAAGACCAGATAGTGACGACGGACGGACGACGGGACGAAGACGGAGATTTATTTTTTCCCGAATTTTGAAATTCGCAAAAATTCCCATCGAACCAAAAAAAATTTTTTTATGTATCGTGCTTCGCTCCAGTTTATGGTGCTAGTGTAGCTTTATGCTTAGCGACTGCATCGCCTAGTAGCTTAAAAAGTGTATTTATTTCATTTTTTGCATTTAGGTACAATGCCATATTTTTATAAGATCTAAAATAAGCCTATAAAAAACAACAGTCATCTCCGATCCTACCTGAGGGTTTGGCTTATAGCTTAAAAAGTATTTTCCATTAATAAAAATAAACTTTAAGCAACAGTGTTCGATTTTCATAATGAAGTGCTAAAACAAATAAGTATAGATTTTAAATTCGCCTCCATTACACTACTTAACGGTAAATCTAAAACACAATACAACGATAAAGGGGCTTTTAAATCTGCAAACATTTCGTAATGGTAGCCATATTTCACCCTTCGGTAAATCGGCGCTCAGAAGTCGGGAATATTTGAACTTTCAAAAAGTAGATTTATCATAGAGTGACGACCAACTAATAGGTCTGTGGTACATTGGGATACTTATTTTAAGAGTGATACACTCTTGAATTAAAATTAGACAAACAATTTTGATAAAACCATAAAATGCATTTTATTTTTTTGTAAATAAACTTGACATTTTTTCACCTTTTCAGCATCTGTATACACAGAATGTCATTATTGACAAAATAAAAGTATAAAAATTGGTTTTAAATACACTTATACATGTGTGTATGTGTTTTCCATAACAATTCTGTGAAAAAAATATTTTCTTCTTTTTAGTCCGCTTATAAAAGCGTGGTTTTTAAAAATCACCGGATTAATCCGAGGATTTATTCGATTTCTATAAGGATTATATAGTTGTTTTAATTAATTTATTGTGGCTTATCTAACTATTAAGTTTATGTTGGTAATGACTGAATAATGAACTGTCATCCATGATCTACGTGTGGTAAAATTTGGAGCTCTTTAGGAGCATCAGAAGTGGTCTAATTTTGAGTTATAAGATTAGAAAATTTTGCGGACAAACAGAAGGACAGACACGAACGAAAGCGAGTTAATAAAAATGTGGTTAAAATAGTAAATTGTTTTAAATAAACGGAAATCACGCAAATACTCTATAGGTCTCCTAGAGAACGAGAACCCACGACATAAGATAAAGATAAATTAATTAGATTATTCAACAATGACAATATCAACGCAAAACAGAAGTGTAAAAAAAAGTGTCTATGATAACTCCTTTACTAAAACATTGCTTAGAATATGCTCTCATAGAAAAATATCATCGTTGTAATAAGAACTTATGTGGCTTTTGTTTTTTTAAGGTATTTTATAACGTTTAGGGAAATTAAAATGAAGTGAACCGAATATTTGAAACATATATTTTTTCTTTTTCAATTTTCTCTCTCAATGTACCCTACACCCAATACGAAGCGACTTAATACCACTAGATAGCTACCAAATGTTACAGTTACAGTCATGATGACTACGGATATTCACAAGGGGCTCGGAGAGGCATGACAGAAGCATTTATGCATTTAGATGACTGATTTCCAGACTTACTACGGAATCATGACAAAGCGAGGGATGCGGGTTTACTTAAGGATTCAATCACAACTTTATTGCTCGAATGTTTAAACATTTAATAAAGAATTAATAATTATACCAATCACATTTGACGTCTTTAATTGGAGTGGTGCGAGCTAAGCTCCAATGGATCGGCTTCAATGGCGAAATGTATGTGACGCCACAACTCTGAGTTCTTAACCGCTTTTCATATTTCTTGTAATGAATCGAACCAACAGGTTTAGGACTAGATCGTGACGGCGCCCCAATTTTAAAATTTGCAAAAATACTTAAAATATTTTTGGTCATAACAGCTCTATAGGATGAGCAAAAAATTAAAAATATTTTTTTCAAGCTTCAGCATATATACAGCGAACTATCTAGAGCTTATATATTTGAAACCACCAATCCACTCCAATCCAAGATTTATGCATAGCGACTGCATATAATTAGAATTAACTGTCAAAGAAACTGAAAGAAAGAAGCAAGACCAATATCTTTTAAATTAAGAATTATAGTTTACTAACTGTACTTTTTTGCTGACTGTATATATATACCTTCCGTGGCGTCACAATCAAATCAAGGACTTCGGAATGCATAGGAAATAAATATATAAATATTGATTTTAATTTATTATATAAAGATAACTAGGTGAAACTTAATGTAATTACATTTCGGAATATGCACTAATTACTAATAGAAATATTTTTCCTGAAGTTCTGCTTAAATATTGTTCAATTGATTACATCTAAAAGGATTTAAAAAAACTCGAGTGCTAAAACTATTTAATGAGATCACGAACTCTACTTACAAATCTATCAAAATACACTTTTTACACTTTTTAAGTTTCTTTTTATAAATATATACCGTAAATAATAAGAAGAAAAATTAAAAAGAAAAGAAAACAAAAAAATATATTCATGGCCTTGTTTCTATTTATTTTTGTAATGACTTCTGTATGATATCCGTTTATTATAATAATATTTTTTCTTGCAAGTACTTCTTTATGGTACAAGAAAAGCTTTTTTCTTATTTTAAATATATAATTAAAGGGAGAAAATACCCTTGCCCAGTTTATTGCGGCTTTTTCACGTACAAAGTCTTCCGATATAGGACTGACAAAGCCATGGCGTAGCTGTTGATCTTCAATAGGTACATGTATTTTAAATGCTTATATAGAATATAAAGCATTGTATCTTTACCTTGTCCATTTTCGACATACGCACTAAATTTTGATAAGAAAATACTAAAAAAAACGTCTCTGCTCCCATGTTATTCTCAGACAGGACTAGAACCCGCAACCTTTGGATATCTGGTCCACGGCTCTTCCAGTTGAGCTACCAAGCCTCATAAGTACCCGTCGAAATTTTCAAGGCCTTTTTTGTGCTGAAATCCGTTGATTTATCTATAAGATGATAATTTTCATATTCGAAAGAAACATTTTTACCATCGAAAATCGATTGACATGAAACCAAAGGTTGCGTGCGAATCTTGCCTGAAAATAATTTGTAGGCTGAGTCGAATATTTCTGGTAATTATCGTTTAAAATTTAATACATAGTAAAGTTTATATTAGAACAAAACAACTGTTTTACGGATTTTCCGATTAGGTAATTTTTTATATTTAATTCTGACGTATCATCTCCTTTACTGTCTGTAAAGAAGTCGAAACATCAGTGAGTATTCTGGTCCTAGATGATATCTAAGGTCTGAATTTCTTCCTAACAACTAATTCAACTTGTTTGAAAAGAAAAGTACATCTAGTTTCAATGTTAATCAATAGCATAACTAGATTTTATTAGGAGAAATAACTCAAAAGTATAATATTTTTCTAAATCTATGCACAAACTGAAGTGCTATCATGATTCATTCCTTAAAATACAATTATACATTTTAATCGTATTTGGGTAAGGACCTAAGGTACCTATCAGTTATTAAATTATTCTATTATTTGTTGTTTTATTCAAATGTGTAATGTGCGCGGGATTGTATGAACTAAAAAGTTAATATTTTCATACGTCTTGTTAGATACAAAATATTATGTCCCAAACAATGAACGTGATATCATCCGACGATATTGTCGTGTCATCCCCCTTATCAATAAAGCTGAAGATATTTTCCGATGCCTTAATTTCCTCTCTTATTCGATTACAGCATTACCTTTATTGCTTAGTCACGTAAGGCATCATTTTTCTTCCGCTTACGAGCCCTCAAACAGAATTAGTACGAATGTTGGCTAATTTATTATAGCCAAGTTGAGAGTGATCGTGCGAAATAAATATCTTTATATTTGTGCAGTCAATTACAAGTCAATGAATAGACAAAATTGTTATAATTTTATAATATGCTTATTATCATTTTTACCATTGATAATTGATTAAGATAAGACCAAAGGTTGCTTTCGAGCTGAAAATAATTTGTAAGCTGAGTCGATATTTTGTAGTATTTATCTTTTAAAATTTAACACATAGTAAAGTTTATATAAGATATATTTTTTATATTTAATTCGTCGAAACATAAGTATTGAATATAAAAAGGATGCATTAGAGACATGTTATACTTTGTCCAATGTAGGATGATACTTTTGACCGTTGACACCTATATAGAGGGTATAAAGTTGCTATTGCAATGTCAAGCCAAACATAAGGAAACAAACACAACCTTAGTACGTAGCAATAGGGAAGTGACATCTGTCAAATGTAGGATACATTGCACAAAGTATAAAGACATTTTTTATCGTGAATAACTAAGCGCTTGACCCTATTCACTCTTGACTTGAAGACCCCTAAATTGTATTTGTCAAGAAACACAGATTCAGGCAGAATTTCACTTTTTAGCTGTACAGATTACAAAATTGGAACCAAAACGCTCAGTGCGGCTCTTTGGTATATAACCATAAAAAATGTCACCACATATGATATTTAATCTGTGGCTTTTTGGTAATATAATCAGTTTGAGATAGCTGTATAATGGTGTTATTTATATATGTACACATATATATATATATATATATTATATTCATTAATACATATATTATTCATTAATACTTTACATGTCTCCTGAACTTATCCTTAATAAGAATAATTAACTCTTATCCTCTTCTTCCCATTATTTTCCAACTTTGAAACTGGCAAAAAGCGCAAGACGTTAAAAGAAAATAAAACAATGTGACTATTGTGAGGTTTATAATTGGAGCGGCGGATTTTTGGCGGGAGCCTTTTTTCTATCTTTGTCACTATATCTTCTTCCACACCACACCTTAATGCTTATAACACAAAAATATAATCAGTCAAAATGTTATCTTCATTTTCAACTCAAAAATTAGTTACACAGTATCCGCCCCCAAGAATTGCATACGCCATAACCTTACAAATGTCGGCCAACATCTTTCAAACGTACAAAATTAAGGACATCTCTAAAAAGTACCGTCCATTACAATGAGCCAATAAATATATCAACAAAACACCTCTATTTGACGTCGGGACGTCGATTATTCACGCTTTTCGGACCACACATCGGGTATACTGTGACAAACAGGTACAAAATAAAATCGAAAATTATGGTTGAAGTTTGTAAAAAATAATTAAGTTGTAATAATAATAATTTTCACATTCACACTGATTAACCTAGCCCAAAGTAAATACTATAAGACTTGTGTTATGGATACTTGGGTAACGAATAGACATAATATAAGATACATAAGTATGTAATCTATAATCTAAGAACACAAATTTGTTGTTTGTGTGTTTGTCTGTCCGCTCTTTTTCCCGCTCTTTTAACGTTACCATAGCATCGCGTTACCGGGTCATCATCATCATCTTCATCATATCAGCCGTACGACGCCTACTGCTGGACATAGGCCTCCCCCAAGGATCTCCACAACGATCGGTCCTGTGCTGCCCGCATCCAGCGTTTTCCCGCGACCTTGACCAGATCGTCGGTCCACCTCGTAGCGGACCTACCCACTGAGCGTCGTCCGGCACGCGGTCGCCATTCGAGAACTTTTCCGCCCCAACGGCCATCAGTTCTCCTTGCTATGTGTCCTGCCCATTGCCACTTCAGCTTCGCAATTCTTTGAGTATGTCGGCGGTTTTTGTTCTCCTACGGATCTCCTCATTTCTGATTCGATCGCGTAGGGAAACACCAAGCATCTCTCCATTGCCCGCTGGGCGACCTTGAGCCTTCTTACAAGACCCATAGTGAACGACCACGTTTCACTGCCATAAGTCATCACTGGCAACACACACTGGTTAAAGACTTTCGTCTTAAGGCACTGAGGTATATTGGACGCGAAAATGTATCGCAGCTTCCCGAACGCTGCCCACCCGAGTTGGATTCGACGAGAGATCTCTTTCTCGAAGTTGGACTTACCTACCTGTATTGTATGTCCTAGGTAAACATAGTGGTCAACAACTTCGAGTGTAACGTTCCCAACTTTTACTGGAGCGGGTGTAACATGGGCGTTGGACATAATTTTCGTCTTGTCCATGTTCATCTTAAGACCCACTTGTTGGGATGCGTTACTGAGATCTTCGAGCATGGTGCTCAGGTCTTCCAAAGTCTCAGCCATTAGGACCACATCATCGGCAAACCGAAGATGTGTCAGGTACTCGCCGTTGATGTTGATGCCGAGTTCATTCCAGTCCAGAAGCTTAAAAATATCTTCCAACGCAGCAGTGAACAGTTTCGGAGAGTTAACGTCTCCCTGTCTCACTCCTCGCTGTAGTTGGATAGGATTAGAGCTCTGGCTCTGTACTCGGACCGACATAGTGGCGTTTTGGTACAGGCACCTTAACACTTCGATATACCTGTAGTCCACTTGGCACCTCTGGAGAGACTGCAGCACCGCCCAAGTCTCGATCGAATCAAAGGCCTTTTCATAGTCCACAAACGCCAAGCAAAGTGGCCGATTATACTCTTCAGTCTTCTGTATAACCTGCCGCAGCGTATGAATGTGGTCTATGGTGCTAAAGCCTTTTCGGAAACCGGCTTGTTCGGGAGGTTGGAAGTCGTCAAACCTGTGAGCAAGACGATTCGTAATGACCCTCGAAAACAGCTTGTAGACATGGCTCAGAAGCGAGATGGGTCTGTAGTTCTTCAGTAGGGTTTTATCGCCCTTTTTGAAGAACAAAATCACCTCGCTTCTGCTCCATGCCTTCGGCGTTTTGCCCTGGACGATGACAGAATTGAAGAGCTTCTGGGGGACTTTAAGTACCGGCGTGCCGCCCGCTCTCAGAAGTTGTAATTCCGTCATCTCCCGCCGCCTTGTTGTTCTTTAGCTTTTTGAGGGCCATTCTAATCTCGTACAGGCTGACGTCCGGAATATCTTCGGTATAGTGTCGGGTAAGCTTGGCTCTAGGATCTCGAGCTTTGCTTTGGCCTGGTGTGATACTGGAACACAGCTGCCTATAGAAACTCTCAATCTCTCTCAAGATTTCAGGAGTCGATGAAATGATACTGCCCTTCTCAGTTTTCAGCCTCGTCAGTTCACTTTGCCCAATAGACAGATCTCTAGCGAACGTTACCGGGTCAGCTAGTATTATTATAAATACATATATATAAATACCCATGACTGAAGTTCAAATGCTCGTGTATATCACACAAATATCAACCCTGGATCGTCAGTGCGAAAAGCCGTTTCAAAAACGGCCATCAAATGTTATTTTTACGTTCGTAACATTAGGAACTGTAGTAGTCAATGGTTTATAATAATCAAAAATATAAAATAACGTAGTAAATAAGTAGATGTAAATAAACAAAATGTAAAATAAAACAATTTTATCTGTATTAATTTCATAGTTAAGAACGTGGCCATATAAATAACTAGAAGGTAGTAACATGTATGACGACAATTATAATCCTGTGATCACGACTCCTGAAAAGTAGTCGAAACGACAGAATTAAATATAACAGAGGGACAAGTCCGAATTAACGCGCACGGACAGGGTCCCGTATGATAAAAATATTATAAGTATACCATGGTCTAGATTTTAATTTAAAAACAAACTTAATTTTCTAGTTGAAATATATGAACTCTCATATATTTCAACTTTGAGTTCACAAAAATATATTTTGTTATGTGATATTATGAAAAATTAAGAGTTTTCGGATTTCGGAGCCACGCGTTGCTGTAGCTCGGTTATTATAATAATATTTTTTGTATAAATTAAAATGAAACCTATCCTATGTCCTAGGTGGAAACAAATTCAGTAAAATGAAACAAAACTTGGTTGAGTTATTTCGGAGTTCATCACGGTCAACCACTGTGATAGGATTTTTTTGTATAAATAGATATAGATTTTATAGATATTTTGCCACAAACAACCGCTTAAATTCACAAACAGAAACATAAAAGATATTGCGATTCGTTATAAGGCGGTATCTACGCATGCACGCATGCTGTTACAAAAAATGCATTGGTTAATTTTAAATGCATTGCAAGCAAATGCATTGCTTGACTTAATGAAACATATAGAATATATGTATATTGATTTTTAAATACCGCCGTTTCGGAGCGGAAAGCGTGATGTTTTTTTCGAACTGTCATTAACTGTCATCGTATTGTAGTTTTTATGTGTTACTTAATGGGGTATCGTAAATATCCATAGACACCTAATGGACATATAGCTGAAAATGTTGTCTAGTTTGTTCGGGAGTGACTACGAAACATATAATATTTTTGTTTTATAACAGCTATCGTATGATTGTAAATAAAATTTAAAATTAGTTCACATTCCGTTAAATGTCCAGTAAAATAATAACAAAAAACAAAGAGAATGTTTATTACAAAAAAAAAGTATTAAAAATAAGCCACGATTTGGAATTATTCAAAAATTAATTAATCGTTAAAACATAAATAACTTATATATCTGTATATCCATAAGCAAAAACCACTGTAGCCAGAACTTGTAATACAATAAAAAAAATCTTTTTAAAATACATTTTTCTACATTGGAATGAATGTATTTTATCACATTTAATGATAAAGTACTCCTAAAGTATTATTTACCAAAAAACAATTACTTATCCAGGCTAGGTGTTTTTATTTCGCGCAATGTTTTATTTACTTTACCATAACTTACAAACAAAATGCATAAATTAACATACATTTCAGATTTTCAGTTAAGTTATATAATATGTTTATTCACTACCAACCAGCAAGTTATGTAAAATTATGCTATTTAAAATCCTTATTATTGTACTCTCTATTAGGTGGGACTCGAATTCACTATCCGCGTGAGTATTCGTCGAATTATCTTCCAAGACTTTGACAAAACTATTGAATTTTTTCAAGTGTCTCATAAGTTGAATATTAGCGCCATCTCTTTATGTTATAGAGAACTATTATCTACAATTTCAAATGTAATACTGTTTACAAGTAATAAACATTAAATAAATAAAAACTGCTATTTTATTACTAGAAATATTCCTAAATTTAAACCTATTTAACGTAACGATATTACTAGCCACTAATTTAACACCAAGTCAATATGGATATTCAATTTGGCGTTGGCGATATTGTAGCTCGAAGCGGTCACAATAATGTAACAAAATTAAATCCTAATGTACAGGATTATATATTAAAAGCTATTTCATTTGCAGTTTCAGCTTCGAGCGGGAATTGACTGTGTATTGTTTGATTTTAACATTTGTAATGGTCAGCGATCTTTGTTTCGAACGTTTGGCGGTCATTGTGATCATTGATCAAACGAGTTGGCTTCTGAGTAAATTTAATATGGTTTCGACATTGCCACTGGTAATGAGTTGCGGCGGTAAAATAGGAAATTGTCACATATGAGATTGACACATGTACTAATATTTTGATAAAGGTCTTTAATATTTTTCTCTGGGGTGTTTAACCAAACTACAACAAAATAAACTTATTAATAATAAACATATTAAGTATATATATTTACATAAAAAACATTTTACCAGATCACGATGCATTTACGAGTATTTTATATTTTTACATTCAATCCTGTCGTTTCGACACCTTTACAGGAGCCGTGTTGACAAGATTACTAAACGCGTTATGAATCCAGTAAAATAAGTATACTTAATAAATACTTTTTAAAACATAATGTTCTCAAAATAAAAAAAAACTCTCTTTAAATTTTGCCTCATTGGAATTTGATATTTTTACGATCAAAACATAATTCATCGAAATTGAGCGTAGCTCAACGTGACGCGTAGTCGTTTAAATAGAATTTAAAGCAATTTAATTAAAAAAAAAACAATCTTAAAGTGGTATAAAAGAAATAACTCATCTCAGAATAAATTAAAATTCTTAATAGTATAAGGATTAATGTTTATCTTACGGGTAAATGTCATGTTCCGGCCTAGAATAGTAACTATCCAAAAGGTATAATTTGATTTACATTGCAGTTTAGGTAAGGATAGATATTTTTTATCTTTTACCAGCCAGAAAACTATATCAAATTATTATTTTTTGAAATTATGCCAAAATATATAGGTAATCTTCCAGCAGTAAACGAAATACGACCAATGTAGAAAATGATTACGGTGAACTCATTGAAAACTATCATTTCTTTCTCATCTTGAAGACTTTGACTTGTGTGTTCCAAAAAAAGGTCGTAATTTAAAAATAAACTGTTGAGTAAATTAAAGAATAAAACAACATTAATTAAATTCAACCACTCACTAAACTATTATTCTGAAAGAACACCTGTGTACTATACTGAATTAGCATTTGATCGCGTTTTTAATTCGTTGGAATATCTCCAACATATGCTCGATCGCACGCCACTTGTGGGTTCATTTGAATAACGTGTATGTAATAGGGGCTTGCTTTAATAAACAAAAGGAATGGACACGTTATAAGTTCAGGGAGGGAATTCCACTCCTTTGCTCATTACGAAGGATGTTGAAAAACGCTTGGTGCGACAGGTAGGAATAGCAACCAAGAAAGGAAAAAAGGAAACGGCGGTATGAGCAAATGTAGCTCTTGAGCACACTCTCCAAAGTACAGTCTGTAGAAGACTGACAAACAGGCAACTTTGCGGCGATGAGCTAAAGTGTGAAGCTTGCTCTTCACCAATTTGCTGTCACCTATGAGCCTCTCCGTTGTGCGCTGAATCGTGTCCAATGCAGCAAGTTGGTATTGAAATGTTAGAGGAACAATATTTAGGTTTCAACTGAAAATGTTATAATATATTAATGGAAAATTTAAGTGTTATTAACCCTAGAGTAATCGCGCCTTTCCGTGAAGCATCGAGCATTTTGCCGCCCATTCTTAATACGTTTTTTTTTAATATGAGATATATGATTTTATATTTATGTCTTAAGGATAGAATAAAACAAAAATTATTAGATTATGAAACCTTTATTAAAGTTTATTACTTAAAATTAAGAAAATAATGCTTTGGTAAATCTTAGGTAAAATTTATTGGTATTTTGCAACTTCTTTACAATAATTCATATAAAAAAACAAAAATTAAAATTAATAGCTAAATTACACGTTTTCATCATCTAAAACCTGTATTTCAGCAAAACAATCCTGACACATGCAATGTTCGTTGCACAGTAACTCTGCACATCTATTGCACCCTTTTTTCGTCCTTCTATTTTTCTTGGACGGACATATACCTTCCCTACCTGATGGTATATTTTGATGATGATTCGATGGCACAAACGGGCGATTTGGCTTCTCAATTGTTTGTGCAATGTGTTTACGTTGGATCTTCTAATGATGTGTGGTTTAGTCATCGCCAGGGCAATTTCTTTCAGAAATGTTCGTCGTAATACTAACTGGTTAGTATTTTCTTTGTATATTATCTGACTGTTTATGCCAGCAACGATCAGTATTGAAAAAAATAATCTCATTGGTCATCTGCGAGTCATTCTACCCACAGAATATTCCTCTTTCATTTGATTAACGACGTCAACTTCTCCAGTCCTATTATAATTTTTGGTTTTTGAGCAGCACCGGTAATTACGTCAATTATGTCGTCATCGCATAAAGTTGACAATAGTAGAACAACTTTTTTTTCTTTTTTATTAGACACATAGGATATTAGAACCTTCTTCTCACCAAATCCAAACAATGTACTTGGTACAAACTGACAAGTTTTCAACTTTAGTACAAAACCAGACCCACAAATTTTACTTACGTGAGTAGTCGCGCCGTGAGCAATTTGCCATCAAACGCGACACACCTGCGACAACCTTTCTTTCCTGCAGTAACCTGCGCACTGAATTTACTCTAATTTCTTAAACAGGGAGGTGAGCAACGGGGGGGCAGCTACTAGGACGCCTGACCATGACAAATGCATAGTGTACAAAATAATACGAATATTGTGCCGCTAGCGGCAAAATGCTCATAGCGCGAGCAATCTAGGGTTAAGTAGTCTAGAATAGTAATGATTAAGATAATCTTTTAATGATTTCATAAAAAAACACAATTAAGCAAATCGATAAAACATTTTTTTTTAAGTTTAAAAAGCATAAATCAATGAAACTATACTAACACACAAGTATCTCGGTGTTTGGTAAACACTATTTGCTAATTTACAAAAACCAAATTTATCTCATCAGATCTATGGATCGGCGCGGGCGCACACCAAATGTTCGGTTAATGTGATTAACGTTATTATTCATTTTACGGTCAATTTGTTTTTTTATTACCATCATAAAATCAGGTGTCAGGATTCACACTGCACTCTTTATGCAATGAAATGTTTATCTAATGTTTTTTTATGTTCAATTTACATTAAATAATCTAAAATAAGTAATTGAAGTCCTTATATTTAGAGTTGTTAATAATGGTAACCTTCACTGAATAAAAGTGAAAAAATTATAGCGTTTTTAAAGGATATGATTGAAGAAGATATTTGTCTGTTGGGTTAATATTTTTATGTATATAAATAAAAACAGAATGTTTGTATGTTTGTTCTATGCGTTCCGACACCATTAATCAGATTTTGATAAAACTTTGTTAAGTTGTTGTATGTATTCTAGAATATGTGTATGTATAACGTCAGCAAAAAAAGATGAGCAAACAAGAGCATTGCAAAGCATGTCGGTTGCAGCTAGTTAGTATAAAAAATTACCCAAACAACAAATCAACTCAATTTATGTAAAAGGTTTCAAGCACGATGACATTGATTTACATTTTACTTTTAATCGGCTTAATATTTCTCAATGTTGTATTAAAAAAATAACGGTTTTGTTCGAGCAACGTTATATGTAAGAGGATTACTACCGAAATGGAAGATGCGTTACTATCATCTTTAATTAAGTTTTCTTATGAGATTATATTATTTCAACATTTATAGTAAAATACTCAAAAGCTTTAGATGATTTAAAATAAAATCAGTTTAACCTGTGATAATTTAAATAAAACATAATCTTTCACAGATCATCCTGTCATCTCGGCTCCTATAAAGCAGTTAAAACATCAGGAGTAAATTTAAAAAATAAAAACGCCAGGTTTATACCGTAAAAGATTAATTGTTTCACACATTTAAATAGTGTAAAAACATAATAACTTTACATGACTTATGAAATAACGTATTAATAGAATCATAATGTGTCGTTTGGTTCTCATTCCAATGGTCTTCTGCTTATTCTCAATGATGAAGTCTATCTTCAAAAGACGCCAAGCGCTTAATATGCGTATCGAAGTGGCTTTAGTCTCGTCTCACCAGCTCCTCCAGGAAGTCCAACAGTCTTAGAATAGTGCTACAGAATTCTGTTAGAATGTCTGAATTAGCGCCCTATCAGTTTCTCCAATTGTCTCCTTTCCTCTATTTATAGGCAAGCAACTTATGCAGGACACACACAAGACTGTCCGCCATATAGGTGTTGTGAAGTGATTTGTTGGATGTCCATGTCCTGTTAATATTTCATTTGCTTATCTGGACATAATCTGAACACTAGGATAGGAGCAGGTCAACGTGAAGAAAAACAGAGAGATCGAAACGTCAGAATATTTTCAGAAAAATTTGCGAAAGAGAAAATAAAATGAAAATAACTTTATTCAAATGCACTTAAAATAAGTTGTTTTGAATCGTCCAACATTTTTAACTACCACCCATTCAGGACGTCTTTTAACTGACAAGAAGAGTGGGCGCAAGAAACTCGTCAGCTTTAACAGAAGTAACGACATTTACAATATAATACGTCGTCACCAGACATAATCCACAAAAAAATATATTTTGTCATGACAATACTAATAGTGTTATGATATCATTATTCCGTTGATTATAACAAACTTAACGAGTATCTGTACTTACTTAAAGTAAGTATCCCTGAACATTGCAATAACATACAGGGAATGAACGACAAATTTAAGACAGCGTGTTCAGTATTACTCAATAATACTGAAGGTAAAAGCAGACCTATTTCCCAAGGCAGCACCCGTTCACGAGCATGACGCATGATGCAGCCATCGTTTCGCTCAGCCATATCTTAGGGAACGCAACGACCCGCACCACATGCCATCACCCAAGAAATGTATTAAGAGAGCATGTCACACTCCAACTACCAGTAATAATATCTAGGTAGACTTTGTACGGTAGATAAATGAATGCGTTCAAGGGACTAGATACAATCACCGAATAAAATTACTTGTCTCAAAAAAGGGGTTTACAAGTATATATTTATAAAAATCACCCCTACTCCAAATAAGTGTGGTTACGTTGACATTCATAAACTTGTGACTATTCATCAAAAGCTATCTTAACCGCACTCCTGAGCAGCGTTCATTTGTTTTAGTGACAAAAGACACTCGCCTAATGTTCGAGAAATTCTTCGGGAACAGTGTTACGCGATTATAAGTATGTGTTCAAAAATATTGTCTTGTCAGCTAAACGTGTTTGAGTTATGTCTTAAGGATGGTATGATATTTGGATTAAACATATTCTAAAAATAGAACGATATTTTTACTTTGTGTGTCTTACTTACTTATCTTTATATATATAATTCTTCTGTGAGTGTGTATGTCACTGAACTCCTCCTAAACGGCTGGACCGATTTGAATGAAATTTTTTGTGTGTGTTCAAGGGGATCTGAGAATGGTTTAGATTCACAAATCAGCCCGGCAGATGGCGCTGCTGACGGTATCTAGGTTATTTATCTATACTGCAAAAATAACAGGCAGGATAACGTCTGACGGGTCCACTAGTCTTCTTATAAAGAAGGAAAATCAGGCCTATACAACTGATAATAATTTGTTTAAAGGACATTTATAGCGCATAGTTTATGAAGAAAAGCGACGACATACGCAAATTCTAGGAAATTACTATTTTCTCGCAGTGTTAGTAAAACAGTCGTCAGCATTCTGCATAGCAGAGTTTACATTTATATTAAGTTTTAGTGATGTTATGATTTTAAATTCTACTGAGGCCCGTCCCGGCTTCGCACGGGTGAACAAAATTCCTTGAATTTTTTCTATTATTAAATATTTTTCCGTTAGCGCCATCTAGCGTCCGGTAGACGAACTACTTGCGGTTAACGCGTTGCTATGGTAACGCATATACAATGAAAAAACAGCGGACAGACAAACAACAAATTTGTGATCTTAGATTATAGACTAGCGGCCCGTCCCGGCTTCGCACGGGTAGACAAAATTCTTTGAATTTTTTCTATTATTAAATATTTTTCCGTTAGCGCCATCTAGCGCCCAGTAGACGAACTACTTGCGGTTAACGCGTTGCTATGGTAACGTTATTAATACAATGGAAAAATAGCGGGAAAAAGAGCGGACAGAGAAACGCACAAACCACTGTGATCTTAGATTATAGATTTAGTTCTTACACGTCCGCGCACATTATACATTTGAATAAAAGACCTTTTTGTACGGATTTCGCGCATAATTTATTTTATATTTAAACCTGGCGTTTCGACTCCTTTACAGAAGCCGTTATCACCAGATGACTAAGGCAATGGTCGTCTTATATTTTATACTATTTCAAAATATTTTAAACGGTCATCCTGCGATCACAATCAGACCAAGGCAAAATTTCAAGGACCAAAAAGACCAGGTAGCTTGTATGAAAGATCTGATGAAAGATCTTTCATACATACATGTCAGACATACATGTCAGGATTGTGGGAAAGAAGAATCTGTGATCTATACGGGAAAAAGGTGATTGTATTTATGTAGGTACTACATAACAAGCTGACAAGACAATCTTTTTTTGAAAGAATATTTTTTTTTAGATAACTGTGTGCCTAACCAGCACACTGCTTTGGTTTATTAATATTTCTAGGTTTCTAAAATATAATGTAGAAGTTTGATAGCGCAAAGAACATAAAAGCAGAGCTAATCTATTCAATATTCATTTAATACTCTTAATTACTTATTTATTTATAAGGACCACCAACAAAACATACACTATAACATTTAAAAAATACATACAATTTTTTCATAGAGGTGCTATCTTAATTAAAGACAGTCACGACATGCACCAACGACAATACACAAAAAACCTTAAGAAACAGTTGTAATCATTTACCTAAATTACATAAGACGAGTAAAAGAGATTTATTTTAAACTTATATAATCTATAATCTAAGATCACAGTGGTTTGTGTGTTTGTCTGTCCGCTCTTTTTCCCGCTCTTTTTCCATTGTATGAATAACGTTACCATAGCAACGCGTTAATCGCAAGTAGTTCGTCTACCGGAAAAATATTTAATAATAGAAAAAAAATAAAGAATCTTGTCCACCCGTGCGAAGCCGGGACGGGCCGCTAGTTAATTTATAAAAGCATATACCTATACAATATGAACAAAAACAGCCAACATATCTTGTTACCTACATAATATAAACCAAAACAATAGTCAAAAACAAAGAAAAATAAAATCATACATCATACAATCGTATTATTACCTAGAAAGAGTGGAGAGAAATTCACAAAAAAAAATCAAAAAACACAACCATAACCCAAATTTTTAAATTATCAATTTCAAATATCAAAACAAAAACGTTAACCTCATCCAAATAAGTATCAAATACCGTTTGACTTTCACTTTCCGAAAACCATTAAGGTCTAAATTAGTCATCCCATGATCCTTTGTCGTGTGACCTTTATATGCACTGTACCGTATGAATTAGCTGTTATAAAAACGGATTGATATAATTATAAAAAACAGTTTGTTATTTTGATCGATATGAGTTTTGATATTGAGTCGAAAATTGTATACACCGTGAGCTTTAAAGGAAATATACACATATGTAGCTTATAGTCAAAAGTAAGATTTTCACGAGAAAAGTGACATGATATAAGTCAAGTTGACAACAAACTAATCATTTTAAAAGAAACATAAAATATAAATTATTTTAATAGAAAAATACTGGAAAAACCTCAGGCGGGAATCAAACCCGCAACCTTTGGAAATCCGGTCCAATGCTCTCCCAATTGAGCTACCGAGCTTTTGGACACCCGTCGAAATTTTCCAGTACCTTTCTAATTTTAGGCCAGCGTTATCTCATTGATGAGAGCATTTTTTCAATGTTATACTGGAAAAAATACTGGAAAAAATCGACTCGGCTTACAAGTGAATTCTCAGGCGGGAATCGAACCCGCAACCTTTGGAAGTCCGATCCAATGTTCTCCCAATATTTAAATTATCTCCATTCTCCAAAATATACTACATCCTTAATTATACGAATTATGTGTTTTCTTCAAAGAAAGTGAAGAAGAGACAGAACATAGATGATAGCTCAAAATCGTATAAAAGCTACCCTTGCGTTTAAATTTATGATTTTAATATATTTTTTGACATTTCAATGCTATCTTATAAGATTATTTATTTTAGTTGAAAAATACTAGAAAAAATGCAAGTTATCCCGCTTGAGAATAACTTGTGGGCCAAATCGATTTTTCTAGTAATTCTAATAAAATAATTTATTAATATCTTTTAACCAGGTTTTTTCCTATGGGTGAAATTCTAACCACAATAATATTTTTCATTACTTATCTATAAAATTAATAGCTTTTTAAATATAATCTCTAATATATAAACACGTCGTCATTTATTCGTTTGAAATATGTAAATCACGCAAACGCTGTACCTATCCGAAAATAACCAAAATTATTCCACCAAACAAATATTTATTCCTCTTACAATAACGACCAATTACCTAACTCCCAATTTCTCATCCCGACAATTATTTAAACGGGGAAAGAATTCCTTAATTCGACGTGGATTGATGCAAATGACACCATGGCACACAAGACATGACACTACAAACTTATTTCTACATCCAGCAAAGTAGTTAAATATTATATTCCCAACCTTATCGCTTTGGGTTAAAGGAAGGTTAACATTCTTTAAGTGTATCATCTAAGTTTGTCTTCTGTAGACACGGCGACATGTCAGTATTGACATAAGGACGATTTTATTTATTCAGAGGGTGGGCTGAATGGAGTTTTTCTTTGGTCTAATGTTGTACGATTTAGCGTTCGTTGTTTTTGTTCAAAATGTTAGGGTGCAGACAAAAAGGCGCTTGAAAAAATATAGGATTATGGTCCCCATACCTTTGGTACAAAGAAGAAAGGTTTTGAAGATTGCGTTACTTGCCTATATATTTTACACCTAAAATATAGTTATTTGTTATGCATGGCTGCAAAGTTAAGTTTTGGCCAAGAATTACCTCTATTGGAACCTGAGCAAGCGAAGGAAGATAGAATCCTAAGCGTAGCGAGGGTTTTAAAGGTAAGAGACGCTAAAATCTTTACTGCAGAGCGAAACACACAATTTTTCACCTTACTTCAGCGAGGAAAATTTTAAGGTGTAATATAAACAGCTTAAATTAAATGGTTAATAGGTATCTTCGTCGCTGCTTTTTGATGTTTATTCTTGCTGATTTTACAAAATTTCAGAAAGTATCTGAAAATGCTTTTTAATAAGGTTTCTATTCAATGTGAACTATGTGTCTTCTAAGAATACTAAAGATAACTTTGATAATTATTTTTCGGGTGTGGACCGAAATCACATGTTATAAAATCTCACCCACCATATATTTAAAATTCTTATACTTAACAAATATATTATATTTAATTAATAACTAAAATAATTTAATAAAACCAAAACTGATTATTATAGATTAATTTAAATAAGATTAAAATGTAACTTATAAAGACTATAATGACAAATCGGAACGTACCATGTGTTTTTCTTTGAAAGGAAACATTCTAATTTTAAAACACTTTTCCACGCTTGCGGATAAAACACAATTTTGAATTGAATGACAAACCAAACTTTTCCGAGCGTATGAGATGAAAGGGTATTTTTAACACATTAACCTAGTCCAAAGTAAGCACTGTAAGGCTTGTGTTATGGATACTAGAGTAGCAGATAGATAAACATAAATTATACGTAATTAACCAATACTAGCGGCCCGTCCCGGCTTCGCACGGGTGGACAAAATTCTTTAAATTTTTTGTATTATCAAATATTCTTCCGTTAGCGTCATTCGCCGCCATGGCGCCATCAAGCGTCCGGTAGACGAACTACTTGCGGTTGTTATGGTAACGTTATTGAAACAATGGAAAAAGAGCGGACAGACAAACACACAAACAAAACTTGCCCTTTACATCATTCGATTTCAATGAATATCTTAGGAGATATCGCAGTTTTAAAATACTAATTCACCTTCCACGTAAACGAAGTCGCTGGTTAAAGTTAGTGTTTGCCCAAAGTAACCCTTGTTAACGTTATAATTATAGTACTGTCGCGATGTGAACTCATACAATCGGAATTATTTAATAATACAATAAAAAACACTTATTCACATATTCCAAATTTTCAATATATTATGAAGGTAGACATAATTCAATTCAAATAAAAGTTCTGAAGACTTACTCAATTATTATAAATGGTGTACTTAGTTTAGACTTAATATTTGGGGAGGCGATTGAATGTATACAGAGACAATTTGACTGTTCAAATATAACGGGAAATGGAAATGACAATGACGTCGTTTGGTTTGGATAGGTTTCCATTCATTTAATGGTCTTATGTTATTTATTTATTATTAAACAGTATAAACCTATTTTTTGGATAAACTGAAAATTTTGACAGATAGGTAAGCATTTAATCTTTAGGCTTTTATAATGTTTTATAAGTTAAGTAATAACGTCTTTAAGGACAATATAAAGGTTTTTAAATTAATATTAATTATGTAAAAGAATTAAAACTAGAAAAATAATATACTAGTTTCAGTTGTCACTCGGGACTCAAACTAACATCATTTCGATATCCGAGCAAGTACAATTCTATGAACTTCCGCTTGACGTCAAAGAATAGTTGAAATTTTCTAATAATAATTTGTTTAGCCCTAAAAATCTTAATAAATAAATGTTCAAGTAACAAAAAATACAATACTTATATTGTTGTTTCTTTTATATTGATTGTTAACAAGTTTAAGATAAGTTATTTTTTTATTAGGGAGTTTGTACAAGACAGACCAAAATGGCGTGTCTTATTATCGGAGGCTAAGACTCACTTTGTTATATCATTTTTCTATAAAAATAATTTTATTAGTTATAAAAATATACCACTCAAATGCTTATTCGTTTAAAAATATATTCGTCGTTCTGAAGTCGTCTGAACTTTCAGTGAAGACTCTGAATGATAAAAAACAGAGACAACATCAAAAAAACAGCAACAACAAACTGAGAAGTCGACAAATAGGCAATAGGCATAGAATAAATGAAACCATTAGGTTGCATTCTATTTTAAGATATTTATATTTTAGATCGCCGAAAGATTAAACCGAATAATTAGTTTTTCAATGCGTTTCTACATTCCCAAATATGGACTAGGTCTAAATTCAATTTAATACGACTAGGTTAGGTTAAAACATAGTTATCAACATTAATGATCTTGATATATAAATCATAACCATTCGGTGAAATAATCTTTCGATGAAGATAACTTCGATAAGCAATTTCAAGCTCTGGATTTACTGTGACGTCACATATACTACAATCCAGGCAATTTTAATGTTACCTCATTTACTAAAATCAGACATACATACATACAATCACGCAGGGGTAGTCAAAGATCACAAATTTCCACTTACCACGATCCTGACATACATCTCTCGCTTCTTCTACTCTCATTTGCCTTTTCATACAAGCTGGTCGGTTAAAGGTACTTTTCACCTGGCCTTTTTTCAGGACATCTCTTTTTGGTCCTTGAAAGTTCACTTAGGTCTGCCTTTATCGACTTGCCCATGCACATTTGCCTCATAAATTAGTCTTGTCAATGTTTTTTCGTCCATCCTGTCTACATGTCCAAACCATCTAAGCATCTCAATTTACGTCACTATATCTTCTTCCACACCACACCACTCTCTAATACAAGTAGCTTAGTAGTTTTTAATATTATAGCTTAACCTGCATGAAACCTTTTATTTTATTTTTTTTTCGACGAGAAATGCGCCTTATGCATACTCCGCTGCTTGGGTAGACAGCGGAGTTATGTGGGGCTCTCCTCCGGTCACCCACCTGACAACGACAACGACGAAGCCTAGTGGGTGATCGAAGGTATACCCACTAAAACTCGTCGTTGTGCCTTCTACTCTCCTGTAGCCTTGTGGGTCCCTTGGTTGGAAGTATCAATTTGAACCTGCATGAAACCTTTTAAAACATTATTTTAAGTTTGACTTTAAAACAATCATATGAACAACACTCATTTCCCAGGATTCTAATTATAGAAATTCAAACATAACATCAAAAAAACAGTGAGGTAAGCATAGCAGAATTAATTTCCCAAAACATTGTTCCCCCAGGAACAAATAACAGTGATTAATAAGACCTATGGCACACTTGCAGCGGTCGTAGATTCGTGATCGCCGCGTCCAAATCATGCGGGCGCGGTACGGCTTATAAACGACGAATGATATATATTACAAATTATTAAAAAGCGTTCAAAAATAACTTTTTAAGTTACAATTAAATTAAACCTATTTCCAAAAACAATATCAATACAAAACTTAAAAACTGACTTAAAAGGTAATATTTATACTTCCGTCAACATTTAATAAATCTTTCTTCTTTAAATAAACTTTTATGTCTAATTTAATTAGTATTTTAGCTGGACATTCACTTTGTTATATTTTAATCTGTTAGAATTCTATTTTTTTACACGGTAAATAATATAACTTCCTTATATGATTAAGGCCACTCTGTAAACTAGCATGTTATGCAATAAATGCGTTTCTTTTTCTGTCAAAGTATATGAAACTTTTTTTTATTAAAATCGTCGTTGCTAGCCCGTGCGTGGAAGGGAAGTGTTTTATTATTGCTTTTATCTTTGAAATCTACATTTTTTCGTCTCGTCATTAATATCGCGAGTGCTGACGATTAATTTAATTAAACCGTATCGTCGCGGGGCCATTTCACACTGTGTTTTGATGTAATCATTTATTATATCTAACTGGTTACTGGACTAATGATTTTGGATTAACGAACTTTTTTCATTATTTTTTAGACTATGATCTCTCTATATAATAATTGTGGGAAAAACTGAAACGAAAACTTAAGCTTACTATTTTTTCGTTATAAAAAATTCAGGAAATATTGAAGTAGAAAGTGATAAATTTTACACTCTTTGCAGAAAATCATTTTGGGAGTTTACTCACTAAGAATCAATTTTCATATAAGGCGCCCGTATGATATGATATATGAAGAGTAAAATTTTGTGATCGAATGACATTTTCACTATTTTTTTACGCACTTTTCACTTTCATTTTGATTTTTTTCTTTATTATTTTGTGTGCCTGTTTAAGGAAACAGACACACTTTTTTATTTTAATAAGACATCTATATTCTAAGATAAATTATATAATGTACTAGCAGTATTTAATATTTGATTTTAAGAATAATTTGCGAAAAGTAAATAGAGACTTACTCCCCATTTTGACGAGCAGTTGGTGCAACGACAGAGATCTTGCCTTTCGCATTGACGGTCCTGGGTTGGAGTCCCAGAAGGAGCAGATGTTTGTATGATTAATATGAACATTCGTGCCTGAGTCATGGGTATATATTTATATCTTCATAAATGTTACATATCTATGTACATATAACAACATAAATAAGTAATATTAATAGAAATCTGCCCCTTCTGGGACTCGAACCCAGAACCATCGGTGCGAAAGGCGGGATCGCTACCGTTGCACCAATGGTCATCGGTATCATATATGTACCTCTATCCGTTACTCTAGTATCCATAACACAAGCCTTATAGTGCTTACTTTGGGCTAGGCTTATTGGTGTGAATTTAAGAAGTATTATTATTATTATTTTCTTAAGAACAGAGGATCGTGCCTACCCCACAATTGAACTAGCTTCTACTTTTGTGAGACTTAATTGAGACGGTAATGTTTACAGATAATACCTCTTTAGTTTTTAAAGCTTACAAACAGTGTTAGGCGATGAAAATAATGCTCTCTTTAAAATAGTACACTAGTTTACTGTTTATAATTTAAGACTTGATATAATCCGTGTAAAATTTATTCAATGTGTCCGTAATTTTTATACTTATATTTTAGACTGAAAGCAGCAATGGGGTCTCCATATCGTTCCCATAACAGGAAGACATAGTTCAGTGAAGAAAACCGTTCAAAAAATGAAGCTAAATACTAATATTGAAACAGCAAGAATTGTTTATTATATTTTTATTGATGGTATAATAATTTAGAGGTTGTGAGGTTCAGCTATATTGATGATCAAATCAAATGTTTATACTGTACAAAGATTGTTGTGAGGTTTAAAATGTTTCATTAAATTTCCACCTTTTATGAGGTGTACAATATTTTTTCGCTTATGAGTTTATAAAAACTTACTTAAATAAACAATCAATATTACTAAAATACAGAAAAATGTAGGTATACAATGTCAAAATATGTGAATGTCGGATGATATATTTATTCTTCAAAAATGACCAGTCAAGACATAACTTGTGATCCAAAGAATTTCATTCGAGAGCTATTTAAGGAAAATAATATGTAAAGAAACAGAGACAAAACAAAAGCCTTACAATGCTTTCTTATGGCTAGGTTAATTAGTGTGAATATAAGATATATAATTATAATAACTACATAGTATAAAATAAAGTCGCTTTCTCTGTCCCTATATCCCTATGTATGCTTAAATCTTTAAAACTACGCAACAGATTTTGATGCAGTTTTTTTAATAGATAGAGTAATTCAAGAGAAAGGTTATGGTATAACACATGCATAATATAGTAGAGCATTGCATCCGTGCGAAGCCGGGGCGGGTCGCTAGTAAAGTATATAATATTAAACGTTTAAAATGTCCCTAGACACTCGTAACTGTAAATTGCTATATCTATCATAGATTTAGACATTATTTTCTATTACACATCTGAACTTTGACCTTTACCAACCACACTTATTGTTCATGTATTGTACAGCGTTTATATCATAAATTGATCATAAAATGGTTTATAAACCGCAAACGTTTTTCACCCTATATTAAATTGCGTGCATTCCCACGGAACCATCGGTAAAAAAATAAACTAAAATTGATGATTCACGATGATAAAAGAGGGCATCGATAAGAACCCTAATACTGTTAATCAAAGCTATTAAAATTAATATTTCTGTTTTTATTATAAATGTATAAACAAAACATGGGTTTGGACGTGTAGAGAGGATGGACGAAAGAAGATTGACAAGACAAATACAATGTGTCCCGTCACTAGTGTCAGAGCCTTAAATGGTGTGAAATATGGCATTTTTTATCGACAAATTGCCCCTCAAATTTGATTTTTCTCAAAAAGCCAATAAATCAAACATACACAAAAAAGAACTTATTTGTTTTTCTTTAATTATTTTTTTCTATTTTTTATTCCATGACAATTGAAACATTATGGCTGTGTAACTGTTGCCTACATGTTTAGCTATCAAATGACACCTTTTTAATGTTGATAGGACATTTACATGAGTAGTGGTGGTCGAATTAGTATGAGAGGCCAGGTCTTGGTTACCAAGAAAACAAAATGGCGGCCGTAGGAGAAAAACCAAATTTGAGGGGCAATTTGTCGATAAAAAATGCCATATTTCACACCATTAGAGGCTCCGACACTGGTGACGGGACACATTGTATATGAGGCAAAATGTGCATGGGTAAGTCGGTGAAGGCTCCTGTAAAAAAAGGTAAGGTCAAAACTACCCTTAACTGGTTTGTATGAAAAAGCTGATGAGAGTTGAAGAAGCGAGAGATGTATGTCAGGATCGTGGTGAGTGGAAATCTGTGATCTCTGCCTAACCCTGCGGGAAAAAGGTGTAATTGTATGTTTAAGAGGACAAAGGTCAGCGCACGGTGGGTTCCGAAAATGCTTTCTTCCCTTCGAAAACGACAACGTATCGAATATTCTCGTCAGTTTTTGGAGTTCTGTGGCGATAACAGGGAAAAAGTTATGGCCCGGATTGTTACTAGAGATGAAACCTGGGTTCACCACTATAAACCCGAGTCGAAACAAGAGTCGATGCAGTGGCATAAAAAGGCACTCCCCGCCCAAGAAGTACCGAGTCTCACAATCGGCCGGAAAGATCAAGATCAGGTGACTATATTTTGGGATACAGAAGGTTTTTTACATATCGACTATAAAGAACGCTGTGTTAACATAACGGGACAATACTACGCTTCAATATTAGAACAGTTCAAGGAGGTCATCAAAGAGAAGAAGAGGAAAATTGACCAAAAGTGTGCTCCTTTTGCTTGAAAATTCACCTGTGCATACGAATCATGTTGCGACGGTTGCTGTTCACTGGTGCGGCTTCGAACAACTCCACCACCCTCGTTATAGTCCAGACCTGACCCTCAGTGATAATTACTTATTTCCAAATTCCAAAATTGAAAAAAGAGGAGCGTGGTAAGAAATGTGACGGCAATGAACTTGTGAAGTCGGCAATTTCGGCCTTTTGACACTAAGAACAAATCATTTTTTTAATGATATTAAAAAGTTATTTCTTTGATCTGAGAAACGGATCTTTCATTTCAATCTTCTTCCCATCTGTTTCGCGAACTTTTTGACCTCCCCTCGTACATATGCAATACATATATATGTAATAATTATAAAAATATATATAAATACCCATGATAGTACAAATGCTCGTTGGTGAAATGGTCGAAGAACGTTTTGGCCCGTTGAACCCAAGAACGTTGGTTCGAAACGCTACCGTTGCTTTTTATAGGTTGTGACCTAGAACAATTTTATGTAATGTTCGCATGACTCTGTAATGTCTCGAAGCTGCCACATTGTTATTACTGTAGGTAAGCATTACTGTAAGTTAATCACTACTTAGACGCTAACCAAACAAATGCCCAATGGGCAAGCGCCGAGTAATTACTGGACAAAATAATAAACGAGACATCATAAAGCCGACGCATAGGCGTGTGAAGCGGCGACACCTGTGTCCGGATGGTTTGGGTGTTACATAGAATTGAAATTCTATAGACAGGGCTTTAAAAAAATATTATAAACCTTCTTCACTTACACTTGACCGTTTGGTGCAACGGTAGCGAAAGCCTCGGAAGGGGTAAATGTTTGTGTGATGAATACGAGCATTTGTGTCTGAGTCATAGGAATTTATATATATTTCTATCAAAATTACTTATCTTTGTATGTCTATCCGTTACCCTTGTATGCATAACACAAGTCTTACGGTGTTTGCTTTGGGCTAGGCTAATTGGTGTGAATGTAAAAAGTATTACTAGGCGATGCAGTCTCTGAGCATTAAGCTACGCTAGCACCATATACTGGAGCGGAGCGTAATACCTAAAAGAAATTTTTTTTTTGGTTTCGATGGGAATGTTTGCGTATTTCAAATTTCATGCTTTGTCACAATCTGGTTCTTTAGAAGCTTCAGGTTTAGGTTTACCTATTGATTCGATTCCACACAAAAAATATTAAAATCGGTTAAGAACTCGGGAAGTTACGGCGTAACAGACATTGCGCCATTGAAGCTGATCCATGGTAGCTTCGCTCGCTCCGCTCCAATTATTACATGTTAAATAACATTAACATTTTCTATAAAATACAATTTTCCCTACTACTTACTATATACATATTTTGTAATTTCCTGGGAAGAGCGAGTCAACCAAAACACGAGTATTGTATTACTGTCTGAGGATTCTCTATTATTATTATTATTATTTATTTCGGACGTTAAAATCTATACAAAAATGTTAGTTACATGAAAATTTTAAGTCTTTCGTACTATGTATATTAATATTGAGTATAAAGAATATTTTATTTTTTAAGAATTAAGCTTTCAAGGGTCGAGTCGTTGCTCAGAGAGATAGCGCTCGACTAGACTCAAGTTAAAAGCCTAATGACTTCATAGAGACCTGCAAATCCCTTTATTTTATACACACACATATATATATATATATATATATACAGCCTATTTAACTTACTATTTATCCTATCTAAAATATATAAAAATAGTAACATTAAATATCTTTAATAGTAACTTGTGATCTCTTCATATTTTTATATCAAAAACATTGTTGGTAATCTTACGTTGTTTTATCCACTGGAAAGGCTTATGCTATGTTTGTCATAGCTGATAATGGTAAATAGTAGTCAAAATAAAATGCGAATATTCCTTTACAATAACTGTCGTTGGTTTTTTGAAGTGAAAACTTCTTTAGCATCGTTGTGATTGAAAGTCGATGAAACGACAAAGCGACAGCAAAAAGTGACAGACACATAAATTCATAAGATTTAACGTTGGAGAAAATGAGATAGGAAGCATTATGTTCGTGTGTTTATACGTGTTTGTGTGCGCATGCGTAGTACAAAGCATTACAACAACCGTGGTATTTTGTATACATGTACGTATTATTTCTGAAGGTTTCACTTCTAACACGTGTGAATTGTTTAAGATATATTTATTGAGACATTTTTTGAAGTAGAGTATTAATGTTCTAGTATTATTCTCTATTAGTAATTGTGTAGTTTTAAAATTAAGACATAGTAAGCGAATGTTATTATAAACGAATTTAAGTCATCAAACAAGAAATAATTTAAAAAATAATTTTGCGTGCTATTTGTTATACGTCCTGTTTAATGCTAGTAAATAAAGTAGTAAACTTTTTATTTTATTGTAAGAAAATAATAAAAAAATAATTTATACATTTCTAACACTTTATCCAGACTGCACAGTGTTTCATAACGATCCGTCACAGACCAAAAAACCGGAAACCAGTCCGAAACGTGACGAAGGGAATTTCTTGGCGATTTCTCATTCCACCCCAACATATATTTGATTCGAGTAATCAAATGCGGGCATTGAATTAATTAGTTCGTTACGCACCTGAGCGTATACACTTTTGTATTGTCACAAACCAATTTAATTTTACACCTGTCCATTAAAATTTACGTTCGACAATAAAAAGTATTTTAAGAGGCATAAAGGTTACTTTTAAAATTGGTACGTGCATTCATAAGTTTGTGTTAATAACAAAACGATATATTTTTACACAAACTCGTGCGTCCCGTTTAATTATCAGTCAAAGCAATGAAGTTCTTATTTCTGTTCAATTTAAAATTTAAAATGTGTTGATGCATTACAACAATTGGTATTGCAAATGATAGGTTGAAGTATACTTTTATTTAATTTTATAATGAAACTTCGACAATGTAGTCTCTTGTTGATAATTTTAAAGCTCGATGATATGTTGGGCTGTTTCAAAAGCTAATTTGAATTTGTAACCTATGATTAAATAGCTATTCGTATCATTATTGTATAAATATTTTTAAGTATGCTAACAATGATTGACAGTTAGCAAGAACTTAACTTAAAACAAATATTAGTTTTAGATTAAGAATCATTGAGCAATCGAAACTAGGGTTCTTTGTATCATTACTTTAATGATTTATTTAGTTTTAGCTGATTAAAAGCGTTTAGAAAGTCGGAAAGTCACGCCATCATTGCGTAAATATATATAAAGGGGGATTTTGTACGGCGAAGAACTGGTAAGAAACTCAGCAAGGACAAAGAAGATAGTCCTTAAATAAAATATTCTTCCACCGTCTGTTTATAATAGTTTTAATGTTAAAATTTAAATTAAATGTAAAAATGTTAAAGTTAAAATTAATCGTTTCTAACACAACGAAACTAATAACGGTTATAACTCAAAAAGACAAAAATTGTCTCAATTTGAGAATTTTCGCAAAGTAAAATGGAAAACTTGGACGTATAATTATTTGAAAATCTATTATTTAAAATAATCAAGGAGGAATTGGAAGGTCACGATTAAATATAGAAGACAGTAAATGCGCCAGTTTTTGAAACTGTGTGGTATTTTATTGTGTTATAGGTAAGGAAGTGCAATAATTGAACATATATTTTGTTATGTTCAGTTCTTAGAATTTACCATGATAATAAACATATTATATATCAAATTATGTTATATGAAGTATTTCATACCTCCAGCTACAACTTTGCGTTTTGCTTAAATCTACAAAAAATCTAAGCTAGTCTGGTGGTTGAGATCTGTATATTGTAGAAGACTAATAAAATACTGATTAATTAAGATGAATTTTGTTCCCACAACATAAAAATAAATTAGAATTAGAAACAAAAGGACAAATAATATTTTACCCAAGTAATAATTTATTACCCTTAAAATTGAGGTAACCAGTACATCACAGTTTGGAAAGTATGTTTCTTTGAAATATTTAAATGTATCTAACGAAATAGTTCTATAATAATTAAATGATAATAAAACACCCACCAATTACCCACCTCAAAGTAAGTACTGTAAGGCTTGTGTTATGGATACTACGGCAACAGACAGACACGTATATTATTAGTTATGGGTATAACTCAGGTACGAATGCTCGCAAGTATTACAAAAAAAATCCGTCCACTCCGAGACTCGAAGCCAGAATCATTGGCAGGAAACCAAGATGGCCATCATTGCACCAAAAGCTCGTCAATAAATCTATCAGTTAAATATTAAAATAAGACAATTATAACGAACATAAAAAGTGTATTTCAACAAATCCTTCTCTTACAGTGGTCGTAAAAAAATTACATCACTTCGAATAACTACTCCCCATCCGCTAAGCAAGTTTTACGATCAAATTTTTAATCTCGTTGACATAAAAGAGTTTATCTTGTACCAGTTTTATTAGTAGCTTCTGACAATGTTGTGGACATTCAGACTATTGTCTTATTAGGGTTAAGCTTTTGATAAACAAGTGCTTTGACATGTATGAATTTGTTACAGGGTTCTTACAGTTCCCCGGTTATCACATATTTTAACTTTTATCGGATTAGTTGCGCATTTAATTAAGTTTTTTAAATATATAATTCCGATGTTTCAACTCCCTTATAGGAACTGAGATCACAGGATGATTAAGGCAATAGTCGTCACATGCAACCTTCCAATATTTTAATCGGGCACGTTTCTAACGGTTAAATGAAACCATACAAATTTTATTTGATTTTTTTATTGTAAATAAGATTTAAACTACTGAGTCCACCACCAGTTCAGTCTCACATTCGAAAAAAAAAACATTTTTTTTTTATTTTGGACAATCGATTAACATGAAAAATTATGATAAATTGATAAATTATTATATGATAAATTATTAAGATATAAAATACGTGTGTAAAAAACAACTACGCCTCCGAGCCCTCAGATGGGATTCGAACCCACGACCTTTCGCTATCCGGGCGACTGCTCTGACCGCTGAGCTACCGAGACGCTAGCCTGACCGCTGAGCTACCGAGACGCTAGCTCAGCGGTCAGAGCAGTCACCCGGATAGCGAAAGGTCGTGGGTTCGAACCCATCTGAGGGCTCGGAGGCGTAGTTGTTTTTTACACACGTATTTTATATCTTATAGAAATATAATAATATTATCTTATAAAAAATTAAATTAAAAACATGATAAATTATTTTTAAAAAAAGTGTATGGGCTAGTTAGTAAAGGCATACCAAGGTGAACTTTCAGGGACCAAATAGAAGATGTCATGAAAAAAGACCACGTCAAAAGTACCCATAACCGAGGAGGGTTTGTGAGTAAGAATATATGTGTCGCGTGAGTGTAAAATATGATAAGATTATTATTGATAAAGTGTGAAAAACGTATAGTACACTTATTAAGTTTTCTTCAACTTTTCAAGAATGTAACAATCCTTGCCGTGTATTTGCAACTTCTACTGCTTCTGTTAGAGCTAACAAATTTCTTGCGGACGTTCTTCTTTTCAATTAAAACACATCCTGAATGGGTAGTAGGAAAACATTTTGGATGATTCAAAACAACTTATTTAAGAGCATTTGATTGTTTTCTTTACATTAATATTGATACAATATTATCCCAATGGTGTTTTGCATTAGATTTTCCATACCAATTAACTGAACATGTAATAAAAATAATACAAGCTAAGCCGGTACTAAAAACACCAATACTATAAAAGCCTAAATCTCCTACAGGAGTTTAATCCTGTCACCTTGACGTCTGCGTCGTTCTCGGTTTACTGCCTTCCCATTTTGCATTTGCATACTCATAAAATTTTCTACTTATGCGTTTTGAATGTTTATACCTAATTCTGAGCAATGTGTAATTTTGAGTTTATGATCTTAAGAGATTGTATTACAAGTCTCTTTATTCGAGAATTCTTCGATATCTTCCGGGTTCGAACTCTGGCAAGTTTATTTTTATGTGATATTAAAAATACAATTTTTTTTGTTTTCAAAATGCAATTTACAATAATGTGATGAATTTGAGTCTTCTTTTAAGCTTAAAGGCCTGTGTCAGGAGACTCTACTCTTCCATCCATAAGACAAGCCCTATAGTGCTTATTTTGGGCTAGGCTAATTGGTGTGAACGTAAGAAATAGTATTAGTAAATAAATAAATATTTCTTACATTTACACCAATTAGCCAAGCCCAAATTAAGCACTGTAAGGCTTGTGATATGAATACTAGGTTAACGGATAGACATAGGTACATATACGATACATAGATATGTAATATTTATAGAAATATATAATAACACCCATGACTCGGGTACAAATGCTCGTATTCATTATACAAACATTATGCGTATTTTATATCTTACTAGCGACCGCCCCGGCTTCGCACGGGTTCAATGCTGATACCAAATAAACTATTCATTTAAATTACATGCTGTAAAGGGCTATACTGATCTATATTATATGCAAAATTTATTTAAGGTACTTAACTGAATATAGATTAATGCTGTATAGATTAAAATCGCTTCGTAAATAAGCCATTACTTCTTGTGAAAAGTAAAAGATAAAAAATAGTTATCCCTATAAGATATAGACATATACCATGGCAGACTTTTATGTATACCTTCTTATGTTGTACAATACTGTAGTACATTATTTTAATCTATATTTTAGGGTTCCGCCAGCGTTTGCAATGTAAGCGCAAAAAAGTATTTATTTCCGACATCACATTAGAACCCTTAATAATTATCAGTGTTTCTCTACTATCTATACATGTATTATACATATAAATCTTCCTCTTGAATTACTCTATCAATTAAAAAAAAATCATCAAAATCCATTGCGTAGTTTTAAAGATCTAAACATACATAGAGATAGATAGATAGGGATAGATGCAATGTTCAATGCATTATAGTAGTACCGAAATTCCTTGTTAATAACAACGGTGCACCAATAAACCAGATCGGAATTACAGCCTCTCGTAAAGCCCTAGATGAGTTCCATGCAAATGTCTGTGCAATAAAACATCCAGTTATTGTCGATCTGATGAATCGTTTGATCCCGACGCGATAGTTATACGATCGTGATTCATATAAACTGTTTCATTTGCGATCATCGTTAGGTAAAACAATTAAATTGACAACAAAACTCTTTTTAAAGTGAAAACTTCTTTAGCATCGTTGTGATTTGAAAGTCGATGAAACGTAAAAGCGTCAGAAAAAAGAGACACATCAATTCATAAGATTTAACGTAGGAGAAAATGACATAGGAAGCATTATGTACGTGTGTTAATACGTGTTTGTGTGCGCATACGTAGTACGAAGCTTGAGAGAAGGCATCACAACAACCGTGGTATTTTGTATACGTGTTCATTTTTGAAGGTTTCACTTCTGCCACGGGTGAATTGCACACATGCTTTTTTTTTAATTTAAGGAAGATGTTAACTGTAACCTTATTAATAGTTCTAATATAAATATTTTGTATGTGAATCGTAATTATTCGATTGGATGATAAGGCAAAGGCGAATTAAAGAAAAGCTTTAAAAATTTAATAACATGCTACATACATAAATTAGTAGTTGATATTTAATCTTCAAATATACGCTCATAATATAACAATATTTAAAAAAATACGACCATTTGGAACAAAGTTAGAAATTCTGCCTTTCGCACCGATGGTCATGGGTTCGAATCCCGGAAGTGATAGAGTTTTGTGTGGTGAATATGAGCATGGTTACCTGAGTTATCTATATATATACATATATTTTAATTTGTATTTAATATGTATTTATTCCATATTATGTCTAACTATTACCCTACTATCCATGACACAAACCTTAAGATGCTTACTTTTGGGCTAGGCTAAAAGGCGTAAGAAATATTATTATTTAGTTATTTATCGCTATTACTACTTTTTTTTAATAATTTAGGGATTATGATTTGTAGTAGTTAACTGGTAGCAATATCTTTTTTAAACATCGTCTTAACTTGGGCCTTTTATTTCTTCCAAGGAACCAAAATCTTCGATAACTTGTTAAAATGTCTGATTTTTACGACTGCTTTGTTCACACAAAATTACAATGACGAAATTGCAAGATTTATCTGACGGCCTCATCAGCGCTATTCGCCTACGAATGCCCTCATCTAGTTTACGAGATTCTCGCAGATTTAAGACCTGTTTTATAGTTGTCTTAATTTTACGACAGCTGATTACTTTGGCGGGTAGTTTGGTTTGATTGAGCGCAAAAAAGTAGAGTAAATATTTTGTATAAACTGAATTGTGCGCTATGATTAACTATAGAGAATACATTTTTGTGTAACGCTTTTTACCTTGATGACAATAACCGCTTCATTAATATACTTCTGATATTAAAGACTGAGTCTTATTAAGTTAAAAACAGGTGTTGTATTCTCTTGTTGTTTTGAATATTTTGAACTATTAATAATAAAATAATCTATCGCCATAAATCACATTGAAATTACCTATAGCTGTATATGTTTTAATAAAGAGAAAAGCGAATTCATAGCGTGTAATCCCTTTAGTACATACAGATATATAAGCAGTGTGTTGATGTAGGTTTTTTTCGATTAACTTATATTACATAAACCTATACTTGAAAAAATTGAACGGTTCTGGCAAGGTCTCGGCAGCTCAATTGGCTCGCCCGAATAGAAAAGGGATGTGGGTTCGTATTCCACCTGACCAAGTGAATTTCTTTCTAAAATATATATTTTAATAACACCTTTTGCATTTTCAAATCCCTTTTTATATGAAAAATTGTTTTAATACTAGCAAAAAATTGAATCGGCTCACAAGTAAATTCTCAATCGGAAATCGAACCCGCAACCTACAGCGTAAAAAGTTGAAAAGTACTATAAAATTTCGAAAGCTGTTCACAAGGCTAGGTAACTAAATTGGGACAGCATTGGACCGGACATTTAAAGGTTGCGGGTTCGATTCCCGCCTGACTATTTATTTGTGAGCCGAGTCGATTTTCTCTAATATTTTTCTATAAAAACAATTTATCATACCGCGTTTATAAATAAACCCAAATATCCATATTGCCCCTTATTTCGAAACCCACCCACATGGTTTCCTGTCACCAAAACTAATAAATCACGTATCGTCGTTTTGTATTTAAATGTATCTTCATTTAGTTTGATGAAATTCGCCTTCGTTGCCGTGAAATTAAATGTAGCGTATGATTGTGAGCACGTGTGCCGATGAGTTGTGTTGTGACGGAAATAATTTGTGTCCGTCACTAATTGACGACAAACCAACAACTTCGGTTGTGGCGTCACATTTTTCATGATGTTGACATTTCGGGTATGGTGTCACCAGTGATTGTTACAAACCATTAAAAAAACCTTATTAATAGTCATAAGATATTATGTGAAAGAGAATTAACTTTGTAATGTGTGCATCTTCACCTTATATCAGTTATGTATTGTTAGCATTTAATCATAATTATTAACAGTGTTAAAGCTTTAAGTAGTATTTAATAACAATTAAATTGTTACAATAATATATATTTTTATTCTTAACAATGATAAAACGAAACGCTGAGTAACAAACACATTGTAAATTACAGGGGAAATCCATTTTTTTTTAAATATAGTACTAGCCGATACTGCTACGCGTTGCTGTGGTTCAGTTTTGTTAAATTTATACAATGTTAAATTAGTATATTACAGTTAACTATTCTAAATATTGAAATGATTTGAAGCTTACGTAACTTAGTTGACAGCAGATGTCATATTTAACGACATCTCGGTTAAAAAAAATGCAAAGTATTATTTTTTATTATAAATTAAAGCGAAACCTATCCCATGACCTAGGTTGGAACAAACCCAGCAAAATGAAATATGTAATTATAATTAAGCATTTCTTGACAATTACAATAGTTATCTTTATAACAATAAAGTTATAGTAGAAAGGCATAAGCGACAGACGATGTGGCGCCCTTGCCTAGAAGATACCTCGTGACTTTAAGACGGATACACAGACTGTGTTGTGTAATTGTACATAATATATATATGTAAATTTAACTACGTTAATGATTAACCATTCAATGATATTTTAGCACAACAAAGGCACAAAAACATTCCTCGTCGAATGAACCCCTCACCCAAATATTGTCATTAAGTATTATGCAAATGAACACTGCTTCAAAAGTATGATTCGCTAATTGTTTAAAACGCCCAAAGCTGTTTAGGATATCTTTTAAACGTATTTAGTGGTACTTAGGGGCAAAGGAAGACTTTTAGGATATTCGACTTTAAATAAGCCTGAGGCTATATCATCAAAGAACACTAAGAGTGCATTAGATAATGATTTTAATGCAATAATCTTTTTGTAAGATGTAGATATTTACACATCTATGTAAGCGATTTTTCTTACTCATTATTTTTTTGATGCATACAGACAAAAAGCTCGAAAAAGCATTTTTGAATGCATTCAATTTATAAAGACGATTCTTTTTTTGTTATTTATGAATTTTACTGCTCATTGGTAGAGTACATGCCCGGATAGCGAGAGAATGTGGATTCAAGTCCAGCCTTATACCAAAGACATGTTGAAATTTTCTAGTAAAATAGTATCTTCAGTACCTAACATCAGTTACGTAACTATCAATTTGTTGTTTGTAATTCCGTCGTATTCCTGAAGGTCTGTTTTCCGAACAGGGCCTGCAATGTGGGTAATAGGCAATGGTCATTATGGTAATTTTCATCTATAGTTCCAGCAGTAGAGATCTTTATCTACTAAAATGTTTCTATTACATGTGTGTATACAGTGTAACCATAATTTCTAGTGCCCAGTAAAACTGATACGATTTATTTTTACGTGCTTTTAATTTTCATAATATAAGCAGTTCATTACATATTTTGGGCTAGGCTAATTGGTGTGAATGTAAGGGAGAATTTTTTTTATCTCCTAAATAGCTTTACAGGTTCACACGTTAGCTCACCGCCGCAAAGTTTCCTGTCGTTTGTCATTTATAGATTATATTTCGGAGAGTGTACTCGGAAGATCCATGAGCTTATACCGCCATCGCCTTTCTTCCTTTGGACATCCGAACATGCTACGGGCTACCCCCTTCTTGGTTGCCATTCCTGATTATCGCATCAACACGCTACTCAACATATTTTATAATACGCACAGCAAAGAAGTGGAACTTCCTCCTTCCGTCTGTATTTCTCAGTACTTATAACCCGTCCGTTCAGAGCCAGGGTGAAAAGGAACCTTCTGGGTTAGCTTGCTCCACCGTAGGTCCTGTCATAGCCCCTTGGCTTGATTGGGATCAAGAGCAAACCCATACAAAGAAAGGACAAAGAAAACAAAGAATTTTGTAATGAAAAAACATGTAGTTATTTTAAACATTTTTATTTTTTTTAAATCAGTATTATCAATACATATAAATAAAATTGGAGTATCTGTTTGTAATATTTAAATAACCGTTTTTTACTACTTGCATGTGAATATATATAGGTACGGTACATACACCAAAATATTTTATTTTACAATTTTTGCCTGTCTGTTTGTTCTGGCGAATCTCTGAAATGGCTGAACCGATTTTGATGGAACTTTTATTGGCAGGTATCTGATGTAATAAGGAGTAACTTAGGCTACTTTTATTTCAGAAAAACAAATATTACTGTATATAAAATATAAATGAATATTATAAAAATATAAAATTAAAATTACCTTGTCACAGCAACGCGTGGCTGGGTCAGCTAGTTTTAGATAAAATAAATATGGGTCTAGAATAATAATATATAAATATTTAATACCTCGAAATATTTGAAAATCTAATTTGATATATTTCGCCTGTCTAATTTGCGATGTCCTCAACCCATTGATGTACTAATGTGATTAAAAATATGCAAAGTTAAATGTAGGGATGGAAATTAAAAATTCCTTTTGCCCATTGAAGGGTAAAAACGTGGTTTACACACATGACCCGAATTAATTAAGCATATAGGTAGGTAGAATAAATAGAAGGCGACATATATTGTCATTCGTTTTGGGGGCAGTAATTCGTGAAAGAATTTTATTTAATACAGAATACGTGTCATGAAACTCAAGGCATAGTTGTAGAGTTAGAGGATAAATTTAATTATTTTATTTTATTTTACTTTAATGATTGGATAATTTGATTTTTATATATTTTTTTGGCAATTTGATTTTATTAATTTGATAATTGAAAGTTAAATACATACTAACTTAGCTTTTCAGTTTCATTGTTACTAACAGATTATGAGACTTTGTTTCTCGAATTAATAAATTGAAAGATTGATAAATATAGCCTTAATCTAAAATTGCCCAAAAAAATTTTTTTTTTAATTTCTTGGTTGTAATTCTAACCTAACCTGACCAAATAAATCTAATTATTTTAGTAATTATAGGAATAAATATTAGACAATATCACATACATTGTTCTAAATTCAATTTAAATAGCTAAAACACTTGTATTATGGAATTCAGAAACAACGACGGTAACAAAATATCCTGACCAGAGATGAAATAGTTGTGCATTCAAATCAAATTTGACTTGCACTGTACATAATAAACGGAATCCCATCACTTGACTGAGACCCCTCAATATTGCGCATATGACAATTAAACATCGTCTCTTAGCATGGATTCGCATCAATCAAGGTTGTCAATTTCGCCTCGTTACTGGGAAACCGCTTTGATAAGACATGCAGATAGGATTACGACTGTGGCAGCCCTGGTTTGGCAATGATTAGAATTGCCGCCTGTTTAATATAAGGAGAGATGTCCATGTGAGATGCCTGGAAATAGCTTTAGTTTCGCTTAAGTATCTTACTGTTATATTTTTTTTACATTTAAGGTAATGCTAAAAAATAATTATTTAGAATGTGCAAAAATAATACACATACATTCTACTTAAGCATACAAAATTATAATCATTAACTTCTTTCTTCGTTTTATCGCAATTCGTCAATAGAAAACATTATTAGTTATGTACTATTAAGGTTTTACTGAAACTTCAAAACAAATATTTGAATTGACGTGAAAGTGTTTCTGTCAGTTATTGTATTCCTATTGTAGCGTTGTGTTATAGTTAAGCTAGATGATAATATATCAAATTAAAATTCTATTTCACATGTATCTGTCCCTATATTCTTTGCGCTGTAAAATTAAAAATAGTATAAAATACAAAAAATACAATGTAAATATTTCAATTGTTAATTTACTTTTTTGAAGGCATAGAAAAATTAAAGGATATTGGGCATTTTAGGTCCAAATGTAACAAGATAATGTTTTTTCTTTTAATTTTTATCATGATTAATGAGTAAGGAAGCGCTTGACCGCTGATGGTAAGCGACAATGCGATCAAGGATATGCCGCGCTTGCCGAGAAAATATCAATCCACCCATACTTAAAATATAACAAATAATAATATAATTTAATAAAAAATGAAACATTAATAAAGAAGAAGAATAATTTCCACAAATATCTAATTAAAGTAGTTTCATTCCAATCTATGATAGGCGAGGAAGTGAAAGAACTATATAGTCACGTACACGGGCGTAGCCAGGGGGAGGGTTTTGGGGGTTCAAACCCCCCCCGAAATGTTAAGATATCAACATAATTAAATCAAAATAAGGACGCGAGCGGCATAACTTATTTTATTACTCATTATTACACTAATAATGTATTTTGGATTCGCCCTCTACCACCCGCTGCCGCCCGTCGTCATTCAGGGCGTATGCTAAACCTTGCGCGGGCACACGCCGCAGGCGTCTGCTCCGGCGTCCGACGCGGGCCTGGGACATTATCTGGTTAGACATGAGAATGTTATACCAAAACGTAACTAAAAACCGTTTTGAATTTCATACCGAAACATCACGTTACCGCAAAACATAAAACCGTTTTTCTCATAACCAACGCAATGCAACTAAAACTGAAAACCGCGCGCCGCGCCGCGCCGCCACGATCGCGTAAATGAGCCAAAAGAGTGGTAAATGCAATAACAAAACAAATAATTTTGTAATTTTATCAGAAATATTATCAAAAAAAAATCCAAATAAAAATTATTGTAAATATGACGATTTTTAAATGCGCCCAAAAAAGGTTTTAAGTATAAATGAGTACTTTTTTTTCACGTTACATTAAAAATTACTAGTTCATATATTTTAATCTTAACAAACTAGTCCTAAACCTAGTAAAAACACAAAGGGATATCGTCATAAGCATAATAACGTAAAACTAAAACAAAAACTTGCGTAACGTTAGCTAACAGCGTTTTAGTTTTCATTCGTTTTGCAGTAGCCAAACCATCTCGTCAATCGCGGTAGTGATAACCAAAACTGAAAACGGTTTTTAATGACGTTACGGAAACTTCAAAACCATTACGTAACGGTTTTCAAAAAGAAGCTAAAACGCCCATATCTATATCTGGTGTGTTACCTTTAAATTTTGCCATCAGTTCTGAAAATGAAGACGCAATTTTTATGTATTCGGCAGTGCTACTCGAAAAAAGGTATTGTGCGCCCGAGTTGTCTCCTGTGCTAACAAGCCTGTATCGCCTCTCTCTCAAAACAAAAACCGTACCAAAATCCTGGAAGCTTGCCAATGTGCAGCCAGTACCCAAAAGGGGTAGTCGTGCCGACCCATGCAATTATCGACCGATCGCCATCACTTCCATACTATGTAAAGTTATGGAAAAAGTGCTGAACAGTAAGTTGCTCTCGTACCTAGAAGACAATTATCTCCTTAGTGATGGTCAATATGGCTTTCGCCGTGGATGTTCAACTAGGGATCTTCTAGTTTATGTGACGCACTACTGGGGCGAGGCCCTCGAGATGCAAGGCGAAGCACTTGCCGTGTCATTTGAAATCTCGAAGGCTTTTGACAGGGTTTGGCACGCTAGTCTGCTGCGCAAACTTCCTGCGTATGGTATCCCCGCTGACTTTTGTAATTGGCTAGCCGATTTCCTGACAGAACGGTCGATCAGAGTAGTTATCGATGGCTGCTCCTCTGACTCAGTGACTATTGATGCCGGAGTTCCTCAGGGGTCTGTTTTCCTGCCGCACATCAATGACCTGTTGATACCAGGAATTGTTGGGTATGCAGACGACAGTACTGTCGTAGAGAGATACCTGTCTAATTCGAAAGCCAGCGGTGACGACGTGATATCGATGAGAGAGGGCATGGTTGAGCGATCGAATCAGAGGTTGAGCCACGTTTCCCAGTGGGGTAAAAGTAACCTCGTCCATTTCAACGCCTCCAAAATGCAAGCGTGTATTTTCACTGCAAAAAGAAGTTCCTTCAACGACACTCCTGTCAACGTCACATCTGTACCTGTGACCGACAGCCTAGAGCTTCTTAGCATGGAGTTGTCGTCAGATCTCAACTTCGGCGCCAATATTGGCTCTCATGAATATTCACTATGGGACAGAAATTGGTGCGAATGAAGTAGTGGATATATTTAAAAAGAAAACCAGAAAATTAATTCTGTAGTACATATGTAATCAAATGAACCTTCTGTTTATTTTTTTTACATAGTTCATATTTTTTATATAATATTTCATTCACTTTCAGTAGTTTTATTTTCTTGAACCCCCCCCGATACTGAAATCTGGCTACGCCCGTGGTCACGTACCTATCGAAGTAGACAAGTACCTTATCCCCTTTGTCTATTGCTAGCTTAGCTTGGATCAATTAGGCTGACTTGGTTCAAACAGAACGTGTTTTGTTTGCATATTGCGGATCACGAAATAGTCATTACGTATGGCTAGTTCATTAATCAATCTTCAGTTTATAGTTTTAAGATTGATATCAAGTCTACTTGTCGTAAATACGCGTTGCGATTCCTAAATCATTTCGAGATTGTGTGATACAAAACTTCGTAAGAGAAACTCGATGGATGCATGGTAAGCGCGTTCAGCCTGCCATGAAATTTGAGCAATATTTGCAAAGGGTGGTTGACCAAAAAACATTTTTTTAAAAGCTCTAAGAAAATCCTTATGTTTTGGTTAGCTCGTTGATAAAGGCGCCAATCAACATTAAGTCGGCATGATACAGTCCATGGTGTATAAAACAACATATTCCGAATTGATTATTTTGATATTTTTAAAATAGCCCCCACAGATTTTTGCTCGCTACTAAATGGTACTGCACCATATTTGGAGAAATATATGAAACGATATAATAATTATTATATTGTTTATATGTGTCTGAGAAATGTTTTTAATGGAAAACTAAAAAAAACTAGAAAAAATGGAATCGGCCTCCAAAATATTCTTATTCTTGTTAGCCGAGTCGATTTTACCTATTATTTTTCTATTTAATTTATTAATCACTAGCGGCCCGTACCGGCTTCGCACGGGTGGACAAAATTATTTAATTTTTTTCTAACATTCAATATAGCCTATGACACTCAGCAATAATGTGCCTATCTATTGGTGAAAGAATTTTTAAAATCAGGTTCAGTGAATCCCGAGATTACCCCTTACAATTTTCAAATTTTCAAACACACAAACTTTACTTCTTTATAATATTAGTATAGATTATTATATTGTTTAAATCTTTCAAAGTCACTAATATTTATTTTATTTAAAACCGTAATTTTTATCGTGTCTTTTATTTTTAAGACTATCAACGTATTTGCATGCGGCATCGTCCTGAAAGAACTGAAGTTTTTTGTGGGTAGCTGTTATGGGCAGACGTTGTCTGCTAACGATACACAGACTGTCGGAAATTGTACTAGTAACTTTATTTCCATATTTTTAACTTTAATACAAGTGGTTTTGAAGTTTAAGGATGGTTTGATAAATACACTCACATAAAATAAATGTTATTTAATGTTTCTAAAACGATTTACTTTTAATAATATTTTTTCTTAAAGTCACACCAACTAGCCTAGTTCGAAGTTATACATACATTTACAATACATAATTTTTATTATTTAAGTAAAATGATCGTTTTTCTGAACCTAGCAGGACTCCAGCCTAAAGTCAGCACCGAAAGAAAGGGTTGCCACCGTTACATCAAACATAGATTTAATTCTGTACAATATTTACATTAATTTACTAAATCGAGTATCGTGTTAGTTTAAAAAAGGTGGTTTATATATCAAATTTTTAATAGCACAAAGTAATATTGCCTAGCTGTGTTGTGTTCTACAGAGAAGATTTAGCACTAACCCTCCACAGATTTTTTTAAATGGGTTCGCTTTTGATCTCAAGCCCAGGGGCCAGACAGCATCCACGATAATATAAGCTAACCCAGAAGGTGCCTATTCACTCTGGCTTTGAAAACAAACGGGTTATACCTACTCGGAAATACAGATGCAGGGAAACAGTTCCACATAGGATTTTCGATGGAAAAAAGGAGATGGTGGTATGAGCACATGCAGCTCCTGAGCTTACTCTCCAAAGTACATTCCTTAGAAGACTGACACAACAGACAGAAGCGGCGGTGAGCTAAGTTTAAAAAAACAAAAAATTGACAAAAACCAGTGATAAAAATCAAAATCCTACAGGCTCAAGATTTTGAGTGATTAATTCTTACGTGATCAAATCGTGATTAGTTTCATATTTATGGAGAATAAAAAAACAGTACAATCGTTACAAACAGTAATAAAATCAAGCTACATTCGAACTATTAAAATTCTTTTTCACTTTTTTTATAAGAACACTCAAACAAATCAAAAGAAAAGAACACGCAAGAAAAAACACTAAATAGAAATCTATTTAATAGTTTATTTGACTAGAAATGAATATATTTTTATTTTTAATACTGTTACGAGATACGTTAAAAATGTAATGTTAGTTGATGATGTAATACAGACCACTTGATTGTAAATAGGTACCTTTTAATTTACCTACACTGATTTTTTTTTAATTTATTACAAAATATTTTTCACGAATGTTAAATAACTAATCTATCTTAATATATATAAATTACGTGTCACGTTGTTTGTCCGCGATGGACTCCTAAACTACTTAACCAATTTTGATCAAACTTCGTAACTATCTGTTATTTGATCTAACTTAAAAGATAGGATAGGTTTTATTTTAATTTATAACACACCAACGCGTGGCTGGGTCAGCTAGTATAATACCCTATGGCAGTGTTTGACCTCGATAAATTTCGAAACTACTAAACCGAATTGGATGTTTTTTTTTCATTTTGCTGTATTTATTTCGACTTTGGATATAGGATGGTTTTCATTTTAATTTATAACACAGCAATGCGTGGCCGGTTCAGCTAGTAATAATATTAAAGTCTTACTCCTTTGACTTTATAGTAGCAACACTGCTGAATCAAACATTAAACATATTAGGGAGTAGGCGTAGCTCACAACATTCAAGAAATATAGCCCAATTCCTTATGAAACTTATGTTGAATATTATTGTCAAAGTTTCCATAAAATTGAATTAAATATTTACATAAAATTTGACAATAATACCAAAGAATACCGGATACCAGTTACAGAAACTCAATAATATTGTTTTACTTTAATTCTGACCATAAGGACTGTTCCATGTCCAGGGCCATGTTCAGCAAGAAATCTCAGGTATACTATCATGAGTTATATTGCCATGTAATAATTATTCGACACTTTCGTCATTTTAAATTATTTTTGTAAAATATTTATTTGGCATTAAAATTCTAAACTTTTTCAATCCATAATAATCTATTGCAAAACCATAATGAATATAAGTAGATGTTACAAATATGGCGGGCAAGCAACTTAGGGGCTAGCAGAGAGGAAGCGTATTCAACATTGTTTAAATTTAATCGAGAAAATATTATGACTTCTTATCACCTAAAGTGTTATCACAAAAATATTAATTAATGTTATTTTTTTTATAAATGTGATATCATTGTTTTCTGTTCTTCATATGTCAGATAATTTATTACATATTTTTATATAAGAACTGAAAGTTCTTAAAGATTCTAGTTTCAAACGAGAACTTGGCTATACTAAATTATTTTTATGTCGTAGCATTTACCTGCTCTACTTTTTCATAAAAGATAATATCATTTTCTACACTTTGTTATGTATTTATATTTTGGGATATTAATAAATATTTTTATAGACATATAGTCGGTTCACTATATTGACGGCGATGTGCCAATAACACCTAACTGCTAATTTCAAAGTAATACACAAGCAGAAAACAACGTTTAATTTCTTGACAAGTTAAAAATTAGTTAAAAAATTGTTTATTTATTTTTAACACGATGCGTTTGCAACCGAAAATACGCTTAGGAAATTTCATTCAAGACATGCAAATAACAAATTTTAATTCGAAATGACAAAAAAGTGAATTTCTCGACGAATTTCAGTTAGGAGGTCTTGCGATTTGCAGTCGATATGCAATTTAGTTTAAGGTACGGCTAATTTATTTCTATTTTAAAGCCAATTTGTTACTGTTATTTTGTTATACGAATGTATTATATCAATTACGTAATCTATTGCACACGGGCAACGCAATTGCCTAAATCATTAAAATCAGATCAGCATTAAGATCAAATTGCTATTGAAATTATAATTGGGTCTCATAATTGTGTTTGAGGATTAGATCGAGGTTTAGAATGGTTAGCCACCGTAGTTTGTAACCATACTAGCGGCCCGTCCCGGATTCGCACGGGTGGACAAAATTCTTTAATTTTTTTCTATTAAATAATATTTTTCTTTTAGCGCCATCTAGCGTCTGGTAGATGAACTACTTGCGGTTAACGCGTTGCTATGGTAACGCATATACAATGGTAAAAGAGCGGACAGACAAACACAAAAACCACTGTGATCTTAGATTATAGATTTATTAATGAAAAATAAGACTAGAGACATTGACTTTTTTTTTTAAATATAAACACATTTTATTACAAACTACAAAGATTTATGTTGGGTTAGTATTTTACAATGCAAAACTACTGCGCACCATACATGGCCACAAGGGTGAAGTAAACCTATCGGTCACTATGCACTTATGTGCATGGTCACACTGTATCTGTCAATATAAAAATAATAATGACGACCGTTTGGTGAATCGGTAGGGATTCTTTCGAACCGACTGTTCTGGGTTCGAATCCCGGAAGGTGCAGATGTTTGTGTGATAAACACGAGCATTTGTACTTGAGTCATGGGTATTTATATATATTTCTATAAGTATTAAATTCCTTTTCATATAATGAATGTCCGTTACCCTGGTATCTATAACACAAGCCTTACAGTGCTTACTTTTGGCTAGGCTAATTGGTGTGAATGTAAGAAATATTATTATTATTAATTTAATATTATACCAGTAATAAAGACAGATAAAGTGAATTTAATATTTATTTATTTGTTATCTATTTTACGCCATTACTGATTTTTATTCTTCCTTAAAGTTAACTGCTACATAATATTTTTAACATTAATCTACCAATTTTACAATGGTTACATCATGGTCGATAAAAATTGGTTGCCTGTAAAGTCGGTATACGGGCGAAAGTTTTACGTGACAACGACTTTGAGTGGTAAAATAATTTAAATGTGAATATTCATTCGTATAGTAGGAAGAAGGATGAAATAATAGTAACAATTTAAAACATTTATTTATACAAAGAATTATATTTAAAACATTATTTTATAGGCACGCGTCCCTTCCACTTTTTATGTCTGTCTCTCTCGCTCATAGGCGGGCTAACCATGCCCGAGTGGAAGGGACGCGTGCCTCTCACTCGCTCTCATTGTGAGCGCATAACGTGAGCGGAGCGTAACGCAGTTTCTTGAAGTGTCACCCGGCAAACCAATTTATAAGACGTTGTCACGTCAAAACCACCACACAACCACACCACACCATAACCGATCACATAGATAAATAACCAAGTCACCATACTATATGAATAAAACTATATTTATGAAAATGTTTTTCTTATTACGCAATCACGTCAAAATTACTGAACGTATCGATATGGGACTATGACAAATCAAAGCGGAAAATCTGTAGATGGTTTTAGGTTACTTATTTTTGGATTCGATGGACCTTTTGCCTTATTTTATTGAAGTGAAAACTTCTTTAGCGGCGTTGTGCACTATGTAGGATGGGTAAAAAATGTTAAACTCGCGTCAAGTCACGTGACCACGAAAATTTGTAAGTCGGAAAGCAGGGCGCTTGTGCGTGTGTGTTTGTTGTCATGTTGAATATTGCATTTTACCACATATAAGAAAGTACTTTTATACTGATAATTAAAGCAATTCGTGCGAAATTATTTGCAAACCATTCTAAAATATCAAAAAACTTTTATAATTTTATTCCAGATTTTTTTTTCGATAGATTGCTATAGTAACGATTTCATTAATGACAATCAAATCAATTATTCAACAAAACATATACCAATGAAAATGGGTATAATAGTTAGACCAGTGAAGCGGGTGGGTTACAGCTCGTTTTCATATAAAGCTAAGCTAACTCAAAGCTGTGAACAGCATCCTTATACAAAAGAGGATTGAAATTGTGTTTATTATAAATCTCCACCAATAAATACCTCTTTTCTAATGGCTCCGTCTGTTCTAACGACGATTAAAAAGTTTGACACCAAATGTCACACAAACGTCAAACCGACCCCAATTTGTTTCGTCCCATTTTATGTTAAGTTAAACAAAACCATTTTATTTATTCTGTGATTATAATCATAGAAACGGAAATGTGTAATATTTTTGCAGTCATAACATTTGTCACTTAGGAAAGTTATGAGTAAACCAGACAAGAGAGACTTCGAAGAGAGATACGCTGCTTGTTTCGTCGATTTTGCAGTCAAAACCAGTTAGTATTCGTGTTAATATTATAAACAAGTAATTTATAAAATTGATTTGGAAAAGAATAAGTTACTTTTTGTCGATCTTCAAGAAAGACAATTACGCTACGCCCGTAAAGCTGATTATTTTATCACGAACACATTTATCTATTTATTTATTAAGAATCTTATCTAACTGATGATATTACAATTCTTACTGAGTTTCATAACATTTTATAGGGCGAAAACAAAGAAAGGAAGAAGCAACAAAAACCAAAATATTCGAGATATGATCGCTATCAAAAGAATTTACCCTTATGAAGTTAATTAATCATAGATTATTGAGCGAAGCTCTCTTTTAGGCAACTCACAAATTTCGCTTGTCTCCCTCCTGCTACTTTACGGTTCAACCGATTCGAACGAATTTTGGCATGAACATACATGATTATAACCTGACGGACATAGGCTATGTAAAAAAATATAGACTTTACCATGGAGGAATAATCACCGAAAGAAAAATTTAAAAGCTGATCACACCCAAACCGCTGATACTAGATTGATCAAATTTGGCGCCAAAACTCACATCGTGGTCGTGACTTATGTGCAAAAAAAATTTTTAAATCAGACATAACATCGAGGAATAATCACCCTTTAAAAATCTAATTGCTTCGCTCAGTATTTGCAAACAGCAGCATGTATTGCAGATCTAGTTTTAAAAGTACTGACGTATCGACCGGTGAATGTAATCATCGCACATTATAATTATAATACCTTTCAATCAAAAATTTTAAAAAATTGTTTAAAACGTTCAACTGTATGATTATAGAATAACATTTATTTATTAATTGGGAAACAAATAGGAACATGTATTACGTAATAATAGCTTAGTACCAAATTATAAAAATTACAACATTAATCCTGAGTAGATATTCCTTAAAAATGGTAATAAAATTCAGTGACTAAAAAAACAACCACCGAAATCAACTCTTTTTAGTTCTGCTCTTATAAGTTGTCCTCGTAGAACTAATTGGATAATCTTTACCAAGTAAATAGTTTGTTTCTGTACTGAAAAAATAAATAAAAGTAAATTTTAGATTTTTATTATTAGAAAGAAAAACGTTCCCTAAAATCATGTTACTAAGATTTAATCTTGTTCGTTCACATGATGGGAGTTCAAATACTAACTGAATTATTTAAACGTTAAATTGAATAATTTAACATAAGAGTTGTTTGTTATTTAATAAGACTTCATTTAAAATTTGGTAATTTTTGATCGGACATGCCATTTTTACAGGTGTGAAGCTTATTACTGCTTGTGCATGTTGTTATTTCCATTATAATTTTTTTATTATTAAGAAATACTGTATGAGAATAAGTATAATCTTTATTTGTATTACAAATATTTTACAAAACAATATCAACGTTAATAACTACATTCGTTGTTAACTATATCGCAGTTATTAGCACCCAACTCGAATATCATTAAAAAGTAACAACAAATTTAAAAACTATTTTATTTAATTATTTGTGAGTGCTTGTGCGTGCGTGCGCATGCGTGTGTGTATGTGCACAAATGGTTGAAATAGGTAATAGGGAGGTAAGACCATTGTTATTAACACCATTTTGGGCTTTGCCTAAATAAATTGCATTGAATTCAATTCAATTCGTACGCTTTTAAATAAAACAACTTTTTAATACGCGTACTTTATATTTCAGCCTGACTTTTCAACCCCTTTATAGGATGACTCATTCTGTCATCCTGTTGCAAATATCCGTTAAAGAGTGCATTGCGCATGGGATATATCTGCTTAAAAGTGGTTTTATTTAAGTTTCTTAGTTCAATTCGTATATTTGTCAAATCACAGGTAATTTATGGTTTTACAAAAGAATGTTATAACTGTAATTGGTTTCTGCAGCATACAATTTTTACGTTAAACAAATTAATATAGAAAAATTAATAACAATTTATGAAGATCAGAATACAGACAGAATTGGTACCTAATGATAATAAACAATTAAATAAAAAAGAAATACAAGATGCTCTTCCCTTTGTTTGTACTGAGCAGATTGGTTTATATCTCACTCTTTTTACGACATGAAAATTATAACAATCAATTTAATTACAGTGTTAATTTCATGTATTTTATAATGATTATTGATTTAACATGAATTTGTAATCTATATCTTTACATATCATATTGATGGCTGAACATTTATTTATGTATTTTTATGAAATAACAAGCTAGTTTACACAGTAGCCTCCAACACACATGCAAGTAATAAAGTTTACCAAGTTAATAGAAAACATATTTCAAAGATTATCAAAAAAAATAATGTTAACAAAATATTAATTAATTATAAATGCCAGGAAATATTAATACAAAAATATCATGAGATGTCAAAAAAAAAAAAAACAATTATTGATATATAAGTAAAGTAATAATGTCAAAAAAATAATATTATTAGTTCAAACACCAATATATAGGCACAAAGTAAACACACAAAAATGGATACATTACAATTAATGACCAAACTATCTGCAAACAAATCAACATCAACGTCAAGCATATCACCGCATGCCTATGAGCAACATGTATAGCTACTTACAATAATTTGATAACCGTATTTTTTAATGGGTTCGCTCTTCATCCCAATCAAGCCCGGGGGCCAAAACAGGATCCGCAATGAAACGAGTTAATCTAGAAGGTGCCTATTCACCCTAGCTTTAAAAACGGCCGGGTTGTAAGTACTCGGAAATACAGACGCAAAGAGGGAGTTCCACTCCTTTGCAGTGCGCATTATAAATGACTATATTTATTAGCAAATAAAAATTGATTTAATTTTGATTTTGCAGCGGTTGGAATCCTTATTGGCAGCATGATGGGCAGTTTCTTCCTGCGCAGCTACCGCAAGTGGCCCATGTTCATTGGTGGTGGTTTGGGCTTCGGCATGGCCTACACCAATTGCGAGAACAGCCTCAACAACTACCTACTCTCAATGGACCCGAAAGCTTGCATCATCAAGTTAGTAATCTTCAACACTAAGATTTCTCCTAATATTAGTATATACATACAATCACGTCTTCTTCCCGCAGGGGTAGGCAGAGATCACAGATTTCCACTTCCCACGACCCTGACATCTCTTGCTTCTTCAACTCTTATCAGTACTTGCATAAAAGCTTTTCGGTTTTGACCTGGTATTTTTCAGGATATCTTCTATTTGGTCCCTGAATGTTCGCCTTGGTCTGCTTTAGCGACTTGCTCATGCACATTTGCCTCATATACTTGTTTTATCAATCTCCTTTCGTGCATCCTCTGTACATGTCCAAAACATGCCAGGATGTTTAGATAAGCATTCTTTTATTTTTACATTTTTATTCGAACCTGACGTTTCTACATTTGCTACAGCTATTTTCACAATCACTCATCCGATCCCAATAAAATATAAAGAGAAACTCATTTCGGTATACGTTATCGTAATAATAATGTTTAATTACCATGAACTGCCCTAACCAAAGTTCTTTGGTGTTATTCAAGGCTTTTCTAGCTGTGCGAGTACTTTTATATATATTTGCATTCAAAAAATTCGCCTTCTTTATGAAACGGTTGACATCCTGGAACTTCCAGCTAGTGAGTGTTAACGACTCCAAAAGCAGTCATAAGCGACGGCTTAACGTATTATGCTATAAAATCATTTTACAATATCTATATATATAAAAATTCACTGTCACAGTGTTTTATCGCGATGAACTCCGAAACTAATCAACCTATTCTATTGGTTTTTTCATGTTGCTGGATTTGTTCCGACTTAAGACTAGGATAGATTCTATTTTATTTTATAACACAGCGACGCCAGCCGAGTCATCTACTGCTTTTATAACTAGCAAACACTACACACGAAAACTAGCAAGTTTGCGTAAGCTATAACAACAGTTTAATGGATCTACAAATTGAAAAAAAGCAAAAAATAAAATACATAAAAAAATCAGCTATGGATACCGAAATTGTTTCCTGTCAATATAACATCCCATTAACCAGTCCTTGGATGCTATCTTTACATTTGATACAATAACAATTTTATTACAAAACTCAATAAAGCTACTGCCCATACTATAAACACCAAAAATATATAGATGTGGCAAAAAAGTAACAAAACTAAAAGAAAGAAAACTAGTTGTCACCAAAAAAATCAACAATACAACAAAACTAAAGAATAAATAACATTTCGTCACCCCAGCAAGCAAAACAATTACCTTTCTTCCCCAACAATGCGCAGGAATCAAATTTGCGACCGGCGACAATTCCATTTCAACCAGACATCAGAGACGGGAACTAATTACCACAATAAAATACTAAAAGGTTCCGAATGGTCATTTGGTCTACTAAAAGCGGCCAGCATTGTAGAAGTTGTAAATAACAACGAGTGGATAAAAGGCGACACATTGTAAACTGCAAATGAGTCGTAATAAATATTGGTCATTGTTAAAAAATAGGGTTGGTCTCTTCTTTTTGTGGGTCGGCAGTATGCATAATAATAGAAAAGATTTCTCGAAGGTTATTACAGCTCCTGAATATTTATGAGGAGCTCAATTCGTGTGGTTAGCGCGTTCTGCTGACAATTACAAAAGCTAAGCAACTTTAAGAAAAGTCGCTCATTAGATGGTTGACCAAAGTTTTATCACAAACTCTTTCGTACTTTGAAAGTAATGTTAGCTCCAGTTGTGTTTGCAGGCGTTAGCATTAATGATTAGCCTATGATGATATTAGTTTATATGCACTGAAACCATTATGATTCGACCATGCTTTAAAATATTTTCTTATGGAAATGGGATCTCTCCGTGTTTTATTATTTATTCTCTTCATTGACTATGGTGTTGTGACTAAAACTTTTTGAAGTTATACTTCTTGCAGCGTGCAACGAAACAGCGATACCAAGAAGTTAACTGTTAAAGTAAATAGGCATAATTCTCTATAGAAATAGGATACTGCGCGTACATAAGTACACGTACGCGTTTTTTTTTATTCAACCAAATTTAACCTTTAAATCTGTATAAGACTTAACCAAAAGCCCTCCCATGTTTTTAGGACTGTTTATAACCAGTTTATAATGAGAAAGTAATAATTTGAACATAGTAAATAATAGAAGTTGATATGATGGTAAATTTTGTACAACGTTACAAATAAAGAAAAATCGAAAAGAGCTTTTACATCCCGATAACGCAGTGATTGTCAACTAATTAAGTTTAGTTGCAGAGTGTAATTCCACATGAAGTGGGGATATAACTTAATAGTTTAAGTGCCTTAAAACCTTCATGTTTTGAGACAATACAAAATTGTGTGTTTTTAATTGACCATACGCCCATACATTCACCAGCTTTTTGTATTTAATATATTTCTACTAATAGTTCAAGACAAAAGCAAACCCGTTTTCTTATCCAATTACAATTTCGGCTTCCTTTCTCCTTTATACCCGTTGCGACAGAAGGAAGTATAAACTGCCAACCCTATTAAAGATTCACAAAAGACACCCAAACGGTCAGCGTTTCTTTATGATCTTTTCTCCAAACCAGCGGGGACACTTCCTTCCAATCGTTTCTGTAAAAAGGTCAATTGCGTCCGTACTATAAGCTGTTTCGCTAGTTCTATGTTTGCCATAAGTACCGCCTTCTTTCTTATTATTATGTGAAATCGCTTCGTTGTTTGCAAACTCACAGCTATACAATCTTCACCACCCACAGAGTTTACGTCCATTCGAATACTTATAACAACCTTTAATTCTATACGTTAAGGTTCATTATTAGCAGCTGTTTCATCTGCCGGCGAATCATCGCTTGTGTCGTTAACAATATTTTTGTCGGCTTCAAATGTTTCAATTGCTTGTGAGTCATACGCCGCTTTGAAGTCCATTTCTATGGTTTTTTTTCCATTCAGCCGTGTGTCAATTACATTTGGACTGCAGAATTGTTGGCTGTTTTCACTCTGGTTTCGAAGGCTAGACAATAGGACTGGAGGCGATTGGCTTACGTACGGCCATTGTCAACCAAATTGGTTTCGGACATTGCAGTTTTATTTGACACGCTGTCGGTTGTTAATCGATTGTTTTTTTCTGATGATGAACGATGTTTTGTATTTTAGATTGAGACAATATGCTTAGGTTGTGTCGCAAATATTTTACATATAATAATTATATTTAGTTCTTACACTTCCGAGCACGTTACACATTTAATTAAAACAATTTTTTTACTGTTTTCTGCGTAATCCTGACGTTTCATTCATTTACAGGAGCCGTGATCACAATATAAGTTATGCGTAAACAAGTTATTTAATTTTAATATTAATTATATTAAACAAATGAAATTTACTGCAGCATTATAGTCATATAAGTTATATACGGGATTGTCACCATGTACCTTGTTTTTATTGGGTTTCCGATATTAAACAATAGATTCCCGTCTATAATAACTTATATTACTATAATGTTAGTGACCATGAAAGTTGAAAACAATATATTTACTGCAGCATCTTTTGCATTTTTATATAGCATATGTATGACTGACTGAAATAGGAGTGAAAATGATAGAACTAAATATACCTTATGTTAATTTTCTTTGTTACAGAAAGCAGCCGTGATTATCATAAGAAACTTCTGTGGCCGTCAAACATGAAATTCCTATTGTAAAAATGTGATAATATAGTTTTAAATAATAAACATTTATTATAGTTGTTTTCAATTTTTTTTTATACATTCCACTCGTTAACCGTTGGATGTGTTCTATGAATGATTATTTCAATAAAGAAGCAGGCACGTAGGCCTTTTAGAAAGATTTATACAAATGGAGGTGCAAATAATATACTAAAATTTACGTTAAGCTGTGTGTTCACGAAATATGAAATAAACAGACATTGTTCTGAACCCGAGTTAAGTAGCTAGAGAATTCTGGAATTCTGCAAAAAGGACTGTTCCACAACACCCAGACTCGAGTCACGATAGAAACGTTCGTTTTCTATATTGATCCCTCCGGTGATCAAATCTGGGATCCCTTCACACATCACATGAAAACCGTTATGTCAACCACGTAAGTCGAAAAATATCTATGCTAAATTCCTGTATACAAAATGCTTATGTGAAAACTTGCAAATTTTTATGGATATTCTTTGAATTGTGTTTTGTCTGAACTAATTAACCTAAGGAAAACTCCAACGTAAAAGAACAGCGTGATCGAAAATTAATGGTGGCGCCATCTATTGTTACATTTTTCGACTAACAAAATTGACTGCTAAATTATTTGTACAGGAAAATGGGCAATACATCATCACGTGGGCCAATGCGGATTAGTTAAGCTAGGAAGGACCGGCGTGGAATTTGTTTTCAATATTCCCAAATAAACTTAAAATTCGATTTGATTTTAAATCAGTTCAATCATTTGAAAAGCAATACATAAAGTATTTACTTGAACAATAACTCAAATAAAGCTTGTTTTTCAGACAATTTTCAATAACATTTACCGTAATCGTTTTAAGTTTTGAACATTGTAAAATCTAATATGCCATCTTAATAAAAGTTACCACTACATAACGCACTGCTCGAACGTCGACTCAAGCTTTTTAACAACACTATTAAAAATTGTACAGATATTATGAATTGTAGGCATAAAACCTAACATTTTTCCTCCAACTATAGTACAACTAGTCGGCCAATAAGTTGCTCCACCAGTCCAACTCGACTTGATTATAAGCAATTTTTAATTTAACCTACCAAACGATTGCATTGTTGTTAATTACCGTTTCATCCGTATTACTCACATCACGATCTTTGGAGCATATTCATCATAACGGATATTTAGCTGACTAATCGCATTCAATGCACCTCGAGTGCAGCGGAGCGTGGCTTTTGCAACACTTCGATGGAAACCAGATCCGGTGATGATCAAGTGCAATTTTTAAGAGATATCAAATACCATATCGGAATGACGTTTTTCAAAGTTATTAAATTTATTTACATAATATATTCTAGATATAATTTTGGAATACATACGTTATTTTGACACAGATATGTATATGACGACCGTTTTTTTGTGTCGGTTGTGATTAATCTTATCGTACTGCCAGTACTAAGTTCGAGTTCTGGAAGGGGCAGATGTTTGTGTGACGAATACGAGAATTTTACCTGAATCACGGACATTTATAAAAAATTCTATAAATATTACTATAAATATCTATTTATCATAAATGTATGAATATCCGTTAACTTAGCATCCATAATAAGCCTTACAGTGCTTACTTTGGTTATATTATTAGTATGAATGTAAGAATAGTAGTTTATGATACTGTTGCATAATAAGGGTTCTTATAACATGAGTGTGTTTTAAAAAAACGAGCCGTAGGCGAGTTTTTTTATAGTATCACACGAGTGTTATAAGACCAAGTTATGTACAGTGTCATACACTACTTTATCTACTCTCATACTATATTACGTAAAACAATGTTGCAAACAAAACCAAACTTTGTTTAAATATTGAAAAGATTTTTTAAATGTCAAATGTTGGCGCCAAGGTGCAAACATCGATTGTGAATGCGTGTTGCGTCGTCGCGGACTCGTTCATTGAAACCTTTTTAAAGTAGAGGTTCAACCTCCTTGGTCCAGCTGGAGGTTGTATAGGTGTATCGTTATGATTAAAAAGTTATATTATGATACAGGTGTCCATACAAGACCTGTATCGTAATTAAACTTTTTTTTTTATTATTTTTGGCCTGTACGTAATGTTTGTCATAAGCATTTTGTTTTCAGTTTTAGAATCTTTGTATTATAGTATCAGAGTAGATAAATATTATTATCAAACCTTAACGGTGTATAGAATATAATATAATTATTTAACTATAAATTTTAATTGCTAGTGGATAAAAGATAACTTTTTTTTTCGATATGAGTCAAGTGAGTGAATGTCAATCGTCATGTCATAGCTTCGTCAGCTCCCACGACTTCTTCGATGAGATCTTGCAACACAGTAAATATTTTTATTGGCTGTAGTAAGCTAATAATAATAAAAAAGAATTTTCTTTCCCAAATGGTCTGCAATCTCCGATCGGCCTGCCAAGCATGGAGATGAGGGCAAATTCACTCAATTTCCGAGTGTGGCTTCCGTTCTGGTAAGATGAAATATACATGTATATGAAATATACATGTAATAGAAAATAAAATTGTGTATATAAAAAATTGTGTTGTTAGATATGCCTAAAATCGTGTTGATTGCTTTGTAAACTACTAGCTGCGCCTGTCTTGCTTTGCAATGTTCTTTTTTGCTGACTATACATATATACCTTCCCTGATATACATACAACGACTTAACAAACTTTCATAACATTCTAAAAATACCGTTTTGTGCAACGGTGGAGATCCCGCTTTTCGCACCGATAGTCCTGGGTTCGGGTCCCGGAAGAGGCAGATATTTGTATGATGAATACGAGCATTACTGCATACCTGAGTCATGGGTTAATTATATTTATGTTAATATTACATATTTAAGTATCACACATGCGTCTATCCGTTTTCCTAGTATCCATAACTCTTACCTTATAGTTAGCTAGGCTAATTGATGTGAATGTAAGAATTATCATCAATGGTTTAAAAACACATAGGAACAAACATACAAACATCGATATTTATTTATACAGAAGATTCTACTGTCACGCTTTTAATCTGTAGCAATTCTTCACTAAGGCTCTAAAAACTAAAGAGGCCTTAAGGGTTTCAGCCCATTCAGGAGGCATGAATCATACTCTGTGGACTGTAGCGGTCAACGACTGTCACATGTTGCATCAGGTGGAACAACGGGCATAGTGCACTGAACAGCAGTATGTTCATTAGGAATAAAAAATACTTCACAAGTTGAGGCGTAAGGGTAGAGCAGACATTTTTAACCCTTTTAGTGCCATACATATTTTACCAATATATGCTAAAAATACCAGTAAAAAGTACATTTTTATAGATAATTCATATGAACAAGAGTTATATGAACGATGTTTATACAAAAAATATGCGATCTAAGATAGTTAGAATGCAATATAATGAAAAAAAAATACGAACACTTGGCACTAATAGGGCTATCATAGCATATCGGAGAGAGTCCCGGCCACGTGTTGCTGTTTTATTTTTAAGAAATGTCCGAATTAAATATTGAGAATAAGAATAGATGCGCCGTTGGTAAGTTAAAGTGGCTTTATTTAAATGTACGAAAGGAGCGGAAGTGTAGGAACGTAAAATTGTTACTTCTCAAAGAGAAAACCAAAACCTTATTTAAATACCATAAAAAATAGTTCTTACACTTCCGAGTAGTGTTGCCAATCGATAGTGGACTATCGATAATTAATCGATAGTCTGTCGGTAGGGGATAGATAGCAGGACTGTCGATCGTAGTATCGATAGCTCAAAACGTGACAATACTATTGAAGGAGTGCAATACTATCGATACTATCGATAGTATTGTTGCCCGTAAATAACAAACTATTGATAGTATCGATACTATCTATGTTCTTGGTAAACAGGCCTATCGATAGCACGTTAGTTTTCAGATTAAAAAATCGATAGAAATACTATGGATAGTTTGGCAACACTAATTCCGATCACATTTAAATAGAACCTCTTTTTAACGGTTTTTGCGCATTATTTATATTTAATCCTAGCGTTTCGATTCCTTTACAAGAGCCGTGATTGTAATAACTAGTAAACAAAGATTTGTTCCTAGGACGCTACTCGAGGCTATTGAAATCAGAAAACATCCTTATTTCAATAGAGATGAAGATTGGAGCGATCCCATAATTAAATTAATATCTCCAAAGACACACTGCAAGACCTAATGATGTAGTTAGCTCTTTTTGCAAATAATAGTAAGATGGTGGTCGGTCCCCCTGCCCGAGTTTTTGCCACCAGATCTTCTCTGAGGGGCCTCCCAAAACTGGCCGTAGACTCAGTAGTGTATACTTTAATCGTAGTGAAAATGTGATAACTAAATAAAATGCAAAAGGTAACAATTTAAATTTATATAAACTTTGACAGTTAGGAACGTGTCCGATTAAAATATTATGAAGGTAGTAGAAAATATGACGACCATTGCCTTAGTCACCCTGTTATCACGGCTCCTGTAAAGAAGTCAAAACGTCTGGATTAAACATAAATTGTGCGCAAAACGGAATAAGCCACATAATATTAAAAAAACAACAATAATTGTTTTAATATACAATTTTTTTTCCTCCTCCTCCATTATTACATCTCATTAAATTATTGTCTTCATAATCAAAGTTGGAGAGCCGATACATATTTATGTTTCTGCTATGCACACTTTTATTACGATACTGTACACCTAGACGGAATGCAGTGAGCAAGTGAGTCACACCAGCTATGCAGCCGTGAGTCATCCTCTGAAGTGGGCCAACTAGAACAAAGGTGGAGTAGAGCGGCTATTACAAAAAAATATTTCAAACCACCGTAGACTTATTATGACTGAAAACTAACAGTATTATTTAAATGTGTATTTTTCTGTTGATAAATGTAGATTAAAATATTGTAAAAACTAATTACGGTTTTACAACGTCATAGAATGATATACATAGATATTATTAACATTACATCTTTGATTACCCATGCATTGCTTTGATTATTTAATTTTTAAGCCTTTTGCTTTTAAAAGATATTTGTAATGAACATCTTTTAAAATAATTATGGAACGTGAGTAAAGATTTAATAAACGTTACAATATATTAAAAGTTAATTATTTATTTAAACAAATACTAGTAATTATTATTGTTTTAAGGTTTTCTTGTCACCATAAAGACATATTTAATACAGCAATTTAAAAAACTAAAAAACCTGACTGCATTTCTTTGTAATTTAGAAATGAAAAATACCCTAAACTAGAAGAAAAATTGAAGCAGTCGGGACCCATTCTAAAAAGTCAGCCGTCTATTCAGTAGATTGGAGTAATCTGCAATGCAATATATGTAGGTATGTGCTCTGAATTCACTAAGCCTCCATTTCTAGAATGGGTCCCGGCTGCTACAGTTTTTCTTCTTGTTTTAGGGTATTTTTCATTTCTAAATTACACAGAAAGCAAGTCGGGTTTTTAAGTTTTTTAAATAATCATTTTCTAGTATTTTTTTAGTTTTATTATTGAACTAGCGACCCGCCCCGGCTTCGCACGGATGCAATGCTCTACTATATTATGCATGTATTATACATATAAACCTTCCTCTTGAATGACTCTATCTATTAAAAAAAAACCGCATCATAATCCGTTGCGTAGTTTTAAAGATTTAAGCATACATAGGGATATAGGGACAGAGAAAGCGACTTTGTTTTATACTATGTAGTGATGATTCGAGCCGTTCATGCTGCAGAGCGTGAAAAACATTTGAATTTGGCGTCAAAAATCCACCCTTTTTTATTTTGATATACCCAGTGTCACTCACACAGTAAGTAAAAATCTAGCGACACCTCTCAAACTAAAATCTATCAAGCTATTCAGGTCGCAGAGCGTGCCAAACATACATACATACTCTCAAAAAACATAACCCTCCTTCTGGCGCAGTTTGGTAACCATTTACAATACGAGTTTTAAAATTTACAATAAAGACAAGAATAAATATAAAAATCTTTTTGAAACACTCCATGCCACTCTGAAACAAAAAGAAAAAAGTTACAAGAGGTGAAACATGCAACTTTTATTTGTAACATGAAGTAGGCTTGCAAAATGAACTTTTAATGAACTTTTTTAAAGACACACAAGTTGGAAACATGACAGCATCATGTGTAATTTTTAACTAAGAAGAATTTAGGATAATATTGTTGTTGTGATCTCTTGAATTGTACTGGAGCTTCCTTGAGTAATGCAAACGTTCAAATTTAAATTAAAATAATTTATTCCCAATTGCATTTGGGTCTTATTTTGATACTAGGTGATGCAGTCGCTAAGCATAAAGCTAGGCTAGCACCATATATTGGAGCGGAAGGTAATACATAAAAAAGGAAAAAAAAATCTTTGGGAATTTTGGCGAATTTCAATATTCGGGCTCAGTCACCATCTGGTCCTAAACCCTTTGATTTGATTCACCATAAAAAATATTAAAAACGGTTAAGAACTCTGGAAGTTATGGCGTAACAGACATTGCGCCATTGAAGCTGATCCATGGGAGCTTCGCTTCGCTCCGCTCCAATAACTAGGCGATGCAGTCGCTTAGCATAAAGCTACTCTAGCACCATATATTGGAGCGAAGCGTAATACCTAAATAATGAAAAATCATTTTTTTTTTCGATGGGAATTTTTGCGAATTTCAAAATTCAAAAAATCGGTTAAGAACTTGGAAAGTTATGGCGTAACAGACATTGCGCCATTGAAGCTGTTCCATAGGAGCTCCAATAATGATTCTTGAGCCCATTTAACCATAATGATAGCATGCAAATTATTTGGTTTATACATAACAAAATAAAATAATCAAACAATACAAAACACACTGACAGTATTAAAAAAATAGATAAATAAGAAGATATGGCAAATTACTGAATTTCAATAGATTCAAAAGTTGACATGTGTTTTATATTACTAAGATAAGTCTAGTAGACAAAACTAAGCATGGGTACCGTTGAACGAAGACAATCTCTTCAGACTTCTGGATTTGATACTTGTTGGTGAATTATGCAATAAAATTCAAAACAATGATTCTTCGAGACAAAGTAATTTTGTAAATTACTTTACTTTGTAAATTTTTTATATAAGAAGATGAATAGTTCTTTCGGATTCATAATAAAAAGATGGGGGTTGGCTTCCCGATCTAGTTTCTTTAAACAGTTATTCTGGGGAGGGCCTCAAATTTCCGAACTGGTGGTAATTTATAGTCCTCACAGATAAAATGAAATAACCAAAATTAAATGCCAAATAATAGATAAAAAACGCATTGCACATTAAATTGCAAGCGATGAAACTTGTCGATATACAAAATAGAAAAAGCTAATGGAAGTGATTTAGCTGATGTCAGTCAATCAATGGACGTACACGCGTTGATACGATTTTCTGTTTAAATAGATATGGGGGGGTTAACCACCAATGTTTGGCATACATGTGTTGTAAAATGCTAAAAAAATGTTACAAATAAATTACATTATTGTGTCATATTATGGTACATGCTTATGCCACTAAATGCTCAACACGAAATATTAATGGCAAAATATAATGGTACATTATGGTGTAAGTACTGTTATTATACTCTATTACAAAGATAGATGTCTTCTAGCCAACAATATATATATATATATATATATGCAGTATATATGTATATATATATATATATAGTATATATACATATATAAATGCAGAATTGTGACGTGGATACTGTGGAAAATACAATCACCTTTGTTTGCTGAATATCTAGATACAAATACACAAACGAATCGAAAAACATAAGGTACATATTATCTATATATATATATATAAAAAATCACTGTCATAGTGTTTGACCGTGATGAACTTCGAATCTACTCAATCGATTTTGATGATTTTTTTGTCACTTGCCTATTTTTTTCCTACTTAGAATATACGAGGATAAGTAGGATAACTTTCAATTTAATTTATGACACAGCAACGCGTAGCCGGGTCGGCTAGTATACTATATAATAGATACAAGTACGTAAAATATGACATTTGGCCCAAAAAGTAACCCCTAAGTTTGAATTTTGATAGTTGAGCAAAGTCTGTTCTAGAGCTGTACAATCCGGACAGAGAAAGACTTTGTATGAGAATTTGGTATTAGTTTGAGGCAGTATCATGCCCTTCAATTTAAGAGAGAGAAAGAGGATGCCGCTTAATACAAACCACACATGAAATATATGATAGTAATAATATATCTCACATTTACACAAATCAGCCTACCCAAAAGTTAGCAATGTGAGGCTTGTATTATGAATACCAGGGTAATGGTTTGATTGGCAAAACCAGCTGACAAAAGACAGGCAGTCCTAAGTCCGTATTGCAGGATCTTATTTTAACTTTGTTGCACGCTAAAAATATGCACAATTGGCGGATTTAATGCCATTAGGCATTCTTCTACTAGTCAACCGGAGAGTTAGAAACTGATAACGTATTGGTGGTGCATTGAAAGGGAAAATAGAAAATTAGAGCTATATATTACATAAACAGGCTATTACATAAATATAATGTCGTAAATAAAATAATAAACTACTTAAATATTGATACACTAAACCAAGACTGATACCTTATCGGCCTGGGTGGAGACTTCATACCACCTGCCAGGCTACCGAGTTGATAGCTGACCAGGGCCCGCGGAACCAATGGCAGTGTAAAGGTGCATACCAAGGTTTTTAGTGGTCAGGCCTCTAACCATTCTCCATAACTGTGTTGTAGTATGCACAATGCATTTTCCTTAGTATAAACTAGGGCGATGCAGTCGCTAAGCATAAAGCTTTGCTAACACCATGTATTGGAGCGGAGCATAATACTAAAGAAAAATAAAAAATAGAAATTCAACAAAAATTTAGTAAATATGCAAATATTAAAACTCCTTAACGATGAAAACTTTCAAAAACATTTTTGTTTAATGGGAAATACCATAGAGCCACTGTTTTTCGTCATTACTTTTTTATTTTAGCAAATTTCAACATTCGGGCTCCGTCGCGATCTAGTCCTAAACCTGTTAGTTCTATACATTACAAATAATATGAAAATCGGCTTAGAACTCTTAGAGTTATGGCGTCACATGCATTTCATCACTGAAGTTGATTCATGGGAGCTTCGCTCGCTCTGCTCCAATAAAAAGGTAACACACTTATATGATGCATAGAATATCAGATCATAAAAATATATATGAATACACAAGACACAAATATCTGCCTCTTGCGGGACTCGAAGCCAGGACCATCGGTGCGAAAGGCAGGATCGCTACCGTTGCCTTAAAAGTACCTGCAGACAGCTAATTCATTAGCCAGAGCAAAACAATAATTATGATCTTGAGATTTATTTAGATCAGCCTAGTCTTTGTCTACGTCTTTTGTAATATACCGTATATGCGCATTCTGGGAAGTGAGCTAATATTCAAACCTGGCAAACAAAATCCTCAAGAATTTCCTCAATACCAGCAGCAACCTTATGAATCCCTAATTTTTGGGCGCATATATATTCTTTGCGGATTTTTTCCACTTTTGAACAACCCCGATATAAATTAATTTTTAAAATTGGTTGGGCTGTTTATCACAAACAAAATTCAATAAAAGACTAGCAGAAACATCAATCACAAATCCCTGATTACAAATGTTTGATCAAATATTTGCTCCAACCGTAACGAGCATTACATTGTGACACCAGAGGGCGTGCCTGATGGTACACCAGAGCAATAAAGCCTTCACGCCATTCTCGTATTAGTGCCTTATTAAGACTGACTGCTATTGCAAAATGCATTAACTGTGCACGGAAGTAAAAATATTTAGTTTCGCCATTCAACGTGACGTTTTAAAAGTAATAACGTTGTTAAATATTATTCTGCAACTAAAAATATAATTTTTAATGAATATGTGGTTTACTATCTAAATTTCTATTATTAAAAAAGTCAGAGCGGTGGATGAAAACTCAACCTCTTTTGTAATTACGATCTTTATTTAAAGGCTGTCAAACACTTGTACGATGATGTCAAATCGAAGAGATAGCGAAATCACACATAATACACATTATATACCTCTAGTAACAGATTAGACTACGACAAAACCACAGACTCGATATTATGTGTGTTATATACATGTGTCAGTAACAGAAAGAAAGTGACAAAGATTATTGTCCACTAATGTATGTCTGTATATTATATGTATATTATAGTTAAGCGACCTTTACAATGCAAAGCTATCGAATCTAATTGGATCACCAATTATATCTCAATCTCTTCTGTGCAAGGCAAGTTATTCTTGTTGTAAGCATCATTTAAAAAGCTGTAACTCTTTAAATTTTTAAATACCTAGATAGTTAGAGCTAACATATTTTTCTTTCTTTATTGCTATTTACGAGTACAAAAAATTGACATTGTATTGCCTAAAATTATTATTTATTTAATTTTATTTAATAAATATAGGAAACTATATATCTAGATATAATAACTTTTTAAGTAAATTATAAATGTAACTGTCCTTTTCTATTAAATCAATAAATATACAATACATTCGCCCTGGCTTAAGGTGTTTTCTGCCGTTACTCCCGTTAGGAAAGCCTTTGCCCAAATATTGGGCACAACACCGCCCTGATGACGATAATTATGATACATTTTATTTCTGTTTCCAAAATTATACAAGTCACTACTCAGTTCACTAATTTTATACTAAAGATAATAATATCACAATGCACGTTCAAACTATTCCAAAACTATAAACTGCAGTATATCTCAGATATTAAAAAGTTCAGATACGACAATGTTTATGCGAGCCGTTCGCTTGTCCTACGAGGATAATGAAAATATTTTCAATTTCAACTTTATTACTGTTGATATTAAAACCAGGTCCAACAAACAACGTACGTTACAGCTAGTTCCAGTTTCCTGTTTAAATGGAAATAATTTTTATTACGTTAATGATAGAGTTTGCATCCGAATAACATGATTGTTACAAAGTACATATAGTTTTATAGCAATAAATATTTTTTTATTGCACCTTAAGTATTAAAACGAACTATCTAATCTAGCGATTTGATAGATGAAGGACAATTATTTGGGATTTTTAATTGGTAAGTAAAAAAATTAAAAGTTATTTACGGGATTGTTACCATGTATCTTGTTTTTAACGAGTTTCCGATATTTCGGCACTGTTGCAAGCGCCATGATCACGGAGCAACTGGCTCAAGTCTACAAGATACATGGTAACAATCCCGTAAATAACTTTTATTACTATAATGTAAGTGACCATGAAGTTAAAAACAATAAAAAAATAAAGTATTTTTAGTGTATTTTCCAGTACATAAGTCAGTTCAGCGTTTTAATACAATGGATACTTTATGATGATGACTCAGAATAAATAAATGTGATATAGTAAGTCAGTCATTCAGTCAGCCACCAGTAAGGCAGTCTTCCGGAAATTCTTCCGGGAAAAGTACTTATATAAACAATGAAATGCTGTTACTTACTAGGGTATACAGTCGCAATTGATAGCGATTAATCTCGCAAACATAAAGTCGTAACTTTTAAAGGTCTTATTATTTGTATCTTTTTAATGATTTTTGCATTTTGTTTGTGAGTGAGTTGTGCAATTAGTACATTTTGTCAATCTGCACATTCGTAAATTTATTTGTAAACTACTTTAGGAAGCAACTGTCTCCTGACATACGGGCTGTGTTCAGGAGACAGGGCACGCACTGAAATGTATCTTTTATGACTTACAAAGATTTATTATTATCTATTAAAAGTAACAGTCTTTTTGTCAAATCTGCAGGTGTTATATGTACTTTCATTTTGTTTCCGACTCAAGTGGTAGGTTTGCATTCATGGTTAAAAACTAGTAGTTTATTACTTAATAATATAATGATTAAAAAAATATACATAGCTATTTTTTCTTTATCGATTATATTAATAAACTATTACTTTTGATGTTAGTAGTCTATAGTTTATACCTAGAACGTGAAGAGAAAGCGCTGGCGTCAAGTAATAAATTCTAAAAAAAAATTACACAGGCTTGTTTAGGTCTTGGAAGCTTAATTAGAAAAGCACTCACCCGGATAGCAAGGGACGTGGGTTACTGTCCCACCTGTCACCTTAGAGTAGTAGATTTTTTTCTTGTAATATTTTTTTTAATTTTTTTTTTTTATAAAAAGTTTTAGAGAAAAAATTAACATGCGAAATCCAGCTCATTCATAAGTATTTTAATTTAATACAAAAACATCGTTAACATTTTACATCTTGAAATTTACGATACTTTAAAAGTAAATGCAAATATTAGGTAATACTCATATTAAGCGCGGCGAGGGCAAAGAACTCGGTGTTTCGTCGCTACCATTAAAAGTCTGGGATCACAAACCAGACAGTTGTGGTAGGTCAGTTAACTGAGTTTCGTGGAACGACTTTTGTTACGGAATAACCAGCTATTTCAGTGCAGCGATGTATAAAGAGGTCATGGTGTTAATAATGCATTTGTTTTAATTGAATGCTCTTTATTTTGCAATATACTTAATACATATTTAGGTAATAAATAGACACTGACAAAGGAAAATCGGAAAATGCTAACATACTGAAAAAAAAACAAAAGCGTTTTAAAACTTCTTTAGCTCCATCTATATATAAGATATTCGAAACGTAACTACAGATCTATTATCGCGTCTATGTTTTATGTCGGCTACATGTTCTTCGAAACGTCATGATTAAATCTACACCTACACTAATATTATAAAGAGGAAAGATTTGTATTTTTGTATGTTTGCAATCAATAAACTCAAAAACTACTAAGCCGATTTCAAAAATTCTTTCACCATTGGAAAGCTACAATCACGCTGAGTAACATAGGTTATATTTAATGCTGGAAAAAATTAAAGAATTTTGTCCACCCGTGCGAAGCCGGGACGGGCCGCTAGTATAAAATAAATTATGCGCAAAATCCGTAAAAAAAGTGTTTTATTCAAAAGTTATTTTCATTTCCTTTCTATAATAATTATATAATAAATAAAATATATATAATTTAATATTTAAGTATTTAAGCTTTGCAGTTCGAATGGAACAGTAGTCAGTGAGACCTGACAGTTTTATCGGGACTTGTCTTCAAGTTAGAGCTACTCTTTCAAGCTGCAGTCTGGAATATAATTATAATATTTCTTATATTCAAACTATTAGCCTAGCCTTAAGTAAGCACTGTATAAGCTAGTGTTACGGATAGACATACATTATAATACATAGATATTTCATATATAAATATATTGACGGTCGTTTGGTGCAGGATAGCGATCCTTTCTAAAAAACTAGTCTCACGTATCCAGATGGACTCAGTGCCCCAACGCTTCGCTATCCGGATGAATTTTTCCAATTTAAGGTGGGTGAAGAATGGATGAAAACACCACAGAGAGGATAGTATAGCAGAATTTATAATAAAATACCAGATGACATTAAACAGCTCCGATCCAACATGTTCCATTAAACATCACGCAAATGGTTACTAGAAAAAGCATTTTATTCTATTGACGAATATTTAAAATACAAATGACATGAATTATTAAAATCATACTATATAATTTTCATGAGACTGATGCATTTATTAGATTTAGTTTCGACTGAATAATAGCAATTTAATTTAATAACATTGTAAAAATAATAATAATTTAATCGTAATCAACGAAATAATGATATCATAACACTATTAGTATTGTCATTACAAAATAATTTTGGTTTTTTTTTGTGGATTGTGTATGGTGACGACGTATTATATTGTAAATGTCGTTACTTCTGTTAAAGCTGACAAGTTTCTTGCGCCCATTCTTCTTGTCAGTTAAAAGACGTCCTGAATGGGTGGTAGGTAAAAATGTTGGACGATTCAAAATTTCTTATTTTTTAGTGCATTTGAATAAAGTTATTTTTATTAAAATTGCTATTTATATAACATTTTCTTTAGCTTATAAAATTTATTACGATTAGCTCTATGATGATACATATTATAGTTCTTTTGCATGCTGTTCTATATGGCTAAATAGTTCCTATTTATTCTATTAGAAATAGCTTCTATTATTAATAAACATAACACCAACATTCAAGTGTACTTACCCTATTTAATAGCAAATAAAGTATTTGTATATGTATAGCCAATACCCCACCATGTCTGGATAATCTGGTTGATGATGGATGACGATATAGCCGAGCCCAGAGGTTATGCAGTCACAAGCCATAATATGTGTACACCGTAGAACCATGTTACACTGAATTTACTTATTTAATATGATATTCAAGAAATTGTTTAATCTTATATTTGTAGCTGGGTCGTTCTTCTTTTTTACCGACAGTGAAACGATGGTTTTCTGTTTTTTTGGTTTTTGAACTATCCACAATTGTGGTTTCTGTGTGGAATTTAAAAGAAATTGCACCTGTGTTGTCATAAGGACTAATTAAAGTTTCCTTTGCGGCAAATATTAATTCTTTTTTAATATTGGTTTTTAAAAAAAATATGTGACAGAGTGGCCTTTTTCTGTGGAGACCACATTTCGGTTTACCACTTTGTCACGGCATTCTACGGAAAACAAACGAAAAAATATGTTGATTGGAGAAAATGAAAAATTACAATATTAAAAGATAAGAAAAATATGGACGTTTATTCGAACCGAATTACAAAACCGTAAATATCAATACTCCAACGAGATGCCATAATAAGACGAAGGACAGACCATTGTCGGTAAAAAAGTAGAACGACCCAGCTTTGTTTTAGAACAAGTTTTTTTCCCAAACTTTGTAACGTTATAAAATACAATATAGACTACACAAGTTACATAAAAAACGAAACGTAAGATAGTATGCAGTAGTTGTGAACAAAAACTGATGAAAATACGAAATAGTTATTAGTCATATAACGAGCAGACGGTGCATCGAACTTGTCAACCTGAGTTTACAATCTCTGTACGCGTTTTATTGCTTAACCAAAGATAAGATAGAGGTGGAAGTGACAGCGAAATATGTTACAATAAATCAATGATTACTAAAAGCTTTTTATATTTCCTTTCTTCCATCGGACAGCCAGACGCACTGTAGGCTACCACCCTTTCTTGGTTGCTATTCCTAACTGTCGCACCAAGCGCTTCTCAAAATCTTTTATAATGCGTACAGCATAGGAGCTGAACTCCCTCCCTGCGTCTGTATTTCCGAGTACTTATAACCCGTCCGTATTTAAAGGCAGGGTGAATAGGCACCTTCTAGGGTAGCTCGTTCCATCGTTTGATTCTGTCTTGGCCCCCGGGCTTAATTGGGACCAAGAGCGAACCCATTAAAAAAAATATTTCTTACATTTCCGCGCACATTACGACCAACCTTCATAGAGATGAACATGCAAAATAAATCAATTTGATTCATATTTTAACAGTTAGAAACGTGGCGGATTGAAATATAAGGAAGGTAGTAGAAAATATATGACGGCTGCTGTAAAGGAGTTGAGACGTCAGGATTAAATATAAAATAAATTATGCGCAAAATCAAAACTATTTTTTATACTTAAATCAAGGAAGGAAGTCGGCAGGGTTGTTGTTAAAGCATACACCGTACATGTGAATTATTAAAATTACCATTACAATTGGATTAACCCAAAACATATATAAATAAAATAATAAAAATAAAATATTTATATTGCAGACAAGGTCCATATGAATACATTAAACCTTAACCTGGCCACGTGTTGCTGTGTCATAAATTAAAATGAAACCATTCCTATGTCCGAAGTCGAAGCGAATCCAATATAATGAAAAAAAAATCAAAATCGGATTAGTAGTTTTGGAGTTTATCGCGGTCAAACATTATTTTTATATATATAAATTTAAATAACCAACAGAAGTTACTATATATATTTTGTGATTGTGTTAAAAGGTCTCGCTGAATTAACTAAAATTAAAAAGCCTAACAATGACGAGAAGTAGGTATCTACTAAGTTTTTTATTTATAGTAAAAAGGTTTTGTCCCCGGCAAATCAGTTGAACATGATTTTGAAATCACGTGACATGCGCAGTAGTGAACAATGTACCTAAACTTGCTACTGCGCATGTCACGTGATTTCAAAATCATGTTCAACTTATTTGCCGAAGACTATAGACCACTATGTCGCCTGATGGTAAGCGGCGATGCGATCTATGATGTGACTGACGCACTTGCCTAGAAGATACCTATTCATTCATAACTTAAAGGCCCCTAAATTTTATTTGTCAGGAAACACAGTCTCAGGCAATAAGTATAAACAACGTTTTACTTTTTCCCAGTTTAGTTCCATCCATCGGCTATACATCTCCGACAGAATTGTCCCTGTTAATTTAATTTTTCGTCGCGCGACAATGTTGCGGGCGCGCCGAAATGCGGAGCCACATATTAACCGCGGCTTTGACAGATTTTACTGCCACGGACGCATTGCTTTAATCAAGCGAGTGGGTTGCTATTTACGAACGTCACTACGAGGACCCAAATTGAAATTAATATCGGTAAAAGTACCTACTTATTAAACAATATATATATTCATACATTCAATTCATTTAAAAGTAACTAAAAAATATATTTAGGTCGTTACCTCGAATAGTTTGCTTGCTATACTTAGGATTTCGATGACGCATTGGTAAGTGTGTTCTACCTATGATTACGAATGTGAAGCAACGTTCGCAGAGGTTAGACATCAGATGGGTGACCAAAATTTCTTGAACTTCTCTGTGCTTCGGAAGGTAGGAATAGCATGTACTAACCTAGTTTAACGTTCCATTGTTACTAAATCGATACTGTTTCTCAAAAGTAATAAATTTATTGATTGTTACGTTATAGTATAGGCTGCATCTGCAGGGCCGCAGACGGCGACGACGACGAGGTGAACTACTCCCGCAAACAGCTGCTGCTGATGTGGAACGAAGAGGGATAGGTGAGGATGGTTGGGATTGCCTCCTCCCTTCCCACGAGGGCCTGCGCAGAATGGGCTTGGGACCCTCCGAGGGGTTGTAGACTGATCTGCCAAGGGCAGACCGTCGTGTCTGCAAGAGTTCCCGTGGCCCTCCCTGTTCCATTGTTTTGTCAAATGAATCAACATCAGATAATCGTAAGTGGTTCAATGAATCAATGACACCAAGGTACTTGATGGGATGTGAAGTTTTTAGTGGATAGGCCTCTGCACAGCAACCCGAACGAGCTTTTATCGTTGAATAGCTGCGCAGGCGAGAGTCCCACATAACTTTCGTGGCGCTCCCAGCGGCGGTGGTATGCGTAAAGCATTTCCTCCACGTTAAAAAATTGGTTGCCTGTAAAGTCGGTATACGGGCGAAAGTTTTACGTGACAACGACTTTGAGTGGTAAAATAATTTAAATGTGAATATTCATTCGTATAGTAGGAAAAAGGATGAAATAATAGTAACAATTTAAAACATTTATTTATACAAAGAATTATATTTAAAACATTAATTTATAGGCACGCGTCCCTTCCACTTTTTATGTCTGTCTCTCTCGCTCTTAGGCGGGCTAACCATGCCCGAGTGGAAGGGACGCGTGCCTCTCACTCGCTCTCATTGTGAGCGCATAACGTGAGCGGAGCGTAACGCAGTTTCTTGAAGTGTCACCCGGCAAACCAATTTATAAGACGTTGTCACGTCAAAAAAAGGCTGCATCTGGAGTCGTTAACAATCCGCATTGAGCCTTCGTAGTGGGTATAGCCCATTTTCCCTACGGTGTTTTCGACTGGTGTCCGGTAGAGTAAAAATAACACCAACCCTCACACTTAATGGTGTCCTACAAATGATATTGCAGGTAATCACCATACACCACCGTAGACCGTGGTGAGGTGTGGTGGTATGTATATATCCCGTAGACCACAAAATGGGCAGAAACGTTTTACGAATCATGGTCTTTTACTACGACCTCCAACCTGCCTGGAGATTATGACAAAACCATTATTGAGGAAATCTTCCGTCTAGAAACGGACGTCTGAATCCTCAATCTTTTAGGTGAGATGATGATGCAAATAAAATCTATTATCATTATTCACCATCAAAAATACGCTTACGACACATAGTAACCATTACCTTAGTTATCCTATGAATACGGTTTAGAAGCCATTTCTGTTTCAGGAAAAAGAATTCAAACTTCAGGTTAAAAAGAAACGATTTTTTTCAGCACATGCTTTTATTAGTTGATAATAAAATATATATATTACATAAAGTTCAGTCCTCTTTTTTTGTATTTACTCATAACTTAATTTCTAATAATTACAATAAACATAGATCTTATATCAAAATCTAATACCTACACGCATAAACAGTTAAGTAAGGCTCTAATTTTAAAAACTAGAATTGCTTTTTATACAGAATATAAATGTTAAAGACGCTTTTTACTTTAGCTTAGAGGTATTCACTTATTAAAATAACACATTAACAAAAAAACCACACCAAAATATCATATTCGTCGAAATATTATATTTTGCTAACTACACCCCCACATGTACACTACCAAATACCATTAGCAATCTTTTTCACGGGAAAATTTATGTGACATCCACTCGTTTCACGTAGAAATTTTTATTCCCGGCTAAATATTACGAACGCTGTCTCTCCCTCGTAAATAATATCCTTTTCTTTCCTTAAGAAACAACCGTGGAACTTTAGCGGAGTATGTGGGATAGCCTCTTAGTGTGCATTGTCCAGAATTTTTGCGTCCAGTTCCGGAAAATTACAGTCGAAATAGACGGAACGAAATGTTTTGTTACTGAGGAAATATAAGAAATGAGTATGTACAATTCATTGCTACTTTAAAAAGGGCTAACATTGAATTTTTTTATTACAAATGGTTCTCTTTTGTATATCCTAATGTTGTGATCCTATTTTCTGTTATTGGAATCTTTTTCGTCTTAAGTTACGATACGTACAGTACGTACATATAAATAAACTAGCGGCCCGTCCCGGCTTCGCACGGGTGGACAAAATTCTTTAAATTTTTTCTATTATCAAATATTTTTCCGTTAACGCCATCTAGCGTCCGGTAGACGAACTACTTGCGGTTAACGCATTGCTATGGTAACGCATATACAATGGAAAAAGAGCGGGGAAAAGAGCTGACAGACAAGCAACAAAATTGTGATCTTAGATTATAGTATTGATTCCACACACTTATGCGTACTTACTTTTTAAGAACGAGATACAAAATTGTTTATAGCTTTGTTTATAGCATTTACACGAAATCTGTTTGATTACATTAGTCTTGTCTCCGGTGGAATCTATTGATCATGATAAAAAACTAAGCTATTTTGTACTAAGGGTACTAAAGAATGTATATAATACATAAATATTTCTTTCAGTTACACCAATTTTGCTTAGCCCAAAGTTACGTAGTAACTATTAAGTAATCTGTGTCCAAAGTAAGCACTGTAAGGTTTGTGTTATGGATACTGAGGTAACAGTTAGATGATGTTTCATATCAAACATGGACATGTTATATCGATAGAAATATATAAATACCGATGACTGAGGTACAAATGCGCGTTACTCATCCTCATCACACTAAGATCTGCCTCAACTGGAACTCGAAACCAGGACGAACGGTGCGGAAGGCAGGAAAGCTACCGGTGCACAAAACAGTCGTTGGTAGAAATAAACGTTTAACGTCTGGTACTAAGCAAAGCTCGGTCACTTATGTACGGTTTAAATTAATCTATTGGAGATAATAAAATATAAGTTGTTTTAATATTATAAATGCATACTTAATAAATTAAAGACAATCCACAAGAAAAAAATTAGTAGCAATATTATTACAAAGGGTATTTCCGAAGTTAGATGAATCTACAGCTAGCGACCGTTACTGCGGTATTAGTGGCTGTGGGTGCAATTCTGCTAGTGGACTGTGCAAATAATTGCGTGATATCATATTTTTCTGCTAAATTTAGAACTAGAATTTGCGTTAACAACTACGCCTCCGAGCTGAGGGCTTAGATTCGACCCCACAACCTTTCGCTATCCGGGCGAGTGCTCTGACCGCTGAGCTACCGAGACGCTGGCAAACGAGTCGAATTTTACAAACGTATTCCAACTTCTACTATGAGCTAGTATCGTTCCACCAATGTTAAACGCTAACTACCTTCAACATCGACAGTAATAATTTTAGAAATATTAAACAATCGATTAAGATGGAACCAGCTATAATTGCGGGTTCCCACCTGAGGGATCACAGGCGTAGTTGTTTTTTATGTATGCGTATGTATGCGTATTTTATATCTTATAGAAATATTGCATTGTAAATGCAAAATATTAAATAAAATCACATAGGTAAGAATTTATTATATTTTTCTTTAATTAAGCATTTGATTGCTACACTCCTATATTTAAGTATTTTTTGATAAACATTTCTTTGTTGTTTACAATATAAATAACACTAATATCAGTCGGTCTCTTAGATGTGAGAACAGAGCCGGTCAATCAGTCTCAATGCATGTATTTGACATAACAAATAATAACAATACCAAGATATTTTTTGTCGGCCGATTAGTGCAACGGTAGCGATCCTGCCTTTCTCACAGACAGTCGTGGGTTCGAATCCCTGAAGGGGCAGATGTTTGTGTGATGAATACGAGCATTTGTACCTTAGTCAAGAGTATTTATATATATATATATATATCCTCCTGACACCTAAGCATTTACTGAAATTACTTGCAACTACGGCCGAATGTACTTTACAAAGCATTAAACTGTTTTTGTTGCAAAGGCCGAGACCTTGCTAGTTAAATAAAACATAAACTAAGGTTTTTCCCGAGTTTTCACTAAAACAAATGTTTCTTAATATTATTTGACGAAGACATTGCGCATATTTGTGTTTAGATATTTTTTGTCTTTTATAAAGGACTTTAGGCCATTAAGGCATAAGTAGGTTAGTTGTTTAAATAAAACAAATTATAGAAATTAGTAACCAAACAAACTTATTTATTAATTTTTATCGATGTAATAATAAAAAGTCATAAGACTATGCAATCAACAATCTATTTTTAGTGTTTTTTCATGAGACCTTTAATTAAATTCAAATAATTTATTTTAACAAAACAACTTAATAACTCTATCTAATTGAGATCTTTCTTTTCAAATAGGAACAATACTATTCCAAGTGTCTTATATATAATTAATAAACATTTTAAATTAAATATGTCTTTGATTACATCTTAATATATTTATTATCAAAACAACTAAATTCTTCGTTGGTCAAATAGAGATCATTTGTTGCAAATAGGAACAAAATTATGGCAATTACCTTCAATCAATAAATAAAAATTAAACCCACATGAAAATTAAATCATGTCTGTTTCAATATTCTAGGAACCTTCTCGGTTTGTAACATTAATAAAAACAATATAAATTAACAATATTAATTGGTAAAAGTTAACATAATCACAATGAGATAGACAAGATAACTTTATAAAGAACTGTGAAAGTCTACAAAACAATTGCGGTTTGGTGTCAAACATAAATGCATATTACAATTGATGCAAACTACTGTTGTTTTTTTGGTGCACGAAGGATTTCGGCAGCGTTGTTGTTTTGATTGCATGTCAGGCAAATGATTAGCTGCATGAAGACGTTTAGCCTTAGGAGGTAAAGGTTTCGCAAACTGTCTGCCACGTTTTCGATACTCTTCTTCTTCTTCTTCTTCTTCATTTTCAGAATCATATGTCAAATCTTTATATGTGCTTTTGAGTATCAAGAACTCAGAAAACTCCATTTTAAACTCTCTTAACTTAAATATTCTATGGACAGGTTTTCCCAATGCTTGATTATCCTGTTTATATTTTATCCAAGAATTAACAATTGCGAGGTTTAACATGTGGGAAAAAAACCTCACAGTCCATTTGTGGGTACGAACTCGAGACGGACAAACAGCCAACAACCTGTCTGCAAGGTCCACTCCTCCCATGTTAGCGTTATATTGTCTGACGATTTCTGGTCGTTGAACCGAAATGTACTGTTTAAGCTTTTTATCATACCTTTGAACCATATCTATGGTATCCGCGGCATGGATACTCGAAGCAAACAAAATGGGCTTGTTATCATACCATTTTGTTACAGCAACTGCTTTATCCTCTCGTACTAAGACATCATAACTACCTCGACCTTTGCGTGAAAGACATTTGTCACTTTCGAGATCATTTCTCAGGTATCCTGGAATTCTATTTTTCATCATCGTTCCTGCACACTTAAACCCTCGTGAATTGAGTTCCTCGATGAGTTTAAAAGTTGTGAAGTATCGGTCACAATAGATGATATGACCAGGCACCAAGGTTTCAGTTAATTTTAAAACTACGTTCTCACACAAAGAATATTTTACTTCAGACTCTTCAAATGTCGTACTCCCTTGGTAAACCAAAATATCACATACCAATCCATTGGGGTTTGCGAGAACAAAAGCTTTTAAACCAGTTGGATGTGGTTTTCCCGGGCAATATTGTCTAATTGCACAAGCACCCGTAAAAGGAATAATCATTTCATCGATCGATTTTTTTTGTTCTCGGTTTTGTGCGCGACAGCCTTGTATTACTCGATCTAAAATATATCGAACTTTCCAAAGTTTATCCTTCTGTTTTACTTCAGTGGTGACATCAAGATCATATACAAGCTTCAATGAGTTCCGTAGTTGAATGTATCTGTCACGAGACATGGCCTCAGTTATAATGGGAATAGCGTATTTACGATTCCAGTACATCCTTAATTGCGGGTAGTTTATGCATGACATTAGCAAAGTTATACCCACATAGGTTTTGCATTCCTCAATAGATAACCTAAGAGGCTTACCAGATTTTTCGATAGCTGTCTGGTTAGACTTTTCTACAATTAATTTGTACAGTTCCTCATCCAAGTATTCTTCCACATACTCGTTGATATTTGATGGATCCTGAATGGATGGCAAGTAAGAGGGAGAGGACAAACCTGGCAAATCAACGTCGAATTTATCTCTTTTCCACGAAGCACCATCTTGTGGCCGACTCGAACCGTGACTGCGAGTGCCACCACGTGTACGAACCCGACAGCTAGCACGTCGTCTGCCACGACCTCGACGACCAGTGGTCCTGCCGAGGCTACGAGAACTACTTCGACCGCTTGACAAATTGCTATCATCGCTATCGTAACTGTCGCTCGAGCCTTCATCTGCTGATGATCGGGATTCATTGGTAAATGCCTCAACGAAATCTTCATCCTCACTCGAGTCTTCATACTCGGAGTTATTTAACAATTCCATAATATCGCTGGTTCGTAACGCTGAAAATAATATTACGCTACTTTAAGTATTAACGCCGAAAGTGATATATATATAAGATCAATTCCATATACTTAAAACATGAATTGAGAACGAAGTGACTTTCTATAGGTTTAATTTATTTACGACGGTTTATCTACTTTATTATTTTTTTATTTCTCCCCAAAAGTACGTGAATTCCAAAGAATGTTTACTAATTTGCATTTCTATAAAAAATCTGCATTAAAACAAGTGAATTTAACAAAAACATTTTAAGTTTTACTTACTTCGTCGGCCACGTGCCGCCATCTTAATGAACTCCTGAGCACGCGTCGCAAGAATGGCAGCCACTAGGTATGACAATTCTATCGAACTCCAAGGACAAACTATCGCCATTGCTTAAATTTCATTGGATACAAGCAATCACTTGACCAATACTTTTTTAGCGGGAGAAAACAAACACTCGGGAATTGATGCTACATGAAGGACGGTCGTCCTTTGTCGAAATAAGAAGTTCAAAAATATTCGGCCTTTAGAGTACGGTTTATTTAGAGCTTTGTAAAGTACGCCAGGTGTAAGGAGGATATATATATATTTCTATTAATATTACATATTTATGTATGTCTATCCGTTACCCTAGTATCAATAATACAAGCCTTACAGTGTGCTAGGAGTGCAAGAAATATTATTATTATATTTTTACAATTAAGAAATTAATGAAAGTATCGGTCCCCCTATTATTTTATTTAGATTAAGAAAACCGTTAACAGTCGCGTAACAATTGAATCATAAAGAAACTCTTATTCACGAATATCACATACATTACTCCGCCATCTTCTATTATCTTAACAGAAAAAAAGTCCAAAACCGTCTCCTGAGATGTTATCAAGTGCTTAATGACACGTTTTAAAATATTGTCCTCAACCATCATGACAGAAATAAAAAGACCAATATTATCTCATTGTCCTATTTTTTTTCTATCAGACCGTATTAAATTTGATGCTTTCAAAATTGTCGTGATCAAAATTCCTTTGTTTATCTCCCTTGCTGTATCTGTTATAAAAAGACCAACACAATGCATATTTTGAATACGACATGACCTGTGAACCGGTGGCGTTTTGTCTTTTGACGTTTAGGATGTGGTCGCTTCATTCTTTTGGGGTCATAGACCTATGGGTTTGGGAATGGTGTGAGTCATTTTCATTCCATAATCGTCGTCAATCATTTATGGGTCGATCACAATTAGGATAACCCATATTTCCTTAGAAATTATTTATTTTAGGCTTTGCTATTTGCTAAATAATAATAATAATTATTACAATCACACTAATTAGTCTAGCTCAAAGCACTTTAAGGCTTGTGTTATGGATACCAGGGTAACGAATAGACATACATATAATATACTAGCTTTTTTTCAATAAAAAGTATTCTATGTTACATCTAATACCTCCAAGAATATATGTACGAAGTTTCACGATGATCGGTTTAGTAGTTTTTGCGTGAAGGCATAACTAACAAACTTTCATTCACATTTATAATATTAGTAGGGATGTTACATAGATATGACTCAGGTACAAAGGCTCGTATTCTTCACACAAACATATGCTCCTACCGAGATTCCAACCCAGGACCATCGCTGCGAAAAGCAAGGTCGCTACCGTTGCACCAAACGTTTTGTTGTGTCGTCACTATGGTTTGCAAATAATTAGCCGATGACACATCAGATAGCTGAGTATAAGTTTGGAATTATGCAAATTTTACAATGTTTAAATTAGGGTTTTCAGATCAGAACTTATTGTCATAGTATTCATATTTATAATACAATTATTTATACAAAAACTGTAGTTAGGTATATACGTTTAAAAAACTTCAGACCTCCTACTAACTAAAAAGTTTGTTTATGTGGTGCAACAGTGGTTTATATGATGATAGAATTTGTACCTGAATAATGGGTATTAACATATATATGTCTATCCGTTGAATGAATGAATTAATAACCTCTATTCGAAATAATTTTGAGTATGTTACTCTACTAGTTACTCTAGTAGCATTCGGAAGGGCTAAACGACTAAGGCCTACCCAGCTGAACATCTGCCTCGGCCTAATCTACGTAACGCTGTAATTTTCGCTTTTTAAAGGAGTTATGAGTTCTGGTGAGTAGTTTATTTAAAGTTCACCTGTAAAAAACAACCACATCTCCGAGCTTTTCGCTGTGTATTTAAAATCTCATAGAATTATGGCATTGTGAATGCAAAAAAAATGGTGATTCCTAATTTATTATTGGTTCAAAATGAAAGAAGTCGTAATGGCTCGCGTGCCTATTGAGTGATTGCAATAATTTTTTTTAACACCTTATTATTAAAGATTCTTTTGAGAACATGGTACAAATATATTGCCTTATTTGGAAAAATGTAGATGATATTCAAACGTCATAATGTCCTTTGTCTTTATCGGAAAGCTAAAAAAGGCCTTACAGAATCACTTAAAATTATCGTGTCAAACTGACGTTTTTCTGACTATGACAAAAAAAGATTCTGAGAGCGTTTAAAATAAAAAATAAATAATGAAATATTCACAACAATTAGCCTAGCTTAAAGACCAATTGATGTAAATGAAAGAATTATTTTTTCTGCAATTAAACAAAGTATTTAAAATAAAATTAAGATAAAAAAATTCAAATGAAAAATATCTCATTGATCATATTATGATCCTAATTCAATTACACTCAGTGTCGTGGTATCTTGAATTAAATTGTTCATTCACAATCAAAGCGTAGAATATTACTTAAGTATTCACATCTTATTTGCCAATATTGTAATATTACGCCAATTTATTTGAATAAAATAATTAATCGTATTTCACAAGATTCAAACCTGTGATACTACAGCTTTAAAAAAAATATCCGTTAAAAGTTAACAAAATGTAATAAAATTTTATCAACTCTATTGTTGTTTAAAACAATCTCTACACCTGTGTTTGATCTTCCCATATAAATAATAAAATAATGGGCCATTTTTGATGTTAATTACATGAATTAGAAGACCACGGGCGATCTGATAAATTTCGTTCATGAGATGTCAAAGTTCAAACAAGGGTAGGTAACGCAAGGGGAAGTTTATGGGCACGAAAAAATTTTTTTTCAACATTAGTTAATTTTAAGTTGCTTCCTTTATATTTACTTAATCACCAATGGCTCGAATGATTTACACTTGTGATACCTATTTTAACAATAAAGATATACTTATTACATTAGCTAATAAAAAAAATAGTTATAATTAATTTTGGTGAAATCGACGGTCCGTTTATTGAAATTTGCTATTTTTAAGATACATAAATATTTATTTTATGGTTTAACAATTAATAATTTAACTTATTCATGTATTCGTTACGTTACATTGGGAAAAAAGGAAATCCATTTTTTGTTATAGATGTCTGTAGTGAACGATATCTCGTAAAGTATCGATTAAACGATTTCAAATTTATGCTCGTTGCCAAGATGACACTTCACACTAAAAAAATGATTTTGTTCCTTTTTGTTTCGTCCATTCAGTTGTGAGTAACAGGGTGTTAAAAATGTAAGTCAACAAAGAAAGAAATCGGTAAAATTTACAGTTTTTCTTTGATAAAGGCGAAAATGCAAACCAGGCGGCTTAAATTGTGAATGGTGTTTATAGTGCCGATACTGTAGCAGCTAATTTTGGTTTCGTCGATTCCATTCAGACATTTTTGATGTTAAAGATGCACCACGCACAGGCAGGCCCGTCGTCGAAAATGTCAACGAAATCACAGAAATAATCAAAGTTGACCGGCATATTAGTAGTCGTAGCATCGCCCAGGAGCTGAAGATTGACCATAAAATAGTAAATAATTAATCTCATATTATATAAGTAGCTGACCCGGCCACGCGTTGCTGTATCTAAATTAAGATGAAACCTATCCTATGTCCTAAGTCGGATCCAATTCATCAAAATGAAAAAAATCATCAAATTAGGGTTAGTAGTGTCGTCGTTCATCGTGTTCAAACACTGTGACATGGATTTTTTATATACATACTAGCTGACCCAGCCACGCAATGCTGTGTTATAAATTAAAATAAAACCTATCCTATCTTTCAAGTTATATCAAATAACAGATATTTACGAAATTTGATCAAAATCGGTTAAGTAGTTTAGGAGTCCATCGCGGACAAACAACGTGACACGTAATTTATATAAATTAAGATTATATATATTAAGATATATATATCAAGATAAAGATGTTCATATGATGCTAACTCCTTTTAAACTGTTTTTACACCCAGAATATTGTATATCCCATATATAACTTTTCTTGAATCATGAGAAAGTAACTGACTAATAACAAATAAATACAACTTAATGTTCTGATAACTTAATGTGAAAAATAAACAAAAAACTTACCAACCCTCCCCATATTTTAAGGGAAGAATATGGCTACAAATTATATTTTATTAAGATATCTTTTAATGCGGAAATAAAAACTCATGTTAACAATGTCGACAGGGAGTGACAAGCAATTTGAATAACATTTCATTTCACACGTTGACCGTCTGCAAATTTTAATTTAATGTCCATTGTCCAAAAGTAATATTGTCTTCAACGGCAAAGGAATTTCTCTAACAAAGAGCGGACAATGAAATTTATGATAGAAGCGAATGCATCTCAAATTTACGTCTATGAGAAGGGTTAAAATAAACATATGTAATCTCTAATATTTATGGTCAATTATGTCCAGTAAATGGACATTCTGAATGATGAAGGGTTATTAGTAATGTTTGCGTAATGGGTGACTGGATTTAGTCGTCTTATTCGAGTTTTTATGTGAAACGGTATTTAATATAATACAATCGGTTTTAAAAGGTTGTCCAGCATTAGAAGTGTCAAATTTTATATCCGTGCAAACTTACTTATTTTTTAAACAATTAAAAGAAAGACAATTAGATAAAATAGTTTATTTTTCATCTGATTCTACTCTTTTGTATTCTTCTACTGTACTCGTATATCACGGAAAGAGCAGAATCTCCCACCACAAGCCTTTTGCACGCTTCCTGGATTGATACCGGTCATTTTTATGTAAAATGTAAACAAAATAAACTTTTTTTTTTATAAATAGTATAGGTATTTAAACGTGTTGATAAAGATTTTAAGCATGTTCTTAACTTCTATCTTAACAGTAGTAAAAATCGTAATCAAATTCTCGTTTTGCTCGATACTAACATATTCCAATTGTTTTAAAAGTGTAATAAAAATATTTCAACGACGATCTGTTTTAAATGTGTAAATTAATAATCAGAGCAAAGAAAAAAGAATAAATTTTTATATCATAAACAAAAGAAAATTAACAAAATCAAAGGTGGGATCTTTTTTTAAGTACTAAGACAACTGTGTCAGAAAGTCAATCTTCCATAACAAATCGTGTTATGTACAGATTTTTTTACAATAATTCATTATTCTTATTTTATAATATGAAGAACATAATAATACAAAATAAAATAATAAAATGCGTGCTTAAAATAATAGTAAGCATTGATAACGCAGCATTTTATTCTAGACAAGACTAGCCAAAATCACAATTTTAAGATTAATTTAATACATTTTAATTGTTTTTCAAAATGTAATCAAAATGTTTCAGTAATAAAAGGAAACAAATGGAAAGCATTTAAACCTTCCCACTTTATTCAATTCAAGACATAAAAGAATTTTGGCTCTATCACTCAACAACTTTGTCATAGTGAAAGGTGACATCGTGTATTGTAAGAAACCATGTCTCATTTTATAGGACGAGTCGACACATAAATTCGTTACTTTATGATCTAGAATTAATACCCTCTGCTCATTACTGGCTATTCTTAGGGGTATTTGTTTATGGGTCAAGGAAGAGTTACTGTGTGAAGAATGTACGGCAGGGTATCACCCTAAGTAAAATCAGAGGGGGCATTTTGAAATATTGTAATGCCGTGGAGAAATCGAAGCATCTAAAGGGATAAGATTGACTTGTTAAATGGCTTTGACGTAGCTATATCTATTTTCTTTTGTTTTGGCTTAAGAAGACTCTATTCTGTGAGAAATCTAGATCATCTTAAGTCCTCTTTCCATCCACCGTTCCACAGAACAGTGCTTCGGTTGAATTCTCCCGTTGCACGTATAAACTTTACTAAACTACTGTACTAAATACTTTTTTATTTGGTACCAACACAGGATTTTAACATACAATACAAAAACAGTATATAGATAAAAAAAACTAAACAAAAAAGAATAATTAATTATCAATAACCTAAAAAAATACTAATTATTAACTTACATGTCCCACATCTGTACCAAATGGGTGACCGATTCAGCTTATGTCAGCTCGAGGGCCCTTTCTTTTTTTGATACATGGAAGCCCCCGCATGGCCGTATGACCAAGTTGTACAGAAAGATTTCCTTAAATGTTGATGTTCTTTAGGATACCTTACCTAAAATTAAAGGAAATGTACTCGGTTGCCAATTTTGTTTTTTGTTTCTAGTAATTGCCAGTACTGATTATTGAACGCGTAAGGTCTATGTAATATTGTAATGTTTAGTCTTAGTATGTCACAGTTCCGTGCACATTACTTTTTTTACGGAAAAGCGCGCAGAAGCTCATAATTTATTTTATATCTAATCCTGATATTTCGACTCCTTTACAGGAGCCGTGATTACAAGATGACTTGCAATGGTCCTCACAGATTTTCTATTACCTTTACAATATTTTAATTGGGCGTGTTTAGAACTGTTAAAATTTCTATATACAACGTCAGGATTAAATATAAAATAAATTATGCTCAAAATCCGTAAAAAAGTTGTTCTATTCAAATGGTATTTGTAACTTTGCTTTAATTAGTTTGAGAAAATACTGTTTGTATTGATGTAATAATTGTTGGTCAGTTTAAATAAATAAATAAAACTATCTACCGATTTTCGTTATAGATATCTGATTTAACTTCATCTAATGTAATAGGATTGCCAAAAGGTACAGACGGAAAGCTATTCATATGCTTCAGTTTCCCCTCGCAAGTTTTACAAGGTTGCACACAAAACATGGATCATCAAAACCATTTATGAAACGTATCGAATCCATTCAAATGTATAACACGCTTATTACCTTGTTTAATAAACATTGCAACATTGTTGATTACAACCGAAAACCAGTTTTTGGAACCGTAAAAAAATTGCGTCAATTCAATAGGATTGATACCCTTCTTGCAACTGACAAATGAGCAAAAAACCAACAATGGAAGACAACCAGAAGTACATTTTAATATTCTAGTTTAAATAATGGAAGCACTTGAATCATTATATATTTTGATGGACGATAAAATCCTTTTTTTAAGTAATAAAGCATTCCTTGAGAAAGTATTAATTGGAACAAACGAATAAGACAATTTTTATGATAGTGAGAAATTTTGTAATTACACTTCAGTCTATTGACGAACAAGTTTCATTAGTCGGTAACTTTTTGATATGTCGCACCTGCATTTTGCCAACTGACAAGCGGCAACGACAAGTAAAGCAAGTAACGCATGAGGACATTAAATTTCTTTATCTAATCAAACTTATGTACAAGAATATATTGACGGCGAAGTGCCAATACCTCCTAACTGAAATTTTTCGAAAAATTTGCTTTATTGTCATTTCCCATTCAAATTCGTTACTTGCACGTTTTAATGAAATTTCCTAAGCGTATTTTCAATTTCAAGTGCATCAAGTTAAAAAATAAATAAACAATTTTTTAACTAATTTTTAACTTGTCAAGAAATTAAACGTGTTTTTCAACTTGTGTATTATTTTGAATTTAGCAATTAGGTGTTAATGGCACTTCGCCGTCGACATTTAGTTTATATATGAATTTTTCGTTAAGAGAGAGAGAAAACATATTACTTTTGTTTAAATAATATATTAACTGAAAGAAGAACGCCGTGATTTATCTGAATAAAAACAAATCTAAATTTAATTCTATCTTATACCCATCAAAATAGCACGAGGGTACATACAAACAGACAAAGAGTATCCGTTACACCCATTAAATATCCAATTTCACACCTCTCCAAACACTTAACTATATTGAAGACAAAGATAGCACATCATTAAATCCAAAATGGTCAAATAATGACCATGAATAAATAATATACTGAGATAAGATAGAATAAGGGTCTCATCTGCAACAATAGAACCCCAAAGGTGTGCCACAAGGAGGTAGCTTGGGACCTCTGTGTTATTAATTATTTGTAAGGGAATTGTATCACTGTATGTCAGTAGATTGATGTACATCCTTTTGTGTCACTTGTGATATAATATTAACAAAAAGTTTGAATGCAACACGATACATTTCGTAATGGGAACTCGTCAAAAGGTCATCTTGTTGTCATATAAGCTGTTGATGTGTTTTATGTCGTTACAATTAAATTGCTTCTTGTCAATGATAGCTGTATTAATAGTGTCGTTCCTAAAAGCAAAACAAAAATTGCAGGAGCGAGCAAGGTTAATCGTTATATTAAATATGGTGTACATTTTTTTTAATTGTGAATAGGTAATCACTTGCCCGCTTTCTCTCCTGATGGAAAGCGACGATGCGATCTAGGATATGATGCGCCTGCCTATATCTATATTCACATATATTTTAAATATTTAATTTGCAACTTAAAGTTAGCTACCAAGTGCCATGTGTTTTAAATTTCTACTACTATTGTTTATCCAAATTTCTACGCAGTGGTTATAATTATTATATTTATCGTTATATGGGTCGTTCTTCTTTTTTACCGACAATGGTCTGTCCTTCGTCTTATTATGGCATCTCGTAGGAGTACTGATATTTACGGTTTTTTAATTCGGTTCGAATAAACGTCCATATTTTTCTTATCTATTAATATTATGTAATTTTTAATTTTCTTCAACCAACATATTTTTTCGTTTGTTTTCCGTAGAATGCCGTGACAGAGTGGTAAACCGAAATGTGGTCTCCACAGAAAAAGGCCACTCTGTCACATATTTTATTTTAATATTTGCCGCAAAGGAAACTTTAATTAGTCCTAATGACAACACAGATGCAATTTCTTTTAAATTCCACACAGAAACCATAATTATGGTTAAATTATAGTTCAAAAACCAAAAAAACAGAAATACGTCGTTTCACTGTCGGTAAAAAAGAAGACCGACCCATATATAATTCTTACACTTGCGCGCACATTATAAATTGAAATTTAAAAAAAATGTACGGATTTTGCATAATTTATTATATATTTAATCCTGGCATTTCGACTCCTTTATAAGAGCCGTGATCACAGGATGATTAAGGTAATGATCGTCATATATTTTCTACTACCTTCACAATAATTTAATCGGGCACGTTCCTAGATGTTAAAATCTTTATATAAATCAATTATTTTAATATAATTCAAAATAAAAATCGCAATATCCGTAAAAAAGTTGTTTTATTTTTTTTTGTTATGTAACCATTTAACTATTTATTACTTAAGAAATCATTACAATAAATAATTCAACTTGTCCAAGATGTCAAGCAGGACTCTTATCTACATCCTTCGCTTCCATCCCTTTCGTTATTCCATCCATTAAGTTAAGAAGACCTTGATAGACCCATCAAAAATTTACAAGTATTTCTTATGCTGACGTCAGCGTTGTCTTTCAATGTTCTAAGCTAATCCCTAAACTAAAATCTAGGTAGTAATCTATCTACCAAATATAGTGTAATACTTTTACAGGTATCAAACAATCGATAAATTATATAGCTATTTATAATTATTAATAAAATTTGTTATTTCAACATCAAATTGCTACATTTTTTATCTAAGAAAAAAATAAACACATTTATTGGCTTCGCAAATAAATTACACATTACATAAAGAAACAAATAAAAAAATAAAGAGCACATTTATTTAAACACCTAAATATCTTAAGAAATTATTACAAGAAAATACTCAACTTACAAGTTACAGGTAGGACTCAAACCTTACAATTTTATTTTGTAAAGTTCGAGTTTGAATCGATATTAAAAAAACAGTTGATTTGAAGCTTTAGGAATTTTATATAATACTTTTTATTTGAACTACATTATCTATCACGCAATATAAGTCTTATTAGAATTAGTCCACGAAACGCTGAAATAACCATTTCACAGTAATAGCGCCATCAGAATCACACAATTACTAAATTATGCCCAATAAGCGAGGAGCGTAGATAAATGCCCGTACATTGATATGCAACGTTGATATATCTGCTCTTACGGCGAACAATGGGTTCTGTATAAGGCGCATTTTCCCCCTGTGTGACCCCACATGCTAGGGTTGGGACTTCAGACCAATTATTAATCTTGTGTCATTAACCTATTTAAAATGATGGTGTTGGGAGATTATGGGCAGCTTGTTATTCGACGTCTATTGTGTGTATTAACTTTGTTTAGTGACTTCCAAGTCGATATTTCCGTTTGAAAAGAATTTTCTGTCTATGGCAACGTCTATTTTTGCACTAAATTTGGTGTAAATATCCAAGCTTTTAGTAGACAAGGTGAATGTAACGACCGTTTGGTGCAACGGTAGCGATGATGCCTTTCAGACCGACGGTCCTGGGTTCGAGTTCTGGAAGAGGTAGATTTTGTATAATAAATAAAGGCATTAGTACCAGAGTCATGGGTATTTGTATATATTTCGATGAATACTACATATTTTTGTATCATATATATGTATGTCTATATCATTACCCTAGTATCCATGACACAAACCTTACAGTGCTTTCTTTGGGCTAGGCTTATTGGTGTGAATGTAAGAAATATAATCGTTATTAAATAAATAACATATTTTTATTAAATTTAAGTAATCTTTTTTTTATCATAGTAATCATAGTTTTAAAAGATTTTAATACAATATTAACATTTTCATACAAACTTGAAATAAACAGCTGCACCACCTGCTTATAGGAAACCAGTAAAAATGACGATACTAAAATGTAACAGAATAAGTTATTTTTCAACATTAACTTGACCTGGATTCAAACCAAGAATTTTGGATATGATGACGCCACATAGCTACGTAAAATAGCGGTGTGAATATTGGACTTTGCGCAGACAAATATGGATATGATGACGCCAAACATCAGCACTTTTCGTTTTTCTCAGCTTAAAGACGTCCAATTCTGGACAGAAGCCTCCCTCAAAAATGGGGTATCACCATAATCTTACTTAGCAGGCGAATTGGATATCACAGTAAAAGACCAGAACTCAAAAAAAAACTCTCCAGCACATTTTATAGTGTTTATACATTTTATAGTTATAAATTAAAAACTATAATAAAGAAATAATTAATAAATAAATAATATATAAATAAATATTTCCTACATTCACACCAATTAACCTAGCCCAAAGTAAGCACTCTTAAGGCTTGTGTTATGGATACTAGGATAACGCATAGACATACATATATAATACATAAATAAGTAATATTCATAGAAATATATATAAACATCCATGACTCAGGTACAAATGCTTGAATTCATCATAAAAACATCTGCCCCTTCCGGGATTCGAACCCAGGACCGTCGGTGCGAAAGGCAGGATCGCTACCGTTGCACCAAGCGGTCGTCAATTAAAATTAAAACTTAAAACTTAAATTAAAAGTTAAAACTACTATGTCTAAACTTAAAAACTAAGAACCTTAAAAAATATAATATAATATCTAAAATATATTACTAAAAGGAGTCCCTTTAGGCAAGGTTCCAAAGATACTGGCAGCATTCCCCCTTTGAATAGCTAAACTAATTCTTTGTCCGAGGTAGCTGCCAGCTCTTCGGTCTCCTGTGATGTCGACTAACCTCTTTGATATTTCTTTATAAAGCCTTATTGCGCTAGGACTCCACGGACCAAGGGTCTCGACACCAAATGGGTTAGTTTATATAGTTATTATGTTGGCATCCAATATTATTAGTCACCTTTCATTACAATCTTAAGTGTGAAGAATTATTGCTATTCTACTCTCTCGGACACCACATGGTTGGTTATATTCACTTGGCAAAAAAAATGTGCTATAGAAAGGAGTAATCACACAAATAGTATTTTTTATAATAATCAAAAAATGTCTAATGTTTGCCAACCCTACAGCATTGTAACGCCCCAATCACCTCGACACGTTGGTCACCCAAAGCCGCTCTTTAGTAGTAAAAGGGTGATCATCGATATCGATAACTAAATAACTCAATATTGTGACTACCTATAATATTCTCTTCAAAATACAGCGTGTTATAAAAATATTGAAGTAAAATGGTCTTATACGTTACATGTTTTTGATAATTCCATTTTATGAGACCAATGTTTACGTATAGCTCCAGTTTCAAAACATTATAAAGTTATTAATAATATGAAGGTATCTTAACATTAAACTGCATATACGACTGTATTCTTAGTTTTCATGAAAAAGACTTGAAATATTATATTATTTTCAATATAATATTTAAAAACGGGCCTATGTTTTTGTTGCAAAATATAACTTTCTATATTCAGATGTTAGGCCCCATTAACATTCACATTGAATTATCGATAAGTTTACAACAATTCGTGGACATCACTTCACACCCTTTACAGTTGTTAACGTACCACACTATTCAATATCGATGGTTCCATGAATTATTCATTATTTATCACAGTTTTCACATTTGTCGAGAGCTACTGGCTACAATATATCTCGGCGTCAATTACAAATGGGCTTATTATTCAATTGATGGTCTCATTAGAGTACAAAACAAGCATCCTTCTTATATTTATATCGTATTATTCATATAAAAATCAATCTATTAAAATCCACTTTTTTGTTTACGTATATTTTAAAGGCGTTTCATTCTCACTCCCCGCGGAAAATGGCTGCTAGCTGTTCCATCGGATTCTTCGAGGATTCGCTTCGTTGTTCGTCTTCAAAGATCAGTGCCGTTTTTGTGGAAAATAAACAATTTTTTACTATTTTTTTATCCCTTACTTAAAACAGATACTTGTCGACTTTGTTGTAATCAATGAAGTTATAACACCATAACACTACTATTATTGTGATAACATTATAATTTTGGTTACATTTTCTTTGTGGATTATGTATGGTGACGACGTATAATATTGTAAGTATCGTTACTTCTGTCAAAGATGACGAGTTTCTTGCGCCCATTTTCATGTAAGTTAAAAAACGTTGAATGGGTAGTAGGTACATGAGTAGGTAATGGGTAGTTGAACGATTCAAAACAACTTATTTGAAGTGCATTTAAATAAAATTATTTTCTTTTCATTTCACTTTATTTGGACATGCCAACCCTATAATACTTAATACCAGAATTGAACATTACAATATAGTACCCTAAAACTATAGTTATTATGTTTTCTGCGCACATTTACATAAAACAACTTTTTCACGGAAATTTGCATATACTTTATTATCAATCTTAGCATTTCGACTCTTTTACAGGAGCCGAGATCACAGGAGGACAAGGCAATGGTCGTCATACATCTACCTTCGACACCTTCCTAACTGTTGAAATTAATAAAACAACAAAACAATTTTGATTTGTTTAAATTTCAACTCTTAGGAACGTGCCCGATTAAAATATTGTGAACACGTATGACCACCATTGCTTTAGTCATCCTATGAGTAAAACCTCAGGATTATTTATAAAATATACGCAAACATCCTTGAATATTTTTTTTATTTAAATATACTTATTAACATCGTCTACTTTATTACAGGTATGATATTTATATGAAAAAATGCAAACTTTGCTGAAAGCTAGTGAACAGATCGGAGTCTTAATAGAATTTTATGTTATTTCTACTAAAGATGCATTCCTTACACCCTGATTTACACTGACATTGAATGGTCTTAAAGTTTTTATCTCGACATATCTTGTCAAAGTTATTTTTAAGTATTATAACATTTAATTTTGAATTTTGAACAAATTCAAAGCAATCTGGCTTGATATAGAAGCTGTTTCCATGTCGTACAACTAAATAAACCTATTTTAGTTAAAAAATATATCAATTTCATTCTCATTATGATTTCAAAAGAAAGAAAAAACAAAAGTATGATGGTCTTATGAGAGTTGGAGAAGCGAGAGATATATGCCAGAATCACGGAAAGTAAAAATCTGTGATCTCGGTGTACCTGCGGGAAAACGACAAATTACTTCTTAAATAAGTTTATTAAGCGATTGAGTTTTTTTATAAATCAAGATAGATAGTATTATTAGTAGATATCAGTTTTATACTGCTTTAAATATTACAACCAAAATTTTGGTAACACATATCATAGTGAACGCTGAGCTGTGCTCAGCGATGATGTACCATGAAAATACTAATTTTGTGTTAAGGGCGTTAACGCGTTCGACATTTGGAAAAAATTAAAAGGAAAAACACATACTAAAAAGTTAGTGGAAAACATTTACGAAATGTTTTAGGATAAAAATAAATAATATTAGTCCTATATTACAGAGCGTGTTAGTACGTTTTGCGCTATTCACAATTGTCTGTATTTCATGACTCATGTCAACTGTAAAAAGCTGCAGAAAGAAATTAACGGGAAGTACCCACCTATTATGCTTTTTTTAATAGATGTCTGACCCTTCTGTCAATAAAACTTTAAACTCTATTTTAACAACAGACACTAATAACCAGTTATTTGTTAGTCTTCACTTACGTCGTTGAGTATAACTTTAGTTTTACGCTGTTAAATATAGACATATGAAGCTATAGATATGCATGATAATTTAAACAAAAACCACCAATAAAAATATCTAAAAAAAATCGCAATTCTCTCCCAGGTCAAATATTTTGTTTTCAAATTATTAATTAAAATTAATTTCAGACCTATTGGTAAAACAGTAGCGATCCTGCCTTCTGCAGTAACGGTTGTGGGTTCTAATTCTTGCAGGGGCATAATTTGTTGCTGAGCCATGGTGGTTATACACTTATTTAGTAGTTTAGTGTCCATATACAGATTCTGCTTAATTTGGGACTCTGGCATGAGTTGTCCAAAATTTTAATTATTATTTATGGCGTTCTTTTATTGTGATCTTCAACAGATCGGGTTGAAGAGAGCTACGAGTAAAATTATGTGTATTACACTTAATTGTGTGGAATTTTAATACGTAAATCCGACAAACAGATTCGCGATGGAAAACCCTGCCATTCTTTGGGAAAGGTTTCTGGTTCCTTCCGGAACAGAGGAAGTTATTCGACCGAAATGATGAATCTTCACTGTACTCGCGTACATCTCTTTCTTGCTGCAGTTTCTTTATAAGTAAAGTCTAGTGCCATGGCACTTGCATTAATGGCTTTTTATCAAAATTAGGTGATTATTAAATAAAATATCTGTAATGAGGCGTAACGAGTAGCCGAAAGAGTAGAGAAAGGATTGCAGCGGGACTTTTGCAATGAAAAGAAGCCTACCTCTACGCGAGACAGGCGTGACTATTCGTCTATATGTATGTAAAAACCACAGATGCAAACAGTATACTTAAAACATATGCTGTAGTATAATCATAAGATTAGATTATTACAATTAAATTAAAATTCATTAATTTCGGGAATAATCCATATTGTGTTAGTAACATTAATCAAATCTTATCCTCTGTTAGTATAATTAAATTCATTAAAATCATCAAAAACCAATTAAAATCTTAATTCAATGTCATTCATAAGTCAATTGAAAACAATCAAAATCATTAAAACTATATATAATATCCCAATAAATAAAAACATTAAAACTATTAAAATCCATAAAATTGTCAATACTTATTCAAAAGCGTATGTCTCAGGCGTATGGTGTTAAATGCACCACAACCCAGTGACGTAAAATGGGGCTGTCCTCTCTTAGGGCCACTAAGTTCAAAATACTGTTGGTGCCGCCCCGCACTCGGTTTATCAGTGATGCGACTCTTTTGCGTAAAACGGTGTGAAATCCGTCAACTCGCGCTTCCGCAAACATCCCCGACGCTCTGCAGTAGCGTGGCATCCCTCACAACAATCTGGAAAATAAAATATGGAAAGAATTGAATTTCTGTTTGTCAAGTCTATTTGTCTCTTAAGTCTATGGAAAAATCATATTGTACTGAAGATCATGAAAAATAAAAAGACTTATTATAGGGGGTCTAACCGGAGGGTAGTTATTATAAAACACTATAGATTTTTTAAATGCCTAGAACTCAGGTTAAATACGCCAATTGTTAGTGCTTTACGCAATATAAAACATGACACTGTAATTGACGTGATATTAAAGCACATGGAAACTCTTTGTTATTGCAATCATTTATTTAATGTGAGTGACGTATCGGTAGATCACTAATTATATAACAATTTTAAACTGCAGTTTTTTTATGAAAGAATTAAAAGTAATTTAATAATCATGATCAATTTAATATAAAATTGCATGGGTAAGTTGGTAAAGTCTAAAGTAAACACATTTCTTAAATTAAATTAAAGAAACATTTATATTAATAAATTATAGTTATGTAAGTGTATGTCAAGAGAGCGCATTTATTTAATACTTCGTAATAAATATTGTATATATAATTACTTCTATTACAATATAATTTATGCTAGCGAGTTTTTCACTAGCAGCCAAATCATTGAAATGGTTTTGTGAGGGGAAAAAAGAACGGACGAGCTTGCGAGAAAGATGTGACTCAGCAAAACAGGTGTCACCTGAAAGAATCATGTAAATAGCACACACAATCAAATTAACAATATTCTATTCTAAAAAAACAGTGCTGTTTAGGGAATCCCGAAAGAAGCGAAACTTTATAGTATAAAGAGTAGGAATTAAGTGTTAAAAAAGATGAAAAGTCACGCCAGCCACGCACACTGACATGAGTGAATGCGAGACAGAAGGTCACGCACACTGAGGTGGGGAGGCAGCTGACTACTGTATATAACGTGTAACGGTACAAAATCTGACGCTCTCGTATAAACGGTAATATCTGACGCTTAGCACGGATAGAGTGGTAGCGCTGTATCCTTCTATACGTGAGCGGCCCGAAAGTCTGTAAAGAAGCTTCGCTTCAAAAAGATCTTTTTTCCTGGACTAGGTATTCAGTAAAACTTAATTTGGCAAATTCCCTTTGAAGCAACAATGCGTAACAAGAATCTTCACTGACACTAACTGCGCAGCGGTATTTCAATAAGAGGTAATCCAGTTGAAGTACCGTGATTAATTGTTTGTAAAGACATGTGGGGATTGCCGAAATAAATAGCGAACCTAATAAAGAAAAGAAAGGAACATGGGAACATAATCCTAAAGAGCAATCTTAAAGACTTTACCGGCTTTAACAAAAGTGTTAATTTTCACTAATTAAAAGTGAAAATTTTATTATGCAGTTACGATCCTTTAAGCATCGATATGTGTAATAAAAAAAATATTCGTTGTTTCGGTAAAGCGGATATAGACTGACGAGTTGACTATGTTATTTTCTGTAGGACAATATGCTTTGCATCATGCCTGAGCGATTGTCAGAATGTAAAGCAAAATTCTTCTTTAAATTCTGTGTTCAAATTAATTGAAATACTCAGATAAAATGTAAAAACAAAAGAATTTTAAAATTTTAACAATTAGGAACATATCCGATTAAAATATTGTGAAGGTAGTAGAAAATACGTGACAACCATTATCTTAGTCATCCTTAGATCACGACTCCTGTATAGGAATCGAAAGGAAAAACGTCAGGAATAAAATAAAATATTCGCAAAATCCGTAAAAAAGTGTCCGTCAATTACTCAGAAAGTACCGTAATAGCAAAATACTTTTGGTCACTTGAGCTACTGCCAGTCACTGATATAAGCGTGGATGATCGACGACGTAGTAGTCCTCTGTCGACTGCAGTCGTCGACCGAGTGTAGTTTGTTTGTCCCAAGCCTTAAGCGCTTTTGTAGGAAATATTTATCGGTTTTCCTTGACCTCAAAAAAATCCCTTGTTACCGTTTTCATATCTATCCTTGTACACCAGTTGGAAGTTGGAAAAGATAAGTATAAGGGGGAGTCACTGCTTGCTCTCTTTCCAAAAGCAACTGAACTGGGTACACAAGTGAAGATGCATAAGTTATTTAGTTTGACGAGGCTAAGTACGCACTTTGCTTGGCCAAATTATCGCACATACGGTGCTATAACGTCACCTATGCAAATGGTGTAATATTTCAGGGGGAGCATTTAAAAATTTAACATCCTTACAACATATAGTTTTTCTCGGCTAAACAAATAAAATAATTAAGCTACAACTTTGAACTTCATTTTAGAGTAAAAGCAAGCAAAGTAAAGAGGTAGAGGTAGGAGTATTTTCTCATACTCAGTTCAGTTTTGTCTAAAATTACATAAGTGACGAGATAGCACCGTATGTGCGTTATGTTGAGCCAATAATAGATTTTCGCATTTAAAATTCACAGGCATACTAAATAAACTAACTATAAAATACAATTGCTTAAATATAAAAAAAATAGATAACCTACTAGAAATTGTATAGGATGAATTGGTATGATTGATAAATTAATAATAAATACAACGAAGTAACAATAATCTTTTGGGTACATTACCCATCAGCAAAGTTTCATCGGATATTTTTTATTTAGTTTATTTTCAATATACATTAACTATTAATTTTGAGTTGATTAACATTTCCTTCTCTATCTCTATAAAAATAAAATATAAAAAAATATTTGAATATGAAATTTATTTCAAAATATTTAAACAGTACATAGTTAACAACTTATATATATATATATATATATGCGTTTTCAAAAAATAATATGATGGTATTTTTTTAGACAACATAATATCAATAGTAATATCATAAGCCATAAAGTATAGTTTGAAAAACGCAAAGTCAAGATAAGGAATATTGACTGTATGTATTCCACGAACGTAACGGCACTATTTTCGGGTAGATAATCCTACTGATTTATATTGTTTAACTCTGTGATATATTGGGAAACTTTATGATTGGAATGGTTTGTTTATTTTATTTGGTAGCAGTTTTTTACCGTACGGTATAGCAATAGGAGTATATAAACGTACGTAAAAGTATATGCATAAATATGTATTTGATTGATTCTAAACAAAAAATAAAAAAAAGCTTTATTATAACTTTATTTGTTAACCTGTTAAGACCGTTTTCATTTAGTTTTCTTTTTAGATCATAGATGGCGCTGTATTTCGTTTATTGTATTATATAAGTTCATTTTGAATAAAACCTCCCTGTCTGCGTCGCCCCGTCACCCTGAGTGCGATCGCTCGTACTAAGCCTGTATAGCCTTCCCAGGCTAAGTCATCTTCAGGTGGTGTTTAGTCAGTACGAGTCTGATATAACCTCTCGGCATGCCGATGTACCCATGCAGGATTCACCACCTCCCACCCCCAGTCCGGAGGGGAAACAAAAGACTTCCCTGGGTGGGGTGCTATCGCTCCTATTAAGGCTCTACAGTCTTCTCAGGCAAAGGCATTTTCTTGGTGATGTATAGTCAGTACGAGTCTGACAGCTCTCGGACCGGCCTGAATCTGAAGTATTCATTCACAACTCCTCCCGCGCGTCCGAAAGAAAAAAAGAACCTCCTTATCACATATCAGACTAAGCTACTAGTTTATTTTATTTTTGACATCTATACAAACCACAATTGCAGCAATTCCAAAGCAGTCTTAGAGCAATTAATAATTATACTAGATTTAAAAAATCTAAAAATCCCACGTTTTTCAATGTCCTAAAAAGAATAAAATAACCCTGCGGGGCAAAGCGAGGGGCCACTCAAAACGTGGGGGCGCATATTACTAAGAGGAGATTTTAAAGAGATGAATGACATGCATTGATGCCGATTATTGTAAAGATGCGCCCCCACGTTTTGAGTGGCCCCTCGCTTTGCCCCGCAGGGTTATTTTATTCTTTTTAGGACATTGAAAAACGTGGGATTTTTAGATTTTTTAAATCTAGTATAATTATTTTATTCTTTTTAATTATTAACTCAACGAAGTAACCATGTGTTACGCAACAATCGGATAAGCCCCATACAAAAGTGAAAGTTGCCGAAAGTGGACCTGAAAGTGCATCTGGAAAGTTGAAAGTTGCTTTAGAGTGCATTGTCATCGGGTTCTGAACTATCCTGAAAGTTTCAGCTTTCTAGCTTATCGGAAAGTGCCTCAAATTTAAGTTGCAAGATTTTGCCCGGACAGACAAACAAATAAGAAAAGTGAGATAAGAAAAACGTGGTAAAATAACCTCGTAGTTTCAATAATTCGGTTGTTTTGTTTTGTCTAGTACCGAACTATTAATTACGTGGTGTTGTTTCTGAATTCCACAACACAAGTGTTTTAGCTATATGGGTCCAGAACAATGAATGCGATGCTGTCTAATTTAAAATATATTTCTATTGACATAGTTTATATATTAAATTGTTATGAGCAGACGCAAAAGTATAAGAACTACATAAAGAAGAAAAAGAAACCGTACTTTCTTATCTTTAATGCTTATTTTTGAAAAATATTTTCTTAAAGAAGATTATTAATCAATTTCATTTTGTTCATTATATATTTGACAATAAAGTTTAATATCCTATATTATGATTTAATGAAATACTATCTTATATGATAACTTAATTTAATGCAGGCTCGGTAGCTCAATTCCCGTTCAAGAATCGTTCGATTCCCGACTGAGAATCCACTTGTCAGTCGAGTCTATTTTTTCTAGTATTTTTCTAATAAAAATAATTTATCATTTAATATCCCGATGATACATTAATTCTAGGCTTTATCGCATATTGCACATATATCAATCTTCCTGTCAGTATCACTACCATCCCTGAATGCGGGGATTTCAAGATATTTACATATTCACGACAGTATGACGCAACGCAGAAATCCCGACACACAACGACGGTCCTAGCTTCGAGTGCCCGATAAGGCAGATGTTTATGATTATTTATGACAACTTAATTTATTTTTTTCTTAACTTTTTGCTCTATTTTTAGATCGACAATCCCACTTAACAAAAATATGTATTGTTACACCGAGGAAATTTTAGATTGTTACATATTTTAAATAACTCGGAAAATGTTTCGTATAGCCCGAAATAATTAAAGGATTAATTTTGACCACTGAATAAATAATCATAATTGATTCTCCGACGACTTTTATATTTAGGTAAAAAAAACGTAGTGACCGACTGCGTGTAATACATAGTATAGTATTTATAAATCTATAATATTAAAACACAAATTTGTTGTTTGTGTGTTTGTCTGTCCGCTCTTTTTCCATTGTATACGCGTTACCATAGCAACGCGTTACCGGGTCTGTTAGTTCTAATCTAATTTCATAATAATTTGTTGGTACCTGCAATCACCCAGGCTTCCGTACAGGTCCCAAATATTTAAGGTTCATACATTCTACGATGTTTTTATCGTAAGAAAGAGGCTCCAACGATGAGAATATTACAGCATTGGGGACAGTTAAATTTTAAATATAGAAAACGCCTGTTAAAAAAAACTACGCATCCGAACCATGAGGTGGGAATCGAACCCACAACCTTTCTCTATCCAGGCCAGTGCTCTGATCGCTGAGCTACCAAGACACTGGCAGACGCGTCGAAATTCACAAACTTATCTCAACTTCTACTGTTAGCTAGGTTCGAATCCCACCTAAGGATTCGAAGGCGTGGTTGGATTTTTACACGTAAAATATATCTTATAGGAATAGGGCACTGTGAATCCAAAAAAAGACATTAAGTACCCGAGTTTCTTTCGCCATTTCTTCTCCGAAGGGCCTCCCAATTTTCGAACTGGGAGTAGACGCAGTAGTATATAATAAATAAATAAATAATAAATATTTCCTACATTCACACCGATAAATCTAGCCCAAAGTAAGCACTTTAAGGCTTGTGTTATGGATACTAGGGTAATGGATAGACATACGTAATGTAAGTAATATTCATAGAAATATATACAAACATCCATGATTTAGGTACATATGCTCATATTCATCATACAAACATCTGCCACTTCCGAGATTCGAACCCAGGACCGTAGGTGCGAAAGGAAGGATCGCTACCGTTGCACCAAACGGTCGTAGTGAGAATTTAATATTTAAGTACGTTATCATACAAAGTTGTTTATATAATACTAGCGGCCCGTCCCGGCTTCGCACGGGTGAACAAAATTCTTTAATTTTTTTCTATTATTAAATATTTTTCCGTTAGCGCCACCTAGCGTCCGGTAGACGAACTACTTGCTGTTAACGCGTTGCTATGGTAAAGTTATTGATACAATGGAAAAAGAGCGAGAAAAAGAGCGGACAGACAAACACACAAACAACTGTGATCTTAGATTATAGATTTCCCATCAGTACCACAGTAAACTTGTCAACAATTCTAATATGAAGTTATTAATCTTTGGTGTGAGGAATGCAGATACAATGTCGGGGACAAAGGAGTTGCATATGCGATCGAGTTATGGCCAGAGCTAACAGTCGCCTGGGCGCTGTTAACAGAAATTCAATTATAAGTTTTACTTCTTGCACGCCAAAGATTATAAAAGTTTTAAGCAGAAGTGACAAAACATTTTACTGTCTAGTTTTAATGAGTTCTTACATTTCCGTGCACATTTAAATAAAACAACTTTTTTACCGATTTTGCATATAATAAAAGTAAGATGGAGGTGAGTCCCCCTGCTCGAGTTTCTTTCGCCAGTTCTTCTCGGAAGGGCCTCCCAATTTCCAAACTGGTGGTAGACTCGGTACTTTACAATGTAGTCGTAGTGATAATTCAATAACTAAATAAAATGCAAAATAAAACAATTAGTTTTATTTTGCATAATAATTTTAATTAATTATAAAAGTTAGGAACGTGCTCGATTTATATATTGTAAAGGTAGTAGAAAATATATGACGACCCTTGCCTTTGTCATCCTGTGGTCACGGCTCCCGTAAAGGAGTCCGAACTTCAGGATTAAATCTATAATCCAAGATCACAAATTTGTTGTTTGTCTGTCCGCTCTTTTTCCCTCTCTTTTTCTATTGTATATGAGTTACCATAGCAACGCGTTAACCGCAAGTAGTTCGTCTACCGGAAGCTAGATGGCATTAACGGTAAAATACATAATAATAGAAAAAAATTAAAGAATTTTGTCCACCCGTGCGAAGCCGGGACGGGCCGCTAGTATAAAATAAATTATGCTGAAAATCCGTAAAAAAGTTTTTTATTCAAAGGCATAGTTTGAATATGAATAAAAGGAACGTAATGGCTAAAGCGATGCCTCTATAGTGGAACTTGCCTGCGTCTGTGTTTCCTGACACATACAATTTCGGGGTCTTCAAGTCACGTGTGAATATGTGTCTTCTAGGAAAGCGCGTCATATTCCAGATCACATCATCGCTGACCATCGGGCGAGATAGCGATCAAGTGCTTATCTATTTTAAAAAGTTCATAATGAAATAACAAGTAAATACGTAAAATTGCCAGAAAGTCTTATCAGAATTATTTAAACTGATAATCATTAAGAATTAAACACAAATTTGTAAATATAACATTTGGCTAAAATCTAAAAACAGTTTTATCTGAAGACATTAAAGTTGTCTCAAGAGTCAGGTGGGACGTGAACCTAAAACTCGTCGTTATTCGGGCGAGTACTATCCCAAATAAGCTAACTAAATTTGTCAAACTCTCAAGTCAAGTGCTACTTAAAACAGAATGTAATTTTATTTTCTGAAATGAAACACTTTTGAAGGAAACAAACAGCGCATTTATTTATTTATTTAATAATTAATTTTATTTATTTATTTTTCAACACAAAAATTATTAATTTGATTGTGTGTGAATTGTAAAATATTATGATTTGTATCCGCTTCTGTCTGTTTGTATGCTAATTGCAAAACGATTTTTGATTCAGTTTTTACGACTACTCAGTGAATTCATCAAATGCAAGAGTAAAATAAATATTCCAAAGTTTAAAAATAATTCTGCCAATGAAACTAACTATTAATACTCTGTATAATAACATGTATAATGTATAATAACATTAATCTGACTTATAAGATTTTTTACAGTGTTTTAATTTTTTTCAAGTAGAAAAATATTTTCCGTTTTTGATTCTTATTCATTTAATAATTCTTATAAGATTACTTATTTAAAAAAAAATACAAATGTATAATAATGATTAAATAAAAGCTAGTTTTATATATTCCAGCTTGTTTTTAAGTTTCAAATACAGACTGATACTTCTGTTTGTGATTAATAATCTTTGTGACTAATACAGTAAACGCGTATATCGCCCAGTTGACTCATAACCTGAGATCCGAGATCGCTTCAAGTTTGCGATGCGGTCGCTGCTAACTTAAGTGTGCATAAATTGTGGCCCAAGTTATGAGAAAATGCGGAGAAATATTATTTCTCAGTATTATACCACAGAGCATGGTACCCCACTGGTGATGGTTAGTCATATATTCAATTTGATGAATAATACAAATAATGCTTCTTTCATGAAAATTTATCGAAATATAATAAATCATTGTTTCAATTTAGTTACCTTATTTTTTATTCTGACATTAAGACTCCCTTTAGGAACCGTTGTCAGGGAATAAACTATTTTTATATATTTATTAGTCAAAATTAGTTCATTACACAAGAAATGAGGAGATCCATAGAAGAACCAAAGTAACCGACATAGCCCCCAGGTTTGCCAAGCTTAAGGGGCAGTGGGCGGGACATATAGCTCGTAGAATTAATGGTCGTTGGGGCAGAAAAGTTCTCAAGTGGCAACACCACCAAAAACGCAGTGTAGGCAGGCCTCCCACTCGATGAACCGTCTGGTGAAGGTCGCGGGAAGCACCAGGATGCTGGCAGCGCAGGACCGGTCGTTGTGGAGATTCTTAGGGAGGCCTTTGTTCAGCAGTGGACGTCATTTGGCTGAAAAGAAAAACGCCCAACTCTTGTAACTTATGTCCAGTTATGGAATACTCAACTTAATTGCTCGTAACACGTGAATCCGTCGATTCACAAGAAAGTAATCATAAATGTACGAATAAATAATTCAAAGTGTTATTAAATCTGTCAGATCAAAATGGCCCATTGTTTTATTATTAATAACTTCTGTTTTATTAAACTAACATAATTGAAGACCCCCCATATTGTTGGATAAATACTTTATAATTAAAAGCATTTTCAAAGGTTTTTTAAAAGGAATATCCATCTAGCAATGGGAGAAAATTTATTGTGGTAAAAAATACTATGATAAATTTAGCTTTTAACGATTTATACTTATCCATGTGGTGTTTTATTGTCAATATATTTTAATTCGCGAAAGACAAATCTTTCGTTGAAATATTTCACTTTTTCTCATAACTTTATTCTGGAATATTCAAAACATCCATTTCATTTACTTGGATTAGAATTCATAAAATAAATATTGGTATCACTATTGTATTTTGGTAATGGTTTAACTAAGATAACTTAAGCCTAATTAAAAAAAAATCTAAGAGAGGACCTGTAATCTAGATATCCCATCAAAAACGTCCAGTCCCTAAGACCACTGGACAAACTGGACGTATTAAGACAGAAATTCGCTTAAGTAGGGACTGAATAAATTAATAACCGACTTGGTATTACATGGATCTCACAACTTTTTACCGTAGAACAACTAAGTTGCGAGACTTGGTTTTTTTGACAAGTATTGTTTTTGATGGGATTTCATTGCTTTTTGTATTTTTTTTAGTTTTTCCTTGATTCATACACCAAACACTTTTTATATTCCAAATTTGAAGCTTCTAGGTCTGCTAGAAGTGTCTTAGAATTTTGATGATCGGTGAGTCAGTGAGTGACAAAATTAAGAAATTTGACCCGTTATAATTCTTAAACTACTAGTTCAAATTGAATGAAATTTGAAATATACCGTGTCTTTACAATGCCTGCATGGTTACTGAAAATTCAGTCTTCTAGTTTTATCCACAACGAAGTTACAGGGGGTCGAAAATGGCCTGAATTGCTTCGAGAAAAGGATGGTACGTCCGTGCCGCTTTTTTGCTCGACTTGGCGGGGGCACTGCCGTGCCCCCAGATGATGTCCGTGCTCCAAGCGTAATACAAGCGAAATGTTAACTCACTCCTTTCATAAAGTCACATGCTTCATATTAAAATATTTTATTGACCTAAAACAATGTGTGTACATAAATATTAATACAAATTATTAGTAAGGGATGCGATAGACGAGAAAGTTTCGTCTATCGCATCCCTTACTAATATTATAAATGTGAATGTAAGTTTGTTTGTTATGCTTTCACGCAGAAACTACTAACCTATCATCATCAACTAAACTACCGATCATCATGAAACTTCGTACATATATTCTTGGAGGTATTAGAAGTAACATATAATACATTTTATTGAAAAAAAAATTTGCTTCGCGGTTTTTATCCGCGTAAAAGCTAGTATTTAATAAAACAATTTAAATATAAACTACTTAACCTAAAAATAATAATCTTAGTCATCCCGTGGTCATGGTAGTAGCGTAGTCAAAATGTCAGGATTAAATATATTAAATTCGCAATAAATCTGGTAAAAGTGGTTCTATCAAAGTAATAGCTTTTACCTGCGACTTCGCTCGCGTTTACGTAGACTACCGATGAAAGTTATATTTCTATCCCTCGAAAAAAGCACTTTTTTCTTGGTGGAGGTTCTTTGTCCTTTTTTGTAACCCTGACGAGTGTATGAAAAATTTCATGATGATTGATCGTTTTTGGTGCAACGGTAGCGATCTTGCCTTTTGACCGACGTTCCTGGGTTCGAATCCCAGGGCAGATGTTTGTATGATGAATACGAGCATCTGTACCTGAGTCACGGGTGTTTATATATATTTTTATGAATATTATTGGATCAGCTTCAATGGCGCAATGTCTGATACGCCATAACTTCCCGAGTTTTTAACCGATTTTAATATTTTTGCGTGGAATCGAATCATCAGGCTTAGGACCAGATTCCCATCCCCATTCCCATCGAAACAAAAAAATATTATTTTTCTTTCTTTAGGTATTACACTCCGCTCCAACATAAGGTAGCTTTATGTTTAGCGATTGTATCGCCTAGTATATCTATGTATCATATATGTATGTCTATCCGTTACCCTAGTATCTATAATACAAGCCTTACAGTGCTTACTCAAGTATTTATTTTATTTCAGTTCAGGCGTCAAAGTGTTTGTTACTTCTTCTCTCAACTCACTTTCGTATTTATTTAGATAGTTTTTTACATTTCACTAATTATATATCTCATGTTATCAAAACAAATCCTTACAACAACAGCTCAAGCATCAATATCACCATTTTCAGCTAAACAAATCGTTTTTCAGACGCACGTAAAGTCAACACAATTAGGGTGTTGTGGTACTTCAAACACAGATATTATTGGTTCTTTCTTGTTTGCACGACAAACACTCGAACCTTGATATACAGAAAATAGGGTTTCCTGTAAAAATACCTTTGTTTTCATTGAGAAGAGGCTTTGCTTAGATTGAATCCAAAGGGCCAAATTGTTGCAGAATCTGTGATCAAATAAACTGTAAGAACAGAGTTATATAGAAGTCTACTACTAAACGGAAACCATAAAAAAACAACTTTTTTACGGATTTTGCGCATCATTTATTTAATATTTAATCTTTACCTTTCGACTCCTTTACTGGAGCCGTGATCACAAAATGACTAAGGCAATGGTCGACATATATTTTCTACTACCTTCACAATAATTGAATCGGGCACGTTCCCAATTGTTAAAATTTTATATAAATCAAACTATTATTTTAGATTTTATTTAGATATTAAATTCTTACTACGATTACATTATATACTACTGAGTCTACTACTAGAAATTGGGACGCCCTTCCGAGAAGAACTATCGAAAGAAACTCGGGCAGGGGGACCGACCTCCATCTTACTGTTATTATTTGCAAAAAGAGCTAACTATTATACATCACCAGGTCTTGCAATGTGTGTATTTGGAGGTATTTATAATAATTATAAAAATGTGTGTGTGTGTTTGTGTGTCTCTTACAACTGGAGTTTACTACGAACGATTGTCTTTGAACTGGCACAGAAAATAATAAAACATCATAATTAAAGTGAAAGATGCACACGATAGGTTGCGCATTGCGCGCAAAAAGGTGACATTCGATTACTAAATTTTACTCATAATTTTTTTTTATATCGGGCGCCTTATATCAAAATCCATTCTTAAGGAGTAAACTCCTAATAACCAACCATATATTCTAATTAAATATTGCTATTAAAAATTATAATAAGTAAAGTTACTCTTTTTAAATGGTGCGTTAAGGGTGTTAATCTATTCTCTTACATTAAGGAGTTGCTGTAGGAAACACAAAACAGTCATTTTTTTTTATTTAATGACAAATTACTTAAATCAAAATATCATTACTCTCAGGCGAATAAAACAAATAGTCGTTGCAAATTTTAAATCTCTTATGTGACAAAAGTGACAATCAATAAAAAATACAAAAACTTTCTCTTGTAAAATTTTCTTACACAATATTTTTGTATCATTTTTTATAGGGATAAACAATGATATAAAAATGTATTAAAATTTTGTATTACAATAAATAAAGTAGAAAATTATAGTTTTTAATAATTCGATAAACGATTTTCAGGGTCGTCTGCTTAGGTACCTCCGTCTTACCTATTTCTGCCGCAAAGCAGCAGTGCTTGCATTGCTGTGTTCCGGTTTGAAGGGTAAGATATGGCAGTGAAATTACTGGGTACAGTGACTTTACATCTTGTGTCACAAGTTGGCAACTTACACTGTGGTTCTTGTGGGGGTTGCAGTTTTGCTGCGAATCTCACAAGAGCCACATGTATTATAGGTGACTGTTACCACTTACCATCAGGTGGGCAGTTTGCTTGTTTGCCAACTTTCTGCAATAAAAAAACAAAAAAACCTTTTCAGACCAAAATGAGACATAAGACATTGCAACGACGAAATATAAAATGTGACTCTGTTATAATTGAGTGAACTCTACACCGCCTACTCGAACGACAAAAAATGAAACCCCGAACCTCTATTGTCAAGTCAAACCAACAGATGTCGGTGTCGCAAGTGAAAATTAATTCTGCTACAAGTAAAGAGTGATAATCCACCCCAATCACTTGTCGGGAAGCACTCACGCGCATTCGGACACAAAATCAAAATATTCGCTCGATCCCTTTAGAATTAAAACGCTACAGCGCTATTTATTTTGCGCTAAAATTTAAAATATCCGTTTCTGTTATATATTTATATACATGACATTAGTAAGGAATGTGTAACAGTTAGCCCTAAATTTATATAATTAATAAAATATAAAGAAATAAAATCATTATATTTATATATATATAAAAATTCCCTGTCACAGTGTTTGACCGTCATGATCTCCGAAACTATTAAACCGATTTTAATGATTATTTTTTTCATTTGACTGTATTTGTTCTGACTTAAGATAGGATAGGTTTCATTTTATTTTATAGCACAGCAACACGTGGCTGAGTCAGCTAATATTATATATATTGTACACACTATCAGTTATATTAGATACTATAACTGATGAATACATATGGTTTACATTTAAATTATCATAAAAGTACTACTAACATCACATCAAGCATACACATTACAAATGAAATGATCCCTATTACAATGATATAAAGTAGATCGAAACGTCAAAGTGTTTAGCATTACCTTCTATTGACTGTATTTTGCATCAGTCATTGTTTCGGTTTAAGTATCGTTTTCAATATATTCAATGGATTTTTTTTTACAAGCGCCCAAGAAATATGTGTAAAAAGAATTAAAGCCAGTTTGTACCATTAAAGCGTATAAAGCGCTACAAAGCTAAAACTCACAATACTAACTAAACGCTTTTTTCGCTTCACAGCATCCCAACAAAAGCATTGTCTGATTGACACTCCACGTCTGAGCAAGTGTTAAAATTGTCACTAAATTGAAGTGGGGTGGTTTTTTTTGTATTTGTATCCATCTATTTCTCTATTATTATACTAATAGAAGATATATTTTGTGTGGAACTGACAATTGAATTCGCGGCTGCTGGGATTGTGATTTTTTTTATTGTGAGGGTTACTTACGAAGTTTCGTATTCTACCAGCTTTTACCCCCAGCTTCGCTCGCGTTAATGTAGACTACTAATTAAAAGTTAAAATGAAAATAACATAAGTTGTTTTAAATCGTCCAACATTTTTACTACCACCCATTCAGGACGTCTTTTAACTGACAAGAAGAAAGGGCGCAAAAAACTCGTCAGCTTTAACAGAAGTAACGACATTTACAATATAGTACGTCGTCACCATACATAATCCACAAATTGAAAAAAAAAAACAAAATTATTTTGTTACTACAATACTAATAGTGTTATGATATCATTATTTCGTTGATAACAACAAAGTCAACAAGTATCTCTTTTAAGTAGGTATCCCTGAACATTGCAATAACATACAGGGAATAAACGACAAATTAAAAAAAAACATATATAATATTTATAGTTATATTTCTATCCCTCCGAAACAATACTTTTTTCTGGATGAAAGGTACCCTATGTACTTTTCTGTACCCCTGGCAAAAAAAAGTGTATGCAAAATTTCATGATGACCGATTGAGTAGTTAATGCGTGAAAATGTGACAAACAAATTCGCTTTTGTTTTTATTATATCAATTAGGACTATAAGGGTTTTACCGATATTATCTATAGCCTATCATTTGCATTTGTTCTAATTAATTTAGTACACATATTCTCACTTTATTTACTTGCAATCTATGTAAGGTACACGAAATGTTGAACTATCGATTATAAAGTCAGGGTGAATAGGAAGCTTCTGGGTTAGCTCGTTCCATCTTGACTTGGTCTCCGGGCTTGATTGGGATCAAGAGAGCTAACCTATCCTTAATTAAAAATATGGTTAATAAGGCAATGTCTGTAAGGAAATATTATTTAGAAAGATACTTATTATTAGATACCTACTTGATACGCCATGCACATGACAAGCAGATGTACATAAACAAAGAAGTCATCGTAAATGAACTGCTTTATGAGTTTTTTGCCACATGGAGCAAAACAAAAAAATATTCAAACCAAAATAACAAGACAATGATTTTTTTTTATCTCTAAACGCATTAATGTTCGATAACATCTCGAAAACAAAACACAAAATTTAAAACAATTATCGCAAAACAAAACACTGTCTGCCAGTGGACGAAACAATTTAAAAGCCATCACAAACCTCTTTGTACAAATACATTTTTAATTCAATAATTGCGGGGCGCTGACGAATTTCCGTAATGACGTCTGATTAAATATGATCACGTGACAAATGTCATCGTGACAGATGCTGTGCCACCGAATTGTCAGTGGGCAAAGTTAAAAATGACGTTTTCAAACACACCAGTGGATTCTAATACGATTGTGATAAGATTGAAAATTCTTTATCTAAACATATTTATGTTTCATAATATTTTTGTATTGCATTATGTTGAACATTATTTAGGGAAAGATGAGCGTGTCATTAATTTATTAGTTGATCGTTTTAAAATAATTGGTGATTGTGTAACTAGTTAAATTAAAAAAATATGTTTGACACGTTCAAACAGTTCTTATTGAGACTAAGTGAATGCTACTTTAATATTTTAACAAGTTATTGTTTGCTTGAAGTATGGAAGACTACAAAAATTAACTGTCATAAAAACAGACACAAAAATAGGTACCAATTTTTGATTTTTGTTACAAAATTTATATAAATAATAATAATAATTCAATTTATTGCAAGAATCAAAGTCTCTTAATAGTTAGTATACCTTCCGGCAAATAAGTTGAACATGACTTTGAAATCACGTGACATGCGCAGTAGTACATTATTCACTACTGCGCATGTCACGTGATTTCAAAATCATGTTCAACTTAAATGCCGGAGACAATAACAATGGAAACTTAAAACTAGGTTAGTACATATATTAAAAATCATGACAATTATTAATTAAATATGTCCAAAAAATACTAAAAAGTCGTCAAGAAAATAAACATTACATATTCCAACTGCTTATGTTACAGCAAATATACTTTTACTTATTATTTATTTATTTTTTAAGGAAATATCAAAAAGGTTAGTCGACATCACAGGAGACCGGAGAGCTGGCAGCTAGCTCGGACAAAGAATTAGTTTAGCTATTCAAAGGGGGTACGCTGCCAGTATCTTTGGAACCTTGCCTTGCCTTATAGTAATATATTTTAGATATTATATTATATTTTTAAGGTGTTTGGTTTTTAGGTTTAGACTTAATAATTTTAACTTATTTTTTTCTTTATTATAGTTGTTACGTAGTTATTATTTAGATATGTAAATTTTTACTTTATTGTATTTTTTTGCCTATTAAAACATGGGTCTGTAACTGAAATTGAAATTCAAACAATCTTATTAATTTAATTATAACAAACTATTAATTTATTGGAAAAAATAAGCAATTTCATCGTAAATAACTCCATATTAATATTTTTTTCAAGTATGGTTTTACATTATAAAATTCGTTATATTGTATCGAATTAAGATTTCATGAAGCATCTATGTAAACTTTTCATATTTTGAGTAGAAACACACCGTAATGTAAAAATTACAACCCAATTATTAGATGAGCAAAAATTATACCTGCATTACGCCAGTCCCCAATATTACGAACTAATATCAGATAGTGGCTTGTTAGTGCTAATTGTATTTCGATACGTGACACGCAATGTAGGGAATTCATTTAATTATGAGTTGCATCGCTTACGAATAAATAAATAGATTATACATAGTTTTAATACTATAAACACACACAGTTCAAACTTATGAGGAATGGTTGAAATATTTGTTCATGTCATCTTTGTTTAATTTCTAGTTACTAAAACAAAAGTAAAGAAATGTTTTCATAGATTGGGCTACTAGTGGATTGAATCGCACTATCGTTTAATAACGGTCGTTGATAGGAACTCGAGGCAGTACAATTTTATGTACTCCAAATATTACAAAATATCACGTGGATTTCATTTCCATCGGCTGAGGCTTACTAAGTTAAAATATTTTCTTGAGAAAGGTAGATATGAGTTGAAATTAATTTTTAAAATCAAATTGCTTACAATTAGAAAAATCTGCCTTCATCTCCTATCACAGTTTTGTTGAACTAAAAATCCCACGTGGCTCGCGGGGTCGCGGGGTGACTTAATAATAATAATAATAATAATAATAATAATAGTTTTTATTTATTTGCTACCAACATGGTAAATAAGATGGTAGGTAATAATAATCTGTACGTCATGTTTCTCCTATTACTAAGCTTACAAATTCATAGTTTTGTTAAAATTACAATGTTGTGTGAAAATTATTGAATTTAAAATATATGAAATTACATATTTAATATTAGATTGTATTTAAGGTAGATTGACGCGGAATAAGATGTATACACTGAAGAACCATGTCACAATACATCAACTATATATTTGTATACTGTTATCTGTTTGCTTTCGCCAAATGAATATTACGTATCCATGTATCATACAAATATGTATGCCTATCCGTTACCCTAGGATCCATAACACAAGCTATACAATACTTACTTTGGGCTAGGCTAATTGGTGTGAATGTAAAAAAATCTTTATAAACTGTAAGTAAACCATAATAAATAAAAACATAGACAAAAATTTATGTCTAATGTGTTACAGACTATTTGAATTAAGAAACTTTTCTTGTGCTACTCGTGATGCATCAAAAATATACTTCAGAAAATATCTATCTAGAACTTACACATTAATTACAATCTTAAGTTTACAAAAAACGGAAGACAATCACATATGTTATAAGAGGGTCGTTAATTAATCACCGCATCCATTAACAGGAACTATAAATGAGAGCGATCGCTAATCGCTCAATGTTGCTGACCCCTGGTCGGTGTAACGGGTGCAAATAATATGACCTCGGACGCATCAGTGACTAACCCTGGTGGGTAGAGCAAGTCATGAGCTTTAGCGATAAACAACAGTCAAAGGGAGTTTAAAATCCATCTATTTTTATCTAACTACAGCACATTAAATCAATAAATTTATGTCATATCATTTGGTACTTATGACTATTACAGATATGGACAGCGATTTTAATGACAATGCTTAATTTGCACAACAGAGTGTAACATTTTATATATATTACAACTGGCGCACACAGAAAAGAACATCAAATATCTTTTTTAGAAAAAAGATCATTGTAAAATTTCCAAAATTTACTTCGTAATATTTTTTGGTCGTTATGCTATAATGAAATATGATAATATTATACCAGCTGTTATGTTATCTTAAAATATTGACTAGAAACAAAGTAACTTTGAAGGATTTGTAAATGTGAAAAACATGTATCTATTTAATGAAAATATAATTATGAGAAAAATATTATAATCAATTATTTTACAAGCAGAACCGTTTAAAACAGTAATTTACGATAAAATAAGTAGCAAATTACTATATAATCTGCATAATTACGATGGTAGTAATAATATCTTATAAAGCGTCGCATATGTTTCGTTTGTCTTTTTGTGTGCTTTCCAATTATTTGTTGCATCACAAACATACTTCTAATACGTGAACACCACATAGAAAGCTTATTAGGTCGAATTATCCTGTTTAAGTTATAATAAAAAGTACCAAAACATCAAAACCTTATTTTCTGTAACTTATTACAGATGTTCCAAACTTGAAAAAGTTTTATGAAATGGAATTTTCGATAATGTATGAAAAACCGCTTATCCAAATTAAGAAATCGCTTCCTTTTATGACTCAACCCGCAATACTAATGTTTATAGTATGACTGGAGAGAGAAAAGCACTTAAGTAATTAGATTGCGGGTATGGTTCGCGAATATGCTACAGCATGTTTGAAATTCTGTCGTCTTTCTCAATGATGATTGATGAATTTCCTTTTTAAACATATTTACTTTCAAAATAAGTACAAAATTTATTCCCCGAAAAAAGATTAATAACATCTTGTTTATCTTTTCTAATCGGCTACCCTTCATCTGGCAGTATCTTGTTGCGCAGAAAGTCACTTGCCATACTAATCAAAAGGCATAAATAGACATACATTCCAGGTTAGGTTAGGTATTTTTTTATTCATTACCAGCCAGCAAGCTATTTCAAATTATGCTAAATGATCAGTGTGCGTTCTAAAATTATAAATTTTAAATCTCTACGAAAAAGGTCTACCACCTTGTCTAATCAGTTGCGCTAAGACATAGATTTATTACAAGATGTTCGTATGCCCTTCGGTTCATAAAAAATTAAAAAAAATCGCTGTAAACTTAATGATATAGAAAATGTTGTACGATCGACAATACAAACAGCTATTCACATTAGCGTTTGGGCTTACCTAATGCCATTGTAATAGAGATCGTTTCATTTACACAAGTTAGAAAGGGAATATTAGTTGATAAATTGTTGATATTTTCACCAAAAGCCAGCCAAAAAATCAGGAATTATTCCTGGATTCGCGCAGTCAAAAAATATTTGTCTTTTATCAACTATTGAGTATGAGATACTGGTAATATTAATAATAATATTTCTTAGACTCACATCAGTAAGCCTAGCCCAAAGTAAACTTGAGCTGTGAATACTAAGGTAACGGATAGACAGATATATATGATACATAGATATGTAACCAGGATCGTCGGTGCAAAGGCAGGATCGCTACCATTGCGCCAAACTGTCGGCAGACCACGTCCAGTTGGTACTCGAATAACTGACGTAGTCGTAGGGATTCATGATTATTAATCTATCAATATCCCTTCTGCTTGGCATAGTCTTATCCTATCAGTAGAAACTCTGTAAGGAGGATAAGCCACAACATTATCCTACACGTGGACACGTGAATAAACATTAACTGTTGTAAATAGCAAGAAAGAATTCCGAATAAAAATTTTTTTGGTCACCAATCCGATGATCATCCGGAAGTTATTAGAACATATCTTTTGCCAACAAAATCAATATACAATTTACACAGTTCATAGTTAGGTCGTTTCTAAAATTTATAATAAATAGTCATAACACCTAAAGCAAGTATCATTTAATTCATAAGCACTTTAAGAAACTGTTTATTGCAAAAAGGGACTATTTTAACAATGAATACATTGGGAAAAAAATTGATGTCAGCTCTACCTTTTCATTGTTACGCCTTTCGAAATCCGTTTGCTAATTATTACTTGTATGTTTTATTTATTCACTTAGTCTCATGTAACGTAAATTGGCAATAAGCAATTAACTAAATCATTGTCCAAATGTGCTAAACATTGAGATATCAAGATTCTCGTAAATACCTTCTTAGTGAATCAGAACCCACATAAGAAGATTTAGAATAGGTACATAGGATTTTTTATTTATTATTATTAAGTATTAGATTTAGTGATCCAAAAAACCTTGGACTTTTAACTCTCGCTTTAAAGCTAGCCTCGCTTTTAAACGCCTATAGAGCGTTACTTTAAGCTTTTCAAATAAATATTTTATCAAATGGGTCGAATTGTGAAGGTTTTTTGAAAAAGTTTCAAGCCTTTAGACTATTTAAACATCAAGACTAACCCTCTAAAGGTTAAATTAAAGCCTAAAATACAAATTACGAATAATATAATTTTAAGTTTTATAAATGACTAATATATTTCAAAAGGCTTTTTAGACGTTGCAAAACCTTTAAAACATCTGAAGGTCAGTGCTAATAAAGAATTATGGGTCAAAATATAAGACTTAAAGCCTAGAGTTTAAAGTCTAATTTTTAAGTGTTGTAACATGTTTTTTTTTGCGAAGCCAATAAAGGTGTTTTTTCTTTCTTTCTTTCTAGAGTTTTAGGGATAACTATACATGCAATATTGTATGTAGTTATGCAGAGGTAGTACTGATATTTGGTTGAAAACAACTAAAAAATTTAAACAGGTATTTTGTCAGGATAATTCAATCGGAAGTCCGAGGAAGATTATGAATTCGAATCCCGCCTAATACCTAAAACCAGAAATTTTATTTTTAAAAAAATTGCTTTGAATAAAAGACCAAGCAGTTAAATTACTAAAGAGTAAACATTATAATATTAAGAAATTATAGAAAAAAGTTACTCGGAAATTAAATGTTTAAGACAAATGACTGAAAAATACAGTGTAATATGTGTCACCTCTTTGGTTTTAGATTTGATTAGCATATTTTTTTCTCTTTGGAATTAGTTGGAAAATATAAAACTTTTTACCAAATTAAAATTATTATTATGGTGGCTTGTAGTATTATAAGTGACCGGCCAAGATTTATTTATAGTCAGAGAATTGATTACATTAACTCATTTTGCCAACATTATATTTAATTTGCCCACCCATCCCTACTTTTATTCGTAATAAATTAGTCACAAGTACGCTCCGAATATTAAACAGATTTATTCCAACATCTAACACTAAAATAAAGCTTTCCATACAATAATTCAATCTCAAAAACAAACAGTGTTCATTAACTAGAATTTTCCAAGCACAATCTCGAAGCTTTGTTTCTACAATTCCAACATTATCCAATTTATTTAATTCCAGACATGTGTGAACAGGGGTCCGAGTGACGTTTAATTAACTAGTTAGAACATGTTCAGACAATTTTCAACGCGTCCAGGATAAAAGTTTTCCTGTTTACGAAATATGTAATTGAAAACGTTGCTTCTGAACAAAGGAGGAGGTTTTCACGGTGCGATACAGTTAAAAGTCTTCTTATGTGAAACGAAACAACTGACCACTGTTCTTAATTATGATAATTAAAATTTTGCATTTTCAATGATTTCTTTTATGATAATTTTAAATAAAAAAGCGCTAAAAAATATCGACTTTTTCTAGTTTTTTTTTATAAAAAATTTATACTATTTGTCTATTATAATAAAGTTCTAAAATAAGAAATATAAATGAAATCGGTTAACCTATTATATATTTAATTAATACACAAGAAATCTTTATAAAATCAAGTCCTATTATAACAGTAGACTCTATCGAAGCTATAGAAACACCCTGTATTAATGGCCACTACATCACCGTCCCTCGAGAGGTATTACCGTCGCGGCAATCCGCCATTTTTTGCCGTAAATCTAATTTATTTGTATTAGTTAATGACTTATACATGGCCAACGGTTAAAGTATAACTCTTTCGGTAAAACTACGACTAAATAACTTAATACTTGAAGAAAAACTATACAGATTTTTCTATTTCAAGTCTGTGCTAAATTTCCGGCAAAACTTTTTAGGTCACAAATTATATGTTACGTTAACAAAATTTGAAGCAATCGAAACTGACGGTATTGTGTTATTCTATTTTAACAGCAATATTTAGTTACAATAGTAAGAGGGAAAAAATGGTTATTCGGTAAGCAAATACTGCGATTTCGATTTTGTAGAATGTCGCTACACTAGCAGTTATAAGGTTTACTACGAGACCTAGCTAGGTAGCTTAGGCCTTACAGCGTCTAGTCTAGTTTGCCAAAAGATGCAGGTTCAAACCTAATGAATTTTCTTTGTTTTAACAATAGTTTAATGCTTAATGCTAAAAAATAGTACTACAAAATTACTTTTGTTAAGATTTATTATTTATTTATTGGATAGCTCCCATGGATCAGCTTCGATGACGAAATGTCTGTTACGCCATAACTTCCAGAGTTATTAGCCGATTTTAATAATTTTAGTTATGAACATAAAAATATTGGCTCTATGAAATCCATTGAAAAAAAGCGCGTGCTTTTTGAAAGTTTCTTTCTTATGGAATTTTAAAATTTAGTTAATATTATTGAATTTTTATTTTTATTTTTTTTTAGTATTACGCTCCACTCCAATACATGGTGCTAGCGATGCTTTATGCATAGCGACTGCACCGCCTAGTTAGTTATTATTCAATCTGTCTCGCTACGGTACCAGTTTATATGGTAACACCACATAGCGGGTTTGATCCCCGGCTGTGTTACTGTAGAAAACGTACTTTTCTATATTGACTCGAATGTTACCGTCGTTGTTTCATAATTTCATAAGACAAGTACTTTAGTTACATAACAAATGTGGGTTAAGAGCAATAAATGTGACGTTATTAACAACTAGGCGATGCAGTCGCTAAGCATAAAGCTACGCTAGCACCAGATATTGGAGCGGAGCGTAATACCTAAAAAAGAAAAAAAATGTTCTTGTCTCGATGGGAATTTATGCGAATTTCAAAATTCGGAACAATCTGGTCCTAAACCTGTTGATTCGATTCCACACAAAAAATATTAAAATCGGTTAAGAAATCGGGAAGTTATGGCGTAACAGACATTGCGCTATTGAAGCTGATCCATGGGAGCTTCGGTCGCTCCGCTCCAATTATATAACTTTTACTGATTAAGTATCAAAACAAACCCAGTGCACTATATCGGAGTTCGGTCGCCGAAGCGTATTGCGAACCAATTATTTTAAGTTTGGTTCCGTGTCCGGCATTCCGCGGTTGGCCCGTCCGTCTGTCCATTAAACAAATACTTCGCACATTTTCCGGACCAACCTTAATGGCTATTAAAAGTGATTGAACTTTTATGGGATTTAGATTATTGAACGTTTTTACTGTTGTTTATACTAGAAAATTTATTTATTCCAATTAATTATTACATTTTTTTATTATTTAAGCCTTTATTATTTAAGCCTTAATTAAATATATATTATATTTAGGTATAATATTTTAAAGGAAAAATAGAACTAGAAAAAATCGACTCGATTCACAAGTATATTCTCAGGCCGGAACTGAACCCGCAATCTTTGGATGTCCGATCCAAGCTACCGAGCCTTGAGAAATTCTGTCGAAAAATGTTCTAGTACCTTTCTACTTTTCAGCGTTGTCTTATCAATGAGAGTAACATCCTCTCGTATTCGAAAGAAAGATTTTTACAAATATTTGGACAAATTAAGATAATATTTCTATTAAAATAATTTATCATTGAAGATAGTATTAAAAATGCATAAAATATACAAAAATCTTATTCAAGCATTTGTCAATTACATTTTTGCATGTTAAGAAATAACTATAAGAAAAAAAATTAACTGGTCTTAGTAGTAAAGCGGGATTGCATCCCGATGTGGGTTGCCCTTCAATATCCGGGTGATTACTCCATTTGAGCTATCGAGACCTTCGAAGAGTAGGTACTCGCCCGGATACCGAAGGGAAGTGTATAGAGTCCCGTATGACACCTGAGCCTTTTTCTAGTAAATATATCTTTAAAGATAACTAGGTCGATGCAGTCGCTTAGCATAACGCTTCACTGGCACCATATATTGGAGCAGAGTGTAATACAAAAAAAAATCAATAATGTTTAGTTAATTTAAAAATTCCATAAGAATGAAAACTTTGTTTCAATAGGAAATCTAGAGCCAATGTTTTTGGTAATGACTTTTTTTTTTGCGAATTTTATAGTCACGTTCTGGTCCTAAACCTGTTGATTCGATTCCACACATTATTCATTATTTCAATATTAAAATCGGTTAAGAACTAGGGAACTTATGGCCTAACAGACATTGCGCCATTGAAGCTGATCCATGGGAGCGTCGATCGCTTCGCTCAGTCCGCTCCAATAATCTACCTGTTGAATGTTTTATCATATTTTTTTGTTAAATTGTCAGGGATTTTACGCTCATCGAGTTATGCTTAGTGATTTAAGGTAAACGGAAAGTATGCGTTTCGTAAGGTCTGGGTTAGCCATGCGAAACGAGGCCTTTTACTGCATTGTACTTTATATCATCCTATACAATGAATATCCTGTAATACAAGCATGTTTCAGGCATCCTCTAAGTTACTACCACGTCAAACACACTTTGTTTATATATTCTTCTTGCTCATAAACTTATAAACTTAAAGAAAGGATTTCGATGGTGTATTGCTTTAAGCGTTTGATACATGATTGCGGATGTAAAATAACTTATGCATTGTTGGGTTCAGTCAGTTCTCCCTTTGGCCATCGAAAAAACGATAGGTTTTCCAGACAGCTTAAGATGATGAATCCAACTCGTTATGAATTATGAATTCCCATTTTAATTACTTGAAAACAATATTTGTTCATTTTTATTACATATGGTATACAATAAAATTTTGATCGAATAAAAAACATTTGATTTGTAAAATAAATTAAAACGTAAAAATATAAACGCAATAAATAGATTAAATCTAAAAAACAATTTACGATATCAATTAAGTAAGCTAGCTATAAATTATTCTCAAATTAAGATGAACAAAACAAACATAATTATTTATAACTTAATAAAAAACAATTTATTTCACTTTCTCGAACCATTAAAAATGAAAATTCCTTTTTATATCCTAATTAGTATGCCAATTCCAAAGAAAACAAACACGCAACAATTTCAAAGCCAATTTGCGAAAACAAAAAAGTGCTTAAAAAAAGGATTCAAAAGCCCTCCAGGCGACATGTGGCCTTTTAAGTGTCGGTGACAATACTACAAATAAAGTTACTCTATTCAATTAAACTCATTTATTAATTTTCTATATAGTCACTACTGTATTAAACCTTAAACGTTAATAAAAATCAAACGATAATATACCAAAATTGTGATAACAATAAGGTTAATTTTGCCTTCAAACTTAAAGTTAAGGACGCTCCATTGGAAGCATATTCAAATGGGGTGGCTATCGGTTAAAACGTATGTAATTATTGAATAGGGTGATTTTTGGAGGAGGCGATGCGTGGTGGATTTAATGAACTATTAGAATGGGCGAGGACAATCGAGAGTACGAACGAGATGTTTTTTTGAAGACGCAATCGAATGTGAAGAGAAAATTAAGGGGGTACTTGATTTTAAAACCACTGGATGTAAACTTTTTTCAACCGTAAAGAATTTTTTATAAACTGGTCTTGCTGCATATTTATATAGCGTTCTACGTAAACTTTAGTTGCAGTTGAAAATTAAACATTATTAAAGAATATTAAAGCTTGTTTTTATATATTGAAAAATATATAAACAATTTTCAAAATAAATTGATAATATTCCAGTTAACCGAACGTGCTTAGCTAAATTCTTATGTTTTAATAAGTGAAACCACGTTCGTAGTATATCTTATTTTTTAAATTATTAATCTTTATTCTAATAAAGACTGAGTGATAAATATTACGAAATTTAAATAAATAAACAAATCGTAGTTGGATTTTGCCATATATTTTAATTTGATCGTATCAAAAATACGTTCGTAGGATTTGCGTTCTGTAAAGCAATTTAATACCTAGATCACATTAAATGTGATCTAGGTATGAAAAAACTTTTTCACGGTTTTTAAACGCATAATTCATCACGTCATTTCGATTCTTTTACAGATCACTCTAAAAACTTATAACCTTATACAATTCGCATTCTTACAATTAGTGACCTATCTTAAATGCAATTTAGTAGTTGTAAGGGTAAATAATTGCAATGGAATATTTTTTAACATAAATTAAGAATAAATAAATGTAATGAAAAAAATCACTTTAATGATTTTTTTTGGACTAGGTCATTTTACTTATAAAAGTGCGATTATACATAACTTCTTAATTTTAATAGAAATTCCCAAGCATTTAGGTTGCCTGGAAATGAAATCCATTGACTGTACCTACGTACTTTAAAAGCTTATGCTTTGTCTTAAATAAAATAATATTGATAAAAAATACTTTCAAAATATCTGTTTGCTATTTTGTCATCGACTTATTGACCTACAGCTACAGTATTTCAAATCGAAAATAAACATACAACTGATGCGATAATCCACCAGTATGTTTACCTTACTAAGCCATTATAACTCTATTAAAATTTGTCACCAGAATAACATTCTCACGATCATCCTCGCGTGATTATAATGTAAATTTGACAGACGTCAAAACTGAGACACGCTCCTCGCTCAATAGAAAACAGATAACAATATCATAACAAAACTTGTCAAAAACGTTATAAAAAAATGTGTCAAAGAATCACATACACACCATGTCTAAATGAGTGCATAAAGAGTGCGTTCAGTAAATTGTATAAAAACAATCGCGACACGAATAGTGTTTTACTATGGCATTGACGAAATCAGAATCGAATCAAACGAACGTAATGGAAGATGTCGGTGTGGGAATAGGGAATGCATGGAGTTGACTAAGTTGGGTGAAACAAATTTTATTTGTATATATTTTTTTTAATGCACAATGCCTACATATCAAAAAAACATTAATAATAATAATAAAAAATCAATATTATCTTCTTTGTCGATTATTCGATACTTGTTTCGATGTTGTCCATCGGCTTATAAATATAGGAAAAATTCGCTGAGTCTGTCAGTTTTGGTAGCTAAATTGGAAGAATACTTGCCTGGATAGTGAAAGGATGTGGGTTTGAGTCCCGCCTAAGACAAGTCGATTTTCATCTGAGAATAATTTCTTTGAAGATATGTTTATCACTTAAGGTATAAAAAGTTACATTACCTTAGTATAAACTAGAATATCAGATCTTCGGCCACACTAGTGAATTAAATGTGGAAATCAAGTTAATTAGATACTATTTATTATTTATATTAGCATGGGCTTGGTTTATCACCATAAAGTAAAGTATTTTTTTTATTTCCTCGCCAAGTAGACATGATATAATATTAAATTAATATCTAAAACGTAACCAATATTTTAAGTAAGAGGAACTAGCGGCCCCTCCCACTTCGCATGGGTTAAACATAATTTATTAGACAACATATGTACATTATTGCTATTAAAATGATAAAATAATTTGAATCCTGAAATTACAGTCCACATATAAACAAATTTGCACTTTTCGATATCATATATAATAGATCCCTGTCACGATGTTTGACCGAGATAAACTCCGAAACTACTTAACCGATTTCATCGAGCACATACAGTATGTGCTCGATGGAACAAGCTAATCCAGAAGGTGCGTATTCACCCTGGCCTTGACAACGGACAGGTTATAAGTACTCGGAAATACAGACGCAGGGATGGAGTTTCACTCCTTAGCTGTGCGCATTATAAAAGATGTTGAAAAAAAAAGAAAGGGTGGTCACATATAAATAAATTAATGAGTCGCGACTCCATTGCTTCGCACACAGTACGACAGTACATCAATTTCCCGGTACCCATCGTTGCACTCACGTGCCGGTCACGTGTCGGTCACGTCGCGACCACGTCGCGTCCCCCTAGCGCGTGCGTTTTGTTCTTGCTCGAGGGCTGGTTGTTTGTTGAGAAAAGCGTAGGTTATCTCGTGTTCATCATCACCATGTAAATATATAAACAAATATTTTTTTTATCTGCGTTTATTATGACATGTGGGTTAAGTAAAGCCGGTTTTTGTGGTGGAATCCTATTATTATGTCAAATCTATATATACAAAAATTCAATGTCACAGTGTTTGACCACGATGAACTCCGAAACTACTCAACCGCTTTTTATGTTTCTTTCGTTTTGGTAGATTAATTCCAACTTAGGACATAGGTACGATAAGTTTAAATTTTATTTAAAACTAGCCACACGCGCGCCCCGAGCTCCGTAATGCGATATGGATCATCAACCGATGGTAATTTGCCACTCACATCAGGAGTGTATCAATTGCGGATAGTGTATTGGTTTCGTAGAAATGTGAAAGCGTGGAAAATCTATTTTTCAATTTATTCTTATTACTGACAATATGGTAACAAACACACAAAGTATTGTCATAATATAACTTAAAATTAAAATAAAAAATATATATTGCGAATAATAATAATTTAGCCACAAAAACGCGTGGCCGTTTTCGCAGGTAGAATTTACTGACTCAATTGCGTATTTTGAGAAAATCGCGCCGTCTCCGAACCACTAATTCTGTAAAATGGTACCGCCAGCGATTAGATTAAATTTGTCAAACCAGTACAGTACACGGTCTTTGGGGACAGGCCGCGCAGAAGACGTGTGCTAAAAGATCGTATAGCGAATTAGATCTAATCCACTATTTACAGCTTGTTTAAAGAAGCGAGGAAATTGATAAATGAAAGTCCTGCATAGATCACTGAATTCATCTTAATAAACTTGCAAATATTACAATACATTCATTAAAAGTTTTTGGCATCAGAAAAATCTTTTACTGTCAGAAAAAGTCAATTACGTCTTATTTTTATTACACAGAGTATGTAGCTAACATCCACAGATTAATAATTATCTCACAGAGTAGTCACACATCCGCCACAAGCGTATCTTGTGTTGCAAAGCGTCATGTTCGCAGTCTCACTGTACGAAGGTATCGAAGTAAACCTGCCGAAACTATATCATATTGTTCAACGCAACGGAGGACTTAAAAAATGTTATAAAGAAGAAGAGTTGGGGTCGAGTGGAGGAAGAAATGCGGTACACGCGGACGCCCAACTCGGAAAAGCGATTGGATCAGTTTTATGTTAATATGACATCGTACAAAAAATAAATAAATACTTTATACCCATAGTTTACTATTACAGTGCTTAACTAACCAAAGATAAAACAAATAATTTGGAACTGGAAAAGTACGAGTATATTTATAAGTCATTGTCAATAAAACATACATGAACATTACTTCCGCAAGTGTTATCCCGTTTAGCCTCAGGTAGTATCCCACATTTTAAACGATCTACTCTCCCATAACTAATAGAATAACCATGTACAACAAACAATTCCAATAACACCAATATATTATTGAAGGGTTCCGTAGAAAAATAACAATATAAATAAGTATCAAAATTTTTTAAATGATTTGTAATTTTAAATAAAAATAAATTTACGTGCAAGTGTGTATGTAACTACCGCTTGAGGTTGCAGAGGTCACTGCTTGTCCGGAACTGATCACTGTGTAGTTGTTCTGGCACAAAAATCTAAGTTTCGTCTTTTTGAAGATGTACGTTATAAGTTTCTTTACTGAAGCACTTTCTTTTTCCTGTCTGAATAATTAAAAATATTTCATTACTACCGTAATTATTCTTACTAACTACCTACTGAAATACCATCACTTAAATTATTTTCATAAATTGTAATTTTTATAACAAACACTTCTCAAAGAACCTTGTTACTGAAACATTTTTAGTTTTTAAGACATGAAGTTTTGAAACGCAAGATACACTCGTATAGCACACATCTCCTGCACAGCCTCTCCCCAAAGACCATATAACGCGATCTTATGCGATGTTTGCAATCTTATGCGGTGTACCCAAACCCAAAACAGGGTATTTTTTCCCACGTTTTTCTTAGGTCGCTTTCTTGTCTGTTTGCTTGTCTGTCGTCTTGTCTGTCCGGTTGGAATCTTGTATCTCAATTTTGAGGCACTTCCCGACCACCTAGCGAGTTGAAACTTTCAGGGTAGCTCAGAACCCGATAACAATGCACGCTAAAACAACTTTCAACTTTCTAGGTGCACTTTCAGGTCAACTTTCGGCAACTTTCACTTTTGTATGGGGCTTATCCGATTGTTGCGTATCACATGGTTACTTCGTTGAGTTAATAATTAAAAAGAATAAAATAATAATACTACATTTAAAAATCTAAAAATCTAAGATTCTTTTTTGGTCACTGAAAAACGTGGGATTTTTATTTAAACCTATTTTTACTGAATGAAATTTTATTTCCACTGAACCCTAAAAAAGTCAAAAACGTTGGAACCCTACATTACAACAATGTTTTATTCATTCCAGTTTGATTTGTTATTGTTAATATTTTTTTGTACGAAATCGCCCGCGGCGGTCGTGTGCCTACGTGTTTGACTAAATAGTCCGCATAATCGACTAAAATAGACGACTAAATAGTCGAATTGGTGTTTGGAAATTAGCAAAGTAATTGAGGGTTACATTTTTATCGTGGGAATTAATTATACGTTTTGATTTGGTAGAAACATTTGATTGTTACAATTTTATGGGGTAATAATTTGATGTTGATTTCAAAGCAATCATTTGTTATAATAGTATTAAAATTAAATTAATATTTATTTACCCGAAAAAACGACGCGTTGATTTTTATTTGTTTAATTGATCCCGATAATTAAGAGACTGTATTAAATAGATTGTATTTTTTAAAGTCTTACCCCTAAATTAAACATCGGGTTAACTTATTATTTTTATTATTTTTACATTGTAACACTGAAAATATTATATGTATAATTTTTTCTATTCTATTAAAACGAGACATGCATAAACGCGAAAGTAAATAAAAAGTATTATATATTTTTTTATATATTTTATGCATTTTCAATGCGATCTTATAAGATAAATTATTATAACAGAAAAATACTAGAAAAAATCGACTCAGCTCACAAGTGAATTCTCAGGCGGAAACGAACCTTTGGTAATCCGGTCCAATGCTCTCCCAATTGAGCTACCGCGCCTTGCGAACACTCGTCGAAATTTTCTCGATAAAAAGTAATTATTAAGTTATTTGGTCATTTTAAGCACTTGAGATCTAAGACAAATTGATTTTTTTCTTCTAGTATTTTTTTAGGTAAAAAAGTGTTTCGTTTCAAACTTATGTGTTGCTAGCATGGACAAGTAAGTAAGTAAGTAAAATAAAAATTGTATTTCTTCTCACGAGTTATTTAAATTTCAGTGTTACTAGCTACGTCAGATAAATAAGTAACCTTGTTGATTACCACTTCCAATTTTTAAAGTTTTACCTTTACTAGGTAGTAAAGTTGCACACACAGATGTTGGTGCAGCGATAGTAATTCTGTCTACTGCTTAAATGGTCTCGGGTTAGTACCTTTCGAGGGGCATATGTTTATGTTATGCGCATAAGAATCAGTTCCCGAATCATAATTGTTTATTAAACTTTTTTTTTTCTCCCTATTTTAAGGAACTTTTATTATTTTTTTAAACATGCCAGTTCCATAGAACCTTATAAACTACTTACCAAACTATATATAAAAGTTATTTATGTTATGTTATTTCATTAATAGTACAATCTCTTCTTAGTTTGGGACTCAACAATTGTTGAGTTATCCGCAAAGTATTATTATTATAAAGATCAGAGAATTTTAGAATTCTGAATTATATTTATTATATTGCAAAATAAACGGATAGAAATTATAATAACATAATAATAATATTTCTTACACTAACACCAATTAGCCTAGCCCAAATTAAGCACTGTTAGGCTTGTGTTATGGATAGTAGGGTGACGGATAGACATACATTGCATACCATACATAAATAATTCATATTTAGAGTAATATATATAATAACCCATGACTCGGGTCAATGCTCGTATTCGTCACACAAATATCTAATTCTAACGGGACTCAAACCCAGGACCCTCGGTGCAAAAGGCAGGATCGCTAACATTGCTCCAAACGGTCGTTAGTAACATAATTCTCTTTAATGTCAACAAAATCACAGTGACGTAGAACTTTAATTCATTAATCTCAAAAGATGAAAGTTAAATCAAACAAAAAGGTATAAACGAAAAAGTGTTGCATTTCACTTAGTGAAAACTTAGTTGTTTATAACTCAATTACTAATGATAGTTGTCTACTACCAAATAACAATAAATATACCAACGAAACATCAAAAGGGACAATGCCAAACACATCTTACTGACCAAATATAGGATCAATCGACCAATATTCGATAACAAAAAGAACCCTGTAATGAGAGCGGCCGGTCTTTTCGACCCGAGCACATCAAAACAAACATCGCAGGTCACGTGACTGCGGACAAATTGACGGAGAAATATGTCAATTATAATTAATAGGGAGCGCAGATTATTGGTATCGTATTGTCCGAATAGTGTAGTGGACGATAACAAGAGGTTTTTGATTCGGATAATTGTGGGTGGATTCTTGCAGTTGTGTTAGAGGATTTGTGATCCTGTATAATAAAGAAACTGGTCGTGCGTAAAATCTTTTATAATCTTTGCTTTTCGCCAAGCCAAACTTATGATATATATAAACATAATTTTTGTTGTATTCCATCGTTATACGGCTTGAATCCCACCTGAGGGCTCGGAGGCGTGGTTGTTTTTTACAGGCGCATTTTATATATTGTAGAAATATGGCATTTTTATGCAAAAAATAAAAGCTAATACATGAAAAAAGATTTATTTCTATAATTTTGATATTTCACAAAAAAGCTTTGGATTTTTTTAAAGGAAATACTAGAAATCATATCGAATAGTTTTCTATTTCTCTTTTTTAACAACCTTAAGAATTATTAATGTAATTTATATTCTTTACATGTGTTTTGTTAATATGGCATTATTTAAATAAATAGTGTTTTGTATAACGTTGAAATATTGAGTTTTATTGTAATTTTCGACACTTACTAAGATATTTATGCAAAAGCTGTCTTGATATAGAATCAACCTTATCTTTTAAACTGATCAATTCTGACCAAGAGCAATATAATATTTATCAACAGCAGATCAATAGACCGTGGTATTCCGATTAAGAATCGTTGCTCAGATAATTTATTCAGCATACCCAAAGGGTTAACTTCAATTAATTTACAACTATTACATGCTTTGAACTTCAATCAAATGAAATTATCGAGCATTCGTCGTCAACCCTCAAATAGTCAAGGGTGTCCTCAAAGATAATATTTGCTGAGGACACACCCTTCCCTCTTGAGGACCATTGGTGAACACGTGAACATGTCGTGGGAATTCCTGTTTGAAATGCGATAATTTATGAACACTTCAATTTTGACGTGTGAATTGTAAATTTGATAGAACATCGAGTACTTGAGAGGTTGTTGGAAGATAATAGTCTCATTTAATTCTAATCGGGCAACTTAATATCTTTACTGAAGGGGCAATGGAACTAAAACATATTTTAGTCGAGAAATGGAAGTACAGAATTTTGTGTTTGGCAGTAAATAACCATTATCATCTACCGACAAATTTGTTTGACAAATGTGCGTTCCATATTTGTATATCTTGTTAATCCTCTGATAGTGGTAAATCTTACCTCTGTGTAGATCGAACAAAAATACTATGTAAATCATCATCTACCTCTTAAACCCGATTCCTTTTTATGATCTTCACTTTTAGTTACCAAAAGTAAGCTGAGCAAATCATTATTTTAATGCATTGTTTTAAGTATATTGATCAAAACAAATTCGAACCTACTTTTGCAATCAAAAGCTGCTACGTTTGATAATGCAACGTCATTACAAATTAACGGTATTATTGGGTAGGTATTAACGAGTGCTGAAGTAGCTATATATGATGTCGGAATCATAGTAAGTGGAAATCTGTGATCTCTTCCTACCTCTTTGGGAATGCGTGATTTTATATATGTATTTATAAATTTTCTTTAATCCAAGAAATAACTATAACAACCTGAGCTTAGCGTTGAAGAACAGTAACTCGTTTTTTGCACAATCATAATGATAATTCAAACGCATGTCAACTTTCTTACATTTATTAAAAAGAAGTACCGTATCTTCTCAATATCACCATAGAACTAATTCAAAGCAACACAGATTGCATATGCGGCGTCTTACCCGGCTCACCAGAATACGATGGTTTAAATCCAAACCAAAATAATGTATTTCTAACCGTTTTTCATGACATAATGCTGTATGTTTGGATAAACATCCAAACTCTTTCCTTTAATCACTTGTACTTGGATAAAAGGCACAAAGGTAGTCTATTACCAGATGAACAACATAAGATACTTTTTATTACGTATAACTTAAGTATTCTTTTAGAAATCGTAATGAAGTCTTTATGATATAAAACAATCAACACACAATTGAAACCACGGGAAAAAATGGTAGGTATAGTATATTATTATACCAATAAAAAGTTTTTAGAATAAGAATTAGAAAGGTTATGCAAGCGATCTCGCATTCAGAAGTTGAGACTAAATAGTGTATGACTGAATAGTCTATATGCATTTTCATAATACCCAACTTAATATTATCTAATGCATAAAGCACCGAAGCAGCCGTTCTTACCGAAACGTCTCCGACATAATACATACAAACTAATTCCGCATACATTATTCAAATGTCAAACATCTACACATATCCACCTTATTAGCCGAAGAAAATTAAGCAAACAGAGAGAGGGTTTTGTAAGACCAATGACAATTGAATATAGACAAAAATCTCAGTTTTAAATAAGAATTGTGTTCTTAGTAGTTGTTGTTGTTTTTTACACACGTATTTTATATCTTTTAGACTTTAATTGTGTGCAAAATACCGACTTACTGCACTGGACACCATTCAGCGCAGAGCTGAGAGGCTCAGTGGTGACAGCTAATTGGTGAAGAGCAACACCTTAACTCATCGCCGCAAAGTTGCCTGTCTGTCGGTCTTCTACAGACTGTACTTTGGAGAGTGTGTTCAGGAGCTACATTTGCTCATACCCCATCTCCTTTTTTTTCATCGGACATCCAGACGCACTGCGGGCTAACCACCCTTTCTTGGTTGCTATTCCTACCTCTCGCATTAAGCGCTTCTCAACATCCTTCATAATGCGCACAACAAAGGAGTGAAACTCCCTCCCTGCGTCTGAATTTCCGAGAACATAACCCGTCCCTTTTTGAAAAAGTCTAGGTCAAAAATTACTCAAGAACTGGCAGTATGGCCTAGAGGCCATACTGCCAGTTCTTGAGTAAATTTTTTATAGCATAGTACAACCCTCTTTAAAAGGTGACGTTACGCAGACTAAACACACTTTAATGCTGATAACGAGTACTTCTGCCAGTTTGTGCTTTTGACTCCAATATGTTATGTTAGTTTTGTATTTCTTTGTTTTCACGACCATCGACATATACTAATGGACATGCTGTAGCTTATAACGTGCATTTATTGGTTTGAGAAGAGTGACGAAGATGGCATATGCTTTTGGACTAGCGCTATCTCTTTCCTTACAGGCGATTGGCTCTCAACTTTCATAGAGAGAGAGATAAAGATAGTCCGAAACTTAGTTTTACTTATCTCTTTCTTTCGTAGTGCCACAATTCTCACCGCTAGGGCATGTCCATTAGCATATGTTATGGTCACAACTGTGTATAGAAGATATCAGCGCAGTGGACTATGTCCTGTGCATTAGTAAGCTAAATCAATGCACAATGTAATAGGGTGACTGTATTCTAATTAGTTTTTGATATTGTTAGTTGTATGTGTGATGTGTGTTGTAACATTCTTTAAATATCATAATTCTAGCTTTAACTTTAATTAACCTCAGAGAGGTTAATTGTTTTTTTTATTTCTCTTATAAAATACCATTCTTATTAAATTTACTACTCATAATGTTACGCCAGCGAATTAAACAAAAAAAATAGTAATGGTAGAAGCTGTTTCTACAAAACAGACTTACGGTACATACATTTGGTATCACAGGTTTGAAAGCCTGTAGGCATTACTCTGCAAGATACTAATCCGGGATAGACGCGTTTATGTTAATATGTTATGGAATTAAAACTAATTGAAGAGGCCTACGATTTGTATTATTATAATGTAACGTTTCCATTTTAATATGGCTAAAAAATATGTCGGGAAAGTCATTTAACGTGGAATATTAAACCATGTCTTTGCCAAAAAAAGAAAATGTATCTTCCTGAATATCCGTCGTCAACTTTGTCAAAATCTTTTATATTTATTGAAAAATGTCGCTATATCATAAAATGTATAATGTAAACAATTAAAATAATATGAACAGTTGAATACACATGTCAATAACCATTTAATTATAAATGACAAAAAACAATAAGGAACTAAACAATATCACTCATAGTTTTGATTTTAAGAATAAAAGTCTTATCAATAGGCTAACCCGTTTGACAATTTTGTGTCAGGGAGGCCTTCTATCGAATAAACTCTTCAATAGATATGTTTTTAATTTTTTTTTTTTTTGCATTCACAATGCAATATTTCTATAAGATATAAAATACGTGTGTAAAAAATAGATGCAATAAGCAACGATAATAATGTCCCAGTTATTTAACGCTCAGAACTATTTTATAGTAAGATGAGCGGATCAAGCAGACGCTGTTCTGCCAGGTTTCAACAGTTTCTAACAGGTCCAAATATTATTCAAAACTTTCAAACACATATGAATAATTTCATCAAAATCAATCTTTTAAGAGGAGATCAATCACATAGTCACGTTCCTAAGAAATATGTATGTAAACATAAAGATCCAAAGCAAAGTTTTAACTTTAAGATGCAACAAATAAAATAGCAATAAAAAACGTCCGTATATTGCTTTTTTATTTAAAATAAATAACATTATAGCAACTTACTATCGTTTCATGATCCATTTCTGATTACGTGGATATAATATTGCCTTTGATGATTAACTTAAGTTTAAGATATTATGTAGTTATGTAACAGTTTGGTTTTTATTTATTCGCCGAAGGATTTTTTTTAAGTTTCAAACATTAATTTAATTATAATAAAGAGACAGCTTATTTTTTTTTTTAATAATTATTTTTTATTTAGGAAAATACACCTTTTGTCAACTTAGTTATTGGATCATTGGTTATTTTGATCACTTTGACGATTTGACAACTAGGTCTTTTGATAAATGGACATTTTAACTGGTCGTTTTAGCAATTAGGTGTTTTGATAATTTGACGTTATAAGAATTGGACATTATGACAATTGTACCAATACACCCTGCAATGGATATAATAAATAGTATCAAAATATTTTTCAATCATATAGTAATAATTAAATGTCTGTCTGTCATATCTAGTAAACACGATCTTCGTAAAACAGACGCTCGGTCAATTTCTAAGCAAAGTTATTCCTAATATCGTCGGATTATCCCACAGTGTTTGTCACTGAGTACTGAGGTGATTTAGTTTCCAACTATTCAGAATTTTGAATGACGAATATTACTGCATCTAAAATTATTATGTCAAGGGTTGGTTCACTTATTGATATTGCGTTAATGTTTGCATTTAAGCAGCAAGGATGTCATAAGCTATATAATGTTTTTTTTTTCATTCATAATTTCATATTTCTTTAAGATCTAAAAAACACTTGTTAAAAAAACATCGACCTCTCCGAGCCCTGAAGTAGGAAGCTATATTTCCAATATTTTTCTCCAACTAGGTGTAAAATTCGAAATAAGAATTTCGTATTTTTTGTTTTTAATCGATATAACTACTAGGTATACTAAAGAGTTGTTCTAAGCGTTTTGGTACCAATTTTGTGATCCATACAGCTAAATAGTGGAACTCCTTGCGTGAGTCTGTGTTTCCTGACACATACAATTTAGAGGACTTCAAGTCATAAGTGAATTAGGTACCTTCTAGGCAAGTGCGTCACATCATAGATCGCATTATCGCTTAGCATAAGGTGAGATAGCGGTCAAGCGTTTACCTATTCACAGTTACAACTTTCTCTATTTTCTTATATCTTAAATCTGTACTAATATTATAAAGAGGAAAGATTTGTATTTTTGTATGTTTGTATGTTTGCAATGAATAAACTCAAAATCTACTAAGCCGATTTCAAAAATACTTAAAAAAAGCTACATTAACGCTGAGTAACATAGGCTATATTTAATGCTAGAACAAATTAAAGAATTTTGTTCACCCGTGCGAAGCCGGGACGGGCCGCTAGTTATAAATAAATTACACTTACAACATTTCAATAGGTTGTTTTGGATTTTACTCCTTGATAATTGATTTTTGTATAAGGCGCCCGATATGAAAAAATATGAGGAATAAAATTTAGTGATCGAATAACAACGTTACGTTTTTGTGCGCAACCTATATATCTAAACAAAGATTTTTATACCTATCTAAAAATAGGTTAAATTATAAGAGGAATAAAATTATCTTGTATCTTCGGGACACCAATTTTTTTCCTGGTAGTCATTTGTTTTGATTTAAGATTTACGTAGTCATCCTAACAAATCGTTAGGCTGAACAATAAAGAAAAATAAAATATCTATTCTATATAGAAAAACTGTTGACACATCACTATTAACATACAGGAATTTGTAAGTAATTATGAACTCGTATAGACAATGGTGTATTCAACCCTCCCGGTGTTTGCACCGAGGACGGGTTGTAAGAATTTACAACACCATTTCCGTTACGCCGCGCTGTGCCCGTATTGTAATGCTGATGCAGCTCTTAAATCGCGACAGATCGGTTGCGATACTCAAACCGGGTGATTGAAGCCCCCATCACTACATATGTCTGATACATAACACAAGTCGTTACATTTACATCAACTGTTATTTTTATATTGAAAGTTCTGTATATTTATAATAGGATATTTGTCAGGTTTTACGAAAACATCTCAAATAGATATAGCATAAAACATTGGCCATTTGATTATTTTTTACGAATTTCTCTCATTTTCTATATAAATCACCATCGAAGTTTAAATGAATAAAAAACCCGCCAAACGCCAAAGACACTTTCCTGATTGTTCAAAACTTTTTAGCTGTCAAACCGTGATACGTCAAATTTAGGCTGACATTTACTGCAAACAAGTCAGTAAAGTCACTACGTTATTCTGCCAATTTCGTGTATTTTTAATCACGTGGTCAAACATTATTTTTTTATTATTTCAATAATTATTTTTTCTAATAATCATATTATGTTTCAAATTACATGTGGGCTAAATTGATTTTTATAAAACTTATGCTACATATTAAGTTAAAAACAGTTTGATCTCAAATACACTATTAGTGACTTACTTTGTTCCACTTATATTACTAGAAATAAATATAAATACTCGCGACGTCCTGTCCAAATAACCGTCAAAATTGTTAATAACTATATTTCCTTGTCAACATGTTATGATTTGATAAACTTTCATAAGAATGATCACATTGATCCGAAGTGAAACGGATAGGAGTGTGAAAATTAACCTATAGATTTTTTTATTACATAACCGAGCGGTCATGGACGTGTCATATTTTGAAGAAAAACCTTAATTTGACGTAAGGCTGTTGTCACTCAACTGGTATCGTTTAGCCTATTTTGCTACACTCCGTTTTACTCCACTCTTCCTCATGGAAGTGTCAGCCTAACTGTACTCTATTCATAATGAAAATACTAATTTTATTAATGGTGGTTCTAATTTTTATGGAGGTAACAAATATTTCTTCAATCTTGGGTTTAGCAGAAGAAGAACGAATGTATAATTAACGCAATGGATATGTGAGCTTTAAGGTGTAAAGCTGGAGTGAATTCGATGGATAAAATAAATAATAATGTGATAAGAAGAGTGGTGTGGTGTGGAAGAAGATATAGTGATAAAGATAGAAAAAAGGTGTTTGTACATGTCAAGAGAATGGACGTAAGAAGATTTACAAGACAAGTATATGAGGCAAATGTGCACGGGCAAGTCGATATAGGCAGACCAAGGCAATCTTTCAGAGACGAAATAGAAGATGTCCTAAAAAGGACCAGGTCAGAAGCACCCTTAACCGACGAAAGGTCTGATGAGACAACTCTCAGAAGAAGTCAACTCTCAAGAAGCAAGCAATGTATCTCAGAATCGTGGAAAGTAAAAATCTGTGATCTTTTGACCTCTGTGGGAAAAGGCGTTTCAGTGTATTTCAGTATATTTTTTTTGTACAAACAACTCACAAACATTATAACACAATATCAACAAATCGAAAGTTTTGAGAACCGTGGTCGCTGAAGCTAAAACAGTTAAGCTACAGTTTGAACGTTGCTAACGACACCGATAAATGCGACTAATGCTGTTTTTAACGAACCCAGAACCAACGCGGGATTTTATGTCGGTTGGTTTCATAGACCCCCGTCGCAGACAAAGGGTTAAATCTTCACTGGTACGAAATTCTCACATTTTTACTATCTGTGCTTCAAATATTGTGTGTCATTATTTCTTTTATGAATACAGCTACAGAGGTTTAACCCGTTCAACGCCGGCAAGTCAGCGATCAAATCTAAAAAAATGTTCATTACTCTCAAGCCATAACGATAATTTTTAATTTATTGATTTTGACGACCGTTAAGTGCAACGGTAGCGATCCTGTTTTTCGCACATGGTCCTGGGTTCGAACCCCGGAAGGGGTAGATGTTTGTGAGATGAATACTAATAATATTAAATTAAAATTTCCAGATTTTTGCAAATTATCTTAATTTAAGACATTTTTGACCCTACCCGTATTGGTTAAGGTACAGAATTCATCAATTTTTACTCACCCCTCTCTCGTTGCGAAGCGAAACAGATTTTCCTAAAAGTGAACCCTTTCGCCGCTCCTGAACGGATGCCGATCGTCGATCTCGTAAAACTTTACGATAGAGTTCCGGAGAATTAACGTCACAAGACGTACGACTTATTGCGAAGAGTTGCGATCCGTATATGCTTTATGAGGTAATCAAGGGGTCTGTTGGCATAGCATACGTATGTACATACAGTCAGTTCAATGATTTGAAAAAGATATAATAAGTATTTACTTGAACAACAACTCAAATAAAATACCTATTTGTTTATCAGATAATTTTCAATATCAATCACCATAATCATATTATTGGATCAGCTTTATCAGCTTTAATGGCGCAATGTCCGTCACGCCATAACTTCCCTAGTTCTTAACGGATTTTAATAATTTTTTGTGTGGAATTGAATCGACAGGTGTAGGGCCAGATTGTCCCTTATTTTGAAATTCGCAAAAATTCTGATAGCATTCTGATCATTCTTTTTTTAGGTATTACGCTCCGCTCCAATATATGGTGCTAGCGTAGCTTTATGCTTAGCGACTGCATCGCCTAGTATTTAAAGCATTGTAAATGCCATCTTTTGTTTTAATGGGTTCAAGGCAGGATCTACGATGGAATGAGCTACCTTAGAAAGTATTCACCCTGGCATAAAAACTAACGGAATATAAGTACTCGGTAATACAGACGCAGGGACGGAGTTCCACTCCTTTGCTGTGCGCATTATGAAAGATGTTGAAAAGCGCTTGATGCGACAGTTAGGAGTAGAAACCAGGAGAGGGTGGTAGCCCGCAGTGCGTCTGGATATCTACTTAATGATAATAATTATATTTTTCTAACATTCATACCAAATTGCTTAGCTCAAAGTAAGCACTATAAAGCTTATGTTATGGATACTAAGGTAACAAATAGGCATATATGATATATTGTTTATATAAATTACATACATAAGCTGGCATTCATGACATAAAAATCTGCTCCTTCTGGGACTCAAACCCAGGACATTCTATGCGAAGAGCAGGATCGCTACCGTAAGGTCGTCAAGCTTGGAAACAATATCAAACAATAAAAGTATTGCCGTAATAATTTAATTGGGTATAAGTATATTTTTTAAATTACCCTAAAAACATTGTCATAACAGCACGTGTCAGCATTCAAGTGTGAAAGGGGGGGTTAATTTTATTAGATATTTTATTGCAAGAGCATTGGCACTTTTTTGGGGTCTTTGAAAAGATAAAGATTTACATTTAAAGTCCGTTTAGTGCAGCGGCAGTGGGTTCAAATCCCGGTTAAGGCGTATGTTTGTTTGATGAACGCAAGCATGCGTTTCCGCAGCATGGTCATCTAAATACATATATATGTATTCTTTCTTTATTTGGTACCTATAGTACAACTTCAGCTTAGTACAAGACTAAATTATTATTGTGAGAAGTTCGAAATTTGTTTATTTATGGAGAAACAATGTTACAATTTTTTTTTTATCATAGGGACAATACAGTGAAAATAGAAACAAAATCAAAGCTATTTTTACTAAACTATGGTGTAAAAATATGAAACTTAATAATTAAAATAAAAATATAATAATAATTCTTACATTCACAACAAAATAACCACCGTAAGGCTTGTGTGGGGTATACTACGGTTACGGACAAACATACATGTATGATACACAAAAAATTAACTTATAGAAATATTAATAAATACCCATGAATCAGGTGGAAATGCTCGTATTCATCACATAAACATCTGCCCCTTCTGACACTCGAACCCAAGATCGTTGGTACAAATGGCAGGATCGCAACGCACCAAGTGGCAAATTCGACATATGACAATAAAATATTAATATTTTTCTATAAATAAAAAAATGTTAAATAAAACCTGTTATCTCTATTGAGAATCGAACCCAGGTATTAACGCCACCCAGTGAGTTGATTAAACCTACGAATTACTTTTTTTTACTGCTTAAATTAACATTTTTCTACTCTTGGAACTTAAATATTTAAGTGACTATAAAGCAATATTGTCACACTAGCTTTTGCCCGCGGCTTCGCTCGCGTTAAATTCGGGGTAGCACTGTTCCCCTTTCCTAAACACAGAAGAGAACTCGGAACAGAATTTTACACGTTATTTATTTTATTTCAACACTGCCATCCGTTATTAATTTTTGAACTAAACAATTAAACCTATCGTGAACATAATATACAATAAACATATCAGCGCCATCTATCGGAATCCATGAGTTACACTTATTTATGTTTATAATGTTTATTTTCTCAAAAGCTGATTGATTTAGGGTAAGATTTAATGTTTTTAATATTGTTTTATTTAATTCGTTTTAATTAAATTATTTTATTATTCGTTTGTACCTATTAAAGAACCTGTTCTAATTTTGCGGAGTCTCACACACATTTCCATCCTCTATTTTAGAGGCTGGGGGAGGATTTCTAAAAAATGGCAGGTATTTTCGTTAGTAACAAAGAGTCTGTGTGCCGATTTTAGCTTCCTGCCTTGAAAACTGCGAAAGGTCTCATATAAAATTTCACCCCCTCTTTTAAGGGGATGGGTGCAGATTTCAAAAAAAAATGATGGGTGATTTTTTTGGTAGTCATAAATAGTCAGCATACCAATTTTTAGCTTTCTACCTTGAAAATTACGGAATGCTCCATACAAACTTCCACCCCCCATTTTTGGGAAGTGGGGGGTTAGAAAGGGGCAAAAAGTAGCCTATGTTGCTCTCCATCCCTTCAACTATCTCCACTTAAAAAATCACGTCAATTCGTTGCTCCGTTTTGCCGTGAAAGAAAGACAAACAGACAGACACACTTTCCCATTTATAATATTAGTATGGATCATATCGTTAGCACTTTGCATTCCTAAAGATCCAAAACAATATTTGATTAATAAGATTTGAACAAAGTTGAGAAAATTTCAGCTTTATTAAAAGATAAAATATTTTTTAAACTTTTTTTTTTTTTTTGTGTTGCGTGTGATGCCGTTCAACACACGCATCGGCGTGTGTTGAACGTCAAAGCTGCACCACGGCTTCGTAAGTCCTACGTCGGAAGACCTTATATGGAGAAGCCGCAAGAAACTCGGCAATGGCTATTTCTTTTCTCCCTTTTATTATATCTCCCTTTTATTTTATTATATTACATATATATATATTTATTTGAGTGATAAAAATACGAATGACGACCATTATAAATATAAATAAATAAATATAAAACATTACATATGTTTATTGTTCTGAACTCAAGTTAAGCATCTAAATCACTTGTGTTATGGAATTCAGAAACAACGAAGGTACCACAACACGCAGACCCGAGCCAATATACAAAAGTTCGTTTTCCACATTAACCCGGCCGGGGATCGAACCCTGGACCTCGGAGTGACATTACGAATAACTCACATACCAGTTGTATGCGAGCCAATCGACCACGGAGGTCGACCAATACCTTAAAAATATGTAGTTGGATTGAAATTGAACTACTGCTGAACTTCTTACGACATTTCGTATCGCGGTAATGATTTGACAGATGGTTGAGACGCAACCCGATTGAAGTTGGAATGCTGTGGGCAGTCATTATAATCTCTGTTGTGTTTCCCAATTAAAATACTACGTAATACCTTTAATACTAGGTGACATCTCTTTTGTTTCTAATGCGTCTACGATCCAACTTCTGTTTCAACTATCGAGTAAAAATTAGCGCGATACCGATTTCGTCCAAAGTTGGATTGCAATTAGAATTGAACCTCAGCGGTCCATTCACATTGAAAAATAGCGCACCTGTAAAAGAGACGAAACGTCAAGATTAAATATATAGTATGCGCCAGTATACTATAAAAGTGAAACATTATTAGAAGTATTACTTGGCAAGTGGGCGGCGTGTAATAAATTTTAAATCCATTAGCAGTTCGCGAGTACACATGTTAGGGGTCGATTTTCGCTCCATTTAACTTTACGAGGTTTAAATTCGGTGAATTGTTACAACTCTGATTTGATACGCTCACATTTTTTTTGTTAGATTCATCGAGAAGCTTGTCGATAGGTATTCTATTGCTTCAATTATATTATTATTATTTATTTCAGACATAAAAATCCGTACAAAAATGTTAGTTACATTAAAATTCTAGTGTTATACTTTGTCCAATGTAGGATGATACTTTTGACAGGTGTCACTTCCTTATTGCTACGTACTACGGTTGCGTTTGTTTCCTTATGTTTGGCTTGACATTGCAATAGCAAATTTATACCCTCTATATAGGTGTCAACTGTCAAAAGTATCATCCTACATTGGAAAAAGTATAGTAAGTAATTAAACAGACACAAAACGATAAAAATGCAGCTCCTGTGCTACAGATAAAATCATAGCTAGAGATATAGGCGCAGCACTGGGGAACCCCACTGATCAGTCTAGGTGCCCAAATATAGTAACACATACGGCACTTAATACAGACATTGAAATAAAATCTAGGAGGTATAAAAATCGTTTTATCAAGTTGTACATATTAAAATCCCCTGTCACATTATTTGACCGCGATGAACTCCAAAACTACTTATTTTTTATTGCGTATTTTTTTTCATTTTGCTGGATTTGTTCTGACTTAGAAGATATTATAGATTTCATTTTACTTAATAATAAAAAAATATTACAAATTATAATAACTGAGCCACAGCAACGCGTGGCCGGGTCAGCTAGTTAAGCTATATGTATAAAAATTCTGTCACAGTGTTTGACCGCGATGAACTCCGAAACTACTCAACCGATTATGATGATATTTTTTTCAATTTGCTGAATTTGTTCCGACTAAGGACATAGGATACGTTTCATTTTAATTAATAATGCAGCAACGCGTGGCCGGGTCAGCTAGTAATAAATATAAACAAAAGGAATATTAGGCAAAATACATGCATTATTCTGAACCCAAGAAGCTAAAGCACTTGTGTTGTCGAATTTAGAAATAACTAATTAGAATATCATATCAAATAAATAATATTAGAATGACATGGCTAGATTTAAAAAATGAAATAGGCACCTTCTGGGTTAGCTCGTTCCTTCGTCGATTCTGGCTTGGCCCTTGAGCTTGATTGGGATCAAGAGGAACCCATTCTAAATTAAATAAAAAGGACTGTACCTGATGACTTGAATGTGTGATAATTCCAAATTATTTGACGCTAACTGCACAGTAAATATTTTTTTCTGATAAAACTCATTCACTCAAGCTAATTCAATAAACACTACCATGTCTCCCGATAATTTAGTTTTTCCCTCGGGTCACTCCAATTTCGGTGATATCCGTAAAAGAAAATTTGATTTCTGTAGCCAAAAAAATAACACTTTTTTCACCCCCTTACGAAATTACTCAAGTGGAGAAAGCATTAGTGTCACAGCCACTGCTTAACCCTTCGTCCATTGTGTTTTGTTTTTTTTTTTTTGCTTGCCAATTGTCACATTACGACTTTTATATGATCTATGATTTCGATTAGTGTTCGTATTATTTGTGGTAAAAAACGGTTAAATCCATTTGTCTTCTTTATTCGATTATCAAGAACTATTAATATTAGTTTTATAAACCACACCCAAGCAATTGTATTGATTTTTTATGGAATCGATTTTGTTCCCTTCTTTAAAAAAAAACTTAATAATATTTTTCTTTTCTTTTTTTTTCTTCTTATACTATTCACTTGTGAAGTGATAGTATCAAATAACTAACCAACCCTTATTTGTTATATTATTTTTACTAAACTTATATACAGGGTGGAATTTTGTAACCGCAGGTAACTGAAGGTATTCTTAATAATTGAGATGGAATAATTGACTGTTTTGTGTTAAAAACAAAATATTTCATATTGAAAATGGTGTTTCCACACCTGTCAACTAGATAAATATTAGAAACTTTCATATAAATTGTTCTGAATCAAAGTTTATAAGCTAAAGCACTTGTGTTACGGTATTCAAAATGATGGTACCACAACGCCTAGACTTTAGACCCCAACCAATATACAAAAGATAATTTTCTACATTGATATAGCTGGGGTTTGAACCCGGGACCTCATAGTGTTGTTACCATTAAAACCGGTATATGAGCCACGAAGAGAGCGGCTCTTACTATTTCCAACATTGTTGATGTAACGATAATTCGTGACTTAATATGGTGAGGTACAACCACTGGCCACAATTTTTTTTTTTTTTCTTTTACTGTACTGTAATGTAAACTTAATTTAGAGAATATATAATTAATATTAATATTTAAATAAAACCGTGTTAATAGAAACGTCAACCGCCTGTTAAAACTATTTTAACTATTTTGTCCCTTTCCAGCAAGTTGAAGTTAAACTATATAGAAAAGGACAAATGAGCTCAATACCTAAAATCGGTTTATTAAGCAGTTGACTTTTGTATGAATAACACGGTTAGTTTTTATGTGCCATTTAAATAGTTTTACACTCTATTTTCCTTAATATTATTTATAACACAGAAATAGTTATGTTTACCTATTTTAAATACTTTTATAATATTATTTGTTGATAAAATTAAAATATTCTACTCTACTCTATAACAATATTCCTTCAAAACTCATCTGTAACTAATGTATCGATAGTTGAAATATATACAGCTACCAAAACTATACACCCACATCTTAACGGTTATTAAGAAAAACACATAAATATGTCAAGTTTGAGTAGCCAAAACAAAATGGCGGATATTTTTGAAATTTGACCCCTTGTTGGAGATGGCGCGACGAATTTTAACACATTAGCACTTACTCGACCAAAATTTCTTTAAAACTACATTGTCCGTGAAGCAAGGGTCGCTTTGACCCGGTCACACTAATTTATAGGTTGACAATCGCAACAGATTTACGGTCATGAATTATTTCTAACATTTTTTTTACTTTTCTTTACACGATATATAGATTACTTAGCTGTACTGAAAAGGAAATATCACAAAATGTAAATTTTACAGTAGAAAATATTAACTGTTTTGTATTAGTTTGTAAACTCTTATTTACAAAAACCATATTAAGTTTTTTTATAAAGTAGTAATAACCAAAGCAAAACATAAATATTTTTTTGTAAGAATGCGGTACAGTAATGTTGGTGACATTATTTTTTTGAATTTATTTCCCTGAAATAAAAGTATATGTTGTTATATCTTCATAAATACCTGTAAAATAGCTAATATGTATTCAAAGAAATCGAAATTGGTCAAAACAGTAAAAGTCCATAACTGCATTTTACCAACTTTTTATAATATTTTTTGAGCATCTATCCGGTGGATATTGGGAAGTTAGTATGCATCATCAAGTAATGTGAAACTAACGTTTATAGAATGCAACCTTGCAAATAAATTATTACATTTAATTATTTAATTAGGGACACCAACGACTGTAACAATTTTACAAGAATGTTATAAAACTTATGGTTTTTAGACTAATTGCACAATTACTTATGGGTGTACACACCATGCTGCTCGCATCCTAAAGTCAAATACTTTTTGACTTTAAGCACACCTATAAGTGATATGTATATTGGATATACGAAACGTAACTCTCTCTCTATCTTCACTAACTTATATCTCCCGCCCGATCACAGTTTTCGTAACGCTCTCATCACGCATTCACCAGCTTACACCCCAAGTCAAGCGTGCGTAGTTTTACTTCAAAAACATTTCATTTTTGCGAAAATATCCGAACACATTTTTACAGATAAAAAAAAATTACAATGGTCAAAACTAATTTATTGCATCAATACGTGACTGTTTCCGCAGTCCAAAGATTAAATTTGACCATTCATTTGCAAATAGACTTCGTTATGGTCAAGAATTGTTTCACAATGCAAATATGCGGACCACGTGTAGGTCGTTTCGGCCCGTTACGGTCAATACTACTATTATGTTGCACTCGACATCGGGGGGTTTGAAATTGAAACATCTGTATTAACAACATTGTTTTTGAATAGCTCTGTATAAAATTATGATATTGTTTGGGTCACGTATTATGAATACAGGCTGATTTTGCATATCCAAAATGAACTTTATGTGAAAAAAGATAAAATCGATAAATATAAAGATAAAAAACATCAATATACAACAATACAGTGTTTGACCGTAATGAACTCCATAACTAATCAACCAATTTTAATGATTTTTTTTTCATTTTGCCGGTTTTTTCCAACTTAGGACATAGGATAGGTTTCATTTTAATCTGTAATAATATTTTTTTATATTGCATAATATAATAACTGATTCATAGCAACGCGTGGCTGGGTTACTTAGTATACTATATAAACAATACATACTACAATGTAGTACCATGCCAGGTAACTTTTAAAAGATGAGCTAAAATTTTAACCTGCTTCATTTCATATAAACATATTGCATTTTTAATGCAAATAGAAAAAATAAAACTTATGAGCTGAGTCTATTTTTTCTAATATCTTTATATTTAAATCAATTATCACTAAAGTTTAGGTTAAATTATGATCTTTGGTGGTATTTGTATAGGATTTTAACAGAAGTCTGTTCGTCACAAAATTCATAAAATAAATAATAAATCTATCTTATATATGTAAATCCCTGTCACAGGTTTAACCGCGATATTAATAAAATGATGCTAAACAGATTATGTTTTTTGATTTATTTGTTCCAACTTAGGACATACGATAGGTTTCATTTTAATTTATAACTAATAATACTTTTTTATAAATTATTATAATAGAAAAATACTAGAAAAAATCGACTCGGGTCACAAGTGAATCTCAGGCGGGAATCCAATCAGGCGGCTCTTCCAATTGGAAGAGCATTGGACCGGATTTCCAAAGGTTGCGGGTTCGATTCCCGCCTGAGATTCACTTGTGACCCGAGTCGATTTTTTTTTTTTTCTAGTATTTTTCTATTATAATAATTTATCTTATAAGATCGCATTGAAAATGCATAAAATACAAAAAAAAATTTAAAAATACTTTTTTAGTCACAGCGACGCATGGTCGGATCAGCTAGTAATTATATAAAAATAGAAAATTACATAAGATAAGTTTGAAGAACATCAATCAATGTTTACATTTTTTTTGGACTGAAAACCATTTAATCAAATTAACAGTAAAATATCATAATAACATTCATCATTGATTAAAACTGAAACTAAAATTGACATTACCTATTAACTATTTCGAACTTGCGTGTGGTCTAATATCCCCACATAACCAACAGAAGGGTTAAAATAATTAAAGCCAATTAATTAATTTGCAGTGTAATCATCGCGTTATCTTCCCTACTTATGACAGTTACATGACGTTTTTGACATCATGTGGGTCGTCATTTGTTTTATCTTTTCCAGCATCGGTTAATTGGTCTATTAAACTAAGAGTGCGCATTAATTAGAAATGATTTTAATATATGTAAATTGTGAAGGCAATATTATTTTAATTTTATTCAACAAATTTGTTACATTTCATTACTATAATGTAAATTGGGATTTTGTTACACTTTTTTTTAGGTTCCGATATTTTGGCGCTGTTTTTCTTTGATAGATAGATACGTTTATTCCGGTTGTACACACATAATACATTACCATTATATAATCAAAGAAAATAACAAAATAAAATAAATAACTTCATGACACAACCAACATTGGCAGGTACCTGTGTACATGAAGGAATAGGGTCAAGGCTCGATGCAAAAAACAAATTCACCTTGGATTAGGTTAGGTTAGGTTAGGTTAGATTTCCAGCTATCACCCTGGCTGATGAGGGCGCAAGTGCTATGAAACAATGAAAGTCAGTGTCATATGTGTACAATTAAATTGCTATTGTTACAGTAGAACTATCAGTTAGCCTGTAAAAAAAAACCATGCCCTTGAGCCCTCAGGGCTAAGAGAAAAATGGTATTGTGAATGCAAAAAATAAAAAGTTATATACATTAATAATTCTTTGTAAAAATGCTAAAAATGATGAATCAGTATTAACGGTCGCTTTATATAATAGCGGCTAGGTATACCTTCTGCATCAAATTACTTAGGTTCAAATGGTAAGATAAGTTAGGTAAGATATGTTTGTGCGATAAACACATTTGCTCACTAGTGATGGTTGTTTATGTACCTATTTAGGTATTCTATACATTATATAGTACTCATAACAAGTTCCGCTTAGTTTGGGACTTAATAATTCTAATGTTGTCCGCAATTTTTATTTTTACTAATTATTTTTTTTTTTTTTCTTTCATAAAGACGAATCCATATATATTTTATCAACTTTAAATAAAACAACTTTTTATTGGGACTTTTTGGCAGGAGCGGGAAGCGTCACGTTGGTGGTTTTGTTTCTCTTGTTGAAGTTTGTGTTGTGGATATTAGTGCGTAATAATGGTGTATTATTAACCACTAAGTGTTTGTGAACATGCAAGAGTGTTGGCAACTGTAACAAAGCGGCGGAAGTTGTCTTTTCCTGCTCTCTCAAGAAGTCCACGGGGAGGTACCAGTAAAACCCCACACACTTACTGAAACTTAGGAAAAAATATGTTTTACTGTTCATTCATCATTAAATTAAAAAATACTCAAGAACTGGCAATTATACTTACTTGACACTGGTTAAATGCACAAATCGTGCACATTTGATTGGCACAAATAAATTAACTTTTAATTGTTTTTTATATTTAATCATGAAGTTTCGACTGCTTAACAGGAGTCGTGATCACAGAATGACTGAGGTAATTGTCGTTATAAGTGTGATACTTCCTTCCAATAATTTTATTTTTAAACAATTTAATTTATGCAAATAAAATTGATTGTTTTATTTGACATTACATTTAGTTATTCATTTTAATAAAGTAGTCAGGATTATATATTAAAAACAAGAATAAACGCGTCTTGAAATAATTAAAATAATTCTCTTATGTGCATTTTGGGTTCAAATGTTTCAACACAAAAAAAATTAAGTAGTTCACTTTAAATAAAAGAACATCGCAATGTGTATGTAACATATAACTCAGAACTTGCTTAGATTCAAGACAAGATTCTTTTTTATAATTGGCTCACAAAATTGGGTAATGGTAATTAAATATAAACATATAATTGGAGTCATAACATTGCGTCATTGAAGCTCCCATGGATCAGCTTCAATGACGCAATGTTTGTTACGCCATAACTTCCAGAGTTCTTAACCGATTTTAAATCAAACCATTTAGGATCAGATTGTGACAGAGCCTGAAATTTTGAAATTCGCAAAAATAAAAAGTTATGACCAAAAAACATTAGCTCTATGGGATTACCCATTAAACGAAATGCGCGCTTTTTTTTAAGTTTTCATTCTTATGGAACTTACAAATTTATTAGACATTATTTAATTTTTTAATTCTCTTTTTTTTATATTACGCTCCGCTCCATAAACGGTGCTGGCAAAGCTCTATGCTTAGCGACTGCATCGACCTAGTAACTACTTAAAACCTAACTTTTTAGGATTTACCCTATTTGAAGTAAGCACAGCATGCTTAGTTAGGACGATTGCCTAATATATTACTTCTCTATTTTTAAATACAAAATTTTAAACTTAAATATTACCTTAAAATGATATAATACCTGTTATTGAATACGTTGCTGTTTATACTGTTTAAAACCTGTTTTGGTATCTTTAAAATATTTTTCGTCATGCATTTGAATCTTGCTTGAGTTTAAAAGATTACTCGTAGGTATTCACTGAAAGGTATTGAAAGCTTACATTGATAGATTGTTTGTGGATTTTAGGAACACTTTAATCTTTGAAAGCTATGTAAAATTTTGTAACACGAAGCATGAAAAATATCTTATACAACAAAAAGTAATAAAATTCCATAACAAAAAATATTTTACAAAATTAAAACTGTATATATGTGTGTACTATTAAATATGTTTTTCTTTGAATTTCAATTCAAAAACCAATTGTTAAGTGTATTTGTCTAGTATTTTTTGTAGACTGGGTTCGCTCTTGATCCCAATCAAGCCCGGGGCAAAGACAGAATACACTATGGAACGAACTAACCCAGCTACTAATTATCAAATTCACTTTAAAAAGTAAAAGTAGAAAGTTCTGATTAAACTCATTAAAGCTGGTATTTGTGACACTAAAGTGTTTGACAGCGATATAAAATAACATAGAAAAAATTCATTTCGAGCTTCGCAGCTAAGTTCAGCAGGGGCGATCCGCAAATTGCCAGGATACGAACATAATTGGATGACTGGACAAGTTTTTGATTCTCCTAAACTCTTTTTGTGAACTTTATTTCATTTAACAGTCTTCTTTTAAGCTATGAACCTTTAAAAAAGTAAAAAAAAAATATTTTTTTATTATTATAACTAAGGCTAACTTGATAATTTTTAGTCACAAACTTATAATAATGATATATTCTAATTACCTAATCTCTTTTAATGACATTGAGTTTTATTTGACTGTAGTTTACGCATCAAAAAATGAAACTGCCAAAAATAATCAAAATATAAATAAATAAAAACTAAAATATAAAGATAAACAAAAAATCTATTTCCAAACTTAAATCTTCTCATTTAAAATGAAAAATGACGCTCCCATCATTAAAATCAGACAAACACCATCAAACGTCATTTGGTATTATAAAAATGACATCATTCGTAAAATGCGACTGTCAATAACACTCATTCGAGTCGGGAGCTGTCAAATCTATTGTAAGTTAAAGTCAATGGACTGTCAAAACTATAATCGGTTAATGATGTCGAATATAGTACGCTCACTGATAAATGGTGTGTTGACATCTATTTGACAATTCTCACAATTTATTTAAAATTTTAAGTGTACTTGTTTCCTTTTTAACGATCTTTTGGTATTATTGGGTCCTTTATATAATAAGCCCCTCAACTTACTCATACATTACTGAGATATCTATTAATTTATCAAAGGGTTTTTTTCATTGTCCGGTATAACATCATTTTTTTTAGATACTTTTTTGTTCATATATCTTAAACAGGTCAACCTGTTAAAAATATTGAAGAATTTAAATTTTAACAATCGTCCATAAACATAGCTATCGTTTGTATTTGCTTGATATAAATTTATATATACTTTTTATTAAAATAGTTTAATCTACGTATTATTATAATAATTCATAATTTATTTCCGTTTTTTACACTGGTTGTGCTCCCTACTTCTTACTTTTCTTCCCATCACCTTAAGGTTGACTGGTAGAAAATACCTGAGGCATTAAGTCCAAATTCATACAATTTGTGCATAAAAGTATAAATAAATATTTACCCGATTTACAGCTAAATTGTAGGGAGTCGATATTGGTAAGAAAAGTGGTTAAATACTCTTTTTATTTAGAGATATTAGCGTTAGCCAGCGTATAAGAGCATCAATCAGCTTCAGCCTTAAATCAATATGATTATCTAAAAAGTACAAATTCAATCTAACTAAAGACAACCGTTTGTTTTAATCCTCCACACAAACAAAGCAAAAAGTGTTAATAATATTAATAATTATGCCAGTTATTACTTCATATTTGATATTATTAATTTTATGGTTTTTGTGAATAATTATACTGCTGTCCTAATTTTATACACGAATTTGGTTTCTTTCTGTTTGGTTTGGTCTTAGTCTTTAATTTAATGTAATGTTATATGTGTGTCGTGTCAAATAAATTTTCTATCTAGGATTATTGTTTAACTTTAAAGTATGTACATATCCTCGTAGATCTCAAACGGTAACCGTTTGGATTAAGTGTTGAAAGTTAACTTCACTGATAATGTTTCTAGTTGTGAATCAAGAAAATCCGTTCGGCTGTTTGAAGATTAGCTCTTTTCTAGTTAATGAGGCGTTAAAATTTTGTGTGTAACTGTATTTTCAATGTAATGTGCTTTTTTTTCATTTTGTTATGATGATATTTGTAACTGTATGAATTTGAAATTATTATCATCTTTTTAATTCATTATTTTTTATATTTTTATTTATATTTCTAATGATGATTGTGTAATATAATGAATGTTGTGTACGCCTTAACTATGGTGCATATTTGAAAAAAAAAACAAAATGTATATTTCATTAACAATTAATTAATATGTACCATGTGGGAGTACTGATTAAATAAATAAGGGACGTAAGCGACTTTCATAGGTCTAATGGACTCAAAATTACGTATTCTGTGCTTTTAATAAAATTGTAAGGATATAGTAATCTTGATATGCACAGCATCATCACGAATCCGTAAGATACTCAAATCAAAGCAAAGGACTTATTGATATTATTTTAACGAATTACTTAAAGACACGGTGGATCTTAGATAAAGATATTATTATTCATTTATAATAAAAAATTAAAAAATTTTCTTTCACTTCTGAGATGTTTTTTTTATTTGGAATATTAAATATCGTTTGATTAAATAACACTTTGATTAATAGCGCATTTTATGAAGGTATCTTCATAAGGGCTTAGTAATCTTTAAGTCACTAGTGACCTATGACAGAGGTCCACGAACTACGATAACACTTACTACCTAATTTCTACCATTTGTTGTGTGTTATTAAAAGAAATCATTATTAGATTTTTTTCCTTTTTTTGCATTGACTATGCAATATTTTACGTCTCCGATAGTTGAAAATTGAAAATAATTGAAAATATCATAATATTTTTGTGCTGATAGTATCTTTTTATGTTTTCGCAGGAAACGCATTAGGCATTCGCTCGTAGCGGCAGAGACGATATGTGGGACTCTTCTTCATGCCCCTACCCGGCCTAGTGCCCGGTAAAGGCTCGGAGGCCTACCCACTAAAACCTGCGGCGTCCCAGAACACATTCTTCTTCTTCGCTACACTCTTGTGAGAGTGGTAGTGGTCATTATGCAGGCTATTGAGTAACCCGTTTCACAACACGTCGCCATTCCTCTCGCAGGGCAGCTTTACGAGCGCATTCGTTTATGTTTGCTGAGATACTGGGTTTGATTTGGTCAGTCCACCTCATTGCAGATCACAGAACACATTGGTGGTGTTGATAGTACCTAAAGTACAATAGTATACTTACAAAAGCTTACGTTAATTCTTTTTACTAAATCCGATATATGTTATAAAACCTCTAAACGGCACTTCGATCCAATTAAACAGAAAAGGAATATATTTTATCGCCGCCAATAAAATGCGAACGTTACCGAAGTGGAAAACTGGGAAATAAAATTTTAAGTAGTTCGGACTCTCTCAAAATATGAGAGACACGACTCGTAAAAGTCGGTAAATAATACAAAACACAATAAGTGGCAATATTGAGGGAACTCTGAGGATGCGCTAAAGTTGGTGATGTAGTAGGAGAAAATAGTTGAAAATTATTTAAGTAAAATTCATTAACATGTAAACGAATCCAATATGTCCACGTGGTAGGTCGATACAGTCGCTAAGTATAAAGCTTCGCTAGCACCATATGGAGCGCAGCGGGTTGGTGATTTCAAAAATATTAGCTATAGAGATTTCGGTGTATATATTCTGAACTTATTTTTTTTTTTGCTCATCCTATAGAGCCAATGTTTTTTGGTCATAACTTTTATATTATTGCGAATTCCAAAATACGGGCCATCGCGATCTAGTCCTAAACCTGTTGGTTCGATTAATTATTAAAAATACAAAAATCGGCTTAGAACTCATAGAGTTATGGCGTCACGTACATTTCATCATTGAAGCTGATCCATGGGAGCTTCGTTCGCTCTGCTTCAATTAAGAAACATAATTTTAAATAACATTTTAAGTAGTTTTCGCTATCGCAGGCAATATGCCATAGCTAGCGCATAGCATAGCTCCTCTATAGCGTTCTAGCACATATCTTTTCATTTATATATGAAGGTATTCGATATTAGTATGGTTGCAATAAAAATGTATTAGTATTTACTAGGAAAATTCTAGTCTAGTACTTGGGAGTGAGAGTCTTGTCGTCATCCGGGTAAATAAAGCTACAGAACCGTGAAATTATTATAAGCTATGAGTTAAATCCTTTACTAACAAAACAAATATAGACGCCCTTCGTGGTCGAGTGGCTCCCATACCAGTTGTCATGGTAACGACACTTTGAGTTCCGGGTTCGATCCCCAGTCAGGCCAATGTAGATAATGACCTTTTCTATATTGGCTAGGGTCTGGGTGTCGTGGTACCATCGTTGTTTCTGAATTCCATAACACAAGTGCTTTAGCTACTTACCTTGGGTTCAGAACATAATCATCAGTATTATGAAGGAGCTTGTTGATTGTAAACATTTCTGATTAGCCATCCGACATGTGAAATATGCTTGATCACTGCGGCATCAAGTTAAATAGCCATAATTCTATGTAATAACACCTACATAGTTATAACATGTAACCCTAATTATAACAAACAAATACCCATTGTGTCACCAACTTTACTCTTCGTTGACACTGTCTTAGGCGTCATAAGGGCGCGTTCACACCGCATCGAGTCGCGGTCGTAAACATTTACGAGCGAGGATCACCGGACGCATCCGGGTATACCCGGTTTTATTAAAAAAGTATAAGTATATCATATGCTTTGTTTGCTGTATAATACTATTACTGTTGTTACAATTTTCCTTTGTTGTTTAAACATCGAAAAGTTCAGTCAATATCTAAATTTATATTATATTTTATGGTTTTTAGAGATCCTTTTCTTTCGCATAATTATTTATTCCTAATTTTCTTTGGCATAAAATCAAAAGGCATAAGTTGACATACATTGCAGCTTATATTTGGTCAGATTTTTTTCATAACGAACCAGCAAGTAATGTCAACCTACAATTATACTTTATTCTAACGAGCTTTTTTAGTAAAAGAAGTTGACTATTCTCTTGCGTTTTTCTTTGTTAAATGAGACTATTGAAATAGTTTGATTTCCTCTTAATTCATTATTCGGTATTATCATTAGGCTTGAAATTATTCCATTAAAAAGAAATTAAGTTATTTAGTTCTTACACTTCCGCGCACATTACACATCAGAATAAAACACTTTTTTACGGATTTTTGCGCATGTTTTATTTTATATTTAATCCTGACGTTTCGACTCCTTTACAGGAGCCGTGATCACAGGATGACTAAGATGATGGTTGTCATATATTTTCTACTACCTTCACATATTTTAATCGGGCACGTTCCTAATTATTAAATTATTTTATATAAATCAAATTGTTTTAATTTTATTTTATTTTTTTTAAATATTATTTAGTTATTATATAAATTTTATATTTATTATAAATAACTAAATAATATGTAAAAATAAAAATAAAACAATTTGATTTATATAAAATAATTTAATAATTCGGAACGTGCCCGATTAAAATATGTGAAGGTAGTAGAAAATATATGACAACCATCATCTTAGTCATCCTGTGATCACGGCTCCTGTAAAGGAGTCGAAACGTCAGGATTAAATATAAAATAAAACATGCGCAAAAATCCGTAAAAAAGTGTTTTATTCTGATGAGAAATTAAGTTAGTTAACCTGTAATATTTAATTGTATAATTATTTTATTATATTTTTGTATAATTAATTTGGAATTTAGACAATATTTCAAAGATACTTCAGTAAACAAAATTAATTAGATATTAAAAAAAAACCATATACGTAACTTTATTTATTTTGTTTTTTTTTTTAATTAAAGCTTTGATACTTAAAAACTTTTTAAAAACACAATTTTTATATGTGTGGAAAGATAATAAAAAATATTTTTGTAACGAGGAATCTCGTAGTAAGAGAATTAATATCGTACGATATAATGAGATTTATCAACATATAAATAATAATTCAATATACGAGTTTGATCACAAACGCTCATGAAGCCTTATCTACGCCAACGGTCCCGGGTTCGATTTCCGGTATGCAAATATATTTGTATGATAAACACAAGCATTTGTTCTCCAGTCATTGTAATTTTCATACTTTTTATGTATGCTTTACGTTATTTCATACCAATAATAAAACCTCTACTTAGTTTGGAACTAATAGCCGTAAACTGTCCGAAATTTATTTATTTTTATTATAATATTTTTATTATTGACGGCGAAGTGCCAATAACATCTAACTGCTAATTTCAAAATAATACAAAAGCTGAAAAAAACGTTTAATTTCTTGACAAGTTAATAAATAATTGGTTAAAAAGTTAGTTTATTTATTTTTTAACTTGAGGCTCTTGCAACTGTAAATACGCATAGGAAATTTCATTAGAACATGCGAATAAGGAATTTTAATTCGAAATGACAAAAAAGTGAATTTCTCGACCAATTCCAGTTAGGAGGTCTTGGCATTTCGCCGTCGTTATAACTTGCTGGGCGATGCTTTTTTGATTTTGATGCAGTCGCTAAGCAGAAAGCTTTAGTAGAACCATATATTGGAGCGGAGCGCAATACCGAAAAAAAAAAGGTTTAAAAAATATTTAAAGGACCATAACAATGAATACGCTTTTTGTTTCAATGGGCAATCCCATAGAGCCAATGTTTTTGGTCATAACTTTTTTATTTTTGTGAATTTGTCACAATCTGTTCCTAAATGTGTTGATTCGAATCCACACAACAATTATTAAAATCGGTTAAGAACTCGGGAAGTTATGGCGTAACAGACATTGCGTCATTGAAGCTTGTAACGAGGCGCCATAGCTATATTGGCGACTCGTTGCTTTCATTGCGCTCTTCTCTGGCCATTTTTCATATTTTCCTTTCTCTTGGTTTCCGTTTTTAAATTTACTGTCTGTCTCTTTTTATTTTTGTTCTCGAAGTTCATTCTTACCAGAGTCAGCGCGTAGAGCGGTTGACTCACCGCTAACAATTATTTAAATATATTTATAGTGCTGATCAGTTATAATAAGCTCACAAGTATTATAAGCTCATAAGCATAACTCACAAGATTTCCTGTATCTGTATTTTGTACCACCAGTTCCTGTTATATAAAAGTCTATAAGTTTCTTTAAGGCACTATTGTAAGTAGCCCTACCTTTTATAATATGTTTTAGTAATAAATGTGAAATTGTTTTTGTAAACAGTGTAATTTAACTTTTTTTTAAATAATTGTTTCAGTTGTGCCTTAATTCCATAATTATTAAAAATATAAGTGACGAAGTGACAAAGCCTTTTCATTTCTCCCGGCCGCACCCCGTCACAAGCTGATCCATGGGAGCTCCGCTCCAATAAATTAAACTATGAAATGTACATTCAAAATAAACGTGTGCGAAACCATGAAAAAGTCACAAACATGAGAATTTTGCAAAATCTTCGTTCTCACCGTCACGACTTTACAACCTTGTTAGCAGATCATTGTGACCCTCACAATCCGATTACTGACCACTGGTCAGTTTTAGGCTAAAGGGTTGGTTTACAAATCCACGTCTCATGCCGAATTTCGGCAAACCATGGGAAGTAGGTGGAGGTAGGTAATCTAATTATTGGCCGGCCAATTGATGGTCAGTTTTGGGGTAAAAACAATTTAAATCCTTTTTGCTCTTATATAAATTGAGCGTGGGAAAGTATCTTAATAAATTTTAATCCTTACTAATGTTATAAATGGAGGATGATATACAATACCGAAAATATACTGATACCATCTTTTATAATAAGTTAGTTTGTATTGAAATTGTTATAATATGTGTACATCAACGCAATCGAAGCCGCCTGCAAAAGCTCATATCTTTCTTCTTTTCCGTTCTTGTTGGGTTGGGTCCGAGTGTTATGGTTCCATCGTTCTTTCCGAATACAAGTGCTTTAGCTACTTTACTTGGGCTTAGAACAACGTATATGATATGGACCAATTTACAATATATATATTTTTTACACAGTAGCTTAGGATTTAACAAACAGAACATAAAATGTATGTTTCCGAAATATATTTCGGATATATATGTATATATACCTGCATAAGAAAACAGTGAAATAGAAAAATACGTGATTTAGTAACTCAAAAACTAAATAAATAAATAAAAATACAACGGGTTGCATTCCGGGAGTGTCGGCATAAGTGAAAATATGAACATTAATGTTGTGCATTTTTGATATTTTGGAATGGTTAGGGAATAATTTCGCACAAATTGCTTTAATTATCAGTATAAAAGTACTATCATTTATGTGGGAATTTACAATATTCATTTATTGCGCTATCGTACACAAACATGACACCAAACACACAAGCACACTCGCGCAAGAGCGCCCTCCTTTTTTTAGTAGAAAGAGAGGGGGATATTACTTCCTTTCCTACGCCGCGCCGGCGATCTACTCTCCCTCCGTCGTACGAATTTTTCGATAAGGTCACGTGTCCTGACGCGAATTTAACATTTTGTACCCATCCCGAAAAGTGCACAACGCCGCTAAAGAAGTTTTCAGTTCAATAAATAAATGTATTCTCTTATAAGCTTAGCCTAGATATATTTTACATATGATTTAATAACCACTTGCTAATATAAAATAATTACTGAAAATTATATTATTATTATTGCATATAATTATTAGGCACATAAACTAAGTGAAATTGTTAACTTGTATCTTAGGTATCAAATGTGTTAGTGCTAGGTGAACATTATTGTTTTAAAAACAAAAAAAAAAGAAACTGTAACGTTATAATAAAAACGTCAATCTTAATAAAATATGTCAATTAATAAACAAAACTTTAATAATAGTTATCGATTTAGTATCTCATAAATGTTTCCCTGAGTATTGCAAATTCCTAAGTGACTTACGATACAACTTAACAACCATTACGCGTGCGAAAACACTTCCAAAAGCGTCCCATACAATTATCGCTTATGAACCGAACAGACGCATAAAAGCTGCATTTATTACTGACACGCTCTCGTATTAATTCCTGCTAAAGATATTTATTAGTAATAAACTGAACATGACTTTAGAAGAGATGGACTGTCAAAGTTATGAGGAGGAAAAGGATTCTTTTTTATTTATAATGGGTTTGCTCTTGATCCCAATCAAGCCCGGGGACCAACACAGGATCCACGATGGAGCGAGCTAACCCAGAAAGTGCCTATTCATCCTGGCTTTGAAAACGGATGGGTTAAAGGTACTAGGAAATACAGACACAGAAAGGGAGTTCCACTCCTTTGCTGTGCGTATTATAAAATTGAGTCACACCATCGAGATTAGTGATTGTCGGTGTATTTTAAGATTCAACAATATCGGATATTCAAAGTTACATACTAAGTCCTAATTAAAAACAATTTAAGATTTTTATTACATAATGGTCTTAAAGGACGACCATTTGGTGCTATGGTAGCGATTCTGCCTTTCTCACCGACGTACTTATATACATATCTATAAATATTACATATCTATGTATCATATATGTACGTCTAGCCGTTACCCTAGTATCCATAATACATGCCTTACAGTGCTTAATTTGGGCTAATTGGTGTGAATGTAAGAGATATTATTATTATTACTAATCAACTACAAACGAAACATGCATTTGTAAAGAGTATAGTGATGAATTTGTTAGTCCACAACTATAATGCAGTAAGCGATAGTACTAACCATAATTCGCATTTCCCACAAAGAGCTGAGCGATCTTCGTCCTCGTAAAATTTTACGATTACGCGCCGCACGTGTGACGTCACGTCCCTCAAACTGTGACGTACGTCTCATATTTATGACGTCCGATTGTTTATGTCCGGTCTTTCTTAGGGTACCTATTGTTTATCTTTTTCTATTCATGTTCATATGTAATACTTATATTGTCTACTGTAATGTTTTTATATTTATTTTTTACATTCATAATGCCATATTTGTATATATTAATTTATAGTTTCAGCAGACACGATTCAGCGCAGAGTTGAGAGGCTCATCGGTGATAGCAAATGGGTGAAGAGCAAGCTTCACACCCTAGCTGCTCGCCGCAAAGTTGCCTGTCTGGCGGTCTTCTACAGACTGTACTTTGGAGAGTGTGCTCAAGTGCTGCATTTGCTCATACCGCCCCATATCCTTTTTATTATTATTATTATAACTACCAATCTTGCCAATCCAACGACGAAAAAATACATTTCTCTCCCAACAACAACATTCAACAAAGAACCACACAACAATAAATTAAACCCAAACCCAGTGTTATCGTCTACCTCATATTTGTACAAAAGGGCCGGTAAAAGCCCCAAAAAAGTGTGTTAACAAACAAAAAGATTTATAAGCAAGTGTCAGATAAGTTCGCGCACGTTTCCATGAACGTAAAGTAAATATAGTGGAAACCCAATAAAAGTGGATGGCCTAATCTCTATCCAATATTTTCTTAGCGTTTCGATGAAGATTTTCCTCTTGGAGTTCGGACGGCTAGATCGATATGGATAAGACTATTTAATGTCTGTACGTAATATTATTGATTGGCTTAAGCGAAATAACCTGAATATTAATGTTAAAAAAACCAAAATATTAAAATTTTATAATACCAATACTAAACCTCTATCACTATCGATTAATTTTGAGAGTAATCGAGTAGCGGAATGTACGTCGAGTAATTTTCTCGGCATAGTACTTGATTCTAAATTGTCATGGAAAGAACACATTGATTCAGTGTGCGCGAAAGTTAATCAATTTGTATTTGCTCTACACCGATTGGCACACCTAACTGATCAAAAGACTTCTCTAATGGCATACCATGCCTATGTTTGCTCTATCTTACGATACGGCCTCGTCATTTGGGGAAACTGTGTGGAGATAAATCGTGTTTTCCTGGTGCAGAAAAAGTGCATCAGAGCCTTATGTAAAGTTGGCCCTTTTAATTCGTGTAGACCTCTTTTTCGGCAACTAAGGCTTTTAACGCTTCCTGCTATGTACATTTTTGAAATATGCCTATTCGTTAAGGAAAATTTTGATCTTTTTACCAAGAAACATGAGGTATCTACTTTTGCAAAAAAAAATTGGTTGCCTGTAAAGTCGGTATACGGGCGAAAGTTTTACGTGACAACGACTTTGAGTGGTAAAATAATTTAAATGTGAATATTCATTCGTATAGTAGGAAAAAGGATGAAATAATAGTAACAATTTAAAACATTTATTTATACAAAGAATTATATTTAAAACATTAATTTATAGGCACGCGTCCCTTCCACTTTTTATGTCTGTCTCTCTCGCTCTTAGGCGGGCTAACCATGCCCGAGTGGAAGGGACGCGTGCCTCTCACTCGCTCTCATTGTGAGCGCATAACGTGAGCGGAGCGTAACGCAGTTTCTTGAAGTGTCACCCGGCAAACCAATTTATAAGACGTTGTCACGTCAAAAGATATCCAAATCGTCTGGTTGGTCCCTCACATAAAACAAAATACTTTGCTAGAAACTCCTACAATATGGCCATAAACTCGTACAATGCTTTACCATTGAGTATCGTAGACCTACCACTAAATAAATTTAAAAATAGATTGTTCGACTTATTGTGTGATTTGTGTATATATAATATCAATGAATTTCTAAATATGAGAAAAAAATGATTTTTTATTGTGCTCCTAGTATTTTTGTTATTACTTATTATTATTAATTTTATTTAATTGTGACATTTTAAAAATTATGATTAGTATTTAATTGTGAAAATTATGTAATTGATGTGATATTTTTATTAGAATTTAATTATGACACTGATTATTCATCATTATGTTACCAGTTTTAACTGCATGCCGAATTATTTGACATTATATAGCTTCCTTTAAATTTTAACATTTGCGTGCCAGTATCTGGTGCAACACGTGAAAATTGCATTATTGTAAACAACCTTTGTACCGTGTTTGCTTGCAAATTAGTGAATAAATAAATAAATAAATAAATAATAATATTAATTTAATTTTTTACACTGCTTCTCGCTATCTGAACTTTATGACAATAAATCGTTAAATTTAACAATTATAGTTACGTTTAGAAACTCTTCATATTTTTTAATTTTAAACATGTTAAAAAAACATCAACATCTGCGAGCCCGGCCACGCGTTGCTGTATTTTGAATTAGAATGAAACCTATCCTATGTCCTTCGTCAAAATAAATCCATCAAAATGAAAAAAGAATCATCAAAATCGGTTGAGTAATTACGGAGTTTATCGCGGTAAAACATTGTGACAGGGAATTTTTATATATAAAGATGGCATCGTGAATGTTAAAAGTAATAAAATAAAAATATACATGTTTTTCTATATTTAAAAAGGAGGTTGAGGTTTAAAAATCTAAGCTGAAAGCCGCCCAAAGTGGAACAGAAAACCCCTTATTTCGGGAAAATCTTTAGACTAGCAGTGGATGTTTTTCGGCTTTGATTATAAAAGTGTCAAAGATGTTTGCTTATTCTATTCTGTCACACATCACACGGCATAATAATGTGAATAAAAATCATATTGTTTGTATCATATCCATAGCTTCCTCACGTCTCTCCCGCCGCATCTCCGCTTTTATCGCTCGCAAGCGTTATTGTAAGCGATCGACGCGCTCACTATCGTTCCATTATTTAGGAGACATTCTGTCGGCAATCATATAAATATTCGCTATCTTTCTGGAGATTATTGTTTAGCGCATGAAATTTTTAGCTCGATTGAAACTCAATAGCGCAGTGGTTAATGCGTCTTATGATCGCGGAGGGTAATTCAACATTTGTAAAAGGTTTGACGACTTCAATAGTCGAGTGCCTCGCTTACCTTTTTTCATGGTAACTCCACGTGAGGTCCCGGATTCAATCCCCGGTCGGTTAAATGTAGAAAACGAACTTTTCTATATTGGGTCGGGTCTGGGTGTTGTGGTACCGTCGTTGTTTCTGGATAAGATATAACAAGTGATTTAGTTACTTAACCTGGGTTCAGAACAATGCACAATGTGATGATGATGTTGTCAAGTGTTATGTTAAATTTTAACTACAGAAAAAATTATTACGTTACGATGATCGAAGTGTTAAACATTGAAAAAATGCATAAAATATATAAAAATTATAAAACTAAATAGCTGTTTCATCTTAATCTATTGCCCAAACATTTGTAAAATGTTTTTTTCGAATACGAGAGGACGTTTCTCTGATGAAACAACGCTGGCCTACAGCGTAAAATCAGAAAGGTACTAGATAATTTCGAGAAGTGTTACAAGGCTCGGTAGCTCAATGAGGAGAGCATTGGACCGGATTTCCAAAGGTTGCGGGTCCGACTCCCGCCTGAGAATTCACTTGTGATTTTTTCTAGTATTTTTCGATTATAATAATTTATCTGATAAGATAGCATTGAAAAAATGCATAAAATATATACAAATTATAATACAAAGTGTTTAAGTGTTAGCTTAAGTTAGCTTTCAATATTTAAAGTTAATAACATTTTGCCTTACGATACTAACCAATATAAAAATATACTTTTTAATGTTACGCTAAATTATAATTGTATTATTTTAAACAATCGCATTGAAACAAATTTTGGACTCGTAAATTTTTCTCATTTTTAATGCTGTATGCTTTGCTTTCTTTGCAACATTTAGTATAATCGTTTGACTCAGAATTCTCCTAAGAGTATTATGACATCATCCACACTTCTTTCTCGGTGGGGACCAATTCAATAACACAAGGTCCAATAATCCAATTTGAGGGTACAATTTGGGACCGCACACCGTCTAATGGGTTAAGCATTCGACGGAGATGACTCAATTATAGGGCTTTTGGTAGGAAATGGTGTTATAAAGGGTGATACTATTCGACTACTGTTGAGTAACTTTCTTTAGAGAACAGGCAAAAATTATTGTTACCTAAATCTTTGTCTTAGTTTCCCTATGCGAATATCTGTTATCAGCTTAGTCTATACATATATGGATACTTACTTAAAAAAGATACTTGTTGATGGATTTAATTTAGTTTTTTGCATTCACAATGCAATATTTCTATAAGATATAAAATACGTGTGTAAAAAACAACTACGCCTCCGAGCCCTCAGATGGGATTCGAACTCACGACCTTTCGCTATCCGGGCGACTGCTCTGACCGCTGAGCTACCGAGACGCTGGCAAATGTGTCGAATTTTACAAACGTATTTCAACTTCTACTATGAGCTAGTATCGTTCCACCAATGTTGAACGCTAACTACCTTCAACATCGAAAGTAATATTTTTACAAATATTAAACAATCGATTAAGATGGAACCAGCTATAATCATGTTTTTAATTTAATTTTTTGCATTCACAATGCAATATTTCTATAAGATATAAAATACGTGTGTAAAAAACAACATCTGAGGGCTCGGAGGCGTAGTTGTTTTTTACACACGTATTTTATATCAGATACTTGTTGACTTTGTTGTAATCAACCATGTAATGAACCCATAACACTACTAATATTGTGATAATAGTATAATTTTGTTTTTTTTTTTGTGGATTGTGTATGGTGACGACGTATTATATTGTAAATGTCGTTACTTCTGTTAAAGCTGACGATTTCTTGCGCCCATTCTTCTTGTCAGTTAAAAGACGTCCTGAATGGGTGGTAGGTAAAACTGTTGGACGATTTTAAAACAACTTATTTTACGTACATTTGAATTAAGTTATGTTTCATTTTAATTTTATTTTATTTTCATAGTTTTTAATCCATTAGTTTTACAAGAGACGCTGTTAGTATTCTGTCTTATATAAAAAAGTAATGTAACAAAACAAAAAATTATATCGTAATTAATTTACAAAGATTAAGTTTCATCTACATATATAAAAAAATCCTGTCACAGTGTTCATTAGCGAAGAACTCCGAAACTACTCAACTGATTTTGATGATTTTTGTTTATTTTGCTGGATTTGTTCCGTAATTAAAATAAAACGTATCCTATGTCCTAAACATAGGATAGGTTTTATTTAAATTTTTAATGAAATTTTATTTTATTGTAAATTTTAATAACTAAGACACAGCAACTTGAACTACTTGACCGGATCAACTAATATACGATATTTTAAAAGATGAATAATTAAGATCTAGTACATATTTAAATCGTTTTTTTAATATCAAACACTAGTATACCCGTTCCGTTACGCTTGCATAGATTTATATATTTTAAGTCCCTTCACATTTTAAAACTGGCCGAACAAAGTCAACTCTTGTCACTTAACTCCTGTGCTTAAATAAAAAGTTCAAAAATCTTTTCAACGTGTGTTAAACAGAGTACCTAACTGGGCTATCTGTTAACATGTTTACTATGACTATCCGTCGTTACTTTTTCTTAATCTGTATGCTTATAAATGTTGGTGTTGTTGTAGTTTATAGATATTACGTAAAAAAAATCTTACAAACTTTCACCCTTTTATAAAAATTAATATTCAAAATTATATCACGCTCCTCAAAAAAGAAATAAAAAATAACAAAAAAATTGTTTGATTTACGAACTTTCCTATAAAAATTTTTGACATCCACAACTTCACATAATATTTATTATAGTTAAAGTAATGTTTGCAAAAAAACGAATTTTCCGTTGACTTTATTTGTAAAATAGGTCATCACGAAAAGCTTTTTTTTTATTTGAACGAGATAAAATTTAAAGGTTATATCTCTTATTTAATTATAATAATTATATTTTTATTTATAAGACAACAGAGATCCAATGATTTTAGTTATTTATATTCTATATTAATAAATTATATAAAAAACTGGCCTAACCCTAGACACTAATTGGCTAATCAGCGGACAGTTTCCATAATTAGCTATACGCTTCATAACACTGATTTTTATTGGTGATAGAATTTTTGGAATCGGATGAATAATTTCGGAGACCCTCCTGCATCCAAAGTTACAAACCTACCTCTTTATATTAGTTTAGTGACTTCAAAACAAAAGTTCAACATGAAAAATATTAATATACACTAGTATTATAAAGATGAAAAATTTGTATTTTTGTATGTTTGCAATGAATAAACTCAAAAATTACTAAGCCGATTTCAAAAATTCTTTCACTATTGGCAAGCAACATTCACGCTGAGTAACATAGGCTATATTTAATGCTAGAGAAAAGTTAAAGAATGCTGTCCATCCGAAGCCGGGACGGGCCGCTGGTATATAAATAAACGTAAATTAATCATTTTTTTAAACATATTTATTCCTTTTTTAAACATTTCTGAGCCAGGAAATATTAATACTACGCTTACAACATCAATCATACTTCGTAGCACACTGCCATATGGTCTTAATGTTATAACAATGTGGCATGTCTACGATTTGTCGAAAAATTAACTCGTAATTATAAGGTGTGTTGTGATTTTGAGGGTCGAAACAATCAAATGTGTCGCCATTATGAAATGTGACGTCATATATTGACGACCATTTGGTGCAACGGTTGCGATCCTGCCTAAGTACCGAAGATCGTGATTTCGAGTCCCGGAAGGAGCAGTTGTGTGTGTGATTAATACGAGCATTTGTACCTGAATCATGGGTATTTATTGAGCGAAGCTTTGAAAGAGTGAAGCTCTCTTTTAGGCAACTCACAAATTTCGCTTGTCTCCATCCTGCTACTTAACGGTTCAACCGATTCAAACGAATTTCGGCATGAACATACATGATTATAACCTGACGGACTTAGGCTATGTAAAAAAAATATAGACTTTACCATGGAGGAATAATCACCAAAAGAAAAATTCAAACGCTGATCACAGCCAAACCGCTGATACTACATTGATGAAATTTGGCGTCAAAAGTTCATATAGCGCAACCAGTTTGGTGCGCGATATTTTCGAGGCAATTGTTAATGATTAAGGTGAGGTTAGGTTACGCGCACGGCCCGACCTGAAAGGTTTTTTTTTTTTATTGATCTTATTTGTTACTAAAATTTGTTTGTTTTGTTTCGCAGGTTGGGGAGCTTGTTTTAATTGGATGTTTGTTCGGGTAGAGAGCGATTGGATACTCTCTAACCGTAATAAGTCGACAAAGGTAAGTTTTAATATTTGATTTGTTGCGAAGATGTTATTTTGATAAGAATAGCATTTATGATTTCGTTGTTTTAAATGGTGTTCGTTTTTTGCTTTTATTTATTTGCTTCGAATATTGCTTTAGTATGATTTATGTGTTATTAAATTTTTTAAGGTTTGTTACTATATGTTCTACAAATTTTTGAAATGACTCTTTTGTTGATTGTTTACGTTTGATTTCGCTTATTTTGAATGGTTCTATTCTGAGATGATTGCAAAGTTGCATGTGTGAAAGTCTGGGAATGCTAAATTTGGGACACTTAGTAGATGATCAAAGTCTTGCACTGTTTGGTTATCACAGGGGCACAAGTTGTTGTTGGTGATATTGAACCTGTTAAGATATTCTTTGTGATAACCATGTCCTGTAAGGAGTTGAGTAAGGCTGAAAGAGACTCCTATAAGCGCTAGTAGGGAATGGCAATCCGCTATAGTCGGAAGCCATTTTCTTGTTTTGGCTCCCTGTGTGGCAATTGTATATCTAGACTCCCACTGAGCTATAGTGTCTCTTCGAAGTCTAGTTTTGGCGAATGAGGCGGCGAACTTGTCGTAGTCAGGTTGTTTACGTAGAGTCGCGGCTTGTTTCACCGCAGCATCGGCCGCTTCATTACCAATGATGCCGATGTGACTCTTTACCCATGCAAATCTTAGGCGTCCAGGGTGCCGCAGAATTATGCCGTGAATTTCGGCAACCAGCCGATGGGTATTGCTGCGGTTCTGGACTGCCTGCAGAGATGACAATGAGTCAGTGTATATGACTGTATTGGTAAGCTTTTTGGTGGTTGCGAATTTGCAAGCGTGTAGAATGGCTAGTAATTCTGCTTGAAAGACACTGCAGGAGCTGTGGAGTTTGAATTTTTTAATTATGGGGGGCTTGGAAGTGTCCAGATCGTAACAGACGAAAGCAGCACCGACTGTGTCGTCGTCGAGCTTGCTTCCGTCTGTATAGATCTGGTACGCCTTTCCTTGATGTAGTGCATCCGCTTCTTGTTAACTATTTGCTTCTTTGAAGCTAGGCGATATTCTGACACTAGGGTGTATTAGTTCTTCAGGTAGGACGGGTTTTTCCAATGTTAGGTCGCCCGCAAGTTGTGCAAAGACCCCAGTAAAACGCATTTTCTCGATCTCGTGTACCTCTTTGACCTTGAGGTCTAGTGGAATAAAACGCGCGAGTGCAATGGCTGCAATTGTAGAGATTGTGCGAAATCCGCGAATGGCTTTAATGGCAAAACGTCTTTGCATGCCCTCTAACAGTCGCCTCGCATATTTGTTATTGGCGGCCTATCCCCACACCCCAGCCGCGTATGTAATCATCGGCTCGATGACATGGCGGTATATGATGCTTACGTTTTCCGGGTGCGCTCCCCAAGTTGGCCGAACAAACAGGCACAACTCGGGAGTCTCCCAGAACTGGTCCTATCTCAGGTTTTGTGATGATACATGCCTTTACTCTGTTGTTTCCGCCAAACTGATAGATGTTAAGCCCTTGTATGGGCTTCATGGTCAGTCTATTTCCGACGTAAGGCTCCTGAATGAGCCCCACATTATAAGGTCCCTGTATGAAAGAGAGAAGAAACTCGTGGTGGCTGGTCTGCGAGCGGTCTATGTTGCACTGGGTGACGTGTATTTCTCTATTGAATGGTGCGGCAGCCATAGTCCACTTTGTTGTTTATTCTCTCTTTCATGGCGCGGACACGGGGGCAGGCATCGGACATCGCCATATGGTTTACGTCGGATTTGGTTTTAAACTTCTCGTTGTGGGAGATACAGTTGGCGCATTTCGGGATTTTATTTTTATTCTCGCAGCTGTCAATGGCATGCTGTGAGGACACGCAGTGTGCACAAGGTGTATTTTCAGCCTTGCAGTGGGTTTTGGTGTGCCCGAACTGCAAACATTTGTGGCACTGTATGAAGGGGGAGAAATCAGATACTCACCCTCTGATGCTCGATGTTTATACGCTCGGCATTGATGCGACCACGGTAGAGTTCTGGGGTGATGCAAAACACGGCATTGTACAAGAACTCGTTTCTATTGTTGCGCTTGAAGCGTAATGTCATGTCGCTGTCATTGTTGAACAGTTTGTCTAACTCGGAATTTTGATGACGTACGTTGGCCACGAGTTCTTCGGACGCTGCGTCGTTGGCGATACCTTTCAGTATCACCATGGTTTTGAGACGTTTTGCCGGCTCTACAGCGACAAATTTGGACTCCTTCATTTTGTTGAGAGCTTGATCCGCTTGCTTATTGTCGTCAAATTCGACGCGGAGTTTGTTGTTCGAAATAAGCTCCACTCTCGCAGGCGCGAAGGCCATGTCTCTGAAACTGATGCTCTTTTTGAAGGCGTCCATCGCGTCCTGACGGGTTTTTACCTCGCAGTTGGGGGTCGCAATAATAGCTGGTCTGCTTGTGTTGACTTTTTTAGGAACGCTAGGGAAAGAAGGCTGTTGCGCAGCTTGAGCGTAAGAACGCCCGGTGGCCATAGGGGCCGTCGCCGCTGCAGTGGCTTGTGTTCTAAAGCGAGTCAGTTCTGTTTTGACACAGTTAGCGACCTCTTGTTTGACAGTGTCGATGATTTCGCTTTTGAGATCCTTAGCAATATCTGTCGCTGGTGGGGCTGAGCTGAAAGCAACGCTGTTCGCATCGGGGTTGTAAGTAAGTGATTGAAAAAATCGGGGTTGAAGAAATTCGGCAATCGCTTTGATTTTCTTAAGGTGTTCAAAAATTTCATATTTGTGAACTCTTTCTGGAGACTTGCCCTTGTTAAGAAGATTTTCTATCTCCTCGCTTAGAGCCGTGAGCCTCTTCAAGGGATTATTTTGGTCGCTGACCGATGCGTCTGACTCGATGATTGGTGTTGGTGGTCGGGACGGTAGCTCGGGGGGTGTCGCGTAAGGAGATTTTTCATTTAATTTGTCTACTGATTTCGACGGGGTGACGTTAGACGGTGTTTTTGCCACATTGGTGGCCTTGGGTATTGCTCCTGTTGGTGATATTGAACCTGTTAAGATATTCTTTGTGATAACCATGTCCTGTAAGGAGTTGAGTAAGGCTGAAAGAGACTCCTATAAGCGCTAATAGGGAATGGCAATCCGCTATAGTCGGAAGCCATTTTCTTGTTTTGGCTCCCTGTGTGGCAATTGTATATCTAGACTCCCACTGAGCTATAGTGTCTCTTCGAAGTCTAGTTTTGGCGAATGAGGCGGCGAACTTGTCGTAGTCAGGTTGTTTACGTAGAGTCGCGGCTTGTTTCACCGCAGCATCGGCCGCTTCATTACCAATGATGCCGATGTGACTCTTTACCCATGCAAATCTTAGGCGTCCAGGGTGCCGCAGAATTATGTCGTGAATTTCGGCAACCAGCCGATGGGTATTGCTGCGGTTCTAGACTGCCTGCAGAGATGACAATGAGTCAGTGTATATGACTGTATCGGTAAGCTTTTTGGTGGTTGCGAATTTGCAAGCGTGTAGAATGGCTAGTAATTCTGCTTGAAAGACACTGCAGGAGCTGTGGAGTTTGAATTTTTTAATTATGGGGGGCTTGGAAGTGTCCAGATCGTAACAGACGAAAGCAGCACCGACTGTGTCGTCGTCGAGCTTGCTTCCGTCTGTATAGATCTGGTACGCCTTTCCTTGATGTAGTGCATCCGCTTCTTGTTAACTATTTGCTTCTTTGAAGCTAGGCGATATTCTGACACTAGGGTGTATTAGTTCTTCAGGTAGGACGGGTTTTTCCAATGTTAGGTCGCCCGCAAGTTGTGCAAAGACCCCAGTAAAACGCATTTTCTCGATCTCGTGTACCTCTTTGACCTTGAGGTCTAGTGGAATAAAACGCGCGAGTGCAATGGCTGCAATTGTAGAGATTGTGCGAAATCCGCGAATGGCTTTAATGGCAAAACGTCTTTGCATGCCCTCTAACAGTCGCCTCGCATATTTGTTATTGGCGGCCTATCCCCACACCCCAGCCGCGTATGTAATCATCGGCTCGATGACATGGCGGTATATGATGCTTACGTTTTCCGGGTGCGCTCCCCAAGTTGGCCGAACAAACAGGCACAACCTTTGAAAGACCCTGGTCGCTTTAGCTATGGCGTACCGCACATGCGCACCGAACCGAAGTTGTTTGTCTATGATGACACCAAGTAATTTGAGCTCATTTTGGAATGTGAGCCTTTGTCCTGCGATAGTTAGGTTTGCCGTTTCCGCTTTCTTGTTGAACGCAATGGTTTGCGTCTTGTCCGACCCGAAAGTGAGCTGGACACTATTGCCCCATATGGTTATTTTGTTTAGTGCGTTGTTCGCATTATATTCGAGTTGTTGAATGGTGTATGAAGATACAACAAGCAGTACGTCATCAGCAAATGCTTGTAGATGACAACCTGCTGGGAGCGGGACTTGAAATAGATCATCTAGCAGGATGCAGATCCCTGGATGCAGCCCTTGGTCATCGGTCTAGTTACTCTTTCATCAGCGTGATCCAGTGTGACTCTTCGATTCTCAACATAGCTACGTATGAGGCCGAAAATGTTTCTTGGACAATTTTTCTTGCGCAATTGTTCAAACATGGCAGGCCACCATGCGTTATTAAAAGCGGACTTTATGTCTAATGATATTGCAATAGTAAGCTTGCCTTTGGATTTAGCAGCGCGTATTTTTCCAATGGCGGTGTTGAGCGCATGAACAGTGCTTCGTTGATCGGTGAAACCAAATTGTAAAGGATTACTCTTGCCAGCTTTGGCCGCGGCATAAGTCACTCGTCTGATAAACAGTTTCTCGAGAAGCTTGCCAAAGACTGGCAAGAGTCCTATTGGGCGGAGCGATGATAGTGCTGATTGGTCTGGTTTGCCAGGTTTTGGTATTATTTTGACGTACGCCTCCTTCCACGCATACGAGAAGTAGTTGAGATTGAGGCACTGATTGAGAATGGCCAATAAGAAGTCTGAGTACATTCTGGCTACCTGTTTGCAGATATCTGCTGTGAGGTGATCTAATCCAGGAGCCTTCTTATGGTTCATTTGATCTAGGCATTCCAGTACTTCCTCACAAGTAAATGGAGGGTCGTCCAGTGTATTGGGGTAAATGTGCTGCCGGTTACGAAGTTCATGATGTCGAGTATGGGTGTCTGGGGTATCAAATGGGAAGAAGTGGTCGAGAATAGCCTCTGCCGTATCCTTTCCACTTTGGGTGAAATTATTTCCCACTTTAATTGTGACAGGAGGGCGTCGTGGAGCAGCTTCCTTCAGGAGTCTGTTGGTGAGAGACCAGACGTTTTCCTTGGTCTGCAATTCACAGAACTCCCTGAAGTGCTTTGTCGACTCCGCTCTCATTTCCGCCGCGTATTCTTCTTTTGCTTTAGCTTGCTCATGGAGCAATTGGTCAATAGGGAGTCCTTGTCTCTTGACTGTGTGGAGTAGTTTGTGAAGCCGAAGGACCTCCTGCTTGCGTGCCTCCAGGCCGTCAGTCCACCAAGGTGCTTTCGGCTTGGCACCGGCTCGTCTCGTAGGCATGGAATCCTTACATGCATCCTGTATGGCTGTGATGAATCTTGCGATGAGAGCTTCCAAGTCCTCGGCGCTAGTTGAGGGGATGTCAATCTCTAGTAAGTCTGTTATGGTCATTGTGTGATCCAATGATTCTTTGGATTTAGCCCAATTGGCTTTATCGGTCTTGTAGAGGAAAGTCGAAGTTGTTAGCAGCGTGCGAGATGTGTCGGATTTGATTTTGATGATAAATTCTACTGCATTATGTTGGAATGAAGGGCAGAGGTCCATATTGACATGCCAGTTGCTGATGCGGTCAAAAATCTGATTGGATGCAAGAGTGACATCTATAATGGATGTTCTGTGTTGGCCGTGTGTCACTGTTTCGAAAGTTGGGGTGTTGCCGACATTGCATCTCAAGGACGTCGTTACCTCTGGGATTAGCTGAGCTACTACCCCAAAGTGGATTCCAACCATTTAGGTCTCCTCCAACAATGAGACTTTGATGTTGGGTGCTTTGTGCAAGTAAATCCAAACGTTCTAAGGTGTTTGACTCGTCGTCTCTGGGTTCAATATACACGGATTGGCTGATTATGCTGCGCAATTTTGATTACACATAAATTGGCGGTGGACACTCGGGAGTCTCCCAGAACTGGTCCTATCTCAGGTTTTGTTATGATACATGCCTTTACTCTGTTGTTTCCGCCAAACTGATAGATGTTAAGCCCTTGTATGGGCTTCATGGTCAGTCTATTTCCGACGTAAGGCTCCTGAATGAGCCTCACATTATAAGGTCCCTGTATGAAAGAGAGAAGAAACTCGTGGTGGCTGGTCTGCGAGCGGTCTATGTTGCACTGGGTGACGTGTATTTCTCTATTGAATGGTGCGGCAGCCATAGTCCACTTTGTTGTTTATTCTCTCTTTCATGGCGCGGACACGGGGGCAGGCATCGGACATCGCCATATGGTTTACGTCGGATTTGGTTTTAAACTTCTCGTTGTGGGAGATACAGTTGGCGCATTTCGGGATTTTATTTTTATTCTGGCAGCTGTCAATGGCATGCTGTGAGGACGCGCAGTGTGCACAAGGTGTATTTTCAGCCTTGCAGTGGGTTTTGGTGTGCCCGAACTGCAAACATTTGTGGCACTGTATGAAGGGGGAGAAATCAGATACTCACCCTCTGATGCTCGATGTTTATACGCTCGGCATTGATGCGACCACGGTAGAGTTCTGGGGTGATGCAAAACACGGCATTGTACAAGAACTCGTTTCTATTGTTGCGCTTGAAGCGTAATGTCATGTCGCTGTCATTGTTGAACAGTTTGTCTAACTCGGAATTTTGATGACGTACGTTGGCCACGAGTTCTTCGGACGCTGCGTCGTTGGCGATACCTTTCAGTATCACCATGGTTTTGAGACGTTTTGCCGGCTCTGCAGCGACAAATTTGGACTCCTTCATTTTGTTGAGAGCTTGATCCGCTTGCTTATTGTCGTCAAATTCGACGCGGAGTTTGTTGTTCGAAATGATATATTACCACGTAGGTATTGCTGAAGCAAAGGTTTTAATCCAAACGGAAAAATAAAATAATGAGAATTGACAAAGTTATAGAGTAAAACGTACTTTGAAAATTTAGTGTGAAAAAGAGCTATTTTTACGGGTTTTTAAAAATTTATTGTAGCAAAACTACTGAAGAAAAATGAACGATATAACAAATAAAAGAAAGGTCTTAATAAGATCTGACTAAAAATACTAATAATAAGGAAATCGGTTGAAACCGAAAAAGTTATTAACGATTAACCGTGTTTTTATGAGATTGAAAAATGAATTTCGGTGAAAAACGTTAATTACTAAGAAACCAGTTAAAGGATTTTAACGAAAATGATATAAAAGAAACTATGGAATGTACTGAAGCTAAAACTGAAGACAAAATTAAAATAGAACAAGAAATGAAATTTATATGAATTTCTATTTAATTTAGGGGGTCGAAATTTTTGCGAAAAAGTTGACCTAAGCTCACTTGTCTCAGTACAAAAGGCTTCAACGCGTCAGTATAAGACTGCCAACCTTTCAGGCAAAGTCGAAGTCTATGAAAAGTGAAAAATGAAATTAATTATTTTCTCCTAAACTATTAGGAAAGGGTCCCTCGAGAAAACGTGGGATGGTAGATGGTATCGAAGTCGAAGTAGTGGCCAAATTTGAGATCTCTAGGGTGTATCCTTGTGATTCAAATAGGCCGTGGACCTGAAAGGTTAGGTTAGGTAAGGTCAGGTTAGGTAAGGTAGTGCTTCGCTCAGTATTTGCAAATAGCAGCATGCATTGCAGACCTAGTATATATATTTATATTTATATAGAAAGGTAGAACATAGAGAACTATTTCGCTCAAATTGGAGCAGCTCAACTGTTGAAATACCTGCAACTTACAGAAGACCGCAGCCAAACAACAATCACTTTTGTGTTTCACCTGTGAGTGAGTAAGGTTTCCAGATCTCCTAGGGGGTGCTACTTTAGTAACAGAGGTCATGCCTTCAAGGTGAGGGAGACAAGCCCATTTTCTAGGCAAGCACCAAGCATCCTAGATCGCATGGTCGCTTACTATCAGGCGAGATAGCGATCAAGCGCCTGCCTATTTGGAATAAAAAAAAATTGGAAATATTTTATGTCTACATATCGTATATGTATGTCTATCAGTTACCATAATATCCATAACACAAGCCTTACAGTGCTTACTTTGGGCTAGGCTAATTGGTGTGAATGTAAGAAATATTATTATTAAAAATCTTCAACGGTAAAGAAATGTGAGTCCTAGGTGATTAGTAAAAATAAATTATCTTATTATATTTTTTTACTTTAATAATTTAACTGCTAGAATGTTACCATTAAGTTACAACTAAATTTGTTTGTGTACTAGAAAAAATATCAAATCGTTTTAGGCACCACACGAACTTGCATGACCTAAGAAAAATTAATTATTTTCTAGTAAAAATTAATTTAACTGGTGCACACCACGTTTTTTAAACCCGCCGTCGCCCCATGTTTCGGAATGATAAAAACCGCGCGGTTGAATCGATATAAATGCATTGACATGCAAACAATTGCTGTGTAAAATAAAAAAAGCACTGCAGATGCGTGTCCGACGCGTGTTTTAAAAACGCAGTGTGCATACGCTCTTACCGCGCGGGGGCGCTCCTACCCCCGCGCCCCTGTACCGCGCGGGCGAACACTCATTTAAGCGGTCGACCTACAAAGCCTTAAGCTGCGAATTGACGGTCAGTTTTTCGCATCAGTTGAACTGACGTCAATCCAAAATTTGATCGTGAGTATCGAATCATCACTCCAGATTTTTAACTGACAACGCGCCTCGTATTTCAGAGACTATCATAAATCCAACTCGGCGCGTCGCGCCAAACCGATCGTGAGTACATGATGGTCCATCCAACACAAACAGGTAGTACACTTCCCAACAGCCCGGCCGATTGAAAACTGAAGAGCTGGAGTGACGCCAGTGAATGTGGAAATCGAGTTGGCCTAAAACCATTTGGAGTGACGCCACAGTTTTACGAAAAACTGATCGTCAATGCCCACTATTAGGTTATAGGTCGACCTAAAGATTCTAAATCTTATATGTACAATCCGTCTGTACGTCTATGTCACTTTACTTCCAAAAGGCTGACTTTAATTCTTTTTTTTTGTGTTTTTATGGATCCTCAGGTGATTCTGATTTTTTTATTTCTGCTCTTAAACATCTAAGAAAACAATCTAAAAAACACAAATTACACATTTTTCAGTTCAATACGGACTTCAAAACTTCAAAGAGAAATGAAATAAATGTAGGCATTTCATTTAACAATTACGAAAATTAAGTAAACATGGGTATTCATTATCATCCAAAGTTCACTAATTGGCAGTTTCTTTCACATATTTTCTTTCAAATCAAAATAAAAATAAAAACTGGAAATAAAATTAAATAAAATTATCTTTCCACAAAAAAGCGAAATCTACAGAAGGGCGACAAATTGCTATAATTACCACTTCCCTCGCATTTGATTCCACGAAGATAATGATTCCGTGTAATTTCTGAACCCCGAATTGCATCCAATCAAGCCATGTCACCGTGTCACAACACAAATACTTAATTAATTGTATTGTCTTATCTTTAGATCTGTTCGTGAAATTAGCGAGGGTGAAATATTTTGTAGACAGGTGAATCGTGACGGTATGAATATATCTATTAATTTTGTTATAATTGTAATGTTTGTACTGATAAAGTAAACGAAAGGGTTTGTTTTTATTATAATCATAAATAATAATATTTCTTATATTCACACAAATTAGCCTGGTCCAAAGTAAGCCTTGTGTTACGGATACTACGGTAACGGATAGACATACATATATGTTACATAAATATGTAATAATTATAGAAATATATATGAATACCAATGACTCAGATACAAATGCTCGTATTCATCAAACAAACATCTACCCCTTCCGGGACTCGAACCCAGGACCTTCTGTGCGAAATGCGGGATCGCTAACATTGCACCAATCGGACGTCAAATTTATCAATGTAAACGTTTGTCCCTTTCGGGACTTGCCCAGGACAGTCGATACCATTGCATCAAATAGGCGATACTTTTATCGTAGCGTTGGGAAAGTTTCCTCAAATCTAGAAATTCTCTAATCCATATTAAAGGTACAAAAAACAGCCTTTGCCCAATTTTTACGACTTTTTTTTTGGTACGAGGTCTCCCGAAGTAAGACATACGAAGTTATATGCTTTCCCTTAATTTATCAAATTATACTACATATACGTCCTGAACTTGACTATGACTCTTGACTATTTAAACATATTTTAATGTATTTATTGTTACTTTTTACGATATTAAACAATGAAATCTTCTTACACGGTCCTACAGACGATAACATATCTTTTAGAACCTATTTTCTAATTAAAAATACTCAATTTAATTGCCATAGCTTCTAAAAGAAAGGAAATATAGAAAAAAAATATATTTTTAAAATGCAGAATAATACAATTTTGATTTATATACATTTTAACGGTTAGGAAAGGTTAAAATATTGCGAAGTTATTAGCACATGTATAACGACCATTACCTTAGTCATCCTGTGATCAAGTAAAGTAAAGGAGTCGAAACGATAGGATAAAATATAAAGGGTTTTCAAGTCACAAGTGAATCTTCTAGGCAAGCGCGTCACATCCTTGATCGCATCGTCGCTTACTATGAGGCGGGATAGCGATCAAGGCAATGTTTACTACAAAAAAAGTGTGCGCCAACATCCGGTAATTTTTTTACATATTTTATGCACATTTCAATGCGATCTTATAAGATAAATTATTATTATAGAAAAATACTAGAAAAAATCGACTCGGGTCACAAGTGAATTCTCAAGTGAGAAGCTGAGCATTGGACCGGATTTCCAAAGGTTGAGGGTTCGAGAATTCACTTGTGACCCGAGTCGATTTTTTCTATTATAATGATCTATCCAGTAAAAAATTGTTTTCTTTAGATTAAGCAATCCTAATTAATTTGAACACTAAACAAAAAGGTTAAATAAAAGAAAGACTCAGAAACCAATAAACCAGCTTAATAGTAACAACAGTCCCAGGGCACCTGAACACTTTGTCCGCAATAAAACAAAATAAAAAGGAATTACGACCCATAGTGTACAACATCTGGCTTCCTAATTCGTATTTACGTAATGTTTCGCGAGATAATGAAATTGTCAGGGGTTTACAACCCGGACAGCGTTGGGACCGTGATTAATTACGACCTAAAGAAAGGAATAAGAAATAAGTTTTTTTAAACGACGTAGTAGTTGATTAATAAAATAAACTATTATATGTAATATGTTTCGTGAGAAATAATAAAATAAATAAATATTTCTAACATTCACACCAATTAACCTAGCCCAAAATAAGCAATGTAAGGATTGTGTTATGGTTCCTAGGGTAACGGATAGACATACATATATGATACATAGATATGTAATATATAAAATTTCCCTGTCACAGTGTTTGACGGTGATAAACTCCGAATCTACTCAACCGATATTGATGAGTTTTTTTTTATTTTCCTGGATTTTTTCCCGTTTAGGACATAGGGTTAATTTAAAACATTGCTGTGTTTTAAATGAACCCTATGTGCTAAACGGCGTGGCGAGGTCACCTAGTATATATATTAATAACCATGACTCAGGTACAAATGCTCGTATTCACCACACAAACATCTGCCCCTTCCAGGATGCGAATCTAGGACCGTGTCGGTGCGAAAGTCAGGATCGCTACCGTTTCGCCAAACGGTTCTCAAAAAAGAACCTATAATTTGCGGGTGATACTTTTTCTCTCAGTTGATTTATGGACAAAAAAAATCATTTCTGTTTGATATAAGTAGGTATAAAATATGTTTGTAAGATTCTTAGAAAACTAGTAAAAATTAATCGCCTAAATGGTGGTCTTTAATTATTTTTTATATAATTATTTAATAATAAATTAATAACCTCTTACAATATTAACATTTGTGATCGAGTGGCTTACATACCGGTTTTCATGGTGACGCCACTTTGAAGTTGCGGGTTCGATCACCGGCAGGATCAATGTAAAAAAAATAATTTTGCTATATTGATTCGTGTTGGGTGATGTGGTACCGTTCCTTATCTCTGATTTCCGTGATACAAGTGCCTTATCTACTTGGATTTATCATATCACATACATTTACATAACACATGTATATGTATGTGATGTTATATAATTACGAGCGGCCCGTCCCGGCTTCGCACGGGGGTGGTCAAAATTGTTTAAATATTTTTCTATTATTAAATATTTTTTCGTTAGCGCCATCTAGGGTCCGGTAGACGAACTACTTGCGGTTAACACGTTGCTATGGTAACGCATATACAATGGAAAAAGAGCGGACAGACAAACAACAAATTTGTGATTATAGATTATTTATAACCACTTGTCGGTCCACGGTAGCAATTGCAACCGATAGCCAACACTCCTCGTCAGTCCTGGTAATTGCTACATATTTAAATTTCCGCGTGGCTTACCGTTTTTTTTTAATTACGATTAATTTTAGAGTAACAGATTCATTATTCAGCGAGAAGATGGCATTTTTATCTGAAAGTCCGACATTTTTTTTTCACAATCCATTCAGCATTGGGACTGTTGAGAAGGGTGGGGCACGCGGTAGCGGACTGACAAGTGGATAATAATACTTTTTAATGATAACAGTTTTTGACGTGACAACGTCTTATAAATTGGTTTGCCGGGTGACACTTCAAGAAACTGCGTTACGCTCCGCTCACGTTATGCGCTTACAATGAGAGCGAGTGAGAGGCACGCGTCCCTTCCACTCGGGCATGGTTAGCCCGCCTAAGAGCGAGAGAGACAGACATAAAAAGTGGAAGGGACGCGTGCCTATAAATTAATGTTTTAAATATAATTCTTTGTATAAATAAATGTTTTAAATTGTTACTATTATTTCATCCTTCTTCCTACTATACGAATGAATATTCACATTAAAATTATTTTACCACTCAAAGTCGTTGTCACGTAAAACTTTCGCCCGTATACCGACTTTACAGGCAACCAATTTTTTGATATCAAAATGTTTATAATCAAGTTTAGCCATACTGTCTGCCTTCACAAATTAACTCTATAAAGACTTTATTATAACTTTTGACGTAAAACAATGCACTTAATGTTTTACGAGCTAGAGTTTATTGTTGTATAATTACTGTAGCAATAACAACTAAAAGGATTAAGAAATTGAGTGCACTGGCTTTGTTTGTGCTTACTCATAATGGAACTGGGTTTTGAAACAGGTCGTTTTTCAAAACATTAATATAACCATTGGTTTTATCTGGTTAAAAGTGGAAATCTGTAATCTCCGCCTGCCTACGGAAAAAAAGCATGATTGTAACGGAAATAAGTACATATCATATATATATATATATATATATGTATATATATAAATTCCCTGTAACAGTTTTTGACCCCGATGAGCTCCGAGCCCCCAACACAGCGACGCGTGGCCGGGTCAGCTAGTATATATATTTATATTGCAAACTTACAGCTGTTCTAGCTAACACATTTACCTGCAGTTAAAATGTGTTGACTAGAGTAGTTAGTTCACAAGCATTTGTCAGATAAGTGAGAAACTAAATGGATTATTAAGTATTTTTTTTCCGTCTAATGTGGCCAATACGTCACCAAATATATCGGCATTACAGACTTTAGTAAAGAAGGCGTTAAGGAGGTTACCGCGTTTATTTAGTAAATGAAAAAACTCTACCAATAAATATTTTAGATATGATCTAAATCGTCACGAAAACCTGGTGGACTAAATCAACACTTTTCACTTATATGCCTTAACTTTTGCGGGTTTTGTAACATGGTGTTCAAATGAAATAAATTTAATAACTTCAATATAATAATAAAAATATCTTCTTGCATTCACACCAATTAGCCTAGCCCAAAGCAAGCACTGTAAAGCTTATGTTATGGATACTAAGGTAACAGATGGACATACATATCTACATAAATAAGTAATATTTATGGAACAATAGGTATATAAATACCTATTACTCAGGTGCAAATACTCGTATTCATCTCACAAACATCTGCCCCTTCCGGGATTCGAACCGAAGACCGTCGGTGCGAAAGGCAGGATCGCTACCATTGTACCAAACGGTAGATCATAAGTAATACTGTTTACGTTGCAAATAAGCTGAGAAAATGGTATTATATGACTCTTACCATACAAACAAAACTCAAGTAGAAAATAAAACTATCTCATATAAAAAAACTAAATCCGTTGATATCCTCAAAATTTCATACGTCCCTACCATAACATTACGCAATTCGAAATTAAGCACGCCATTTTCAATTATCCCATCTTTGTCAATTAATACTTTCGCACGAGTTTAAATTTTTCACACTCCTCAAACGTCAGTCAAATTTGACGCAAGACCACCGTTCCTCCTTTCTGTAGTACCAACCGTTGCTAATTTTGACGCGAATTTAAAAATGTCACTTCCATTAACCCTTTGAGAATCTTCATCGTCAGTTTTATTCGTGGGAACCTGATTAATTGTATTCCATTTCAAAGCTAACAGCTTATTTTTAATTTTACTATTCTTTATTGAGACAGATTCGAATTAATTTCTTTTATTGCTCACTTAAGCCATAAACCGCAGATGTTCACAAATTCGTCCGTTAAATAGACACATTTAAGTTTAATGTCTAGCGTTTACTCTTTTACGATCGATACATCAAAAAACTAGTAAACGTCATACATTGCGTCATTTGCGTTATCAGCTGGCGTCTCTCCTTTTCAAACACCACCATGATTATGCAAATCACCATCGTATATTAACAAATCAACCGTTACAAATGTTTATCATCATTATCATAATTTTCAATAGAATCGCCTGTCATCTTTACCATTCCTATGACGTGTTATGCAAAAATTTCGCCAACATTATTGCGTCATTAAACTAAGTCAACAGAATCCTCTAACAGATTTATTTTTACGACATCGATCAATCAATTAATATCTTCTTATGCTAATTTGTTATTTTAATTAATTCATTATGGTTCTGAATTTTAAACATTCGTATCGTAAATTGGTGTTTTATGGCTGTTTTTTACTGAAGTAAGGGTTAGGATTCATTTGCAGCAATAATTTCCGCGCGAATAGTTCCATCGGCGATTTTGAAAGCAATATTTTTTAATGGTATGTCAAATTAATACCGATTCCTTTGTGTGATGTATTGACAATATGTCGATAGGGTTATCTAAAAGGAACTGTCGGTGTTGTACCGAACAACCCCTTTTAAATTTCATGCCATCGCTTTAAGTTACAAATCGAATCAACACAATGATAATACCCTTTTCTATTTGTTCGCAGTCGTACATTCCTAAATCTATGTTCTGTGTGTTAATTTTAAAATTTATTTGACACGAGATATTGAATTTTTCTGTTTTATTGTTGGAGTGTCTATAGGCACATTTGTTTTGCTTTTTGTTCTGTTTCAATAATTGTTTTCAAAATCAATATATTTATACTATAGAATGACTTTTTTTTATTTATTTATAATGGGTTCCCTATTGATTTGATTCGGGTCAAGACTGGATCCACGATGGAGCACGCTAACCAGAAGGTGCCTATTCACCCTGGGTTTGAGAACAGACAGATAACAGACACAGGGAGGGAGTTTCACTCCTTTGCTGTGGGCATTATAAAAGATGTTGAGAAGATATTTAATGAAATAAAATACAACAACATACCTGTCTATGCATTTTACTGCAATAGTCATGAACTAGATGGCTTTACTTGTGTCAAACTCGTACGGAATTCGCTTCGCGCCAATTTGTGATATTCGTTCGTGGGTAAAATTTGCAAAATACAAATAAAATATAAAAAAATACTCAACTGTTTTGAAAACTGTGGCGTAGCATTATGCTATAATAAGTTGAACAATTGTTTCAAGGCATTTCATCCTAGGGGAATAGTATAGCACAGTGTAACATATCTGTAACACTCCCTTTTTTATGATTTTCTACATATCTAATAAAAAAAGCGAAACAAAAAATACGTGTTTTTTAATTGTTTTTTACCTACCATAATAACAAGTATTTAAGAAAATATATGTAAAAGGGTAAAGTTATTCAAATAGTGTAAGAAAATAACTCTACCACTTTGTCATCTACTCATACTACCCTTATCTTTATTGTTTTATTGATACATCTCAAATTAATATTACAATTGGATTGATCTCAGCTTCGTTATACTTCGATCCGTTGTAAAAATAGGAAAGCACTTACCTTCAATATAACAAAGTAAACATGGAGAATGAAACGAAAATATCCCTATGAGAAATGGAATGTAACAATAAACAAATATTAACTTGTATTTAGTACAGGGTATTATTATTAAAACATACTATTGGAGACAATAAAATTAATTGAAAAAAATATTTCATGTATTTGATGATATGATAAGATAATCATTACTAAATATAATTTTGCACAAATTAATTAATACAATATCCATCCATCCATCACATTTAATCGATCATATGACAATATACTACGATATATGCAAAGGCAGATAAACACATCAATGTTTCATTCATCATCTACTTTAAGATAAGTTTAATTTACAAATAAATAAAAAAAAGGTTTTGTCAAGTAATATAAATAAGTATTTAAATTATAAAAATATTTTTATTATCTATTGTTAATTTTGTAATTAATATATACATGTTTTGTTTTTAGTTATTTTATTATTTTTCTTATATTCTTATATGAAAATGAAATAAAAAATATTTTTTTACCTACCACCCATTCAGGACGTCATTTAACTGAAAAAAACATGGGCGTGTTATGTGGCGGAGTGAAACACAGCTTGATGTCTCGGAGTGAACAAATTTTTATTGTCGATGCAAGATCTTATATACTAATTATTAACACGTTAACAGTCCCCATACAAAATGATCTGACCACCCGATAAGTCCAAAGCAATTAATAGGTAACTATAGTTATTTTTAATCATTTTACCAGGAAGAAAACTTTTTGTCATAATATTTTCCCATTTTCCTCGATTTTCCTATATGACCCCAATGTGGGGTCACGGACTTGTGAGTGTAAATTTTTGTGAACCCATATCACGGGTTCATGGACTTTTGAGTATAAAATTAATAAAAAATATTGAGGGTAGTTGGTTACAACATTGAAGATGTGTCAAGATAATTTGTTATTATTTAGAACAGTATTTGTCGTGAAGTGAATAATGTCTCGCAATCTCCTTGATGCCGATATTCAGAGGATTTTGGAAGAAAGTGATGCTGATAGTGTTTTATCACGCTTGGAAAATATTAGTTTTGGAAGTGACGAAGAATACTATGAGGAAACAATTGAGGATATTGAGCAATTCATCACAGGAAATGAGGTATTTTTAACTATCTAATATTACAAAATAACACTCCTATGGACACGACGTCTTTACGGCCTGCTCAACCTATTCCTTCTACCAGCTCTGCACCATCCACCAGCTCTGCATCCACAAGTACAGGTTTGAGACATTACCTTATTGATTTAGCGAAATTGCCAGGAAAAAAAGAGGAAATCGTAAAAGATGCGCTGGCTGTTATAAAAAAATTATGTCTGAAGGAAAATCTTCAACTATAGCGGCAAAAAGGACTCCCAAAGTTCATCAAGAATGCAAACAATTCAAAAAAGGTTATTGCCATTCGTGTTTCGTGAATGAACATAAATAATTATGTAACTTTTTCAATACATTTCTTTAAATAAACACGAGCATTTAAAAAAATTTAAGTTTTTATTTCTCCCGCAATCCCTTACCAATTGTAGACCTAACTTTGAGATAATCTGTATTGTTTTCACGGATTTTGTATGACCAATTCTTCCTTCATGAGTCCACTAAATAACAAAAACCATACTCATAAGTCCGCTTAAAAATTGATGAAGAAGAATTCTAAGTGCTATGAACCCATATGGGGTCAGGGACGTATGGGTATAAACTGATATGACCCCATATGGGGTCATAGGACTGTCAACGTGTTAATGGTAAGGTAAACAACTTAGGGTGGATATGAACTACAAATAAATCAATTACTTAATTACTAATGAGGAAAGTCCAGTAAGCAAATCATTAGAACATGAGATAGACAAACAAGACAATTATTATCAGTAGTTTTCAGAACACAATATTTATCTTAAAGTACTTATAACTAAAATATATTATGGACTATAACATAACAGGCGCAAGAAACTCGTCAGCTTTAACGGAAGTAACGACATTTACAATATTATACGTCGTCACCATACATAATCCAAAAAAAACACAATATATTCTGTTATCACAATAAAAGTAGTGTTATGGGTTCGTTACATCGTTGATTACAACAAAGTCAACAAGTATCTGTTTTAAATATGGCTGCGGTCCTAGATTCAAATTCTGAATATGCATAAACATAAACATTGATTCCGGAGTCATAGTTTTATAAATTCTTCTTTATATTTATTATTTTCGTTATGACTTTATGAATTCTTCTTTATATTTATTATTTTCATTGGTTCCAAAAAAATATTTCAGGACAATATTAGACAACATATATATGACTTAGATTGCAGTGACAACTAATTACAATAACTATTACTAATATGGGTGTTTAATTGTTTTTGCTGTGATAGTACGAGAATCAGGTCCAGTTATCGTTTTAATTGTTTTCCCATTTTTTTTTTTTTTTTTTTGGCACTAGGTGTCAATAGTATCATTTATACATAATATACATTTATTTATTTCATATTAGTTATTATTTATATTACCTAAAGTTGTATGTATGTATTGTAGTATTAGTATACAATATGTATGTAATTTAATTTATAAAATAATATTAATATCCGCTGCACGAGTACGGCTTCCCTTGGGTATCAATTTTTTATCAATTATTTTTTTTTTTCTTAATTGGTTTTGTTTTCATTGTTGTTCTTGTGATTTGGAATGTTATCTATACAATTTTTTTTTTTTTTGTTATGGTGATAAAATCTTCAATATTTCGAGCCCGAATTTGTAAATCGTTGGATAGTCGTAATTGGCCTACAAAATTCAATGTAAAATTGTTATAAGCAATTCTATTTGTGCTGTGTACTATCCCTATTATAAATAAATAAATAAATGACCATAATGCAAGCTCTGCTTCATTTAGGATTAAACAATTAGTATGAGCTGCCATATATATTTTAATATATAATTATTACTAATAACAAAAATATGTAACAAGCTAACGACATAACAGTTACTGATTCAACTCACCCGATACAAAAAACAATCGTCAAATATTCAATAAAATACAAATACAATTTTTTACAGTCGGTTTTGAAGAGATCATTCAATTGAGTGTCTCTCAATAAATCTGCATAATCTAAGACGTATTGCATTAAACTCTTTAAATCTTCAAGTGCACCTGAGTGAAGTATGCGGGCGATCTTTCGAATTTTCTTTTATTTGTGAACTTGCGTCGCGGCTTCTAAAGAGCTTGTTGAGGATATTTAATGATTTTTATAGTCTATTTTGATTTAAGAGCTCCCATAAGCATTATTAGAGCATTAGATTTTGAATCATCCTAAGTAATATCTAGGTCGATGCAGTCGCTAAGCATAAAGCTTTGCTAACACCATATATTGGAGCGAAGCGTTATACTAAATAAAATAAAAAACAAATTCAATAATGTTTGTTAAATTTGAAAATTCCATAAGGATAAAAACATTCAATTGTTTGAAGGGGATATCCCATAGAGCCGATGTTTTTTGGTTATAACTTTTTTATTTCTGCGAATTTCAAAATTTCAAAAAGCACACATGAAAGTATGTTTAAACCACTGGATTGACCTGATAAATAATACTGTTCCTATTTTAATGATAAATTTGTTTGTACCGTATTATTTTAATATCATTCGATGTCATTGACGTTGACCAATGACTGTCAATATTATAGCAGTATTTTGAAATCAGTATAAGGTAGTACTTTTTTTTCAACTTATCGCAATGTTACTTTAGCTAACTAAAAAGTAATTCTCTAGTTTATTAGTGCTTAGTTGATATCCCAAATGATCGTGTAAGTATATATGTCACTATGACTAGTCATAGGCTGATATAACATATAAATAAAAAAGGAAATGTTAATAAACTTAAAAATGAGAAACAAAAGATAAAATATTTTTTATTCAATATTCCAATGCGTTTATTGAAAGTCAACAACTATGCAATGGCTTCGTAAGATGGGAGACATTTTACCGACAAGAAGCCGCAAGATTTTTTCTCCCTTTAATGTGTTACAGATTTTAAAACGTTTCTAGCACTTGTAATACTAATAATAATATTCCCTATATTCACACCAATTAGCCCACTGGTAAGGCTTGTGTTATGGATACTAAGGTAACGAATAGATATACATATATGATACATAGATATGTAATATTCATAGAAATATATATAAACACCCATTTGTATCTGAGTCATCTGAGTAATGACTCAGATACAAATGCTCGTACTTATCATACAAACATCTGCCCCTTCCGGGATTCGAACCCAGGACCGTCGGTGCGAAAGGCATGATCGCTACCGTTGCACCAAACGGTCGACGTAACGTCGTCGTATGCATAATAAGTACACTAAAATTAAACTAAATAATATCCCCTAAACCTTTGCTCGTAGATATGCCCAGAAAACATATTACCAAACTTACTGTAAGTTAAAACTATCTACCCATATATTCCCATAAACCGCCCATCCTCATATTTCATGGCACTAAATCAAACGGGCCTTCAAGAGGTATGGGTATGACGTCACATTTGCATATGGCGAAAGCTACTGAAGAAGACATATAGGGGACTTTCAAGTGACGCCTGAGGATATGAAGGTACATTGAAGCTGCACCCTTGATTTACCCTCGTGGAGTCAATATGGGTTAAGTGTCTTTTGGAAGTCGGCTGGGTGTGGTACCGAATTTTGTCGCGTGTAATATTACGTGAATCATGTTTTTCTTTATCCTCTTCATTAAATTTTGTTGCACACGAAAAAATATGTACCTATAAGTGACGGACTGAATTCTCCACCAGACCGGAGAGTAAGAAACTGATAGCATTGAAAGGGAAACTATAAAAAGAGAACTGCAAACTACGTAAACATATCTACATATAATGTCATATATGACATAACTAGCTGACCCAGCCACGCGTTGCTGTGGCACAGTAATTTTATTTTCCTAAAATAAAACAATTTTTCTAAAACAAAAGTAGCCTAAATTGCTACTTATTACATCAGCTACTTGCCGATAGAAGTCTCGTCAAAATCGGTCCAGCCATTTCAGAGTTTAGCCGGCACAAACAGACAAAAATTGTAAAAAATGTTATTTTGGTGTATGTACCGTATATATATTTATATGCATGTAGTAAAAAACGGTTATTTCAATATTACAAACAGACACTCCAATTTTATTTATATGTATAGATAAACTACGCACATAAATACACTAAACCAATTTCATTTTTATTATTCAAGTAGATTAAGATTACAATTAAAACACAATGAATATAATATAGAAAAGTTGGACATAAATTGATATTTGTGATTAATAATTTACGCACATTTGAATTGGAAGGGACATATAAATGCTATTTTTGATAATCTAAACCGTTATGTTTAGCCTTACAATGTTTAAGTAAAATAGTTTCGTCAGAGGTCGCTCTTGTTGTTTACTACGAATATAGATCAGACAATTCCCAACTATGGCTTGATAAAAACTAATTACATTGTTTTAAAGGTTTCATTTTAAAGAGAAAAACGTTTATTTTTTATAAATTTCAAGCACGAACTAATTTTGATGATTAATTATTATATATTTGTTTAATAATTTAACTGCTGGATTTTTATATATAAAGAAAATAGCTGTTTGACATTTAAGATAATTAAAAAAATTCTTGCATTAATAATAACGTAATAATAATAATATTTCTTTTATATATACGCCAATTAGCCCAAAGTAAGCACTATAAGGCTTATGTTATGAATACAAGGGTAACGGATAGACATACATATATGATACATGTATATGTAATATTTATAAATACCAATGACTCAGGTACAAATACTCGTATTCATCACACAAACATCTGCCCCTTCCGGGTCTAGAACCCAGGACCGTTATTGCGAAAGCCAGGACCACGACAATTGTACCAAACGCTCGTTTATATTAAAACAATATTATTTACAAGGCACCCTTCCATTTAATCAAAGTTTAACAAACTTTGATTAATTACCACGGCATAATCACCCACGTACTAAGGATTTAGCGGTAAGAGGCTTTTCGCTATCCGTATCCGATTTCGACTAATTGACGTATCAGTGATCCGGGTGCCGTAGGTATACATAACTAAGTTTTAAATTATACATTTACATAGCTGACCCGGCCACGCGGTGCTGCGTCATGAATTAAAATGAAACCTATCCTATGTCTTAAGTTGGAACTAAGCTACAAAAATAAAAAAAAAACATCAAAATCGGTTGAGTAGTTTCGGAGTTCAAAGCGGTCAAACACTGTGACAAGGAATTTATATATAAAAATCGAACTTGAAACAGAGAAAGATGACCATACACAATAATAAAAAACTTTTTATGAACTATTTTTATTAAGTTATTTACACTCTTAAAGGTCTCTTTTCCCAAAGATTGACTGGGAGAGAATGCAATAAGCATTAAGTCCGCCTATTGTACCATTTTATATTTATGGTCAATGAAGCTTTTGAAATAAATACATAAATAAGAGTAGTTATGGCGGAAAGATGACTGTTTTCTACAATTTCGAGCTTGCTGAAACACGCGATAGATAGATAAACTGTGTGTGTCGTAGAGTACCCATATGGTATTTTTAAGAATCTCATGCGTCAAACACATTTATTAAATTATACTAAATTAAACACATTATAATAAATTATATTTATAGAAAAATACTAGAACTTTTTCTTGGCTTACAAATGAATTCTCAGGCGGGAATCAAAGCCGCCACCTTTGGAGTCCGGTCCAATGCTCTCTCAATTGAGCTACCGAACCTTGTGAATACCCGTCGAAATTTTTCGAGCCTTGTGAACACCGGTGAAAGATAAATTTTTATTTTTTATTTTTATCTTATAACTTAATATATAAAAAATTATAAAAATCCATATTTCTGTTATTAAAATATTACCTGAATGATATGTTAAAACTAATTTCAAGTTCCATTCTTCCACCAAATAGATATATAATAGATATAGATTCAAGATCACATTCTTATATTATGTTTTTTTTAATATTTAGTTCTTACCCTTCCACGCACATTTAAATAAAACAACTTATTTAGGGTTTTTGCGCATAATTTATATTTAATCCTGACGTTTCGCCTCCTTTGATGATGACCATTGCCTTTGTCATCCTGTGATAACTCCTGTTAAGGAGTCGAAACATCAGGATTAAATATAAATTATGCTCAAAAACCCTACAGTCTATTCATCCTAACTTGTCCTATTTGGTAAACAATCTTGACACTTCTTTTTATTGAAAATGCAGCATTAAAAATCAACTGAGAACTAGATTCAATAGGTTTCAGTCTATAATAACGATTTATTGTAATAGATTATTGACTTTGTTTATATTTTATTTTTAAATGGGTGATTTTGTTAAAAAGTTGTGCCAAGATTGTTTACAAAATAGGATAAGTTAGAATGAACAGACTTTAAATAACTTGTTTTATTTTTTTTATTATAATGATATAAGCTGATATAAGAATCTAAAACAGCCGCATTTCAATGGATGTACATGATTCACTTTTGTTCTCCATAACAGCATCACAACAGATGAACTCAAATCTGACCCCCCATTGTTGAACTTTTTAATTGGGCAGTGTGTTTCCGCGGCCTAATCAACCAGGCTTAATAAGTTACGTCAAATTAATTGCTACTAAAGATAGGGTTGAATTAATCTCTCCGTAACATAAGGGTTGTGTTCCAAATGAAGATATATAATCTCGTTCTAACCTTTTATCGCTTCAGATGTATTAAAGAATATGTTTTGGAATATTCTCTAGAATATCAGAAGATGCACCTATATTCTAGTATTTTGTATAGCCCCTTAATATAGATGTAGGCAGATGTAGCAATGTAGGCAAGGATGTATGAAGCGTGCTGTGTACACCTATAAGTGACTGTACAGTTATTCTAAGTTCCTTAAATTTAAAAACTTTTTTTTTTAATTGTTACAGTCTTTGGTGTCTCTAATTTAAGAAATAAGAAAAAAGCTAGGTTTTTTCTGTACAGCTAGTAATTAGGGCGCTGCAGTCGCAAGGCATTCTACTTTGTTGCAGCATTTAATGAAGCGGAGAAACGGTTCACTATAAAATGATGAAAATTCGATTTTTTGTTCAAAACTTTTTTATTTTGGTGAAATTTTATATTCAGACTTCCTCACGACCTAGATAATTTTGATGGTTTTCTGTATCTGAAAAAAAAAACAATAATCAGTAAAGAACTCGAGAAGATGTGCGAACTGTTAGGATTTGAACATGGGAGCTGCATAGAAACATCGCACGCTTTGCTCTAATTATTATTATGTCTATAAAAGGTTAAAAAGGGTTTTATATAGAAAGTAATTTTAAATACAAACGAGTAATTGTTTTTCCGAATAAAGTGAATTCTTCCTGAAAGATTCCTTATTGTTGTGACCTTGTATACTAAAAGTCCCCCGTCGAATATGTAGGGGTATATGCGTAATAAACTCAAGCATTTGTTCCCAAGTCAATTATCGTCTACATTCATATTTACATTTAGGTATATTCTAAACATTACTTAGTACATACAGTATCTACAAGGTTTCCTTAGTTTTGGACGTAATAATTGTTGTGACGGGTCCGTAATTTATTTATTTTGAAAAAAACTTTGGCACCTAGGACGCTGCTGATAGATTTATAGTAACACAGCTACGCGATGCGCGCGCGTGCCTACAGTGAGCTAATAAAACAAATATTTAATTAAAATAACTTTTTACGGATTTTGCGCAGAATTTATTTTATATTTAATCCTGGCATTTCGACTACTTTACAGGAGCCGTGGTTACAGGATGACTTAGGCAATGGTCATCATATATTTTCGACTACCTTCAAAATCCGTAAAAAAAAGTTGTTTTAAAATTAGTAATTTACATTTCTTACAAATTAATTTTTTTAATAAGAGAAATGACATTGTAAAAGGTTCTCAATTTATATGTATATACATTTATGTTTAAATTTTTACATCTATTATCACAACCTTGATTTATCGCACCGTTGACTTTATATCTGGATCACAATCCTAAAACCTAAAATATTTGTTATAGTTACAAATTTATTACTCCAAAAATAAGGTCTAAATTTGCTCAATCGTGAAAGAAATCATCTTGATAAGGGCCTTTCCCTCAGAGCATAGTACCCACAGATTTTGAATACACATGTTTAATTAGTTTCGGATTGTACTAAGGTGTGATTAATGAAGTGACAAGTTTAAATCAGGAGACTATAGTTTTGATATAGTGCTGTTCGTTATTATTTTGATATGGGATCAGTATTAAGTTTATATCGTCAAGGAATTTAACAAATCAAGAAATTTTGACCGGAAACATGTTTTTGTTTCTATTTATAACAATTTTTGAAGAGTATTTATTACTATTATTTTATTTATTTTACATAAGCAAATTAATTTAATTTAAGTTAATTGATTGCATAATTATAATAAGGAAAAACTTATAAATTTTATTTTTTTAGTTACCAGGTTTTTAAGCTTTTTAATGCCAAAGTCCCAATGTCAGTATTTAAAATATAAATTAATTTTTACATCTGTGTAACGTTTTAACATAATTAAAAACTAAATTAAATTGAAAAGCTTCAATATTTTGACATTGAGAATCCTCCAAAACCAAGTTTTATCCTTGCAAATTCTTCCACTTTAATAAATTAGTATAATTAATGCGTGATGTGGATTCATAATACATTTATTGATATTGAATTACGTACCTATATAATAATTATATTCCTTTTATTCATAACAATTAAACTAGCCCAAAATAAGCTCTGAGAGTCTTTTGTTATGGATACTATGGTAAAGGACAGAAATACATATATGATAATAATATTCATAGAGATCCTTGACTCGGGTGCAAATGCTCGCCTTTCGCACAGTCCTGGATTCGAGTCCCGGTAAGGTACATTTGTATGATGAATATGAACATTTGTATATTCATATATATAAATATAGGTTCGTATGCAAAAAATCTCTATCACGCTCTGCTCTGAAACTAATGAACCAATTTTGATTTTTTTTTTCATTTGTTTCCACTTAGGACATTTAATTTATAACACAGCAATTCGTGGCCGGGTCAGCCAGTATTTCCATAAATAATAATATCTATATATCATATATTTATGCTTATCCGTTACCCTAGTATCCATAACACAAGCCTTATAGTGCCTACTTTGGGCTAGGCTTATTGGTGTGAATGTAGAGCTGCGAATTGATGATCAGTTTTTCGCATCAGTTGAACTGACGTCCATCCAAAATTTGATCGTGAGTGTCGAATCATCACTCCAGAGTTTTAAGTGACGACGCGCCACGTATTTCCGAGACTATCATAAATCCGACTCGGCGCGTCGCGCCAAACTGATCGTGAGTGTGTGATCGTCAATCCAACACAAACAGGTAGTACACTTCCTAAAAGCCCGGCCGATTGAAATCTGAAGAGCCGGAGTGACGCCAGTGAATGCGGAAATCGAATTGGCCTAAAACCATTTGGAGTGACGCCACAGTATTACGTCTGGACTGACGCGAAAAACTAATCATCAATGCCCACTTTTAGAATTATTATTAATATTTTAAGGACCAAGTGAAAAGATTTCTACCAATGAATAAATATTTGCGTAAAATTCTCCCTATTTCAATTGTAATATTTTCTCTGTAGACTATTTGAGTGAGTCGTATTATCCCTATATATTTACCCAGCTTCCGTACAGTCTGGGCATGGTAGTCGTTCAGACTAAGAACAGTCTTGTATAACGTAAAGTAGTAGCAGCAGATACATAAAGTTTCTTCTCTAAATATTCTCGAGTCTCGCGTATTGTTATGCTACCACTACCATTGTTTTCATATTTTAATTTTTACAAATAAAATAAGTTTTATATTTTTTATGCATTTTTTCAATGCTAGCTTATAAGATTAATTATTTTAATAGAAATATACTAAAAATCGACTCAACTCACAAGTGAAATCTTAGGAGGGAATCGAACCCACAACCTTTGGAAGTCCGGTCCAATGCTCTTTCAATTGAGCAACCGAACCTTGTTTTTTCTAGTACCTTTCTAATTATACGCTGTAGGCCAGCGTTGTCTTAAAAATGACAGGAATATATTTAAATTTATTATAAGCATTTCTTTTATATTTATAAGATAAAATATTTTAATAGAAAACTTCTAGAAAAAACAGGAAAATATATTTAAAAAAACAACTCGTCTCACAAGTAAATGCTCAGGCGGTTCACTGAGAATTCACTCGTGAGCCAAGTCGATTTTTTCTAGTATTTTTCTATTAAAATCATTTATCAAATAAAATATATACTCGAAATTGTATTCGTTTCAGCCGAATGACGTCCACTGTTGGACAAAGGCCTCCATCAAGGATCTTCACAACGCTCGGTCCTGCGCTGCCTTCCTGCTTGATGCTTCCCGCGACCTTCACCAGATCGTCGATCCACTGAGTGCGTGGTCATCACTCGAGAACTTTTCTGAATTTGAATTAAAGTTGAAGTTAGATACTGATTTAAATGAACCCGAAAACTTCAATTAATAATTGTGATTGAACCATATAACAATGGGCAAAAAGGGTTCATTAAGGTTTGACGAAAATGCGACAGACAATATTTTAATTTATAATCAAGCAACGTTTCATATACTTTGATCCTATAATCCATACTAATATTATAAATAGGAAAGTGTGTCTGTCTGTTTGTCTTTCTTTCACGCAAAAACTACTTAATCGATCATCATGAAACTTTGTACATATATTCTTGGAGGTATTAGAAGTAACATAGGTTACTTTTTATTCCGGAAAAATAAGTTGTTCCCGGGGAAATATTTTCTTACCTACAGCGATAAACGACATCCACGCGGGCGGAGCCGCGGGCAAAGTCTGGTCACTATATAAAGGAGTCAAAACCTTGGAATAAAAAATTAAAAAAGAAAACAAAATTTAATGCGCTATAAATCCGATAAAAGTGGTTCTATTTAAATATATAAAAGAAACCTTACCTTTTTATTATTTTTTTGATAGAATTTACTAATAACTTAAACTATAGTTCAATAAAAAAAAATACAAAAAATTTAATATTAATATTATTAAGGCTTCTTTTAATGTTATGCATTGGTTCTCACTCTTATCTTGTGGTTTATTATTCAGTTTGTTGACAAACTAAAAGTTTATATGATACATTAGAGGTAAATGAAGATACGGGTTGGTATTCTACTATGCCCGTCACCAAACAAAAAAACGATATACCGTCAAAAATCTTTAAGTTCAAGATTTTTATTTTATTTTAATTTATTTATTTTATTTTAATTTTTTTTAATTTTGTTGCACACAAAAAAGGCAGACTTAATGCATTCTTTACCAGTCAACCGAAAAGTTAGAAACTGATAACCTCTATCTGGATCGAGTTTTTATAGTAGGGGTGGCGCACCATTATCATATGTCCATGGAGAAGGAACCAAGGCGTTTGTCTTTTTAGCGCATTTGTCCCGGCGATAGCTGTGTTTTTCGTCGCATACATTTCTGTGAAAGCAGAAAAAGGCTAAAGAATTGGTATCCTTCCATCTTCGAGGTTGTTACGGTTTTTCAGGGTTCACAACCCCTGGTAGTGGATTGTTCATTCTTGTTGTTTACTTTAAAGTTTTCTTTAAGACAAATAAGTACGCTCTTAGCTTCTTCATACTAGCACTTACTTTTTAGTCATTGGCTAAAAATTGCAATTAGCCTATACTAAATTAAACACTGTAAGACTTTTGTTTTGTTTACTAGGCTAACGGATACGGAGACATACATATTATATGATACATAGATATTTAATACTAAGCGATGTAGTCGCTAAGCATAAAGCTACGCTAGCACCATATATTGGAGCGGAGCGTAATACCAAATAAAAAGGAAAATTTTTTTTTTTTTGTTTCTATGGGAATTTTTGCGAATTTCAAAATTTGGTCTCCATCATAATCTGGCCAACCTGTTGATTCGATTCCACACAATAAATATTAAAATCGGTTAAAAATTTGGGAAGTTATGGCGTAACAGATATTGCGCCATTAAAGCTGATCCATGGGAGCTTCGCTCGCTCCGCTCCAATAAACGCTTTTCGCAGGTTTAAATGGTCGTATTCCTCACACAAACATATGCCCCTTTCGAGACTGAAAACCGGGACCGTCGAAAGGCAGAATTGCTACCAAATGGACATCAATTATCGTGTATCGTTAACTATAATTAATAAATTCAAAAACAGAAAATTTACTACAAAGATTCTCATAATTAATAAATTTTCTGCATTCCTAAATGATTCTCCGCATAATTTCGATAGCTAGTCGATAGGCGAAGTAATTTTCATCTACACTAAAACCATTGCAATCAACAATCGCAATTCGCAATGCATTGTCATCCCAATAGCACAATCCAAATTAAAGCGAACCACATTCCGAATAAAATCCAATTCACAATACAAAAATTTACAACTAGGGTTGCTCACAATCGGAATAAAAAATAATAATAGTAATATCGACCTTATTCGGTGGTTTTAAGGTTCGCTAAATGATGGTTTTGCGACACATTAGGGTGGCCACCATTCAATCACTATTGGGAAATAATCATAAAGTGTCCGGATCGTAAATTCGGACGCTGTCCGGCTATTGCTGAAAGGTTATGACGCAAATCGACAGGGGATTGTTATTGTGCATATTTAAGTCCATATTGCATTATATAAGTTGCATTGTAGTGCTGTTCAAATTGAATTAACGTAATAATTAGTTACGATATTATGAAATAATAGTTTTATCGAATAATGACGACCACTGTGGTCGAGTGACTTGCATACCGGCATTCATGGTAACTCCACTTCTAGGTCCTGGGTTCGATGCGCGGTATAAAACGAACTTTTCTATATTGTTTCGGGTCGGGGTGTAGTGGTACCCCCGTTGCTTTGAATTACATAACACAAGTGGTTTGTATATTTAAATTGGGTTCAGAACAATGTGTGTAATTTTGTCTAAAAGTTATTTATTAAATTTTTATTATAATAGTTTAGTTTCTATTATTTAGAACTGAAATTTAATAATTTTTTATAATTATATCTGGGAGTGTAATTTGAGTAAAAAATTATTTTACGAGTATGTTCGAAAGCATTTTTGTCCGATGTGATTAATGATTGATTTAACATTAAATGAAACACAGTTCCTCGAAGTATACGTTCCGATAGGTATATATATTTTATCAGTATGATAATTTTAATACTGTAATTTATTTAATTGTAAATTTAACAGAAGTTACATACTTAATTGTATAACTTTAAAAAAGTATTTTTTTTATTTCTAGAATTAAAAACTTTTCCTTTAAATTATTTGCAATTCTTATAATGTAATCTTATGTAAGATTACATTAGAAGGATAAGACCCAGGCGTGTCTTTTCTCCGCTAAAAGGAGTCCTTTCAACTTGACTCCTACTTTCCGAGGTGTATCCCTGCCGATCACTGACCATCTTGAGCTTCTCGGTATGTCTTTGTCACCAACTCTCAATTTTGGCTCTTTCATTGAGAGCAAGGCTCAAGTGGCTTCAAAAAAACTTGGCATTCTGGCGAAGGTGAGAAAATACTTCACACCGGAACAGTTGCTCATTCTTTACCAAGCACAAGTTCGATCGTGTATGGAGTATTGTTCTCATCTTTGGGACGGTTCCGCCCGATACCAGCTCCAGACGCTTGAGTCCATCGAGAGGAGGGCCAAGAGGCTCATCGGCAATGACGATCTTTTCTATAAAAAGCTCAAAAGCCTTGAGCATAGACGGAAGGTAGCAAGCCTATCCGTATTTTATAGGATACATTTCGGAGAGTGTGCAGCTGAATTGCACAACCTTGTTCCGCCGTCCCCATTTTTTCATCGGACAACCAGACTTACAAATTGGCGACACCGTTATATGGTGGATATACCAAAGAGTCGCACTAAGCGTTTTGGTTACAATTTTATGATACGTACCGCTAAGGAGTGGAACTCTTTGCCTGAGTCTGTGTTTCCTGACAAATACAATTTAGGGGTCTTCAAGTCACGAGTGAATAGGTATCTTCTAGGCAAGCGCGTCACATCCTAGATCGCATCGACGCTTACCATCAGGCGAGATAGTGGTCAAGCGCATGCCTATTTTCTATAATAAAAAAAAAAATGTCATCAGCAAACCAAATTTAACACTATAAAAATAAATTTATCTTTAATACAACGGCATAAGCTAGGTCCAACATCAAAGATCAAAAAAACATTTTTTTATTAATAAATAGGCACCACTATCTCGCCTGATGATAAGCGACGATGCATTTGAATGATTTTGATGAACATCAATAAGTGAATATATTTTTTTCTAAAAAAACAGAAGCAATACGTGAGTATTTTTAATTTTACAATATCCCTAATGACATTTACTAATCACTATAACACATTCTTACACTAACTCTTAAAACTTTGAAACAATTAATAAACATATGCAACATATTTTTAATCGCAATATATATTAGTAAATAATATAAGCAATATATTTAATAATTATTACCCGTTTCTTCATAAACTGCAATGAGATACGATACGCAGACTGCCGGAACGATTTCTGTCCGGTCGTAAACGTCAAAGCAGATAATGACGTCACGTTTCCGAGCCGTATCCGATAATATCCGAATATTTTTACGAATGCACCGGTAGTAAAAGGTTTACGATCTATGTTCATTAATGGCGGGAACACGTGTGGGAGGGATTATTTAGTGGTAGCTTTATATGAATTTTGGGTGAAATCGTGTTGTATTACTAGCTGACCCGACCACGCGTTGTTGAGTTATAAATTAAAATGAAACCTATTCTATGTCCTAAGTCGGAACAAATCCAGCTAAATAAACAAAAAAAAAAAAATTGAACGTGTTTCGGAGTTCACTACGGTCGAACACTGTGACACGTAATTTTTATATATAAAGATATGTTAATATACCTATTGTCAGTGTTATTTCTAATGCTAGCGCATGAACGGTTGTCAAAAAACAAAACTGCACAATGTAAAAAAAAAAACCTTAATTCAACTGCATAAAGTTCAAGAGTCAAGTGTTACTTCTATGTATATAATTGAATCTGTTACTAATATGCTTCGTTTTATGTTATTAAAATGAAAAACGACCAATTTTAGTATTTTTTTATGATATTTTTGAGACATTGATTACACTATTTGTGAAAGTAAAACGTTAACAATTCAAATCTCTCTGTAGAAAGAAATACCAAAAATTATAAAATAGAATACGAACCCAGAACCGTCAATTCGAAAGGCGGGATTCCAAATAAATATTTATTTATACGGAAATAATTTGAATACCCAAATTAGATTCCTGTACAACTTATGAATTGTCATAATTAAAGAATAACTACTATCAATGGGGATAATTAATCCAGATTACTACTATTAACAAACATCGTCCACTCATTCATTTAATTGGCAATAATTTTGATGGTATTCAAATCCTGTAAATCAGAGAGCCCGTATCTTCTATGGGAAATTGGAGCGGCCAGTGAATAGATGATTATGAGTTAGGGTCATTTGGGACGGACAAAAGCGGGGTGGACATGCAAACCCTTTTATTGGTTAAGTTTGACATAGATGGCGTGGAGTGGTTCTTTTCTAAAAAAATTTGGGCTCTATCAATTAGAAACTTTATTTGGGGACCAATATCCTTAGAATATTCTTAGAATATTCAGAATCCAAAAAGTTGTAAATTTTTAAATCAATAATATAGTTTAAATGTCATGTAGTGTCATATGTCAATGCCATGCAAGGATATGTCAAGGAAGGAATTTAAAAAAAAATGGTAAATTATTTTTTGAGCTGTTGTTTAAATATTCGAGATGTTATTATGATCAGTTGGAAAACATATTAAGCAGTTATTTAATTTAATGGCGGTTGATTATTTATTGCGACAGTAAAACATGGACGGTAATAAAAAATAAATTAGTCGGTTATTTTATCATATAATATCAATTCTAAAAATAATTGAGCAGTCCAATAACTGAATGAGCGGTAAAATGATGGAATGAGCGGTTGGATAAATAGTTCGGCAGATCATAGCGAACGGTGACACCCGAACTCAAATTCATTGAAAAGAGAGGTAAATGTTCGTTAGTTGGGCGGAGCTTATTAGCGCGGGTGGCGGAAGCGACCAATCACAGGGTTGGTTAGGTTAGGTTAGGTTATAGAATTGCTAAGTATGAGATTTCTTACCGACAAATTCCGATTTATTACACGTAACCGCTCGTTCATTAATTTTTACGGCCCATTTAATTGTTTTCCTGCTCAATTATATATTCACTGATCCATTTTATCATTTTTTATTTCTCATTTTTGTTTACTGCTTAGTTTTAACTGCTGAACTAGTAATTAAACGTGCCATTTATTATTTTTAACTTTAGTTTAGGTTAGTGAATTCGTGCCCATAGCATATAGTTAGTCGAAAAAAATCGTAAATAATCGTTCCAGCCTTGTTCCATTATTGTTGCTCTTGGTTACGTTTAAACGAAAAAATTAAAATGGAAATAACTTGAATGCACCTAAAATAAAGTTCTTTTAAATCGTCCATTTTTTTCTGTATCTGACTGGAAGAACTAGCTTAAGAAATTTGTCAGTTTTAACACAAGTTACGACAGTTATATTTTATTAATAAATCACCACAATACTTATGCCAGAATTTAAGTAACTTTATGGTTTCATTACATCGTTGTTGACAACAAAGTTTAACAAGTATCTGTATAAAATAAGTATACTTAAATATTGCTATGAAATACAGAGCATTCAAGACTTTTTAAAAAAAAGTCAGAAAAATGTATGTTCAATTCCTACCTAAGAATTATCAGTTATCATATGAAGATCAGTACCACAACGAAGAATGAGGGGGAGATCTCATCGAAATCAAAAACTGTTTTGCAAATGGTGAAGCCTGGCTATTACCAAGAAGTAAAAGACCACAGCAAATGCTTAAGATATGTTTATAACTTTACGCCGGAACAATGGTTTAATATTTACCAAGTGCAAGTTTGATCATTTATGGAGTACTGTTCTCATCCTTGGGACAGTTCCGCTCAATACCAGCTCCAGACGCTCGAGTCTATTGGAAGGAGGACCAAGAACCTCATCGGCTATGACGATATTTTTAAAATATACTCAGAAGCCTAGGCTGGAGGTGGCTAATCTATTCATTTTTATAGGATACATTTCGGAGAGTGTGCAATAAAATTGCACAGCCTTGTTCCGCCGTACCATTTTTCATCAGACAATCAGAAACAAATAGGCACCACCATTGTATGATTAATATACCAAAGAGTCGCACTAAGCGTTTTGGATCCAATTTTGTGATCCGTACTGCCAAATAGTGGAATTCTTTACTTGAGTCTGTGTTTCTGACACATATACTTTAGGGGTCTTCAAGTCACGAGTGAATAGCTACTAGGTAAACGCGTCACTTCCAAAATCGCGTCATCGCTCACCATCAGACGAGATAGCGGTCAACCGTTTACTATAAAAAAGTCATTTATATACATATTGTGCCCCTTAAATTTTTTTTTACTATCTGTCTTGAGAAAATCAAATAGGCATCTCCATTGCTTTTCCTGTTCAAGAATTCCTCAAACCCATTCGACCAACTTACACGCAATGAGCCGGACTTTTTTGCATTGATACTAGCCAGCATCAATAAGAGGCCGCGCGTACGCATAATTTGACAAAACCTTTTGTTATGCATATGAACGTATTGACTTCCCGCTCGAAACAAACCATTGAAACCAACTCATCTTTAAATTAAACTCTTTGCGTTTCTCATAAGAGCTTTTCAGTTGTAAATAAAATATTTGTTTTTTACAAGTATTAGGTTTCATGGGAAATAAACTTTTAATAAAAAACAACCCTAAAGCGATGGATGTAAGATTTATTTCCCGTGTCACAACAATGTTTTGGTACTTTTATAATGGTTTCCGTTTCATCAAGAGGGTGTGAGAGATGGAAGATAGAATTGTTTTGCGCCATTCGGATCACGTTTAGTTTTAATGGACAGGACATGAGGGTTGATTGTACTGACCAAATAGAAAAAAAATGTGATAGATTAACACTCATTTTTAGGACACAAAGTAAACATGTATGAAAAATACAAAACAATACTTTTTTGTTAACACCATAAATCATAAAGATATAAAAGGACAGAAAGTGTAAAAATGGGCGGTTAAACATACTAAACTTATTTTTTTATTTTTTTTATTTGCTGGTTACAGTTTTTACCTTACTTTACCTTATAAGTTTACTTTTAAAGTGTTTTATTTGTATTATAACTAGAAATAGTTTCAAAAGTTTGGAAGGAAGCTGTGATCAATGAGTAAAAACACCAAATTGTGAATGAGTTTCGTTTTGGTGAGTTACACCAAAAATTTCTATGAACAATTTTTCAACAAGAAGAACCCGATTTATCAGCCCCTGCCGATAAATAAGTCAACAGCATTCCTGGACTCCTGATCAGCGCTTGCTGCAAGTTAAGTTATTTCACATTAAACATTTCAATAAAACACATACATTTTTTACAGATTTTGCGCATAATTTATTTTATATTTCATCCTGACGTTTCGACTCCTTTACAGGAGCCGTGATCACAGGCTGACTGATCCACATCAGTCATCAGTCAGTCAGATCATTCAGTTCATCATTTGTCGAGATCCTATGCAGCAATTACCACCATAATAGAAATTAACCCACTCGTAACACATTGAATAAACTTACCGATGGTGGTTAACAATGAATGATTGAATTAATAATGAGTTTAACACGATCGTTTGGTGCAACGGTAGCGATCCGGCCTTTCGCACCGACGGTCCTAGGTTCGAATCTCGGTAGGGACAGATGTTTGTGCAATGAATATGACCATTTATGCCTGAGTCGCAGGTATTTAAATATATTTTTATAAATATTACATATCTATGTATCATAGATGTATGTGTATCCGTTACCCTAGTATCCGTAACACAAGCCTTGTAACGAGGCGCCATAGCTATATTGGCGACTCGTTGCTTTCATTGCGCTCTTCTCTGGCCATTTTTCATATTTTCTTTTCTCTTCGTTTCCTATTTTAAAATTTACTGTCTGTCTCTGTTTATTTGTTTTGTTCGAAGTTTATTCTTACCAGAGTCAGCGCGTAGAGTGGTTGACTCACCGATAGCAAATTATTTTAAATATATTTATAGTGCTGAGCAGTTATAATAAGCTCACAAGTATAGTAAGCTCATAAGCATAATTCACAAGTTTCCTGTATATATATTCTTTACTACCAGTTCCTGTTTCTAAGTCTATAAGTTTCTTTAAGGCACTATTGTAAGTAGCCCTACCTTTTATAATGTTTTTAGTGATAAATGTGAAATTGTTTTTGTATTCAGTGTAATTTACCTTTTTTTATATAATTGTTTCAGTTGTGCCTTAATTCCTTAAATATAAAAACAAGTGACCTTTTTGTGTGAGCTTTTATTTCTCCGGCTGCACCCCGTCACACTGGCGCCTCAACGTGTATAAGAACCAGTCACCAACCAGTCAACCAGTACCGGCGAACCGAAAGAAAACTAAAATTTTTGAAGATCGTTGTATGTTGTGTGTGATTTTTTTAATTTTTTCCAAATTCTAAAAGGCTTAGTCGCCCCCCACTATTTTATCGGCCATATTATTAACTTAATCATCTCATCTCATCTCATCCCAATCCTCATTTTATTTAATTTATAGTAGTTGACAATACAACTACATCTCTACACAAAACACTTACAAGACACTTTACCCAACATTTACTACATTTTACAGACAAGAAACTATACGCGGTTTCGAAAGAAACCGGCACAAAATTGTTGCTGATTCTGAGCGTCAATATATCACTCAGATCAGTGCAATTAACACTTACGGGCAGTGCTGAGAGGGAGTACCTCCAGTGTATCCCACATACAAGTCTTAGATTTGGCTAGGCACTTTCCTGGAGGCAATCCGTGCCGACTATCCAGAGGTTCCTACCAGTCTAAACTTGAACACTACACCTACCTAACACTAATTTTATTAAATTTATCTTAGTCTTACTTAACCAGTCCTTGTATAATAGAATAGATAGGAAAAATTTAAACAACTTTAGTTTCACTCTCCTTTCAATTCATCACATATCATCCTATCACTTAGACTATTATAATTTATAGTAGTGACATAACAAACACGCAACTACACACTACACTTACAGTACACTTACCCCACATTTACTACACCCATCAGACAGTAAAACTATACGCGGTTTTGAAAGAAACCGACACAAAATTGTTGCTGATTCTGAGCGTCAATATATCACTCAGATCAGTGCAATTAATACTTACGGGCAGTGCTGAGAGGGAGTACCTCCAGTGTATCCCACATACAAGTCTTAGATTTGGCTAGGCACTTTCCTGGGGGCAATCCGTGCCGACTATCCAGAGGTTCCTACCAGTCTAAGCTTGAACACAATACCTACCTAGCACTAGTATTATTAAATTTATTTTAAATCATAACTGTTTTTAAGTAGTTTTTAAATAGCTAGAAAAACACCTCGTTTTGAAACACAATCATTTATTTTTAATAACACTATGAATCCATCACTTATAAATAAACCTGAGCTTGCTTATGAACTTGTCTCCGCTCAATTGAATTTCCATCTGTCGCAACCGCTGAGGAATTACGAATATTGTTAAATCCAATAATAGACTCAGATTGTTCAGTTCTTTCCAGTCCTTACTCCATTGAACGTGATCTTGATAAAATCAAAAACATTCTGCTTATGGTTTCTTCATGATTAATTTATCAATACGTTTAAATAGATTAGAGATTACTACATAACATAAATGACTTTTGCAAAACTTCAAGCAAATTTTTCATCCATGACAGCCTGTCAATCAAATTTTAAACCTCTTCTGTCCAACAATAACATAACTACGAACTCCTGGCACAAAATTTACTCAAAACTCTTTAGACCTAAAAAAATTCTTTTATTACTTACTTTTTCTTTATTACTTTATTATTATTTTTATTTACGTTTATACTATATATTACTTTTATTACGTTATTACTTTTTCTCCCAATTAGAATTCTCTATCGTTATTACTTTTCCAAAGTAATTTTTTTTTTTTTTATATATTACTTTTATATATTCTACTATTTACAACTCATTCATTCCCTCATTCTATTACAACACATAATAATTACTATACATTAACTGTCTTCATAGAAGACATATTTAATTGTCTGCATAGACGACATCTTCAATTTTGGTCTTCATAGAAGACATACTTAATTATACAGTCTTAGTCTTCATAGAGGGCATTAATTTTTCAGTCTTCATAGAAGGCATATTTAATTCCTCAACCGAGAATAGAACCTCTAAGTCTATTGGAATAGCCTCATCTTGAGGAAAATTTTTCTTCCAGCGGGTTGTGACTGGTTAAATAAGCCTACACTAATTTTTATTTTTCATCCAGCAGGTTGTGACTGGCTAAATAAGCCTACACTAATTTTTATTTTTCATCCAGCGGGTTGTGACTGGCTAAATAAGCCTACACTAATTTTTATTTTTCATCCAGCGGGTTGTGACTGGTTAAACAAGCCTACACTAATTTTTATTTTTCACCCAGCGGGTTGTGACTGGTTAAATAAGCCTTCACTGATGTAGGGAGCCAGTTGAGTATTCAATAAATTTTGGATACTCTACCGCGTGGAGTCTGGTTGTCTTATTAAATCAACCATGACCGTTGACTAAAGTATGTTCTGGAAGTATGAAAGTGATGCATGTAAGGAAAGTGATGCATGTAAGGAAGCTGGCCTCCTTATTTTCTCATTTCACAATTCTCATCTCATCCATTTTTATTAAAGATATGTTTTTTTTTTATATAAAATGGTCACATTTTTACATAGTTTTATGAAAAAATCCTTTTTATACTCAGGATTTTTTCTTCCAGGGGGGAGCGGGTATTGTAACGAGGCGCCATAGCTATATTGGCGACTCGTTGCTTTCATTGCGCTCTTCTCTGGCCATTTTTCATATTTTCTTTTCTCTTCGTTTCCTATTTTAAAATTTACTGTCTGTCTCTGTTTATTTGTTTTGTTCGAAGTTTATTCTTACCAGAGTCAGCGCGTAGAGTGGTTGACTCACCGATAGCAAATTATTTAAATATATTTATAGTGCTGAGCAGTTATAATAAGCTCACAAGTATAGTAAGCTCATAAGCATAATTCACAAGTTTCCTGTATATATATTCTTTACTACCAGTTCCTGTTTCTAAGTCTATAAGTTTCTTTAAGGCACTATTGTAAGTAGCCCTACCTTTTATAATGTTTTTAGTGATAAATGTGAAATTGTTTTTGTATTCAGTGTAATTTACCTTTTTTTATATAATTGTTTCAGTTGTGCCTTAATTCCTTAAATATAAAAACAAGTGACCTTTTTGTGTGAGCTTTTATTTCTCCGGCTGCACCCCGTCACAGCCTTATAGCACATGAGTAAAGAAACGGACTTATAGTGCTTAATTTAGCCTAGGTTAATTGGTGTAAATGTAAAAATTAATATGATTTTATTATTTTTTGAAAAAAAATCTGCTATTTATATAATATACTAGAAAATCATCGGTTCTTATCGATTTTTTTACAACTTTCTTTGATCATCAACACTTTCTGTATCGGAAGTCACACATTCTTTTAACGGTGTACTATTACTATTCACACCTGTCCGTTTTGAAACTGCAAATTGTAATTTTAATTCTACACATATAAAGTTAAAATTTGCTTAGATAGTGTAAAAATTAACGTAAGGTGCTGACGTTGTAAAGGATAATTGAAAAGTAGTTTTATTAGCTGCAAATAAGGTTGGGATTCGATGAACAATAAGATTTAGACATACCAGGTGCATTCACGGTTGGTAAAGCACAGAGGGGTGGACAAGATGAGTCATATACTTAAGGTCAAACGGACACGTGGTCACTTTTTGCACGTTGACATTTTAAGGGTTATTTTTTTTATTAGCGCGTGTCAGTGAATTTCTTTTGCGAATATTTGTTAAGTAATATAACAATTATATAATAATAATATTTCTTTACATTCACACCAATCAGCCTAGCCCAAAGTAAGCACTATAAGTCTTTTGTTATGGATCCTAAGGTAACGTGTGTAGCTGTGTCTAATTTATATCCTCTGCCAATCAAATCTAAGCTGAAATAAAGAAATACTCACGCTTGACTTGGGGAGAGAGCTGGTGACAAAAGCGTTACGAAAAGTGTGATCGGACGAGACGAACGATAGTTGGGAGGGAGATATAAGTTAGTGACGATAGAAAGAGAGATAGTTACGTTTCGTATATTAGTATAGGGGCAAGAGATGGGTGGGAGCACACATTTTCTTTCTCTTTTTCTCTTATAGCCAGTTACATTTCGTATATCTAATATGTATCTATAATATAGATAGATGGAGCTAAATAAGTTTTTTTTTTCAGTTGATTCGCAATTAATTCGCTGTCAAGAAAAAGTTAAAACTAACCCTGAAGCAGTCGAGGTTTTAAAAAAGGTCAATTTATATTATAAATACATATTTTGTATGCAATAAACAACAAATAAATGACATTATTTTGTATTTGTCACATTGATATGGGGAAAAAATCGACAGTTCTCTTAAATCACATTAAAGAACGTAAAATGTTACAAGCAAAAAATTAAAAACCATTGAACTATAAATTCTTGAAGTTAACAGTTAGTCCAATACCGTATCGCTACCATCTGCTGTTTGACCTTTTAGCACGTGGCGGTTGGAATATAATTATTGAGTACTCAGTATGATATTTACAATGTAAAAAAGTTTTTTTTTAATTTAACCCACGTCAAATCTATATTTTTTTATAAATAATATCTAAAAACGGTGAACACAAAAAAAAACAAAAACTAAAATGGTAAATAATGCTAACAATTTTTTAATGCCAGCCTACCAAGTACTTACGTTTATTCCAAATACTGTTTTTTAATATTAAACTTTTGTGCCTCCCTTTTTAGACATAGAATGTCAAAATCTACTGAACCGATTATGTTGAAACTTGCACACAACAATTTTTTGCAATCCAACCTTAATTATAGTTTTTGGGATATCTGGATAAAACGGAATTCATCGAGACTAGCTGACCCGGATTCGCATTGTTGTGTCATAAATTAACATAAAACCTATCCTATGTCCTAAATGGGAGCAAATCCAGCAAAATGAAAAAATAATCAAAATCGGAGTCGTTTCGGAGTTCATCCCGTTCAAACACTGTGACAGGGATTTTTTTATATATATAGATAGAGTTATTAATATATACCTCACATTGTTCTGAACCCAAGTTAAGAAGCTAAAGCACGTTATGGTATTCAGAAACAACAACGGTACCACAACACCCAGACTCGAGTCAATAGAGAAAAGTTTGTTTTTTACATTGACCCAGCCGGAGAACGAACCTGGGACCACGGAATGACGTTACCATGAAAACCAGTAAGTCAACTACTAGACCACAGGTCTATTGCGAATTATTGAATTAACGTTACTGTCTTTATGTTTACTGTTTAAATATAAGTGCATACGGGTGGACAGTAATTACAATAGGTAGACGACTGCAAACGTGCAAAAAGTTAATCAGAAAAGCTACTGTCAGCGATATTACCGGACTCATAAATAGTAAATGGTGAAATTTTATCTATTTCAGATAAATCACTGAAAAAGAACTATAAAAAAATCCAAGATTGATTCGTTGTCGTTTTGTCTGTTTCAAGATTTCTTAGATCGTAAACTGGCAGGAGTATAAGGACATTTTATAACCACGCATTTGTGACCTTATTGCAAAAAATAAAAGTCTTAAATAATTATGAAACTTTGAATCGCAACTGTCGACGGTCCAAGAACCTTAATAGTTTACTAATGACCCGGCTTACCAAAGAAACTTATATCTTATTATAACATTTCAATCATAACAAAAGCTAAGTAAGTGTATCAGGATAAGGACAGGGTAATTGCAAATAAAATGTGCTAGACTTTTCTTATTCTTAAAAAAATATTAATGAATATTTTGCCAGGAGATGGGATCTGTCACTTTAGTACACTTCTTTTTTTTGTATTTTGGTTGATATTGGTGTTAAATAATTGTGAATGATTAACATGAACATGCATCTGTGTTGGCAAGTGAAACGGACGGTGTCTTCACGCACTCCATAGAGGTTTCATTAAAAAGTACTGATACCTTGGACACTTACTTACACGGAGGTTTAATTGAAACCTAGATAAAGGCTTAAACATAGACGGAAGGTAGTAAGCCTATCCTATATAGCCTATCAGTTTTTTTTATGGAATACATTTCGGAGAAAGTGCAGCAGAATCTCACAGTCTTATTCCGCGGTCCCAATTTTTTCATCGAATAACCAGACAAATAGGCGCCACCGTTATATGGTTTATATATCAAAGAATTTTGGTCGTACCAAGCATTTTGTTTCCAATTTTGTAATCCGTACCGCTAATGAGTAGAACTCATTGCCAGAGTCTGTGTTTTCTGATAAATACAATTTAGGGGTCTTAAAGTCACGAGTGAATAGATATCCACTAGGCAGGCGCGTCACATCCTAAATCGAATCGTCGCTTACCATCAGGCGAGATTTTATTATTCATTCACCATCCATAGATCATTCATTAACAAATCAGCTCTTATCTTCATTCATCTTCATCTTAATAAGATAAGAAATTACTAAAGGCCATGGAGGCTATATGGTCTTAACTTCCATTATTTATCTGATAATTTCACATTTTCTACACATACACAGTGCAATATCGTCTATACGGCAGATGCGCCGTAGTAACTGTTGGTCGTGACTTGCATTGTAATCACTTGACTTAATTACACAACTAATTACAACACCTATTCACCACCAGCAATTAGCTAAATGACATTAAGACAAAATATATATTTTTTAAATAATAATGAAAGATAACTTTATTGAAAGGCACTTAAAATAAGTGGTTTTGAATCGTCAAACATTTTTACCTACCACCCATTCAGGACGTCTTTTGACTGACAAGAAGAATGGACGCAAGAAACTCGTCAGCTTTAACGGAAGTAAGGACATTTACTATATTATACATTGCCATCATAGATAATCCACAAAAAACAATATTATACTGTTATCGCAATAATAGTAGTGTTATGCTTTCATTACATCGTTGATTACAACAAAGCCAACAAGTATCTGTTTTAAGTAGTGTATCAATATGCAAATAAAGTATTTTCTGTTATCTATTTTACATCTTAGATTTGGGTACGAGAAATTTTATTTACTAACACTTTCGCGTTCTCTCATTGAAATATATGACATTTCTTACGTATAACAAAAGTGCTTTGAACATCATAAGTTTATTTCCCGATTGGTGTTCGGTAAATCAGATGAGCACCAACCCTTACACTTAAGGTACCTAATAAATAATACTGGTAGTAATCATCATACACCTTCCGTAACCCATAAAATGGATAGTGGCATAAATGCCGAATTAAAATATTAGAAGGCATATGTCTGACGACAATTACCTTGTCTTCCTGTAAAGGAGTCGAAACGTCAGGATTAAACATAAAAAATAACAAAAATAAAGGGGTAATTCGGTAAATGGTTTTTATTGTAACGAAGTTTCTAGCCGGGAAAAAACGTCCGTAGCGTTAAACAAAAAACGTAAGATTTTTATATATAGTCTATGTGGGATGGCTATACAGTGTCTAATGTATAGTCTACGTGATGCCTGTTATTATATATTTTTATAAATCATTGTAAACTAGGCGATGCAGTCACTAAGCATAAAACTACGCTATTACCATATATTGGAGCGGAGCGTAAAACCTAAAAAAAGATTTTTTTTTTTTATTTCGATGGGAAATTTAGCCAATTTAAAAATTTGGACTCCGTCACAATCTGGTGCTGTTGATTCGATTCCACACAAAAAATATTAAAATCCGTTTTTGGGGTATAGAAATCAAGTTTACTGTAATGTTGTTATTTAATCCTACCGTTTCAACATCATATTAAGAACCGCGTTCAAAAATCCGTGATTACAGTTTTTCAGTTACATTTTAATATAAATTATTTTAATAGAAAAATCGACTTGGCTCTCAAGTTATTATCAATTATTTTTTTCAGTATTTTTCTACTAAAATCATCATTACTACATAGTATAAAACAAAGTAGCTTCTGTCTGTCCCTAAGTATGCTTAGAGCTTTAAAACTAGACAATGGATTTTGATACGGCTTTTTTTAATTGATAAAGTTATTCAAGAGGAAGGTAGATAAGATAATTTTAGAGGTTTCCAATGTGAGGTCGTAAATAAACACATTTATTGCGCTTATATTGCAAACGCTGGCTGAACCCTAAAAGATAGATCAAAATAATGTACTACAGTATTGTACACCTTGAAAAGGTCTACAAAAAATCCGTGATAGTATGTATCCATCTCTTAGGGCTAACCTACAATAATCATTTCTTATCCTTTTTACGAGAAATAATGGCTTATTTCTCCTGACACAGGCCTATGAGCTTCAAAGGGGATTCCAATTCATAGCATTCTTGTTACTTGTTTTTTTTTGGAAATAAAATATTTTGTATTTTTTTTTGTATTTGTATTTTGTATTTACGAAGCGATTTTAAGCAATACAGCATTAATCCTTATCCAATTAAGTACCTTAAATATATTGTGAATTTAATATAGATCAATATGGTCCTTTACAGCATGTAATTTAAATGAATAGTTTATTTCTTGCCTTTAGCACTGACGATACTGGCTTCGAGTCCCGGAATGGGCAGATGTTTGTGTGAGGAATACGAGCATTTGTACCTGAGTCATGAGTATTTAAATTTATTTCTATTAATATTACATATCTATGCATCATATATGTATATCTATCGGTTACCCTAGCTTACTTTGGGCTAGGCTAATCGGTGTGAATCTAAGAAATCTTATGATTATATCAAAATATAAAATAATATAAATATAAATAAAAAATTACAAAAATTTTAATACAACAGTCAATTTGTTTGATACGCTTTCACACCTTAACTACTAAACCGACCGTAATTAAATTTTCCATATACGTAGTTATGTTTCACAAAATAACATAGGGTACCTTTTACCAACTGCTTATATTTTCGCGAGCAAAGCAGCGGATAAAAATTAGTCTTAAATAAAGTGTGACAATAAGAAAAAAGTTTGATAAACAACTTCCTGTTTCCTCTCGAGAGTTGAATTTGCTATTCCTTATTCTTCTTGAGTCTTGAGACAAAACAGTTTCCAATTTAAACTCTCCCAAAGAAAATGCAAGAGATGAGATATTTGTGAATGTGGAGATTTGATAAGGTTCCGTATGTACAGGTAACATTATAATACTATGCAGTTTTTCGAGTCGTAAATGATAATTAAAATGAATATTATATACTGAAAAAATGTACCTAATGATACTTCCGTTAATACTACCACTATTAAAACTCATGAAACAAACATATTTGGATTTGTTATATTTTTAGATTTTTTTGCCACACTGTTACATCTCCGGGTCAAAATTAAATACAAAGTAGTGTTGCATATTATTTGTTAAATTAAGATTTTTTATACAATTAACAAACATTGCAATAAAATAAAGAAATATGTCTTGTTATTTTAATAGAATTATAATATTATTGTTATCATTCTTATACTTAGAATCAGCGCCATCTTTTTATATTTTCGGTAACTTAAATATCTGTCAAACAATTGATAGAGAAGACATGTTTTATAATTACTGTATTTTGCAACAATTGCTTAAGATATGAGATCTTACAATCAATTATTATTGCTTTGATGACGAAACTTAAAAAAAAATCTTTAGGTATTTGAACATTACTATTTGCCCCATCTATCAACTGTATTATCAGAGCTCTCTTACTTACTCTTATACAGATATTTAATTCAATAAAATAATTAAAGAAAAACACTTTTACCAGGTAAATGTCGCGTTTAATTTGGTCTTGTATATTAAATCCTGTCGTTTGTTTACAGGAGCCGTGATTAAAGAATGACATCATGTTATGGTTAAGTTACATAGGTTATAAATTTAAATCCGCCATTAATGCGTTAAAAGAGGTCTTATTTAAACATGTAAATATTTTTATTCTATATTTTCTATTTACTTTTTAAAACCGAAGCACGCAACCCCAAAATGCTTCGCAACAGCAATTCCCCGCGATCAGCACTCCACAGATCGCATCAGACCCCAGATTAGTCACCCCAGTGCCTCCAAATTAAATCCATCTGAGGAAATTGTGACAAACGTCATCCGTCATGCTACCCCTCATTTGCATGAGAAAAACTGTTGAAGAACAACTATTTATCAAATGGCGGCGCTTCCGGCGGCCATGATGGTAGGCGCGACGCGGTTCCGCCCGCCATCTTTGTATCCGGATGCGGGTGTGATTGGAGCTGGATGTGGCTTTGGTTGAAGATTTGTAATTATTCAAGATTTAATAAGTCAGATGCAAAAACCGCTTTAAGCTAAATTAACAGAAGATACTTTATTTGCGATACACTACTTAAAACAGATCACCGATGTAATGAAACCGTAACACTACTGTTAGTGTGATAACAGAATAATTTTGTTTTTTTTGTGGGTTATGTGTGGTGACAACGTATAATATTGAAATCCTTAGTTCCGTTAAAGCTGACGACTTTCTTGCGTCCATTCTTCTTGTCAGTAAAAAGACGTCCTGAATGAGTGGTAGGTAAAAATGTTGGACTATTCAATACAACTTATTTTAAGTACCTTTGAATAAAGTTATTTTTCGTTATCATTTTCATAAATGCGGTACATTGAATAGATGGAAAGTGAGGTTGGGAAACACATTTAGCTTACATGTCAGCATACAAATATTAAGTTAAATTAAAATTATTATATTACAAGTTACTTATTTTATATTATACATAAGATTTATATTATATTATTAACTTTGTATATAAAGAATTCTTTGTGCCAGTAATTTCATATTTCTTTATACTTACCATCAATATTTATGTATATTGCTCGCTATTTTATCAACCTTATTACATTACAGACCACGTAAGCCATTTTGGGTTTTTTTGGTGGAATCTTAGACAAAGGTAGAAAAATTATTTATAATAGCTATTTCTATAATTTATTCATTCGATATTTGAAAGGAAATGAGAGGTATAACAATAGATTTTAAATTGCAATTTTTTACAATTATACCGAACCTACCTTCCGCACCTTTGGTCCATATTCATATCCTAGTAAGGCATTCGTTTGTGTAATGAGAACAAACATTTTTTCTTGAGTCATGGTCAAAGTTGGGTAATAACTATATATTTCCGAATATTTTAACGCATACAAGTATTAGTGATTAAACAAGAAAACAGATTCTTTCTGCTTTATCCAGAGCTCAGAACTTACTACTAATCCAGAGAATATGATAGTCAATCTGATCGATGGACAAGTCTAAGGAGTATTACTGTACAATTATAATTTCAAACATAACATTGTTTATTTATGGACAACAAAGGAAGTATAAGTATAAGGAAGTATAAAAGGAAGTCGAAATAGATTTAAACCTACATAAACCATTCTTTTAATCCAAAAATTTACATCACAGACAAAATTATTATTGTCTACGAATAGGAGTTCGTGTAGTTTTTTACTTCTTTTATTAATACGTGCTAATTATGTAAAAGTAAACATTAAGAGTAGTATAACATAGAGTATAACATGATAAAGTCAAAATGTTACCAAAGTAACATACTCGAAACTCTGCCGTTTATGATTCTAAACTGTCCATACAAACAAACGCATACATTTTTAAATTAAACAACTAATTAAAGATTATTTGCATAATTTATATTTAATCCTGCGTTTCGATTACCGATTAGAATATTGTGAAGGTAGTAAAAAATATATGACGACCATTGCCTTAGTCATCCTGTGATCATGGCTCCTATAAATGAGTCGAAACGTCAGGATTAAATATAAACTATTCGCAAAAAAACCCCAAATAAATGATTTTATTAAAATGTGTAAGAACAATACACACATTTTTTTTATTGGAGTCAGTCAATCCATATGTTTTGATATATGCCTTAATAGCGCTTACAACAGGCACACAGATAGTGTGGGTTCGTTTTCCGTGTGAGAATATTTTTTTTCATATACAATGACCTAAGCTTATAAATCATGTCTCGTTGTGATTTGAGTCATTTAATTCTTAGTGCTTAGTGCAGCTTTAATTATCATCATTTTAGTTGTTGAGAATGGAACAATGTATTTTCCTAATTAGCTGTGAGAAATCCGTAGTTGTCGCATTTGCCTAAAATTATTTCACAGGCGTAAATAAACATAAATAAATCAAGTTTTTGGTATTGCATTTGAAATCACGTGGATATATTTTATTTTATTTACTCTTTGTAACACATAAAATAAAAGATACATATGACAGACTAAATAGTATTGGCATGAGGTAACAAAACTGTTGAAAATAAGGTAAGGAAAGGTCTATGCAATAGTAATAAAAAATGTTACACTAATATAATCACAAAACAAATACATAAAAGCATGTGAGCAATTCACACGTGGTAGAAGTGAAACCTTTAAAAATAATACGTGTATTAACACACGCACATAATGCTTCCTATCTCATTTTCTCCTACGTTAAATGTTATGAATTTATGTGTCCGTCCCTTTTTAGTGTCGCTTTTAAGAAACCCAGTTTCTTTTTATTAAGTAAGCTGTAAATCAAATTTAATTATTAATGTAAATAAATAAACATCAAAAATGCATATTAAAAACAAGATGTTTTTCTGAATTTACAATTATTTCTATTTCCTTGTTTTTTTCCTATTATATCATAACGTTATATCTCTTCCAGTCGGTCTCCCTTCTTGGTCGAGAGGTCTTGATAAGGCAGTGATCTTTATTGAGATAATTTAGTGGTTCGTCTGCCGTGATATATTTGGAACGATCGCAAAGAAGGCGCGCTGATTGCAAATGTTATTATCTGAATGTCCGCCATTTTGTAAGCAAGCGCTGTTCATTTGTAATGGAATGCAAAACACATTCCTTTTGACGCAACGGTAACGATCCTGCCTTAAGCGCTGAAGGTCCTAGGTTCGAATCTCGGAAGTGGCAAATGTTTTTGTGATGAATACGAGTATTTATGGGTATTTATACATATTTCAATAAATATTAAATACCTAAATATTATATAAGTATGTCTATCCGGGCTAGGCTAATTGGTATAAAAGTAAGAAGTATTATTATTTGTTATAATATAGCTCAATTTAAGTTGTTAATAAATAAAACAATGGAATTCTTTTGGAATTGGAAACAATAATTTTGAAACATGGAAGTTCTACTACAGTTAAAAAAAATCGGCCATTAAAATGTAATAACAAAACGATACCTACTTATGATTTTTTTACTATTGTCATGGATAAATTGTGAAAAACAACTTTTGTCTATTCCATATTGTAATAAAATAAATAGGAATCTTAATTATAGTAAGTTATTTCCAAGAATGCTTGAAAACATATTTTTTCTTCTTCAATCGAATGATAAAATGTGAAAATGCTTCTTTCATTTACAAAGCTCTATGACTATATTAATTACATTCTAAATGTGATTAGTTTGATAACCCTAACAAAATCTAAAACTAAACTAAAATATAATTAGAAGTAAGTAATTATAATTATGACGCAATTTTGAAAATGTAAAAGTATAAAGATCGTATTTCTCTTAATACATTTGTTAGATTTATTAGTTAAAAGCAACAAACATTCAGACAACATAATAAAAACATTGATAAGGAAATTATTCAAGTTTTGCTGTTTGATGTCTGCGCATTATCTAATACCGTGTAGCGGTAGAACGGTATTGATAATTTCGTCTTCCTACGCAAGCCTTCGATAGCTCAGTTGGTAGAGCGGTGGACTGTAGATGTATAAAACTGATATCCATAGGTCGCTGGTTCAAATCCGGCTCGAAGGAATTATTTTTGCTTTTTTTTTATAATATAAAAAATATATTGAAACTTTTATTATAATTTGTAATTCTTAAAATATTTGATATATTTGTGTATTTTATTTCTTCTAAGGTATTAAGAGAAAACACTCGTGTTATTCACGGCATAACAACATATATAGATATACGAGTATAATATGTCAATTACTCTCAATTTGATATAAATGAAATACTATAATTTTTATTTTAAAATCATATATCCAATTTCACAATCACAACACAACATATTAATGTTTAATGTTGCATATAACATTTACCAAACCAATTACCATGATTAAATTAATATGGTAAAGATTATAATTTATTAAACAGAACAGTATCAAGGTTGTAATATATTAGGTAATATATATCTGCAGTAATCCATACTAATATTATAAATACGAATGTGAGTTTGTTTGTTGCTCTTTCACGCCTTAACTACTTAACCGATAATCATGAAATCTTGCATACACTTTGTCAGGAATACAGAAAAGGACACGAGGTACCTTTTATCCATAAAAAAAGTATTGTTCCCGAGGGATAGAAATATAACTTTTAATCGGTAGTCTACAATCTACATTAGGTGCTACACAAAGCTAGTATTATACATATAACTACAAAATTTGTAAGTTTGTTTGTAGGCAGTAATCTCTGGAACTACTGGAAGTATTTTAAAAAATCCTTCACCAGTAGAAAGCTACATTATACCTAAGTGATATAGGATATATTTTATTTAAAAAAAATTTGACGCGATTAAAAGTGGGCACAATTCAGCTAATGTCTTTTATGTTTCTATAAATTAGTATCATGCACATAATTTCAGTAATAAAAACGAATTTTTATATTACTAAAACACAATTTCGAATTCAACCAGCATAGTTAACTCGGAAAACGTATTTCTAACAAACACTCCAACCCGAAATACAATTTTAATTACATCCAGTCTGAATAAGATACTCGCATCAGAAGAAAAAGTCCCACAATCGAATCAGTGGTGAATTCAATTCGACTCCGTTGAAAAGAATTTGTTGAACTTTTTAAAACCACCCTCATTGCAAACACAAGAAAGACTGCCACAGAGATGCGATTGGCTAAAAAAAAGAAAGAAATTAACTACCCTAGGGACAAATATTTTTATTATAAACATATGTAACTGAATCATCATGAATATAATAATGACGGACGTTGAGTGCAATGGTAGCCATTCTACCCTCTGGGCCAAAGGTCCAAAGGTCAATGAACGTATTTCAACTGATATGACGTATCATATTTAAGTATCATCTCCAGTGAGGATAACCCTTCCATCAATGCCACACGGTAAAAGTAAGTTAATTATATTAATCTATAATCTAAGAACACAAATTTGTTATTTGTGTGTTTGTCTGTCCGCTCTTTTTCCATTGTATACACGTTACCATAGCAACGCGTTACCGGGTCAGCTAGTTGAAGCAATTAAAATACACATTATGAACATTAATCGCATCTCTATCCAATAAAACCCATATCTTAACCCTTAACCGCAACGACACTTTCTGAATCGAAGCGTGTTGAATCAATTACAAAAGGACCCTCGTCTACCTGCAAATAAGAATTAATTTGTGAACGGCAAAAAGTTGGATTCTGTCGTGACCATTGGAGTGTTAACTTTCGCGGGTACTGATTTAATTTAGTTTTTTTTTTTTTTAATTTTACTCTTCAGGGAAATAAGAAAGGTTATTTATAATGGATATAATATACTTTTTTATTCATTCACATAAAAGGAACTTTCGTTAATTTCAAAACCGTAAGTTTTCTGCTAATTGTAACAAAAAATATGTTTTTTTTAAGTACTCCTTATGAATAATAAGGCGCCAGGTAAAAAAATATGGGATCATGAGCAATCCCTTTTAAAAATAATAAAAAGTGAGCACTTCAAAAATTTAAAGTAAATAAATAAATATTTCTTACATTCACACCAATTCACGCCTATCCCAAAGTAAGCACTGTAAAGCTTGTGTTATGGATATTAGGGTAACGGATAGACATACATATGTATATGATACCCATGACTCAGGTACAAATGCTCATTCATCATACAATGCGAAAGGCAGAATCGCTACCGTTGCACCAAACGATTGTCAAAATTTCAAAAGAACCACTAATATGTAGTTTTAAATAAAAGAGAAGTAACGCCAAAAAAATGAAGAAGAAAGATTTTAAAACATTAAGTTATTTATTTCAAATTTTCATTGTTTATTGATAATGCAAGTGTGTCAGGTGGGACAGGGATATATTATATATAAAATATGGCATTGTAATGCTTAAAATAAAATTAAATGCACTAGATAAAATTGTTGAATTTGACATAAAAACACTTTACAAGACTGTCCTCACTGGTAAGCTTTGGTAAAACATCTTGCTAATATTTCCCACCGAAGCTCCAATTATACGCAAATGAAGTTAACCCTTCAAATGCCTTATAGAACTTTTTAATTGCTGTTAAATCGAAAGGGATCGGTCCAAAAAATCCATTGTCGGTGGCTCGTCATTAATCTATGTGGGTGGGTGATTTTATGTCATTTTTTCTACAATACAAAGGGGCATAATGCTTTTTTGTTGAAATGTTTATTTAAAGATGTATTTCTTTTATAAAAAAATATATTTGAAGACTACACATAATAAGATTTAAAGCTCTGATACTTACATGAAATACTGGGTTTTATATGTAGATTTTAATTACTTGATTACATTTTTTGTTATTTTAACTAAAGAAATTACTACAATTAAAAAATCTTTTTTTTTCAGGTTCAAGCGGGACTCGAAACTACATCCCCTCGTTAGCCGGGCGAGTACCCCTCAATCCTGCATAACACTTGAGACACCTTTTTTGTAGTAATATCTTTATTTTACTGACTTTATTAAACGCAATTGATCACCTTTTCATAAATTAAGAAAAATATGACTTTAACGTACAAATAATGTTAATAATAAGCAAAATTTAATATTGAATATCTTGAAATGCTGTAGATATTTTCCTATTGCACCCTTTATGAGTTAGGAGAATGTATCTTAATATATATAATTCTTCTGTGAGTGTGTATGTCACTGAACTCCTCCTAAACGGCTGGACCGATTTGAATGATTTTTTTTGTGTGTGTTCAAGGGGATCTGAGAATGGTTTAGATTCACAAATGGTTTAGATCGCCCGGCAGATGGCGCTGCAGTCGGCACAGCAACGCGTGGCCGGGTCAACTAGTACATATATATAACTAAATACACTTAATTACTTCTTTTAATACGATATAAATTCTCTTTTCATTAAATTTTTTTATCATTTTATATGTACTTTAAAATATTTCGAAAGCAAAAATGTCAAAAAATTTAGAAAGTCTTTAGGTGAGAATCAAACATTTTTCTCATAATAAAAAAAATATTAATTTTATATTTAGCGAAATATGCACACTAAAAATGACAATTAAAAATATACTTACCCCTTCTTCCAGTTAACGTAACCTAAGTAATTAATAGTAACCTAACTCTTTGACTGTGACGTTGGATAAATTGGTGCACACTCCCCGCCAGTGGTTCTCAAACAGTTTATTTTTAATTTTTAAATAATGTAATGATATTTTTTATTTTATTAAACAAGACTAACTGCAAAGATTCGAAATGAGTGATAGATATAAATGCAAAAAAGTTATATTGCATTTCTTGAAAATTATAGAAAATGACAAGGTACAAAACCAGTGCCTTGCTTTCGGTTATTTTTATTTCTAATTTGATGATGATGATAATGAATGAAAGTGCGAATTGATTTATAAAAATGTAATAATCAATTTTAGTGAATGTGCTGGTAACATACTGGTTACTCCACGGACTATATGAAAGAAAGCGAATATAGAATGTCAATGGTTTATTTCATGCATGTTTGTGACCACTCAATGGTCATTAATCCACCATTATTAGTCAGTTTAAACCTCCAAAACACTTATTTTCACAAATAAAATCAAGCCTAGAAAGCGACACTTCCCGCTCCTGCTAAAAACTAGCGTTACCAAGGACAAAAATAAGAAAAAATAATACGGTCTAAGACTTAAATGTTGCCATATTTTTAATAACATAATACAATTAATGTTATTTTAATATGCACTTTAATAACATAAATAATTGTTATCATAACAGCCCAAAGCGGTCCACTACAGGTCGAAAACCTCCTTCTAAAATGCTGAGTTAACGTAATTAATTAATAAAAAGTAAATATTAAGGAACGATCTGTACTTTACTAAGTTAGTTTATATAATTATAGGATTCTTCCTTTTCTGTAATCTATAAAACCACGTAAATCTGTGTACTTGTAATGCTATTGCTGTTATTTCGTGTAACGCATGCCGATGTTTCTAATTAAGGTTTCACTTGATAAAGTAGTTATTAAGTTTGTATATGTTTTATAATTGTATTGGTGCAACCTTGTTGGTGATCAGTTTAGTAAATTTATGAATAAATAAAAAATTCTTCACGCTTAGCAGTTGGATTTGAGATCCCACTAAAAGACCGCGATTGAGAAGCGCTGCTACATATTTTGTGGTCTACGGAATACGGAAGGTATAGTGACTAAATCCTGATACATAACTTTTACGACACCGATAACAGATTTTGCACACCACGTTTTAAACGAGCTGTCGACGCTCACTTGTTTTAAAACAAACGCTATAATCACACGCAATAAACGCAGCTTGACTATTGAATCTATGCAAGTGTTCAAAGTTCTACCTTTGAATACCTGCATAAAACCAGTCTCGCTCTTAATTTGTACTATATTGTATCGAAACAAACGCATTAGGTATGAAAAAAATTGCTCTGTAAAATAAATAGAAACGCATGAAGTATTAAGAGTTAGTCCTGATCTACTCTGCCAAACATCACAATGCTAATAATTTGAATTGAAGATTGAATTTTAAACTTTAAGAAAGAAGCGGCAACACCTTTTCTAGTTTATAAAGAAGCATTAATTACTGTTTTTAAATCCAAAGCAATTATTTCTTTCACACAAAATTCCATTGTGTTGACAACAAGAAACCATAAAAACTCCTTTCAAATAAAAAAGTTTGAATATCATTTAACCCTTCCATGACTAGTACTGATTCATCTTAACCCGTCAACGGCTGATGGATCAAGATATTAATACCGAGAGCGTGGCGAATCTGACCAAACGTTAACCCTCTCTATGCATATTTAATTTCAACTAGGGTCTTTCTGATCGATGGGCGTGATCTAGCTTTCAGAAAGACTGATTGCGTTTTGTCATTGTAATGACAGTATCTGGGATTTTGAGACGCAATTTAATTGTATTTGAGGCTTTAAAACGATGGCTTTTATTTATTGTTTAAATCACAAATTTGGATTTACTTTTTAATTTTAAAATGTCTATCCTAATTACATTATGACAATACTTTGAGTGTGTGTTTGTTACCATATTGTCAGTAAAAGCCTAAGAATAACATTCAAGAAGACTAAGAATGGTTAGCTATATGTGTAGTCGTAGAACCGAAACGTTAGCGCGATTCATTTCGGTACAGCGACATCTAGTTCCAATAAAAATAATACTACATAACACTAATAAAACACTTTTATATTTGATAATTAGGAACGTGTCCGATTAAAATGTTGGAAAGTGACATAATGTTCCTTTCATTGATAAGGCAACGCTGTCATACAACGTAAAAAGAAGTACTAGAAAATGGCGACGGTTGTTCGATGGGCTCGGTAGATCAATTAAGTGGAGCAAACATCCAGAGATTACGGGTTTAGAATAACTTGTAATCTAAGTCAATTTTTTCTTGTATTTGAAGTATTCTTCTTTTGGCGCTTTGAGGGTGAAATTTTTCATGTTACGGAAGTCGCGCACGCATCATGCAACAAAAAAGCGACATCATGAAGTTAGCTGTTAAAGTGAAAAGGCTAACTTCAAGATGTATCATTTAAAAATAAAATAAAAATGTCTAACTTCAGCCGCGCGTACATAAGTAGATGCACGCTTTTCTATTAGATGTTTACCATACAAGCGTTGAAAGTGTAAAATATAAAGCAAAGTTACATACATTTTTCAATTGAATACAAACATTTCCTCCTAACAAAACGGCATATACAAAGGCAAGCTTTGAAAAAGAATACACCTATGTGTCCATATCATAAATTCATCCAACAGTTAAATCTATAAATATAAAAATTCTCTGTCACAGTATTTGACCGCGATGAACTCCGAAAATACTGTACCGATTTTGATGATTTTCATTTCATTTTGTTGAATTTTTTCTTTTTAAAAAAGGCAATTCATAAGTGTGGATCATAACTGAATTGATAGGTGTTAATAACAAATAAAGCTAAGCCCCAAGCCTTAACATGCCTTCCGAAGTTCTAACAAGAATTAGACGTAATAATAATTTTGGTCACCATTCCGATAACTGACCCTTTCTACTTGTTTACTTAACAATAGTTATAATAAGCCGCATGCTTTATAACGCCTTCAAAACTTTATTAGCAAAAAATTATCTAGTAATCATGTCCTGAAAAAAGCGTTGACCGCGGTATTTTTTGACCCTGACTGAACTAATGAGGTCTTATGAGAGTTGAAGAAACGAGACATCAGGATCGTGGCAAGTGGAAATTTGTGATCTCTGCCTACCCCGCAGGCGTGATTTTATGTATGTATGTAAATTAAAATTGCTCCAAAATCTTTAATCGTATATAATGTTAGAAAACTGATAGCGTTAGCTCGTTATATTTCCAAAAGTGGAATTACCAGAATCACGTGCTTGGCGGTCTTTGTAGCGGTCGCGGAGATAAGGCGAATGCGTCATCAAAAGTAAAAATAGTATTGGGTACGGTATTTTCAGCGGAGTAATTGCTAACGTCCATACCGCGTTGAATACACCGGTTCTCGTCCGATCACCGAAGTTAAGCAACGTCGGGCGCGGTCAGTACTTGGATGGGTGACCGCCTGGGAACACCGCGTGTTGTTGGCTTTTTGCCTTTTTTAGTGGTGTATTTTTGCAGTTTGTCTATTGATTTAGTAGTATTCATCACACAAACATCTGCACCTTCCGGGACTCGATGATATTATTTTCATACAGTTTAATTAATTGATGGGAAAATTTGCATGCGATTATGAGAATTATTGGGCTTAATTGCCCGCATGGCTCACGTTCAAATCGGCCGACTGAAGTCACCTCTAGTACAGTCGCTAATAAAATTTAAGTAAAATATAGAAAAACAAAACAGGAATTGAAATAATATCGCGTTATTAATAATTAATAGAAAGGGTTGTATTTATTATTTGACATACCTTTATATATTTTTGTAATATTTAAAGATTTATATAAATCAAGACTGTATAACCGTGTCGATAAGAATTTTTATAAAACACAAAAAATAAATAAAAATACATTATTTTTAAATAAGCTGAAATACAAATAGGATTGCTATTAATTACTAATTACTTTTTACATTACCCTGATACCTTATTTTAATAGAAGAATATTAAGCAAAGCATTTAAAAATATTCAACCTAATTTAGGGGCGATTCATTTATTACGTAAGACTATTTTCGCTAGTTTTTGACCCCCTCCCCCCCTATTATAAGAAAAAATAAGAATTGGCCGACCCCCTCCCCCCTGTTTAATATTTATTACGTAAGAATCTTAAGACAAAAATGAATACACGTTTGGTTTGTTTTAATGTTTATTTTTCAAAGTAACAATTTTGAGTAATGTTTAATAGTACTTACAAAGGTACTAATAATTTTTATTTTTTTGATAGAATAAACTTTGATTTTAATCATTTATCTTTACCTACATAACATTTTCAGTCCAGGGGCTCAAAACCCACTCGGAAAGTGGATCTAACACTGGAACATATCTAATAATAGGTGTTGCTTCTAGTTGGTTATTCAGGATTGCGAAGTCGTCAACGTTCACCCATTTCACATCAGCTCCAATGCGGCGCAAAACTTTTTTGCCTCATCTTGAATATATGGCTAAAGCTTTTTATTTTTCAATAATAGGTCTTTACCTATAAATTGCCGTTCTGCCGTACTGGCCATTTCAAATCATAATATTTTTTTTTGGCTGATAATTATAATTTCATATTAATTTTATTTTAAAAACTTGGAATTACTTTTTCGAAAATCGTTATTTGTTTAAAAGTTAGTGTTTTGTTTTCAATGCATTCGAACATTTTTCGTCGCCATGGTTAAGTTAAAAATTCGAGTAATTATGGAGTATGAGTACCGTTGTGGCAGCAAAGCGGCACAGGCGGCACGCAACATCAGCGACGTTTACGGAGTAAACACTACAAACGATCGCACCATCCGTTATTGGATTGCCCGCTTCCGTTCTGGAAATTTTGACCCGAAAAATTAACCCCGCGGTCGTCCGAAAACTTTGGTCGACAATGACGACTTAAAGGCGATGCTGATGAAACTCAATCTACAGCTGAATTAGCAGCAGCTTTCGACGATAGCATCAAAACAATATTGGTCCATTTGCGTCCAATTGGCAAGGTAAAAAAGCTTGACAAATGGGTACCCCACGAACTCAATGATCGCCAGCGCGAAGTACGCGTCGAGACATGCCTTGCACTGCTCAACAGGCATACAAATGAAGGAATTCTAAACCGCATTGTTACTTGTGATGAGAAATGGATCCTGTTCGACAATCGTCAGCGCTCAGTAAGTTGGTTGGACCCTGGTTCAGCACCCAAACAATGCCCTAAACGAAAACTTACCCCTAGAAAAGTGATGGTCACTGTTTGGTGGTCTAACGCGGGTGTAATTCATCACAGCTTCTTACCAAACGGGACGAGCATTACTGCAGATGTGTACTGTGAAGAACACAATTATGGAGAAGCTCGCACGTCTCCAACCAGCTTTGGTCAATCGTTCGGCACCACTGCTCCTGCACGACAACGTGCGACCTCATACTACACAGCAGACGGTCTCCAAGCTACAAGAGCTGGGGTTGGAAGTTCTCCGGCATCCGCCGTTCTCACCAGACCTTGCGCCTTCAGACTTCTACTTTTTCCAGAATTTGGATAACTTCCTGGCGGGAAAAAAATTCAATACCCGAGAGGCAGTACAAAATGCCTTTGAAGAATTTGTTGCCTCCCGTCCAGCTGATTTCTTCAAGAAGGGCATCAATAAGCAACCAATGCGTTGGCAAAGACGCATTAATTACATAGGTGATTACTTTGATTAATAGAAATAAAAAATATAGAAAAAAAATCAGTTTCATAGGTAATGACCTAATATTTAAAATACGGCCATGAAGTTTTTGGGTTCATTATCCATTTGCATAAAAATTTAAACCATAAAATATGTTGGCATATAGTAATTCATACTAATAATATTTACGCATAATATTATTATTCATAACAAATTTAGTATAATTATTTTAATCATAAATACAATCAGAATAATCATATTTTAGCATAAAATTCGCAACCATTACTTTATAAAGGCATAATGGTATCAAACCATAATGAGTATAATCATAATCATTTTGCGCAGAATAAGTAACTCCTAAGATTATAGACACACATCAATAGCTTTTAACATAAACATTGCTCTAACCTAACCTAACCTTACCTAATCCTACTTTGACACTATAAAATAAAGGAAATACTGGTCAAAGTACCTTTTTTATTTTTCAGATTCAAACAAGCATTAACAAAATAAAGGTTTATTATAAAAGACTTATATTCATTCTTTTTTCTAAATCTTTAACACGGTGCACTTTTCCTACTGTTTGGAAAAAAGCTCATATTATTCCCATTCATAAAAAAGGCTCTTAATCTTTAATTTCTAATTACCGCCCTATTTCTATTCTAAACACTATTGCCAAAATATTTGAGAAGATAGTTTATACACACATTTATCCGGTAATCACTAAAGGCATACCGATGTCACAGCACGGTTTTATAAGGGGCCGTTCCACTGTCTCCAACCAGGCTCTTTTTATAAATTATGTTTTGGAGAAAATGGAAAGAGGTGGACAGGTTGACGTGATCTACACGGACTTTGAAAAAGCCTTTGATCGTGTTGATCACGTGATCCTGTTCCAAAAACTTGAGTTATTGGGCATTCACGGCGATTTGCTTAGATGGGTTGTCTCGTACCTCTCGGTAGTGGTAGGTGGTTACAGGTCGGACTTTATTGCTGTGCCATCGGGCGTTCCGCAAGGCTCGCATCTCGGTCCATTGTTTTATAACGCTTATAAACATGATATTCACACATGCTTCAGTAGCGCTAAACATCTTTTATACGCGGATGACAAAAAAGTTTACATGCAGGTGAATTCAATCTCTGATTGTATGTTGATCCAGCAAGACCTTAATAATCTGATGTCCTATTATGCGGATAATAACATTACAGTCAGTATTCACAAATGTCAATGCATCAGTTTTACGCGCAAAAGTCAGCCCCTATCGTTTAATTATAAATTGAATGATACTGTTGTGGAATGGGTCGGGGTGGTTCAGGATTTGGGCGTCTGGCTAGATTCCAAAATGACGTTCTCATTTCATATTGATTATATAATTAATAGGTCTTATCGCAACTTGGGTTTCGTTATGCGAACTTGTAAACCTTTTACGAAAGTGGTTAGTCTTAAAATCGTTTATTATGCCTATGTTCGTAGTGTGCTGGAATACGCTTCCACTATATGGTCCCCGATTTATGCGATTCACATTAATAGGTTAGAAAATATACAAAAAAAAATTGTCAACCATCTTAATTATAGGTTTAAAATCGATAAATCAGCATACCATGATAACTGTCATGATCTAAAAATTCTGACTCTTCGGGAGCGCCGATTGGTCCTCGAAATTGGTTTATTATTTGATATATTACGAGGGCGCCTAGACTGCCCTGAGCTCCTTGAACAAATTGCTCTCAAAGTACCAACTCGCAGTACGCGTCATACGCGCCTATTCGCGGTCCCATCGCATAAAATAAATTATGGATCGAATGCAGTGATGTCCCGTATAGTTGAGAATTATAATTTGTAATGACAAAGTAATATTATGCAAAAAAAATATGCCAACCTATTTTAGGAATAAATACGTTATGTCAACAAAAAGAGATCTCGAAGTTTTTACCTATACGCATCCGAGCGAACCTCATCACTTGCGCAGTTGCCCGCACTTTTTCAAAGTATAAATTTAACTTTCCGCATTTTTGTGATCTTACGTAAGAACTATTGAGACTCCCTCCCACCCCCTTGTAAGAAAAAATAAAACATGGTCGACCCCCCTCCCCCCCTAAATCGTCTTACGTAATAAATGAACGGCCCCTTAAGTCAGTTTGCTATAAATCGTTCTCTTAGCTAGATCATTATACCTTGGTTTATAGAAATATACAATTATCAGTGCGGTCAGTTTTTTTTATTCATCATTGGTAAAAGGTGTATGGATCATACAGAGAGCTATACAAGGTTATTTTATAAACACCATCCAAATTTATATATTATATTCTTTGAAGAAAATAACGAAACAAGATTTTTTTCTTTTAATATCACTCAGTACTAAAATATTAAGTTAAGCCTACACAAAGTTATCCGAGGAAAACTACCGATTGCTGTCACAGTCACGCTACGCACGGTGTTGTAGCAGATGATTACACGACCCCCGCCCCGCCCTCCCGTATTTCATTGATACATTACAATGATTTTCATAAGTTGCAAATTTAAACGAAAAAAAATAGGAACGTCAAATTGAAGAAGAGATAAGTTGATTTGTTCTTTGATTATAACAATATTAATCGATAACACTTTTAATAAATAAAAAATGAACATAAAAGTAAACCACACCTTAGGCACTTACGTCGCATTTTTTAAAATTTAATCAACTTATGTAGAGTAATTGGTTGGAGTAAAGCAAAGGGTGTTTATTAACCACAGAATCTAAAAAAACAGGGATCGCAAAGGCAATTCGAAAATCGCAAAAACAAATGCAGTGCCAAAACCTTAGTACCTACCTACCTAAGTTATTTTTGTCTATTTTACACGATAGGATAAAGAAATGTATAATTAATAGTTCTAAAAATATTTTTGTGAAAAATTTCACAAGTCTTAGCCGCCCTGCACACATTTTGCTTTACTCCAACAAAATAATTAATTAAAAATCCAAACAAAATACACTTACATGAAGTTTGAAAACAATCACTTTACCTTAAAGTGTAGGTAATTTCTCTCTAAACAGTATTGCACGTTTATGAACATTGTCTTTAATTGTATTACTTGTTTTTTCACTTTGTCACTTCGTTAAATGCATATTTAAGTTCTCGAGGCTTTGGGCCTTCTTCACATAAACCCGTCGTTCAATTTCGCCCTCGATTTCAATTGCAAGTGTGAACACATTTCGTTAGGTAGATAATTATGCGACGTAAATGCGTGAACGCAACATTGTACATCGCGGAAAGTCCGAAACGCAACATTGTACAGCGGGTGACTGATTTCATTGCGCCGATGTCGTTACAACTTGCGCGCGCAGCTCGGTGGGGCGCTTCGGGCGGTCGGTCGTTCAACTGTAAGTGCCTATTTTGCCAGTAACCAGCTGTTGTAATAATTCGCTCGGACAAAATTTTTTTTTGCGGAAATTTTACCTCCCAATTTTTTTTCATAAATAAAGTGTTTGAATGATATCTTATGCCTAGAAAAAATTTGGATGGTGTTTATATAATAACCTTGTATAATGATTTTAATAAAACCCAAAACGAATATGAGTTTTCTTTGTAACAGTACAGATTGTTCAAGATTAAAATGCCCCGATTAATAATAGCGTTGGCATCGAATTAATATGCAGATGAGAGGAATTACAGTGATGTTGATCGATCGGCGCACATCTTACAATGTACCCGCATACGAACTACAAGCTCCTTATTAGGCAGTTGACCAATGTGAGTTTAAATTTTTAACTTAAATTAGAGTTTGTTTATTATCTACGAGTCAGATTATTACGCAACATGAAGGACTTGTTGCTATTTTTCATCCGTTAGCTGAGAGGTCGCTAAGCTATAAAGTATTTTTTGAGATGAGGAAAAAAACGCGGAACATATCTAAAATTAATGTTTTTTCGAAAAGTACATGTAATTGGAATATGATTATTAGATAGATCGAAAGAGATTTTTAATATATAGACATATATAATTTAAAATGAGTCTGAGGCTAAGCTACCTTACCGTCCACCGCCAGCTAAACTAAGTTTGGTTAGCTCAGTTGAGCCAGTTTTTTCCATGTGCGTCCACCGCAAACTATGTCAGATAAACTAGTTTACATAGCACAACTAACTCGAACCAGCTTAGTTGTATAGGCCAATATTTTTTATTTTTTACTAGATCGTACCAGAATTTTGAAATACACGAAAAAAAAGTTATGACCAAAAACATTGTCTCTATGGGATTCAACATTGAAACAGAAAGCGCGCGCTTTTTGAAAGTTTTCATTATTATGGAATTTTAAATTTACTAAACATTAATGGTAACAAACACACACACAAATTATTGTCATAATATAATTAGGATATACAATTTTTTTCCTTTTTTTTGTGTATATTATTTTTATGTTAATTATAATAGAAACTTGTATTGTTTATTTCTTTTATATTTGTTATTATTGAAGTAATTGAGTGAGTAAGTTATTTGAAAGTCGATGAAATGAAAAAGCGACAGTAAAAAGAGACAGATACATAAATTCATAACATTTTACGTAGGAGAAAATGAGATAGGAAGCATTATGTACGTGTTCTAATACGTGTGTGTGCGCATGCGTAGTACAAAGCTTGAGAGAAGGCATCACAACAACCGTGGTATTTTGTATACGTGTACGTATTATTTTTGAAGGTTTCACTTCTACCACGTGTAAATTGCACACATGCTTTCTTTTTTTCATTTTATATATGTACATCTTTTGATATTGTGTGATTGAGTACAAATAAATTCTTTCTTTCTAAAATAAACGCCTCTGAACCCCTTACCTCACCCCTCTGACGTCTTTCGCTAGTTTTGTTTGAATATTTGTACAGCGAGTAATCGTGCGCAGGCAGAATGGTGTTATTTATGCGTTTTTTCTTCCTGAAATGCGCAATAACCAATCTTCTTTTCCTATGACGAATGTAATCCTCCTGTGGACTCTCATCATAGCTCTTCTCGTCTTCCATCACGTCCAATCAATTCAAAATTCCAGCACAAACTGAACTTATATTATTTACACGCTGATCTATTACTACGGACTCAGTTCTTGTGTAATCGACAGCAAAATTGAATTGAATGTTTATATATAAAACTAGCTGATCCGGTCACGCGTTGCTGTGTTATAAATTAAAATGAAACCTATCCTATGTCCTAAGTCGGAACAAATCTAAAATATTGAAAAGAAAATCTTCAAAATCGGTTGAGTAGTTTCGGAGTTCATCGTGGTCAGAAACTGTGACAGGGAAATTTATATATTTCCAGGGATTTTAGCGGTATCCGAATAGAGTGTTCTGAACACTGTTTTTCATTTCTGTTTTAAAAAATAAACAGAAAGAAACTGTAACACTTTGAATCTGTTTTAGAAAATACCGGTTCATAAGTGTTAATATCTGTTACAGTCAATAAGGTTCACATTGGCATAACTATGCGACAGCTCACTAATGATTTGGGTACTTTGAAATGCCTATGTTGGTGTACTGTGTATACACATAGATAGTTAAACGTAAAACAGTTTCTAACAGATTGGTAACAGAAAACATTATATCTGTTACACTTTTATGAGTGTTCGACGCAAAACAGGTTCAAAACACCCAATTAAGTGATACGGGAATAATTCTGTAACAGATTCAATGTGTTATGAGAGTGTATCCTTATAAAGGTGTTTTTGAATCCCTGTATATTTCCCTTTCCCAATGAACCAATAATATTTACTTGAAAAGACAATACTGACAGGAAAGCATTCTACTCCAGAGCTACTGATGAACAATCCATAAGTTGTCCGGCAGAACAAATAATACCAATATTCTCACTTAAGGGTGTATAAAAGGCTACTAACTACTCCTACCTCCAGTAGGAGGTAACCACCATAGACCAAAAAAATAAGCAACACACTATGTACATTGTTTTTTCATGTAAAAAAGAGAAGATTAAAAAAAACCTTTACCTGTTATTTGTTACAATGTAAAAATTAAGTTTTAATAAAAAATATACATAAGAACAAAAAGCCAACATCACGCGGTGTTCCCAGGCGGTCACCCATCCAAGTACTGACCGCGCCCGACGTTGCTTAACTTCGGTGATCGGACGAGAACCGGCGTATTCAACGTGGTATGGACGTTGGCAATTACTCATTTGAAAATTTTGTACACAACATGTTTGTTGTATTTAATAACGCATTCTCATTATAGACGCTACTTTTACGCAACTGCACTCTCGTACTACTGCCACTGTGCCACTTTTTAACCAACAACATAAAATTAGTTTTATGAGTTTTATTCCGTCATTTAAATTGACCCGTAATTTTTGGATTTTTACATTTTTAAAGAGGTTGTTTCGGACAAATATTTTATTTCTTTTATATCTGAGAGACTTTCTCTGACTGAGAGACCAAAGGTGATCCTAACGTTAAGAGCGGCTTATTTTGCAAAAAAATAAACTTTAAATGAGAACAAAAATTATAACACAAAATGTGAGTCACTTAATTATTTATTTTATTATAGAATTATTGCACAATTATGGTCCATGCATTGGATTCACTAGGTATAGTTTTAAAATAATTATTAAAAACAGGACGTTTGAAATAAAAAATATAATATGCTAAGCTGAGTAAAAAATACAACATTAAAAAAGGCAAAAAGCCAACATCACGCGGTGTTCCCAGGCGGTCACCCATCCAAGTACCGACCGCGCCCGACATTGCTTGACTTCGGTGATCGGACGAGAACCGGTGTATTCAACGTGGTATGGACGTTGGGAATCACTTTTATGAAAATACCGTTCCCAATATGATTTATACATTTTGATGACGTATCCGCCTTATCGCCACGACCGCTACAAAAACCGATAAGCTCGTGATTCTGCTAATTCCATTGTAGCGACTTTTATTTTGGCAATATAACGAGGTAACGATATAATTTTGCTGAAGAGAAACGTATCGTGTACATATGAAAAAATATTTAGGGGCTATTTTGTTTTACATTTCTCCCACGGGTGTAGGCAAAGATCACAGATTTCTAGTAACTATAATCCTGACATACATCTCTTGCTTCTTCATTTCTTATATTTTTCATACAAGCTTGTCGGTTAAGGGTACTATTGATCTGGCCTTTCTTTTTTTTTTTTATTGTATTGTATATAAACAAGCGCTTGACCGCTATCACGCTTGATGGTGAGCGAAAACTGGATGTAACGCGCCTGCCTAGATACCTATACACTCGTGACTTGAAGACCCCTAAATTGTATTTGTCAAGAAACACAGACTCAGTTACAGTATAATTTTAAAATTATATTATAGTTAAGATATAGAATTCGTGTGGAAAAACAACTACGCCTCTGAGCACTCAGGTGGGAGGCGTAGGTAATTTTTACACACGCATTTTATATATTATAGATATATTGCATTGTGAATGCTAAAAATAAATTCAAAAACATTATATTATAGTTGTTTTCGAAAATAGATATTGATTTAAACTAAAAAATGTTTAATGTAACAACTTATGTTAATTATATCTTGTTATTTATAAAATTTAGAGTTAATTAAAGGTATTTTCTTTCGTTTAAATTTCACAGTGAATTATAAACGGACCCATATTTTTTGTTTTTTTTTTATTATTTTTTGTATACTTATTGAGGTTCTTGAGGGAAAATATTTTATTGGTCTTGTTTGTAATGTCAATGACAACATTCTCTGAAACAAAGGGAATAAACGGTGATTCAGCGCTTAGATCGGCTTATTTTGCGAAAAAAAAATGCATTATAATAATATTTCTCACATTCACACCAATTAGCCTAGCCCAAAGTAAGCACTGTAAGGCATGTGTTATGAATACTAGGACAAGGAATGGACATAACTACATAGATATGTAATATTTATAGAAATATATCTTTTAATTATTGTATTGTAAAGTATAATTGTGTTGTAAGTAAAATCAAATAGAACTACAAAATGTCACTTAACAACGGCAGCAGTAGAAGAAGCAGGATAACGTGATTGGCGATTACATTTGTGAGGTGCTGGTGGTGGCGAAAATGCGGATGCGTCATCAAATAAAATTAATAGTCTTCAGTACGGAATTTTCAACAAGGTAATTGCCAACGTCCATACCACGTTGAATACACCGGTTCTCGTCCGATCACCGAAGTTAAGCAACGTCGGGCGCGGTCAGTACTTGGATGGGTGACCGCCTGGGAACACCGCGTGATTTTGGCTTTTTGCTTTTTTAGTAAAGTAATTTTACTGTATGTTTAGAATATTATATTTTTTATTTTTCCAACGTTCTGTTATGTCTGTATGTACAACTGTGCAATAAATCTTTAATTTTTAAAAATTAGATGTTGACTAATGTTGTTTGTTTAATTTTTGATTTATTTTTGTTTAATTTTATTTTGACGTGACAACGTCTTATAAATTGGTTTGCCGGGTGACACTTCAAGAAACTGCGTTACGCTCCGCTCACGTTATGCGCTCACAATGAGAGCGAGTGAGAGGCACGCGTCCCTTCCACTCGGGCATGGTTAGCCCGCCTAAGAGCGAGAGAGACAGACATAAAAAGTGGAAGGGACGCGTGCCTATAAATTAATGTTTTAAATATAATTCTTTGTATAAATAAATGTTTTAAATTGTTACTATTATTTCATCCTTCTTCCTACTATACGAATGAATATTCACATTAAAATTATTTTACCACTCAAAGTCGTTGTCACGTAAAACTTTCGCCCGTATACCGACTTTACAGGCAACCAATTTTTTACAAAATAAACCGCTCTTAGTGCTAAATTGCCTTGTGTCTCGGTGAGAAAAATCACACAGATACAAGAGCAATAAAATATTCTACATAAAAACCCAAATGGAAAAACATATAAAAAAAACAAAAACTAAAACATACGGGTCAGTTTAAATTACAGAATAAAACAAAAAACTAATTTAATTTTGTCAGTTAATAAAAAACCAGCATTTAAATCAAATTAATTAAATGTAGATGGCTATTTCTAACAAAAAGTTTAAAATGAAATCATTAAAAACAGGAATTTAAAAATATACAATACAATATAATCTAGACACACTGTAAAAATACTACATTAAAAAATGCAAAAAGCCAACATCACGCGGTGTTCCCAGGCGGTCACCCATCCAAGTACTGACCGCGCCCGACGTTGCTTAACTTCGGTGATCGGACGAGAACCGGTGTATTCAACGTGGTATGGACGTTGGCAATTACCTTGTTGAAAATTCCGTACTGAAGACTATTAATTTTATTTGATGACGCATCCGCATTTTCGCCACCACCAGCACCACACAAATAAAATCGCCAATCACGTTATCCTGCTTCTTCTACTGCTGCCGTTGTTAAGTGACATTTTGTAGTTCTATTTGATTTTACTCCTTTCTTAAATATAAATTAACCCGTAATTTTTGATTTAAGAAGTAGATTATGGAGGTTCGTTATAGATTTTTTTTTTGCTTTTATCTATCAAAAAAAGTCTGAAAAAAGTCATTGTCATGTCTGAGTGACGTTTTCTAGTTAACACGTTCCGCCGCGGTAACGGCATATAAAGTAAAGGTGGAATTCATATTATGACAGTACGGGTATCGCCGTTTTCACGAAAATTAATCTAAAAATTACTACGGCAACAACCGTCGATTTTACATTAGAGTGTCATAGAGAGCAGTCTTACTGTCATTCGGTAAAGGAGGCTTGTGTTCCTAGTGTCAAAAACACGTGTACACTAAGACCGTTTTAGGTATCATACACACACATGTAGAGAGGCTACACACATTGATAGTACGGTGGTGACCGTTGTGTATGTGTGAACGTTAGTTGGACGCGTGAGTCAGTGCTTCGCCGAGAGCGATCAGTGACGCGCGCCACGCTAGTTTGCGCGGGAACACAGCGCGCCTCTCGCAACAAAAGTAAGTGTGAATACCTATTTGTGCTAGATTATATGGTTATATATTTTGAATTACTATGGAAATGGATAGTGTACTATCCTGCTATTTCTATTATGCTGTAATAATACTATTATTTGTGTTTCTAGATGGAAAAAGACGAAGAACGAATACGGAAGCTTTTAGAAGACGCGTCTACCCCGGACACGACCTCAGAGCGAGACCCTTATAGTGACCCAGACGGGGAATATGATGGCTAAACCCGTTATACGGTTATAGCAGTCACTGACGCAGACTTGTTGTTGCAAAATACTGTGAAAAACAGTACGGGTATAGGTGTACGAAACATTTGTATGAAGATTGTTAGTGTCATAGTGGACTGGAGTACCGCGTCGGAACGTGTTAAGACATGAAAATATGAATTTTATCGGCTTATTTAAAAAAAAAGAAAGTCAATTAGGTACTTATTTTATGATTATATAATATAGATCTATTGTAGCATGTATATCAAAGCGTACAGAGTTAAATATATATGTGTTGATGAATCACTCAAAATAGGAAGTTAGAGAAGTAACTAATTCTTTGCAATATAGATCAAATCGATTCCTGTAATTTAAAAAATTAAATGTATTGACCGTAATATGCATGCATGCATATATTTTTAAGATTGTACATAAAAAAAAAACCGGCCAAGTGCGAGTCGGACTCGCGCACGAAGGATTCCGTACAAACTTTTAGTTAAGTAAATAAATCAAGTTTGTTGTTTGGGAGCCCCCCTTAAATATTTATTTTATTCTAATTTTATTATTTATTATTAAAGTAAAAATACAACTGAGTATTTTGTGAATATTTCACAACCGCTACCAAAACAAACACAAACTTCCTTTCGCCATTATAGTAATATAAGTTATTAACGGGATTGCTACCATGTACCTTGTTTTTGAGTATCCGATATTTCGGCACTGTTGCAAGTGCCATGATCACGGAGCAGTACTCTGTGTCACGGAGCGACTGCGACATTCAAACCATTTTATCTAAGATAATTTATGCCCATAAAAAACAACCATACCTCCGAGCCTTCAGGTGAGATATTAATCTTATAGAAATAAAGCACTTTGAACGCTAAAAATTAAAAAAGAAAAAATACTATTTTGTAATATATGACAAAATTAACAATAATTCTAATTAATGGCATTATTATTACTTTAACTTTTTTTACAGTGACATATAATAATTTTTTATTATTAATGTTTAATTAGATCTATAATGACTTGTTCTAGTTGTTCATCTCTTAGTTAAAATAAAATTGCCACGTCTTCACTTGGTGACACATGCAACTTCAGATCTAAGTATATTGTATACCTGCCTATTAAAACATGTGGCTTCCAAAAATATTATTTTATTCATTGATAGTTATTCAATCATTAATTCATGAATAGGAATATAAAATATATAAAGTGTTGGTGTAACAGATAAGTAAAAGAAACTGTGAAGACACTTTAATTAGTCATCAAATCAAATCTGATTACTTCAATGGAAAATATAGATTTAACAAAAAAATAACAAAGAGCAAAAAGCCAACATCACGCGGTGTTCCCAGGCGGTCACCCATCCAAGTACTGACCGCGCCCGACGTTGCTTAACTTCGGTGATCGGACGAGAACCGGTGTATTCAACGTGGTATGGACGTTGGCAATTACTGTCTTAGAAATACCCTACAAAACACGGTATACTGTGTTTACTGATAAAGAAAAAAGTTATCTATAGTTATCTACCTATATCCCAGCCACCGTCAATGTTCTATTTTAGTCTTGAACATTGGCCACATAAACATGGACTTTTAAATGACGCAATGTTCAGCAGATTGTGGGGAGTAATTTATATTTTACTAAAAGCCGGGTAGGTTTCACTTCAAGTTAAAATTGGATTTGCTGGGTTTAGACTAGTTTATATAGTAAGAATCATTAGGTATCTTGTTATAAAAAATCAGTAAAAATATTTCGTGCTAATAACTCTTCTTCAGTCTAGAGACTTCTAATAACAGTCTTTTAACCTGAATAAAGTAATTGTTAAATTAAGTAATTGTTTCGCTATGCTAACTTCGAAAGTTAGTTTCACTGTCTTTTTTATAACAAGTACCTTAATATTTATTATTATAATCTTAAAAATAGACATAACTTTATATTTTTTTGGCATCTAAGCATTTACTGTATTTTACACTTATCTTGTTTTTTATACAAGTCAAGTTGATTTTTTTTATAGTAAAAATCTCTTTAGATAGATACATCAATTTCAAACCAACCCAATTCAAATTTTTTTTCAAGCTTTTATTAATTTTAAAAAACAAAATTAAATTATTTTGCGTAACGTGGTAACCGCGTCATCTGAATATTCCGTGCTTCTGAGATTTTAGTGTAAGCATAATATGTATAAAAAAATCGATTTATCTAGGAATCACATTTAATAATTGGAAACCCAAGATTGAGTTATTTGGCGTTTTTATTTATATATTATTTGCATTTTTCAATGCTATCTTATAAGATAAATTATTTTAATATTCCCGCCTGAGAATTATTATTTACTTGTGAGCCGCATCGATATTTTCTAGTATTTTTCTATTAAAATAATTTATCTTATTTGGCGTTACTTGATGACGCAGTCTGAATATTCCTTACCGACGACAAAAATAGTTATCTGTGAGTCGTTCGCCGTTTTCATTGTTGTAAACGTTTCATTGTTGTAAACGGAATTTTCAAAATAGTGATTGCCAACGTCCATACCACGTTGAATACACCGGTTCTCGTCCGATCACCGAAGTTAAGCAACGTCGGGCGCGGTCAGTACTTGGATGGGTGACCGCCTGGGAACACCACGTGACGTTGGCTTTTTGCATTTATTGTGTGTCTAGAATATTATTTTATTCTACAATTTAATCTATTAACTATCACTTAATTTAGTAATTTATGATATACAATAATAATAAATCCCATCAAAAACAATACTTGTCAAAAAAACCAAGTCTCGCAACTAAGTTGTTCTACGGTAAAAAGTTGTGAGATCCATGTAATACCAAGTCGGTTATTAATTTATTCAGTCCCTACTTAAGCGAATTTCTGTCTTAATACGTCCAGTCCCTAAGACCGCGATCGTGGTCCATAACAATTGAAAATCAATTGTGTCTGGAATCTCCGTACTCGAAGCATTAAGTTGTTACGTAATAATTAACAGCATCTTATAGTGACGCATATCAATATTAAAAATCTTTATTGTTTAATATAAATATATTGACTCGGCCATCGCACTAAATAATTTAATTTACACGTGTTTTCATGCGATGGCCGAGTCAATATATTTATATAAAACAATAAAGATTTTTAATATTGATTTGCGTCACTATAAGATGCTGTTAATTATTACGTAACAACTTAATGCTTCGAGTACGGAGATTCCAGACACAATTGATTTTCAATTGTTATGGACCACGATCGCGGTCTTAGGGACTGGACGTATTAAGACAGAAATTCGCTTAAGTAGGGACTGAATAAATTAATAACCGACTTGGTATTACATGGATCTCACAACTTTTTACCGTAGAACAACTTAGTTGCGAGACTTGGTTTTTTTGACAAGTATTGTTTTTGATGGGATCTCATTGCTTTTTGTGTTTTGTAGACAGTCTACTTTTTTCCTTTTCGGTACCTTCTACTTATTGTATAATGTATGTATATCTACCAGCAACGAATTTTCTTAAAGCCCTCTCTCTGACTTATGAACTTTTCTTATTTTTGTAGGTTTTTTTAGTTTTTCCTTGATTCATACACCAAACACTTTTTATATTCCAAATTTGAAGCTTCTAGGTCTGCTAGAAGTATCTTAGAATTTTGATGATCGGTGAGTCAGTGAGTGACAAAATTAAGAAATTTGACCCGTTATAATTCTTAAACTACTAGTTCAAATTGAATGAAATTTGAAATATACCGTGTCTTTACAATGCTTGCATGGTTACTAAAAATTCAGTCTTCTAGTTTTATCCACAACGAAGTTACAGGGGGTCGAAAATGGCCTGAATTGCTTCGAGAAAAGGATGGTACGTCCGTGCCGCTTTTTTGCTTGACTTGGCGGGGGCACTGCCGTGCCCCCAGATTAAAAACTATAATAAAGAAATAATTAAGTTAAAACTACTATGTCTAAACCTAAAAACTAAAAACCTTAAAAAATATAATATATCTAAAATATATTACTAAAAGGAGTCCCTTTAGGCAAGGTTCCAAAGATACTACAATTACATTTACAAATTGTACATTCAATCTATAATAATATAATAAACAACTTATGCCCGGACATTTTATTTTGTTTTATTTTCACGTTTTTTTTTGTAAAATAAGCCGATCTTAGGGTAATTGTTTTTAATCGTCTCACTCAGAGAACGTTCATACATGACAATCTTTTTCTGAGTTTTTTGACACATAATCGTAAAAATACGGGTCATCTTGTTATATACTGAAATTATTTAAAAGCATGAATAAAAGCTTATAAATTTAGTTCTTGCACTTCAACGCACATCACATATTTAAATACGATTATTTTCACAGGATTAATTATAATAAAAATATTTCATATATTCAAACTTTATTCATTTTAGCTTAGCCCAAAGTTAGTACTAAAAGGCTTGTGTTATGGATAATAAGGTAACGGATAAACATACATATATGATACATAAATATTTAATATTCGTAGAAATATATATAAATACCTATGACTCAGCTACAAATGCTCATATTTATCATACAAACAACCGCCCCGTTCGGGACTCGAGCCCAGGACAGTCGGTGCAAAAGGCAGGATTGGTACCGTTGCACCAAACAGTCGTCGTTTAATTTTGTTTTCATATTTAATCCTGACATTTCGACTGCTTTACAGAAGCCGCGATCACAGGATAGCAAAGGTAATGGTCGTCATACGTGTACTAACTTAATACTTTTATCGGCTACGTTCGTAACTGTTACATTTTTTTTATTGAAAATAGGTAAGCGTTTGATCGCTGTCTGGCCTGATGGTAAGCGGTGATGCGATCTAGGACGGGACGCGCTTGCTTAGAAGATACCTATTCACTCGTGACTTGAACACTTCTAAATTTAGTGGAGCGCCGTAAGATTTATGTCTCGGAATCCATGGCAGTTTAATGAATCTTCATATGAATTTTTGATATGTGTTTTCAACAGCATATAGAAAAATATTAAGAAAATTTTTTTAGCCGGTTTCAATTTTTTAATTATTTAAATAAATAATTATCAATTTTTGGAGTTTTCTTCCATTTTCATGAGTTTAAAGTTATATATTTATAATATTTTGAAGAGGAGAACTATTCCAAACTTGTTTTCGGACCTCAAGGGACGGCAGGTACAAAAGCGAGAGGGGGGGATTATAGAAGGGACAACAGCAGCTGTTGGGCATTGTTGACGCGATCCCTAACAGTTTAGTACACGTTGCACCTACCTGGGCAAAATACGTAGCTGTTTTTGAACGTTTAGAAAAAAAATATCTGTGATTGTTTTTAATTTGGAACTTATTTATATTTATTATTGAGCAGTTAATGTGATAATAATTTATTACTGAATAAAATTGTGTTTTACAAACTTAGAAAACAGTGGCATATATAGTAAGTATTTGTTTTTATTCATATTACTCGCTTGTAAAAACAATTTCAAATACTTAATTGTTAATTTAATAATAAATAAATGCTGAACGATAGAATGTTATAGCAAAATTCAATAACATTAGTTGTTAATCATTATATAAACGTTAGTTATCAATATTATATTTGTTGTTGCAGCCTTTTACCAAAATGAGTGAACCATCGAATAGTGATGATAATCAATGTAATGATTGCCTTATTTGCGACAAAATTGGATCTAGTTCACAATCAAGCTCCAAGCTAGGAGAAATTGTAAAGGTTACTAGAGGAATATCGACGCTGAAAGCTGCTTCTGCAGAGAGAGCGGATGGATTGTCTCAGTATTTGAATACTCGCGAATTTGTCTACGTGCATTCAGTATGCAGACAAAAATATATAAATAAAAGTTGTATAAATGCTCAATCGAAAAAAGAAAAAATCACATCAGCATGTTCTCCACCTAAAAAAAAGCTTCGAACGGCTACTTCAATTGACTTTGATTGGAAAAGTAGATGTTTTTTATGTGACAAAGAAGCAGATGAAATGAAGGAAAAAAGGAAGTCCAAATCGTCAAGACAAAAAATCTGCTATGTAACCACTTCTGATTTCAAAAAAGCCATTCTAAATTTGATAAGTGAAGAGAAAAGTGAATATTGTCGCAATATTCATAAAAGAGTTGTAGGTGTGTTGGATTTTGTGGCTCAGGGAGCTAAATATCACGCGGATTGTCACGTAGGTTTAATAGGTGCTATAAGGAAGACCCAGAGGGAAAAAAAAATCATCCAATAACAATTCAAGTTGACGCAGCAATGGATCAGATTTATCAATATATTGAAGAAAACGACGACTGCCAGTTTTCTCTGACAGAATTAAAAAGTATTTTAACGACTGATCATATTCCTGACGATAAAACAATAAAAACGAGATTAATGAACCATTACGAGGATGATATTGTATTTTCCAGTAAATTTGGGTCTAATACAATAATATGCTTTAAAAAAAAGCAATACTAAATATTGTCCGATGCCTGGTACAATCAGAGGTGTGAAGATGATGAAGAAGAAGAATATCGCATTTTGAAGGCTGCTGGTGAAATTTTACGATGACATATCCGGACACATGTTTATGATAATAAAATTTATCCGGCAAGTGATAAAATTTTTGACAACGTTCATGAGACAATACCGAAATCCCTATCATTTTTTTTATCTGAAATAATTCTTAATGACAAAAGAGGTAAACCGGAACGTATTAATTATTATGAAACGAAATGCACCTCAATAGCTCATGCGATAATATCTGCAGTAAGGCCTCGTTCATTCATATCACCACTGCATGTGGCACTAGCTGTCACTCTTCATAGAAAATTTGGCTCCAAAAAAATTATTGAAATATACAACGCTTTAGGCTTTTGCGGATCATACAAAGAAGCGAAAATCTATGAAGCTTCGGCAACATTTACAAGTCCTGTGAAAATAAATACCGGTACTTTTATTCAATTTGTGCACGATAATGCAGATTTTAACGTCAACACACTAGATGGTAAAGGTACTTTCCATAATTTGGGATCCATTGAAATTGTAACTCCAAGTGATGGAATACAAGCTAGGGAACCAATTAAACGTTTAGATAAGATTCCAACAGAAACTACCATTTCTGCACAAATATATCCTGCTTCTGCTGGTGAAGGATTGAGAAAACTTCAGATAAGAATTCCGGAGCAAGATCCAAATTTAACGCCCACTATTTCTTCAAAATTAATCATTCTCTGGATGTATTTAAAATTCAAAACCAACAATGACTTTCCAGGTTGGAACGGATTTATGAATCTGTTAACAAGTGCACATGATTTTGATGTTTCGTCTATAATATTCTTGCCATTTATTAACGCATCTCCAAGTGATTATAATACTTTATATACGGCGATGAGAACATCAGTAGAGAACGCAAAATCGTTAAATATGAAGACATGTATTGTAACATTTGATCAACCCTTGTATATGAAATCGCGCGATATAACTTCAGCAATATGTTTATCGGATGAAATGTTTATTGTTGTTCGATTGGGTTCTTTTCATACGCTGATGTCTTATATGGGGTCTATTGGTTATATAATGGCCGGAAGTGGAATTAAAGAAGCCCTCTCTACGATTTATGCTGAAAATACAATTGATCATATCATGTCTGGACGTGCATATGCTAGAGCGGTACGTGCACATATACTGCTGCAGCTAGCTTTATCAAGGTTAATTTTCAACGATCTACTGCAAAATAATTCGGAATTTCATACTTTAATTACTGATGAAATGAATTCTAATATTTTCGAAATGTTCAATTACACTGAAATAACGGAAAATATTGGATTCAAAAAATTTAATGAAATTTTCGAAAACAAATTACATGATTTAGAAAAAAAAAATGAAACGTCCCGATTATGGATCAGCTATTTTCGAATGGTATCAGTGCTGAAAGATTTAATTGCAGCTGAGCGTATGGGTGATTGGAATCTGCATTTACAAATTATTGAGAGAATGATTCCATACTTTCATTCATCAGGACACTTTCCGTATGCAAAGTCCGCGCAACTGTACTTGCAAGACATGAAGGAATTACCTACCAAAATGGACCCTGAAGAGTTTAAAAAATTCACAGAAGGATATTTTACTGCGCGACGTTCCGATGTTTTTTTTTCTGGAATTTCCACAGATCAAACCATTGAACAAACTCTAATGAAATCTATGCGTGTTGAAGGTGGACCTTTTAAACGTGGTGTAACGGAAAGTATAGTTTATAAATGGATTAAAGGTGTTATTTTTACAAAAGATATAATAGAAGGTGTTGAAGAATTTTGTAATATATCTTTTAAAAAAAGTTATCAACACGCTGATTCAACCGATGTACGGATCAAAAGGGACGAAATTGACGTGAGAAAATTGGAAGAATATTTTATCCAACATTCTCCATTCCCTGATGTTGCTGTCATTATGTCTATCGCAACTGGAATAACTGGGCAAGGAAACGTAAATTGCTACGCAGCTTTCGAAGAAGGTTTAAAAATAAAGAAGAAAATAAATGGCAAAAATTTCAAAGAAGTCAAGTTATCTAGAAAAGACAAAATCATTCCTTTATTGACTTCCACTAGCAAAATCAGAGTGGATGGTGATATTATTCCAATTGATCCACTACTGATATTTCAGCGTTTTTGCGTGTTAAAAAAATCGGACGAAGAACTCAAAAACTACATGGCTTATGAATTAGCTCCTTATCCTCTTGCTCTTTTTGAAGATGGTGAAATACGAAAAACAACAAAATCTACATTTTATGACCTATTCCCAGAAGTGTCGGTGGATATGAGCGATGTACAAAAATTTTCTTACGTAATTGATGGAGGGATGTTACTACATCGCTGTAAGTGGCAACTGGATGAAAGTTTCGGCACTATTTGTCAACATTATGTTAGATATCTACGTAACAATTATGGACACAACATTTATGTCGTATTTGATGGTTATAAAAAGAACAGCACAAAATCGATGGAAAAAACGCGTCGCAGTAAAAAAAATGCATGTAATGAAATAATATTCAATAGAACCATGCCTCTCAAAATAGGGCAGGAGAAATTTTTAGCGAATGCCAAAAATAAGAGTAGGCTCATAGATATGCTACGAGAAACACTTGGGGAAAATGAAATATTTTCCTGCCAAGCAGAAGCTGATGCGGACAGATTAATAATTGAAACCGCGATTAACCTTCAATCCGAAAACATTGTTGTAGTGTCTGAAGATGTAGATGTTTTAGTTCTATTGACTGCACTCTCACCAACAGACCGAGAAATGTATTTTAGAAAACCATCTAAAGGAAAAATACCGCAAAAAGTGTACTCTTCTAAAAGCTTAGAAAGAGTATTACCAACGTGTAAAGAGCATATTCTGTTCCTACATGCTTTCACTGGCTGCGACACGACGTCAGCTTTCTTTCAACGTGGCAAAAATGTATTTGCAAAAAATTTTGAAAAACGGCTAGATTTACAAAATACTGCTACAGTTTTTAAAAGTGAATGCAAAGATGCTAATGACATTTTTAACGCTGGTGTTATATGCACTCTTGCTTTATACGCTGCGCCAAAGAAAATAAAAGATTTAAATGAATTAAGATTTAACTCTTTTTTGAAAGTAACTGCTAAAAATACCTGCGTTAAGCTACCGTCTTTACCACCAACTGCAGATGCCGCTTTTGGACACTTCAAAAGAGTATATCTGCAAATTCAAACATGGCTCGGAAGAGAAATATCACCAGAAGAATGGGGTTGGAAATATGAATGCGGAATACTCATGCCGGAAACAATGACGCAGCTACCCGCTCCAGAATCCTTAGTGAAAATGATTTTTTGCACATGCAAAACAGGATGCAGGTGCAGGAAAAGTGGATTAAATTGCTCTGTAGCATGCTTAGAATGCAATGGTAATAGCTGCACTAATCCTTCACCTACAATCCACATCAATGAAATCGATGACGATGACGACAACAATAATGAAGAAAGTTGATAATAATTTTTATTTAACTCGTTATTTTCTGTTTAATATTAATAAATTAATATTACCGTTACTATGTAAATATAATTTATTAGGTATAAAATTGAAATCTTTACTGTAAACATTTTTTTTCCTTTTGTCCCTCTCATTTTTCAGTAAATTGTTGTTATAAATTGTTGCAATCGATATCGGCAATTTTTTTTCCTTAACTTGTTTATTTAAGCTTTTAACAATGCAGTCTAACAGTTTTTATGAAGATTCATTGAACTGACCTGGATTCCCAGATTTTACGATTTTTATGCCTTACGGCGCTCCACTAATTGTATTTATCAGAAAACACAGACTAAGGCAAATAGCCTCACTCTTTAGCGGTACGTATTACAAAATTGGAACGCTTGGTGCGACTCTTTGGTATATCAACCATATAAAGGTGGCGCCTATTTGTAAGTCTGGTTGTCGGATGAAAAAATGGGGACGGCGGAACAAGGCTATGCAATTCCGCTGCACAGTCTCTGAAATGTATCTTATAAAAAACCGTCTATTTTCCTTCCGTCCGTCTATGTTGAAGGCTTTTCAGCTTGCTATTAAAAAGATCGTCATTGTCGATACTTCTTAAGCCTCCTCTAGAAAAAAAATTGTTTTATTATGCTTTTTATTTAGTAGGATTTAATAAATAAAAAAACTATGAAATGAGCAATTAATCCAGTTTAAGTGGTTGCTTGGCAAGTGCAGCTGCATCGCGGGCGGTAACAATGATATTTTTGGGAAACCAAAATTAAATTATTCCGCATAACCTACTAAACATTTCGTCACCTGATTCCGTGTTTTTGTTGCCAACGCTATAGATAGACAAAAATAAAATAGATAATTAGTTTCGTTGTCAGTGAATACAGTGTACAGTATGAAATTTTGAATATCGCAATTGCCAACGTCCATACCACGTTGAATACACCGGTTCTCGTCCGATCACCGAAGTTAAGCAACGTCGGGCGCGGTCAGTACTTGGATGGGTGACCGCCTGGGAACACCGCGTGATGTTGGCTTTTTGCTCTTTGTTATTATTTTATTAATTCTTTAATGTACATTGTAGCTAATCAGATTTTTTCATAATTTCAAAATTGAAGTATCTTCATAGTTTATTTTTTCTGATATGTTACACCGACACTACAACATTTTATATTTATAATCTTTATTGCAAGTCACAAGGCAGCCAAGAAATAAATAATGTATATTGGTGTTAATCTTTTATCAATAACATCATAATACATGTCACAATAATAAAAAAAAAACTTTTTTATTTAGCACATAGACATAGGACATAAAAACAGAAACAGACAAAAATACATAGAATAAGGAAAAACAACTCAAAAAGCAAAAACAAAACATAACAATTGACAATAGAAGTTAACATTAACAAACAACTCACATCTAAAAATATACAAATGTCCCACATCTGTATAAATTTGAGCGATTAATTAATTGTCTCAGTTTAAGAGCTAACGCTGAATAAAATACAAGTATGTGATATGTTTATAATGCTAAACATATTTATTTAATTTACAGTATTCAACACTGCATTAATAGTCCCCGTTAGCTAAAAGGTTTTGAGTTTTTAAATGCCAGCTTATGTAAAAAAATCTCTTCTCATCCGTCAAGAAATCATATTTCTGTTACTAGTAGTTGTGAAATAGTTAAAGCAAAAAAAAAATTTTAATTTTTTCGCGTCTTTCGCTCATATCTCAAAAAATGGCTTAGCGAAGTTTTTGCTAACAGACGGCAATAAAAGGATTTCAATTAAAGTTATATTAGCCAAGATAATTTGTAAGTTCTAAATATTTCTGTCCCTCATATGTTAAGAATACACATGAAACCAAATCGATGTAACTAATTACACGATCTAATTAGACGTGTTGGAACAATTAACTATTAATAATGTAGATACAGATTAGATATAATTAGAATTGGATAACTGACAGATTGCGTAAGACAAGCGGAAATTTATATAAAGGATATTGATGTGAATTTGGCCATTAATACATGATTATATTTCAACTTAAAAAGAATTGAAAAAAGAAAGATTCCAATGTGTACGGGCAAGTCGGTAAAGGCAAACCAAGACGAACTTTCAGGGAACAAATAGATGTCCTGAAAAAAGACCGGAGGGCCTACGATGATCTCTTAGCGCGATGCAAATTCGATTGTCAAAGTGAGACACCGCTATGCACGGTCAATAGTGCCGTCTCTTTTCAACAGCTAAACTTGAATTGCTATAAGACTTGTTGGTAGGGCATCTGGTCAAAAGTACCTTTAACCGACGAGCTTCTATGAAAGGTCTGATGAAAGTTGACGAAGAGAGATGTATGTTAGGATCGTGGAAAGTGGAAATCTGTGATATCTGCCTACTGCAAGAAAAAAGCGTGAATATATGTAATTCAATATTTTGTTGTACCATGGAGGTTTGTTAAGTCACATAGTATAAAAAATACAAACATGGAACCCCCAAAGTGACAAAAATGGACAGCATGATTGTGAACAATACGTTTATTTTTTTTTAAATAATCGTTTATTTTATTTTTATATATATTTTTTGTGATTTTTCGGACCCGGATATAGGGAAACTTTGCATTTTTTTTTGTCGAAACTAAAGGTCGTATCGATGCCGGATTTTCACTATAGTGCTTAGAATGTTATAAACTAAAGATTTTTACAATAAAAAGGGCATGAGACAAAATCGGGGTGTGTAAAACACTAGGCAGCGGTTTCAAAATGACTTTTATTGATATTAGCAATACTTTAAATTAATTACTATATTTATTGCAATTGCAAATAATAATAATAAGTAACACAAACATTAAGAAAGATAAAGATACTACTATATATATTATTTAATGGTATAATATGAGTTTAATGGTATTTAATAATATAATGTCAATATGATAAAAATTAAAATTAAAATTGCATGGAATATTATGTGTATGATTAACCGTCACTAATAAAATAAAACATGCTATTCAATAAAAAATGTTTCTGATTAATAAAATGTTTTATCTTATAAACATTCTTTAAGTATTTCTTACAAAAAACTTTTCAGTGACATCCGATTCAAGTTCAAGATACTCTGCAATTCTGTAATTGGAGCGGAGCGAGCGTAGTTCCCATGGATCAGCTTCAATGGCGCAATGTCTGTTACGCCATAACCTCCCGAGTTCTTAACCGATTTTAATATTTTTTGTGTGGAATCGAATCAACGGTTTAGGACCAGATGGTGACGGAGGACTGGAATTTTGAAATTCTCAAAAATTCCCATCGACACAAATTTTTTTTTAAGAATTACGCTCCGCTCCAATATATGGTGCTTATGTTTATATTTTTCTTGCATTTATCCTTTTGATTTCAAATAACTCCGATTTTAAGTCACAGATTTTAATAAATGTATAAAATGCTTTTTAAAGTAAGACATTTGTAGTCAGTAAAATAGGTATGACCTCCAGCTTTTTGTGTGTATTTATTTTATATTTATAAAATTGAACTATCTCTTTTTGTAATTTTTTAAAAAGTTTTATTCTAATCTAAGTTAATACAGTTAAGTTTCTTTGTGAATGATATTTATTAAAAACAAAACACTTACATTTGTATAATTCTGTTGGTAACGATTATTTGAGCATTTTTATTATTTTATCAAATCAAAATTGATTTTTTTAAATAAAATTTTATGGCTTGGATACGTGTCCTTTAAGCCATGTCTTGATATTCAGTAATTACTTTTCTTAATTAGATGATAATGAACGATGATGCGAGCTTCTTTATGAAAGATATATGTTCAATGTTCTCAGTAAAGGTGTGGGATTTTACAAAAAGCTCACCCACCATAGACTTCTTAAAAGAGATTAAAAAAACGAATTCCTCTGTTTTGATTAAAATGCCAATACATCCATGTTCACAAACACTTAGTTGTTAATAATCCACTATGATTAGAGACTAATATCCCACACAACACTTTTAAAATCAAAATCAATAAAGTAGAGCTTTCCGCTCCCGCCAAAAAGTCCTATGTAAGATGAAAATGGACACGGTGTTTAAAAAAATTGGTTATAGGTTTTTCCACTTATTTGTCTAGGAATAAGGTGCATTTTGCATTGAAGCTTATGCTTAATACTATACATTGCGTGTTTCTTATCAGTAGTTTCTAATAGAATCTTTAAATAGCAAAAATGTCACAATAATTAAGGAGAAGATTGATGCGATGTTTTACAATAATTTGTGAATATTACCGCATAATGGATGAGAGGAGGGTTAATTGATATTAAACAAGCATTAAAAAAGATTAAACAAAATCTACATTCTACACTGTAGTGATAAATTATAATAATTTACATTTTAACCTTAATAAAAGAGCTTTTACTTTACTAACGCGTTTCATTTACTACAGAATGGTATATTTATACTATAGTATGCATAGAATATTATTTTTCTCATTTTTTTGGTACTTAGTATCTACAGTATCATTTTATGTATAATTCATTTATTACATATTCCTTATTATTTATTCCTTATTATTTATATTACCTAAAATAAATATATATGTTATCTATAATCTAAGATCACAGTGGTTTGTGTTTGTCTGTCCGCTCTTTTTCCCGCTCTTTTTCCATTGTATCAATAACATTACCAAAGCAACACGTTAAGTAGTAGTTCGTCTATCGAACGCTAGATGGCGCTAACGGAAAGTTATTTAATAATAGAAAAAATTTAAAGACTTTTGTCCACCCGTGCGAAGTCGGGACGGGCCGCTAGTTTAATTTATAAAATAATATTAATATCTTGATTTTTTCACAATTAATTTTTCGTTAATTTGCCGATGAAATAACAAGTTTTTAAATTATTATACCATCATCATGATATCGTCATTGGTGCAAAATTTCAAATCAATTACGTTACAAACAAACATACAGGTGAAGTTAATAAAAGCGTGTTAAAAATAATGTTCATCATCCAGTAGATTAAAATTGAGATTGACTTTAGGTTCAGACTATTTAAAACTACATTTGTAACGAGGCGCCATAGCTATATTGGCGACTCGTTGCTTTCATTGCGCTCTTCTCTGGCCATTTCTCATATTTTTCTCTTGGTTTCCTATTTTAAATTTACTGTCTGTCTCTTTTTATTTGTTTTGTTTAAAGTTCGAAGTTCATTCTTACCGGAGTCAGCGCGTAGAGCGGTTGACTCACCGATAACAATCATTTATATATATTAGGGGTTAAAGTATGAAATTGCCGATTTGTACTGAAAATCTATATTGTTTATTTTTTAAATTTTTAACAAATTTATTTAATCAAAATAGTTGCCATTATTATCTATACATTGCTGCCATCTAATGGGAAGGTCATTAATGCCTTTGCGATAGAATTCCGACGATCTAGACTGCACAAACTGTGTGAAAGCATTTTGTACTGCCTCCTGGGAAGAAAACTTCTTGTCACGTAGATAATTGTCCAAATCACGAAAAAAATGGTAGTCCGTTGGAGCAAGGTCTGGTGAATACGGAGGATGACGAATGGTTTCTAACTGCAGTTCCTGAAGGGTCAAAATGGTTTCTCGTGCTGTGTGAGGTCTCGCGTTGTCGTGGAGCAATAATGGTGAAGATCGATTCATGAGTCGGGGCTGTTTTACTGCTAGTTTTGTCAACATGGTTCGGAGTTCGGCACAATAGACATCTGCCGTTATTGCTTGACCAGATCGGAGAAAACTATAGTGAATAACACCATGCTGAGACCACCAAACAGTTACCATTACCTTTTTATTGGTAAGTTTTGCTTTAGGACACTGTTGTGGCATTTGACCTGGGGTCAGCCATTGCATTTTTCTTTTCCGGTTATCATAAAGAATCCACTTTTCATCACATGTTACAATTCGATCCAATATTCCTTCATTTCTGTACCGGTTCAACAAGGCAACACAAGTTTCAACACGCGTTTCTTTCTGCAGATCAGTCAAATCATGAGGCACCCATTTTTCGTATTTTTTTATTTTATTGATTTGACGCAAGTGAGTCAATATTGTGGGTAAGGTAACGTTAAACCATGCCGCTAATTCCTGGGTACTTTGACTAGGATCGGCTTCCACTATCTCTCTTAATTCATCGTTATTTACCTGTGTGGGCGGTCTTCCTCGTGGCTCGTTCTTTAAGTCGAAATTTCCATCACGAAAGCGTTTAAACCAAAATCGCACGGTGCGTTCATTAGTAGACCCCTCTCCAAACGCAGCATTGATATTGCGGGCTGTTTCTGCCGCGTTAGTTCCGCGTCGGAACTCGTATTCAAAAATAACTCGAATTTTCGCAGTATCCATCTTTCTTGTCTAAATTGAATAACAAAAACAATTGAAAGTCGATATTCAAATGTTTTACATTTTTTAAAAAAAGAACATCATAGAAACCATTTAAAAAAAGTTTCATTCGAAAACCTCAAACCATGAAGATTCTATGTCAATTCAAAGAACCTATTGCAATAAAACGGCAATTTCATACTTTAACCCCTATTATTTATAGTGCTGAGCAGTTATAATAAGCTCACAAGTATAATAAGCTCATAAGCATAACTCACAAGATTTCCTGTATATTTATTCTGTACCACCAGTTCCTGTTTATAAGTCTTTAAGTTTCTTTAAGGCACTATTTTGTGCCTTAATTCCTTAAATATAAAAAACAAGTGACCTTGAGTGCTTTTATTTCTCCGGCTGCACCCCGTCACACATTCTAAAATAAAATACCCACTTGACGGCAGTAACAGATCTTACAAGTAGGCAATCATCAGATGTAAATGCTTATCTTATCAAATATCTTAATAGGAATTATTAATGATTAAGTTTAAAATATCTCTCTGAACATTTAAAAGTTGCATAGAAATACGTTCAGCTAAATAAGATAAAGATATAGTCAAAAATTGTAAAACCTTTTATATAAAACTTTGCTATTTAAATTAATATAATTAATATTTTTATTTAAAATTACAACCACGAAATTAAAGTAATTTCGAATTAATGATTCATACACTCAAAACAATGAAGAGTCAAGGTAGATAAGTATAAAAATATGATTACTATGTAAAATCATCAAGGCACATAATTTTCTAATAAGTTTTAGTAAAATGAATAAAATAATATTTATTGCACATTTTTAAGACAAGGGAATGGACAGTTAATAAAAAACCATTTGTTGCAACGCTAGCGATACACCATTTATATATTTCTATTAATATTACATATCTATGTATCATAAATGTATGGCTATCCTTTACCCTAGTATCCATAACACAAGGCTTATAGTGCTTACTTTGGGCTAGGCTAATTGATGTGAATGTAAGAAATATTATTAATACTATTTATAAGTATTTACAGCAAATATGCCTTGTTTTAGCTTAGAAATACAAACTTATCCCTCAATATTTTCTATTAAATTTTTTCTATTAAAATTATAGAAAAGATAAAAGCACCGCTTTGATTCAATACACCCTAACAAACGATAATGTTTACCATACAACTAATATGAAATAATCAAACAGTAATTCCATTATGGACAAATTCGATTGTCCAAAGCTCACTCGATATTAGGTCTGACAATTTTCGAATTGGAATCCGTAATATATTCACCCTATGCGACAGGGTGTCAAGTTCTCCATAGAGCTAAGCAACATAGGAGAGGACTGTCCCCAAAATAACTTGTTAAAGAAATAATTAACATTGCTATGTTTCGCTTTTGTTAAAGATGATACTTCTTCCGTTTATAACTTGAGTGGTTTTAAAAAAGTTGTGTTATAAATCTAATTTTAAATTCCAAATAAAGACTTTGGAGCACATGCTAAGTCATTTATGGCAAGTGAGAGGTGCCTGTCATTACTGTTACTGAACTTCAGTCAAAATATATAGTTTAATAATTATAACCAATTTATAAGACGATTAAATAAAAAGCATATGTACAATTCACACGTGGTAGAAGTGAAACCTTCAAAAATAATACGTACACGAATACAAAATACCACGGTTGATGTGATGCCTTCTCTCCAGCTTAGTAAACACGCATTAACACACGTACATAATGCTGCCTAACTCATTTTCTCCTACGTTAAATCTTATGTATTTATGTGTCTGTCTCTTTTTACCGTCGGTTTTTCGTTTCATCGACTTTCAAATCACAACGATACAAAAGAAGTTTTCACTTCAAAACACATTCAATTCAGTTGGTCAATAACTGCAACCCAGTTCACACATCACGCTAGCTTAAAATCGCTGACATACAACATTCATAGGTACTACAGTGTCCCTATAATATTAAACAAATATTGGAAATATGACAAACGAGATTGGCGACAAATTGGAAATACGCAAGAAAAAATACGCCAAGATAATTATCATGTTAGGATTTCATTAAAAATAATTAATACGTTTGGTTTTTTGGTTCATATTATTGATTGGCTATTTCGGACATGTGACCAGACGAGATCTAGACAATCTGGAGAAACTGGTTGTAGTGGACCAGGTGGAAGGAAAAAGAAGTCGCGCAATACAGGCGCCCATGGACTCCAACCTCCAGGCAGCAATCAGAAGAACGGGAAACCGAGTGACATGGCGGACACTCATCCAAGAGATTGCTCGTGGTGATCAAGACCCTCAGTCATGAGGAATCGACTAAGAAGTTTATTGAAATAGTATTTTACATCAACTTACAAAGATTCAAAACGTTATGTGAATTATATTTAAGTAACAGAATTTACAGGAGTGTTTTTAAGAAAGTGTTTTTATATATTTAGAACTGCATTCTGTTAAATATTTCCTTGTTTCGTTGTACCCTGACTAAAATTACACATAAAATAAAAAAAAATATTGGTTCGGTCAGTTCTAGATATCATCTTACATCTCTGTACAATGAACATGTGTAATGTAGATACATATGGCAGTGTTTGGTGACGACAGATTTTAGATAAAACCGATACCTCAAATTTCAAATGGGGATTAGAAAAAAGATACCAATTTTGGAACGATTAATTAGAAGTGGCTGACTTTGTTTCAAATTATATCATAGATTTTATTACATTCACTCCAATTAGCTTTTCACCAAAGTAATCACTGTAAGGCTTGTGTTATGGATACTAGGGTAACGGAGAGACATACGTTTATGATACATAAATGTAATATTTATAGAAATATATAATAACACTTGGCTCATGTACATTTGCTCGTGTTCATCACACAAACTTCTGTCAATTTCGGGACCCGAACTAAGGACCGTCTGTCGGCTCGAAAGACAGGATCGCTACCGTTGCACCAAACAGTCATCTAATATAGCGGCAGAATGGTTTTGCACTAGAAATTTCTGCAAAACAAAAGAGGAGTAGAAGAGAGAAGGATAAAATAGAAGATACTTTTTGAAAACGACCAAAAGACCTACTTTCGTAATTTAATACATTAATTGATCGTTACTGCCGAATAAAGATTAATCCCAAAACAATAAATAAATAAATAATAAGTTATCAAAAGTTTGCAAGCTGTTGAATAGGAGTAAATAGGCTTAAAACCAAAGCTAATTAAAAAAAATCTCTAATTTTATAATAATTCCATATTTACATATGTTGTACAGTTTTACTACTGTACAGTATACAATACACGGTACAATCGTTAAACTATCAACATTTCCACGATGGCAACCCCTAAAGAAACACTATCGAAAATAAAGCATGTTTATAACTAAACTAGCGGCACATCCCGGCTTCGCACGGGTGGACAAAATTCATTAAAAATTTTCTAGCTTTAAATATAGTCTATGTTACTTAGCGTGAATGTAGCTATCCATAGGTGAAAGAATTTTTGAAATCGGCTTAGTAGTTTTTGAGTTTATTTATTGCAAACATACAAAAATACAAAAATGTAAATCTTTTTTCTTTATAACAATAGTGTAGAAGAAACATATTATTACTATATATGGCAAATAAATACTATTCAAATAGACTATATGTATGTATATATATTATGTATGTTTAATAACAATAATTGTTGAATATTGCCCTATGCGTTCATACTCAGTCAACTAGCCGAGAAAGGGGTGAATAAATTTTATGACAAAGTGACGCGTCGAGGCCACCGTACTGTAAACGATTCGGTAATTAATACCCTTATATTACGGTGACTGATTATGGTATTTTGCAATTTGACTGCAGATTTGTTACTCCTTGTTTACTACAAACCCTGGTAAGTAGACGCAACCGTCCAAAGAGATAAAACTATCAGAAGTTATATAAAAATTTAAGACAAAATGGTTGCTAAAATACTTAAAATCGCCATAAATCTTAAATGGGCATTCGAAATGGAAAACAGTTAAAGAAACCTAATGATGATTTTAAAATCCCTTTTCAACGATACCCCACTCGATATAGTACATCAATTTTTTTTTTACAATATGGCGTCTGATTGCCGTCATATTGAGTAATGATTATTGTCTTTAGTGGTACTCGGAAGATTTAGACAAATCGACGGACTATTATGATTTTATATACTTTTGCATTTCTCAATGCTATCTTTATTCAGGCCGGCGCGCCCGAGAATTTACTTACGCCGAGTCGTTTTTTAGTATTTTTCTCTTAAAAATTATTAGTCAAAAAATTTGAGGCTAGAATCATCAAAATCCGTCCACGCGTTTGGTTCTTGGTTGTCACATAGGAACAAATGTATATAGATAGACTTATAAACACATTACCCTCCTTTGCGTCGCGCTGTCGAGTAAAAGGAGAAGCCATTGTACAGTTAAAAGACCGTTTGGTGCAATGGTAGCAATCCTGCTTTTCGCACCGAAGGTATTGGTTTCGAGTCCAGGAAATTGCAGTTGTTTCTGTGATGAATACAAAGATTTGTACCTGAGTCATGGGTATTTAGACATATTTCTGTCAGTAATAGATATCTGTATATCAGATCTTTACGAGTATGTCTTTACGTTACCCTAGTATCCATAACATAAGCTTAACCTTGTAAGTCCTGTGTTTTTTTAACATCAATAGTCATATCTTTCGGCTGTACTTTACCAAGTACGAATCAAAAGTTCAGACCGCAACAAAGATTTGTCGGTTTTAGGCAATTTTGGAAGTGAATTACTAAAATATTTTGTACTTGGTTAAGTACGTTAGGTAGTTACTCTATCTATGTAGTTAAAATGTCAGGTCTGAACTGCTATCTTTAATTTGTACTTGTATAAGTACGCGGGGACTTACGAGGTTAACAGTGCTTACTACGGGCTAGGTTAATTGGTGTGAATGTAAGTAATATTAACAGTTACTTTCAAAGTATGACTTCAAATTTCTTAATTATTCGTGTCAGTCGTATCAAAGCTCGCAGCCTAATTGAAAATTTATCTGATTTTATAATCAACAGTGGACCTTCTGGCCTAATGATAAATAAAAGAAACAAATATTTAAAAAGGTTGAAAACATTTAATGTATTTTCTAATAAGAAAATCCTAAATTCTAGTTAGAAACATCGTTTGGGTTGATGAGACATTATTTCTGCTATTCTTATAATTGAGATTTGTCTTATTGATAAGAAAAACCATTAAATTCCAGACGAATTCACCAGGAAATGAAATTCTTATAGCTCAATATCAGAAATATAATAACAATTTCATCTTTCACAATAAAACAGACATCACATGTACTTTATTTACGACACCATTACCGTCATCGGAACTCTAAAAGCGTAATCAAATAAAAACATCACAATATCTTCAATATTCATGAAGATATAACCGAGAATTGTGGCTGCGGCAATATTTTTTCCAATCACCATTAGTTCGTATCTCTCTGCCTACTGACCTTTTCATTGCTTGTGATACCTACATTATTTGCCCATGTACACCCTTAAATCTTTCACCAGCTACCTCAACTATTTATCGAATATCACCTTTAATGTGACATATTTAAGACTCAAGATTGCTTTGCCCAAAATCATCGCTTCTATTTCGCGTACATCTTTATCTGCTTTTTAGATTTCTGCTTTATTTTCATTAGCGTAAAGTTCAGGTTTGTTTGCTATAGATTGGTTATCCCGGGTTCTGTTGCAACAGCCAGCCTGCACTAGAATTCGGAATATGTCGGCACTTCACTTTTATTGTACGAAATAATAGGGGCCCTCTTATAGCCATTATCACGTGTTTGATCTAAAACGATACTTGCGTACTGGGGTTGTCTTTTGTGTCTGGGTGCTTTGGTGTTACTATCGAATTGTGGTAGCCCTTTATCAGCTTTCCCTGGAAGATTATCATTATATTAACTTAAACGTAACCACGTTCTAACTCCGTTTCTTTAAGAAACCATGCCATGTTGAGTTACAAAGTTATCGTATTCAAGGTTTTTATTTTAATCTTGAATAGAAAAGCGCTTGACCGCTATCTGCGATCGAGGAGCGCCTGCCTATTCACTCGTGACTTGAAGACCTCTAAATTGTATTTATCAGGAAACACAGACTAAGGTAAAGAGTTCCGCTCTTTAGCGGTACAGTTTACAAAATCGGAACCAAAACGCAGTACATTTCTGTTTTGAAATTCACTAAGTTTATTGACCGATTATTATTGAGGAAGTTAATCTATCGAAATTTCCATATTTTCAAATAAAGTCATGAAAATATTCGAACTATTGAACGATTCTTGAACACATGACAATCCCCCATCATATAACGTTTGGCTCACGCCTGAAAGCGTTTCTGAAGACAATAAAGCAAGTAAGTGGAGCAAGCGGCAGCGCTTAGTGTCGTTTGAACTTCGCAATGTCTAGACATAACCATTTCCTACTGACATATCACGGATATAGCCAAAGTGAACAAAGAGGCAGTATCTTAAGTTATCAGATTTCTTCAGATTATTGAAATTTAAGCTCATCCAAAGGAATCGCTTATGAATAAAAAATTTGACTTTTAGAGTGATAGACTAAAGTAATCCGTTTTCTAACATGTTTCTGCTTTTATCTAACGGAACGTTCGTTCCAAACTAATCCCATACAAAAAGCACAACTTCTGTATTTTTAGATATTTTTTTCCTGCACAAGTATTTTTTACAGTAAAGTTTCTGAACTAGATGATGCGTGGTTCACACAGCAAAGTATTTCTAATACTCATATTTCCTTATGAAACATTAGGAAATTATTCATTGTTGTTACTTCACCGTTCCACGTAATAAATAAATTACATTGTTACATAAATTACATTACATTGGGCTGGACTAAGCAAATTTTTATTTTAAATTTATTTAATAACATTTTTAAGTATACATAAGTCATTAGGCCTTAGAAATTGAGGTCGATTAACAGTTAGTGACATCTGCTGCCAAGTCAATTATCAACAAAATATACCTATATTACCTATAGACAAGGCATTAAGCTAACCTATTTTGCCAGCTTTGTGCAACGGTAGCGATTCTACCTTACACAGGTTCGAATTCTGGTAGAGTCTGCTTGTGTGATGAAAAGAAGCATTTGTTCCAGACTCATGGTTGTCTATTAACTTATTCATGTATTCTATCTTAAGTGCCCATAGTACAAGCTCTGCTTTGTGTGGGACTTAATAATTGTTGTCAAATGTCTGAAATTTATTTATTACTAGCCGACTTCGTCCGCGTTAATTTCTGTTATTATGATTTTTCACTGATGCTTCGCTCCTATTGGTCGCAGCGTGATGTTATATATCCTAAAGCCTTCCTCGATAAATGGACTATCCAACACAAAAAGAATTTTTCAATTCGAACAAGTAGTTCCTGAGATTAGCGCGTTCAAACAAACAAACTCTTCAGCTTTATAATATTAGTATGGACTAGCTGCACCCGGCATGCTTTGCTATGCTCTTTTTAGCTGATATTTTTTGCGGACTATATTCCTTAGAAGGCATTCAACAACTTAACAAAGTTTCATCCCAATTAGATCGATGGTTTCGGAACGCATATGGAATCAACATCCTAATATTGATTTTTATTAATTTAGATTTATTTAGCCAGGATTTTTATCTTATTAGTTCACGCATCAACTAATCAAGTTTTATAATTGTGACTATCTTAAGTCTTCTTAAGTGTAGTTTTTTAGATGCGAACCTTACTGTTCTTCAACATTCCACTACGCCAAAGTACCATCCGTCCAAACTATCCACCGAACTGACGTTCGCAATCAAAACACAATACGTTATGGATAGCTCACATTATACCCGTACAACTATATTGCCATTCCTTTTTTAGATCCAGATTTAGCATTATAGCATCTATTGCGAACACTTAAGGTTCTTGTTAAGAATTATTAAACTGCAGATATAACTTGGTCAGTGTCAAGTCGCTTTTCAACTTGGCCCATAACCATCCCGCTGTGATACGTTAAAGAGCAATGGTTGCCAATATATTCCGTCTTTATTTATTCTCATAGTTTGTGGGAGCCGTTTCGTATGATTACCTTGATGGGTGTTCTCTGTGGAGAGTTATTTTGGTGATATGTTTGGGTGATAAATAATAATGTTGCAACTATTCAAAATCTTCATAACTAAATTGAGCCATATCTTTATCTCCTAAGGCATAAGAAGCGAATGATCCATGCTGTATTATAGTCAATGCAATAATATTAACCACAAATTTATTTATATGAGACAAAATTTGCTTTGAAATATGCTTCTCCCTTTTTTAAAATGTTACACACTTTGCTAAATACTCCGTTAATGGAGCGTAGTTCCCATGGATCAGCTTCAATGGCGCAATGTCTGATAAGCCATAACTTCCCGAGTTCTTAACCGATTTTAATAATTTTTGTGTGGATTCGAATCAACTCTTCGAAGTAAAACATAAAGCAATCATCTATCTAAGTATCTGTGTTAATGATACTATATTAATATAACACTTCGTTTAATAACATGCGAATGAAATTTTGTTTTATATCCTTTTGCCAACTCTCCTCTTTTTTTACCACGTTTTTATTAATTTGCTTTCGTTCGTGTCCGTCCGCAAAATTTTCTTATCTTATAACTTAAAATTAGACCAATTTTGATGCTCCTAAAGAACTCAAAATTTTACCACACGTAGATAATGGATGACAGACATGACAGTTTATTATTCAGGCATTACCAACATAAATTTAGTAGTTAGATAAGCCACAGTAAATTAATTAAAACACCTATATAATCCTTGAAAGAAATCAATAATCATGGGATTTATGTTTAAAAAGAAGAAACAGCTGAAATTTATCAATTTGCTCTTATCATTTTACACTAACAATAAGACTTAAAAGAATAAAATAAATAGAAGTAAAAAGAGATTTTTAAAAACCACATTTTTATAAGCGGACTTAAAAGAAGAAAATAAATTCTCTCAACCCGCCCCACGTTTTTATCTCACCTGGGATGTTTAGTATTTACAAATAACGAGTTAGAAAATGAGTGAATTAAATTAGTTAAGACTAAAAGCCGCACGCCCCACGGTTTTAGTCATTAGTACTTAAACATGTATCTTTGAAATTGTTATTATTTTGAGAAAAGAATTTTCCATCACAATTCTGGAAAAAAAATATTTTCTTCTTTTACTCCGCTTATAAAAAAGTGGTTTTGAAAATTCTTTTTTTTTCTTCTATTTATTTCATCTCACAATAAAACTACAAAGAAATGATTCCCATTGCCTCTATAGGCATTAAACTGCAAAGGATCCGAAAATTTCTGTGACTATGAGTATATAGCATTGCATTAGAAAATATCATTGCTTTTTTGTGGCAACGGGCTTGAATGACTGTGAAACTGACTGAATTCATATCTATCTGATAGACCGATACTGCGAATAATATTTGTCTTCATTGCTTGAAAATTAACTTTGTATATAATTGTATGCCATAATGGCAGAAACCAGCGAACTATTGTATAACTTTTGCAACAACTTCACTTTCCTGTGTTTCACAATAAATGATTTTGGTTTGATTTGAATTTATAAGTAAAGTGGCTGCACCCAGCATACTTTGCAATGCTCTTTTTTAAGACTATACATAGTTTAAACCTTCTCTGGCATGCATATAATAAAGTTTCATCACAGTTTGATCAATGGTTTCCGAAGACACATTGTATAAATAATTCCCTATCACAGCAGCGTTTGACCGCGTTGAACTCCGAAACTATTCAACCGATTTGTTGTTTTTTTATCATTTTGCTGGATTTGTACCGACTTAGGATAGGACATAGGATAGGTTTAAATTTAATTTATAACAGCAACACGTGGCCGGTTCAGCTACTATTTATACAAATCCTCAAACAAACGTAATTTCAACGGAAGATAGAAAACACAACAGAAAGCAAACAAAAATTAAAGTAATTACTCAGCCGACTGGTCAGAAATAGTGCCGATTTGGTAGAGATATTGGGGACAATTGATTACTGTTACGGGGAACATTCTTTGCCACGTGCCGGCAAAGAAAGGAGGGGGACCGTGGAAGTGTGCTAGTGTTTTAAAGATTAGTCAACAATTTTGCTTATGTTTAGAAAGGTTTCTAATGGGGCACGCTCATGAAATTATCGGTCAACACTCTATAATTAGTTATCCTAAATTATTACATAGGTTGGGATAATAAAAAGAAAGAAAGAATGAAACACATTTATTACCCACGCCACATAGCAATTTTAATAAGATACACGTTTACAAAAACATGCGTTACACTAAAGATAAAGAATAAACTTACATAAAATAACATGAATGAAAAGTCAATATGGTCCATATCTGCATCAAGGCAGATTTCTATGCGATCCTGCCTTTAGTACCTACGGTCCAGGGTTCGAGTCCCGGAAGTGGCAGATGCTTGTATCATGAATACGAGCATTTGTACCTGAGTCTTGGGTATTTATATATATTTCTATGAATATTACATATTTATATATCATATATGTAAGCCTATCAGTTACTCTATTATCCATACCACAATTTAGTGCTTATTTGGGCTAGGCTAATTGGTGTAAATGTAAAAAATATTTGTATTCATTCTTTATTTAGACGCACGTTAAAAAACACAACACAAAAAAGCAAAATAGCCAACATCACGCGGTGTTCCCAGGCGGTCACCCATCCAAGTACTAACCGCGCCCGACGTTGCTTAACTTCGGTGATCGGACGAGAACCGGTGTATTCAACGTGGTATGGACGTTGGCAATTATTTTGTTATAAATATGAATGACTACTCAACTATGTTAGTATTAAATAATAGTACATTTAAAGTTTTATTATTGTATTCTGATATTCTGACAGTCTCAGGAAATAACACAAGTATATTATATACACATAAAAATAATAAAAGAGGACATCAAAATAAGTAAATGATATAGGTGAACAGGCTGTATGGGCATTGTTACGTTTGCCTAGGAAGAATTTAGTAAAATTTTATTGATTTAATTTTTTTCTGTGTTATCGACTAATTTAGTACGTGTAAAAGGATTCTGGTTTGGGGGCTTATTCGTTTGTATTGTTTTCCTTAAGGGTAGGTATTATGAGGTAACCTCAATATTGCCACTTATGTTATCTTGGTTCTTGGTACTGTTGTGGATATAACTCTATCATGTAAAAAACATCACATTAAAATACAGTATTATCAACACGATCAAAAATATAACCACTTATGCCGCTTTTGACAGTGGCAAGGGAATCAAAATCTGTAGTGTACTTCTTGTTGACCTTGAATCATGAAATTTGCCATGAAGCAAGTTAAAGCACGAGTAAAAGGAAAGATCCGAAAACCGTAAATATCTCATATTTTTTTTGTTAATGCAAACTTACATTTGAAATGTATAGGAGTTCATATATTTTACCTTTTTTTTTTATTTTGGGTCAGAATTAAGAACACGGTAGGTATATCTATAACATTCATCATACGGAACCCTCTCCGCGCGAGTTGAACTCGCACATGTCCGGTTTTTATAACATAATTGTGTAACCCAATATCATCGGTCTCTAACAGTTGGAGTTAGTTTCTTCACATTTTTTCCAGTAGACACTTTTTATCGATTATGTCGTAAACATGAATTTTACACATATGAGGTCTTAAAGTCGCAACGACGATATGGTGTGACGAACTTCCTGTTATTCATTTATATTATTACTGTTACATAAAGGTCTTTGTTTAAATAAGATTGTAAACATGGCTACTGCATTGTGATGAGTATTTAAAGTTAAGCGACCGCCAACGTCCATACCACGTTGAATACACCGGTTCTCGTCCGATCACCGAAGTTAAGCAACGTCGGGCGCGGTCAGTACTTGGATGGGTGACCGCCTGGGAACACCGCGTGATGTTGGCTTTTTGCCTTTTGTAATGTCTTATTTTTTACAGTTTGTACAGAATATAATATATTTTATATATTGTTTTAAACTTTCATGGTCACTAACATTATAGTAATATAAGTTATTTGCGGGTTTGCTACCATGTACCTTGTTATTGAGTTTCCGATATTTCGGCACTGTTGCAAGTGCCATGATCACGGAGCGACTGAAGAAACTCAATAACAAGGTACATGGTAGCAAACCCGCAAATAACTTATATTACTATAATATATTTTATTTTTCTAACGTCCTGTTTTATGTAATTATTTAAAAGCAGTGAATTCTATGAATATGCAAAAATTGTACAATTTTATTATAAAATAATTAATTGACTCACCTTTTATTCAGTAATTTTTGTTCTATTTTCAAAGTTTATTCTTTTGTTGCAAAATAAGCCGCTCTTAGCGCTAGATCACCTTCAGTCTCAGTCAGAGAACGTCTTACAGACATGAATTCAATTAGATATAGTTCCGAAACAACCTCAATAAAAATATATATAAAAATTAAAAATCAAAAGCACTCTTAATCGACGAGCTTGTATGAAAAGGCTGATGAGAGTTGAAAAAGCGAGGTATGTCAGGATCGTGGTAAGGGGAAATCTGTGATCTCTGCCTACCCTGCGGAAAAAATGCTTGATTTTATTGGAGATCATGGATCAGCTTCAATGGTGCAGTGTCTGTTACGCTATAACTTCCCGTGTTCTTAACCGATTCTAATATTTTTTGTGTGGAATCGAATCAACAGGTTTAGGACCAGATTGTGACGGAGCCCGAATTTTGAAATTCGCAAAAATCCCCATGGAAACAAATTTTTTCTTTCTTTTTTTAGTTATTACGCTCCGCTACAATATATGGTGTTAGCGTAGCTATATGCTTGGCGACTGCATCGCCTAGTTTATGTATGTAATTACAAATTCAAAAAATTACAAATTCACAAAGTACGGGTAAATTTAAATGACGAATAAAAACCCAAAAAACTAATTTAATGTTGTTGGTTAAAAAGTGCCATAGTGGAAGCAGTACGAGAGTGCAGTTGTGTGAGGTAGCGGCGATAACGCGATTGAGTCATCAAATAGAATAAACAGTGTTCCGTACGAATTATTTAACAAAAAGCTTGCCAACGTCCATACCACGTTGAATACACCGGTTCTCGTCCGATCACCGAAGTCAAGCAACGTCGGGCGCGGTCAGTACTTGGATGGGTGACCGCCTGGGAACACCGCGTGATGTTGGCTTTTTTGCCATTTTTAGTATTGTGTTTTAACGTATGTCTAGAATATATTTAATTTTTTAAACATATATTTATTAATATATAAAATTCGTGTGTAAAAAAACAACTACGCCTCCGAGCCCACAGGTAAAATAAGAATTATTATTCTTATAATTCCATCTCTCCCATTAGTTATTGTTGATTGAGTTATTTGAATTTATGGTGCAAAAATTAATGTTTGATTCTGTTGTTATTTTATATAAATAATCTATAGTTTATAGTCTATGGTAGCTTATCTATGGTATAGGAGCCATTATGTATTGTTGAGTCGGTGTGTGTATTTGGTTAAAAATTGTGTTGTAAAAATACAGTATAGAAAGAATAATAAACAGTTTCATTTAAAATTATTTAATCAGTGGTTTTAAATAAATAAAACATATAATTCCAACAGTGATACCAGCTCAAAACATATATAGTCATACCATTCATAGCTACACGATTAAAGCAAAACGGAATCCGTCAAATTGAGGCAATTCCAACACACCGTCATTAGAAACGGACATCAACCAAATTGTAATCCCGGTTATTACATCATAACTAAACGAGGCAACACTAGACGGGTCAAGTTTCAATAGCTTCAAAAACCAGAAACGTTGCCCACAGGACCTGTTTGCATAAAGATATTTGAGCATAAAATCTTATGACACCTCAGCACAACACTATTTAACCAATCGGCTACAGAAATTTCAACCTTATATCTCTTAACATTAAAATGTCATCCGTATACAAGAACTAGGGATGTGGATCTGTTGGGGGAATAGTAAAATCATTATAGGAGCGCTCCTGGCACCGTTTCCCGTTTAAATTAAACGCAGGACAATGGTCAGTGGCGTCTAAACCGCGTTTAACGATCTTGAGTCTAAGTTATGAGCGGATTAGCCGTATCTTAATATCAGTCGCTATTAACAAGGGTTGTGAGTAGCTAGTTACTGGATCGGCTGATTAAGTGTCGCTCTGTGTGATTGCGGAACAGGGAGCTTACTTGTACATCAGTCTAGTAAATGGATTTATTAAAATTATCAGAATAAGGTTCTTACACTTCTGCACATTACACATTTGAATAAAACAAGTTTTTACGGATTTTACGCATAATTCATTTTATATTTAATCCTGACGTATTTAATATTTGACCCTTAAATTTTTACAGTTAGGAACGTGCCCGATTAAAATATTGTGAAGGTAGTAGAAAATATATGACGACCATTGCTTTAGTCATCCTATGATCACGGCTCCTGTAAAGGAGTCGAAACGTCAGAATTAAATATAAAATAAATAATAATAATATTTCTCACATTCACACCATTTAACCTAGCCCAAGGTAAGTTTATATTATGGTTACTAGGGTAGCTGATAAAAGTACATATATGATACATAGATATGTTAAATTTATAGAAATATATATATATAAATATATATATAAATACCATCTGAACCCACCCAGATATGAACCCAGGACTGTCGGTGTGAAAGGCAGGATTGATACAATTGCACCAAACTACGAGTAAGTAAATAGAAAAATATTAAACAAAATCGAGTCGGTTTATAAGTTATCCTTACGCGGGATTCGAACCCGCAAGCTGTGAATTGCCTGATTTCCATCGAAAATATTATAACTAAAAGAAGTTTAAACTTATATATAGTTGCAAAATTGAAACCTGAGAACTTGTGGGCCGAGTCGATTTTTTCTAGTATTTTTTCTATATAAATTTATGTAGGTATATGTATTACTGTTCTGAATTGCAAAAATAAATTAGTAATATAAAAAAAACATGTTTAACAAAAAGCTTTTATTATATTTTAATGTCCTAAAAAGAAGAAAATCAAGTTCAAATCAAATTATGGATTTGATTTGAACTTGATTTGATTTTATAAAATTATTTTCAACAGTCGGCCCAAGTTTGTGTGGAATCTGCTTAAGAAGACACCATTAATATAAAAGTATCTTTTTATATATTCCACCTAAACAATGAGAAAAAGTAAAAGATTGGAAAAAAATATAAGAATGAGCCTTTTTATTAAAGAGAGATTACCTAAAAATTTATAAAAAGAATAAGCTACATAAAATATTCAAACGAATTTACATAAAATGCAAAAAGCCAGCATCACGCGGTGTTCCCAGGCGGTCACCCATCCAAGTACTGACCGCGCCCGACGTTGCTTAACTTCGGTGATCGGACGAGAACCGGTGTATTCAATGTGGTATGGACGTTGGCGATTGATGTGTTATAAATACGGAGTACTATTTAACTACGTAAGTATAAAATTACACTTCAGTTCAATATTTTTAGGCATTATTATCACATTTTACTGTGGAATTTTTATTTGTACAAGGACTTATCCATTAATCATCAATTTAGTAATAGTTAATAGTATAAAATGCTTGACTATTTCTTGATACTGGGTTTGTACTGTATTTAAAATGCTGTGTAGTCAACCATTGGATTAAAATCAGCAACCACTAAGTTAAATTTTCTAATGAATACTTCTTCATACTTTAGGAAGGAAACCCTCACGACAAGCTCAGAACATTTTAATTAGAAATATAATTAACTAGCTTTCCGCCCGCGGCTTCGCCCGCGTGGTATTCGGTTATATTGCGATATAAAGCAATAGCGTAAGCTATCATTCCACTTCTTACGTATTGTAAAAAACACATCGTTACCATGTTTTAAAAAAACACCCAGCGCCATCTATCGCATACCTCAAGAACTAAATAACGTAACTAATACTTATACCAATTAGTAATTCGTTGACTTTAGTGATTTCAGGATAAGTAGATGTAAAAAAAACAATTTAGACGATAAAACAAATTGTACGTCAACCCTCGAGAATTCCTCATTTTCGAGGATTCATTTTCGTATCATTTAGCTTCAAAATTTACATGTTCATATTCGTTTGCAACATATAAGTAGGTGTAAAAAAAACAGTTTAGACGATAAAACAAATTGTACGTCATCCCTCGGGAATTCCTCATTTTCGGGGATTCATTATCGTATCTTTTAGCTACGATTTACTAAATTTACATCTTTATATTCGTTTGCAATATTTTACCTTGTTTTAAACGACACACAGCGCCCTCTACAATCCATCCATCAAGCAAACAATATTTTTGTTTTTCCTTGGGAATATCAATTTTTTCCAGGATAAAAAGTACCCTATAATTTAATCCGGACTTTTATCTTTACGTCTGCAAAATTTCAAAGCAATCGGTTCAGTAGTTACGGCGTGAAAGCGGAACAAACAAACAAACAAACAAACAAACTCACTTTCCGATTTATAATATTAGTAAGGATAAATAATGGATTTGATTTAAAGTTTATTTTCTTTAGTTTTTATGAGGCAAGGAAGTAGAATTAAGGTTTGAAAAATATATATTTTTCAATAAACTTGGCTTTCAACTCTGACCAATTCATAATCTAAAGGGCAAAAGTGTCAAAAACGGTTTATTGCTATTTCATTATTGCAGGCGCTAATTTTACGTACCTTTGACGAAGCTATCATTAGTTATACAGATACCCCGAATGTTTTGCGTTAAATATAAAGACATAGTTAAGTTTAATTTGTTATTTTTATTCGAATGGTTTACAATGCGTAATAACAGCATATTGACTTTTCGAGTAATTTTTTTTTGCGTTCACAATGACCGTATTTCTATAAGCTTTTTTACATGTGTATTTTATATCTTTTCGAGTCATTTTCCAACAAACAAATTTAGTCATATCATGAGGAAAATAGATTCTCCAAATTCTGAAACTTGTGGTACTGTTTCCGACATACAACACATGCTTTTGAAATGTTTTAAATATATTAGAGCGAGGGAGTCGTTCATACAGAAACAAAATAAACTAGGTCGATGCAGGAGCTAAGCATAAAGCTTCGCTAGCATCATATATTGGAGTGGAGCGTAATACTAAAAAATAAATTAATAACGTTTAGTAAATTTTAAAATTCCGTAAGAATGATAACTTTTGAAAAGCGCGCGCTTTTTGTTTCAATGGGCAATCTCATAAAGCCAATGTTTTTTACCACGTTTTTCTTAACTTGCTTTCTTGTATGTTTGTTTGGGTCAAATCTTGCGATCGATTTTTCGACCACTTTCAGACATTCAATTGAGCTGACATTTTTTATATAGCCTTGCTTACGATGACAATACAATATTTTAAAGGTTTAAGACTAAAAAGTGTTAAATAAATTATCATAAAAAATATTTTTAAAAACCACGTTTTTCTCTTGTTACAAATGCACTAAAAAGGGTAAAATAAGTTTTTTTTCTCTAGGCTATGTGGATCCGTAAATATGTTTAGTTTATACTAACTGTAAAATTATACAATTAAAAACGTGGGGCGTATTTTAAAAGGGTAAAATGATTTTTTTTAGAGAAAAAAAAATCATTTTACCCTTTTTAGTGCATTTGTAATAAGAGAAAAACGTGGTTTTTAAAAATATTTTTTATGATAATTTTTGGTCATAACTTTTTTATTTTTGCGAATTTCAAAAGTCCTATCCCTGTTGGTTCGATTCATTACAAAAAATACGAACATCGGCTAAGAACTCATAGAGTTATGGCGTCACATAAATTTCTTCATTGAAGCTGGATCCATGGGAGCTTTGCTCAAATAAATGTAGGAAAATTTTTGACAGCACTAGCAGACCCACAGTCAACAGCGTTTTAAGAACTTGTTAGTATGTTTTTGTATGAAGGATCCAAATTATTACCGTTAAAGTATATTTGTTTTGTGTAAGCCATTCTAAAAGATTATGATGATATATCCCATAAGAAGGTTAAAGCCTCTAAACAAAAAAAAACATTAATTAAATAATTAGACAACCGTTTGATGCAACGGTAGCGATCCTGCCTGTCGCACCGACGGTCCTGGGTTCGATTCCTGGAAGGGGCAGATGTTTGTATGATGAATACGAGCATTTGTACCTGAGTCTTGGGTGTTTATACATATTTCTATGAATATTACATATCTATGTATCATATATGTATGTCTATCCGTTACCCTAGTATCCATAACACAAGCCTTACAGTGCTTACTTTGGGCTAGGCTAATTGGTGTGAATGTAAGAAATATTTATTTATTTAATTAATAATAACTTTTTATATAAAGTAATGATAGGTATCATATAAATTGGATTAATCTGAAAGAAAAAAAATGCCACAGTATGATTTATATAATTTGTGTGCATTTTATTTATAAAAAAAAAAACTAATTTAAAAATTTTCTAATGCAAGATATGTCCATTGTACACTAACACTTCACAAAGAAGTAGATTATTAATGATTGCAATTTATATCGCATTGTGTCATTGCATTGCGCTTGTCAACGTTTCGTACACAATATGATATGATTTAGATAATGTCGTTTGGTCATTTATATCTTCTTTTGATTTATTTGTGAGGAGTAAGTATAGATTATTGTTGTGATAAAATGTGTTTTAAGTCATGAAGCCTATTTGGCATTGACAATGTTTTAACATAAAATATTTATGATTTAGGTATTTTGATTCAATTATTTGTTTTCAATAGGTATTTTAAGATAAAGAAGAACAACGCCGGGAAATGAAGTAATTTGGAACTTTCGAATTTTGAACAAGAAGTAAAAACATCCTGAATTACAATTTCGAGGTTCTGTAAATCGATCGATTGACTTATCGTTAGTTCGGGTCTATGGACAGCTTAAAACGCTACAACACTTAGTGAGCAATATGATACGATAAATATTATAATAATATTTTTTAAAGTTTAATACCATTATACACATTTAAAATATGAATTATCGAAGTATCAAATTCTTGAAAAACAATGTAACCCTTAGTGTTACTATCAGTCGATATCAATCTGGATTTTGTCTAAACTCTATTTCCACAAATAAAATAACTTTTGGACATAGACCAAAGGGAAGAGAACTTAATAATACCAGTATTCCAAACTATTTTATCTTAAATCAAGGATACCATCACCAAACCTAAATAACTACTTAATTAATAAATTTATGGGCAATATTTAAATGCACAATTACTATATTCCTTTTCACAAAGCATGGGCTTCATAGTAAGTAGATATATAAAAAAAAATGAAAAGGATAAGCATAAAATTAAATTGAGGTTTTACTAATATTTTTTTTTGTAAATATATATTTCAAATCTTAATCTACTTTTGTTAATTCTCAAAAATTATATCTTCATATCAAGGTGAAATTTAATTATTAACTATAACACGTTATTCTTTATTTCTTTAACACAATCACATGGTATAAAGCCGACAACATTTGATTTTAAATAATAAGGTGTTTTTTTCTGTTTGTTAAGATAAGAAAATAACTGTTTGAGGCTGTTTGAAATTTGCAGAGAAGAGTTTTCGTTATGAATAGTTATCGCATCTGGGGGTCGAGGATAAGGATATCTCTCGCCCCAAGGCGAGAACGAGGTAAGAAAAAGAAAATAGAAAGATAGAGCGACAGCGAACATAGGAAAGAAAGAGTTAGAAGAAGAAAGAATAGGAGAGTGGCTTCTTCCCTGCAAGGATGTTGGTAGAATGAGCGACTTGTATAACGAATTATTACAAAATTATTTTTATACAATTTATAAGTTATACATATATTACTAAATTAATTAAAAGTAGGTGTAATGTTGCTATAAAATAAATCACAGTATAATAACATTTACTTTGCGAATTAATTAAAACTGTTTTTTAATAAAGAATTCCGTGATGAAATCTTATATATTAAATATATAACATAGGTGATGGTGATAATTATTCTGTTAGTACCAATCCTCGCATATGCAAAATAATATTGCTAAGTCACTAAATACCTTGGATTATGGGGAGCAGATTTAATCTCCTCACCCTACTTTCAATTATCGTCTTCGTAAATTACAACTATATACGTATAACATAAGCTGATGATCTTCAGAGGAATAATGTACCAGGCCTTCACACTTTCAGGTGTTTTAGAAGACGATGAATGATACGATTTGACGACGCTGCAACGGTAGCGATCCTACCTTTTGCACCGACGATCCTGGGTACCAGAAGGGACAGATTTTTATTTGAAGAATACGCGCATTTTATCTGACTCATGGTTATTTATATATATTTCTATAAATATTACATTTCTATGTATGTATGTTACCCTAGTATCCATAAGCCTTACAGTGCTTAATTTGGGTAAGCTAATTGGTGTAATTGTAAGATATATTATTATTATTGTACTGAAGGTGACTTCAATACACCTCCCATAACCCAAATGAGCAGCAACGTTTTAAAATTATGGTATTTTACTGCGATCTCAGTAAACCAATTGTGACAGTCCCGGTTTGATCTTCGGCGGGGTCAAAACATTGACCCGACGAACGAACGAACGAACTTTTCTATATTGATTCGGGTCTGGATGTTGTGGTACCATAGTTCTTTCTGCACACAAGTGCTTTAAATACTTAACTTGGGTTCAGAACAATGTATGTGATTCTGTGTAATATTTATTCATTTATTTGAATGAAAATTCTAATAATATATATTTATGTTATCAGATGCACTCCTATGTAATTTATTATTTGCGTGGATAGATTTCTCTTTAAAAAAAAATACTAACGGGGTTTAGGTATTCACGGTGGGCGACACCTATTAAAAAAACTAACATCGATAAAAAAGAAAAAAATTGCTCTAAAATTTCTTTTCAATTTAGTAGTTTATTACTACATTATTATTTTAGTCTTACGTACTGGCAGCACCGGGTTTGGCACAATGCTATTATCAACCGCGAGATGTTCCTGATAATTCACGATAATCCTCTAGTGACAAATGGCTTTAATAAGAAACCTGTCCGGATTATTCACTGTTAATTGTGGTTATTATTGTCAAGGCATGTTAGAGATGTGCACACCATATCGATAAGTTGTAGATATTTATATTGTATTATTCAAATCTTTATTGCCTACTAAGTCTACACTGGATGTAAAATTTAAATGAAATTTAAAAAAACTTAGTCGCCCTTTGCGGTCATAGCAAATAAGGCGAGAGCTGTCCATGTTTTAATTACTTCCCAATTATAAAAAAATTGTATATTATGGTGTCAATTAGAAAGAAGAAAACATATTTACCCTTGGTACCTATACTTCAATTTAGGCTGATCATCACATCAATATTTAGTTAACACCTTCAGTGCGGAACAGGCATATATCCGGCACGGCCCGTCACGGTGCTTTCGTTTGGTGCGCACGGCGAAAACTGTATCCCTCTCGCTAATATATCTCTAGTCGCGATAAAATGTTTAGTCTGCGTGATGGTATGTATTGTAGTTTATCGCATAGTAATACGGTCTATGATTGCGACAAACAATGTGATGATTATACAGAAATTATTTACACTTGTATTAAATATGGGATACTCTTTGGGTGACTATCTTTTGGTTTATTTATTTGAAGTGAAATACACAACAACTCATAATTTTAATAGGAAAATACTAGAAATAACCAACTCAGTAGTGAGTCGATTTGATATTTGCTAGTAGTTTTCTATTCAAATTTTTCATAATAAGATATCATTGAAAATGAAAAATATAACATCATGGACCCATAATTTATTTACAGCTACGCCAGATCAAACGTTAGATTAAAAAATTAAAAAATCCGAAATGTCTACATCACAGTTAATTACTGAATGAAAAGCTTGGTTATCGGGGAGAGCTTACTTACCTTAAGAAAGACTACTATTAATACTGCAGAAATGATAAGTAATTGTTATAATAACGTGAACACATTACCATATCTAGCAAAAAATTACCACTAAAATGTAAATAAAATTATCGACAACATCGATTAGAATTCTAGTTAGCCTAATCTGATCACAACACTATTCCATAATTCCAACTCAGCATTAACACCGGAGTAAGCGGATTACAGTTTAAAATTAAAATGGCGGCCGCAAAATGTAATTAAAATGTGTCATAATATTTAGGGGGTTGACTAAATGAAAAATGTGGCTGTGAAGTTGTAGTTGAAATTAGTTTGTAGATTATTTTCGTTGCAATCTGTGAATAGAAGATGTCTTTTATTATGCATCCCTGCTGTCATTAGTTACTGACATTGAGAATTTGGCTTGGCTTGTTTTGTTGAAACAGATCTCAACAATATTGAGTAAAAAAGTGCTGTTATATCTTTGCTTTATGTTTATGTTGTAAGAGCTTACATTAAGTCATATTGATAATATTTCTTACATTCATACCAATTAATCTACCCAAAATAAGCACTGCAAGGCTTGTGTTATGTATACTAGGGTAACGGATAGACATACATATGTGATATAAAGATATGCATTTGTTTTCATTGAAATAAATATAAATACCCATGACTCATGTACAGAATGGTTGTATTCATCACACAAACATCTGCTCTTTCCGGAACTCGAACCCAGGACCGTCGGTGAGAAACGCAGGATCTCCACCGTTGCGCCAACAGACACCTTAGTGCGAGTTCTCGCATTCGATACTCGTTATAGAGTGCATTACTGATTTCTATGAAGATTCGTAGTTCCCGATGGTTACCGTAAGAGGCGCTCATACAAAATTCCATAGTATTATCTAGTCGACGCGTAAACTTGCACTAAGGCCTCCGATCGTGTATATTGTTACTTACTTTGCTTATGAGAGATGGGATTTTCGAGGCCTGATATACAGACATTTCTATGTTTAAGCATCAGACTTCCAGAAAGTTTTATACTCAACTAAACGTAACATTTTTCTTTTTCTTTTTTTTTTCCTTTTTCTCCGCTAAATGGAATCCTTTCAACTTGACCTTCTACTTTCCGAGGTGTATCCGTGCCGATTACTGATCATCTTGACTTTCTCGGTATGTCTTTGTCACCAACTCTCAATTTTGCCTCTTTCATTGAGAGCAAGGCTCAATTAGCTTCAAAAAAACTTGGCATTCTTTCGAAGGTGAAAAGATACTTCACGCCGGAACAGTTGCTCATCCTTCACCAAGCCCGAGTTCGATCGTGTATGTAGTATTGTTCTCATATTTGGGACGGTTCAACCTGATACCAGATCCAGATGCTTGAGTCCATTAAGAGGAGGGCCAAGAGGCTCATCGGCAATGAGGATCTTTTTTATAAAAAGCTCAAAAGCCTTGAGCATAGACGGAAGGTAGCAAGCCTATCCGTATTTTATAGGATACATTTCGGAGAGTGTGCAGTGGAATTGTACAACCTTGTTCCGCCGTCCCCATTTATTAATCTGACAACCAGACTTACCAATAGGCGGCGCCATTATATGGTTGATATACCAAAGAGTCGCACTCAGCGTTTTAGTTCCAATTTTGTGATATCTACCGCTTAGGAGTGGACCTCTGCCTAAATCTTTGTTTCTTGATAAATACAATTTGGGGACAGACCCCTCTTTCCCACTGGGCACTCTGGGCAAATGCTCAGGGCACCGTGATTGGCCCCCTAGTTCCTGCCAGATCACTAAAGGAATACCGTCATTTATTACTGAAAATGTTATTTAATTAAAGTTAGCCGAACCTCAATTAGGGACTATATTATCGACTTGGTTATTAGCTTTTGCATGCGCGAAGCTACTCTACTCTGGCCCAAAAAAAGGCTATCCAATTTAAGCATGCTTAGATAATTTTAAATATGTGTGAATCGCCCCATTAAAATTAAAGATTAACTATTGTTCTATTGACTGTCAATAAAAAAATTTGAAACCTTGTTCATCTACTCTCTTTGACTATTCTAGTTATAAGAAAGTGTTCTGTCAAAGTCACAGGGGCCCCATTATTCTTATATGTCCAGGGCCTCCAATAGGTTAAACACGACCCTGTTTAGGGGTCTTTAAGTTACGAGTGAATAGGTATCTTCTAGGCAAGCGCGTTACATCCTAGATCGTATTGTCACTTACCATTAGGCGAGGTAGTGGTCAAGCGCCTGCCTATTTTCTATATAAAAAAAGTACCTACTTGTGTGACGTATAGAAACTTCGCTTTAAAAACAAAATAAGTTAAAGAAATAAACAAATAAAAAAAATGTGAAACCATGCCATGACATATCATGATGAAAATACAAGATAAGATTTATGAAACCCAATGATTGCACGCTAACTTTTAACTGCAATGATTCACAATCACCACATAACTCATATTTGTCACTCATCCATTCTTACTGGTCACTCCCCTACATCAGAATTCTAACCCTTCTAAATTAAAACCACAATTCACATTCACCTCTATTAACCCAAAAACACTCATGCACTCTTATAATAAAGTCTACGGGTGCAGTAAATATATTTTTGTTGTAACATTGACAAATGAGATCTATCCATAAGGATATGTGATTGAAGAGCGGCCAGTCAGACGAAGTTATGTAATTTAACCTCTTAAGTACATCGTTTATAATACAAGTGATATAGTGAACTATTATTTTGATTAACTCTCCCTTGATTTGCAAGGTGAAAGATGAAAACTAAGAGCTATACTGTGATATTAATTTTACCCTATCATAGATATCATTATATATGATTTATTTTCTTTCTATCCCAAGGTTGCCTGGAAGAAATAACTTATAATAATAAGGCTACCATTTGTCCGTCTCAATGATTCAAATACAAAATTAAATGCTATAACATCGGTCGCTTCCGGGATTAAAAGCTGGACCGTCAGTGCAAAGGGTAGGATCGCTACCGTTGCAGAAAACAAAACAGGCAAAATGTATACTTATGGCGTTATTATCGATCAACTTGGCCACTTCTTACTCCAGTCTATTTATAATTATTGCATATTTCAATTCATAAACACGTGTGTTAAATTTAAAAATAATAAATAATAATATTGCTTACATTCACAGCAATTAGCTTAGCAAAGTAAGCACTATAAGGCTTGTGTTATGGATACTAGGGTAACGGATAGACATACATATATGATACATATCTATGTCATGGGTTTATATATATATTTTTAATTATTATTTTACATATCTATGTAATATAATAATCAAAGAAATCTATATAAAAACCTATGACTCGGGTACATACACCCAAACATCTAGGACTCGAACCTAGGACCATTGCACCAATCGTCAATATTGTGCGTCATATTATAATACTATATTTTTTGTACATATTTAAATCTTTTCTGATAATTTATTTTTAATCATTAATTTCGGCTTTATTTAGAATTCCTGTACATATTTATTTGGAATATTTCCACATTAAAGTTATCAGCTGAACAAAATGTACCCAAGTTTCCTAATTCGTGTTAATGATGAACTGGCTACACACATATAACTGATTGAAGAGGGTCCACCGGGAAAAACAAACCTCGCACTTTCAATACACTACGGACCCCTGTCAGCGAAACAAAATGGTTTAAGAATGAAAAATGAAATCAAGTGGACAGTAAAGGGTTAGGACACGATAACTGTGGACCTCGGACAAATGATAAATGTAATGAATAATTTGCTATGAAATTAAATAGTTTTAAGTCGCGATTTTGTTTATGTATACTACAGAACATAAGTAATAGTTCTATCCCTTGGGAGCAGTTCTTTTCTTAATGAAATGTTCCCTATATCCTTTTCTATATCTCAGATAGTGAATGCAATACTAGGCGATGCAGTCGCTAAGCATAAAGCTTCGCTAACACCATATATTGGAGCGGAGCGTAATACTAAAAAAAATAAAATAATGTTAAGTAAATTTTATATTGTAAAAAACCACGCGCTTCTTGTTTCAATGGGAGGTTTCCCATTGCAACAAATAAGTATTATGAATTTCAAAATTCGGGCTCCGTCACAATCTGATCCTAAATGTGTTGATTCAATTCCACACAAAAAACCAAACTCGGTTAAGAACTCCAATCATAGTAATTGCTTGAGTAGTTATACTTTGAAGCAAGAAAATGTAAAAAAACAACTTACTTTGGTATTTATAATATTAGTTTAATAATATCATATTATTTAAGTGTTTACAAATGGAAACGATTATAAAAAAAATATTGTCAATTAAATCACTTTGTGATGGACTTGAAACTACCCGAAAAAATAAACAATTTCTAATTTTATTTAAATTAAAAAATAACAAAATTAATATATTTTTCTATTATTAATACTAATTTTATATGTGCACTCGAATGTACTTCCATAACTAATTTTTAGTGCCTTCCCAGTAAGTTAATGTTTATAGCTATTTGTAAACGATTTTCTTATATACTTATCTAGGCAACAAGTAATATTCAGCTAATTGTTTAATTTATTATAGATGAAGAAAGTTGTAATGCTATCCTATAAGATAAATTATTTTGATAGTAAAATATTATCAGAAATCGACTAAACTCGGCTGCCATCCACTAGCTAAAATTTGCTGACCCTCAGGGGTTCAATATTGAGTTTCAAACACCAAAGTATATAAAAAATCCCTTTCGATCTGTCTACTAATCATGTAATCATATTTCTAATACTTATAGTTTTTAAAAACGTTTTAGTAAAAACATCAATTTTAACTATTTTTCGCTATTTACGCTCACATTTCAAAAAAATATTTTGTAGCTTTCAACTGAACTCATATTAGCTAAGATATTCAAATTTGTGATTTCTAAATATTTCTGTCCCTCATGAAACCAAAACAATGTAATTAATTAGTGACGATCTAATTAGACGTGTTGGAACAATTCAGTTAATAATTTAGATACAGATTACATATAATTAGAACTGGTTAACTAACAGATTGCGTAACACAAGCGAATATTAAGACCTGGCAACACGTTGCTGAGGCTCAGTTATTTAGTTTAGTAAGTTATTATAATTTGCAAGGTTTTGTTCTAAATTAAAATGAAACCTATCTTATATCCTAAGTTGGAACACATCCATGACAAAAAATCATCAAAATCGGTTGACTAGTTTCGGAGTTCAATGCAGTCAAACACTGTAATAGGGAATTTTTATATATAATGATTGATGAGAATTTGCCAATCAATAAATCATTAAAATAATATCGCAAAAAATATTTAGTGGCTTAGTGGCTGGCGGAATTTAAAGTCAAACGAAATAGTGTTTCATATTTTTTGGAATTAAGAACTGATTTTCATAGAAGGCGTCCGGTACGAAAAAAATATGAGGAGTAAAATTTAGTGATCGAATGACAGCTGTACGTTTTTGTGCGCAACCTTTCGTGCGCAGCTTTTACTTTTATTCTGAAGTTTTGTTTTATTATTTTCTATGCCTGTTCAAAGACAATCGTTCTTAAAGAGTAAACTTCAGTCGTGCTTCGGAGCTGACATACATACTTTTTGTATTTAATTTTATTTTTGCATTCACAATGCCATATTTTTATAAGATAAAAAATACGGCTTTAAAAAGTTACTAGCTCATAGTTGAAATTGAAATACGTTGTTTTCCGATGCGTTTGCCAGCGTCTCGGTAGCTCAGCGGTCTGAATACTCGCCCGGATGGCGAAAGGTAGTGGGTTCGAATCCCACCTAAGTAGGCGTGTTTAAAAACGTTAACAGGCGTATTTTATATTTAAACACACACTTTTTTTGCTACAAAATTTTTCCCAAGTCCCAAGTTAGTGTGGTGACATTGTCCAAGCTTGACCATTCATTTATCAGTAGCACTTATCCAAATTTACATAAAACCCAAATGATTAATGTACTACCGTGATTGTGAGTCCAATGAAAGAGTACACATTAGATGTATTGTGTATGTTTTAAATGGGACAGGGGTAAGATTTTGATGGGCCAAAACTACATAATACATTTTGATAATCATCCGCTTTGCAATATTACTATTTATTTCAATTACAGCAATTAGCCTAGCCCATAGTAAGCACTGTAAGGCTTGTGTTACGGATACTAGGGTAACGGATAGACATACATATATGATACATAAATGTGTAGTATTGAAGACTCAGTTAAAATGCTCGTATTAATCACACAAATATCTATCTCTTCTGGGACTCAACTCAGGCCCGTAGGTGGGAAAGGCATGATCGCTACTTTTAGACCAAAAGGTAGTCAAAATTACTTCAAAATCATCGTTATCTATAGTCCCCGGCATATAAATTGAACATCGGACATCCAGACGCACTGCAGGCTACCACCTTTTCTTGGTTGCTATTCCTACCTGTCGCACCAAGCGCTTTCCAACATCCTTCGTAATGCGCACAGCAAAGGAGTTCCACTCCTGTGTCCAGAACTTATTTCCGAGAACTTATAGCCCTTCCATTTTCAAAGAAAAGGGTGAATAGGCACCTTCTGGGTTAGCTTGTTCCATCGTGGATACTGTCTTGGCCTCCGGGCTTGATTGGGATCAAGAGCCAACCCATCCTAATAAAAAAAAACACACACACATCAAAAGCAATATACTTATTATGTAACTCTGTTGCTAACATTTTTTGGCTCGAAATTAACTCAGCTCACTCATATTCTCATATCCGAATTGAGCTACCGAGCCTTGTGAACAACGGTCAAAATTTCCTAGTACCTTTTTATTTTTTACGCTGTAGGCCAGCGTTGTCTCATTTATGAGAGGAACATCCTCTCGTATTCAAAGGAACATTTTTACCAACAATGTTTGAACAATCGAATAAGATGAAACAGCCAATTTTTTTTTCATATATTTAGCATTCCTCAATGCTATCTTACACGATAAATAATTGTTATAAAAAAATCAAGAAGATATCGACTCGGCTCACAAGTAAATTCTCAGGCGAGAATCGAACCAGCAACCTTTGGACGTCCGGTCTTGAGCTACCGAGCCTTGTGAAAAACCGTCAAAATGTTGTCGAATGGTTCATCAATAATCGCAAAGGTAATATTTTCATCGATTTGAAACAAAAATTGTTAGCAATATTATTACGTAATAAGCCTGCATTGTGTATTTGCAGGTTAAAAAGAATCGTACGATAATAACAAACAGTGGAACCGAACAAAGAATAATGACAAATACTGAAGCGTACAACGGAAACTGTAAATCTGGCCCTAAGCCTCCGCAGAATAACAGATGAGTCCTGAAAAACGTTGTACGAATTATGAAGACGCACCATTACTCATTCCGTGTTCGAATCTGTATACATGTGTATACGTATTGCAAATGAGGGGTTGTGTGAAGGTTTTTGTATTTTTCTGTTCACGGTTATGATGTATTGTTTGAATAATTTACATGTTTTAGAATTATATTGTAATTTTTGAATTTATTGCTTTTGTATCTGTGTCTAGTTTTATGGTGATATTTGTTTTGATTTGATAATTTTCTCTTTCGCATACGAAGTTACTGAGATGTGATTTTAATATTTTTGGACCACTACAAATAATGATGAAAAAACAATTGACAATATATTTTATTAAGTAATTGGTATTTTAATTAAATTTAAAATGTCATAAAAGAAAGCGCTTTGTAGTTACAATTTTAAAAAACTCAATAAATATATTGGTTTAAAATAACATTTAAACGTCCTGTATTAAACAAATTAAAATATTTCAAAATTAACTACAGAATGGCCGTTTTCCCACCCCAATAGTGTAATAAGGTAAAGTTTTCTTAGCGATAATTTTATTTGATTTATTATAAGATAACTATGTACTAATAAATATTTTTGTTATTAGTAAATAACTATGATGGGTTAAATTTTTCATACCATAAAAATAGTTTTTAATCTTATCCAACGAAAGCAATATAAACTGAGAAAGTATTTTAAATCCAAACATACTGTAAAAAATTATTTTCACAGCACAAAATCATCGAGGCTTGTAGGGCCTGTAGGCCGTTCCAATGATGCCATTGCACTCGTTACATTTAATTTTTACACGTTACGTTACAATTTAAATTGCTTGAACACAAATATAATCAAATATAGCTTAAAATCTGTTTTGTTTTCTTCTTTAAATAATTGCAGCTGAAAGCTGGACGGAAGTTTCCACAAAAATGACGAGTTTTTCCATAGCATCCACTCTTGGCAGGCGGATTGGAGACCGCAGTAGGAGACAATAATTTAAAAAATGATGCTGCCCCTTGTTTGTTGAAAGGGAAGTGTTTGCATACCCTTAAAGTGAAGGGCACCACCACCATACCTTCAGTTCTGCCGGACACCAGAATAATTATAATACAGAATTAGTAAAAACGATTACTTTCATTGTCACTTTTAGTTAAAACAGGGTTATTACCATTTTTTATTTTCAATGCTCCGGTATTTCGGTGCAGTTGCATGCGCTATCGTCACGGAAGAACTGAGTCAATCGGAAAAATGTAAATGCTTTGAGAACTTAGTATAAATTATAAAAGTTTTCATTAAATATGGTTGCCATACACAACGCTAGATGGCGTTGGACTAATGAGGCGCTAATGAGTTGTTTGGTAACAAGCGAATACACCTAAACATATTGTGACAATTCATTATTCAAATATACCCGTCGTTTACTGAGTAGTTTCTTATTGTTGTAAAGTATACCCTCGACTATATCTACACAACCTATGGTTGAGAAAAGAAACGTACCCGTACGTAAGAAACGTAAGGATATGATATTAGAGTCTACCGATTGTACATAGGGTTATATAATCTCAATGTGATCTTTATTACAATACCATAAGGCACGTCAAAACGTCAAAAATAAAAAAAAATAACTTTATTATTTTTTGTAAATGTCCATAGTTTATTATGTACATTTTGTGTTGATAATATTGTTTCATTTACAATCATTCCAGTGGCAGCACGGTCACCAAATGTATACAGAATCAAATCCACTAAATCTTAACAACAAAAACACAATACATCAGCCAACAACCCCGAATGAACAGACAGACGAACTCGCCTGAACAGATGATGTTCGTTTTTCCCACATCCGGTGCTGTATTCAAATTTGACAATGACAAATCTCCGGTCATTTCCGTGGGATGTTCGGTGCCCAATCGAGATTTGGGAACGGAAAAGCGGCGGTTTCGAGATCTCGAATGAAACGTTGGTGTTTAGATTAGAATATTAAAAATAGCAGTTGGAATACAGATTATGGAATTGTGACTGATTCACATCGCATCCTTAAAGCTAAAATGAGTTTACTTAAAAATAAAATTTATTGAAAAAGAATATCTATATGTATGTGTATTATGTACGCATGTATATATTTTAACTGTATATGTCTGTATATTAATTTTTTTTCCGTTTGTTTCTTACGCTTCCTTTCAGTCTTACCTGCAAAGGCAGAGATCTCTTTGACCAATAAGACCGCCTATTGTTATACTACACTCGGCGTCAAAAAAATCGCACCTCTAAGAAAATCACGTTCAAATGGCATTAACTCTGGATATGCACATGCAGTCGTATTAATTATAATTTTATTTAAAAGGTTACTTAATTAACTTAATAAAAAAACATTATTTTTCATTATCAAATAAAACCTAAAGCAACAAATAAAGGGTCACAAAAATTCTAAGGAAATTTTGCTGCTCGGGAGAGTCGCGAGTTGCGCTAACTTTGTGGGTATAAAGAGGTCAACACGGGTTCAATGTGGGTCATTCGCTATTAAACCGTTGAAGGGGACACACGCACTGATTTTACTGAAGAAAGAACATCTGGAAAATGGACACTACAGCTGATGAGGCCGCTCAAGTGGTTGCACTACTGCAAGCAGGGGTGCGGCAGTGTGATGTCGCCCGGCAACTGAATCTGAGCCGTTTTTCGGTTCGTAGAGTCTACCAGCGCTTTTTAGAGACCGGTGGCTATATCCGGCGACATGGGTCCGGTAGACGTCGCTGCACTTCGGAAAGAGACGACCGGTTCGTTGTGTCGTACTCTTTGAGAAATCGCTTCTCAAACGCTGTTCAGCTGCAACAGGAGCTCCAGGCAGTTCGCAGACGCACCGTGAGTGTATCCACGGTTAGAAGAAGACTGAAGGAGAAGAACATAGCAGCCCGCAGAGCTGCTACAGGTCCAAAATTGACTGCAGCGCACCGACGAGCCCGCTTGCAGTTTGCTCGCGACCACGTCGATTGGACCATTGAGCAGTGGGGAGCTGTTCTCTTCTCAGACGAGACACGAGTGTGTCTTTTCTGCAACGACCGACGAAGAAGAGTATACCGGAGGCAGGGTGAACGTTTCGCTCAAGCCTGCATCCAGGAGACGGTGGAATATGGAGGCGGATCCTGCATGTTCTGGGGCGGTATGTCGGCTGCCGGCAAAACCGACCTGGTCTGCGTCTCCCGGACCGGAGGTGCTCGCGGACAAGGGTCGCTGACTGCGCGCCGCTATATCACAGAGATCCTGGATGTGCATGTGGTCCCTTTTGCCGAATCTTTTGGCGAGGGGTTCACATTAATGCACGACAACGCTCGCGCACACACTGCAGCCATCGTGAACGACTTCCTGCGGAGGTCCCAAATTCCTGTGATGCAGTGGCCAGCGAGAAGTCCTGATCTGAATCCGATAGAGCACCTCTGGGACCATCTTAAACGTAAGGTTCGATCTCGGGATCCGGCTCCTTCGACTCTAGAGGAACTCCAAACCGCGGTGATTGAAGAATGGGGTCTTATCCCTCAAGAAGAGCTCCTGAAGTTGGTGAGGTCTATGAGGGACCGTATGGAAGCCGTCATCAGGGCAAGGGGGGGTAACACTAGATTTTGAGTTAATTTTAAGACACTTTTTGTACATTTTTTTTGTAAATTATCGATTATTAATTAGGACTTAATTAAGATTTTTTATTATTTTTCAAATTTTTATGCTTTTTGTATAATTTTAATTAAAAAAAAGATTGCACTTAATTGTTGTTTGATGCTCCTTTTTGTTACCTTTCTAATGATACCTAACACTATCCTCTATATAAGGTTTAGGAATTTTTGAATAAGATTTTTATAAGGTGCGATTTTTTTGACGCCGAGTTTATTTTAAGCCTCTTTTCTTCTGTTATTTTATCAATGTGGTATAATCAGTAAAGTGCTTGGTATTTGCGAGTAAAATAGTTTGAAAGTATAATAAAATACTCTTAGGTGTTATATATGTACAGGTGCATACAACAGGTTTTGGAAAAAAAAAGCCTGTGTGTGTCAGCTCCTGGACTTTACTCTTTAAGAACGATTGTCTTTGAATAGGCACAGAAAATAATAAAATAAAAGTGAAAGGTGCGCACGATATGTTGCGCACAAAAAGCGTAATGCTGTCATTCGATCACAAAATTTTACTCCTCATATTTTTTTCATATCCGGCGCCTTATATGAAAATCAATTCTTAAGAAGTTAACTCTAAAACCCAACATATATTGATGTTGGTAACCAGGAAATAATTTGCGAATGATAAAACGACCAACGACACAAAGCCACTTCACAAACCTGCTATAAACACGACAAGAAAAAGCAGGAAAATCTCTAAATACAGTTCCCAAATCACTGGATTTGTTAACGAAAAATAAATCGTCAACATCTCACAATAAAGACTTATTTAGCTTCTTCGTTTCTTAATCATGGAAAAGTCATGGTAATGCCAAGCGACCCGTTCAAATATCACCCTTCGAGATTCAACCTCCCGTATGTAAATGTTATCGTGAATTTATTGTTATAACTTCTCTCTTGCTAAGTGATATTCGAGATTTCACGAATATGCTTCAACCATTTTCCCTATTTCACCTCAAACCGTCCAAAATACATTGGTCCCATAATAACTAAACAAATACGAGGAATGCTAAAGAAATTCTAAAGAGGTTACGCGACGTGAAAGTTCAACTGAAAATGGTCAAGAACACTTTCTCAATAAATGTTTATACGGTACTTTTGGTGATTGCAGAAAGTCTTATTGAAGATAATATTCTGCAAAATGAAAATTGATTGCTGTACAGCTTTGGGATAAAACTGATTAATTGAAATTTCTGTTAAAGAAGAATATTTTCGAGTCTCAGAAACATAATTATTGTTCTCTTCTATTCCTAAATATTTGTTACGTAAGGCTCACAAGTGAATTCTCAAGCGGGAATCGAACGCACAACCTTTGAAAGTCCGGTCCAATGCTCTCCCAATTGAGCTATCGAGCCTTGTGAACACCCGTTTTTCTAGTATTTTCTATTAAAATAATTAACCTTAAAAGATAGCATCGAAAAATACAAAAAATATATAAAATTAAATGGCTGTTTTATCTTCATTGGTTGACCAAACATTTGTGAAAATGTTTCTTTCGAATACGAGAGGATGTTCCTCTCATTGATGAGTCAACGCTGGCCTACAGCGTAAAATTAGAAGGGTACTAGAAAATTTTGACGAGTGTTCACAAGACTCGGTAGCTCAATTGGGAGAGCATTGGACCGGACTTTGGCACGACTTTGCGAGGAATATAATAATTTGTTTTAAGATTAAAGCGCTCGATATTTTTAGCGATGGTTTTAACGAATTAAGAAGTAATTTGTTTAATTTTTCTAAGTAATTAAGTTATTTTTTACCTACATATATATACCGTAGTGATCATTTGTTAACTTTAAATTATTATATGTTAATTATAATAAGTATCATAAAGCAGTGCCTAGTAAATAAATGTATTACTTATTTTTATTTACGGATAAAATGGCTAGATTGTTATATCTATAAAAATATTACAACAAATTATAGGCTTACATATTTATAAAAATGCCTACACTAACAGCTTTCATTATAAAATCTTGTATACAATATTGAAACAAAGTACTCCCACAGGCTCAATTCACTGCAAGCAATTACAAAATAGCGAACTTAATATCACGAACAAATAGTGATATAAAACGTTTGTCGTGCTATCAAAAGGTTTTAAGTAATAAATTAAAGGCAATATACATGTTAATGGTTTGACGAAAATTTACATCTTCCCCTTTGCTTCTACCGAGTTTTCTTGCAAGACAGTGATTTGAGAACTACTGGATTATGGATATGGCTTTTTAATAATAGTTTTTTTACAATGACTTTTACCAATTCTATTTGTTTTTCATTAAAAAAATATTTTTTTATTTTTATTTATTATAAATGATAACATAAAATAAAGACGAGTTAAAATGTTTCGTTTAATTGGAGCGGAGCGAGCGAAGTGAGCGAAACTGCCATGGATCAGCTTCAATGGCGCAATGTCTGTTACGCCATAACTACCCGAGTTCTTAACCGATTTTAATATATTTTGTGTGGAATCGAATCAACAGGTTTAGGCTACATCTGGTGTAGCCTGGATTTTGAAATTCGCAAAAATTCCCATCGAAACAAAAAAAAAATCTTTTTTTAGGTATTACGCTCCGCTCCAATATATGGTGCTAGCGTAGCTTTATGCTTAGCTACTGCATCGCCTAGTATAAGCATAATAAAGCTTCGTAATTCTTGCGCCGCCGCTAGACTTATTCACACTAAAGTTGTAAATAATTTGTTTGGCTGAAAAGTGTGAAGGACTAACTGCGTCTGCACATTTAGAAAAAGAACTTTTCTATATTGGCTCGGGTCTGGGTGTTGTGGTGTCATTTTTGTTTCTGTACAGCATAATACAAATGCTTTAACTACTTGACTACAAAGCATTGTTTGTGAAGTTATCTAATATTTATTTTATTCAGACTAACAATATACAAGCAAAATGTAATCCACAAAGTACGGATAACTTCCAAACAGATGCCTTATCCATCTCATTAGTTTCATAGCTTCTTAGACCCAGAATAGATCGGCTGCAAACGTGTGAGACGCCCAGTGGCGTGTGACTAAAAGCATTGTAAATCTAACACAAATGCTCCCAGCATGCAAGATGAAGTGCTCCCAAAACGATAGCTACCGATGCTCTTTTAAAATGTATCTATATTGTTTTTTATAACGTAGACTAATAAATGGGGTTGCTTATTCAATAAAAAGCTTGATGTGTTTTAAGTGATAAATAGTAAATTATATACTTCCTGCTTATATCAATATTAATTAAAAGAGAAAATAAAAAAAGTGTGGTTATCAGCTCCGACGCACGACTAGAGCTTACCCCTAAGGAACGATTGTCTTTAAACAGACACAGAAAATAAAAGTGAAAGGTGCACGATAAGGGTGCGCAGAAAAACCGTAAAACTGTCATTCGATCACAAATTTAATTCTTCAAAGTGTTTCATACTTTCAAATTGTCTCTTGATCATTCATTCATAGTTTCGTTAAAATAATATAAAAAAAATTGTCGTTTGTATATTATTAAAATGTTTATGGATGCTTTCTTGAAACAGATACTTGTCGATTTTTTTGTAATCAACGATGCAATGAAACCGTGACACTAATATTATTGTAATAATTTTGTTTTTTTTGTAGATAACGTAAAATATTGTAAATGTCGTTACTTCTGTTAACTCTGACGAGTTTCTTGCGCCCATTCTTCCTGTCAGTTAAAAGACGTCCCGATTGTTAGGTAGATAAAAATGAACTTATTTTTGTAAAAAGTTTTTTTTTTATTTTTCATTATTATCAGTAAACACTCAAATTAACTCGTGTGTACGAGTGAATCCATGATTCAGCTAAAACAGTATCAAATTTGCATGTTTATATTACCGCAGTTATTCGATTTGGTCGGTTTAGGTGATAAACTTGCGCCCACTTTGCGTGATTAAAATCGGTGTTGCCTTTACGAGAGTTTATGGTTAACGTTCGTAATATTTTCATTTGTAAACCACAAGTGCTCGCAGTTTATAATTTAAAGGGACATTTAGAAGGTTTCTTTATAACATTGGTTAAGCTAATGGTCTGCTTAAATCTGATGAACATTATTTTAAGCAGTTACAATATTTTTTTATTAGATAATTACTCAATAGTAAAGAATGTTACAAAATTATGAAGTCTCCTCAAAAAAAAAACCCTAATTCAAGCTATAAACTTGTTGCCTAACCGTATTTATTGAACTATTAACTAGTAATGTACTGATTGTCGTTTTTGCTATTAATTTACATGCTCAGTCATTTAGAACAGGTGACAATATGGTCCCACGTTAGGCGCCAATTTTACATATGTTGTTTGATAGTTGGCGCTTGTAATATTATTAGTTGCAAGCCACAAGTGCTTGCAGTTTCTAATTAAAAGAGGAATTAAGAAGAGGCTTGGTTAAGGCAATAGTTTGCTTTAATCTGTTCAACAGTAGTTTAAGCAGTTCAAATAATTTTTATTGCATAATTACTCAATAATCCTAGTGTTACAAAATAATAGAAACTTTCAAATAAGCCCTTATCTAAGCAAAAACTTGCTGTCTAACCATATTCATTTAAATTCTAATGTAATTATTATATTTTTGGATTTAAAATTATGCGCGCAATCATTTGTAAAATTGACAATATGATCCCGCTTTGGGCGCCATTTTTTCATTTGTTTATCTATGGCTGACGTTAGTAATGTTATTATTTCATAAGCGCCAGGAGTTTAGCATTTGAACGGATGATGTTTCCTTTATAACGTAGGTTAAGCTAATGGTCTGCTTTAATCACATCAAGAATATTTTAATCAGTCCCAATTTTTTTTTATTTCGCTATAACTACTCAAAAGTCAAGAAAGTTACAAAGGTTAGAAATCTCCCCAAACAAGCCCTAACCAATTAGGGCTAATTCAAAGCTTATTAAAAGACAAACTAATAATGTACTGATTGTTTTTTGGATATTTATTTTTACACTCTCACGTACATTACACATTTAAATAAAACAACTTCTTAACTTCATTTATAATGCGCACAGTAAAGGAGTGGAACTCCCTTCCTGCGTCTGTATTTCCGAGTACTTATGACCCGTCTGTTTTTAAAGCCAGGGTGAATAGGCACCTTCTGGGTTAGCTCGTTCTTTCGTGGATTCTGTCTCTGCCCCAGGGCTTGATTGAGATCAAGAGCGAACCCATTCTTAATAATAAAAAAATACTTATTTGGGGTTTTTAGCGTATAATATATGTTTATCATGACGTTTCGACTCCTTTACATGAGCCGTGATCACAGTATGACTAAGACAATGCAACGTAAGGATTAAATATACATTATTTGCAAAAAAACCCTAAAACACGTGACAATATGGTCCCACGTTGGGCGCCATTTCGCCACGCGTTCTATAATCTAGCTCACGTTATTTACCTAATTATATACCTCATATGGTCCCTCAGATAAATTACATGCACCGTCAACTCTCATTTCACAGCTATGACTATTCCTACCCAATGCGTTTAATTAATTCCAACTACAACATTTTACATTAATCCTGGATGATAATTGATTTTCGGTTGGTCTGCCCTTTGTGACCAATTGTCAATACGGTATTGAAGCTAGTGAAATGGTATGACTGGTATTTGCATGGAATGTTCATCAGTATTGCTACATAACTTTAAACTGGTTCTGAAACAAATAAGGAGAATGTAAATATAAAGAAAACATACAAAAGTAAAACAAAATGTTTTATAGCTTTAACAATAATATAAACAAATATAATGTGATTTTATGATTTATTATTTATTTATTATTTATTGCAGAAAATAGTACATATGGCGGACCTTAAGGCATTCTCTACCAGTCTACTGGAGAATTAAGTACAGAAACAGTAAAAGGCGGTGCACACTTGTTTGATTTAAATTATTGAAAGTAACCGAATACAACTAAATACAACGAAACACATTTATGTCATCGGAAAATAACAAGATCCGGAAGTTTATAAATTTCCTAGGAAAATTATAAACTTTCGTAGGATTCTAAACGAGAGATAAATTGTATTATTTTACGCCCATATTTTCGCAAATTGATAAACTTACCGAACTCACGCGTAAAATAATAAATAAGCAAGTTTACCACAGATCTACGAAAGTTTTATAGTGGTCATGACCAAAATACTAAGAAGTCGGAATAGAAAGAGGAAACAATTAAAAATGTCTTTAAAATGATAGAAGATTTTAATAAATATTTCTTATATTCACACCAATTAGCCTAGCCCAAAGTAAGTACTGTAAAGTTTGTATTATGTAAACTAGAGTAACGAAAAGACATACATATATCATAAATAAATAAGTAATATTTATAAATACCCATCACTCAGGTACAAATGCTCGTATTCATCACATAAACATCTTCCCTCCAGGACCGTCGGTCGGTGCGAAAGGCAGGATCGCTACCGTTGTACCAAACGGTATGTAATAACTATCTTATAATTATGCGTATTATTTTATAACTTTTGTTGTTTCTTATTAATAATAATATGCCTCCTTTTCTGAAGTCTAATCTCTCTAATGTATCTTTTAGATTTACCCTCTTCCCACTTCGAAGTTTATTAACAATGCGTTAGGCATTATCGTTAACTTTTGATTGACGCTCGTTGTGTCTACTGAAGCGAGTTTAACTATAAACTGTTAACTGTTCTACTTTATTGTTTTGTTTACTCTGCTTTACATTCTGCAGTTAACTTTAACTAGCAGTTACTTTTGTTATGTGCATAACTGCGTTTTAAAGGATATGCAGCTTTCATTAAATGGATGTTTACTTAATAATATAAACCAGACTATTTCGTTAACTTAACGTTAATAATAATAATAATAATTAATTGTAATTGCATTGGAAATATCTTTTGAATGTATTTTAGAATTAAATGGTTACTTTTATTTTATAGAAATTAGGCATGCGCTTGACCACTATCTCGCCTAATGGTAAGCGTCGATGCGATCCAGGATGTGACGCGCTTGCCTAGAAGATACCTATTCACTCGTAACTTGCAGACCCCTAAATTGTATTGTAACTAATTTTTAGTAACGCAATTTTTTTTATCTTAAATTCAATGTGACCAGAGACCTTAGTGTGAGTTTACGCATTCGATACTCGTTATCGAGCGCGTTACAGTATTCTATGAAGATTCATAGTTCATGTTGGTTACCGCTAGGGGCGCTTATACAAAATCTATAGCAATATTTTATGCAGACTATATCTAGTTTCAAAGCGTAAACTCGCACTAAGGCCTCTAATCACAGAATATTTACTTAAATATGATTATTTCTATAGCATTTTGAAGTGAAAACTTCTTTAGCATCGTTGTGATTTGAAAGTTAATGAAACGGAAAAGCGACAGTAACAAGAGACAGACACATAAATTCATAAGATGTAACGTAGGAGAAAATGAGATATGAAGCATTATGTACGTGTGTTAATACGTGTTTGTGTGCGCATGCGTAGTACAAAGCTTGAGAGAAGGCATCACAACAACCGTGGTATTTTGTATACGTGTACGTATTACTTTTGAAGGTTTCTCTTCTACCACGTGAGAATTGCACACATGCTTTTTTTTCTAGAAAAAATAGTAAACTTAGTTGTCTGAAGCATAAGGCGAAATACGAACACAAAATCTTTTGGGCTTGTGATTGAGTATTAAGCTACCGAGACCTTGAGAGACCTGTTAAATTTATTTAAAGTTTCGGACTTTTAATATCAGCGTAAAACATTTACAACTATCTAATAATCGCTAAGGAAGAAACTAGTATATAGACGTGCTATAAATCTAAATATATATATATATATATATATATATATATATATATATGTTACCGGCAATGTGTATAATTCAGGTATTGTATACAATCCCTAGGTAATGTATACAATCCCTGGGGCGTCCAGGCTATGTATGAAATATCATGAATATCATTGTCCATTTCATACTTTACCTAGGTATTGTATACAATTCCTAGGGATTGTATAGAATACTTGCTGGTTCACCGGTAATGTGTAAAATAAATAAATCTTAAGACTAAACTAATGTTAGGTAAGCCGGTTAATATCAATAAATCTTAACAGACTTACTTATCAAATAGCGGACAAATAAAACATGTTGTATTTACTTGAAATAAACTTTAGGTTAGGTTAGGTTTTTTTTTTTTTTTTTTCCCTCATCAGTCGGGGGTCCTAGTTGAAGCATCATACACCAGGAGTTAGGTTAGGTTAGGTTAGGTTGCGTTTTTTTGCGTTCGAGTGTTACATTACCTGCTGCAAGTTTGGCATTGTATAGAATACCTAGGTAAAGTGTAAAATAAATTCTATTTCATACTTTACCTGCCCGTTTTAGTTATTCTATACATTGCCTAGGTATTGTATACAATACCGGATTATACACATTGCCGGTAACATATACATAAATATGATTATTAGATAGTCACTTACATGGTCATTAGTATTACGAATATCAATACTGTGTATATCAGTACTCAATATTAATGACGGATGTCAATATAATTATTGGCATCTCATTAGGACTCGCGACATATGTTACGTCGGTGCAGTAATGCTGTTTCATTACGCAATATACATATACGCATAGAAATATGTACGAATACACACAACAAGCCTGTTTTGTCACTGACAATACGTTTACAAAATTCAGAGATATAAAATAGGGGCTCAAATATAACAGTATATGGACCGGAACCATTGCTGCCTACATCCCAATTCAAAACTTGGCTACGCCGTAACACAGAATAAATACACCTCAAAGAATGGAAAACCACTGAAGGATGTAGGCAAACAAAGAATGCAGTTCCGGTGGCATCAAAAAAGTTGACCCGCAACCTCATCAAACTAAAAAGGACAAAGTTCGCACAGTTATTGGCTTAATAATATGGAAATTAGGTTCTGGATCAAAAACAACTGGTTATAATTGAAAATATTTTATATTTTATTCGTTTAAAGTATTGCACTAGAAAGCGATAGTGTCCATCTCAAAAACAATGTAAAGTGACAGCTCCAATTTGCGAGCAAATAAAAAAGAAAAATAAACGTAGAAAGAAGGTACGATATGAATGTGATATTCAGAATGATCGATTTAAAGACTAGTATTTAGGGATGCTTACCTAAATAAGGAAGACATTCATTTTAGTTAACAAGTAAAACATATTTATGATTGATTTATTTTTGCAAATGAAAACATAATTCCAACACGCCCCCTCAAAAATTAATCAATAAATTTTAAGCTTAATGCAAATATCACCTCTACAGATCGCTATTCAACTTTCTAGTGCTTCCTGGGAGTATATACAAAATGGCCCAACATTCATTGCAATTGATTAGGGAAACCCAGGTAAAACCTAATCAGACCATTACATTCTTAGTGTAATTATTTACAAACTTAAAACAAAGTCATTTACCAAACACTTAAAAAAAAAAAAAAATTAAATTAATTAATTATAAAGTATTTATATTAATCCCATTTTAATTCTCATTTTCTGGTAAGTGACTGCAGGTAACGGCTTTGTTAATGCATCTGCTAATTGTTGACCAGATGGAATGTATTGCAATTTAATCACGTCCTTTTCTACTTGTTCCCTTGAAAAATGATATTTTATATCAATATGCTTGGATCGTTTGTGATTAGTAGGGTTGTTGGCAATACTTATACAGCCGTTATTATCTTCGTAAATTATAATGGGTTGATTTATATCTATTTTAATGCTAAGAGCAAGAGATTTAAGCCACAAAGCTTCCCTAACAGCTTCATACAATGCCATATATTCGGCTTCTGTAGAAGATGCCGCTACCGTTGTTTGACGTTTTGTGTTCCATGTAATTGTACACTGATCAAAAAGTTTAAACAAATAACCCGTGGTACTTTTTCTATCATTCGTATCACTACCGCCCCAGTCTGAATCTACATAGCCGCACACAACTTTATTAAATTCACCCCTTTTATATGTTAATTTTAAATCAATAGTGCCTTTCAGATACCTTAAAACCCTTTTTAGACATTTCCAAAGTTCTTCGTTATTTTTGTTTGTGTAGCGGCTCAGTATATTCACGCTGGCGCTTAGATCAGGTCGTGTACATAACATGAGGTACATCAAACATCCAATGACATTACGACAAGGAGCGTTATATTTTTCATCTGAATTTAATGCTTCATAATTCAGTTTGCTTTCTAATGGTGTATTTACAGGCTTGCAATCCTGCATATTAAATTTTTCAAGAACTGTTTTAATATATACACTTTGATCGAGGGCTATAGTGTCCTCGCTTCGACTCAACCTAATACCGAGAAACAGCTTTATGGAATTTAAATCTGTCATTTCAAATTTACACATTAAATATTTTTTGAAGTTATTCACTGTATCATTTTCTGCACATGCAATAACTAAATCGTCTACGTATAATATAACGTATATATTTTTATTTATATCGCCTTTATCTAAAATATATAAGCACCTATCAACTGCCGAATTCTGAAGTCCTTTTTCTTTTAACGTTTGTTCAAATACTTTAAACCAGCATCTAGCAGCTTGTTTCAGCCCATACAACGCTTTGTTTAATTTGCATACACAATTAGGCTGAGATTCAACACCATCAGGAACCTTCATATATATTTCTTCCTTCAAGTGGCCATTTAAGAACGCAGTTTTAACGTCCATGTGATGTAGCAATAAATTATTTTGATTTGCAAAACTAACTAAAAATCTGAAACTAGCTATTCTGGCTACAGGAGCAAAAGTCTCATTGTAGTCTACCAAATATTGCTGACTAAATCCTCGAGCTACTAGACGCGCCTTGTAACGTAAAGGATTTCCGAATTCGTCATGTTTGATAGTGAAAACGCATTTGGAATCAATAATATTTCTATTTTCAGGCGTAGGCACCAATTTCCAAGTGTTGTTTATAGAAAGAGAATTAAGTTCATCTCTAATAGCCTTTTCCCAATGCGATCTATCTTCGCGAGTCTTAATCTCTTCATATGAACTCGGTACTTTATTTAAAATAGACTGTGCACATAATAAATAATCACTATCATTATCAAATTCTTTATATGAGATAGGGGTACGACCTTTAAGCCTATCACTCCTTCTGATTTCACTATTTTCTTCAGTGACTTTAGTATCTACTTGCATAGTAGGACAATCAGATTGTATTTCAGGCGTATCCGTTAATTTCCGGATTTTAGCAGGACTTTCGTCCTCATCAGATTTAGTTTCTGATTTATTACTGTCAGTGCATTGCTTTTGTGACACTGATTCCGACGGCGTGTAAGGCCTATCAGTTTTGTCACGGGAAATTGTGGCGCCATTCCCTTCAAGCCCTAGAAGAGGTCTAGACTTTAAGAAATTTGTTTCATCAACAACAATGTCCCTGACAGTTACAAATTTGCCACTATTGGGATTCCAAACTTTATAACCGTTTGGTTTGTAGCCTACCAGTATCCCTTTCCATGACCTGATATCAAATTTATTTCTACTGGTTTTGTTATGTACAAAAACGGTTGACCCAAAAACTTTTAATTATTTAATTTGCGGCCTTTTACCATGCCACATTTCAAATGGTGTTTTAGGCTGCTTCAAGGCTCTAGAGGGCGTTATGTTAATTAAATAAGTAGCAGTAAGAACTGCTTCACCCCAAAATACTTTATTTAAATCAGCACCATTTATCATTGTCCGCGCTTTTTCAGTAATCGTGCGATTCATACGCTTTGAAACACCATTCAACTGTGGCGTCATAGGAACCGTTAAATGATAAGTAATCCCTTTTTCAAAACAGTAGTTTTTCATGTCGGTAGATAAATATTCTCCACCGTTATCGCAATAAAGATTCACTACTTTAGAATTAAATATCGCTTCACCTTTGGCTACATAGTCTTTAAAAACTTGAAATACATCTGATTTATATGTAATCAAATATGTCACACAGTAATGAGTATACTCATCTATGAATGTTGCAAAATAGTTTTTGTCATCGACTGTAGAAGGAGTGATAGGTCCACATACATCAGAGTGCACAATAAATAACGGTCGTTGAATATGATCTTTGTTTTTAACTTTATTAAAAGGTAGTCTTGTCTGTTTCCCATTTATGCAATTTTCACATAAATCATCATTCGGCACAACAGTTTTAATTTGGTCTATATCATCAACCATTTTTTTATTTTTCAAATCTAAGAATTTGTTCTTACTAATGTGACCTAAACGCTTGTGCCACAAATCGTAAATATTTTTGTCATTATTGCCTACATGGGACACAGAGCGACTTTGTACAGACACAGTAAAATCTAAAACAATCAAATTATGTAAAAGCTTACCTTTCATAATAATTTTACTATCTTTGAATATTTGGGCACCTTCCTGGTTGAATATTATGGTCATACCTGCACGTTGCATTTTTGGTACAGATAGCAGGTTGTGTGGTGCCTCAGGACAGTACAGCACATCCTGCAACGTTCCTGGAATGCCCAAACTGCTAGTCAGAGTGACTGTCCCCTTCTTCATGGCTGTAATAAATTCACCAGATTTTGCAACTGATATTTTTAAAGGAGTAGGTAATTCTGAAAAAGTAGAGAACAAATCTTCCCTGTTAATAATATGATCCGAAGCGCCGGAATCTAAAATAAATGTAACATTTGTCCCCATATCTTTGTCTCCATAGTCTCCGGCCATGAAAACGAAACCTGAAAAATCGCTTGATGTCGTAGGCTGGTTCTGAGTTAGCTCAACTGTTTGAACTGTTCTCGTTGTATTCTCATTTTTCTTCTGGTTAATTCTTTTATAATAAAAACAATCATTAATAACGTGACCTCTACGACCACAGCGATAGCACTTGATGAAATTTGTCTTTTTCTTCGCTTTATATTGATTAAATTGTTTTTGCCTATTATAATTTTGCTGTTGTTTTGTATTATTTGGTTTTTGGTTAAATTTATTAGTTTTATTTTCTGTCTGCAATACTTTCATACTTGTGTCACAACTCTCATTCTTCAGCTTCACTTCGTGGTCGAGCAATCTCGTCTTAACAAATGCCAGTGTTAGGCTGTCTTCAGACAACGTCTCGATTGCCGTTATGACACCGTCGTAAGCCGAAGGTAATGTAAGAAGGAGATGCGCTACTTTGTCAGTCTCATCCAATCGTGCACCGCAGCTAATAATTCCGTCACCAGATCATCAAAAGTTGTGAAATGTTTAATTAATGGTACATCACCTTGTAACTTGAGGGTAAGAAGTTTTTTCCGTAACGCCAATTGCGTCGCAAGACTTTTTCTCTCCTACAAACTATCTAAATTTTTTAATATTTCTCTGGCAGTAGATTCTTCTTTTGCAAAACCCAGGAATGAGTCCGACAAATATTCCACTATAACACTTTTTGCTATACCATTGCTTTTCTCCCATGAAGTGCTACGAATAGCGGGTTCTTCATCTATAGTTTTCAAAACATCCAATTCACAAAGTAGTGCTCGTACGCGAAACTTCCAGATACTATATTTCTCACCGTCGAAAGGTTTGATGTTCCGTTTCGGTTTCAAATTTTCCATTTTTTAAAACCGTTGGAAATTCAATTTACGCAGAGGAAAACTACACTTTTTCGTTTCAATACGCGAGACCTGGGCCCGTAACCTATGGAAATTAGGTTCTGGATCAAAAACAACTGGTTATAATTGAAAATATTTTATATTTTATTCGTTTAAAGTATTGCACTAGAAAGCGATAGTGTCCATCTCAAAAACAATGTAAAGTGACAGCTCCAATTTGCGAGCAAATAAAAAAGAAAAATAAACGTAGAAAGAAGGTACGATATGAATGTGATATTCAGAATGATCGATTTAAAGACTAGTATTTAGGGATGCTTACCTAAATAAGGAAGACATTCATTTTAGTTAACAAGTAAAACATATTTATGATTGATTTATTTTTGCAAATGAAAACATAATTCCAACAAATAATTGGACATGGCCCTTTAAACAAGCATCTATTTACAAAAAGTGTGACTAACAGCCCTCTCTGCAGAGGCTGCATGGAGGCAGAACAAACTCATCTCACTCAAACTAACTCACACGGCACGTGCTTATGGAGTGCAGGAGCGTGGAAGATCAACGGGCACAGCTTCTTCAATCCCCAACATCACACTCTCAGGCCTACAGCAGCCTGAAAAGGCTGCTAACCTTCTGGAATAAATTGGGTCGGCTGAAGTAGGAAGAAAAACCAAGATAAGCCAATGGCCCAAACATGATTATTAGGAATTGAATTTTCTTATTTTTAAAGTAGGGATAGATGAATTCGAAACAGTATAAAAAAAGTACTAGAAAATATCTACGGGACCGGAGTGGACTGACATACGAAGGATTCGGGTTCAAGTCCCGCCTGAAAACAACTTTTCGAGTCGATTGTTTCTAGTACTATTGTATTAAAATATATTATATAAGATAGAATTGACAATGCAAAACATAAAATAAAATTATTGCGTTTACATTAGTTACCATTTAATTCCATCACCCTTACAAAAGATTTTTCCAATCCGACGTAACACAATTAATCCTTAAAATCCTCAATAAAAGTAGATTATCAGACGGCCACTCGGACAAATTGTGTATTAATATTTTATGTGGCTGTTCACACCGTTGCCCCTGCCATAAAACTGTCATCGTGGTAAGACAAACGGCGTGGACTTCTTATGGGTGATTTAGGCCCTGGATTAAGGGATGGTGGTCGCTCTACTGTCTAACTAAGCATGGGAATCTATGAAGTGGATCAAGTGATAAGATTAGTGTTAAGTGATTAGGGAAGTGACATTAATTTTATTTGATTTATGTCCGAATTAAATGTGTCATAAAATTACATTATCAAAATCAATAAAATAAAAGTTACGTAATAGAGTTTAGTTCTAGTTGTTTAAATAAATAATATATATACCTCTGCTATATATAAAAAAATAAAATTATCTCTATCGCATCGGCGTTATGTGCAAAAGTCTTGAATATTAATAGTTACTTTAGCTTGAAGTAATTAATTTGGAATTCAGACAATATATTATAGTATTTTTACAAAGAAAATTAATTTATATATTTATTTCTTACACTTTCGTGCACGTTACATGTTTAAATAAATCAACTTTTTCCCGGTTTTTTGAGTCATCTTGTTATAACGCTCCTGTAAAGGAGTCGAAACGTCAGCATTAAATATAAATTATGCGCAAAACACCGTGAAAAAGTAGTTTATTAAAAATTTATTGATAATGAACCTAAAATTAAACTTTTCAGAAAACTTTTGTGAAAATGAGTGAAGGTAATGTCATTTTCTTTAATAACTGTACCGCTAATTTATGTTTCTTGAACTTAGCATCTTTAGTGAAGCAGCATAAGATCCTTAAATCAAAAAAATCTGTTCATATTAAAGGAAGAAAAAAAACTGCCCTTGCCGAGTTTCTTGCGGCTTTTTATCGGTATAAGGTCTCCCATCGTACGACTTAGGAAGCCATGGCACAGTTGTTGACAATCAATAAATGTATTTTTAATGATAATATTGAAGAAAAAGCGTTTTTGACGACCGTTTGGTGCAACTGTAGCGATCCTGCCTTTCGCACCGAACGGTCCTGGGTTCGAATCCCGGAAGGAGCAGATATTTGTATGATGAATACGTCGTATCATGGGTGTTTATATATATTTATATGAATATTACATATTTACCTATGTATCATATATGTATGTTTACCCGTTACCCTAGTATCCATAACACAAGCCTTTACAGTGCTTATTTTGGGCTAGGCTAATTGGTGTGTAGGTATGTAACCTTACATAACTAATGTAAGAAATATTTATTTATTTAGTTACTTATTTATTAATCTTCTCTGTGGCTCATTACTTAAATTTCAGTCTAAAATTGCGAAGCCGGAATCACTAACAAATTATTTAATCAATTCTAAAAAATCAAAGTTCAAAAGTATACAGCCCTTGAAAAAGTTAAATCTTTGTTCCCTTCGGTGTGGAGATTATGGGTTCATGGGGTTCGAAAGCCAAGCTCTTTTTAAAAGGGACAAAAGATATGGCAGCTTCTTCAGCCAACGTTTAAATATATCCAACGAGGAAACACTGTCAGCCTTTGGGCATCTTTCTCAACAGTAGCGGTAAGGCTGGTTTTTGACTAGTTTTCAGTTTTTTTGTTATTTTATTAAATGTGTATGTCATAAATATTGTATTATTACATTTCTTAATTGTTCAGTTATCTACTACGTATATGTTAACTTAAGATCTTTGATAAATTTAATTCATTTAAATATTCGAAAAAAATCCTAAAAATTCTAACTCTCCCTGTACTAAATTTAGAGACAGAGTATTTCCATTAAAGAGCCCATATAATCACCACTGCAATGAAATTTCCAAATCCACGAGTGATTCAACGTTTGCTTTGACATTGGCCTAAGGCCTCCTGCAATAGGAATCCTAGAAACGTTTAATCTACCTAAATCTGGTCTGACATCTGCAGTCTATCATTGGTTTCTCTTTGTCATAAGTACAATCAGCGTTAAATATTTCAGGTCAAATACTTCATCATCATAAGCATTTTTTTGTCTGAAAGATGTCCACTGCTGAAAGATTTGCCGTAATAATAATATTTTTATAATACAATAATAATATTTTTTACATTCACGCGAATTAGCTTAGCCCAAAGTAAGGACTATAAGCCTTATGTTATCGATACTAGATACGGATAGACATACATATATGTAATATTTAAAGAAATATATATTAATACCCATGACTCAGGTACAAATGCTAGTATTCATCACACAAACATCTGCTTCTTCCAGGATTCGAACCCAGGACCGTCAATGCGAAAGGCAGGATCGCTACCATTGCACCAACCGGTCATCAACCTCCATACTTGGCAGCTGGATAGGAGATCGCACAAAAGACCAGAATTCGTAAAACGCTATTGTCCATTTTGTGGTCTCTGGGTGTACGGTAAGTATACTCGCCTGAATAGCGAGGGGATGTCGGTTCGAGTCTCTTGTGACATCCGACACAAGTTGATTCGTAATAATTTCTTTAGATATAGAAGTTTGGCAGTTAAACACACACACCCAAACAGAGATGGACACATATTTGTTAGTAGTTTATCTTAAAATTAAACCAAAATAACTGAAAATAAAATATGTAATTATAAAGAAGGTTAAAAAATACTTACCAACCAAATAAGTATAAAATACTTGATTTTGTGGAAGAGTGGAGTCTCCTGACACAAGCCTATGAGCTTAAAAGGGGATTATAAAATATTTTGAATTTGTAAATAAACATGTAACAAACATTACACATTAATTGCGTGCATGAAATAACAAAATATTACAATTAATATAATGAATATTAAATTACAATGTTTTCAAATAATTAATTTTAAATAATTTCTAAATAATTAAATTAAAATTTTCAATAACCCACATACATTGCGAAATATTAAAAATATTTATTTGATAAATTATTACAATAGAAAAGTACTAGAAAAAATCGACTCGGGTCACAAGTAAATTCTCAGGCGGGAATCGAACCCGCAACCTCTGGAAATCTAATTGAGCTACCGAGCCTTGTAAACACTCGTCAAAATTTTCTAGTACCTTCCTGATTTTACGCTGTAGGTCAGCGTTGTTTCATCAATGAGAGGAACTTTCTACTATAATAATTTAGCTTATAAGATCGCATTGAAAACGCATAAAATATAAAAAAATTATAAAACTGAAAATATTTATTTTTTAAATCAATTTCTAATATCTACCTATATGGATTATATAATATCAATTTATATAACTCAATATAGACCCCGCAAGGGGTAAAGGCCTCCTGCATTATACTCCACTTCTGTCTCTTTTGATTTTGTAATCCAATTTCCACTGTTTTTTCTCATTATTTCAACTCATTTTTCATTCGGTCTACCTCTTTTCCTTTTGTTTGTCAGTCCTTATCAGATAGTTACTCTCTTTATCCATCCTTCCTCGTCCATATTGTTTCAAAGCATCTATTATTACAGATATTCTACAGACATATTTCTCGCAAATACCATGAAATACAATTGTGCTAGCCCGTTGCGTGTTCCTGTACATCCGGATATTACAGGCTGGACACAAGCGTAGCACGTCACCAATAAACCGAACAAGCGGAGAGGCGTTTAATTAGAAAGATCGCCTGGAGCCATGCTACGTGAATGCAAGCCTATATTGCCGGATCTCTTGTAACTGTGATATGTTAGAGTAGACATTGCGAATTTAGCTGAAATATAGAGAGCACTTCGACCGGAAACATTATTTGAATAGATATAATACCTTTTTTATAATAAACTTAAAAGCCGATAGCATACACGAAGGGTTGCCAGCCTATCCGTTTTTAAAGGACAAATACAATTTAGGGGTCTTCAAGTCATGGGTGAATAGGTATTTTCTAGGCAAGTGCGTCACATCCTAGATTGCATCGTCGATTACCATCAGGCGAGATAGTGGTCAAGCGCCTATCTATTAACATTAAAAAAAATACATTTCGGAAAGTGTGCAAAAGAAATGTACTGCTTTATTCCACTGCTCCCATATTTTCATTGGAGAAACAGACGTACAAATAGGCGCTACCATTATATGGTTGATATACCAAAGAGTCGCACTAAGCCTTTTGATTAGACTATTATCATCCGTACTGCCAAAGAGTGGAACTCCTTGCTTGATTCCCTTTTCTGACAAATACAATTTAGGGGTCTTCAAGTCACGAGTGAATAGGTATCTTCTAGGTAAGCGCGTCACATCCTAGATCACATTTCTATTTATGACATTGAGGCATAATTTAATTAGTTTTATATAAGAATTTGAGATTTTGTTCTAGCATAACAAATTGTGAGTTTATTGTTATACATTTGTCTTGTAATGTACAACCGTTTATGACCAGCTAGTGTATTGAGAGCGAACTTCTGCAACGAGCATGTGTATGTTTAAAAAAAAAGTGTTGCATCTGCATTTATTTGCGGGCGGGCAGTGCTTTTTGCTTGTTCTTTGCGAAAGTAAGCTTAATATTTTGTTTATATAAATAAATATTTTTGTTAAATTGTGACATAATCATTTTTATACAAACACAAAAGGGTATTTGGTTCAACACAAATAATTTTATGACTAACGTTTATTCAAAATTTAATTCAGTAGGTATACCTTTTTCAAATAATGGTTTTATTTCTAATTTATTTTGGCATAAAATCAAAAGGCATAATTTTCTTAGGTTAGTTATTTTTTATTCATTACCAACAGGCAATTTATATCATATTATGCCTATTAAATATACCTTTTGTTAGCATATATCAAAAATGGAACATACTAAAATATAAAGTGCTCTAGTTTATGGTGCAAAGTTATTATTTTCACCTAGCAACACTAAACCTCGCGCCATTGTAATGTTTGTCGTTGATTGTGACTTCACTTTTTTTCCTGACATCGAACGAGGCTGGTCGAGTGCGAATTATACCAAGCTGTGGAGAGTTGTATCGAGAGAAGGAAGAATAAATTGTTGTACACTTCTAAAATATCTTATTATTTCAATACTTTCATGGCTTTTTATGTCAAAACTGGGTACCAATTCCATATAGATTTTGTAATAGGTATAAAGTATTGTAAATCTGATTACAATCTCTCAGTCCAATTGCCGTGGATATCAGATATTGGACTTAATTACGTAAATACACGTACTATCGGCGCCATGTTCTTGGTTATGACGTCATACAGGCGACGCAAATGCATTCGGTACTAAATATCCGAATCGTAATGGGCAGTTGTAGGGTAGGTTCTGTTGAAAGTTTATCGATACTTGTCGATAAATAATATAATTTTCGTAAATATATTCTTAAGTAGATCCGGATCTTGCTAGCCTTTTGGTGCAACAGTAGAGATCCTGCTTTTCTCACCAATGGTCGTAGGTTTGAGTAACAGAAGGAACATACATTTGTGTGCAATAAAAGCATTTTTAGATGCGCCATAGTATTTATATATATATATATATATATATATATATATTCTGTGTATCATATAAAATGTACTCGTTACAATAGTATCCACAAGTATTTATATCCAAGTATGATATCCACAAGCCTACTTATTTTGGGCTACGCTAATTAATAATAGAATTTCTTGTTCATACTAGTTGATTTTGTTAATTACATCAGCTCATTCGGTCGCAGTGAGTGTAGTTCAATTGGAGTTCATTCTATTGGATTATCGTATTACATCAGATAAAGCGGGAATTTTTCTTGTATTTACACTCTCCTAAAAATTATTTTCTTAAATAACTTATAACTTTTAAATGGAACAAACTTAACATATTATAACCGTGTATTCTAAATTAACAATAGTTGCAAGACACTCTCACAGATACTTATAAAATTTGGATATAAACGGTATTATTTTTATATTAACAATTTGTAAACACTTTAAGAATTAATCATAACTCCATATTGCAAGCTAATGCTTGTGTTACAATTGGGTTCACTTTCTTAATTATGTTTAATAGATATGAATTGAACGCGGTCCCTTTTTTCTAAATGGACAATGCAATCTTTTCAATACTCGTCTTTTCCTACTACTGTTAACAATTTTACTTTTTTATTGTTTTAAACTTTCATGGTTATCCACATTAAATTAATTAAAATTGGATCTTTATAAGTTTTTCATCATAGCGACTTTGATAGATGCGGATATTAAATTAATATTATTGTAACTTTTCATCCACTACTTCTAGAAATTATACTCTTTTCAACAGAGTGCAAGGGAAACGTTAGTGATGGTCCATTACCTCATTATTTAAATCCTCATTTCACTTATCGATAAATGCTGTTACATCACTAGTAAATGATAACACAGTTGCCTATACACCTATCGGTTATCAGATGTCACCATCTCATATGCGGAAACCGCATTCTGCTCCTATTCGACAATTATATTCCGCATCATTCCCCTTACATCTGGATCGAACCAGTTACCACCGGTCTCTCAATATGGGCGTGCTGTACCTGGATAAAGTTCTTAGAATACTGGACACGTGGATTTAGCCCACGGCGATATGGACAATGACCACGACTGGATTTCAGTAAGGCCAAAGGCCGTAAAGGCCGTCTTTGTTTTGTCAAAGCTAAAGCAGATTTAATAGTTGTGTGCCTTTTGTTTGTATTCAAATTGGACTTACTGGCGTCATAATAAGTCTCGCTTTGGACGTGAGTGGTTTCCATTGTTGTCTTTGGTGACGTCTAATTAAATTTATCGGTTGGAGCTACGGGGGTTCGGATTTTGAATATGTATGGTGCCTTTACATCTGAAATTTTCGAAATATTTGGGACGATTTGGGATAGAAGTGTAGTGTAGTAATTTTTGCTGATTCCGCAAGCGTGTTTATTGAAGTTTATTCCATAAGGATTATTATTTAAATAAGGCGCCCGATTTGAAAAAAATATAAAGAGTAAAATTTAATGATCGAATGACAGCGTTACGTTTTTTGTGCTGTCAATGTCTGTCATGCGCACCTTTCACTTTTATTATGAAGTATAGTTTAATTATTTTCTGTGTTAATTTAAAGATAATCGTTCCTAAGGAGAAAAATCCAGTCGTGAGTCAGAATTGATACACATACTCTTTTATTTTTTAATATTGACGTTTTATAAGGTGTTCGTAAAAAGTATTTTGAAGAAAAAGTAATTTGTTTTAAATTATTTGGAAATTTGGCCCACTTCTCGGAAATTTGGCATGGATATGTATATCGCTAAACAATGCAATATTATGATGACATGGAGCCGATTTGATGTTGGAGCTGGAAGGTTACCATAGGAACTCCGCAATAAAATGACACAACTGCATCGAGTTTGGGCTTTTTAAATTTTCAGTTCGTTTCATTAACAATAATGTTTTTTTTAAAGTTTTTTTTAACTTTTATCTTGTTCCCAATGAATAATTCATAACAAAACTCGAGATTTCAACTCAATTAAAACCTCAATGAATAAGCAGAATAGTGGAGGAGTATCTCCATCTTACTGAATGTTTCACTTAAGTTCATTTGCATCGGGCAGCAGTTAGAGGCCATTATTGAAATTTTATGAGAGTTTGATTATATTCAGTAGACCGCTATTAGAACACTGGACAAGGGATTATTGGTAAGCTCGGTTAATGTGGAATGGGTTACAATTCGAGTAATAAATATATTCAACTTAATTTAAGGTAGGAATTCCTTTAAAATGTTTACTTTATACTGTAAAGTTAATACAAAGGTGGTAATTTTATATAGTAGAAGTATAGCAATTAAGGAAGGACAGGACGTCCCTATTATATTTTTGCATAAAAAAGCATATATATTATACCAAATTAATAAATAAAATATAAATAGTTTATTATAACTTGGCAATTGAATTGTGTATGTGTTTATTTATGTGTTATTATATATTCTTAGACAATTGATGTTTATTTAATTGCTTTCATATATTGCTGTGCACTCTTAACACTGACCTTCAATTAAACTACCAAGCACCTTAAAAATCTGTCATTTATTTTAAGTGTTCCTTATGCTAAATGTCAGTGATCTTTTAATATTCAAGGTACGTACAAAATCGAACTTATTACCGATTGTTTAATAAAGTCGATCAAGAAGAAACTGCAATGTAATTAGTATAGTTATTTAATATGTAGTAATTTAACCGATAATTTTGCTGTAGTTCAAGGTAGAGCAGCTCGCTGAATGACGTAAGATGTTTCGAGACCGAGTCCCGCTAGAGTTGATTTTTTAAAAAAAAATATATATATATACAGAAAAAATTATTTTCGTTGTGTTTAAATTCTAAATCATGAATAATAAAAATTAAAAAAAAAATATTTAAAACATTCATCCGAGCAAATAAATTTAATAATGACATGTCATAATTTAGCTTTAATTTTAATAGTTCTCTTATTATTAACCATTATGAGACTGTTTCACGAATAAAATAAAAAAATAATAGCTATTAATTTTTATATATTTTTTCAATTTTTAGTAGAATCTTTTAAATGAAATTTAATAATATTTCAATTATATGTTATTCTGGTGTCTTATCAGTAGGTTAAGTACCAAAATAAAAAGAGGTATTTTTCCCTCATCGCGTTTCCTTCTCCATACTAAGTTGGCTCACCTTAAGCGCGTAGACATCGATGAGTTATGTAATGGAAACCTGGTAATTGCACCCAAAGTGCTAACATGCATAATTTATACACCCCTGACTTATGTAGCTACAGCCTTCTACGTCAGTGATTCACAATGCTATGTGTTAATAAGAAATTTGCATGTGATGAAATATTATCATCCAAATTTTACCAAACTGTATTATTATCGTTTTATTTAATTTTGTTTTTCTCGTTTAATTTTGTTTTGTGGTGGATATTATTGTGTAATAATGGTGGATTATTAACCACTTAGTGTTTTTAAACATACAAGGGTGTTGGTAAGTAAAACAAAGCAGCGGAAGTTTTTTTTCCTGCTCTCTCAAGAAGTCCACGGGGAGGTTTTAGTAAAACCCCACACTTTACTAAAACCTAAAGAAGTTTTCACTTTAAAAATATAATTTTATCATACATTTTAATAGAAAACGTAGAGCACATAATGCAAATGTGCACGAGTAAGTCGGTAAAGGCAGACCAGAGCGAACTTTCAGGGACCAAAAAGAAGACATCCTGAAAAAAGACCATTTAAACGACGAGATTGTATGAATGGTTTGATGAGAGTTGAAGAAGCGAGACGTATGTCAGGATCGTGGAAATCTGTGACCTCTGCATATCGCTGCGGAAAAAACCGTGATTGTATACAATGTGTCCCGTCACCAGTGTCGGAGCCTTTAATGGTATTAAATATGGCATCTTTTATCGACAAATTGCCCCTCTAATTTTGATTTTCTCTTACGGCCGCCATTTTGTTTTCTTGGTAACCAAGACCTGGGCTCTCATACTAATTCGACCACCACTACTCATGTAAATGTTCTATCAACATTAAAAAAGTGTCATTTGATAGCTAAACATTAAGACAACAGTTACACAGCCATCATGTTTCAATTGTCATCGAATAAAAAATAGAAAAAAATAATTAAAGAAAAACAAATAGATTCATTTTTGTGTATTTTTTAATTATTGGCTTTTTGAGAAAAACCAAATTTGAGGGGCAATTTGTCGATAAAAAATGCCATATTTCACACCATTAAAGGCTCCGACACTGGTGACGGGACACATTGTATACATACAATACATGTAATTACATATGTAAATGCAAAAACATAAAAATCATAAATATCAGTTTACAATACAAAGAAAAATAATCACAAAACAATCAAATTACGATAATAAGAACAAAACGATGCTATTAAAATCCTCATTAGCGATGAAACCAAAATTGTTTCATAGCTTATTACGATAATTAACTTCACAAATAAAAAGAAAACCTTTTTTCCCCTCAATATTTGAATAAATTTAAAACGTAGGTATACAATTACATTATAATTGGCAGATTACAGTTGACATCTGACACTGTTTTTAGCAAGTGCAAAACGGGACTGACAGCTGAAGACTTAAAATCCGATAGATAAGGCGCCAGTAATTGCTCTCGTTTTTTAGCATTTCTATCTGATTCTTCTTTAACGTCACAGTTCTGACCAAGCAATTCTTTATTGCTTGCAATCTCCAACTTCTGTTTATAGACTTAAGGTTACAATTCGATTGGTGGTGAGCAGCATTTTTCCAGGACATTTGTGGGCATCTATCAGAATGGACAAGCGTTTTGTAGAATCGTGAATTGGACTGTGGTCGTTTTAAATCTGAACGATTTACGCGAAAATAATAGCTGGGAAGCGAACTGAAGGCGAGACGAATGGGTGTTTTTATCGTTCTCTTTTCAAATATTTTATTGGTTGGCTTGATGGATTTTGGTGTGTCCCGTCTTTGATGTTTTCCATTCATACTGTAAAATGTTACTAGCCTTTTAAAATCCTATTTAAATTGTAATTTTATTAACGATAATATGCGATGGCTTATTGTTGCAATGACAGCGACCCTGCTAATTACACCGAAGGTCCTGGGATCGAATGGTTTTAGGAATCTTATCCTAGTATCCATAGTACAAGCTTTGCTTTGTATAAAAATAATTAGAGTAAGTTATATTTAATTTATAAAAATTATAAATATATGTTTTGGACATAAAATTAAAATTTATTAATTTATAATGATAACGTAATAATTATTTTTAATTATATTCAAATTTACACATGCCCTGTTAGACATAGTAATATAAATATCTTTCGTCGTATTATATCACGCATTATTATTTCTTTACAAATGTAAAAACACAAATATAAATTAATTACACCTTTTTAAATCGCATCAACTTGATGTAAATTCTTCAAGCCTGTAATATTAATGTGCCAGCTCTATACATCAAGATGTCCATTTTTGCAATCAATTCTCTTGGTCTTTACAACATTTGAACAACATGAGACTTAGTGTATTCAATACTCGATAACTACGAGAACATTGTACCAAAGAAATATTTTAAGTTTGATCCTTTTCTAAAAATATTAAATAAATTCGCCATATTACCTTTAAATGATTTTTTTCGACATCTTCCATGGTTTTATGGTAACGTCACTTCTGGTTAGTATCCGATCTACGGCTGGGTCAATGAAGATAATGCATTTGTATATATTACCTCGGATCTGGGTGTTGTGGTACCGTTGTTGTTTCCGATTTCCATAAAATAAATGTTTTAATTATGCGTCTTCACAACAGCAAAATATCTGAAGATATGGTTACAAAAAAAAAATGATATCGACTCGTTGAGTCGAATCCAAATCCCCATCTCAATCCGGGCGAGTACTATTCCAATTATGTTACAGAGACGTTGACAGATTCGTCGATTTTTCCATTAATTTCTTAAGCTGACGCTCTAATTCTCTTCATGCGTCTAAAACATCAAAATAAAAAAGATATAAAGAAGAAACATGTATTTATTTCTTTGCCAGAGTTTGTGTTTCCTGAAAAACACAATTTAGGGGTATTCAAGTCACAAGTGAATAGGTATTTCCTAGGCAGGCGCGTCAAATCCTAGATCGCATCGTCGCTTACCATCAGGAGACATAGCGGTCACGCGCTTAACAAAAAAAAATCAACTAATTGATTTTTTCTAGTAATATTTTTTTTAGTTTAGTTATTAAAATCTAGCATTCAAATGCTTAAATGACAAAAATATAATAAACGAAAAAGTATTCATTACATCACACAAGACATAACAAGTTATAAGAATGACATGGAACCTGAAATAATGGATGACCTCCCATCTCTCTGGTGATCGCTTGACCAACAATTTATCAGGGAAATTTACATGCATCTGGAGAGATTAATGATCTCGCTTCGGTATCGCCAACGGGTAGCATTAATGGTCAAAGTTGTACCAAACTTATGACAGACCCGTGTGGAGTGTATCAATCATAATGTTTGTTTTCGATGCGAATTCAACTTGATATATGATTCTATAAATTGATTTAGATTGTATTCTAAAAAAGTGAAATGTTGAAGAACTTTCTGTTTTAAGAATATCTAAAGATTTTATTCTTCGTCAAATTCGTATATTAAATTTTATATAAGCTATAAACATGTAAATAAATGTAGCAAAATTCATTCTGAATGATTTCGAGAAGTTCATACATAAAATTGTTCCATCAAAACTTATTTAAAGATGGTGGATATTGCAGTACTGATATGTGATTAAAATACTTCCTTTAACTTACATAACCAAGAACTTATCACAAAAACTTTACAACCTTACAGCCTGTAGACTAAAAGTGTAATTGAACTTCTAAATAAACAATATCCATAGAGTAAAATAAAAGTAAAAACTCCCATTAATATACCAAACTTAGTAAATTAGACTTCTCAACAACATTATTAAGAAAAATAATAAATACTATTACCCGATATAAGCAAACTAGTCTCATTAATAAAACACAGTTTTTTGCAAATACATTTCTCAACAAAATTATCGACAAAGATAAATGTAACTGTCCGGTATAAGCAAACCAGTCTTATAAATGATACTCAAGTTCTAAATGAAACATCCAGAAAATAATCGCAAGGGTCAACGATCAGGAGCGTTCAAAAGAATACCCACACCCTAACAACTGTTACAACACATACAGACACCCCAGCAGATACCGAACAATACGCCCCAAGCGAAGGGGACAATCGGCTGACAGTAGGGTCACTGTCCTCTGATAGAGCCGCTGTCACTAGGATATTGAGCTAATATCAGTGGGTAATCCAATTAGGAAACCGTCTCTATGAATAGATAGATTCCTTTGATCTGAATCGTCTAGGAATCTGGAATTCTTGATTGTTATACAGATTTATATTCCTGTTGGTAGCGTATTAAATTACGTAACAATAATTCTGCAAATACAATTGCTGATTTCATAGCACGTAGAATACTAACTATACATATTTATAGATAAAGCAAATTCAATTATAAATGCAACAACTAATCGATGATACCAAAAATTAGAGTTTTGATTTCAAATTTTATTCGAAACATTAATTAGTGATTCCGTGTTAGTTTCTCACTTTTGGAACATAATCCGTCTCCCTATATGTAGCTGACACCTAAGTCTTAATATGGTTTCCCAAACACATAACATAATCATTATATACGTTGATCGGATTGATTAACTTCATTAATCAAAAGCAAAATACACTACACTACGTCATCCCACCCCATGAAAGTAAGTTTCATTTCAATTCCAGTTTTAAAATATTTTAATTTAATACTGTATGAATGAATTCTGCGAACATATCATTGTCTGTATGATTAGATATGTTAATAACATGTATATCAACTTGCTGGCGTTTTGGAAAAACGATAAGCAAGCTAGGACATTATTTTAATAAATAAATAAAGACCTCTCTTACATAATTTCGAATATTGAAGATAAAATACTAAAATCAATTTAGCTCTTCTTAAATATTTCATTGACATAACAAGCAAGATTTTATTTAAGGACTAACTGACCCAGCCACGCTTTGCTGTGTTATAAATAAAAATTAAACTTATCCTATGTCCTAAGTTGGAACAACTTCAGCAAAATGAAAAAATATCATCAAAATCAGTTGAGCAGTTTAGGAGTTAATCGTGGTCAAACATTTTGACAGGGAATTTTATTTATATAAAGATTATCAGTTCCCTTAGAAAATAATTCCCAGTAAATCGAAATATTCTCACGCCCCGAACATTAGCAAATAATTGCATGTAAAACAACTTTTAAGTATGATAAACGTTTTGAATCCTATCATGTGTGAAGGCGCGTGTGCTTAGTCAAAACTTCAAAATGAACATAAAAATAATGCTACAGAATTTACGACTGTAAGTAAAGTTGAAATAGAGACTACATTAGTTATCATTACAATAGATTTAAATCAAATCAAAATATAAACTTCGGGGTGTGATTTGGACAACTCAATGTAAGTCAACGATCATGTTGGATGTTTAATGGTTTCTATAACACTCAATTGATCACGCATGGGATCACAAGTATCGAATAGGACGATAAATTATTCTAAAACATGGGAAATTCCGTCTCGAGGGTAGTAAACATATTTTACATGTTTATTTAATGAAATTTAAGCGTGGGATTTGATTTCGGACTGCTTCAATAGAATTAAGAGTTTGAGTTGCAGATAATTATTATTAAAAGGAATTAATTTCGATTTCTGTCACATACGTCTTTAGATATGCCCACATTTTAATTTTTGTTCATTCCATTGCCATTTTTAGTTATTAAACTAGGTTTTTTTTACCTATTATATCATAAGATAAATAAGCGGTTGCCGGTTCGATTTCCGCCTAAGAATTCACTTGTGATTCGAGTCGATTTTTTTCCAGTATTTTTCTATCAAAATTAGTTATCTTATAAGATAGCATTGAAAAAATAAAAAAAAATTGTTTTTTTTTTTTTTTTTTTTTTTTTTTTTTTTTTTTTTTTTTGCCTGTAAAGTCGGTTTTACGGGCGAAGATTTTACGTGACAACGTCTTTTTCTCGGTAGAATATTTATTGATATGAATATAATTAAATTGCACAATGCGCGCGGCAGACCGATCATAGTTGAGTGGGAGAGAGACGCAAGGCATTCGGCGGGCCTCTCTCTCGTTCGGTGACTCATCGTAACGTTACCGAGCGTTACACTTTTTCATAAGTGACTCCCAGCCGCAACCTAATTTAAGACGTTGTCACGTCAAAAAGAAAAATATATAAAACCTATTATATCGTAAAAACTTAATAAATGTTGAAGTTGTTGATTCATTAAGAGGTTACTGTTCTTTTAAAATAAAAATAGCTCAAAAATTCTTGTTTTATCTTTATATCAATACTAACAGCCCGTCCCGGCTTCACTCGTTTGGACAAAAATCTATCAAATCAAAAAAAATTTCTAGCATTAAATATAGCGTATGTTTCTCAGCGTGAATGTAGCTTTCCAATGGTGAAAGAATTTTTGATATCGGCTTAGTAGTTTTTGAGTTTATTCATTGCAAACATGCAAAAATACAAATATTTCCTCTTTATAATATTAGTGTAGATGTTATTTGATATAAGAGTTTTCGATATCTCAAGATATAATAGTAAAAATAGAGTAAATGCGCCTTTTCTTTCGAATCTATTTTTTTATATAACTCATTTAAACAATATTGTACGCATACTTCTAGAGTAACATGAAGATAAAAATCTTATTTTACAAAATTAATGATACCAACTTCCGTGTCAGTGATGTATTGTATTCTGCTAATTGTAACCCTTGCCTCAAACCTTATCACAATCCCACACCCTCGAAAAAACTATTTGTCGTTAAGCCAAACAATTGGTCGAAGGAAAAACACCCGTTCGGATACACCAAGTTTGGCTTCAGCTGAATTAGAGGAGACATTGATGGATGCTGCTCCAACTGACCCTAATAGTTGTTGCTTAGAAGAAACTGTTTTGGGGTTTGTAATGTTTGCAGTTCATATTGACATAACATTTAGAATTGATAAAGTTATTCTTATAGTTTTATTGGATATTGAAGTAATAGTAGCTATGTAGGTTAAAAAAAAAATACTTATATTTGTTAAAATATAAATACCTACTCTAAAAACACAAATTCGTTGTTTGTGTGTTTGTCTGTCCGCTCTTTTTTCATTGTAAAAATTAACGTTACCATAGCAACGCGTTACCGGGTCAGTTAGTCACAAAAATTAGCCTTGCTCAAAATAAGCACTATAAAGCTTGTGTTATGGAAACTAGGGTAACGGATTTATATCATAAATCATCACATAAATCAGTCATATTAAAAGAAATATTTATTAATACCTATGACTCAGGTAAAAATCATATCAAATCAAATGTTTTTATTGTGAAATGTAGGTAGATTGTTATACCAATTGTTGTGAGGTTTAAAATGTCTCACTACATTTCCATCTTTTACAATGTATACAATAATGATATGCTAAAATTTTGTTAAATAAACGATCAGCATTACAAATAATAATAATAAAAACAGAAAAAGTAGGTATACAATGTCAAAATAAGTTAATGTCGGATTATTTAAATATAAGTAAGTTAAGTAATTTACTTATTAACTTAAGTTGTCATTAGTAATTTAGGATAAATAATTAATTAAATTTTGCTATAATATGTCATAACATTAATATATCATGTAAATCAATAATTATGACGTTATATCCATTTTATTTAAGGAAGTGTCGCTAAGGAAGTCTACCTAAGTGTAATATGCTTTGTCAATTAGCAGCGTCATTAAGCGCTTTTTAAATAGCTTAAATGCTAGTATTCATCTCACAAACATCTGCTCCTTTTGGAACTCGAATCCAGGACCATCATTGCGAAAGACAGGGCTACCGCTGCACCAAACGGTCGTCAATCAATACTTGATAGGTTTATGTATGATCATAAAATTGTTTATTTAATGCCTCTAAGTTTAGGCTCCTCCTTTGCTCCTAATAAATAAAATTTGTAAAAACAGTGTGATTATAATATTTTATTCGAATTTAAGAAGTGCAAATTAGTAACGAGTGATGTCTCTTCACTGTCTATTGTCGACAAATCTGGTAAGTTTTGCTAATGACTCCGTTGTATAATAGTCAGCAGCACGACTGTCCGGATCGTAGGACGTTTGTGACCTAGGAAATAAGAATTCGTAGTAGTAGGGCCGTGCCACACATCTCATAGACCAAATAGACGGCGCATTGTAGCTGACCACAAACAATTTACGACTTAGGAAATTTCTATGTAATAAGCTTATAATGTATGTGCATTTACAATATTAATACAAAAATAAGTGTAATAAACGGGAGCCATCCATAACGCATAATTTTAATTGACATGAATTTATTTGGCATATTAATCAAAAGACATAAATTGATATACATTGCAGGCTAAGTTAGGTATTTTTTTATAAATTACCAGCCAGCAATCTAGTTCAAATTATGCCAAATAATGTTTTGCATAATAATATTATTTAAAAAGTTCTGCATAAAAAGGTAGACCCGTAAAAATCAGACCTATTTCGAGCAGAGTAGAATATATATTCCATTCAACTGCCACAACTAAATTTGTTGTTCCTACAACTTTCATTAGCTAATGCGTTTTGTCTCCGATTCCCAATTCGGTGTCTACAAATAACGGATGCAAATGCTTCGTCTAGATCCGCATCGCATAGCAATTAGCGCGGACGGCCTCCAATGCAAATCCTACCAGATCCGCGGAGCTTTGCGACACGCGAACTGACGTGGAAACATCATATAGAAACTGGAAATGGTTTCTAATCTCATTATATTGTTAACGACGCTAATAAAAAAATGTCAAAAAAAATTAAACTAACTATTCCCTCTCCCCCCGGATCTCTGTACTGTACAGACGTGTTTATAACTAATCCGCGATTATTTTTATTAAATTAATTTCAAAAATATTGAATATAAATTCGCAAATAATATTAGGAGTGCATAAATCTGCAAGAGGTACGCCTATTGTGTCGTCGCCCGCTTAGTCAGCACGTTCACCGGCCCTCTCACCCGCCTTCCCGCCAACAGCGGCTGCACAATCTCTCGCAAGTTTATAGTCGCCTGGTACTTCACGGTAAGCATGCCATTACGTCACTCACCTCGGCCATCCCCATCCCGACAAACAGCGAGCGCGCCCGAACCACAGCCGAAGGCGATCATTAGCCGCAGTGCGAGTATAACGAGCGTGGCGAGTGATAATGACTCATCAACAACAGACGGAATTACTGTGCGTAAGCGCAAACGAAGCGACGAAGGAATGAAAGAATTTAGGGAGGAAATAATGCAAATGTTTACTATGTGGAAAACTGAACAGGATAAAAAAATGTCCGTCATATTAAGTACAATCAATGACATAAAGGATCAAAATATAGACATACGGTCATCGATTGAATTTATGTCTAACAATTATGACGACTTACTTCAAAAAATTGAAAAATTAGAGACGGAGCGAATGCACAGTCTGGGGTATATTAAAGCATTAGAAAATAAAATACAACAAATAGAGAGTGGGCAAAATTTCTCGCGAATTGAGCTACGTGGCGTACCAGGAAAAGAATCTGAGTCTAAAAATAACTTAGTTATTCATGTGCAAAATTTGGGAAAAGCCCTTAACGTACCTGTGCAGCCGAACGACATACGCGATGTATATCGCATTAACACAAAGTCGGAGAAGTCTAAACCAATCATTGTCGAATTCAACAGTGTCATGATGAAAGAGGACATCTTAAAATCAGTGAAAGCATTTAACCGGAAAAACAAAGAAAAATTTAACAGTATAAGGCTGCAGATTGAGGGGCCCCAGCACCGGTTTTTATTTCAGAATGCCTGACCGCGCAGTCAAGAAAACTCTTTATGTCAGCAAGGATGTTTGCAAGAGATAATGGCTATCGATACTGTTGGTCATCATTCGGTAGAATATACCTACGTAAATCAGAAGGAGATAAATTCATTCGTGTGGACTCCGATCAAGACCTGGATAAATTAAAGTAACTAGAGGACCCCATCGGAGATGCAACAATTGGTTACCTTATCTTGTATTACTCTTTTTTTTTAGAATATTTTTATTTAGGTTAAGACTACACACATTAAACACATATACACATTCATTTAAATACAAAATAAATTCATACACATCTTATACCATACCCACACTTATTCTGACAATACTGATTATTTATTGCCTACAGAATGAAAACGTAGAAAATGTTGGCTGTCTATCGAAACAATCTTATAATGAAATGGTTAAAGTTCGGATAATATTACACTTTAGAGTTCTATACAACATGAATACTTTTTTTAAAGTAGTTGAGTTCACTTTATCTTGGTGTCGATTGAAATGTTACCACAATACACCAACTATTTTAGTTCGCATTCTCCATACTTCTGGTATGCAGAATTGTGTTTTTGTGTGTTGCATAGAAAATCGATAAGCTTACATTTGACAATTAAGTTGATTAATTTTCAATATAGGTTCAGTTTTCTCTATACGGAACATACGATTTCATAAGTAGCAAATATATTATGAACCAACTTGATAACTACGGATCTCTAAAGTGTACTGCATTGGATGATTCTACTAAATGTGCACAGTTGTTAAACCATAGGGACACATGTAAAGGTTTTAGTGTAATATCTTTTAACGTCAGGAGTATTAACAAAAATCTGGATATGTTTTTAGCATTCATATCTACAACGGGAATTAATGTAGATGTAATGATGCTTTCCGAATGTTGGACTAATGACAAATTTATACCTCTGGTAGTCCAAGGGTATAATTATTATGCAACAAAAAACTCGATTAACCAAAATGATGGCATTGTAGTATATGTTCGGGAGTCTATTAAAGTTACCTATTATGAACCGTTACAGATAGTACAAGCTAATTGCCTAGTTTTAACCTTGCCAAATAACTTATGCATTGTGTGCTGCTATCGATCCCCATCTTTCAGCAACATAACACCTTTTCTGAATTCGGTTGATGCTATCCTGCATTCAGAAATGATAAAGAATCAGTGAATGATTACTTGAATGTTATGGCAATGCATGGATTAAAACAAGGGATAAATAAACCAACGAGAGATAAAACGTGTATCGACCACTTCATGGTTCGATGTCCTGTAAGCTGGCAAACTGTAGTATTTGAAGAACTGACTGACCACTCACCTATTTTACTATATATAAATAAACCAACAATTAAAAAGAAAAGTATTCCATTTGAAAAAATATATATAGACTTTAACACAATTGAGAGCTACCTAAAAGATGAAACTTGGAGTGAATACTATGAAATAAAAGATGTGCAAGTGGCTGCTGAAGTATTAACAAATAAACTAATCAAAATTATTAATGACAACACAAAAGTTAAAAATGTACCTAAAAAACTTCAACCATTAAAACCCTGGATAACTGTTTCGGTAATTAAGTCAATAAAGAGAAGAAATTCACTACACAAAAAATTAAAACAACATTCGAATGATTATAATATTAAGAACGAATATATTGCATATAGGAATACCTGCAACAAAATAATAAAAAAATTAAAGGATAAGTATTATCACGAACAGCTAACAAAATATAAAGGTAACCCTAAAATGATATGGAATACAGTAAAAGAAATCGGAAATCTCAACAAGGAAAAAAGATCGGATAGATACCATAGATAAAGACCCTATTTCAGCACTTAACAAAGTAAACACATATTTCACCTCGATAGGTCAGAATTTGGCTGATGAGACGCTCAATAGAATTAAGATGACAGATACAGAATTAGCTAAAAATGCTAGGAAAGATGACTCACCCATTAATTCATTTTGCGCTGCTCCTACCGACCCAATTGAGGTCAGAGAAATTATTTTAGGCCTCAAACAACATAGTTCTCCGGGCTGGGATAACATAACAACAAAAATGATAAAGTATTTTATCAAATATCTCACTTTACCGATTGCGTACCTATGTAACTTGAGCCTTGAAAACGGTATCTTCCCTACATTATTTAAAAAAGCATTAGTATGTCCAATCTTTAAAGCCGGAGCAAAAGATCAAATAACCAATTATAGGCCTATATCCATACTTTCAACATTAAGCAAAATACTAGAAAAAGTCATGAATAAAAGACTTGTCTTGTTTCTAGAAAAATATAGTATTTTGGTAGACAATCAATTTGGATTTCGTGAAAAAAGGTCTACTGAAGAAGCAGTCCTTAAATTGACATCATGGATAACATCTCACACAGATATTGCGGACAAATGTATAGGTGTTTTCTTAGACCTCCAGAAAGCATTTGATACTGCTGTCGAGATTGGAAAGTGTAGGAGTAAGAGGAGTTATGTTAAAGTGTTTTGAAAGCTATTTGGTAGGTAGAACTCAAACTGTTCGTGTCGGTAATTATTTGAGTGAATGTTCGGTTTGTCCTTATGGGGTGCCTCAAGGCAGCACATTGGGACCAACATTATTCTTAATCTATATTAATGACCTTGGTAAAATTAAATTTGAGGACGGCGCTATTAGTATGTTTGCAGATGACACAGTACTTATGTTTCATAACACTAGTTGGCAAGCGGTCAATGAGTCAGCAGAAAGAGGACTTAAAAAGGTCACATCATGGCTTGAAAGCAGCATTCTATCAATAAACATTGCAAAAACAAAATATCTTTGTTTCAGCAAAACAGCAGCAGGTAGTCCTAATACTGACCAAAAACTCAAAATACATGTCTACCCATGTAACAGAAGTACAGATATCAATTGCACTTGTCTCACCTTGTCTAAAGTAAACAACATTAGATATCTTGGAGTAGTTATTGACGACAGGTTGAGTTGGCTAGATCACATTAGAACAATACAACAGAGGACAAGAAAACTTATTTACGTTTTTAAAAATCTAAGGACTGTTGCCAATCTGGAGCTTTTGAAGCAGATATACCAGGCATTGAGTGAGAGCATAATTAGAATAATGGCAGAACGTGCACAGCGAGCACTCTTAAAAGTGGCTATGTATCTTTCGTACAGTCATCCCACAGAAGATGTGTATAAAAGACTGAAAGTATTCTCTGTTAGAAAGGTCTATGTATACGAATGTATACTAAGGTTTCACCGTTCTGCTGCCCCACAGACGCCAAATGAACAGACTAGAAGGGATCGCTGCTATATTCCCACAGCTAAAAGTAAATTTGTGTAGACAATTTAACTTTATGGCCCCACGTCTCTATAATAAGCTTAATAAATATAAAAAAATAAGAGAGTGTAGTAATAACGAAATAAAGAAAATCATTACTGACTGGTTAGGTGACCTTGACTATGATGCGATAGAGGAGTTAATGGTAGATTACATGCGAATATAGTAAACAAATTAAATTGTCTGGATTATTATTTTTGCACACACACAACACAACAACCCATACACAAACGCACACGCACACACACACACACACACACGTGAACACGAATACACAAACGTCTTTTTGACGTGATAACGTCTTATAAATTGGTTGCGGCTGGGAGTCACTTATGAAAAAGTGTAACGCTCGGTAACGTTACGATGAGTCACCGAACGAGAGAGAGGCCCGCCGAATGCCTTGCGTCTCTCTCCCACTCAACTATGATCGGTCTGCCGCGCGCATTGTGCAATTTAATTATATTCATATCAATAAATATTCTACCGAGAAAAAGACGTTGTCACGTAAAATCTTCGCCCGTAAAATCGACTTTACAGGCAAAAAAAAAAAAAAAAAAAAAACCGATTTTTTTTTAATATTTTGATTCTTGTAAATTTTTGAGTTAAAACAATATATGTACTTTTGTAAAAATGACAAATTTAAGTATTAAATGGGAGAGGACACTGTGTTTCATACTACAGGCATTTGCCTATTTTGGAATACAGGAGAATCAAGCACAAATTGTATAACGTTTCTGTCAATAAAGCATTATTATTATTATTCAAATGCACTTAAGAAAAGTTGTTTTGAATCGTCCAACATTTTTACCTACCACCCATTCAGGACACCTTTTGACTGACCAGAAGAATGGGCGCAAGAAACTCGTCAGCTTTAACAAAAGTAACTACATTTACAACAAAATTATTCTTTTATCTCAATTATAGTAGTGTTATGTTTTCATTAAATCTGCAATTACAACAAAGTCAAAGTATCTGTTTTAAGTAATTCTTACATTCACATTAATTAGCCCAGCCTAAAATAAGCACTGTAAGGCTTGTTCTATGGATACTAGGATAACGGATAGTTACATAAATAAGAAATACATGTATAAACAAATAAGAAAACATAAATAAGAATAAATATATATGATACTAGCGGCCCGTCCCGGCTTCGCACGGGTGGACAAAATTCTTTAAATTTTTCAAGCATTCAATATAGCTTATGACACTCAGCAATAATGTGCCTTTCTATTGGTGAAAGAATTTTTAAAATCGGTTCAGTAGATCCCGAGATTACCCCTTACAATTTAACAAATATACAAACACATAAACTTTACTTCTTTATAATATTAGTATAGATAACTAGTCTGGCGACAAATACTGTTACATAAAACCTTCTCTTTTTTTCAACTTTTTAATTATTTTGAATTTGGAACACGTTTATTATATTAATAGCTTCTGTTGATTTCGCGCCATTTCACATATTTTTTCGTGTTCATTATCAAATTATAATATGAGGAAGCAAAAAAAGTATTATAAAACAAGACCTGAAGTTCAGTGCTTATCGTCAATATACAGGCTCTGTACTAGGGTCGTCTGCTTAGGTACCTCCGTCTTACCTATTTCTGCCGCAAAGCAGCAGTGCTTGCATTGCTGTGTTCCGGTTTGAAGGGTAAGATATGGCAGTGAAATTACTGGGTACAGTGACTTTACATCTTGTGTCACAAGTTGGCAACGTACACTGTGGTTCTTGGGGGTTGCAGTTTTGCTGCGAATCTCACAAGAGCCACATGTATTATAGGTGACTGTTACCACTTACCATCAGGTGGGCAGTTTGCTTGTTTGCCAACTTTCTGCAATAAAAAAAAAAAAAAAAAAAAAAAAAAAAGGCTATGGCCTAAATCAATCTTACAATTAAAGAGAGTGGATCGATCAAAATGCTTTCTTTTTTTACACACGTATTTCATATTTTATAGAAATATTGCATTGTGAATGCAAAAAATTAAATAAAAAAATAAAAATGCCTTCTACCACGATACGCAGGTGAAAGACACAAAAATGTCCTCTTTACCGATGAAAAAATTGTGCACCATACGGTCCATGGAGTCCAGCAAAAGGCATATTAAATTAATATGAAGATGATGAATAAAAAAAACATTATTAAATGCTCAAGGCAAAAATATTAAATTGACATATCCAGTGTTTCCTAAATCATGGTAATGTATTTGTAATTGGACAGAATTCGTGTCGCTATTAAAATTAAATTTTATGGGATTCTCAGCTTTAAGTCCGCGTTTGAAAAGATTAAAATGTCACGTTGCATTCTAATAGACGTGAATTCAAAACACTGTAAATGTTTTTTTTCTGTAAATATCTTAACTAAACTAGAGGTTTCCGTTTTGCCACTAATTTATTTATTGTTCATTACGTTTATTTATTTATTTAGTTTTTCGGTGACTCATCAGTTTTACGATATTGTTTAAAACTACAAAATTTTATATATTAAAAAGCTAATAAAAGATTTACACAGTTCTATTTGTTTAGTTCCTTTTATTATTATTTTTCCGGTTTATCTTTTTTCCCAATAGTAATATAAATTTTCTTCAATTTTTTGTTTTGAAAAAAAATTTGGAAGACAAGAGCAACCCACAACTGATGGTATAAGTGAAAGACCTAAATATTGATTGCTCGATCGATGATTTTCCAGTGAGGTTTTTTTTTATTTGGTTAGAAACTATAATTAGTGACTTAGGTGGCAATAGGCTTGTCAGATGCCCCGTTTACAACTACAAGGGCAACAAGTTTAAAGGAACCCTTAATTAGCTAAATCAAATACAGGATAACAAAAAATCCTGTATTTTATCAATTGACTGAGCTAAACGGAGAATTCATAAGACGTTCCGACATACAATTAATATAAATAAAAAATAATATATTGTCATAAAACAATGCTATTTTGTCTCCCGAAAAAAATACCGAAACTGTGATCATTGCCTACCCTGCAAAAAGACTGTATGTAAAAAGCGTTTTCATTCGAGTTATAAGTACTTACATAATTTTATATTTGCTTTACTGTTATATTACTCTTAACATCGGACCTCAGAATACAGAATAAACCAGAAGGAGCATAGAGTCGATAACATATGCCACTCACTGAGTCCAAAATCAAGTCACAACCCCCCGCATTCCTCATACTTCCCCCCCGTAAAGAGATGCTAGCTTAGGGAGAGTTCGCTTATTGTAGGGTAAATTAAAATTCATATTTCAAAATATTACTGTCCGAATAATATTTTTGTGTGAACATATCACTATTACAATTGTACTGTTAGATAAATATTAATATACTTTTATGCATAAAAAGCCCTTTAGTAAAATAAAACACGTTATTTTCTAAAACTATGTCTTTATTTACATATAGGGCATGGCGGTTTTGGTAATCTTAACAATACCGGTATTTTTACCGTACTAGGCGATGCAGTCGCTAAGCATAAAGCTACGCTAGCACCATATATTGGAGCGGAGCGTAGCACCTAAAAAAAGAAAAAAAAAATTTTGTTTCGATGGAAATTATTGCGAATTTCAAAATTCGGGCTCCGTCACAACCTGTTGATTCGATTCCGCACAAAAAATATTAAAATCGGTTAAGAACTCTGGAAGTTATGGCGTAACAGACATTACGCCATTGAAGCTGATCCATGGGAGCTTCGCTTCGCTCCGCTCCAATTAAAATTTTCAAAACCTGGTGTGGTGTCCTCGATTTCTGTCAGGGTATCCATTAAATGAAAGCAGTCAGTAGTTTCACCAAGCAGCACACGCACGTCCGCACCGGCCGACGGTCGAGCGAGCAATGCCCCTCTACCGCTGTAGGCCGTGCGTACGTGTGTCGCTTGCACTTTATTAATACGTCACACCTCTTCCTTTTCAACTGATTCGAATAATTTGAGACAATGAAAAATAATTAAAATACATTTATGTAATTAATATTCTTAAATAGTATATCTTGAATTGTTATTTAACTAAGAAGTATTTTTTTTGAAATTATGTTTTATTACTTGCAGCCAAATACTCTAATCTTACGTGTCCTCTATTTTTCTTTGAATACGCCACTCTCCTTTTACCTTTTTTAGGTGTATCAGTATTTTTTTTACATTAATTTATTTAGTTTTCGTCGAATCCTCAGCTTACAATATTGTTTAATTACAAGCTATATAACTTAAAAAAGCTAACAAAGGATTCACACGGAAAAATTGGTCTAGGTATTATTAAAGTGAGCTCACTCAGTGTGTGAACCCACGAACCCCTATTGTAGTATCTGAATGCCAACTACCCTATTAAGATAAATGATTGTGAATGATAAAATGTCGTTTTATTCGGTTATCTCCTAATTAAGGAGTCACAAATTAATAAAACAACATATATAATTATATATTTATAGCATCATGCAGTGCATATGCAGGAGATGACAATTTTGTTTTATTTAAGTTTCTCTCTAAGTTATCTTCAATTAACCAATTAAGGGTTTGATTCAATATATTGTTACGTCATCAACGAACAAAATACACGGTTCATTGATAACCTTCGGCAGGTCTATTATGTAAACTAAAAACAAGAGAGTCTTAGGCACTCCCTTGTGATGTTAAGGCATTATTATTTTTAATATCAAATCGAACTCTTTAAACTTTTCTACTCGTATGATAATAATATTCGATTAGAACATATTGCTGTCTATCTTTTAAATAAGAGATAAACCATTTGTGAGCTGTATTTGGATACAATCAGTTTATTAATATTTTATGTTGCACACGGTCATACGCCTTGTACATACATATGTAGCAATTTTCGAATAGCATATTTTTAATGTCCAATTACTTATTATCTTTTGAATGTATTTGAGAAAAGCTAATAAAGTTGACTGACTGTAATTATTTAGGTCACTCTTTTGGTTATTCTCATGTAATGGTAATCACTGTTGTTTTTTAATGAGTCAGGATAAACTTCTACTTGCAAAGATTGATTGACAGTGAAAGAGAAGGTAAGTTCGACCACACATTCACAATCCAATGTGAGCGTAGTTCATCAAAACCGTCACTCCTATATTTTTATTTAGTTATTAAATTCTCACTACGATTACATTGTACACTACTGAGTCTACTACCAGTTCGGAAATTGGGAGGCCCTTCCGAGAAGAACTGGCGGAAGAAACTCGGGCAGGGGGACCGACCTCCATCTTACTGTTATTATTTGCAAAGAGAGCTAACTACATCATCAGGTCTTGCAATGTGTGTTTTTGTAGGTATTAATTTATTAATTATTGGATCCCAAGCAGGTGGAACGCTCCAACCATCGTCTCTATTGAAATTTGGATGATTCCTGATTTCAAAGCCTCGCGTAGTGTCCTAGGAACAAGTCTTTGTTCTCTAGCGAGAATTTAAAGTTTATCGATACGAATGTAGTAGTTTGGCCCCTTAAAAGCATGCTCACACTCACACACTGCAGACTTAATATCGTGCCTATGTTTTATGTCAGCTACGTGTTCTATAATGCGCGTCCCTATACTTCTCTTTGGTTGTCCGAAGTATGGGAGAACACAGTCACAATCGATTTTGTAGACACCTGCTGCCTGGAGGGGTATATTGCATTTGACCGGTCGTAAGAATTGGTTAATCTTCCTGGCTGGTTTAAAGTAAGTATTAATGGAAACCCGCTTCAGAATGTTCCCAATCTTGTCAGTGACCCCCTTCATGTAGGGAAGGACAGCAGGTTGACGTTCTACTGTGGCTGGTTGGTGCGGCTTCTGTGTCGTAGTTTTGGTACTCGCAACTTTTTATCTTGTAGTACTCGCTTGTCATGCTGAAGTAGTCAGATATTGTTAGGCACAGATGTCGCGAGTTCTCTGAAACAAAGATTTCCCAACGGTAGCCAACTGTATAGGATGGTGGTGAGAGTCACCATTTAAATATATATCTGTATGAGTTGCCTTTCTATACACTGTATGACTAAGGGTTTGATTTAGATTGCTGCTGATTTGAACATTTAGAAAGGCTGTTTTATTGTCTGTCATTAATTCCATAGTGACATAATGCAATCTTGTACAGGTAAGCTTGTGAATAGAGATTGAACATCGAAGCTAACCATAGTTTCATCATTAGTGAGATGTAGATCTCACTAACAAAATGGTAGGTATGGTGCCTTACTTTCTTTCGATAACAGAAACTCGTCAAGCTTATTGCTTACTATTTTATAAACATCAAAAGTAGCTGTTACTCATTATCATCCCATAAAGAGAAGAGTAGCCCTTTTCTTGACTGTTGTATCTACCCCCGTTGTCAAAAGATATATTCCCAGGGTCGTCATCCATTTGTCCCAGCGTAACCCCAGTGACATCGAATTGTCATCGCATTGCAATGGCTCTACGATGGCAGGCTGAACATTTTAGGCGACCCAGAACAATGTCTGTACGCCTTTATTTTGCGCCCTTGGCGCCATTGAATATGGTGTGTCACATTTATACCTATGCATTATAACAAATTTAACGGTAACACGCCCAAGTTTCTTTTTAACATGTTATCAGCAGTCTGTACTTGTAACTTGACTTCTATGCATACTGGTATTCTATTATTTATTGTTTGGTTTTGTGTTTCACAACAAGATACCTATTTTACTATAATAAATGTCATCTCACATCAATAACTCTTTTTACTTCTTGTACCTACTTCTTATAAATTCCAAAATTTGTATAGTGTATAAATACACCTTGTATGTAATTTTTTTAATACATTAACATATTTTTGAAGCCACATAACAACAATTTTTGGTAAAAATTGCCTTTATTTTATGTGTTTTCCTACTAGAAATTATTTTATTAATAATTATGTCTGATGCTAATAAATAAATAAATGTATTGGTATTTTTGTTGATTTATTTTCTCTTATAGACTTGTGTAACTCAGTTATATCCTGGAGCTTTATGCCACTCCGGATATATATCTAATCATTCCATTCAAAATTCTTAGCATATCCAGTATATCCAATCCAATCACATGGGTCAATTCCAAATCATTTGGTCAAATACCGACTGGCTGACTACATAACAGATATCGACAGCGAAATCGTCGAACGAAAGACTTAGAGCGCCGAAAACGCTTTTTGTGTTTTCTGTGTTTTCCGATGAACGGTAAAATTCTTAAAAACGCAATACTGCTGATGCTGCGTTCGCTCTGACTGAGGTGGCAAGCGTCATTATAAGCGAAACAAGCGCTGCATAAAGCTTTGTTTCTATAAAACGGTAGCAAATTTGAAGCGCTTCATGTGCTCTTATTTTGCGAAATCTTATTAGTCCGGATTTAATAAACAGATGCGGATATTGATAAATATATATTATAACACGTTAGTTGGATATATGGTATGATTTGATATGGTTTCAAAGAATTAAACTACTAGTCCGGATATATTTGGTGGATATGGATAATCACTGGATCTATATCTTTTTAGAAAGAATATAGGATAACTCCGATCTATTTCCGGAGTCACCTTACGCATGTCCAGTCCCTTACCCCGTACGGTTAAGAGTGTATTCAGAAATAAATTTACTAGCGAATATTCATTTTATATCATTTCCAAATTACATACTTTGCCGATAACATTAAATCATCTAGATTGACTGTAATTCGATAACTTTTAACTAGTATAAAATATTTTTTTACATATATGACGGCGAGGCCTCACGCCGGTCATCAGAATGCTCTTTGTTGTCCAAGAAGAGTTGCAGCGGTCTTTAAAATAATAACGTGTATGGATGTAGGATAGACTTCTTTATTATTTAAAACCACTTGCAGTCTAAAATCGCAAATGATGCACGAGATTTCAATGGATGAAAACGTGGTGAGCCCCGAGACGGCGTGACAACCTCCCTGCGTGGTGGTCCAACGAAAAGTAACGTTCTCGCTCGGTATAAGCTATGAAGTAAAAGTTATACCCTTATAGCGTGCTAACGGTCACTATAAACTAACCGTTTTACGCTTATTGTATTCTAACTAAACGTTTACACTTAAAGCACGCTGACAGTCTGTGCTTCTTAAGTCATCTTAGAAACGTTTAGTGTTGCCAACTTGCAACGCCTCTTTAAGGTCACGCCATCTAGGATTTCACCCAGGTACTAACCTGACGTTTTCCATTTGATAAAATCGTACCTTGTACACGAATCCTTACTGACAACATTATTTTAGGCGTAACCTCTAGAGTTTAATTTAATCTAATTGAAATAATCGAATGCTTCAACATATATAATATTACTAACCTAACCTATTAACAAATGAATACCAAATTCAGAAATAACATTACGTATAATTCTGAAAATATTATTTGTTTATTTCAGTTATAAGTGTAAAATACTAATGTCTTTTAATATCACTATAAAAGACGAGATAGTTATCGTAGGTAATTATGTTTGAATGTCTTTACAACGATTTAATTCTAAATCGATGCCCCTTAGCAAAGTCACACCTTTGTGCACCTTGTTACCATTGTTGCACTTTGGCAAAATCACACCTTTGTGCACCTTGTTACCATTGTTGCACCTTGGCAAAATCACACCTTTGTGCACCTTGGCACTATTGTTGCACCTTGGCAATATATTCTTGTACCCCTTGGTACATGTCTTTTTTAAATTAATGTATTGTAGTATATCCACTTGTCTGTATAACCTTTATATAAGTTTTGACGTAATAACCATTGAAATTCAAATCGTTGTTTCAGGAATATAAGAAACAACTTAAAAATCTATATTTTTTTTTAGTATCATAGTATGTTTTATTTTACCCGTGTAATGCAATGTAATATTTAACCCGTACAGGGTTACTATTGACTGAATTAAAATCTCGATCGATTTAAATCATAAGTAAGATTAGGTTTGGTGTGGGTAGGTAGCACAAGCCAGAATTAATAAAAGCAAGAACAAGACATTCATTACTAGAATAACATGGCATAATAACCGTGAAGGTAATAATAATCTCAACACATACATTATTCAATCGAGTGCTTATTACAAGGTTATAAAGATTTTCTTTATAGCAAAATAGGATGACTTCATATATTTTCTTTTCTTAAAATAAAATAGTTATCAATAATTACACAAGTTCTTTAGAATTGCAATTAACACTGCCGTTATTCAAGTTGATATTTACATTGCTATAATCAATGATTTTTCAACTCTTCTTAGAATCAAGTGGATATCAATAATTACACAAGTTCTTTAGAATTGCAATTAACACTGCCGTTATTCAAGTTGATATTTACATTGCTATAATCAATGATTTTTCAACTCTTCTTAGAATCAAGTGGATAAACTATTTAACATATTTTTTTCTCAATACTATGAGACAGCCTTTTTTGCAGATGGGTTCGTTATCTCCCTCCTTTAATTTGATTTTCACGAGGTAATTTTTCTATATACCACTTACTTGAAGGCTCGTCGCCACGTGTGGTGTCCTCGATTTCTGTCAGGGTATCCATTAAATGAAAGCAGTCAGTAGTTTCACCAAGCAGCACACGCACGTCCGCACCGGCCGACGGTCGAGCGAGCAATGCCCCTCTACCGCTGTAGGCCGTGCGTACGTGTGTCGCTTGCACTTTATTAATACGTCACACCTGGGTCTCGATAAAATTTTATTTTAAATACAAAATTTACACAGTTATGAGCGATCAAGTTAAATTAATTGAATAAGATTATGTATTTTTTTGTTAAAAATAGTATCAAAAATTACAGGAACCAGTAAAGATGGATAAAAATAAAACTTCAATTTACTATACCTAATTAATCAACATGTTTATATCTTGTTTTCTGTCACTATTTTTTAAATTTTTGTTTAGATTCTATTTATAATTAAAGTTAGGCATTAGGATAATCAGTCTTTGTTTAAAAATGAAATTACGTGAATTACTACATCATCATTTCAGTCGATCTGCTGATCTTCCCCAAGGATCTCCAAATTAAAGCTTTAAACGTCCTCTAACGTGGCTGTAAACAGTTTCGGCGATATATCTATATACATATCAACCTAAATTGGAACAGATTCTTTGCGTAATTTTTTAAAACTACATTTTGTGTCATAAAAACAATCATCTTCAAAATGTTTTGAACAAATAACACTTTTACATATAAGGTTTCCAGATTTCATCTAACCGAGCGTGTCTTATAATTTTAATTATAAGACACGCTCGGTTATTTCTACGCGTTATTTGATTTGTGATTTAGAAACGCGTGATTTCTAAATCACAAATCAAATACGGATTAATGGCATTATAAAATTAACATAAAAAATCGGATCAATAAAATTAAAATAAAAATCTACTGGGTCAATACGACTTTAGCATTGATTTTTATTAGTTTTCAAAAAAAGATGTAATATCCTATTTATAACATTAATAATTTTGACACTAAATTAATGAATATGTATTAATATATTTTGTATTAAAATTAAACGTTAAATTATTTCATAAACATTAAATATTTTAACCTACTTAATAATAAACCAGTGAAAGTAGGGAAAAATCCAGCAAAACTGACAACATTCTATTTGGGCGAGTCCATTTTATTAAAATGGACTCGCCCAAATTGTTTACAATTTGAACAAGTAAAAAAACTTCATTATTTAAACAAAATTAGATGCATATGCGCTACTAACACATGAAATGTGATCCTATCTCGTATTTCTATTTTTCCAACTGCATTCTAGCAGATGGGAACAGCACGAGACGACATTATTAATTAATAACTGAAATAATTATTGAGACGTGCGTCACGCGGTGGTCACAGATAGACTAGTCTTCCAAATTTCAAACTACTCTCTTTTAGAGTAGTTTGTGTGGCTTCAGTGTAAGGCGCGTTCGCGGTTTCTGGTTTATTCTGTATTCTGTGCATCGGACGTGACGAGGGAGAACTTGAACCGTGTTATTAGGCAGAGTTTATTTCGCCAAAGACACTAAAATTAGCTATAACAATTGTCTTTGGTCTCTGTTTATTTGTTATCAATAGTACACGTATATTTTTTAATATTAAGATTTTATTTTATAAGAATTTTCCCATGATTAACAGGAACTTTTAAACATACCATACTAAATTAAATTACATAAACAATGATGCAACAAATTCAATAGCGGAATCACCTAATACATCTTTTCAGTAACAAAATTGTGAACATGATCGATTGTGGACACGCGTTGTGAGTAAAATAGATCACTTCCGATTATATTCTGATATAAATGATGATAGTGAATATGCGATTAAATACTTTAAAGACCTGTCTTTAAAATTGAATTTCGGTAAATAAAGTTTAAATTAAATCCATCATATTATGAGTACACAATTGAAAAAGTTTGGCCTGATAATGTTGGCTACAAATTCTTATTCTACGATTACTAATTCTAATAAAACTAATGAAAAAAAAAACTGAAATGCTTTGGTAGCACGAGGGAGCAAAAACTTCTATTTGGATACGCAGAATATAAAATTAACTAAAATAATAACAATAAATTTCAGGCAATTCAATACAATTATTAAATTCTATGTATTAAATAATATATAGGATACAGGAATTGATATATATGAACAAAGGATTCGGGAGTATAAAGATATTTGTGTGCTTGTCACACTTAGATTTGCTCTTATCAGGATTCGTACCCGACAATTCCGTTGTAGACATCGGCTGTCAAAGGAATTGAGTCTTTGATGCCTTATGACTTAAAAAAATACAGCTTTTTTCTTTGAATCCTTTTGCCAGTTATGACTTGATAACGACCAATAAAATAAGAACTAACCAAACAAAACTTTCTAACAAACTATCAAATCTATAATCTAAGATCACAGTGGTTTGTGTGTTTGTCTGTCCGCTCTTTTTCCCGCTCTTTTTACATTGTATCAATAACGTTACCATAGCAACGCGTTAACCGCGAGTAGTTCGTCGAGCGGACGCTAGATGGCGCTAACGGAAAAATATTAAATAATAGAAAAAATTTAAAGAATTTTGTCCACCCGTGCGAAGCCGGGATGGGCTGCTAGTACTAACAAAAAATCAAAATGTCAGTAAAAAAATCTTTTCAGAAAATACCCATTCAAATCTGCAATAGTATAGCAAAGCACCTAATATTATCCCAGTTTGAAATTGGCATTGTTATGATAATAACACAATATAACATCCACTCATCAACAAAGCATCTATCCCACTTCCAATGATTGTGTACAATTTGACCGTAATAACTCTAAAGCCTTCGCTAATGCCAAACGGGCTGAAGACATAACTTCAGTGAGAACACTTCAGCTAAATAGCAAGATTACCTTACCATAGAACTAAATATAGATAGATATAATAATGTTTGGGCTAAATAATAATAATATTTCATACCAATTAGCCTAGCCTAGCACTGTAAGGCTTGTGTTATGGATACCAGGGTAATATCATGGGGTAAGGGATAGACATACATATACGATACATAGATACGTAATATTCATAGTAATATATATAAATAGCCATGACTCAGCTACAAACGCTCGTATTCACAAACATCTGGCCCTTCAGGAATCCGAACTAGGACCGTTGGTGCTAAAGGCAGGATCGTTAGCGATACATCAAATAGTCGTCAGTCACAGAAATGAGGTAAAATATCATTTAATCTTGAACCAGTGAATCATATAATATATATTATTATTTTATGATATTAGAGAACATAATATGTTTCAGAAACAATTCAGAAACAACGACGGTACTACAACACACAGATTCGAGACAAAAGATAAAATTTATATTTTCTACATTGACCCGGCTGGGAATCGATCCGGGACCTCTGAGTGGCGTTAACATGAAAACCGCTATGCGAACCACTTGAGCACGGAGATCGTTATATAATTTTGATGGCATTTAGTGCATTTAAAATACGGAAAATAAAGATTAAAAAAAATCAACCTTTCTTAGATGTCAGACGGGATATCCGAGCGAATACTCTTCGAATTTAGCAATAAAAGACCTAAGAGAACTGTTGAATATTTTTAAGTATTTCATATGCGTAGTATCACCCTCGAACATTCACTCGAAAAGCGAAAGGTTGAAAATTTGAAAATTTTACTCTCGTGGAACAGCTGAGACAAGTTAAATATTTTTTTTGGTAAAAATAGCTTTAGATATAAAATCTAACAGTTGATGCTTAAAACGGAACTCAAATTAGACATTAAAAATACTTCTATAATATTCGATCTTGGGAAAGGAGTCCCAACGACGGGATTTAATAAAACTTTAAATTAAAAGCTTTTTTGGAAACAGTAAAATATGTTTCATTTCCCTCTATGAAGGCAAATAGCTTCATTTTAATTAACCAACGCTGTTGAAAACTCTATTACAGCATATTACTCGGCTTTATTATAAATATTTTAACAGATTTTCTATGGATATAAAAACTTACAAAAATGTTACTGCACAATTATGCAGAATAATTATTCCGCAAGGTGTGTCTAACTTTCTTTTGTTTTAAATCTATGGCCAACCCATACATCACAGTAGCAAAACGACCTCCGTCGCGAACTGTCAAACATTCAGAACGGACTGTACAATACGTATGTTAATGCGGAATTCGGATCCCCTGTTTATTGTTATGGCAAGATGCTCAGTACCAACAAGTAGGTAAGACGCCCGTGACACACAGCCCTGAAGTCTTGTGTTTCCTGATAAATACAATTGAGGGGTCTTCAAGTCACGAGTGAATAGGTATCTTCTAGGCAAGCGTGTCACATCCTATATCACAACGTCGCTTACCATCAGGCTTTAGCAGTCAAACGCTTATCTACTTACGGAAATAAAAATACACACGAAGTTGTCAAAGATATACTTTACACCTACTCAAAAACAAAATTAAAATATCTGAGTAATCAAAACTGCTGGTTATCAATCAGGACTTGGAGGACATACTCATGTGTTTATGGTAATTTAGAAAACTTTAACACTTTCGCTGTGGACGAAAATAAGTAGGCGTTCGCCGGGAGCTGAAATAAGAACGAAAGTTTGTCAAAAGCTTATCACTACACTAAACACAAAAGAACAGTGCTTTACGAATGCTTACACCGTACTGACTGTCTAAAGGCCAAATATGTCTAAATAAGCAGAGGACGCACATGAGCGTCGTTCGTACCGAAAATGAAACTAAATAAGCAGAGGACGCGTAGATTGAAGAGCTGATTAAATATTATTCTCCAAAACTTTTCCCAAAAAATAATCACAACCGAAATACGTCATAAAAAGTCAGTAACATCTTTATATAAAAACAAATAAAACCTCTAAAAACTCTAATTGTTTTATTTTCATTCAGCCAGGCTTAAAAAAGGCTTAAAATAAAATGTTTTTTTTTAATAATACATGGCATAAAACCGCAAGCTCTTTTCAGCGAAATATTTTTATTAAACCTTCTTGGAAAGTTAGTTAACCGTATGTTCGTATTCAACGAACTGTGTCTAAGTGCTTCTGAATCTGTACAGTAAATTCAAAACAGGCCGTTTGTGCGTCAATGAGAGTCGGGTCGATTTATCGAAGCGATTTTACAAGGAATGCCTAATTTTATTGCAGTTTATAGTGAGATTTGGAAGGCTGTATTTCCGCTTATTTTCTTATAAAATAACATGGAAAGGCATGGTCCATTGTCTAAGCTTTGCCTCTTATTTTATTTATAAGATTTGATAATGGTGTTTTGATGCTTATGATAAAAAAATCGATTCCTTGGCAGCAAAAAAATGACAATTATGATTTTCATTTTGGAATACGAGAGGATATTCCTCTTGATAAAACAACGCTGCCCAACAGCGTAAAAAGTAGGAGAGTACTAGTAAATTTCGACAGGTGTTCACAAGCCTCAATTGGGATAGCATTGGACCAGACCAGAGTCCAAAGTTGCGGGTTCGAATCCCGCCTGAGTATTTATTTATGAGACGAATGGAGTTTTTCTAGTATTTTTCTTTTTAAATAATTTAGCCAATATGCTATTCCTATGTTACATGTATATATATTTCATTTTCCATTTTTATATGTTTGGTTTACAAACTTTGACTGGTTTCAGACTTTTTTAATTTTATATTAAGAAAGATCAATGATAATGAACATAGCTTTTAAAATATTCTTAAATAACTGTGAAGAGTCATAATGAACCTTAAAGTTGAGAGCGAAAATGTCTGTCAGAATGAACATGTGAGAAAATGTCATTAGTAAAAGTCGAATTCAAATCAAGGCTAGGACATATTTGTCACATAACTAATGCGATCTCACTTCACATGGCTGTAGGCTTTCGAATTGGTGTATTTGTCTTTTCTGGCAAAGCTTTGACGTATACGCAAAATATCACATACTAAACGGCTATACATGTTAACCAATGCCAAATTAGACAAATGTAAATACAAATGATGGCTTATTCATAAATTCCTTATTGCCGACGATGGCGGACGTGCTCAAAGGTACATACATATTGTTTCCCCGATGACCCGATCACTCGGGCCAATTTCTCCCACACAGGACAGATATAGTCCAGTTACTCACCTCATACACACTCATGTAGCGTCTGTACGCCGCACTCGTAAGTCCAGATTGCGAAGACCCGGTTTATTCAATCGCGCTTTACCAGGTACAAATACGTACCTGGACGCTTCTCTCCCCCACGACGGCGTACTATATCCGTGGTCTGTACTGTGTCTGAGGTGATAGAGGCGCCCTATGGCACCCTGTGCTCCCTTCCTGGCTAGAGAGCCGTTGTGATTCTATGCTGTTTCGGAGACTCCCTCATGGGAGATTCCGACCATCTAGAAAACCACTTTGGTGGTTCGCTACTGGCTTGAAGTCCAGTTAAGGATCTCGCCGTCCTAAAACCCGGTATTGTTGTTGAGGTCATCTGCGACTGACATCAATCACACATAAAAAGAAGCTATTGGCATACCTGTTGCCACTAACTCCTTTAAAACACAAAACATGGAAGGCGAGACGCTGATGGATGGTGGCTATATTTGTGAGATTTGCCTGTGTCAAAGCTTCGACAAACTTGACAAATACACTACCGCCATGTAAAGTGTCACCTTTAATTTATTACAACAAATCATAAATCTTTAAGAATATAATTATCTATATTGGGATAGCATTGGACTGGACATTCAAAGGTAGCGGGTTCGAATCCCACCAGAGAATAACTTATGAGTCATGTCGATATTTTCCAGCTTTTTTTTAATAATTTATCATGTACTTTATTATAACCATATTCATATTTAATTGTAATTTATATGCAACTTGTTATAACAAAACATACTAACAATTTCAAATTAAATTAGTAACATTTCAAAGTGGAAGTACGTAACAATATCAAATATTAACAATGCAACTGCATGAGACAAGTCTTTGCCCGCGGTTTTCCTTAGCTAAATGTATTCCCTTATTGTTTTCGACAGACTGAGAAATGAGATATCAGGTTGCTGGAGGTCTAGAGTAGATAATAACTTTATCGATAAGTATTTAAGAAATATTAGTCATATAAAATATAAATTTATTGAAATATGGCATTGTACAATAATTAAATATATTTATAATAATAATTCTGTCATTCACACCTATTAGCCTAGCCCAAATTAAACACTATGAGGCTTTTATTATTGATACTAGGGTAACAGATAGATATACATATATTATATATAGATATGTAATATTTATAGAAATATATATAAATACCCATGAATCAGGTAATATTGCTCGTATTCATTTCACAAACATCTACCCTTTCCAGGACTTGAACCCAGCACCATCGGTGCGAAAGGCAGGATCGCTACCGTTGCACCAAGTGGTCGCCATTATTTTAGCTGTGGAACGATGCTAGATCATAATAGAAATTGAAATACATTTCTGAATTTTGACGTGTCTGTCACCGGCTCGGTAAATCAGCGGTTAGAGCACTCACCCGAATAGCGAAAGTTCGTGGATTCGAATCCTACCTTAGGGCTCGTAGACGTGTTTGATTTTTAAAGGAGTAAATTATATCTTATAGTTTGGCATTGTGAATGCAAATAATAAAATAAATTAAATATTAGTACTAATTATGTCATTTGGGTTTTTTTATTTAATGGAAAAATAATGCAAAACTATACAAAAAATATATATAATTGATAGTTGTTAAAACGTGGCTTTTAAAATAATTTGATTATTAAAATAGTTTTGAGTTTATCTTCGATTGAAGTGATACTATAATGTTATTAATTATTATTTTAATATTATTTTATTAGTCTATATTTAATTATATAATAATATCTAATAATCTAAAGAATAATTATAATATAAACAATATTATATTAAACAAAATCACATACATTGTTATAAGTCCAAGTAAGTAGCTAAAGTACTTGTATTTTGGATTTCAGGAACAACTACGGTACCACAACACACAGGACCAAGCCAATATAGTAAAATTCGTTTTCTACATTGGTCGATTTTTTCTTATATTTTTCTATTAAAATAATTTATGTTGTAAAAAAAAAACAAAAAAGTAGTAAAAGTTATAAAACTTAATGGCTGTATCATCTTAATCAATTGTCCAAACATTTGTAAAAATGTTTCTTTCGAATACGTGAGGATGTTCTTCTCATTGATAAGACAACGCTGGCCTACAGCCTAAAACGTAAAAAGGTACTAGAAAATTTAAATATAAGCATCGGTAGCATTAGACCGGACTTCCAAAGGATGCAGGTTGGATTCCCGTCTGAAAATTCACTTGTGAGCCGAGTAGATTTTTTTCTCGTATTTTTCTCTTAAAATCATTCAATAGAACTTATATAAATAAGTGCATTTAGAAAGTTTATTCAATTGTAAGATATTTACATCTGTGTGTATTATTGTAATATAATATTTACAACCAACACCCAATATTATCTCTACAAAACCGCCATGACAGTTTACAAACAGTTTAATGCTACTCCAAAACGATCAAGTTTCCACCTGTCTCAACTAAACTTCTACCCGAAATGAATAGTTACATCGACAACTTGCCTTTTAGCAGATTAACGATAACTCAACCCTATGGTCAAAGGGACAAATGTCTAGTCTGGTAAATAATTAATTTGACTAATGGTACAGTTTGTTTGTAACGTTTTGATATTTGTCACAATGGTTTGGGTCTTAGAATTGGTCGGAAATTCTCCTTAGTTTCCAATTTATGAAGATTGTGTTTATAAACTTGTATTTATTTGTATTGTGGGAACGGCAAAGATGGAGGAATTTTGAAGTGATTATTATAATTATATACACTAGACAAAGCTTCGTGGAAATTCTTCTGGATTTATGGTTTCTGTTAATTCTCAGACATGAATCGTACCCGCAAACATCGTTTTTTTTAATACTTTTCTACTTTTTACGCCAATGTTGTCTTATAAATGAGAGAAACATCCTCTTGTATTCGAAAGATATTACATTTTAATAGATTGTCCAAATATTTTACAAATATTTGGACAATCTATTAAAATGAACAGCCATTTTGTTTTATGATTTTTATATATTGTTTGCAATGCTGTCTTATATGATAAAATTTTTCAATAGAAAAATACTAGAAAAATAGAATAAATTGGAAGAGCATAGAATCGGACATTCAAAGGTTGCGGGTTCCATTTCCATCTGAGAGTTTACTTGTGTGTCGAGTTGATGTTTTCTAATATTTTTAAAATAAAATGATTAAATTTTCTAGATTTTGTATCAAAAGAAATTATTATAAAAAATACTTCAATGACGCGGTCGTCAACTTAAGTCATCTCTTGCTATCCAGGCGAGTGATTTTCGAGCAAAGCTTCCGATACCTTGACAGATCCGTTAAGGTATTGGAATCGGAAGCGTTTCCAGGTCTCTCTTATAGCGATGCCAGCGCCATCTTTTAATGTTTTAGGTACCACTACCTTCAACATCGAATGTAATACAAGTGTTGAAAGCCACATAAAGACGATTAAAAATAGGATCACCTATCTCATAACCAGCCGTTACAAAAGTTGCTTAACATACGTAATCATTAAACTATATCAAGCAAATATTAAGTAAATATTCATCAAATTGATACTAAATCATCTCCATATTTACCGCAACCTTTTGACGTGTATGGCATAACGCAAAAAAAATAAATATTCCCGATAGTGATAATCCCAAATTGGTTTCCCAACAGCAAACTTTAAAAAGGAATCTATGATTGAATCAACTTGCGATAAATCGGGGGGGAACTTTAGGACTCCCCTATTGTCGTATGTCGTCAACGAAGACTTATTGCTGAATTAAATTTACTGGAATCGTTTATTCTAGCGTAGCAGCGTTATTTAATTTATACGAACAATATTTTTTTTTGTTATCACAAAAACAACCATACTTATACTTTGTTCAATGTAGGTACTATGTAATATGATACTTTTGACTGGTGTCACTTTCTTATTGCTACGTACTAAGGTTGCGTTTGTTTCCTTATGTTTGGCTTAATAATGCAATAGCAACTTTATACCCTCTATATAGGTGTAAACTGTCAAAAGTATCATCCTACATTGGACAAAATATAATGCATAAATATACAATCTGACTTGGATTATGATATTTTCGGCCAAAAAGTTGCCAACAGTAAAAATTAATAATACGCCTTAGGTAATAAAGTAAATAACAAACTAACACAAGGGGCCCAATGATTATTATTAACAGCACTTAATACGTATATACATACATAAATATAGCGTTATATATAAAAATTCCCTGTCACAGTGTTTGATCGCGAAAAGTATTCAACCGTTCTTGATGATTTTTTTTGACGTGACAACGTCTTATAAATTGGTTTGCCGGGTGACACTTCAAGAAACTGCGTTACACTCCGCTCACGTTATGCGCTTACAATGAGAGCGAGTGAGAGGCACGCGTCCCTTCCACTCGGGCATGGTTAGCCCGCCTAAGAGCGAGAGAGACAGACATAAAAAGTGGAAGGGACGCGTGCCTATAAATTAATGTTTTAAATATAATTCTTTGTATAAATAAATGTTTTAAATTGTTACTATTATTTCATCCTTCTTCCTACTATACGAATGAATATTCACATTAAAATTATTTTACCACTCAAAGTCGTTGTCACGTAAAACTTTCGCCCGTATACCGACTTTACAGGCAACCAACCAGTTTTTTTCTATTTTGCTATATTTGCTGTAACTTAGGACAGACTAGGTTTAGTTTCAATTTCCCCTACATTTAGAAATACGAAATTTTGACAATATATCAACTTGTATTAATAAATCAAAAATATGTAGCTTACTTCTGCAAAAAACAAGCAAAATGCTCAATAGTGCACGGTCTATCTAAGGCGGTTAATACACTGCACCGCGCCCCATCGCGTAGCGCGGGGCCGCAGATTTTACCATTGTATGCAAGAATCTGAATTTATATAGAAAACACGCCTATGATAACACACTGCCGACGCGGCAAAGCGCGGGTAGGCGCCCCGCGCGCAGATTCTGCGCGGGAGCGCGGAGCCTTGTCGTCTTGTATTGCTACTCCGCGCGGAGAAGCAGATTACACCGCTAAGATAGGTAGATCTGCGCCTCCGTCCCCGCGCGCGTTTTCTGTCGCTACGCGCACCGCGGCGGGACGCATCTCTAGTGGGTGAACCGCCTAACAGCTCCTAGAAGCGAAGTGCTCAACTGTGCATGATCTAACAGCTTCTGATGACGGTCCATGGGGGGTCGTATCTTTTGTACAATGGTTGGTGAAGGTGCAATGTGTGTCGGTATCTGCGGTTTCTGCCTTTTTTTACTGCATTTTGCTTGTTTTTTGCGAAAGTAAGCAAATTATTTTTGTTTTACTAATACAAGTTGATATTTTATCATAATTTAGTTAGATATGATCTTGTCTCTTCCAGCTTATCCTAATTCTGTAAGTCCCATTGTGTTCAAACCCATATTGAGTGCGAATGTTGGGGCAAGTAATTGTGAAGACGGTATCAGATTGCTGCCCCAAGACGGGGATAAGTGATACATCAGTGTCCATGGACTTACAGTTCAAAAGGTTTTGACATGCGATGCCGTTGACGTTTTAGTGGCATAAAAATTGATGACTGGTAATATTTATTTATAGCTTTAAATATTTATAGCTCAAGCTATTAAATGAGATAGATTAAATTTGTCGTTTAATCTCTATGACTTATTGTAATGTTTAAGTATTTTTCTTTTTTTTTAAATAGACACTTGTTGACTTTGTTGTAATCAACGATGTAATGAAACCATGATAACAGAATAATAATGATTTTTGTGGATTATGTATGGTGACAACGTATATAATATTGTAAATGTCGTTACTGCTGTTAAAGCTGATGAGTTTTTTGCGTCCATTTCTTCTTACCAGTTAAAAGCTATTAAAACTTATTTTAAGTGCATTTGAATATAATTTATTTTCATTGCAAAACATTTTATGTTTGTTTAGCTTTTAACCGCGTTTATGTAGACTGTCGATTAACAGTTATATTTCTATCCATTGCAAACAGTGAGTTTTTCTAGATAAAAGGTACCCTATGTACTTTTCTGTGCCCCTGGCAAAATGTATGCATCATTATCGAGTGAGTAATTAAGGCGTGAAAGTGCAACAAACAAACTTACTTTCGTATTTATAATATTAGTTAGAACTATAATGTTTTATCGATATAATATATAATCTGTCATTTGCGCAATCACATGTTCTTACTGTAAACCAAATTTCATTGAAATCGGTCAACGCGTTCTTGGCTTAAATAATAAACAGACAGACAAAAAAGTTCAAAATAGTAGATTTTTTTCCAGTAAGTTATAAAACAAATATTTATCATAAATGTCCAAAAAACAAATGTACAGACAGAATCTTCAGATTTAATATAATGTAAATCATTATATTAAATGTGAAGGTTCTGTCTTACTTGCATACATTTAAAATATGAAAAGTTAAAAGTAAATTCTTACTGTAACTAAGTCAAGAAATCATAGTTCTCAAATGAATTAATAATACAAGGAAATACAACCTCCGTGTTAGCGAAATGATGTTGATTCCAAATTAAAAACAAAGAAACATTTTATATTACAGCAGAAAAGCTCCCTTTGTTTATTGAAGAGGAAATAATTAGAGCGAGCGAAGAGCGAAAGAAAAAGAAAACAATAGTAATAAGTCAGGTAAAGAAAATGACGCCGAAAAAATTCACAATAGGCAAAAAGCGAAACCCGAGGGATGCGACGCAAATTAGCAATTAACGTATAAAAAATTCAGTTGTCTTCTGCCGAGAGCTTTTTGAGAGTATTCGGTTGTGTAAAGCGAGATGTTTTTGTTTTAAAGATATATAAAAAAGTTAATATCTATGATAGATTATATATTGATTGTAAAATATTAATAAAAGATTAAAAAAAATTTACAACTAAAGATTATAATCCAACTTAGGCTTTGTTTAAAATAATTACACATATTAACGTAGGTTTCAGACATCCACACCTAACATACACATACACACACACACACCTAGGCGAGCAAACACCTGTACACACAGTACCTGTTGTTGAAAAGGTTATTTGAAGCTGTATTTAAAAAATGCAGCAGGTTTTTTCTTATAAAAATGGATTTCAATTTTTCTTTAAAATACAGTTTTATTATGAAGAATAATAGCTTTGAGATAAAATCAAAGGGCGTCATTTTGGGGCTTAATAAACACAATATCTAGCTTAGGAGATAGGTACTAGTAATTAAAGAAAACCGCGTTTGTTGTATGGGACCCCTCTTAAAGATTTATTTTATTTTGTTTTTAGCATTTGTTGTTATAGCGGCAACAGAAATACATAATTTGTGAAAATTTCAACTGTCTAGTTATCGCGGTTCTTGAGATACAGCCTGGTGACAGATAGACGGATGTACAGACTGACAGACAGACAGCGAAGTCTTAGTAAAAACGACCATTTGATCCTGCCTTTCGCACCGATGGTCCTGGGTTCGAGTTCCGGAAGGGGCAGATGTTTGTTTGATGAATATGAGCATTTATACCTAATATTATATATCTCTATATGTTTGTCTATCCGTTATCCTAGTATCGATAACAACAGCCTTACAGTGGCTACTCTGAGCTTGACTTTTTAAGTCATTTTATTATGGAAATTAAAATGATAATAAGAAATTAAAAATCGTAGTCACGAACATTCACACCTCTGTTGCTCACTTAAATAAATTCCTTAACAATTTGCATGGAGAAAAGAAAAAGTAACCATTTCTAATAATTCTGGTTTTCTCAAAATTTTTGTTTTGTCTAATATGTTTGATTTTATTGGGAAGGCATATTATTGGGTGTAATGAAAATAGATTTTTTACACGCATTTATTATCCACTTTAGATTAAGTTAAAATTTTGCACACTTATCAGAGACCCATGACAATACAACAATAATAAAAATATTTTTTTTGTTATTTCATCACAGAAATCTCGAATTAAATTTAAAAAATACGAAGAATTGAATAATTAGAATTAGGTTGGTATAATTTAATTAAAGAGAAAATTGATGACATCCCAAGAAAAGAGTGGTGTGCTACGTTTTACGCGAATTACTTATAATATTTATTTTTACTTTTTAGTTCGGTTTAGCATAAAAGCTCGTATTTTAGTTATTTTTTAAACTTTAATTAACTCTTAAATGTTCGTTAACATGACCTATCACCATCTATTCACATCTGTTATTATTTACTAAAGAATACAAAGTTGTAAATAGCGGAAGATAAAGCCGTGTGGGGCTTAAACCCTTTGCCTTACCGGAAGGAAGTTGGCTAAGTTTTTAAACAAAATAAAACCTCCTCAAAAAATATGAATTTTTGGCGGGAGCGGAAAGCGTTTCTTCGGTGGTTTTATATGTCTTGTTAAAATTTGTGTTCTGGTACATATTAAGTGCGTAATAATGGTGACTTATTAATCACTAAGCGTTTGTGAACATGCAAGAGTGTTGACAAGTGAAACAAAGCAGCGAAAATTGTCTTTTCCTACTCTCTGAAGAAGTTCATAGGGAGGTTTTAGTAAAACCCCAGACCTTTACTGAAATCTAGGGAAAAGGAAATTTAAATGTTCATTCATCATCTATCATTCATAGATCGCAACTTGTCATCATTCATCATCATCTATGAAGAAAAAATAACTTAAGACTGGGCTGTATGGGCTTTGTACCCTCTGCCTGTCCTCATTGGAAAACTTAACAAAAAAAAGAATCACACGTAACGTTTTTCGAAGAAGGTTTTATTATAAAAAGTTTCAATACCTTTATTTCCATTCCGTTCCATAAGCTAAAGATAGAACTTATTTCAATTTAAAAGTCAGACAAAATCCGGCTCAATTTACGCATCACAATGCAAACATGCAAAATCCTTGATTGAAAACAAATGTAATCCGCGTATAGCGGGCGAAGCCACGTGCGAGCGTATGTCGTGCAGATTGAAAAATAAAGGCAATTTGCATGGATGACGTGCGAAGAAATGAACCCGCTCGAATCTATTCAGATTTCGATGAAATCACATTAGATACCGTTGAGAGATTTTTTTTGTATTTGTGAATGATACATTACATTCGTATAATATAATCCATAATTTAAAGAACCATTTTACGGATAGAGAAAATATAATTATTTATATGTTAAGCAAGAGTGAGAGAAACAAATACAGATATGTTTAATGTTTCGTGAGTTTTACATGGTGGTAGTATTGACGGAAGAATCATTATGAACCCCATTAGGGCATCTAGGTTGAGCCGAGTGTTTTCTTTCTAGTGTTTTTTTATTAAAATATATTTATCTTATAAACATTTTTTTTTAAATTTTATTAGGTACATATATTTCCCCATACATATTCTTTAATTATCATTTAAGACACTCGAAAAACTCCTTTATAGTGTAAAAACAGTTTATCAACAAATACTCTTTTAATTTTCTTATAAATAAATTTTTATTACTCTCACTTTGATAAATTTTGGAAGTTTATTATAAATTTTAATGGCGTTTACTTGTGTTCCGGAATAATGGAGTTTTAAATGAGATTGTGGTAAGGGTTTTATGTCTTTTTTATTTTTAAAAGTGCGGTCTACAACTATCTGTTATATTTATATTTGAAATTATTTGTATACATCTATTTTGTATAATAAATATTTTTGAGGCGTCTGTGCTGTTTAACCATAAGACAATACCATAGCTTATCCAGGAATGGGCGTATGCATAATAGATGATTTTTGCAGTTTTTTGGTTGGTAGACTTTTCAAAATAATATAATGCTTAGGTGAAGCGTATATATAGTTTATACCTGTTGAATTGATATAAATTTATAAGATAGATCATAGATGTCTTTGTTAACATTTTGTTGAAGAGTGTCTTCATAAACAAATATATTTTGTTTCCGGTTTCTGCCACTGGTGGCGCTGTTGTATCCTCTTTCGTTTTTGGTATACGAGTGTTATGTTGTTTTTTTTTGTATAAATATTTTTTTATAGCGATCTAACAAGGGTTTAGTTTAAATATTGCCATCACCCAAAAATGCCTCTAAAAAGGATTTTAATTACACGTTTCATTAAATATAAAATAAAAATGCAAATACCTTTGAACGCTTATAATTTAGGTTTTTTGCATTCAGAAAATGATAAACATAGACAAATCGTTTCAAACCAATTTCAATAGGAACACAGAAATAAGTACATCAGAATACATACAAAAGTTACACATTTAGCCATTTAAAAATGTAGCCATGCTGTTTCTCTCTGTAGCATCAGGAAATGGTCCAATTCTAGGTCTATTAGTTACACCCGGGAGACAGGTGGAACACCGATTTTTTGTCATCACCCTTGCGAATGAGGGTCCAGGTAGAAGAAATGAAATAAAGTTTTAAAAATAAAGTGCGATGAAAATATTTGTTAGTGTGCAACGAAAAAAAAATACTGTTCGGGAACGCAGCGCCATCTAGTGTGCAGCTTGGTAAACGGACATCGATCAATACACACCGAACAACTAATATAATAAGCGGCGTCCGCCAATGTGATTTTTATAGGGCACCAATTGTGGGTGCGCCTTTGTACACGTTAATAATTTTTATAATTTTTACGTTCACACTTTTCGTAATACCATCACAAAGATAAGTCGAATCTTTCAAGAGTCTAATACTCAACAATTACAAAATTTAACAAAAAGTCAAGATATAGAAATAAAATAAAAATGATTAATAAAATAAGACAAACAGTATAGAATATATGCAACATCAAAATGTAAGAATCATTTTCATATGAAATAGACACAAAAATAAATAATAACAACAACAAAAGTCACTAGTGGTGAACATAGTTTGATAAGTTGTATAAGATTATTAGTTCTAAATGTTGTCGGTAGATGGCGACGTACCCAACGTACTTATGCTTAATCGCGGTGTTTCGATTTTTTGGCCATTAATATAGTCTTGCCGTAACACCGAGCACATTGTCCCCCTCTCCCTCTTTAAATGATCAAATGTCCCGAAATATGAAATTTATGAATATAAGTAAGTTGATAACTTAAACATTTTGTTGGTCATTTGTGATGGAAGATTGTCATTAATGTCGTGTTTATAAGTTAAATGACCACGACAAAAAAGGCATGGTGGACTAATTATCACCGCACCGGAACAATTACTCCACGTGGGTGTGCTTTGCTTGCCATAAAAAATGCGGGCTGGATGATAAATTTTCGGTCAATCGATCCAATCGTTCCGCGCCTCCCTAGAGGTGGTGGTCGCTTCAGATGAAGGCGTGGTGTTTAGTTCGTACAAGTCTGACATAACTTCGAAACCGGGCCGAAGTATGCATGTCCTCGAGTCCGGGGGGTGCCCAAGATGCCAATGAGCAATTGTTTTGTTGCCAGTTACTTGGAGTTGTCAAATGATCAATTTAGAAAAGAAACAGGCCATGGTTTTTATCTAATCAACCAAAAGATATTTCTGTTCCTTAAAATGTACAGTATCAGAAGTGTGACCAATTTTCGACACTATATAAACCTTTCTAATGAAAATAATATTAAAAACCGGCCAAGTGCGAGTCGGACTCGCGCACGAAGGGTTCCGTAAAAACTTTTAGTTACGTAAAAAAATCACGTTTGTTGTATGGGGGCCCCTAAATATTTATTTTATATTAATTTTATAATTTATTATTAAAGTAAAAATACAACTGAGTATTTTGTGAATATTTAAAGAAAAAAAGGCAATAAATTCGCGTTTGTTGGATGGGAGCCCTCCTTAAATATTTATTGTATTTTGTTTGTAGTATTTGTTGTTAAAGCGGCAACAGAAATACATGATATGTGAGAATTTCAACTGTCTTGCTATCGTGTTTCTTGAGATACAGACTGGTGACAGAAAGACGGACGGACAAAAAGCGACGTCTTAGTAATAGGGTCCCGATTTTACCCTTTAGGTACGGACGGTAAAAAGGTCATGTACAATTGTAGATTATTCATGTTATTCTGATAATATAAAACATATTTTATAGATTGATGATTTATATTTATATAACAAATAGTTGACTTGACATAAACATAAAAAAATAAATACTTTAACCATTAAAATTTTTTGATTATAAACTATTCTAGCAAACAAACTGAACTCAATACTAAATTATGTATTGACTTTGTAAGATAGAATATTTTTTAATCAAACTCATAGTATTAATAACTAAATTGTAACTTATATCGACTTAATAATTAACATTTTAATTGAAGTGTAATTTGATTTTTTTTATTTTATCAATGTAAACCTGTAGAACTATTTATTACCAAATTATTAAGCGATAATTTTTTCGAAAAATGTCATGTTATTTTTTACTACCGAAATTCGATTAAAGCAACTGTATTTTATCCATGATTAAATTGTTATATATAACTGACCGCTAACTGTTCATATTCCGCCCAAAATATGATCCCCTCTCTAAGACCCTTGATCAGAGCCATCTGTCTTCATTTCGAGACAACTTTGAGCACCGTAGATGACACTACAGAGCGATTGCCATTGAATATTTATAAGCACAGCTAAGGGTCCCTATGGATAATACAAATCTGTTACAAATTCTTCGATTTTTGGAATAAAATTTTTGGACATATCGCTTTGATGGATTGGTTGTTAGAATTTTGGAAAAACATTTTGTCAAGTAACTAGTATATCATATGGTTTCGTTATCCCTAATGATGAAGACTTTTCTACGAAATTTTTACAAATATAAAAGATACTGAGTATTTAATTATTTATTGTTTTCCATAATCTTGGAATCGTGGTCAATTAAAATATTTAAATATAGTAACACATGTATGACGACCATTACATTAGTTATCCTGTGATCACGACTTTTTTTTTATAGAAAATAGGCATGCGCTTGACCACTATCTCGCCTGATGGTAAGCGGCGATGCGATCTAGGATGTGACGCGCTTGCCTAAAAGATACCTATTCACTCGTGACTTGAAGACCCCTAAATTGTATTTGTCAGGAAACACAGACTCAGGCAAAGAGTTCCACTCCTTAGCGGTACGTATCATAAAATTGAAACCAAAACGCTTAGTGCGACTCTTTGATATATCCACCATATTATATGGCTTCTGTAAAGGAGTCGAAACGTCAAGATTAAATATAAAAAAAAAAACAAAAAATAACGCGTATTTTATCCCGTAAAACTGGTTTCAATTAGGTGCGCAAGTGTAAGAACTAAAACTCCTTGAGTTTTTTTTAACTGTGAATAGGTAAGCGCTTGATCGATATCTCGCCTGATGGTAAGCGACGATGCGACCTAGGGTGTGACGTAGACGCGTCATGCCTAGAAGACATCTATTCACCCCTGACTTGAAGACCTCTTAATTGTATTTATCAAGAAACCCAGACTAAGGCAAAGAGTTCCACTCTTAGCAGTACGGATTAAAAATTTGGAACCAAAACGCTTAGTGAGACTCTTTGGTACATATATCAATCATATAACGGTGGCGCCTTATTGTAAGTTGTTGTTTGTGCCTGCGGTTTATTCTACAATAACCTCGCAGCAAACTTCTTATCAGCTATGAACCACATTCCGACGTCGTATTACTGGATTTCGATCCACTTGTCCAGAAGTTTAAATCTTTGCCATAAAAGGTGAAGGCAAAAAATAATAATGCTCACGCAATTGTTATTATATTATATTTTATTATATTATATTATATTTTTATAGCAATATTGTCTCATCAAGAAAAAAGAAGATTGCATTTGCGTTCCTTGATTCCTTGAAGTTTCTGGTTCTTTTAATTAAAATAAAATATTTTATTGAAAATATAAAATCAGGTTCTAAACCATGTATCTGATGTTGTCTTATTTTTATTCGTTTTATTCGTAACCGATCGTTAGGACATTTACTTTACATCCGCAATAGCAGGTCGATATATATATGACTAGATAGAGTAAAACGTAATCAAATCCCCTGCACAAGTATAACACCTCAATATTTTCTTTATTCGACGGATGCGTGAGATTCGACGCCAGCTGCCCCATCATAATTCTTGTTAGGGCCCAATAGAAACAAAGATAATACCGCAGAGAAGGCATTTGTGGGAATCCACTTATAAGTATTTATACAGGCTGTTCAGATTTTTATAGCGAAAATTTTTATTTTTTACAGACACACTGTATTTAAGGGTAGTACATCAGTTATTATTTGTTGCATCTAAGGTATGTGCATCTTAGATATATATTCATATTTTTACTACACCGAACCAAATCGAAGTTATGCCTTCCGCACGACAAGGAATGCTATACTTTTCTTAGCCGCACTGTAAGCGAGACATATACAAGATGTTTAGACCTAGTTTCGCACTCAAGGGGTTAAACATATTGTAAGGATGTAACGAGGCGCCATAGCTATATTGGCGACTCGTTGCTTTCATTGCGCTCTTCTCTGGCCATTTCTCATATTTTCTTTTCTCTTGGTTTCCTATTTTAAATTTACTGTCTGCCTCTTTTTATTTGTTTTGTTCTCGAAGTTTATTCTTACCAGAGTCAGCGCGTAGAGCGGTTGACTCACCGATAACAATTATTTAAATATATTTATAGTGCTGAGCAGTTATAATAAGCTCACAAGTATAATAAGCTCATAAGCATAATTCACAAGTTTTCCTGTATATGTATTCTGTACCACCAGTTCCTGTTTATAAGTCTATAAGTTTCTTTAAGGCACTATTTTGTGCCTATAAAAATAATCCTTAAATACAAAAACAAGTGACCTTGAGTGCTTTTGTTTCTCCCGACTGCAGCCGTCACAAGGAACTGTGACATTGCATGTGTGAGTACCCTGTTGTTACTTATATAAACCCACCGCATTTCAACCTGCAAACTGTACACAGTATAGCAATAAAGAACTATTCTATTCTATTCTTAAACTTTTATATTCAAACAAAATTATTGGGATATAAAACACCCTGTATATCAATGGGCCTATGAATGTTGCATGGACACCGATATTATTTACCGCGCCCAGCAATAAACCTGTCGCGAAGGAGACAAAGTGTGGAGTGAAGAAAGCTTTTTTTGCTTGACCCTACTTTATATATGCGTCACATAATTTGTTGGGTCACATAATGATATTTATTATTATGGAAAGGAAGTAATGCCTCAGCATTACTTACTACTCAAAGTAAATTTAAAATTTTCCGTTGTTTGAATTGTTTAAAGAAATAATATTTAACACGTATTGTACGATATAGTAATGATAGCGGGAAAAAATTGGACAAAAATAGCACAAGACAGACAAAAATGAAAGGAAATGGAGGAGGCCTATACCCTATCAAGGGGTTCCGATAACAAAAAATAATTATAAGTATAAAAAATTAGAACTTAATTAACTATAAAAAAATAAAAATTAATGTATTTAGAACGAAAAAAAAACCTGTAACTTATATACTTTCAAGATTTATTGGAAATAAAAAAGGCTTTATTATTATTATTGTACGATATACTCGTATGTTTGTAACGGAATCTTCTAACGTTATTTTACACACTTACCTGAGACCGATTACAGAAGAATATATATTTACATTATAAAATATAATATAATTTTTGATATGCACATTCTTTTTAGAATGAAATGAAATAAAAACTTTTTGAATTTAAATTTGAAAAATGTAGATACAAAAAAAATTGGTTTATTTCAAATGAAAATAATGAAAAATACAAATACATAAGGAATTTTTAAAGAATGTAAACCAAAGCCCATTCTTACTCAACCTGTTTAATTATTAATAAACATTAAAACGATTGAATAGCAAGTTTGTTCGTGTCACATCAAAGTATTGCTCGATTATTCTCAATCCTTTGCGCCAACCAGTGAACCGTAATATTTCTATCAAACGCGTATTTCGTTTTACTAAGAGATCAAAGAAATCTTGCGTTTCTATTGCGGCCTTAGGGAAATCGTTGAAGAGTTTGCTTTTGTGAAAGTTTGCGATATTTTATTGTTTACATAACTTCAAAACAAACTTGAAGATAGTAAGTAGAAGTTGCATAAGAACGTTTATATCGGAAGAGAAATGTCTTAATTAGAACTGGGAAGCGTCTCTAGCCCAAGTAGCGCTCGTGTGCAATAATTACCCTACCGCCCTCTAGTAAACGCGCGGTCAAAATGGAATGGGAACTAATAACAGCACATTTCCATGAACTGTCAAATTTGTAAACTATTTTAATTGGAGATTAAATTGAAAATCGATTGAAGCAAATTGGCCTGCTGCCCAGTGCCAGCACAGACCGAGCACTTGGCCAAATATCCCGGTGTTGCACACCTGAAACAAAGGCTACTCCTATCCTTGTCCACCGGATATCTGAGCTTCGTGTGCCCAATACCCAGGCACCTGTAGTATCACAGAGGGCGGGGCCCGAGTACCCAGACTTCTGCTGTGCTCCAGCCAACATTAATCAAGGTACGCTTGTACGCTATTTGGCTGACTGTTCTCCGCCAGCCACTGCCATGAGGCGCTCCAACGCCACGAATCCCAGCGCCTGGACTTTGAGGTTTTTGAAGGAGTTTGCTCCCCTCGGCCCTGTTCCCGCACCACGTACGGATTTACGGGTAGGCTGGAACCATTCCTTGGATCAAATGCTTTTGACTTATCGAGGAAAATACCGGAGCTGAATTTCTTTTCATTAGTGCTCTGTAAGACATCATTAGCCAAATGTAACAAGGCTTGAGTTGTTGACTTGTTCATTTGGAAACCGTATTGATTGACCAAAATTACAATTTAAATTACTCGAAAGGATACAATTTTATCACAAATATCTGAGTTTTAATCTGAGGATTGCATTGCAAAAAGAAGATAAGAAAGTGGATGTAGTAGTTTTAATTATAAAGTATTTTTAAAAACTGTGTCAAAATATTTTGAAGTAATATTGCTATTAGAAATAAAATAGATTGTGCCTTTTAACGAAATACTCAGAGACGAAATCACAAAATGGAACTACATCCTTGTCTCCCAGGGCTTCATGGAGATGTACGTAGTGTAAGGGTGGTGCAGCAGCGCTTGTCGAAGCTGCTGCGGCATTACCCTTAAACAGCAAACGGCCGCTCAGGGTCTGAAAAAGGTAATTACTTCCGCAGAGAAACTCTAAAACACATCAATACCAACGGGTCTCCTGGGTCAACGGTCAACGGGGTGATCTCCTGAAGGACTCGACTGCTAGAGGGGACAAAGGCGAACTGACAGGGCTTCTGAGAGTAGGACGTAAATACTTGTTCCTTCACGACTTGCGGGAAAAGATGTGCGAGGTGGAGCCGCTATACGTGCTAGATTTTTCGTATCATTGGACCGTCAGCGGCACGGATACGGTCACATACTCTGCGACCATATGCTGCCATACATGGAGATTAGTGCCTAGGACTTGGCAATCGATGGGCCTTCGACAAGATAGAGCAGTTCCTGACGAAGAATTACGGCGTAAATAACTTGACGAAGCAAAGCAACATCTTTAGTATCTCTCCCGGTTTGTTCAACAAGACCGAGGAAATCAGCAAGTCTGGTCGAAGTATGCCTTGTGCTCACGCTGGCGGTGGGAAGTTTCGTGGCACCCAAACCATTATCGGCTATTGCCACTGTATTACGCGGCTGCGATGGTGGCTCTTATTACGAGACTAACAACAAAAGGGTTTTGGGAAGAGCAATTCCTGACGCTGATATCACTTTGTCGGAGAGGCAGACATCGAGAAACAAGCAGGAAAGAAGCAGTGTACACTGAAAGGAAAAACTAGAAATTATTATTCCCGACATTATTTATTATTACAGCGACCAGTCGAAAATTGGAAGTGAAAGCGAGGTCGACCGAGAGGCCTTCTAGCCTGAAAGTTGGCCTTCCATCCCCGCGCCCGCACTCCCGCTGGCTCCGCGATTTCTTGCCGTGATTCTCAACTCACCAACGGCGGATTCTTTAACGTTAAATTCTATCATACCAAACTGTGGTAGACAGCTCAATAGGGTTGCCAGTCATTTATATTATTATTATTATTATTATAAGGTTGTGTGAATGATGGCAAAGCACTAATGAAAAGAAATTCACTTCCGGGATTTTACTCGATATGTCAAAAGCATTTGATTGAAACGGTCCGTGCGTTACACACACTGAATCAGGCTTTTAAAACAATGTGGCTATCCTAACTTTTGGTGGGGAAACGAAGACACGAAGTGGTGAGGCAGTTGGTAAGGCTGAACTTGGGGTGCAAGGTAGATACCATAGAACCTCCTCGTGTACCCGACCCTTTGTAGGTCCCATTTCACATGGTCGGTGGGAAGTGGACAGTGGGTTTTCTCGAGTCGGTGCATCCAGGGCGTCATCGTATATAATCTCTGCGGGGCATGGATGGCTGACAGACCCGGGAAGCCTGCAGCCGCCAGCCGAGCAGGGGTAAACAGTAACCCTTTACACGGAGCGCACGTGTTGCATGAAAGAAAAATACATTTTCTAGTGTATTTCGGAGTGGCGTCACCATGTAAATTGTTATGCACCACACTAGTTCACGGAGATCATCCAATTAATCTGTGCAATAATTAATAAAAAGATTTTAATATGTTTCTCGTTCACAATGCTTAAATATATTTGAATACAAATTAGAAATTTCTTTATTGCATGCCACAGTGAAAACAATCAAAATAGTACAGGGTTAGAAATGCACATAAGTATACATGTGGCGTCCTGTAAGGACTTAGCGATGTAATATAACTTAATATTAAATTCATTTAAGTACACTTTATTATTATCAGTTAGGTTAGTTAGGTTGTTTGTATTTACTTTCAAATTATTTGTTTAGGCTATACTAGAAACTGCATATTAGAAAATTCTTTAGTTAAATAAAGTTAAGTTGTTTAAATGTTTTATGTAGTTCGGTAAGTGATTATATATTTTTATTACCATATAATATGAGCTCGATGTTACTAAATGGAGTTTAGAAAAAGGTAATAATAAATTATTTTTATTGCGATAATTATTGCAACAATAGATATAAAACAATTAATTTGATATTATTTTTAAGTTTATGAATTGATGTAAATTTTAACTAAAATAGGTAATATTTATGTATAAATATAATTATGTTTATTCTTATTTTACTAATAGCAATCTTGTTTTGGTTTTTTTCAATAGTATTATAAGGGTTGCCAACATTTCTTCGACGAAATATAGTATTTTTCAAACTAAGGTATAAAAAATATAGTATACTCATTAAAAAAAATAGTATTTTATGGAAAATAAAAATATAAGTTACATATTGTCACATAGTGACGTGACCAGAGATTCGTTCGTTGACATTGAAAAGTTTGGAATGTGCATAGATCTAGTACGATCGGATACACACACACTATACTCTAGTCAAAAGGTAAGGATATTCATGCATGAGACTTATTAGTAGATAAAAAAATATCCGTAACCTCTTATATTTCAGTGTTGAAAAATATAGTATTTTTGCGTCCTATATATTTCTTGAACAGTATATAGTACGAAGACCCGAAATATAATACAATACTATATATTATAGTACGGTTGGGAACCCTAAGTATTATTCAATATTTTAATGCACTTTTGATATATTTGAGAAAAGTAAAAAGTTAATTAAGATCTATAATGTAAATAGAGATTAAATAGAAAAAACAGTTTTATTTTGAAAGTCTGTTATATTTTCCCATTAGTTTTGTTTTACTTTCGTCTTACAATTATACATCAAAGGGATTTGCATTAAGCCTTTTTAATTGCTTTTTTTTCTCATAAATTACTGATTATGAGATTAGAAATCTTTCTTTGTGAAATAATTAACGCCAAATAAATCAGTCGCAGTTTACAATTTAGCAAAAAGACAAAGATCAAAATTCTTTATTTTCTGATACTGTGTACAGTGAATGGAATAAAGAAAAGATATTTTATCGAGTCCAAAGGCTTTTTTGTTCGGAAAAGCAATTAGATTGAAAATTATAATATTTTTTACATTCCATACCAATAAGATGATGTATTTTTGGGAAAAACTCTGAAACGACTTAACAGATTTTGATGTTCTTTCATCCATTTTACTGGCTTTGTTCCAACTTAGGAGATAGGATAAGTTTCGTTTAAATTTATAACACAGCAACGAGTGGCCGGGTCAGTTAATCTATACATATTAATAAAATTGGAGTGTCTGTTTGTAATATTAAAATAACCGTTTGTTACTACATGCATATGAATATATATACGGTACATACACCGAAATAACATTTTTTACAATTTTTGTCTGTCTGTCTCTCTGTTTGTTCCGGCTAATCTCTGAAATGGCTGAAACGATTTTGACGGGACTTTTATTGGCACGTAGCTGATGTAATAAGGAGTAACTTAGGCTACTTTTATTTCAGAAAAAATCTTCTATTTTAGAAAAATAAAGTAATGTTGCAATGTTCCACGTGGACGAAGTCGCGGGCGGCCGCTAGTATGATATATAGATGTTAAATATTGACAGAAACATATATAAATACCCATGACTTAGGTACAAATGGTCGTATTCATCACACAAACATATGTTCCTTTCAGAAATCGAATCCAGAACCGTGGGTGTGAAAGGCAGGATCGCTACCGTTGCACCAAACGGTCATCTAATCTACCTACTAGTTTCGGTACACTTAGTTGTAATACTTCGTAATCATTGGCCCAACAAGTCTACAGCTATGCTATCAAGTTATTCAAATCACACCAAAATAGACCCTGATAGATTGTATTAGAAAACAATTTACAATAAATATAATTGACGTGATTTGAGTTTGTATATTACACTAACTGAATCCGGCATGTTTTGCAATGCTCTATTTTGCTGTTTTACTGACTGTACGTATAAACCTTCCTTTGCATACAACAACTTAACAAAATGTCATCACAATCTGATTGATTTTCATTTGTATATAGAAGATTATTAAATATTAAAGTAATTTGCACTTTAATATACAAATAAAAAGAGCTTTTCATTAATCAAAAGCTTTTATCAGCTATAAAGGAAAGCTCAGGTGTACCCGCATCACCAAATTGGCTTCACAATTGTCCTTGCTTATAATAAAAGGTAATTTGGACTCATCTGGCGATGAGATCGTTTGGAGGAGATTCAATTGTTTATATCTGCCTATTATTCCATAGAATTAGGATTCGTTGCATTTCAAAATTTGATAAACATTTCATCACGGCTTCGCACGGGTGGACAAAATTCTTTATTTTTTTTCTATTATTAAATATTTTTCCGTTAGCGCCATCTAGCGTCCGATAGACGAACTACTTGCGGTTAATGCGTTGCTATGGTAACGCATATACAATGGAAAAAGAGTGGACAGAAAAACACACAAACCACTTTGATCTTAGATTGTAGACTAACGGCCCTTCCCGGCTTCGCACGGGTGGACAAAATTCTTTAATTTTTTTCTATTATTAAATATGTTTCCGTTAACGCCATCTAGCGTCCGGTAGATGAACTACTTGCGGTTAACGCGTTGCTATGGTAACGCATAGACAAAGGAAAAAGAGCGGGAAAAAGAGCGGACAGACAACAACTTTTTCCCGCAGGAGTAGACAGAGATCACAGATTTCCACTTTACGCAATCTTGTCATACATTTCTCGCTTCTTCAACTCTCATCAGACCGTTCATACAGGCTCGTCGGTTAAAGGTACTTTTGATCTGGTCTTTTTTCAGGACGTCTTCTATTTGGTCCTGAAAGTTGGTCTGCCTCTACTTACTTGCCCATGCACATTACCCACATAGATGTCTATATTTTTTCATTTTTCTGAGATAAAAATCTATTAAGTATGTTATTCACAATCACTCTTTTTTGTTCATATCCCTCATTCAGTTTCTTCCAGGCGTCATCATAATTGGATTCAGTCAGAGAGCAATTTTAGAGCAATTGCTCGGCATCTCCGGTTAGACTAGATTTCAAATTATGTTGTCTTTAATTTTTAGACAAACGCTCGTCAGAGTGTGTCAATGGAATTAACAGATCTTTAAAGCTCATCCATTGATTGTAATCACTAGAAAATTGTGGTATTGCTATGGATGGTAGTTTTGGTCTAAGTTTAGGAAGTTCGGAAACTGTGGGAGTGTGGCAATTTGCCGGCTGCCCAGTGCCAAAACAGACCGAACACTTGGGCTCCGCCTTGCAGGCCGCGGCCAGATATCCCGGTGTTGCACACCTGAAACAAAGGCCACTCCTATCATCGTCCACCGGATATCGGAGCTTCGTATGCCCAATACCAGAAGATTGTGGTATTGCTGTGGATGGTAGTTTTGGTCTAAGTTTACGAATTTCAGAAATTGTGTCAGATCTTGGAACTTCAATTTCGGATTGTTTAATAACATATGATATATCCTTTATCCATGTCTTTAACTCCAAATGATTTGCTTCGGTGTTTACAAAATTTTCCTCAATATCAAAGTTGTATTCCGTTTTTAAAGTTTTAGTGTTAAACGACACCGTAATAATATCATAATCTCTTTACTCAATATACAATTAAAATACCAAAATACGTTGATACTTTGTTGTAAAAGTGAGGGTATGCATTGTTATGAGTGAAGGTGATTTGTTTGTAAGATGATTTGAGTTTTTCAATGTCGTATCTTTCAGTTACCCGCCTTATATGGGTTGAAGAAGTCATTTACTGCTGCACACTGAGCAAGGAAACACTTCGTCTGCTGCACTTGATTATTAATTCCTCACAATGAGCGATTGCGACGGTAACAGCTCAGGATCGCAAGGAGTAGACAAGGGGAAGAGTAACACGAGTACAGAACAAATGACGACGCAGCCAAGGTTTGTACTAAAATTATTACATGTGTATTTAGATATAGATTTTATAAGTTAGTACAAAGAATTATGATTATTGTTTGAAGCAGACAGCTAATCCTATTCATAAGTATAATGGACCCTAGTATGCGCAATAAATCGATAACCAATTAATCAATAAATTACTCTTGTTCGTTTATCTTTAGCAGATTTTTTTCGAATTTGCAAGTAATTTCTCAATTTTATTTGAATTCTGGATCATAATAGCCACGTTTTGTTTTGCTAGTTCATCTGTCATGTTGTATGTTGTTCAATGAGGAACTCTAAAAATTTAGAAGTCCAAAATCACTTCTAAAATATAATTTAAAACTGCAATTTTAAACAAATTTATCGATAATATAAATTGCACTTTACTTTCCGTTTATCTGTCTCGAAGAACCTAGTGTTTGATTAAAACCTACACATACTGCTGAAATTACATTTTCTAGTCAAAAACCAACATTACATAAAAAGGAGAGACGAAAGCCATATATGTGCAGTCGTAGAACCGAAACGTTAGCGCGATTCAGTTCGGTAAAGCGACATCTAGTGAAGAGTGGGAGAACTAAATTTATGTTTATAGCTGAACACACTATATATATTTATCTTGAGACCAATATTGTATTACTTAATATCGATTGTCATTTAATTAAATTTTTTTCGAATGCGAGGATGATAATGATGATATAACAATTCTCAATGATGTAACAACGGTGGTCTACAGCTTAAAAAAGTGAAAAGTACTAGAAAATTGGAAGTTCTGTTGGAAAAGCAGTGACCTATATATCCAAAAGTCTAGCCAGAGAACAACTTGTGAGCTGAGATTTTTTTTTGTATTTTATTATTAAAAAATATCACTTATGGGAAACGCAAAATATAAAAATCACATAACTTTTTTGGTTAATTTAATACAGACGAGACTTTGAAATAAAACTACATTTACTGGAAAATTACGCTTTTTATCCAGGGTATCCTATGAACACTGCTCCTGGAATGGAACCGAAACGTCAGCATTAAATAATAATAATAATATTTCCTACATTCACGTCAATTAGCCTAGCTCAAAGTAAGCACTTTAAGGCTTGTATTATGGATACTAGAGTAACGGATAGACATACATATATGATAAATAGATATTTCATATTTATAGAAATAATATTTATAAACATTCATGACTCAGGTGAAAATTCATCACACAAACATCTGCCGCTACCGGGACCGAACTCAGCACCATCGGTGCGTAAGGCAGTATCGCTACCGTTGCACCGAATAGTCGTCTAAAGATAATTATATACTTAATTTTTTTATTATAAAATTATCGGTCTATTAGTTTGCATTTCTTTTCCCTTCCCGATTAAATGTTACAGTACTTAAACATAGGACATACTTTAAATCAACAAAATCTTCTAATCATTAGATTAGATCCATTTTCTCATTTTTTTATACAAGCGATTTCTGTGGTTTGATGTCTTTTGCGCCTGTTTTGCGTCTGGAGGAGGTCCAGTTCGTTCCAATCCACATGTATGAGTTGTCGATTATTAAGAATAAATGGGTGGTTTATCTAGTTAGTGATTTTATTTAAGGTTGCCTTTTTTACAAAAATTTAAAATCATAATTTTAGAAGCATAATTTTTTTTTGGCGTAATTGGAAATAGCTTGCTGGCTGGTCATGAATAAAAAAATATTTAACCTTACCAAACCTGCAATGTATGTCAATTTATGCCTTTTGATTAATATGCCAAGTTACTTTCTGCGCAACAAGATACTGCCAGATAAAGGGTACCCTTTATTTAAATTTGTGATAGGCGCGGATGTGCAAGAACTAAATACTGATAATCATTCAGATAGATAGATAGATAATTGGTTTCTTTGCATCATAAGACACACACACGTTTACAACAATTAATCTTAACATATACATATATAATTTTAAATTTAAACGTGCGTGCCGCAACGGGAAAAAGCTCAGCGATACCTCTGCTCTGAGAGCAAAGCACTGATTTTCAGCTCCTACCCCAGAGAATGCACGGGTCTACATGCAACAGCGCGAACGTGTAAACCTACACAATAAACATTATACTATAACAAATAAATAATCTTATTGTCAAAAATAATATATGAAAATGAATTAATAAGAAAATAGATTAAATTATGAAATTCTAATAGAATAATTAAAATAATTGATGAAAAAAATTACATATCGTGTATTCGTGATATTTCCATTAAATATATTGAATTATTTAAAATGTATAATTAGCATGTGCGGAAATCTGCATTAGACGACCACTGGTGCCTTAACCTGATTTTTGCATTTCCAGGATTAATATTTTAGGCGATTTTTAAAAGCAAGTCTGGATGTGATTTAGTATTTAAACATTTTTTTTTATTTGCATATCGCCACTCGTGTATTAACACGTCATTAGCCATATCCCTGGGGCGAGAATCGAACCTTTTTCCATGTTAATTAAACAGATTAAAAGTATACCCGCATGACCTAGTTTTACCCCACATGATATTTTACCCCATCGCCATCGGGGAGGATGTAAGGGCCAAGTTTGAATGATTTAGAAGAATAAAAGTTAATTAATTAGGAAAATATTGCTCGGGGTCTGTTAATTGGACGAGTTTGAATTTTTATAGGTTATTTGATATGCTTCTGTAGGAAGAGCGATTTGTTTTTGAATTTCTGATTCTTTTTTAGTTTCGAAATGTTTTTATAGATGAAGTTGAAATTATTTATTTGCTGTAAAACACAGTATGAAGCTGTGATAGAATATAAAAAATACAAGCGTATTTCGTCAAATTTCGACATACAAAACTTTTAAATTTGACCCAATACCATTATAAGATCTACAATCAGTCATTTTAATTATATGCAACATTTTAAATCAAAATAAATGTTAAAACAGTGAATAAATAAAACCCATAAAATAATAAATTAAAGCATGTCAGCAAAGATGAATAATAAAAAAGATTAGATTATAATACATAAGATATCAGTCGAACCTGACCCACGATCCTTCGCTATCCGGGCGAGTGCTCTAACCGCTGAGCTACCGAGACGCTGGCAGACGCGTCGGAATTTACAAACGTATTTCAAATTCTACTATGAGCTAGTATCGTTCGATCTACGGACTTGAAGGCGTGGTTATTTTTACAGGCGCATTTTATATTTTATACAAATATAGCATTGTGAAAGCGAAAAATAAAATTAAATACATTAAAATACACATACAATAATACGACATCAAAATATTCATTCAGGTTTAAAAACTTATCTGAATTCACATAAAAAGGCGAAGTAGGTAATTGTCGAATTTCAATAGGAATGCCATTTTAAACATGTATGGGCATGGCACTACTAGTCTGCTGAATCGCGCTATCGTTCACTAACGGTTGTTAATAGGGACTTAGAGATTACAATAGCTTTAATAAAAAGTATCACGTGGTTTCATTTTCGTCGGCAGAAACTTAAACCACAGACTGAACAGTAATCAATGTTTTTGTATGTAAGAACGGAAAAAAATATAGATAGGGACACGACATCGAAACCAAAAGTATCGATATCTTTTTGGTATTGATACCAAAATAAAAGTATCCAATGACTAAAAGTATGGAAAATGAAGTATCTATATGAGTAAGTATGGTTTAATATGTTTAAATATCGACCGTAAGCATTCGAATCTCTTTCTGATTGTAATAAACTCGAACGAATACATTAATAAGGTTATAGAAAAAGTTTTTATAAAAAAAAATAATTGCCAGTCTAGGGCAACCTTAATCATTCCACTCTTCATTTTTCTGATTCGACACTTGATTCTTCTTTTTCTTCAGCCACCCAATGCTGAGTGTAGGCATCCTGTATTGCCCGCCATTCGTCCCTGTTCTGGGCCTTCCTCTGCCAGAACTTTCCGGCAACTTTGACCAGATCGTCGGTCCACCTCATCGGCTGTCTGCCCACACTCCGACGACCAATTCTTGGCCTCCATTCGAGCACCTTCTTCCCCCATCTTCCATCCGTTCTACGCCCCATGTGTCCCGCCCATTTCCACTTTGTTTTGGCGATTTCTACGGCTATGTCGGTAAGTTTCGTTCGTATCCTTATTGCGGTGTTTCGAACTCTGTCCCGAAGAGATACACCCAACAGCCTGTTCCATTGCTCTTATTGCCCCGTACTTGATTCAAAGTACTGAAATTAGTACTGAGTATCGAATTGAAGTATCGATATTTTAGGCACTAGAATCGAAATCAAAAGTAGCGATTTGAGTAAAGTATCGGATTCGAAATCGTGTCTCTAATCATAGAATGTTATGAATGTAAAACATTAAACTTTGTTACGATACAGTTTGAAATTTAATGTTTTTTTTTGTACTGTGAATATGTTTAAATTAATGTTATGCGTGTTAGTTTTTGCTCCTAATTACAAGTACATTTATAACAGATTTTATGACTTTATACTAGGCGATGCAGTCGCTAAGCATAAAGCTACGCTAGCACCATATATTGGAGCGGAGCGTAATACCTAAAAATTTTTTTTTTATTACGATGGGAATTTTTGCGAATTTCAAAATTCGTCACCATCTGGTCCTAAACCTGTTAATTCGATTCCACGCATAAAATATTAAAATCGGTTAAGAACTCAGGGAGTAATGGCGTAACAGACATTGCGCCATTGAAGCTGATCCACGGGAGCTTCGCTCACTTCGTTCACTCCGCTCCAAAAAAAGGTACACTATAACTCAATTTTGACTTGAGAAATCTAAAAAAGTTTTAAAAAGAACCAATATTAACTATATTGCTTATTAAAAATTTTGTAAAGTTGATTTTTCTAACTCATTTTGATTAGTGCTAGTAATGGTTCCAGTTTCTTTTCGGTATAAGGTCCCCCAACGTAGGGACATAGTTAAACTTTTAAATGAACACATTGCCAATGCTCATATTGAACAAAAGGCATATTATCTTTTATCTTTACCTTAAATATTATTATCATTATATGTAATACATTCACACCAATTAGCCCAAAGTAGGCACCGTACGGCTCGTGTTATGAATACAAGGAATAACGGATAGACATAAATTAATGATACATTGATATTTTATATTTATAGGAATATATATCGTGTTCATTACACAAACATTACGGAAATCGAACCTTATCGTTGCTCCAAGGGATTGTTAAAAAAGTTGAAGGTATTTTCTTGATCATCGTACCCTTTCCATTAAATTCTTTTTACCATCATTACCTCATAACATCAAATCCAGCTTACCATTCCTATATCTCCGTTTTCTATTTTCTTGCCATAAATCATAAATTACCTGCCGAGCAACGTAAGGGTTGCGACTTGCGGCGCGACAGACGATTTGTCATAGGACCAGTCATACGGAAATACGAGATTCGGCAAGTCAGAAATGGGATTTATATTTTTGTTACATTTTAATGTTTTCAAATGAAATATCATTTTATTGATGTGATTGAAAAAGAGAATTTTATTACGAAAATAAATATTTTTTGAAATTAAATACTTTCAACGGATTGAATAAATACCAATAAATATTTTTGCGATAATATCGATATATACACTCCAGAGCAATGAATCCGGGTCATTTAAAGAATGTTAAAAATCTCGGAAACTAAAAATGATAGGTTAATGCAATAAATTGTATTTAATAGACAATGTAATACTCCTTAAATGATAGTAAAAAAAATATGTGTCACCATACATTTTATTAACACAAAATTACATAAAGAAAAAAACTGCTGATCTCTCCTTAAAACAAAAATAGGAAACATGAAATGTTTGAACTTTATTACGATTTTCTTGAATTTTAATACTTCGTATTGCCTCCTCGTGCTTCCATTACTGCGTTTACGCGGTTTGGCATGCTGTACACCAAGTTCCTTGTACGATTTTGGGGAATATTCTCCCATTCCTCTGTGTGAGCAATTTTGAGCTCACGAAGCGTGATTGGGGGAGGGTTTCGTTGTTTTACGCATCTGCCTAGCTCGTCCCAAGCATGCTCGATCGGGTTGATATCCGGGCTGCGCGCTGGCCACTCCATACGAGTAATGTTCATCTCTTGAAGGTAGTCATTCACAATCCTACCTGTATGAGGTCGGGCATTGTCATGCATAAATATAGCATCCTCACCTAAATTGACCATAAATGGACCAACGTGATCATTGAGGATTTCTTCCACATATCTTACGCTAGTTAAAGAGCCGTTTTCTATGATCACCAGCTCTGTGCGACTTTCAGAAGAAATTCCGGCCCACACAAGTACAGACCCACCACCGTAGGCTACTTTTTCTTCGATGCATGCTTGCTTGAATCTTTCCCCTGGTCTTCGATACACTCTGTGTCTTCCATCGTGCTTGTAGAGCATAAATTTTGATTAGTCGGAGAACATAACTTTTGACCAATCTTCAATACTCCAATTTACGTGGCTCTGGGCATATCTTAGTCTTGAAATACGATGCCCACGCTCCAGTTTAGGGCCGTTTGCAGGTCTAAGGGGTTTTAAGTTAGATTCAGCAAGCCAACGTCTTACTGTCCATGCACTTGGGTTACTTCCTCCGAGGCGTCGAAACTGATTGGTGAGTTCAGTTCCTGTGAGAAAGCGATTTCGAAGCATGGTGTTCACCAAGTATCGGTCTTCTCGTGCTGTGGTACACCTGGTTCTGCCCGTTCCTGGTCTGCTTAGGTTAGAACCAGTTTCTTCGTAACGTCGGAGAACTCTTTGTACTGTTGACAGCGACACACCGACAGTCCTGGCTGTATCGCGCTGACTCCGGCCGGTTTCCAGCATTGTAAGTATTCTGGTGCATTCTTCAGGCGTAAGCGACATAATTTCAGCTTGAATAATGAATATAGAGCACTATCAACATGGTTTATGTACCCACATAAATGACAGATTACAAACAAAAGCAAAACCAAATGCTGTAATTTCGCAGTTCCATCTTCGAAAGTGGCCCTTTTTCAAATTTGATTTTTTTATGATATAACTTTACAATAACTAAGAAGTTTTAATACCTTCATTTAACGAGTATTACATTGTCTATTAAATACAATTTATTGCATTAACCTAGCATTTTTAGTTTCCGAGATTTTTAGGATTCTTTAAGTGACCCGGATTCATTGCTCTCGAGTGTATATATAAAAATTCTCTATCACTTTACCGCGATGAACTCCGAAGGTACTCGACCGATTTTGATGATTTTTTTTTATTTTGCTGGATTAAAACTTACCAACTTAGGATATATGATAGGTTTCATTTTAATTTATAACTCAACAATACGTGGCCGGGTCAGCTAGTATATCTATATAAACAAATATTATTGTTTGTATGTTTATTTCTATTGCGTTCCGAAACTGTTAAACAGATTTTAATGAAATTTTGTAAAGTTGTTGTATAGATGGCAGGGAAAGTTTATATGTATAGTCAGTAAAAATAAAGCATTGCAAAGCATACCGGATGCAGAGCAGATTAGAAGAAATTATCTTTTAACTTGACTCCTACTTTCCTAGGTGTATCCGTGCCGATCACTGACCATCTTGAGCTTCTCGGCATTTCATTGTCACTAACTCATAATTTTTGCTCTTTGATTGAAAGTGAGAAACTAGCTTCAAAACACTTGGCTTTATGGCGAAGCTGAGAAGGTACTTCACACCAAAACAGCTGCTCAATCTTTACAAAGCTCAAGTTCAATCGTGTATGTAGTAGTTCTCATCTTTAGAACGGTTCCGCTCAATAACAGCTCCAGACGATTGAGTCCATTGACAGGAGGACCAAAAAGCGTATCGGCAATGACGATTTTTTTACAATAAGGGCTCGTTCCCACTTGTCGGGTGTCGGATCTGTATATTAATCGGATGTCGGCGCCTTTGTTCACACACACGATTAATAATCGGTTGACGGCCACGGTCGAAGCTAGTGCCAATTTTAAGCACTCTACGCGAGGTTACTGTGCACAATGGACGACGACGAAGCTCTTGTTGTGATGTATTATTAATTAAGAAGAAAACGAGGAAAGACAGCCAAGGAAAGAAAATATTGGGTGCACCCAATCCTAAGGGAAAGATTTAGTTTGGGAACATTTCAGAACTTAATAACAGAATTGAGAAGTGACGAAATTAAGTTTTTCAATTATTTTAGAATGTCGATAACTACATTCAATCATCTATTGGCTCAAATATCAATGTGCATAAACTACCAAAATACAAAATTTAGAAACTGCATCCGACAAATGTGAACAGCGCCATTCTTAATAACAGGCGAGCGAGAACCGACACGATTTTTTTTCGGGCGTAGAGGGCTGGCAAAACACCCGACATTTCTTGTCGGAGCCGACACAAAATCGGTTTCCGATAAGTGTGAATAGCTTCATATATAATGCTCTGCCACTGGAACCTCCGATAAATATACGGAGCCGACAACCGACAAGTGGGAACCGGCTGTAAGCTTGAAAGCCTTGAGCATAGACGGGTTATCCGCTTTTTTAGGATAAATTTCGGAGAGCGCTGATTAGAATTGCACACTCTCCTTCTGCCGTCCCCATTTTTTCATAGGACAACCATACTTACAAATAGGCGCTACTGTTTTATGGTTGATATACCAAAGAGTCCCATTAAGCGTTTTGGTTCCAACTTTGTGATCTGGAGAGACGCTAAAGAGTGGAACTCTTTGCATGAGTCTGTGCTTCCTGGTAAATTCAATTTAGGGATCTTCAGGTCACGAGTGAATAGGTATCGTCCAGGCAGGCGCATCACATTCTTGATCGCATCATCGCTTATCATCAGGCGAGATACCTATTCACAGTAAAAAAACTTTTTAATAATTGAATACGCTTCCCTTGTCCTAGCCCCCCTTGCCTGACCCCCATATCACTGATTTCTTATTATTTTGTAACACCCAACTATCTACTTTATGGATTTGCAATAAATTTTTAACTAAAAATCTAAACTCGTATTAAATAAAAAGCATTTTATCTTATATCTTTATCCTACGACGACTCGCAATGTATACCACGTAGCAATATATTGACGGTGTATCGAAGAATAACAAAGTAAGATTATTGGAAATAAATAAAAAATTGGTTGTCTGTAAAGTAGCTCATAGCGTCATAAGAAAACATTGATGAAAAATTGCATACTTTTGTGAATTGAATTGAATTATTATCACTGAATTATCATTATTTTGTATAATACAGAGAAGGAGTTAATTTAATATTTTTTTGATAAATTAATATTAAGCTGTTGTAATAAACAATGGAAACCACATTAACTTTTCACCTCATGAAGTGGAAGGGAGATAGATGCGCCACAAGTCGAACGTTTAGGTCGATCGTCGCTTGTTCCGCGCTCTCGCTTGCACGCTCGGTTCAGGCGGAACGTTACACTTTTTCGTGCGTGCAGCCGGCTTTCATCGATTTATAAGACGTTATTACGACAAAAACGTAGGAAATAGACAAATTTTATCTCCAATAATTACTTCTCCTACCAGGTTGATAGATATAAAGTTGTTGCTACGACACACACATACATAACTCATACATATATATAAGAGAAAAATAAAATTGATAAACACAATGATAAAAGAGATAATTTAAAGGAGGACGAGTGTGTGTGCAGTAGCAAAAAGGGTCAATGCTCGGTGTATATTTTTGCCCGGCGGCTAAACACTGATTTTCAACCATCACCCTGGTATTTTCCCGGGTACAGAAAATCTTCTTTTTACAAAGGACGAACACAAGGTTTATGTTTTTAATCCGTAAACCGTAACTCTGAAACGAATAAACCGATTTTGATGTGTTTTTTTTATTTGAAAACAGGTTTTATCAAAATCTGTCCAGACGTTTTTGCGTTATGGGTGTTTTAATTTTTAATTTAATTTTATTGTTAAATATAAAGCATATTTCTATGGCGTGTTTTATGGACTACCGTACGATAATATACTGAATATTTATCGATTTATTGATCGTATTAAAATATTTGGCTCAATTAAAAATAATTTAAATCATAAGCCAATATAAATATATAAAAAATAGGATAGTTTTTTAGTTATTTACTTTTCTTATATCATGCTACCAACAGAATGATAATGAAAGATTTGCATATTTCTTCTTGAATCCAAAATTATACCACATTTAATCCAATCACTAAGCGATCGTTTAGTTCTTCACCACTTCGAGTTCCATTACCGCGAAAAAAACTAAAGTGGTTCATAACATTCGATTATCCATCCATCCGGCATCGAATGATTCGATTAAAGCCCTCCTTTCACTTCAATTTACGAGAAATAGTTGTATTTAACCGCATTTTAGGGAAAATCCACGGATTACGGGGAGATATTGGGGTGAATATTTCTTTCCCCCTAAATTTCATTATTATAATTCTATTGTGATGTAATACTTCACAACAGAATTATTATCTAATTTTTGTATCAAATTACTGGTGACGAATCTTAATATATGTAGGCAATTAGAATTACACTACAATTAAAATAACTACAATTTGGTAATTGTAGTTTTTTAAATTATTGAGCGAAGCTCTCTTTTAGGCAACTCAAAAAATTGACTTGTCTCCCTCCTGCTACTTAACGGTTCAACCGATTTGAACGAATTTTGGCATAAACATACATGATTATAACCTGACGGACATAGGCTATGTAAAAAAAATAAAGACTGTACCATGGAGGAATAATCACCGAAAGAAAAATTCAAACGCTGATCACAGCCAAACCGGTGATACTACATTGATGTTTGGTGCCAAAACTCACTTCGTGGTCGTGACTTATGTGCAAAAAAAAAGTTTTGAAATCGGACATACCATCGAGGGATAATCACCCTTCAAAAATCTAATTGCTTCGCTCAGTATTTGCAAACAGCAGCATGTATTGCAGACCTAGTATAAATTGAAAGAACTATTGCCGATAGTAAGTTTTTCATTGTAACAATATTATTTTTTATTATTTTTGATAAATGGTGATGATAATGCTATTTAAAAATACTACGTCGATGCAGTCGCTAATGCAGTAGCACCATATATAGGAGCAGAGTATAATACTAAAAAAAATACAATAATGTTTAGTAAATTTAAAAATTTCATAAGAATAAAAATTATGAAAATGCGCGCACTCTTTGTTTCAATGAGAAATCCAATGGAAGCATGAAAGAAGAATAAAAGCATGTACTAATAAAAACAGCGTAAAACTAAATTACCGAATGAAATAGCTTTGTTTCACCAATAAAGTACTTTTACCTACCTACTTATATACAACTAGCTGACCCGGCCACGCGTTACTGTGGCTCAGGTACCATATGTTGAATGTTGTATAGCCTATAGCCTTCCTGGATAAATGGGTTATCTAACACTGAAAAATTTTTTCAAATCGGACCAGTAATTCCTGAGATTAGCGTGTTCAAACAAACAAACTCTTCAGCTTTATAATATTAGTATAGATGTAGAATTTTCACAGGTACTTATTTAATTATTATTCAAGATGTATCGAAAAAAGACAGAAATGTTATATTGTTTCTTTGTTATTTATCATTTGGCGTTACTAATGTAAACGTTGCTTTAGGTACCTTTAAGCATTACCTATAGTTTCTTAATTGATTATTTAAAACCACCGTTACTGTTTCTGTTTCTTCATTTTATTTTAAGTATTATGTCATAGTTAATAAAGTTTAAGTTTTTGTGAAATAAATATTCTTCATTCTTCACACCGAATATCAGGCTTAACTATGTAAATATGTAGTGCTGTGTATAGACTCAATTTGTGCTTGTGCAATGATAGTATTCGATTGGTTTTGGGAGATCAAAAATTATTTTGATAATTATTGATCGAAATAATAAATTTCACTCGACGGAAAAGAAACTACATAATACTACATATTAAGACTCAATTATACGTAAATCTCGGAATAAACAAATTAAATTGGCTCTGGTCCCCATCAAGGACCGTTAGTAAACGATAGCGCGATTCAGCAGACTAGTGGCGCCATCTATGGATATATTTGTGATTTAACTACATAACTTGAGTTCAGAATAATGTATGTATGTCATGTTATTTAATATATTCAATTAAACTGAGCTGTTAAGATAGTTTACTGTATTCAATGCATGATTAATAAACTTTTAAAAATATAAATAATTATATTATATTAATCTTAATTATCATCTCGACTATATTTAAACTTCATTATCAAAGATTATAAAAGTCGCTTCCTCTCTTCTTACATCTGACAACTTGCCTGACAAGATTCACAATGATATTTTCATTTATCTTTTCTGGTACGCAATAAAAAGATTTTGTTTTTAATATTATTGGTCAGGAATTTAAATGTTGAAATTAAAGATTGAATAAAAATTCTCCCCACATATACGAACCTTGAAGACACTTCTTTTTGGGCAGTTGTGTCAAAAAGGTAACAAATTGTAATGGATAAAAAGAATATTCAAACTCAAATCATTTGACTATTTAAAAACGTAAAAACAAAAATAAAACGGGTTTTTTTTCATAATAAAAATACAGTAAAAAACTGTTTGAACCACTTTAAAATTATTTTTAGGATAAAATCAAATAAGAATGTATTCTATTCTTAGTTAAATAAGAACTATATCTAAGCATTCTGGAATAGCCCTTAAAGCAATTATTGTCAGAGTTATCACAGACGCAGTGACGCATTCATCCATAAACTGGTTTTGTGGTTAGAAATCCTTTGAGTATACGCTTTTTATAAATATAAATGAAGATAATAATTTTATTTACGAATTATTATTTATATATTATTACTAGGTACACGGCTACGCGTCGCTGTGGCTCAGTTATTATAATTTGCATATATTTTTGATATGAATTAGATGAAACCCGACCTATGTCCTAAGTTGGAACATATCCAGCAAAATGAAAAAAATCATCAAAATCGGTCGATTAGTTTCGGAGTTCATTGCGGTCAAATACTGTGACACGAATTTTTTATATATAAAGATTAAATCTTCGTAAATATGCATGAGTGTTGACAAATTAAACAGGAAAAAAGGGTGTAATTTTATCATTCTCTCACAAGTTTTCAGTAAATTCCTACACGCATATGTTTTCACGGGAACGGGGGAATATTATTTCCTTCGTCATTCATTAGATAAAAGGACTTTATATATATATATATATATATATATATATATAAATCAGCCCTCACTATCAGTTATCTTCATCAAGCCTTATTATCAATTATTCTTCAGATTAAAATTGGCATGGACAGAAAAAACACTGAGTTAGTTTTCATCAACAAAAAAAAGATAATTTGAAAGCTATTTCCTGAACCTTGTGTGGAACTCCCTCCCTGCGTTTGTATTTCCGAGTATTTATAACCCGTCCGTTTTTAAAGACAGGGTGAATAGGCACCTTCTCGGTTAGCTCGTTCCATCGTGGATCCTGTCTTGATCCCCGGTATTGATTGATATCAAAGCGAACCCATTCAAAATGAAAAAATAACATGAATCAACATTGTCTTGCAATGAAAATCAACACTTCTGCACTTAAAGGCATGAATTATTGTATTATATAACTGCTCGCCTGTTTGAGGTTACGGGTGACCGAGGAAGTGGCAATTTCTTCGCTCAGCGCATAAGCTTGGCTATTCAAAGGGGCAATGCTGCCAGTCTTTTGTTACCTTAAATGGAACAGGCAATTTATAATCTAAGATCACAAATTTGTTGTTTCTCTGTCCGCTCTTTTTCCCGCTCTTTTTCCATTGTATATGCGTTACCATAGCAACGCGTTAACCGCAAGTAGTTCGTCTACCGGACGCTAGATGGCGCTAACGGAAAAATATTTAATAAAAGAAAAAAATTAAAGAATTTTGTCCACCCGTGCGAAGCCAGGACGGGCCGCTAGTTTGGTTCAAATATTTTATTTGTGAAATGTAATTAATATAATACTAGCTTTCCGCCCGCGGCTTCGCCCGCGTGGAATTCGGTTATATTGCGGTATAAAGCACGACTATAAGAAAACTCGTCATTCCCACGGAAAAATCTAAGAAGCGCGACGTAACGCTGGATACAATTACTTGTTAAACCAAAACTGAATGGTACACTATATTATATGTTTTCCCTTGTGGAGCAAAAACATGCAGATTTTGGGCACTGGAAACCCGGGAACACGCTACATAGAGCTGACCATGCGAAAAACAATGTTTTTCCAAGCTATCATTCCACTCCTTTTGTATTTTAAAAAACACATCGTTACCATGTTTTGAAAAACACCTAGCGCCACTAAATAACATAACTAATACTTATTCCAATTAGTAATTCGTTGACTTATTCAGGATAAGTAGATGTAAAAAAAACAATTTAGACGATAAAACAAATTGTACGTCATCCCTCGAGAATTCCTCATTTTCGAGGATTCATTTTCGTATCATTTAGCTTCAAAATTTACATGTTCATATTCGTTTGCAACATATAAGTAGATGTAAAAAAACAGTTTAGACGATAAAACAAATTGTACGTCATCCCTCGGGAATTCCTCATTTTCGGGGATTCATTATCGTATCATTTAGCTTCTAAATTTACATGTTTATATTCGTTTGCAATATTTTACCTTGTTTTAAACGACACACAGCGCCATCTACAATCCATCCATCAAGCAAACAATATTTTTGTTTTTCCTCGGGAATATCAATTTTTTCCAGGATAAAAAGTACCCTATTATTTAATCCGGACTTTTATCTTTACGTCTGCAAAATTTCAAAGCAATCGGTTCAGTAGTTACGGCGTGAAAGCGGAACAAACAAACAAACTCACTTTCCGATTTATAATATTAGTAAGGATAATTGTCTCAATAAATAACAATTTTCTACATTTAACGAAATAATATAAAATAATGAATAATTTTTGAATTGAATGTTAATATTTGATAGCATATGTTTACATAACCTATGCTTGTGCGTAATATGATTTAAGTTGTCAAAAAATTCCTTAGAGTATAATAATTCTTACTATTTATATTCTATAATTATTGAAAATTTGTTACAAAGAGGTTTCTGTTAAAACTATTCGTAATGTTAAGGTATATTTTGCATAAGCTCTTACGGGAAGTTCTAGGAAATTTTACACTTTTTACGCTGTAGGCCAGCGACGCTTCATCAATGAGATGAATGCTTTCGCATTCTAAAAAAACATTTATACAAATGTTTAACAATCGATAAAGACTGGGAGAGCAGTGGACCATACGTTCAAATGTTGCGGGTTCGAATCCAATTTTCTAGTATTTTTCAATTAAAAAAGATAGCACTAAAAAGCAAAAATCTAAAATTAATTTACCTTATCTCAAAAAGATTATTTCAGTGCCATAGACACACGGTAAACAATTCGGTGATACAAAACGCAGAAATAGCGAAATTTTATTGTATTTTATTGAAATATAAAAAGTGACAACATGTTATTTTAAATTGTCATGGTCACTTCAATTAACGTGACTGTTCCGTGCCGAAATATGGGAGCTTAAAAAAAAGTTAAAAAATCCCATTCTCAATAATACTAACGACAAACTCTATCTCGTATATATATATGTATATATATACATAAGTATCTATATATATCGTCCTATTAAAAAGTCGTTGTAATAAAAAAATCTGTGGAGTTTTTAGTTCATTAAAGGTGCGTGCGGAAGCCGCCACAGGATGCATCTCTTTGGCGGCGCCGACAATGGATTCCGAGTGCGGTGACCATGAAACCATTTGCGATGGAGACAAATTGATGTCTGCCACCCGGAGAGCGAATCTGACATATTTTTTGTCATTAGTCTCTGGTACTTTAATAAAGGATGAACAAGATGAATGGGCGAGTCTTAATAATTAGTTTTCTAGTTGTAAGTAATATTTCCTTGGATATTAACTATCCAACCCAAGCCGGAAAAATATCACTTATGATCTGTTAATGTTATCCAGATTTCTTTCTTTTTTGTAGTAATTGGTAAAATAATTTAAATTAGTAGACATAATTTTATTTGTGTAAATCAGGCAAAGGAATCTTTTCTACCTTATGCTGTTCTATTAAAGCTATTTTAATTTAGTTCAAAATTAAGGGGGTATTTCATAAAACGACTTTGTATTCTTTTGAAAGACTTTAGAATATATATGTTACGGTATTTTTGATCACCAAGATCCAAAATATATAATTATCACTGCTGCATTGTATCACTGTGATAACTTTATAAAATTGTATCTGTTATGTTATCAGTTATTACATTCCGGTGTAAGATAAAAGAATATGTTTTAAATCGCCAAACTGAGGGAATAACTGATCATTTAATATAGGCAGTTGGAACTGCTGCATAATTAAAATTAGTGAGTAAGTAGGTATCTTTTTATATAAAAGATAGGCAAAAGGTATGAAAGTATAGGCATGTAGGCATAAAACTAATTAGCATTGCAATTGATTTCTTTTTGTTTTAGTGTATGTATCTGTTTTATTTATGTTTGTCACAAATGCAACTGATGCAAGCATTTCCTTTTCTTTTTAATGGGTCCAGTTGAAAATCAGCGTTGTGGCTCAGAAGCTACAACACGAGCTGAGCTGATCAACCCTTTCAGTTGCTTCGTATTTAGTTCTAAGAAATTCATTGTATTGTTGACAATGTATGCAAAATGCAGGCACTGAATAAATGATTACATTACTTTACTTTATGACATATTTGTATGCTTTTTTATGACTGAATAGGTAATAAATGACTTCTTACATTACTCTATCTTACAAGATGGATACACAAATTATAATTGTATTCGTAAATAATGATTATGTGTACCCTATTTAAAAGCAAATAAATATTATTCTATTAGATTCTGCCCCTAAGCTTTAAAATCATTTGAATATAACAACTTTTTTAAGGAATTTGCACATAATTTATTTTATATTTAATGCTAACCTTTAGACGTCTTTACAGGAGCCGTAATCATAGGATGAATAAAGCCTTATATTCCTTGTGTTTGGCAGAAAAAATCGCTTATAAGCGATTGTAAACAAAATGGCGATCGTAAGCGGTAAGCGCTGTCAAATCGTAAATAGCTATTTTCCTCTAGGACGCAAACTTAGCGGTCACTGGGGAACATAACCTCAATTAAATAATTTTTTATTAAATGCAGTGAAAAGTTTTAAACTATGAATAATATATTTAATAATTTAGTGAATGACAATATTGAAGAAGACGAGTTTACTACTATTATTTGAATGATTGCACAAAACCACCGGTTAACTTAAGTTTGTAAACAAACTTATCTAAGCAAAATGGCGGATTGTGTCAGCGCTACTGAAGTTAGCAAACGTGTCCTTGCCGAAAACTGATAATTTGTTACTCAGCGCTGGTTATCATTTGCAAGCGATTTTTTCTGCCAAACACAAGGATTTTCACCTTCCATCACAATATTTTAATCAGGCACGTTCCTAACTGTTAAAATTTTATATTAACCAAATTGTTTTGTATGGCATTGCAAAATCATATTCATCATAAATAGCGATGAGTATATAAATGGGAATGGAGCTGTTTATATATTTTAAAAACTTGCTTACCCTACAAGTTTGTTACTCATCCGCATAGACAATCACAAACGCACAGAAAGACGGTCTATTCCTTCGGGAGAATCCTTTGTACTGTTCATTCCCGGTCCCGTTGTAACCTACCGGATAAATTAATGAGACACTTTGATTTTCAGACTTTGAAGTTTGTTCTTTTATTGCGAATCCGTATACATTTGTCATAAAAACATCTGGTATAAATATTTCAATTACATTAACAAGACCTTTATTAATTAAATAAGTAGCGAAAAAGAAATATTCAATAAAAAATGAAACTTATTTCGTGTGTTATTTTTCAGGCGAGTACTTTTCTAATTGAGCTACAGACCCGTCGAATTATTTCAATTATTTTCAAACTGGCGCCATCTTTCTATGTGTTATTGTAACAATTTATTAAGATAGATGTCTCAGCAATAAAATGTTTAAAAAAATGTAGCTATAATTTTGAATAAAATCTTGTTAAGTCTGTCCCAATCCAATTTAATGAAAATGTAAACAAAGACGTTATTATTACGACCATAGATTTAGGGATAGTGGTAAAAATTAAACCATTTATGATTCGATCAATCAATTGATTGTTTCGATTAGAATAATTGAACATTATTATGTTGGAGATTTGCGTTAGTGGAGTTTTTAATCCGAGTGTCGGACAATGGGCACATAATTATTGCTTTAACTCTCACTAAAATAATTTTACTTAAGGTTCTATAGTTAACCAGCGCTAACTTACCCTATATATTTTGTAATATTTGAAATTTTTGTAAAAGTTTTAGCAGTTAAGCCAAAAATATGTTTTTTTAAGCCAATAACAGGACAAAAAATTGGTTGCCTGTAAAGTCGGTATACGGGCGAAAGTTTTACGTGACAACGACTTTGAGTGGTAAAATAATTTTAATGTGAATATTCATTCGTATAGTAGGAAGAAGGATGAAATAATAGTAACAATTTAAAACATTTATTTATACAAAGAATTATATTTAAAACATTAATTTATAGGCACGCGTCCCTTCCACTTTTTATGTCTGTCTCTCTCGCTCTTAGGCGGGCTAACCATGCCCGAGTGGAAGGGACGCGTGCCTCTCACTCGCTCTCATTGTGAGCGCATAACGTGAGCGGAGCGTAACGCAGTTTCTTGAAGTGTCACCCGGCAAACCAATTTATAAGACGTTGTCACGTCAAAAACTGAGAATTACGTCCCGACAGCTAGTTGGGCAACACTGACGAATTCGTTGTTCGGATCGCGTTATTATCAGTTATCATAACTCATAGGTATAATTATCTTTACCATACACCCATGATTAATATTTGATCGAATTTTTAATGTACATTACCTATGCGTCTTCGATTCATAATCGATTTATTTGAAGTAATAATTGGATTAACTGATATACTTTTACGGTCACAGATTAGGAAATCTTTTTCCTTGGATTAATAACCTCACTTTTCGTCTTAAGTTACAAACTTAAAACTCGTTAACAAACTGTGATCTTTGGAAAAAATTAGTGAGATACACGTTGAAACCGTCTTATTACTTATGAATGTGTTTTTATATCCATTTAGTGGCCGAAAGTGTCAGAATTTTAAATGAAAAAACAGGTTTGTTTACATTCTTATTAAATTGTCGCGTAGCAACCATTGTAGCAGCTACGATATAATCGTAGCAATGACAACTACGAAATGCAACAAAAGTAGATTGGTATTATGCCCGCTTTGATAACTTTTTGTCTATGATTGAAATTCTCATTTTTTTAGAAGAAACAATAGGCTCAGTATTTATCCCGGTTTGCCAGGGAGAAAAGGGTTCAAATTCTAGAGGACCAGATGTATTTTATACAAATAATTTTATAATTATTACGAATACTTTAAAAAATTGTATCTGTTTTGACATATTTGCATGCTTTTGTTGATTATTCCATCGTGTACTGGACCCTATTCAAAAGTAAATAAAGATTATTTTATTCTATTCAGCTCCTAAACTTTATCATAATAAGCATCGTCAGTTTATAAAAAATCCACTTTAGGGGCAAAGACATTGTCTATGGTCAAATACCGTTTGAAAAAGTGTTATAAACAACACCAAAAGGTGTTGTCATAATAAAAAAATAAATGAAATATTATCGTATTAACTGGCAAGTTGATCATTGAAGAAGAAATAAATTCACGAATGAAAAACTCACAACAAAAACAAATGAAAAACCTAAAAAAAGATATTGGATATTTGTTTTTTGTAAGTACCGTATTAAAATAAATAAATATATATGTAGGATATTATTTTTTCTAAGTGTTGTATCACAACCCAATAGGCAGAAGTCTTACTGGTGTCTTTTCTATATTTTATAGCTTCAGCTTTATTTGTGACTCAATATTGCAAAATCGATCTTATCGCGTCACATTACCGGTCAAATACCTTATATCCTGTCCATTTGGCCCCAATTACTAACCATCTTTCGCAAATATCCGTTCAACACCTTCCAATATTAGATTTATTTCTCATAAGTCAGAAAAGTTGAGAGCTGAATCGAATTTTTCTAGTATTTTTCTATTAAAAGATAGCATTGTAAATGTAAAAATCATAAATAAAATGGATGTTTCAACTTAATCGACCAGCTATATATTTATAAAAATATTACCTACGAATGCGAGGATATTCCTCTCATTGCAAGAAAGGAAAAAAAACATTTATTGAAACACACACACACATACACACACAAACATACACACGCACACACACACACAGAACACAGACAGACAGAATACAAGTATAGAAGACTAGAGATACCGTGCCTCAGCATTTTATCTCTGTGTCATTCACAGCTGGGCAGAATAGACACAGAGACGCTGTTATTCTGACAGGGTTAGAATTAGATTAAACAACACTGGCCTACAGTGTAAAAAGTACTACAAAATTTTGCAAGGATGCTTCTTAGGCTCGCTAGCTCAATTGGTAGAGCAGTGGACCGGACATTCGAAGTTTGCGGATTCAAATACCGTTTGAGAACAACTTGAGATCCGTGACGACTTTTTCTAATATATTCTATTAAAAAAATACCATATCAGTAAGAAAAATTACACTATCGTAATCCAAGTACTATGTCCTTTGTTAAAAACTCATAGAAATATTTAAAATACTACCTCATTTCTGACTGCGTTATGCTGTTTGTATCACAATAGTCGCAAACGTACGCAATAAAAAAATCGTCTGCACTTTAGACAACATATGAAGCTACAAACACTATGACATTAGGACTTCTTTATAATATTTTAATCATTCAAATTTTGAAGTAGAAAGCTTTATATACTATCATCTCAGCTATAAACGTTCATTGCTGGACTTCACCGAATTTTAGTTAGAGTATGACGTGCTTTCTTAATACATCTCTTGGGTGGTAGCATGTGGTGCGGGTCGTTACGTGCCCTTAATTATGGTTGAGCGAAGCGATGGCTACATCATGCGTCATGCTCGTGAACGGGTGATTCCTTGTGAAATGGATCTGTTTTAACCTTCAGCTTTCTTAAATTTGTCCTTTATTCCCTTTATATTATTGCATTGTTGAGGGATACTTACTTAAAACAGATACTTGTTGACTTTGTTGTAATCAACGAAATAAGGATATCATAACACTACTATTATTGTAATAACAGATTTTTTTTTGTGGATTATATATGGTGACGACGTATTACATTGTAAATGTCGTTACTTCTGTTAAAGCTGACGAGTTTCTTGCGCCCATTTTTCTGGTCAGTTGAATGGGTGGTAGGTAAAAATGTTGGACGATTTAAAACAACTTATTTTAAGTGCATTTGAATAATGTTAATTCATTTTCATTTCATTTCAGTGGGGGTTTCTAATATATAAATAATACTTTTGGCAGGCAGTAGATGAATATAATTTGGAAAATTTGCCAAGTTCGCTGCTGCCTCTGTGGTCTACTTACAGTAATTACCCTCTAAAGTAGAAGAACGAAGAATAAAGAATAGTATTGATACTCATAAGTCGTATTTTCCACAACAATCTCGCGGACACTAAACGGAATAATCATATTTATTTTCATAAATTTTCTGGTCAAAACCATACTATCTACCATCCACCATCTGTCATGCTGATCAAACGAATTGGTTTAGCAATTGTATATATCAATACTAAACAGAAGTAACATAAATAAAATGGTTGTAAGTCAACGACCCCACGCGCACACTATAAATAAATAACGTTTCTACCTGAAATAAAAGGACAGTAAACGCGGGTAGTCCGAAAACGCAGTTAATCGTACCCGAGACCTCGCGCAGAAATGGCTTCATTTACGATTTTTATTTCCGGTTAGTGTTGGGACACGAAAAATGTCGATAAATCCCTAAACTTACCATAATTCTGCGGTTATTAATTAATACTCTTCAAGGATTTGATTTTGAGGGCTAATTGAAATATATTACTTATTGATAACAGTTCAGTGATATTTTTAAGTTTAATAAAAAATTGTGACAAATAATTGAAATAATTATTTATTGATCTGTTAAAGGAACAGACATGATTTCTGTAATCACGCTCTGAAGATCTGGTTTTAAATTGTTATATTTTCTGTGCAGTGGTGAATTTAAAATTCTTGCATTGTCTTTATAATAAGTTATCAAAACCAATCTTAAAGAATGGATTGTTTAATACCAATATATAATTATGAATTATATGAAACAATTTATTTCACTTTTCAGTGCTCGTGTTTACTTTCTGTCTTACTTCTAATCTAATCTAATTTCTGTTTAACTTTTCAAATAAATGTTATTCATAATGTATGAATTCAGTTTTCAATAATGCTAATCAATTCTCAAAATCCTAATTGTAGCAAAAGATATTCTATCTAAATTAAAATCTAAATTAAGATAATGCTCTGTGATTGGCTTAACAATAAAAATGAAAATGACAAAAAATCTTAAAAACTTGAACAGAAAAATCTAATAAATTCCTGATTATACGATAACTTCAAAATAAATCAGATTTATCGACAACGGCACATCACTGCATAATAAGCGCTATCGGTGTATTGAGATTAACTTGCTTTTATAGCATCGAGTTAGTGTACATTAAATTTAACGATTTCATCGGAGCATTGCTCTAAATTGGCTCGGACAAAGATGCTAAAGCGCTATTTTAACTATTTACTTGACTCCCACGTAGCCATTCTGATGTCGTAAAAGTAATACAATCAGCTTTAAATAGGGAAAAACAAAGGCATAAAGTGTATGCTAATCTAATCTTTCGATCTCGCGAAAATTGTTTGCGAGGGAAATTCAGGTTTTTGTCAGAAAAATTATAAGTAATATGATTTTCAGTTGGAATATAAATATTTATTCTTTGAAAAGATGACAATGGTATCTCAATTGTGCAGCAACACCTGAACAATAAGAAGTCTACGAAAAATCTTAGACAGTATATTTTTGCATTTTTCCGGTCCGGACCAATGCTCTCTCAAATGAGCTATTGAGCCTTGTGAACACTCGTCGAAATTTTCTAGTACCTTTCTACTTATTACGCTGTAGGTCTGAGAATTTACTTGTAAGCCGAGTCGATTTTTTTAGTATTTTTTTATTAAAAATAATTTGTTATATAGTACTAGCTGACCCTGCAAACTTTGTTTTGCCATATAAATTATTAAAGTACTGCTATCAAAAAATAAGTGTTAGTGGTAGAAGAGTGAAATTTTAGGGTTGTATGTATTTTTGTATGATGTATCATAAAAAAATAAAAACATAAAAAATTGTCAAAAAAAAATTAAGGGTGGACCCTTAACATTTAAAATGAAAAATAGATTTTGTCCGATTCACCACCCTAGCCGATATGCATGCTAAGATTCACGAAAATCGGTCGATCCGTTTCGGAGTAGTTCAATTACGCACACCGTGACACGAGAATTTTATATATTAGATTTTATTGTTATTTCCGAGTGAAAGGTTTGTATTATTTTAAGCTTTTGACGTGGCGATTAACATTCAATACAGGCATTGCAATTGTTTATATTAAATGAAAATATTTAATTAAATATGAACAGTTTTTATTCAGAGTCCGGTTACTTTTGTTTTTTATTCTTCTAAAACTTTTTCCAAAAACGCCTTGAGCTTTTTATTAATGAGTTTGGTCACTAAGTCCACACAAAAAAGATAAATATAATATTGTCAACATTGACTTGAAACCCTCCACAGGCACAAAATAATTACCAGAGTGATCACAAACGACCCTCACTAATTACCCGCATGACTAGATCACAATAACCAGACGGCTGGGTTAATGAAAAATCGGCCGGAAATCGCAAGAATCCGGCCGATTCTGACCGGTCCGGTTGACCGTGTTAATTGTGGGTTACGAAAGAATTCATTTGGAGTTCATACTTGAATTGGTTTAGGTGTAAAAAAGGGATGAGTGTCTATATTGGAAATAAATATCTTTCTTTAACTGATTTTCACTATATTCGGATTTTTTGGAAGTTTTCTTTCTTGGTAAGAAAAAAAAATTGATGAGGCAGTCCGAATTTACTTAAAAGAGTTGATTGATTTTCCCCGCATTATTTTTCGCAGTGGAATCAATGAAAAGGCGAAGTATAGAATAGTATATACTAGAAGATTTAAATATGATACATTATTTTTCGTAGTCGCTCCCTTGCCTTCCGTCTAGTATTGAGATGATAATTAAAATCTCTTGCCATGCCTTAGTCTCGAAACTCTAAAGTCATCGATGGATTCTTAAAACAACCATCATTGTCGACATTTCTTAAAAAACATTCTACTGTCTCTTTTTTCTGTTTTTCTTTTATATTCTATATCTCATTGCAATGTTTCAAAACAGATACCTGTTGACTTTGTTGTTGTCAACAATCTTATGTAACCATATCATCACTACTATTATTGTGATAATCGTTTGTGTGGATTATGTATGGATTTGACGTAAGTCGTTACTTCTGTATAAGCTGACGAGTTTTTCGTTTTTCATTTTCGTGCCGTTTCGTATATGGTCAGCAAAAAAGAATATTAAAAAGACATTGTTTTAATATCTGTATACAATAATCGGTGACTGATTTTTCGGGTCTTTCCACACCGGTGAAATATTTTCCACGTTCCATCTGTTTTTCTTCCATATTCTACCGGAAAATTTCTTTATTACATTTTCGACCGGCAGGTCATTCTTTTTTCAACCAGTAATATAAATAGGTACCTAAAAATAAATACTTAAAAAAATAAGTGGTGAAACATAATTATTGGGTCTATCCCTATTCAACCGGTGATTTTTCTACCCGTGAAATATTTGACAGGTTTTATTTTTATATCAAACGATTTAGTTAAATACAAAAGTTGATTTTTTATACGAATAATTATTTTGTTCTTATATCCATAATTGTTGAGTTTATTTGTTGGTTAAATTTGGTTAAGGCAATAAAAATATGACTATCAATTGTTTGTCTATTTATTTTAGTAATTGTCACCTTTATAGTTAATTTTATATCTTATTTCCATGGTTCTGATTGAACTTGTAATGTTCTTAACTGACTGGTAGTAAGTGGAAAAAGTATTTAACTGTTAAAAATTGGCCAGTTTAATCGGGAAAAATATTTTCACCGTCTCCAAAATTAAGCCTTGTTTGAGGATATTTTTTAAAAGATGCTATATTAAGCAATACTGACTTGTCTAGGTACATTATGAATATGTACTTATATGAATATAAGTCATATTACGTCGCATAAAAGTGTCATATCTATTTTTTTTATTACTGCCGGGGGATTTTTTTTTTCAAAATAATCAAAGAATTTTTTTAGCTTTTTTTTACGATTGTTTAAAATACCGGCGTGTCTTTATTTTGCAAATATATTTCTTATCTTCGTTTTTTTTAATGTTGTCAATTCAAAATTACAATGAAAACACCTTTGGAAAAATAATATCCTATGTTTTTTTTATATATTATTTGCATTTTTCAATGTTATCTTATTTGATAAATTATTTTGATAGAATTGAAATTCTCAGGCTGAGTTCCCGCCTGAGAATTCACTTGTGAACCTAGTCGATTTTTTCTAGTATTTTTTGTTGGAATTTTGTTTTTATTTGCAATAATAAATCAATCATAAAGATGTCTTACTTGTTCACTAAAATGAATGCCTTTTTTTCTTCGATCATTCTAAATATCACACTCATATCGTACCTTCTTTCTACGTTTATTTTTGTTTTTTATTTGCCCTCAAATTCGAGCTGTCACTTTACATTGTTTTTAAGATGGACACTATCGCTTTCTGGTGCAATATTTTAAAACGAATAAATTCAAATTATTTTTCAATTATAACCAGTTGTTTTGATCCAGAACCTAATTTCCATATTTTTCTATTAAAATAATATAAAAAGAATGTTGTTTTGTTAAAAATGCTGTAATGTACTTCTATTACCAACATTTTATAGTACCGTTTTACTAAGACAGAAATATCCTTAAAAAGTGCCCTAAGGGAGCACTTTATAATTCCTATTGCTCGGTTTTACGTTCCTATTATAAAATGGTCTTTATGGCCAATTTTATTGCGAAAAGACTTACGTAATTTCGTCACGGGCTTGAACCAAAGATGAGGATTTGACTTAAGTACCTATTAAAAGTTGAAGTGGATAGATATTTGGGTTAACTTCGGGTTGGGCCATCAAAGAGTTTAATTAGTTTTGGAAATTCAAGATATCCTCAGTCCAGGTGAATTGGATTAATTTAATATTTGTTTGGAAGAAAATTAAGTCTATTTAACAACGCGGTCATAGTATATCAATTATAAAATGATGCATGTGAAATCAATTAAAAAATTGATTTTTAATAATAAATTTATTTTAGATAATTTCTCGTCCGATGACACAATCGCCGTAAAAGCTTAAAGATTGATTTATTATTGAGGTTTAGACTCTCTTAAAAAGCCTAATTCACGGGGTAACTAAATTAATTTTTATATAAAACATATTCAAACTCCAATTTTCTAAACGATTCTTTGTGAAAAAAAAACAGACATAAAATACTGACATACTATGTCAGTATTTTACTGATTATACTGAAGTTATGGAAAATAACACAGTTCAACTCTTGAAACATAGCTTTATTGCAATCCTTCCCTTAAAATTACAATGTCTGGATTTTATACTATAAAATCAACCCAATTGTCCGATGATTTTTTTTTAATGGCCGCCTGCACTTCCCCGCTGTCTTTTAGTCAAACAGTATTCTTAATAATCTTCTAAATTAAAATTATGTTTTTAATTCTTACGTGTTCTCGCACATTACACATTTAAATAAATCACACAATAATTTTAACAGTAGAAACGTGCCCGAATAAAATATTGTGAAAATAGTAAAAAATATACGACGACAATTGCCTTAGTCATCCTGTAATCACGGTTCCTGTAAAGGAGTCGAAACGTCAGGTTTAAATTTAAATAATGCGCAAAAAATACTAAATAATTTGTTTTCAAATTTAAAAATTGTGTTTTTACATATGACTTAAATAAAATAAAACGGTTATCAACTTTTAGATATAAATATAAATTTGATTTTCGTTTGAAAATCTAGTACTGTTCTCTAAATAACGTATTTTAAAATTTGGACTTAATGCTTGATGTTTTTCTTAGAACCCAAAAGTTATTCTCAGATGGGATTCGAACCCTTTGAATGTCCAGTTTATCTCTCAACTGAGCTATCGAGCCTTGTAAACACCCGTCGAAATTTTCAAGTACTTTTTTGCTGCTAGGCCAGCGTTGTTTCATTAATGCAGGGAATATCCTCTCGCAAACGAAAGAATTTTTTTACAAATGTTTAGATAATCGATTAAAATGAAAGAGCAGTTCAATTTATGATTTTCATACCTTTGTTTCCGTTTGATATTCTATCTTTTATGATACATTTTACGCTAAAATTTATTCTTATAAGATAATTCATTTTCAGTATGTTGTCACCTCTCTTCGGAATATGGTAGATGGTAGGTATGTAGGCAAAAGAAAACAGTTCCCAATGAACAGTAACATCTCCTAACGCGGTTAAAAGATAAAGTAGGTTTTAAATATTGTATGTCTAACAAATTTCGATCTACGCACTTAAAGAAAGAAACAAATATTTTATTCTCAAACATAAACATATAATTTTACAGGGCAACCAAAAGGTATTCTATCAAAACGGTCCCCAATCGCATAAACAATAGATATAAACCGAGCCAACTGGAACACCCTTTACATTCTGCCGACTCAGCGCTCGTCATGCTTTGCAGACGATACAGGGTGATTGACAAACACATCCGCTTGAAAATTTTAAGTGACATGTATGAATATGCAATATTTGAAGTTTGATATGTCGTTAACTTTGCTTCGTATTGCTTCCTTAACAACGTCCTATATTTAAACATTATGTTATTTAACAAAGGTATTCGTAACAATAAAAATAGGTATACCTACCCAAAATTGTCGACTTAACCAATCGATGTCTATTATTTATTTTTGCTATCATTATTTTGACGACTGTTTTGTACTACGGTAGCGATCCCGTCTTTCACACCGACGGTCTTGGTTCGAGTCCCGAAAGGGACAGATGTTTGTGTAATGTTAGATGTACAGAGTTATTGGTATTGATATTTATTGAGCGAAGCTCTGAAAGAGTGAAGCTCTCTTTTAGGCAACACAAATTTCGCTTGTCTCTCTCCTGCTACTTAACAGTTCAACCGATTCGAACGCATTTTGGCATGAACACACATGATTATAACCTAACGGACATAGGGTATGTAAAAAAAAATATAGACTTTACCATGGAGGAATAATCACCGAAAGAAAAATTCAAAAGCTGATCACAGCCAAACCGCTGATACTACATTGATGAAATTTGGCGCTTAATCTCACATAATTGTCGTGACTAATCTGCAAAAAAAGTTTTGAAATCGGACATACCATGGAGGAATAATCACCGAAAGAATTGACACTTCCACCACCAGTTGAAAGGTTAGGTTAAGTAAGGCCTGGTGGTGAGGTTAGGTAAGGTAGTGCTTCGCTCAGTATTTGCAAACAGCAGCACGCATTGCAGACCTAGTTTATATTTCTATGAATATTACTTATTGTTGTATCATGTATGTACATATATCTATTCGTAACCCTAGTATCCAATAACACAAGTCTTACAGTCCTTACTTTGGACTAGGCTGACTGGTTTGAATGAATTAAATTTAATATTATTATTGCGGATTTATTCAACTATTGGGCACGGATATATCATGGTAATCATATAGATATATATTTTAATATTTGTAAAAAATATATTAGGAGTAAAAAGAAATTAATCCTAAAGTTATGCAGTGCACACCAAATATTAAATTATTTATATTCGTGTATTTATAACTACAGGCACGTTATATTGTGCACATAGAAATAAATTGAAAAGTCGATTTAATACAAATATTTATAAAAAATATTCATTAATTGTAAAAAAACAAAATAGCAAAACTGGTTAAAACAGCCTGTAGATACAGGCTAAAACATGCATCAGTGTTTGGTTGTCGGCCAACACAGAATCAATCACAACCCGCTCTATCGACACCTGCGTCCATCTATCCCACATACTCATATATATATTCGTTCGTTTTATACTATACATTTATTTTGGGCTGACCAACAGCTATAATGAAAAAAAAGCCATATAGAAAATATAGCTATCAGAAATTTAAGTTGCTTGGATTTGTTTGGTTGATGATCTCCGAGGTCCCGGGTTAGATCCCGTGCCGGGCCAATGTAGAAAACGATATTTATTATATTGGCTCGGGTGTGGGTGATGCGGTACCGTCGTCGTTTCTGAAGTCTGTTGTTGTGTCTGAAGATGTTGTCTTATATTTATTTATTTATTTAATTGCGTTCGAAGAAAAAATTGTGTATTTAACTGTTTCTTCATATCAATACTAGAATTAAGTAGCTCTGTTTAGTTGCCTCTGTATAATATTCATAAAAAAAGATTTGACGCTGTTAAGTTCCTCTGGCACTTAACTTAACGGCCAAAGAACGAGTTTCATATAGGCAACGTTTAAAATATTTCCAACTTCAAAGTTTGAGCATTTAAGAGAGATAATGAATTTAAGGTTTCTTTATAAATTACTGTATGGTCATTTGGACTGTCCCTTACACTTGAGATCCCAGTACCCTGGCTACTCTACTTACGCCTGGGGGGTCGGGAGGTACACAAGTGCGACCGCTAGTCAGCTGTCTGCTCTCCACCAGCCACGCCCCGTATCCCAGCGCCGGAACTATAAGGTTTTTAAAGAGCATCGCTAAGTAGTAACCCCCAGTTACGGCACCACTTTCGGTTTTACGGGTGGGCCGGTTATAGTTCTCGGACCGCAACAGGCAACTGTTTCCTCGCGCTTGCCATAGTCCCATCCACTGCATTTTCATAGAGGTTTTTCTTCTCGCAGCCCCACCCCAAAAAAATGACGGCCTCCGCCCCGCACCATATACGGACTTAATAACTGCCTTCGTATACAATCCCCGTAGAGATTATATACTACGACGCCCAGGATGCACCGTCCCGACAAAACCCATTATCTTTCGGACCATACGTGCGAAGTGGGACCTACAATGGGCCGGGCACACGAGTAGGCTCTGTCCGACATATAAAAGTTTGATTAAGTTGAAATTTTGTTAACTAAAATTTATATTCTTGGTGTGTCCTGTCATAGATTGATCCACAGTCGGCAGTTTTGCTATAACTCGGAAATAGTTATTTCTAGTTTTCTCTCTTGTATATACTGCCTCTCTTCTTCTTGTTTCTCTGATGTCTGGCTCTCCAACAAAGTGACATCAGCCTCAGGAGTCACTCTTTCCGATATCCTCCCGTTGTTAGTCTCGTAGTAACAGCTACCACTGCTGCCGTGTATAAGCAATTGGCAATAGCCGATAATGGTTTGAGAGCTACGAATTTCCCTACCGCCGTCGTGAGTACGGGCGTATTTCGCTCCGGCTTGCTTATTTCCTCGGCTTTGTTGTAGAAACTGAGAGAGACAGCTAAGTAGTTGCTTTGCCTTGTCAACTTATCTACGCTGTAATTCTTCGCAAGGAACTGCTCCAACTTTGGCGAAGGTCCGTCAATTGCCAAGTCCTGGGCGGTAATCTTCATATCCTGCAGCATATGGTCACAGAGTATGCAATCGTGTCCGTACCGCTTAAAATAATCGAGCAAGCATAGCGGCTCCACCTCGTAAACTTTGTCCCGCGAGTTCAAAAGGAGCAGGTGATTAAGTCTTATCTTCTCAAGTCCTATCACGTCACCTTGGTCTCCTCTAACAAAAAAGTCCTTTGTGTTGGTGATTTTCTGAATTTCTCCGCTAAAGTAATGACCTTATTCAAACCCTGGGCGGCCATGGACTTTCACTCTGCATGTCTATTAGCTTCAACAGGTTCTCCTGCATCATCCTTACACTTTGTACATCTTCATGAAATCCAGGGGGCATCAGGGTGAAGTTCAATTTTGTTATTTCGTCCTTGAGTATTTCATTAACAAGCACCATCCGTTTTATTTCTAAAACAATTATTACTTTTAACTTTTAATGAACCAATTTTTAAATTCTTTTTTTATTAAAATACGGTACTCACAAATGTTTTATCTTCTTTTCTGCAATGCAATCCTCAGATTACTGAGAATACAAGTTGATCACACATATCCTCAGATATATGCAATGAATTGGTAACCTTGCGTAAAAAATTTAACGCTATGGCGATCAAAATCAAAACGGTTTCCTAAAGAACAACTCAAGTCTTATTTAATTTGGTTGATAATGTCTTGCAAAGTGCTAATGAAAACAAATTCACCTCCGTGACTTTCCTCGATATGTCAAAAACAAATTAAATAGACAATTTTTGACAAAATTAAACAATTATGGCATTAGAGTCTGATATCCCTAGTAAGGAGTCGGTCTAATAAAATGATATTGAATTGATAACAATTATTTATTTTCATTATACGAGTAGTTAAATTTATAATAAGTTGGGATTAAATACACAATTTGATTAAAAGGGCTCGTGGGCTACACACACTGAATCCGGTTAAAAAAAATCAAGGTTACTATCCTGGCTTTTGGCGTGGGCACGAAGACAAGAAGTGGCGGTGTGAGATAGGGGAAAGGCTTAACTTGGGGTGCAAGGTTGGATAGAACTTCCTCGTGTGCCCGGCCTATTGTAGGTCCCACTTCACACGTGCGGTGGGAACGACAATGGGTTTTGTAGGGACGGTGCATCCTTGGCGTCGTTGTATATAACCTCGGGATTGTAAATGAAGGCGGCTAAAATCCGACAACTTAGAGGTTCGGCTGCCTGGAGTTGGTTTCGGCGGCTGGAGTGCGCATATGGTCCGTAAATGGTGCGGGGCCGGAGGCCCTCATTATACACCATCCTGTATAACTTCAACTATTATATTTCAACCAATTACACAAAACCTTGACAAATTATATACCTAAACCTGAATTATTATAATTATTTGTGAAAATTGCATTAAAATTCGTTCATTCGTTTTTGAGTTCATTGCGAACAGAAAGACAGAGAGACGTGGCAGTGGACTTTGTTTCTATGATATGTAGTGATGAGACCTATCTATACCAGCTTAAGTCTTCATATAAACTGTTTGTTTTGCTTTATTGACGTCTCCGTATGAACATGTAGCGTGATAGTAGCCTGTTAGTCATGGCGTGAGGCGATCGCAATAAAGTTTTAAATGGAGATGCATCGGTTTTTAAATTGATAGGAGATGTATTGTTGGTTCGGACGATCTTTATGTTTATTGGGCTTCCCAAACATAATTACAACGTCTTTGTGAATTAAGAAAATTTCAATTATATATCATTTATTTAGAGACGAACAGTAAATATAGTAAATATTATGAATCTTTAATCTCATAAATAATATCTGAAATTTACAACACTGACAGTTACAACAATCAGACAGACATTAGCAATCAACTCATAAGATGTCGTCTAGGTCATTTTTCATAATCTCCTGTGATAGTTAACAAAAGTATTATTTTTGTTAACTATCCTATTCTATGCGCTTATTTAATTCTTCTTGGAGGATAAGAAGCTCATGTTTCTCCAGGGCTCAAGCAATCTTTACATTGAGTTTAATGAAATCGGTTTCCTTGTTTTGCCTTGAAAACGCAATAGCCAGACAAGTTACTTTCGCAGTCATAACAATAATATAGATGAAGTTGGATTTTTATCGCTTTTTATAAAACAATTCCTATTCACTCGTGACTTAAAGACCCCTAAATTGTATTTGTTAAGAAACACAGATTCAGGCAAAGAGTTCCACTCTTTAACAGTACTACTCTTTAGACTACAAATTATGGTCAGTTTTGAGGACATGACCTTTTCTAAAGGACACTGCCACATCGAGTCTCTTGAAAAATCTCTAGAGCAAGCAGTGGCAAAATTTCACATGGAAACAGTGCGTAAATCCATAGATTCGAAGCGAGGCAGATTAAAGGCCTGTATAAAAGCCAAAGGTGGCCATTTCGATGGAATAATTTTTTTTTGTTGAGACTTTAATAAATATGTACATATAAGTTGTAGTAATACTACATTACTTCTACGGACTAGGTATATCTATCATTATGGGTCTAAGATCCCTGCCGCAGCTAACAAAAGAGCAGATGACCTTCAAACGGCTGAACCGATTTTAACAATATTAGTTCGAAATTCGCCGCTACAATACCTATTTTTAGATATAAGAGACCGTTTAAGGGCTACGCTAAAGAGAGACACTTATAACACCCCTTTTTTGCGTTGGGGATTGAAAAGATGAACTTACGAGATGTAAGTGAAAAAAACTTTTTTAAAACGAGTTTTAATATAACTTATTTAAAAAAACTAACTAAAAAGTTGAAAAAGCTTTGTGCTATTCTTTCACTTGAGCTATCAAGACCTTAGCAGATCTGCTAAATTCATTTTCTTTTTTTAACTGACCATCAGCTCCTTTTCTTCATTTTCTTTGTAATTGTGTACAAAATAAAATGCAATACTTTCAAACAATTGATAAAAAATAAACTGCTAAATTAGATTTTATTTCAGGCAATTATTATAGATAATAATTAAAATTCTTTCAGAACTTATCTGATAAGTTATTTATGTATTTGAATAGCCATTATAAAGTTTATAATTGGTTATTTTATTCTTTGTTAACTAAAAATTATGTCATGTTTCAGTATGTTTAATCATTATAATCGCATGTGAAATATTGTTGGCAATTCTTATAGGAATTCGTCCATTGCTGGTAATAAGCTGTAGTCACGAACTTGCCACTAATAATTCCATAGCATATAAAAGGTATAGAACAGACCAAATATTATTGGATATATATTTTTTAATGAGGCATATCAGAACAAATTTTAACTTAACCTGTATTCAAATAAATATATAAACGACAACAATTTAGTGAAAAAACCCGGAAAATTGTGGAAAAATAAATGTGGCAATTATCTCTTTTGATTAGCGTCAGTATTGCTTCTAATGTATATTTTGTTATAACAAAATACTTATCGAGAAGAAATTTGTAGCTTGTCATAACAATTTTTTCTTGCGGAATAAGAAACTTATGTTTTTTCAAGGGTTGAAGCAATCTGTATATGGAATTTAATAAAATCGGTTTAGTTGTTTTGCCGTGAAAACGCAATAGCCAGACAAGTTACAGTACGGATGAAGTTGGATTTCTTCGCTTTTGATAAATCAACAACTACAGATACATAATTTACACATAATTATAATTACTTAGCACTCACATGTTTTATCAATCTGTCTGATATTACGTCGTCAACTTATTAATTTTATATAATTCTTAATTTAATATAAATTAAGAATTTACAAGTAAAATAATAAAAAAAAAAAACATGTGTGCAATTCACACGTGGTAGAAGTGAAACCTTCAATACGTACACCATGGGGTACCATTTCATACAAGACATTTTTAATTCTAAAAAACCGCTATAGATGTCACTACCATTAACATTTATAAATTATAACATTTCACATGTTTAGAAATAAGACGAATTAAGTAGAAATATTGAGATTAAAATAAAGACAAGCATATTTTATATATACAACTTCACATCAACCTTAATTCGACTCCTAAATTTGAAGATAAGAAACACCATAAATAATCAATTGAGAATACGAAAGTATAGGCTACGTGTGACTACATTTCAGCTATGAGGCTTACGAAGTGTTTTGCAATTGTGACGCTTGATGGCGAATAACCGGATGGCGCGCGGCTTGCACACATTCGTCTATCGTTATCTATACACAGTGTTTTATGGAAACACAAAAAAATTTACACCTTAAGGTTTTTGCATAAATCGATTATTTATACCCTAATAAATTTGCAGATCACTTTTTTCAGTAAAAAACTATATGAAGTAGTAAAGTTTTTAAAATTCGCGCATATAAAAAATTAACAATTAAATTTCTTCAAAAGACATCCATCTCTCCATCCATCTCTGTCCATGAGATATTTGCCACTTGATAAGGAATTATTGAAGACAAAATTTCGCAATTTTATTTTATTTATAAGTGTCCTACTTTCTGAGTAATACGTATTTTTTTAAATTTTGATTTAGTTTAGAAAGGTTCTATAAACCCAGTCCCACTTTTGCGGTTTTAAGAAGTTATGATAGAATTTACATAAAGGTTAACTTTCATGATCTGGGGTTGTCACAAAGATCAACTATGTGTTAAATGAAAATGTTTAATTTTTTGTTTGTTAATTGATACCGTCAATCAATTGAATAAATTAACAACACTTATAGACGAATACAATATACTTACATATACTACCTACCTAATGTAGATGTGATAATGTAGGAATACTTTATGTATGTTCGACCACATTTTTAATTTTGTACCTTACACGCCAAATGGTCGAAAAAATAAACTATGTTGATTGAAATAATTTAACACACATACACACATCCTAAACTTTAAACGAGCAATTCTTGCATGTACCTATATAAATATGTTGGTATATAATTGGTTTCTCGGAAACGGGTCTAACGATTGTGATGAAATTTTACATTTAGAAATTCATTCACATTTAAAATCGATCTAGGTAAATTTCATCACCTGCCGGCACCTTTTTTGTGCAGCACGGCTTCTTTACTTTTATACAAATAAATCACTTTCGTTTAATAATTCCAGGTTGCTTTCATTTGAGACGTTCGAAAAATCTCCATCTTCAGGATCTTCCTCTGCTTCGAAAACAGCAATCGATCTGCATCAATTGGTTGTTAGAGCTCGCAAACATCTGAAGGCAAGGGAAATCGCTTAGAATGTTTTCGACGTTTGCTAATATTTGCCCTAGAAATATACGGGTCTGAAGATTCTAGGGCATGGTGAAAGAGGTCCGTCATTGTGGTTCTTCTATTCATTTTTCGGCAATGATGCTCTCTGTCTGGACGCCAGAATTTATTTCAGGACTCAGTCGCCTTGTATTGAGGTGGATAGGCTGGGTATCCTCTCCTATTAAGATCTGCCCTTATTTGTTTACATGTCACTTAACTGTCTATCTATTATCATAATAAGAGCTTCTTTAGGCGTATAAGGTTGTGGCTTTGCCGCTTTAGTAGTAGGCTTTTTGTGCCTTTCTACATCGCTCGAAAAAATACTAGTGGCGAAGGCTTTAATAATTTTACCAGTGGCTGAGATGGACCCGGTAAAGTATAGTCTTTGGCTATGGCTCTCAGTAGGTTGGGTAAGCCCCTGCTGAGGCAATACGGTGCCATGGGTCTGTGACCCCGCTTTAAAGTAACATCAAACAATCTCATCATCAAAAGTTCTCATACAAATCAATCTAATCAGTTGATCGCATCGTTAAAAAAAATTGCATTCGATCAGAAAATAAAAGAATAGTACAAAGTCGTGGGCATAAATCAGTTAACAGGTATGTACCTATTTTTGTAACAAAAAAACTTAGAAGTAAGCAGGCATGAACTTGTGTCTAATTGGGTCTCCGAAACACACAAAACAAACAATTAACAGTTAACACCCAGACCCGAAAACGAAAATCGATGTTCTCGTTCAAAAATAATACACATATTAATATTTTAAAAATTTTCGTTCGAGATCAAGTTCGGTGACAACCCTAGCATAAAAATTTAAAAATGAATATCTTCTAATCGCCGCAATAGTGGGACGTGGCTCATTTATGTATATTTCTATTTAAGTTGTAGGTTCCACTTTTTCGTTTTTAGGGAGAAAAATAATAAATACGAAATACAAAAAAAATGCTGCTCCCAAACCAATGGATTTTTAAGCTAAAGAAACGCGTTTATATGCGTGTGATTATGTCCGATTGACACATATTCATTAAAAATATATATTCTTTTATCTACTCTCCCATCGTAAAATTCAAATAATTCAAATAAATAAACTCAAAACGAGTTTATATTGACGAACTTTACAAATAGTATATCGTAATGAAATTAAAAAATATAAAAAAAAAATTTCATTACGTTTCGATTACAGACCATTGATACAATACTGCGCCAATTCGTATAGCGCTATTTCATTTTTTATCTGTGGCTGAGCGCGCTTTGGCGCATGAGCGGTGATACCGAGAATTTTGGCGCCATAATACGTTTTCTTGCAATTCGTTGTTGTGTTTCGCTGGATAAGTATTATTGTTTATTAAAATATCTGATAGTGAAAGTGAAGAAAATTTAACGCCACCCGACATTTTAGAGACTGCGGCAGCAGTCACTCTTAATCTACTACCAGTAAAGTCATTGTAATATACAAAATGTTAACACTTACAATAACCAATAAATAAACTGTATCAATCTCTATCTTTTATTTGATATATTCAATGTATGAGATTAGATAAAGTAGTGTATGAAACTGCACATAACTAGGTATTACACCCCTCATTATGTACAAGTTTCATAAACTACTATTCTATTCACTTTCTATTCATTTTATAAAAAAATATTTTAGATTTCATAGGTCAAAGGTCACGATCAGTTCATGATTTTTTTTCTCAAAAAGTATTGGAGTTAGACTTCTGGGAATTGAACTCATGCCTTTTTAGGGTATAAATAATATATTTATGTAACAACTTGAATTTGTATTGTGTAAATTTTTTTGGTTCCATAAAGCACTGTGCTATGTTAGACCAATCGGAAGTTCATTAGTAGGCCCAATCATGAAATCCTGAAACCCTTTAAGATGGTCGACATTTTATCGACGAATAAAATAACTCTCAGTCACTGAAAAGTAGGTACGTACATGTGATAGTGACAAATGTTTTGTCCATCAATAAAATGCAACCATACCTATTACGGCCACGGGTGTTTCCAGTAACAACTGCACCAGTTACTATTTAAAATACCTAAATTTCGATAGGTGTGCCTCTAATATTTTATTTCCCTCGATTTCTTCAGGATCACGTCACCTGGCCCTGACCTGATAACAAAGGGATAAACTAGAAACAATTTTTTCAAATAGGTAAAATACGCGACACGTACGTAAACCTGAGCTAAACATGAGTAAAAAATACATAGTTACAATAGTTAAGAAAGTGGTTTCCTAAAATTGTTCGCAATGTTCCGTCAATACAGTAAAAGTTCCCCATTCATGGTTTCCTTATCCGAGGGAGAAAAAATTGCAACCCAGTTCCTTTATTCGCGACTAAAAATTTCATTATTCGAGGATGAAAACAGTTAATAAAAAGAGATTCAGTCTTTTATTAATGTAGCGGCATTATTTGAGTTCTGGTACATGCCCAGGCGGCTTTCATGAAATATTTGACCAAGTGGACTAATGTCAATTAAAACAAACCTTACCGTCACAATACAAAAGCAAGTTAAAAAAAGAATATTACCCCTCGTGTTAATAGAGTAGTTCTACGTTCGTAGTACATCGACGAGGATCGAACTACTCATTGGTCCGCTTGGTAAGGAATACATTAAATTTAAAAAGTCTTAGTGAAGGTTTATACGCAAATGAACTTTGTGATCATGAAAGCTGATCGATCTATGGAAAGGAGCCTTACTCTTAAAAGGCAATTTATAATGCTACAGCTCAAATTGATTTTATTTTGATATATATTCGTTTTATATAGTAACTTGTAACGCATCCCCTATGATTCCATACTAATTACCATTCCATATTCACGGTTTCTGTATTCGCGGCATATTTTTCGGACGTTAATCCCCGCGACCGTGAATAAAGAGATTTTAATGTACTGTTACTGACATACGAAACCTCGATTGATTACGCATCGACCAACGTCCGTGAGTAGGCTATATAATGAAGCGCCATCTAACAACAACAAGCGACAACCGTATTCTTAGTGTCTCACTAGATGGCAATACGTATCGTGTTATTTGTGTTCTCACTAGTGTCATCTATCGTAAAATAGAAGGAAAGCAATTTAGCCAGTTGAATAGCCAGTTTTAGGGTGATACTATTTTCTTGTAATAAGTACGTACACGTACACCACGGTTGTTGTGATGCCTTCTCTCAAGCTTTGTACTACGCATGCGCACACAAACATGTATTAATTAACACACTTACATAATGCTTCCTATCTCATTTTCTCTTTCGTTAAATCTTATGAATATTTATGTGTCAGTCTCTTTTTACTGTCGCTTTTTCGTTTCATCGACTTTCAAATCACAACGATGCTAAAGAAGTTTTCACTTCAAAAAATACGGCAACTTCGGTAACAATTTAAAATATTACATAACAAAAAATTAAATAAATAAATGAATTAATTAACTCAGTCTATTGCCTATTGCCATGTATCAAACCATGTAGAGATAATAATAATCATACCAATCAGCCTAGCCCAAAGTAAGCACTATAAGGCTTGTGTTATGAATACTAGGGTAACGGATAGACGTACACATTTCAAACATAGATATGTAATGTTTATAGAAATATATATAAATATCCATGACTCAGGTATAAGTGCTCGTATTTATCACACAAACATCCGCTCCTTCCGGGATCCGAACTCAGGACCGTCAGTACGAAAGGCAGGATCACTACCGTTGCATCAAATGGTCGTCATATAAGTTTCCTATCAATATAAGTATATATCAATATTCCTATAATACTGTGAAATCACGAGGTCTTTTAGACCCCATGGATCAGCTTCAATAATGCAATGTCTGTTACGACATAAGTTTCCGAGTTCTTAACCGATTTTAATAATTTTTGTGTGGAATCGAATCAACAGGTTTAGAACTAGATCGTGAATTCCGCTAAATTAAAAAAGTTATGACCAAAATGCATTGGCTCTATGGTATTTCCCATTGAAACAAAAAGCACGCGCTTATTCAAAGTTTTCATTTTTATGGAATTGTAAAACTTACTAAATGTTATTGATTTTTTAAATATTTTTTTTACTATTACGCTCCGTTCCATTATATGTTGTTAGCGAAGCTTTATGCTTAGCGACTGCATCGACCTAGTTTTTTTATTAGTTTCCCAAATAGGCAGGTTAACATGACACTTGTCTAAGTTATAAAGGGACCCACTCTTCCTAATTCTTCTGTCAAATAAAGGTTTGTAAACAAGCATGTCATAACTTGTCTAAACCTAATAAATTGTGTCACTTATATGGGTAATTGGTACATCGAAAAATCTATGAAGTCTCAAAATTCCGAGTAACAGATGTATTTATTTCAAAGCAAAAATGTCGAGATCTATTGTAATTATCAATAACAGAGGCTTCTCACATACCCAAGGCCCAGTTAAACAGGTTTTACTGTGTTAGTTTTCTATCACGGTTATTCGTTTACTAACGACAATCTTAGTTTAATGTGAAAGATTTTTTTTCTGTTGCAAAATCTGGATATTTGATGTGCAAAATTTTTCCCCTCACACAAATGATACCGATCCAATAATTTAGTGATATCGCACGAAGCTGAGTGAGTAGTCTTACTGTGGCGTTAACAACGCTTCAAGATGTAGCAATCAGAAGCCGGAGGTTTTATTGAAATCTCAGCGAATGTTACGTAGAGTAGGGTAAAGAACAGAACCTAGAACAGAAGTTTCGAACGAAGGGCCGCTCGCATATAAACGCTCGGCGCGAGGGCACTATATCTATGCTAATCGTCAGATTTTCCCGTTACACGAGAGCGTCAAATTTAGTACCGTTACACGATATATTTTTTATGATTTTTTAACGCTTACTTCCTACATTTTATGCTATAAAGCTCTGCATCTTTCGGGCGCCCCTAGACGGCACTGTTTAATTTTTTTAATTTAAAATGTCTGATAATTGCGCAACGTAGTGAAATGGTGGTTGGAAGTACGATAGGTACAAGTGTTCACATGTTACCAATTTATTTATACTTTATTGCACACAAAACGGTAGGAAGTATTCTTTACCAGTGACCGGTGATTTGAGTACAGGAACAGAAAAAAGCGGTGCATATTTGTTTCATTTCAATTATTGTGAGTAACCGAATACAATTCAACTAATCGTATGTTCCTTATCATAACCTAATCTCATTAGATTTTTGAAATATATTATTTTTATATAGCTACGATAGTTTAAATTAGTACTTCGGCTGTAATGCTTTTTTTATATTATTATAGATCATTTTGATCATTAAAATGCAAAAGCTATTTATTAATTTCTGGTTTTGTTTCCCAGAAGATGCAGATGATTGTGTGATAAATACTAGCATTTGTACCTGAGTTACGGGTATTTATATTTATTTCTATGAATGTTACTTATTTATGTGTCATATATGTATGTATATCCGTTATCCTAGTATCGATAACACAAGCCTTACGGTGATTATTTTAGGCTAGGCAAATTAGTGTGAATTTTTCATCGTACAACCAGACTAACAAAAGATGTCACCGCTATATGATTGATAAACCAAAGAGTCGCACTAAGCGGTATGGTTCCAATTTTGTAATCCGTATCGCTAGAGAGTGGAACTCTTTGCCTGAGTCTGTGTTTTCTGATAAATACAATTTAGGGGTCTTTAAGCCACGAGGAAAAAGGTATCTTTTAGGCAGGCGGGTCACATTCTAGATCGCGTCGTCGCTTTCGATTAAGCAAGATAGTGGTTAGCGCTTACCTATTCACCCTCCCTGCGTCTGTATGTCCGAGTACTTATAACCCGCCCGTTTTCAAAGCCAGGGTGATATCTGGGCTCTGGATCTGTTCGTTCCATCGAAGATTCTGTCTTGGCCCCGAACTTGATTGGGATTAAGAGCTTACCCATTCAAAAAATAATAATAAGTAAAACATTATTATTATTTAACAAGTCTCTGGAACATTTAATTAGTCTGTAGTCATGTACCCTAAGATTATTGTCACCGATAGTTCTAGAAGGGCGGCAGTTCGTAAAGTTTTACGATCGGTTCCGACATAGACCCGTTTCGTAATACTGAAGGGAGACTGTATTGAGGCGATGTCATGTCAATCTTCTCTAGAGGACCGAAATTGAATAAGTTCGGGGTATTATGACGCGTGTAAAATCATGAGTGTAAAGATAGGTAATACGATTGTAAAATGGTTTTTTTCAGTTCGAATTTTTATACAAATGTGGATCCCCCCCATATGTTAGCTAAAAAATAAATAAATAAGTATTATTTATTTAATATACTATAGAAACTATTAGTAATATGTCAGAGAATATAATTATATTATTAAAATCAATGTATTAATAATAATGTGTCAAGTATCATACCATTTTGGAATACTTATTAAAATGGGCCAGTTTTTTGCAGTTACTTGCCAAACTCGCATAGTACATTTTTTTTCAGTACAGCTTGTTAAAGCTATGCGAAAAATTAATTTTGAATACTTAATTTCGATAAAAATGGCATATTCTTGTAATCTGGAGCAGCTGGCTTTAAATTTTAGATTAGAGTATACAGAAGCATTAATCAGGATTACAAAACAAAACAAAATGTTTAAAACAGTCAAGATATGTAGCAACAAGAGTGAAAAAACCGTCAAATGTAAAGGGTGTAAATTTTATCGATTTTTTTAAATGCTAGATTTTTTTTTAAATATATGACTTAGTTTTTTTATATTTTTCTGATAACTTATATGAGTTACTCTATAACCCGCTTTCGGCTTGACTTCGTCTTTTGGAACACCCTGTATGTATACATTTAGTTATGAACATATAAATGCATGTTTATTTATGTATGTGCGTATTTAATTAAATGCAAGAGAAACCTATAATTAGTCTTACTTTAAGATGTAAGCAAGAATAAAAAAGACCTAAAACGCTGTCGGTTTCAAATCAAATCACTATTTGTAGACACAGGTAGTTGTATTAAAAGAGGCGAAAATTAAATTGTGTCGCTGTGTTTCGCCATTGATAGGCATACATATTTTTAAGTAAGTAAAATATACATAAAAAGTGTCAAAAAATTTAGACAATAAAAAAAACGATTATAAACGATGTCATTAAATGAAATAAACAATTTGTAAAATACTACCAAAAATCATAACGCATATATAAGAGAAAATATATATCAGTAAATGAATCAAAATCAAGGTCAACTTCTATTAACTAACTTTTTTTATTAAACTTAGGAAAATGCGCTACGCATACTGCGCCGCCGTTATGTGAGACTCTCCTGCATTCCTCCAACCGGCCTAGTGCCCGATGGAGGATTGGAGGCCTACCCACTAAAAACCTAAGTATGCACCCCCGCACTGCCGTTGGTCCCGAGGGGTTGTTGGTTGCTTTCACCACGGGGTGCCTGGCAAACTGGCCCGAAGGCCCCACCACAATGGAGGATGCCCGGGTGCATGTGGGCATCCCCACAAACGAGCAAGACCGTGCAATGCCGGCTCAGAATCCCTCCATCCTTTGCCAGGTTTTGCCAGGAGGAAGAAAGGCATCGCTATGTATTAACTTACTAACTTATTCTAGTGATTATTTAGATTATTGCTACCAAGACATTCTATGCTCACAAGCTCTGTCCGCAAGTAACGAAATAATAATAAAAATAAAAATGAAAATATTACAACTTCTCAGTCAAAGATTCAGTGAAAGTATAATAGGCTTTCTTTGTTAATAGTGATAACAATTCCTTACGAAATGTAGTTAGGTTAGCCTTTTTCAGTTTCCTTAGTAGGTAACTATAAATTTCAGGTGTCATACAGAAAAACCTATTTCATTCAACGCAGTTTTGGTATTTGAAACGCATAAATTATTTCCATGACGTTTGCTTACTTCTGATTGGGAAAAAGGTGCGATCTGAGATAAATTATTAAAAATACACTCTCTTTTCTTATATTGACATTAATTTTCTCGTTAATTACTTAATTGTTATATTGAATTATTATTATAATTTATTAAGCTGATATTCAAAATCACAAAAAATCGTATTAAACCTGACCTCATTCAAAGACCTTTATAAATTATTGCAGTTAATGAGGCCCAAAGCTTAAATCCTTTTAACGCGAGACGTGGCCAACAACTCGTGAAAGGCTAAGATTAATTACTGCCCTTTTTTGTTTTCGTTAACATTTTTAATATACGGAAAGTAAATCGTGTTATAATGTTGATAAAAATTAACATTACGTTTAAATGTAATTAGCATTCAAGTAATGTAATAAATAATAATAAACATATGTTTTAAATACTAAAATTCAATTCACATTTGTTAGTAAACTTAGACAATTTTGCTTACTTTAAAAAACCGGCCAAGTGCGAGCCGCACTCGCGCACGAAGGGTTCCGTACAAACTTTTAGTTAGGTAAAAAAATCACGTTTGTTGTATGGGAGCCCCCCTTAAATATTTATTTAATTTTAATTTTATTATTTATTAATAATAAAATACAACTGAGTATTTTATGAACATTTCAAGTGCCTACCTGTTGCCATTATTGATATCGAGCAAAAAAATTGCATTTGTTGAATGGGACTCCTTAAATGATTATTTTATTTTGTTTTTAGTATTTGTTGTTATAGCGGCAACAGAAATACATAATTTGTGAAAAATTCATTTGTTTAACTTTCACGGTTCTTGAGATACAGACTGGTGACAGACAGACGGACGGACAGATGGCGAAGTCTTTGTAATAGGGTCTCGTTTTTACCCTTTGGGTACGGAACCTTAAAACGGCAATTGATTTATTATTTACTTAAAAAAAAAATCCAGACCACTCTCATCAATTATTTAGTCCTAAACTGAGCTTGTACTAGAGGTAGTAAACAATATAAACGATCATGACGAACAAATGCTCATGTTCATCACACAAACATATGCCCCTACCGGGATTCGAACCGGGATTAGCAGAGAAGGTAGGGTCACTACCGTTATACCGAGCGGCCGTCAACTTGACCTAAAGTTATGCATTTAATTTTATATTTTTTATACATTTTATGTTACCACGTTTTTCTTATCTCACTTTTCTTATTTGTTTGTCTGTCCGGGCAAAATCTTGCAACTTAAATTTGAGGCACTTTCCGATAAGCTAGAAAGCTGAAACTTTCAGGATAGTTCAGAACCCGATGACAATGCACTCTAAAGCAACTTTCAACTTTCCAGATGCACTTTCAGGTCAAATTTCGACAACTTTCGGCCACTTTCGCTTTTATATGAGACTTTATGTCAATTCTTTCTCTCGATATGTTTTCTGCGTTCATGATTAATTAATGCAGTGTGTGATTATGATTTAATTCAGCAAACAACAAAAAAACATACGAGAAAGCGAAAAAGAATAAAATAATTATACTAGATTTAAAAAATCTAAAAATCCCACGTTTTTCAATGTCCTAAAAAGAATAAAATAACCCTGCGGGGCAAAGCGAGGGGCCACTCAAAACGTGGGGGCGCATCTTTACAATAATCGGCATCAATGCATGTCATTCATCTCTTTAAAATCTCCTCTTAGTAATATGCGCCCCCACGTTTTGAGTGGCCCCTCGCTTTGCCCCGCAGGGTTATTTTATTCTTTTTAGAACATTGAAAAACGTGGGATTTTTAGATTTTTTAAATCTAGTATAATTTTTTCAATGCTGTCTCATAAGATAAATTATTATAATAGAAAAATACTAGAAAAAAAAGACTCGGGTCACAAGTGGATTCTTAGACTGGAAACGAACCCGCAACCTTTGGAAGTCCGGTCCAATGCGCTCCCAATTGAGCTACCGAGCCTTGATAACACTTGTCGAAATTTATTTCTAGTACCTTTCTAATTTTACGCTGTAGGCCAGCGTTGTTTCATAAATGAAAGGAACCTCCTCTCGAATTCGAAAGAAATATTTTTACAAATGTTTGGGCAATCGATTAAGATGAAAAAGCCATTTAATTTTATAATTTTTATATTTTGTGCATTTTTTCAATGCTATCTTATAAGATAAATTATTATAATAGAAAAATACTAGAAAAAAGAGAGATAAGAGCCTGAAAATTCGGGTCACCGAGTAGATTTTTTCTGGTATTTTTCTATTATAATAATTTATCTTATGCATTTAGATGTCAATTTTTAGTAATAGGGCAGTCAGGTCTATCATTAACAATCAAGATGGTTTCGTTTTTACTCAACTACAATGAAACAGTTCCAATTACAAAATTGATAATTGCATATTTTGTCTTATTAAATAGATCTTTTATGCACGCCACGTTACTAGCAATAGCAACACTAAAAATAGTGTAAATCTATGAAGAAGTAATTCCCGGTAGAAATCTTCGAATAATCTGACTAAATTAGAGTGATCTGCTTGGATTACTCGGTGAAGAGTATTTTAGGTGTATATATTTTTGTCACGTTTAACGTACAAAAATTCAGCGTCTGATAGCCTCTAAAAGTCTAAACTCTGAAAGAATATTGTAATCTTTGTAGAGATCGAATATCGCCTATTTAAGAAGGTAGCTTGTTAAATTATTTGCTTTAGTGAATAGAAAACCTCAATCGAATCAACACTCAGTGGCTAAGGAATCAACATATTTTTCATGTTCTTTTTTTATTTTGTTGGTCGTTTCAAGCCCTTTCTGTAAAAATGATTTATGCAATTCTAGCCCTTTTTAATCTCGTAGTTAGCCCTTATACAAAAAGAAAGTAGCAATATTGCAAGTGTATACGTGTGACATTTGTGCGAATGTGATGTGTGTTTATACGAGTGTATTGTGTGTGTGTGGTCAAAAAATTTGAAAAAAGAGATCATTGACCAGGAATCATCAAAATTAATAATCATAAATAATAGTATTGAGGGTAATATTAATAACTGGGACAAAAACTAATCACGACCGTTTAATAACGGTACAATGGTAGCTATCCTGCCTTTTCATGGCTCTATTTTCTTTTTAAAGAACCACTTGATCTTTATTTACGATGCCAAACTCGCATTTTCAATATTAGAGTCAGCGTTAACAAAAGATATTCTCATATGGTCAATAAGCTCCTCATCGGTTAAATTAACTGACAGTATGTATTCCAATCTTGCAATCCCGCCTTTTCATGGCTCTCTTCTCTTTTTCTAGAACTACTTGGTCTTCATATGCGATGCCAATTTCTTCAACTTTTTCAATATCAGAATTTTCAAATTTGTGTCTTCAAAAAAACATGAAACATTCCTTTCTTATATTATCTTGAACAGTTTATAAGTACCATAAAATATAGTCGAAAAGACAGTTTGTAAATGTCAAGTGACTTTTATAGATAAGAAACCAATTTAATATTAGTAATATTATCAATACCCCAGTAACATTTATTGTCTATTGACGTAGTTCATAACAGCTAAGCATTTGACAAACATCGTTTTTCACAGACGGTTATCCAGTTATAAATAATATTAGTACTATGTGAATAGCATACCAAATTAAGAATGATTGCGTTTAAAAACAAAGTGTCAGAAAAACCGTATTTTGGTAACAAATCAGTAAAATTACAAAAAATAACAATGTCTAAAACTATACGATATACTTTCCTTATCTTTCATATCTTCCTCGCATTAAACAACGGTTTTATACAAACTAAATCTAAGAGAACGAGGCTGCTTTTGAAATTGTGGTCAATTGTACAATCTTTGTGTGTGTTCTTATACACCTGTTCCTCTGTGATTTTCTTCCATGAACTTAACTCTGTATGGTTTACCTTCAATGGTCTTTTATATTTTATATTTGTTATAGTATTGTTATCTTGCGATTATACTTACTTTGATTTCCAAAACGATTTAATATCTTTTGACAATGAAATCGACGTCAATATACCGTTCAGTCGCGAATTTACAGTACTTTCCTTTATAATTTTATTGATCGTCCGAGTGTGTATAGGATGCTTATTAAGCGGAATAGCTACAACTTATGTTAGTGATGATTTTGCTTATTTTATTTGTGGGCTTGGAGTTGACATTATGATAATTTCATTCTGTTCTATTTACTTTTCAACTTATTGGCGTATTAATAAATTTATTACTCATGTCAAAAGACGTAATGCGGACATAGTAGCATGTCAATATCTTTATAAACACATTGTTGATGCCACAGAGAATGTGAAGTGCAACTACAACTTCATAGTAAGTGAATTATTTGTTTCAACTGATTTTTTAAGTAAATAGCTTGATGTGCTGTCATCCACCCGAACTATGTCACCTACTGAATGGAGGTATCTTTTAAAAATGAAAGCTGTTGCTGTTATTTTCACGCTTGGCAGGCAAGATCAACATCACAGTTTTTACAGCAAATTCCAACTTGTATATTGGTCTTTTGACAATAATTCGGAACACTGATGCTCGTCTTCTACGGGAGGTGTATAATGATTACCTCTAGTATTTATTTGATAGAATTAGGCGTTACTTGGCGAAAGTCCATATCCATTAGCAAAACAAAAATATGTAGCTTACTTCTACAAAATCCTTGCAAAGTGCAACGCCCGCCCGCAAATAAATGCAGAAACCGCAGACACCGACATATCTTGCACCATCACATCTTGCACCATCACCAACTACTCCACACGTCTTTCGCCCCCAGATGGAACATCATCAAGAGAAGTTTGACCGTGAAATACCATTACTCGGTTGTTGGATTTTGCGGAAGTAATTTTCCTCCTCTCCTTTAAGACATCCTTAATCATGAATGTTCTACTCTGCCAGAAAACAAACGTTAATATAATGGAACACAGTTTTGAAGAAATGCTTATTACTCTTTCTTTCAATTTCACTTCCGCCCATCGATGTCAAATTATTTTTTCCGGAAACGATAATTCATCTCTACTTAGGAGTTCAAATGTCTGGACTATATAAAAACACTTTACTGGAGGGAGACTCTGTACCAGGGTCGTCTGCTTAGGTACCTCCGTCTTACCTATTTTCGCCGCAAAGCAACAGTGCTTGCATTGCTGTGTTCCGGTTTGAAGGGTAAGATATGGCAGTGAAATTACTGGGTACAGTGACTTTACATCTTGTGTCACAAGTTGGCAACTTACACTGTGGTTCTTGTGGGGGTTGCAGTTTTGCTGCGAATCTAGCAATAGCCACATGTATTATAGGTGACTGTTACCACTTACTATCAGGTGGGCAGTTTGCTTGTTTGCCAACTTTCGGCAATAATAAAAAAAAAACACAAAAATGAACGTAGTTTCGGTATGCGGAAAAAGAGTAATTCCGTAATAGTCGTTAACTTCCCTAAAGTATGGTTGAGTGAAGTGATTATCTCATGCATTATGCTCGTGAATGGATGGTACCATGATAGAGAGGGGCTGGCTTAAACCGATTCTCAATGATTTTGTTGCAATCAACAAAATATTGGAACTTATATTTTTGTGATCATAGATTTATATTGTTTTGTGTTTATACATCATATAATCATGATGTAAAAATATCATACATATCATTGCTTTTGTGAAAACTCACGAGTTTTTATACCCGTTTTTATTGTTAGTTAAAACACGCCCTGATTGGGTGGTATGTAAAAACATGTTTGAATATTTAAAAGAACTTAGTTAAGCGGGGCCTTTTTCGCACTTAGCTTCCTGATTGGGCCATTGTGCGCATCTTGGGTTGTCTTCTACTCCACTCAATTAATTATTGGTCATTAAACCAATAACTTTGCGGACTTTTTTGATGCCACCGGAACTGCATTCTTTGTTTGCCTGCATCCTTCACTGGTATTCCATTCTTTCAGGTGTTTTTCTTCCGTGTTACGGCGTAGCCCAATTTTGATTTGACCTCAGGGTATGGGAAGCATTGTTTCCGGTCCGTATACGTTTAGATTTGAGCCCCTCTTGGCCAGTTCATCCGTTGAGTCGTTGCCAAGTGAATTGCTGTGCCCTTTAATCCATTGCAGAATCACTTTGTTTTCTCTTGCAATGGATTGGAGTGTATTATGGCATGCTAATATAAGGGCTGAGGTTATAGTGTTTCTTTGTAGAGCTTGAAGAACGGATGCACTGTCTGAGATGATTTTATCGTATTGTCTGACGTCTTTGTCTGCAACCGTTTTAGTAGCCTATGTATTCGGCTTAAAAATTATGGTTTAGTTCACCGAGGGATGATAATATTTTGATATTAAGGTCGTTCGAGAAGACTCCGGTTCCAGTATTGTGTGCGTTTGTAGAGCCATCTCTATATATCCAGACTTCATTGATGCCAGATTCTGCAGTAAGTCGAATATTGTACCTTCGATCGAAGACATGTTGGTACGGTGTTCTGTCTATGGGTGCTTTGAGAGGTTAAGGTAAAGGATTTCTTTTATAATTCCCTGCAGAACTACCGAGTGTGTTAAAGCCATAAGCCATTTGCTTTTGGTCTCACGGCAGCTGCTTTTGCCTCTTCCTGAATAATTAGGTCCCAAGGTCTTAGGTTCAAGAAATACTCAAGCGCGGCTGATGGAGTGGTTCTCATGCATCCAGCCTTGAGCTTCTTCTTCATCTCCGACTACTTTATCACAGTTAGGGTGGTGCCGGGTATGGGTGACAACATATTATTCACATTACTCTCCAATCAGTTCAGGGCGTTTTCGTTTTCACACCACATCGCTAGCATTCCGTGCGTTAGGATGGGTCTGCCGCGGAAAGATGGAACGCGCGCACGTTGTGTGTTAGAACAGCTTGTAGGATGCTATCGTCGATAGTCTCCTGAAGCTGCTCTGCTTGGCTCTGTGAGAGCTCGAGGAGTGGTGCAGTAATAACCGCTACTCTCAGATTGACTCGCATCTGCATAGCTCACTGCTTGCCATGTTTTCGCGTAGATTTTCGCGACTTCTCCCCTAGGAGATCGGGTTTCGTCCAGACGACTTCACTTTGAAGAAGCAACCTCATCGGACCTGTTCCCAGTTCCGGGCTGTTCCTTTTCAGGAGCAGTGGCAGCCTTCGCAGGGTTCCGCCGACCTCGAGAACCTCTCGGAGTCCGACTCTTCTTTAACTGTTTTTGTGCTGTTACAGCCTCTTTGAAGGTGGATGGCACAGGTTCCCGCTGCGTTTCCGCTGCTGCGCCAGTGGTTGGTTTTTCTGTCTAGTTTTTGGACTGAATTGCTTCCCTTTTCGCACGCCTGTTGGAGCGACTGCGTTCTGTTCGGCTTTTCAGTTCTTTGGTGTTTGGCGCTACTGTTGTTCTGGTGGTGCTCTTTTTACAAGGACGCTTGTGAGTAGTCACGGTACACTGCGGCTTGATTGTAGTGTCTGCCAGTATGGCCTGAGAAGTCCATGCTTGACGAATTATTCGCACACGATTTGTCCCTCCGAGAATACGAGGGACAGTCCGAGTTTGGCTTGGTGAGGGACTCTCAACTATGCGTGGTATCCTCCTGGGGTAATACTTTCTATTTGCGGTGCGTTCATGGTGGTTTCCGTTTTCGGGCATGGGCCTAGGAAAGACGACTCACACTACCCGCCCTTGGTGAGTGTGGTAAAGTATATCTGGGAATTATTAGTCCCCAGGGCTATGTGAGCCCTTTGTGATTTTGCGCCGTATCATAAAGGGTATCATCAACCAATTGTATGTCATTCACCTATAAATTGACGATATGCCTGCCCTTATCTTAAGTATATTTGAATAAAGTTATTTTGGTTCTTTATTCACACATTGTTGTCGTATATTAGCATATAATGACCATAGCATTTAAAAATAATAACTACATTTTAAGTAATTTATCAATTCTTTTTAAATACTAATTATTATGTTTTATATAATTAATAAACGTAAAATTCTCTTGTTCATTTAATATGCGGGCTATAAAACTTATAATTGACTTATAATCTCCAAGATTTCACTATGGTTGCATAATTTATTCCGATCTTTTGTATAATAATGATATTTTCTTTACAGTTCGTCACCACTTTGATATACAATAGTGTTTCAGTGATACTCACTTTATTTATACCATTCGTTGAGGGAAGTGCGGGAAATGCAAGTATTGTGTGGCTATTAACTCTTTTTTTAAAGTGAATGTTGTTTCCAAAAATTACACTTTTATACGCAATAAATGTTGAAGATTTAAATTAATTGTAGTAGTATTTATTTAGTAATTTTTAGTTTATTTATATCATATTGCACATGTATTGTTCATTTAGTGTATAATAAACTACATTTTCTCTTTCAATTAATAATTATTTCTTTATGGACTCATTTTAGGTTGAAACTTATAATTGGGATAAACTTAAACCAGATATAATAAAAAAGAAACAGTTATGAACATGATATCAAATTAAAGACAGAAAATAAAAGTGTAGAATAATTTAAAAAAGAGGAAGTCTCAGCCATTATTAAATGCTCTCAGGCTCAAATGTACACATTATTATTATCCGTACGGTAATACAAACAACCACTTTAATTTAAATATGCATAATCCAAATATTTTAGGAAATGGAAATTACAATTAAGCTATTGCTCGTGCTGAAGAACCTTCTGATTCTCTTCGCGCCCGCTTTCTCTGCTGGAATGCTATCATCGCAGGTCGAAACACTTCGGTTGACTTTGCTCAACAGAGTTGTTTTAACAGGAGGTATTGTATTGATATTTTAGTTATTGTTTTTTTTGCATTCGATCGGTATTGTTTGATTTTGCCCTTATTCATAATGTAATTGTTTTGCATAATTATTTTAGTTAAATTTGCCATCTAACTAACTGTACTTGCTAAAAAATAACTAGGCGATGCAGTCGCTAAGCATAAAGCTACGCTGGCACCTTATATTGGAGCGGAGCGTAATACTTAATCTTTTTTGTTTCGATGGGAATTTTTGCGAATTTCGAAATTCGGGCTCCGTCACAATTTGGTTCTAAACCTGTTGATTCGATTCCACACAAAAAATATTAAAATCGGTTAAGAACTCGGGAATTTATGGCGTAACAGACATTGCTCCATTGAAGCTGATCCATAGGTGCTTCGCTTGCTTCGCTCGCTCCGCTCCAAACATTAACGTTGTTTGCATGCCTTGTAACCTGTATTTCCTACCATGGCAACTTGTAATAGAAACAGCACTATAGCTCGAGTCACATAACCAGAAACAGTATCATTTTCTCCTTTGTGTATGTTTTGTAAGTTGTCCTATTTATAAATACAGAAATAAATTAACAAAAGTATTGTTTTCTGACCGCTGACCTAACGAGACACTTAATCGAATGTTTATTATAGCGTCAATTTCAATGGAAAAAAGTTTATATTTACAACAATTTAAACCTAAAGTTCTTTGATCCTTGAAATATTGCTTATTGTTTTAGCCATTTGATAGTTATAATAAAGATCCTTAAAAACTTTTTACATATTGTTAGACAAACATATTCTAAAAATCAATGAATTGTTTTATTTTCAACTGGGTAAGTTTAAAAGACTTTTTGCTTTTCAGATCAGCAGAAAAAAACTGATCTAAAGAGGTTCATTCAGTACATCGAAGTTCGACCGATGAAGTTCAAGGTCTGCAGGGTGGTGCCTCTTGATTGGAATCTGCCCTTAAATCTCCTTCACATCTGCTTTACTTATCTTGTAGTCCTGATACAGTTCACTCACAAATATTAGACACTATTCAATAAGTTAACATAGGAATTATCTTGTGTTCTTTCTTGTCTTTGAAGAAAATAACTAAATCAACTCCAACACCTTCATTTTCTCATTAACTACTAGTGGTAAGCTAAATCATTGTGTCATAAGTGGGTATCCATAGTATGTATACACATTAGCAAGATTTGAAACACAGAACAGTAAAAAGTAGAAGTCGCAAGTCGGTACCCACGTAACCTATAGTATGCCTAACTCCGCGCACTTAGACCATCTGCTTGCTCAGTCGGGATCGCATCTCTACGCGAAACAATATAGCAAAAAATAGAAAAATGCCATTTCATGTAGTTTTGGGATGTAAAAATGATAGTCGAATGATTTATTTATTAAAATGAGGCTTAACGTTCATTTTTTTCTGATATTTTCATTAAAGTTGTAAATTAATTATATCGAGATGTTAGAAATGAAAAAAAAAAATTAAATCGGCCTTATTTTTGAGGTGTAAAAGTGTTGATTTCAAGGTGCAGTTTTGCTTTTCTAGAAGTTTCTAAAACACCTACAAATTACTGAAGGCATGCTTTCCGTCATTGCCGCTAATTAGTAATGCACCTGATTACGTGTAAATAATAGATATTGATAAGTAGTATATTTAAGAGTATACATTGCAACCAATATAGCATCTTGTTTGTAACTAATTTCATGGAATTGTCATTTAATTAAATTCTTAATTTTGTAAAAGTAAATTCTTATTTAATACAAATAAGGTCGTAAATTTAAAAATGGTGATTTAATGGATATGATTTTGAAAACCATTTTAGAAAGCAAAACCATATTGACCGTAATAAAATTGTAATGAAAACGATAAATATATTCAAAGTTAGACGGCCCATTTTTGTTTTTTTTTTCAATATAACAATTAAACCAGTTATGTACGAAGATAGGTTTCGAAGCATCATTTAAACATATTGTATTTATTACAGCTTTTGTAAAGATCCGTATATAAAATGCATAGCTTATTACTATCTGTATGGTAATCACACCGCTCCGAATGTTAGTTAAAACATGTACTTAGAACATCATCCAAATATTTTAGGGAATATAAATAAATATAAAGCAATAGCAATTGACCTTCTTTTTTAGTTTTTACACTTCCGCGCCATTACGTATTTTAATAAAGCAACTATTGGATTTTGTGCATAATTTATTTTATATTTAATCCTGACGTTTCGACTTCTTTATAGGAGACGTTATCACAATATGACTAAGGTAATGGTCGTCATATATTTTCTACTAACTTCAAAATATTTTAATCAGGCACTTTTCTAACTGTTACTAATTTTAACAGTTAGTAACGTGCCCGATTAAAATGATTGTTTTATTGATATAGTAAACATAAAAGTGCAAAGAAACAAACACCTCTAATATTAGATATAAAATACTTGTGTAAAAAACAACTACGCCTCCGAGCCCTCAGGTGGGATTCGAACCCATGACCCTTCGCAATCCGGGCGAGTGCTCTGACCGCTGAGCTGCTGGAGACGCTGACCGAGATGCTGGCAAACGTGTCGAATTTTACAAACGTATTTCAACTTCTACTATGACCTAGTATCGTTCCACCAATGTTGAACGCTAACTGCCTTCAACATCGAAACTAATATTTTTACAAATATTAAACAATCGATTAAAATAGAACCAGCTATAATTACGTTATTAATTTTTTTTTTTGCATTCACAATGCAATATTTTCTATAAGATATAAAATACTTGTGGAACAATACTAGCTAATATAATACTAGCTACGATACGAGGTAAGAATTTTGAATTATGATTTAAAAATGACTGATCGTACACGACGAGTTAAAATCAAAAAGACATGGCTAGATGTAATAAGCTAATAAAATGTTTATCAAAGTGTTTGAAAGTGCAGTCGCTAATGCGTTCGGCATGGGATTGCGAAAATTAAGCGAGAGCAAGCTTGCAAGAGCTGGTCATAGGATGGGTGATAGTGATTATTTTTTATTAATTCGAGCTCCTTTCTGCTTCGACGTTAAGTGTTGCCATTGAATCCGGCTGCCTGCAGCTGTTCGTTACCAATGTACACTCTGTGTCCAATAGCTGTGTGGTATCTTATAAAGTAGAATAGCCACAAACGTCCACACTTAACACACATATATGTACATATTCACGCCTTTTTCTTCCACGACCCTGATACACATATCTCTCGCTTCTTCAACTTTTACCAGAACTTTCATACAAGCTTGTCGGTGAAGGGTACTTCAGTGTGTCACAAAAGGTCAATACTAATAGGCGGTAAATATTCTACACCCCCCTCAGACTATTAAATAGGCAGGTGAATTTTCCGAATAATGGTCTTCCACTGCGATCTTTGGGAATCCTGGAGGTTAGGAGGTTATGGCAAGAATCTCTCACAATTTGAAGAGACTTCTATCCAGTGTACGTCTTTCGGTTCAGATAAAGATTAATGTACACTCTGTTAATACTCGTTATGTCTTGGTCTCAGTTATTCACATAGAGAAGAAGATTTATTCCGATAGGTTCTCGTTTGATAGTATTCAAAATGCTAATGTACGATTACTTTTTCACATTACCTTAAATAGTTTTGAAACACCTTAGTAATAGTCGAAAAGAAATAATTTGTTAATGTCAAGCGATTTTTATAGATAAGGAACCAACAGTAATAACTAACGAGAATATTATCACCGAGCAAGTACCATTTATTGTCTACTGACGTACTTTATAAAAGCTAGGCATAGAACAAACGACGTTTCAAAATACGTTTTTCAAAATTAAATAGAATACCGAAATTTAGAATGATTGTATTTAAAAACAAAGTGTTACCAAAACCAGTTCATGTCAAATCCATATCACAGCACCATATAATGTCTCAAATTTTACGATACACTTTCATTACCTTTCATATAGTTTTTGCTTTAAACAACGGTTTTATACAAATCGAATGTAAAAGAAAAAGGCTGCTTTTGAAATTGTGGTCATTCTTACAATCTTTGTTTGTGTTCTCATGTATCTGTTATGTTGTGATTCCATTCCAAAGTGTCTCGTCTGTACGATTATTCTTCAGTTGTCTGTTCTATTTTATTTTTGTTACAGTGCTGTTATTTTGCAAGTATACGTACTATGATTTCCAAATCGATTTAATTTCATTTGATAAAGAAATCAACGCCACTATATCAGGCCGAAGCGAATTTATAATATTTTCTACTGCTATTATTGTCCAACTGTGTATGAAATACATATTTGGCAAAACTGCTTTAACTCATGTTATTGTGCCTTACTTCATATGTGGCCTTGGAAGTGATATCATAAGAATTTCATTCTGTACTTTATTTGTTTCAACTTATTGGCGTATCACTAAATTCATTTCCTATGTAAAAAAAAGTAACGCGGACATAGTAGCATGTCAGTTTCTTTATAAACACATTGTTGATGCCACAGAGAGAGTAAAGGGACACTACAACTTAATAGTAAGCGAATTTCATCACCATTATCATCATCTTGGATTACAGTAAAAAGTAGATGTATGGTCACCATTTCGTGCTTGGCAGTCTAATTGAAGATCGTAAAATGACCATAGTTTGGAAAACATTGCTGTCTATTTTCTTATACAGTTTATTACGACATAAGCGCATTTAAATGAAGATAGTTACATTCATTGGTAATATAAAAAATATACCATTTGATGATGATGAAATGATTTTTAAATGCTTAATATTGTGATTTTTCACGTTAATTCCGATACGAGTAATGATAAAATGCTTTAGTGCATTTTAGATGACTGTAGAACATTATTATATTAAAGAATTAAGAAAAAAATGTGTAATGATAAGGATCTATTTCACAATAATGATATTATCTTTGCAGTATATCATCACTTTGGTATACAATAGTGCTTCAGTGATAGTTACCTTATTTCTATCATTTCTTAAGGACGGCGGGGGAAATGCAAGTATTTTATGGTTTTGTTTTGTTTTCAATGTTATTTTTGATAAAACGCACTTAGCTCATCTTGTATATTTAGAATATTGTGTATAATAATTACATATTTTTGTTTTTTTAATAATTAATGATAGTTAAGTGTTGTAATATTTCGTAAGTAGCAATTATCTGTTTATTTTATTTTGCACCTGCACTGTTTATTTTGTTTATATACATAGAAGAACTACAAAGGTCATAAAGTGTTTTATACAAGCTTACCCTACTGACCAATTAACCATTTATTCTTTAAAGGTTGCTTCTCATATTATCAGAATTCAGAACCAGAAAAGTCTTAATATCACCTTTGAACAAAGGACAACACCAATTATCAACTTATTGAATTTACCAGTATAATACAACGCCATACACGGTCGATCAGAGTAGTTGTCAATGGCTGCTCCTCTGACTCAGTCGCTATTGATGCCGGAGTTCCTCAGGGGTCTGTTCTCTCTGCGAAGCTTTTCCTGCTGCACATCAATGACCTGTTGATAACAGGAATTGTTGGGTATGCAGACGAAAGTACTGTCGTAGAGAGATACCTGTCTAATGCAAAAGCCAGCGGTGACGACTTGATATTGATGAGAGAGGCCATGGTTGAGCGAATAAACCAGAGGCTAAACTACCTTTCCCAGTGGGGCGACAGTAACCTCGTAACCTCCAAAACGCAAGCGTGTCATTTCGCGGCAAAAAGGAGTTCTTTCAACCTCACTCCTTTTTTCCGAGGTACATCTGTACTTGTTATAGACAGCCTCGAGCTTCTTGGCATGGAGTTGTCTTCAGACCTCAACTTTAGCGCCAACATCAAATCCAAGGCTCAAACTGCAGCTAAAAAGCTGGGCGTCCTTAATAAGGTCAAGCAATATTTCACGCCGGGATAGCTTTTAACTCTTTATAAAGCTCAAGTCCGATCTTGCATGGAATAGCCACCTCTGGGACGGCTCCGCAAAATACCAAATTGCTGCACTGGACACTATTCAGAGCAGATCTGAATGGCTGAATGAATATTTTGGAGAGAGTGCTCAGGAACTGCATATGCTCATACCGCCATCACCCTTCTTCCATCGGACATTCAGACGCACTGCGGGCTACCACCCTTTTTTGGTTGCTATTCCTACCTGTCGCGCCAACCACTCACCAACAGATCAGTGCAATCCGAATCCGACAGTTCTCCTAACTCACTTGGACGTTTTCGGCCTCCGTATTCACTTCTCAGTCCTTTCATTTGAATACCAGTTTCAGCAAACTCATGTTCCAAATAAGGCTCCTCTTAACTATCAAACGCTTAATTTGCGAGGTATTCTTTATCGCGGCTCCCATCTCAAGTGATGGCGGCCCCAGGCCCTGCGCTAACTACAAGGATACGGTATTCCATGATTGGTTACTGTAAGCAATGCTACCCGGGTAAGCAAGGCGGGATTTCATACGACCACGCCCGGGGTGAATCGTCCCAACAAAAGCCTTTGAGGTTCCCACAGCAAGAGCGAAGTGGGTTGGCACGTGAAGAGGTATGAGCGCTATCAGCGAAACATAAATCTTGAAGATTTTTTATCGCTGTTACTATTTAAATAAAAGATTATAATGGATTATTGGATAATAAAAAAACCCGATCAGCTTCCCAATCAACGTACACCTGCCATTGGGCACAAAATGGGTATCATCAGCGTTTTTTTCTAATTGTGGTGTTTCATTGCGATCTCGGACCGGTGTGCAAAGCCTGGAAATTATGGAATTTTAATGAATGGTATTGATAATGGTAGTGGACGTCTTTCGACCCAGATGACGATGACATATAAACAATGGCGATGATGAACAACTTTTTAAGAAAAGTGTATGGTAATTGAAACAACTACTAAAATTAAATGTCATCTAAATATTTTAGGAAATGCAAATTGCAACTGACTTTTTGTTCGTGCTAAGGAATCTACTGGTTCTCTTCGCACCCGCTTTCTCTGCCGGTTTGCTCACATCGCAGGTCGAAAAACTTCGGTTGACTTTACACAATAAAGTTGTATCAGCAAAAGGTATGATATTGACATTTTTGTTTTAGTTTTTGGCCTTAAATAAAAATTTGATACTAATAGAAATGGCAAAAAACTCTTAATAAGAAAAATTTAATTACCAAAATTCTCGCACTCTTGTTTCTCAGGCTGGCCCAATTGAACCTGCCTCAATACCTTAGTAATTATATCATTTGGCCTTGATTTTATTACATATCATGAAAGTGTTAAATCAATATCTATATGAAACTTCACTATCGTCAGCAGAAGTCAAGTTTTCGAGCTTTGGTATAACAGCCACGTATGGACTTTTTCAACATCTTTTTTTCTGAATTTTGTATAAATAATATTGACAGTATATAAAATTATTCTGAGAGTCTACTCCGAGTATAATAGTTGATACCACTTTGCTATTCACCCAGGTGGGAAAACACAAATCGTTTACAAGTATTCACTCAGGAGTGTATTCTCAAGCGTTGATTGATTTGAGTAAAATTACGTGATTTAGCATCTGATACCATCGGAAAAAGAGAAAATAGAATAAATAAGGCGATATTTTAAGTTATTTGATGCTTAAAGCATTCTGTGAATTTTAGCTCTTTTGCAAAAGTAATAATAAAGATCCTGATTATTTTGTTTTCGGAATATTAGAAATAAAAATTCCATTAAACAATAAATCGTTTAATTTGCAGCTGTTTAACGTTTATAGTTCGTGTTCTTTCCAGATAAAAAGAAAAAAATGGACCTCAGGAGGTTCATAAAATACATCGAGGTTCGACCAATGAAGTTTAAGGTCTGCAGGGTGGTACCTCTTGAATGGAACATGCTCCTACATCTCCTCCATATTTGCTTTACGTACCTTATAGTCCTGATTCAGTTCACACACAAATATTAGAGATTGTACAATAAAATTACTTTAAAAAAAAAGAATTCTCTGGCAACAAATGGGTTTAAATAAGAAACGTCTCGCAATCCAAGTGTTTGCTCTTCTTGGAAGAGAATTTAATTAACTTAATTATAGAAAAAAGGTTACAAAATTAAGAATTTACCTAATTTTTTAGTTTGCGTACTAGTATAGGAACCAAACAATTGTCTGTCACATTTCTTTCAGGTATTAAGATTCACTAATATTCTTAAGTGCACATACCTGTATCACAGAGACTGTAAGGAAAATTCTGTATGTAGATAGTCATAGCTCTCAAAAATTTGTCATTTGTAAGTGTAATCGTACATTTAGTTATAATTTATTTCTAAATTGATCTGCAGAGTGAGTCACAGTAGCGTTTTAGTAGGTATCTACATTGTCTTTGTTACTTTTACGACTGTGCAGTAGTAAGACTGGTTGACATATGAGTAAAGACAATGAGTCATAGTTGACCACGCGGACTCAGTGCGGTCCCTTGGGTGTTATCTACTGCAGATGGAAATAGGATTAACGGCTTCACGTGCGTTTTGAATCACGGGCGAGCTGGATATAGTATATTTTTGGTCACCCATCCAAAAAGTAGTTTTACCCCTGTAATTATCGGTAGCGGTAACCACTGCACCGCCAAGCTCTTCAATATATAATTAATATACTTACGAATTTTTATTTTGATATTCGAGAACTAAACATATTTTGTAGTTGTTTTTGTTATTCAACATTGTCCTTATTTCGATTAAAATAATTATTGCACATAACCGCGTATTATTTGAGTGTTCTAAGGATAGAACCATATTCCTATGAAATTATATTTTTCATGTACTGTCCTTTTTTGTAGCCCAGGTACGTTTTTTTATCTGCCGTGTACCATTGCACACACGCTACATATCTTCTCACTCTTGCAAATGACGTTCGTGAATGACGGAAAAGGATGAAGCATTATATTATACATTTTGCTGGCCATCCTCTACCAACAAATTTTGTGGTAATTAAGCAGCAGTTTATGCTGAATTTTTATATCTAAAAAATATTTTCAAGTGAAAATTAGTTTCACCTTCGAAATTTATTCGTTAATTTTTGTACTTTATATGAAAAATCCGTGAAAACATATCCAGCTTGAATATGATTTGTTTTTAACATCTTAAATTTATTTTAAATTTATTCCTTCTAAAAAGAAAATAAATCTTTAACCTTGAATTGTAATGAAACTAATGAAATGAATGAAACAATTACAAAACCGTATTCAAGAAGTATTATCTTCTCGGCTATAAGCAATATCAAGCAAATCATGTTTAAATTATTGAAACTATTATAAAAGTATGTCAAAGTTGATTATTTATCACTAATATATTAAAAATTGAGTTACATAAAGTTATTTAAGAAAATAAACCTTCAATGGGCAAAAAAATAAATAGGATAATATGCAAAGTGTCCATTGACAGACTTAGATCTTTTGATGATTTTAGATAGCTACAATACAAGGTTTACTAATGGCGTTCTTTTCATTTATCACTACAATAATTACTCTTACACTTTTACAGACTTACTCTATACAAAATAAGTATTCCGATACTCTATTATTGGTAACTTTACTATCCGCAAATTGGTGTAAATTCACCACGCGAAAGTATTGTGATCAGACCAGCATGACTTTGACTGACATTTGCTTTTGTATTACTAATTGTAAACAGTACAACTCGATTTTGTATAATAAGGACCGTAGACTTGACCTCCTTATAATAATAACTCAATTTTATGTAAACAGTCAATAAATTCCTTATGTAATGTTGGTGCACCTCGTTCAATTGAATTACTCAGGCAGAATGCCTACGGTGTGATTTCGCCTAGAGGATATAATGATTATTAACAGCAACCTAAAAGAAGTTTTTGATTGGTAAACATAAAAGAAAAAAAAAAGCAAAGAAATAAACTCCTCTGATATTGCTCAGCATATGATCTATATATGCCTTTTGGATATAAAAAACTTTGTGTATTTTGATTATTTTAATTTAAGATAGTTCTTAACTCGTCTTTTCTGTTGAAAATCTCTTTATTCTGGAACCTTTATTTAATTTTCTAAAGGGTGTCTTTAAACATTCACATTAAATAGAACTACTAAGATTGTTTATACTCATATTTTCCATTTTTTGTGTTTGAAATGGACGTACAATAATAATATTTATCAACTGCTCAATGTCCACGTGGAAAAGCTTTAAGGTAATGTTCAAAGTAAAAAAAATCTTTTTAAATTCACTTTACAGACCTTATGAGTTTTTGCAGCTAATGAGGCCCAAAGTTTAAATCCTTTAAACGTGAGACGTGACTAATAACTCGTGAAAGGGTAATAATTTTGATTTATGATTTTAAGATAACATTTTAGTACACGACGAGTTAAAATCAAAAAGACATGGTTAGATGTAATGAGCTAAAAAAATGTTTATCAAAGAGTTCGAAACTGCAGTCGCTAATGCGTTCGGCATGGGATTGCAAAAATTAAGCAAGAGCAAGCTTGCAAGAGCTGGTCATAGGATGGGTGGTAGTGATTATTTTTAATTAATTTGAGCTCCTTTCTGCTTTGACGTTAAGTGTAGCCATTGAATCCGGTTGCCTGCAGCTGTTCGTTACCAATGTGCACTCTGTGTCCAATAGCTGTGTGGTATCTTATAAAGTAGAATAGTCACAAACGTCCACACTTAACATTTATATATGTATATATAATCATGCCCTTTTCTTCCACGACTCTGATACACATATCTCTCGCTTCTTCAACTTTTACCAGAACTTTCATACAAGCTTGTCGGTGAAGGGTACTTCAGTGTGTCACAAAAGGCCAATACTAATAGGCGGTGATTACTCTTCACAGATACTCCCCTTAGACTATTAAATGGGCAGGTGCATTTTCCGAATAATGGTCTTCCACTGCGATCTTTGGGAGTCCAGGAGCCTAGGAGATTATGGCAAGAATCTCTCACAATTTGAAGAGACTTCTAATAAGTGTACGTCTTTCGGCTCAGATGAAGATTAATATACACTCTGTTAATACTCGTTATATCTTGGTCTCAGTTATTCACATAGAGAAGAAAATTTATTCCGATAAGTTCTCGTTTGATAGTAATCAAAATGCTAATGTTCGATTACTTTTTCACATTATCTTAAACAGTTTTGGAACACCTTAGTAATAGTCGAAAAGACATAATTTGTTAATGTCAAGCGATTTTGATAGATAAGAAACCAACAGTAATAACTAACGAGAATATTATCACCGAGCCAGCACCATTTCTTGTCTACTGACGTACTTCATAAAAGCTAGGCATAGACAAACGACGATTTAAAAGACGTTTTTCGAAATTAAATAATATTAGTAATATATAAAAAGAATACCGAAATTTAGAATGATTGTATTTAAAAACAAAGTGTTACCAAAACCAAATGTTGATGTCAAATCCATATCACAACACAACTCAACGTCTAAAACTTTACGATACACTTTTATTACCTTTCAGGTCTTTTTTGCTTTAAACAATGGTTTTATTCAAACTAAATATAAAAGAAAGAGGTTGCTTTTGAAATTGTGGCCATTCTTACAATCTTTGCTTGTATTCTTATATACCTGTTACGTTGTGATTCCATTCCAAAGTGTCTCGTCTATACGATTATTCTTCAGTTGTCTGTTCTATTTTATGTTTGTTACACTGCTGTTATCTTGCAAGTATACATACTATGATTTCCAAATCGATTTAGTTTCTTTTGATAAAGAAATCAACGCCACAATATCAGGCCGAAACGAATTTATAATATTTTCTACTGTTATTATTGTCCAACTGTGTATGAAATACATATTAGGCAAAATTGCTTTAACTCATGTTATTGTGCCTTACTTCATAAGCGGCCTTGGAAATGATATAATTAGAATTTCATTCTGTACTTTATTTCTTTCAACTTATTGGCGTATCGTTAAATTCATTTCCTATGTAAAAAAAAGTAACGCAGACATAGTAGCATGTCAGTTTCTTTATAAACACATTGTTGATGCCACAGAGCGAGTAAAGGGCAACTACAACTTAATAGTAAGTGATTTTAATCACCATTATAGTCCTCTTAGATTAGAGTAAATAGCAGATGTGTGGTCACCACTTCAGCCAAAATATGCGATTTCTGAACGGAAGGCCTCTAAAAATTTGGGTGTTCTTCATGCTTGGCAGTCTGGTTGAAGATCGTAAATTGACCATAGTATGGAAAACATTGCTGCCGGTTTTCTAATACAGATTACTGCGACTTAAGCGCATTTAAATGAAGATAGTTACATTCATCAATTCTTTATTGGTAATGTAGAAAGAAATCGATAAAAATCTATTTCCTAACAATGATACTTTCGTTGCAGTTTATCATCACTTTGGCATACAATAGTATTTCAGTGCTAGTTACCTTATTTCTACCATTTGTTAAGGATAGCGCGGGAAATGCGAGTATTTTATGGTTGTTGTTTTTGTGTTGTTTGTTTTTAATGTTATTTTTGATAAAATGCACTTAGCTCTTCTTCTATATTTAGAATGTTGTGTATAATAATAACACATTTGTGTTTTTTTAATAATTAATGATAGTTAAGTGTTGTAATATTCCTTAAGTAGCAATTATCTGTTTATTTTTTATATTGCACCTGTACTGTTTATTTTGTTTATATACATAGAAGGCCTCTAAAGATAATAAAGTGTTTTATATAAGCTAACTCCACTGACCAATTAACCATTTATTCTTTAAGGGTTGCTTCTTCCATTATCAGAATTCACGACCACAAAAAGCTAAATATTACCCTTGAGCAAAGGAAAACACCAATATCAACATATTGAATTTGCCAGTATAATACAACGCCATACACGGTCGATCAGAGTAGGTGTCAATGGCTGCTCCTCTGACTCAGTCGCTATTGATGCCGGAGTTCCTCAGGGGTCTGTTCTCTCTGCGAAGCTATTCCTGCTGCAAGCGAAATAATTCCTGTTATCACTTGATAACAGGAATTGTTGGGTATGCAGACGAAAGTACTGTCTTAGAGAGTTACCTGTCTAATGCAAAAGCCAGCAGTGACGACGTGTTGATGAGAGTACTGACGAGATGAGCAAGCGTATCTTTTCGCGGCAAAAAGGAGTTCCTTCAACCTCACTCCTACTTCCCGAGGTACATCTGTACTTGTTACAGACAGCCTCGAGCTTCTTGGCATGGTTGTCTTCAGACCTCAACTTTTGCGCCAACATCAAGTCCAAGGTTCGAACTGCAGCTAAAAAGCTGGGCGTCCTTAATAAGGTCAAGCAAAATTTCACGCCGGGATAGCTTACAACTCTCTATAAAGCTCAAGCCTGATCAAGCATGGAATAGCCACCTCTGGGATGACTCCGCAAAATACCAAATTGCTGCACTGGACACGATTCAGAACAGAGCTGAGTGGCTCATTGGTGACAGCAAATTTGTGAAGAGCAAGCTTCACACCTTAGCTCACCGCCGTAAAGTCGCTTGTCTATCAGTCTTCTTAAGATTGTATTTTGGAGAGAGTGCACAGAAGCTGCATATGCTCATACCGCCATCACCCTTCTTCCATCGGACATCCAGACGCACTGCGGGCTACCACCCATATTTGGTTGCTATTCCTACCTGTCGCACCAAGCGCTTCACAACTTCTTTTATAATGCACACAGCAAGGGAGTGAACTCCTAATAATTAAATGTCATCTTGATATTTTAGGAAATGCAAATTGCAACTGACCTTTTGTTCGTGCTGAAGAATCTGCTGATTCTCTTCGCACCCGCTTTCTCTGCCGGTTTGCTCACATCACAGGTCGAAAAACTTCGGTTGGCTTTACACAATAAAGTTGTATCAGCAAAAGGTATGATATTGACATTTTTGTATTAGTTTTGGCCTTCAGTTAGCAATGGTATTATTGGATATAAATAGAAATGGCGAAAGTCTATTAATTAGAAAAATTTAATTTCCAAAATTCTCGCACTCTTGTTTCTCTGGCTGGCCCAATTGGGCCTGCCTCAATACCTTAGTAATTATAACATTTGGCCTGGATTTTATTGCATGTTATGAAAGTGTTAAAACAATATCTATATGACACTTCACTATCTTCAGCAGAAGTCAAGTTTTCGAGCTTCAGTATCAGAGCCACGTATGGACTTTTTCAACATCTTTTTTCTGAATTTTGTATAAATAATATTGACATGTATAAAACTATTCTGAGAGTCTACTCCGAGTATTATAGTTGATGCCACTTTGCTATTCATCCAAATGCGAAAACACAAATTGTTTACAAGTATCCACTCAGGAGTGGATTCTCTAGCGTTGATTGATTTGAGTAAAATTACGAGTATAAATAAAAAGACATTTTAAGTTATTTGATGCTTAAAGCATTCTGCTCTTTGAAAAAAGTAATAATAAAGATCCTGAATTTTTGTTTTTGGAATATTAGAAAAACGAATTCCATTAATTAATGAATCGTTTAATTTGCAGCTGTTTAACGTTTATAATTCCTGTTCTTTCCAGATAAAAAGAAAAAAGCAGACCTCAGGAGGTTCATAAAATACATCGAGGTTCGACCAATGAAATTTAAGGTCTGCAGGGTGGTGCCTCTTGAATGGAACATGCTCCTACATCTCCTCCATATTTGCTTTACGTACCTTATAGTCCTGATTCAGTTCACGCACAAATATTAGACATTGTCCAATAAAATTACATAAAAAATAAAAAAATTATCAATGCGTGATAATCTAAATACTAGTGTCACGATTAGGTCTTTGTGTAAATTGAAAAGGTTTGAGCTTTATTAAGAGCTGAAACAACCAATTACTAGAAAAAAAATAATGCTCAGGCGACAAATCGGGTTTAAATAAGAAACGTCTCGCAATCCGAGTATTTGATCTTCTTGGAAGAGAATTTAATTAACTTAATTATACAAAAAAGGTTTCAAATTAAAAATTCATCTAATTCTTCAGTTTGTATAGGAACCAAACAATTGTCTGTCACATACTTAAGGAAGTTTGTTGTTTCTTTCAGTTATTAAGATTCACTATTATTCTTAAGTGCACATACCTGTATCACATAGACTGTAAGGAAAATTCTGATAGTCATAGCTCTCAAAAATTTGTCATTTGTAAGTGTAATCGTACATCCTTACTAATATCATAAATCGGAAAGTGAGTTTGTTTGTTTGTTTGTTTGTTCCGCTTTCACGCCGTAACTACTGAACTGATTGCTTTGAAATCTTGCAGACGTAAAGATAAAAGTCCGGATTAAATAATAGGGTACTTTCTATCCTGGAAAAAAATTGATGTTCCCGAGGAAAAACAAAAATATTGTTTGCTTGATGGATAGATTGTAGATGGCGCTGTGTGTCGTTTAAAACAAGGTAAAATATTGCAAACGTATATAAACATGTAAATTTAGAAGCTAAATGATACGATAATGAATCCCCGAAAATGAGGAATTCCCGAGGGATGACGTACAATTTGTTTTATCGTCTAAATTGTTTTTTTTTTACATCTACTTATATGTTGCAAACGAATATGAACATGTAAATTTTAAAGCTAAATGATTCACTTAATGACTCATTCCTCGGATTCCGATTATTCCAACAGACCTCCCATTTCAATTTAAAAGACTACAATTTCCTATAAGGGTTTCATTTGCAATGACCATTAATAAAGCACAAGGCCAAACTCTAAGGGTTGCTGGAGTACACTTGGAATTGTTTTTCGCATGGTCAGCTCTATGTAGCGTGTTCTCGGGTTTCCAGTGCCCAAAATCTGCATGTTTTTGCTCCACAAGGGAAATCGCCAAAGGGGAATCGCGCTTCTAAGATTTTTACGTCGGAATGAGAAGTTTTCTTATAGTTGTGCTTTATACCGCAATATAACCGAATTCCACGCGGGCGAAGCCGCGGGCGGAAAGCTAGTTTAGTTATAATTTATTTCTACATTGATCTGCAGAGTGAGTCTCAGTAGCGTTTTAGTAGGTATCTACATTGTCTTTGTTACTTTTACGACTGTGCAGTAGTAAGACTGGTTGACATATGAGTAAAGACAATGAGTCATAGTTGACCACGTGTTATCTACTGCAGATGGAAATTGGATTAACGGCTTCACATGCGTTTTGAATCACGGGCGAGCTGGATATAGTATATTTTTGGTCATCCATCCAAAAATTAGTTTTACCCCTGTAATTATCGTTAGCGGTAACCACTGCACCGCCAAGCTCTTCAATATATAATTATTTTACTTACCAATGTTTATTATGTTATTCGAGAAATAAATCTATTTTGTAGTTGTTTTTGTTATTCAACATTGTCCTTATTTCGATTAAAATAAGTATTGCACATAACCGCGTATTATTTAAGTGTCCTAAGGATAGAACCATATTCCTATGAAATTATATTTTTTCATGTACTGCCCTCTTTTGTAGTCCAGGTACGTTTTTTATCTGCCGTTTACAGTTGCACACACGCTATCTTCTCACTCTTGGAAATGACGTTCGTGAATGACGAAAAAGGATGAAGCATTGTATTATACATCCCCTACCAACCGATACAATAAGTCAAATATTTTGTGGTAATTAAACAGCAGTTTATGCTGGATTTTTGAAGTGGAAACTTCTTTACCGGCGTTGTGCACTTTTTGGAATGGGTAAAAAATGTTAAACTCGCGTCAGGACACGTGACCTGATCGAAAATTCGTAAGACGGAGGGCAGGGCGCTTGCGCGAGTGTGCGTATGTGTTTGTTGTTATATTTGTATACGATAGCGCAATTAATGAATATTATATTTTACCACATAAATCGTAGTACTCTTATACTGATAATTAAAGCAAATCGTGCAAAATTATTCCCTGATCATTCCAAAATATCAAAAATGCACAACGTTAATGTTCATGTTTTCACTTCTGCCGGCACTCATGGAGTGCAACCCGTTGTTTTTTATATCTAAGAAATATTTTCAAGTGAAAATTAGTTTCGACTTTCGAAATTTATTCGTTAATTTCTACTATATATGAAAAATCCGTGAAAATATTTCCAGCTTGGATATCATTTGTTTTTAACATCGTAAATTTATGCCTTTTTAATAGAATATAAAACTTAAACCTTGACTTGTAATTAAACTAATGGAATGAATGAAACAATTTACTTGCTTTTGAACAGGGTATATATAAAAGAAAGAAGTTTTGGATAAAAGTTTAATATTTGGATACATCTGAATGATGCGCAGTAGGATCAGGCGTCTTTACCCATAAATCACGTTGGAACGTACATTCATCGTATTCAGGACTGCTTCAAATAGTTAGTTGAACCATTGGGCCTAAACCAGGCCATCAGTCTACATTCAGTAATTGCTCGGGACGTCTCGGTTACTTATTGGAAAAGATGCACTAGGATAAAACTGAAATAATACGTTCAGTCTTCTCTGACATAAACGATTTTTTTGCTTTATGTTATTTAACTTAAAGTACAGGACCATAGGATTATTGGTTGCATATTTACATTTTCCTAGAAAAGGTGATTAAAAATTAAGTGTTACAATTTACCTTATCCATTTTGAAAAAACCTAAATAATAACATATTATGGGGAACGTTGTATAATGATTCAACGACATAATTTGTAAATGTCAAGCAATTTATAAAGATAAGGAACAGTGACCTTTAAAATACTTTCTAAAATAAGGAACCAATGAGTAGTAACAAGAACTTTGTCATCAAATTGCTGCTTATTTATTATCTACAGACGTACTTTACAAAATAGTTAATGATTTGACAAACATCGTTCTTAACGACGATACGAATAATTAGTACCAATTGAATAGAATAACAAAGTTTAAATGATTTTGTTTAGAAACAAAGTGTTACAAAATTCTCATATCAAATCATTATCACAGAAAGGTACAATAGCTAAAACTTTATAAATACTTTTATTATCTTTCATATCTTCTTAGCATTTAACAACGGCGTTATATGAAGTAAATCTTAGAAAATGATGCTGCTTTTGAAATTCTGGTCGTTTTTACAATCTTTGTTTGTGTTCTTTATATAGCTGTTGCTTTATGTTTCTTGTCCTTGATGCCTCATCTCCATTGCTATTGGCCAGTAGTTTTGTATATTTGATGTTTTTTATACACTTATTATGATTTCCAAATCGATCTTATTTCTTTTGATAATAAAATCAACGCCGATATGACGGGCATACACGAATCCATCGTAACTTCTATAATTTTATTTATTGTTCAAGTATGTATGAGATATTTCTTAGAAAAAAATGCTGAATCTAATCATACTGGGGATTTTTAATTTTATTTGTGGACTTGGAGTTGACATCCAGAAAGTTTCATTCTGTGCTGTATTTTATTAAATTTATTGGCATTTTACTTAATTAATGTCCCATGTTGAAAAGGATAATGTGGATAAAGTAGCATGTCAGTATCTTTATAAAAACATTGCTGAGATAACTTAGAAAGTAAATGGTCACTGATAGGTAGGTATTTTAGAGTATACAGAGCTTGATTTCTCTTATAATCTCAGGCCAAAAAGTCCACTGTTGGACAAAAGCCTTCTCCAAAAATGCAAGATATGCCATACTTCTGGAGTTATATGATTAGTATCCATAATAGTAAGATCATTTGCCTTTCAAAACTTTCAAAATAGAAATAATCAAATCTATTTTAAATCTTTGATGTTTAAAGAATTGTGTGTATTTCAGTTCTTTTAAGATATCAAAAAGATGCTGTTATAATAATAATAATAATAATCTTTATTTCAATAAGCCTTATACATACTAAGATCTCTATTCCCCACACTAGCCTGTCCTGTGAGGAAATCAAAAGCAAAATAGGACACCATTTGTTAATAATTTAAATGAAAGGAGGTATAAACAACCAAATTATAAAATGAAAATAAAACAAAAAAGGAAATGTGGATGTGTGTGTTCGTGTGCATGTATTATGCGTGTGTCTACGTGTGTGTGAGATTGCTGCAGTCTTATTTGATGACCTTTAGAACATTTTCAGTTTCTAAATAACTCCACTCCAGTAAGGTATTGATGATTAGAGTTTTGGTTGCCCTTACAGAAAATTCTTTAAGATTGCGAACACTAGCAAATTTATTATAAATAAAGGAAGACAGAAAGATTCCAAAATGGTGAGCAAACGAAGTAGCCGTGCGAATATTGGGTAGCTTAAAGATGCGATTTTTTGACAACTCAACATATTTGTCTTAATATAAAACGGTTTTGAGAACGGCGGACACTAGCCTAACGATGTACAACTTCCGGACACTCAAAACACCAGCCTCTTCGTATAAAGCGTCAGTGGGATACTGAAGAGGTTTTCTACACGCTGTATTTAATACACCCCTTTGAGCTCTTTCAAGAGGAAGAAGGACCAAAGATGATGAACCGCCCCAAGCTAGAATGCAATAATTTATCAGAGACTGACAAAGAGCCATATAGACCATTTTCAGAATCTTACCGTCGATTGCTTCACGTAAATTCTTCATTAGATACATTACCTTTCTCACTATCCTACAAGTTTCCGCAACATGCGCATTAAATGTAAGCTTTTCGTCAAGAATCACACTTAGATACTTGACAGACTCTAACCGGCCGATATCTGTGCAATCGCAAGTATTTCCTAGTACTTCGAAATTACAGTTTTTTGAGTGGATCTTCAGGGCGGTTAACGAGAAGGGCGCAGACGCAGCAATCTTGTGGAAGCACAAAAAAATTGTTTTTGAAATGTTGAGAGATAATAAGTTCTGTTGCAACCAACTTGATACCGTCACCATGCCCCTCTCAGCATTTCGACAGACATCAGGCCAAGACCCGCCGTAAAAGATAAACGCAGTATCATCCGCGTAACAAAGGATTTCTGAATTTACTATTGGAAGAGTCGCGAGAAGGTCCCAGAATACTTCCCTGTGGAACGCCAAAAGTTGCTGGTTTAAAACCACTTAACGCGTCGAAAAGCTTGACGCACTGACGACGTCCCGACAGATAATGTGAAAACCAACTCAAAGCCCTTCCTCTGATGCTATAGGCCTTAAATGTAAGCTTTTTGTCAAGATTTTTTCTTTAACAGAATTTTTCTTTAACAGAATCGGGATTGATATGGAATCGAATGCCTTAGCGAGGTCTAAGAAAACACCGATACACTTTGACCCCCTATCTAAGTGAGAAGCTACGGTGTTCGTGAGAAGAGTAACGGCATCTTTACAAGATCTTCCCTGACGGAATCCGAATTGGCGGTCGCTAATAACATTGTTTTTGGTAAGAAAAGCTACGAGTCTTTTATTTATAATGCGTTCAAGCAGCTTGGAAATGCTACCCAGAAGGGAAATTGGTCGATAATTGCTGGGGTAAATATTGTTCAATAAGTTTACGTTAAAATGATATCTTTTTTCTCTTGTCTTTATAGAAAATAACATTTTCATTGCGTTACACATTAATTTTCTTTTTCTTGGATATATGTTCTGTTTTTCGTTAGCTTATATCAATGGTTGGTCATAGTTCTTAAATGCCCCGGGTGTAATTAGATATCCTTGCAAAAGTTATCTCCGCAATTATAAGCTGACTGCAGTCAACACTGGGTCATTAAGCTTTTCAATGTTTTAAGTTGTTATTTTTTTATTTTATTTTTTTGTCGTTTACCGTTATATTTATATAGATTAAAATAACTATTGCACGTAATCTATGTATTATTTTACTGTCCTAAAAATGTTACTATATCCGTCACCATGAAATCGCATTATTTCATAGTGATAAGGACACTATAAAATAATGTTTAATAGGTCTTATACATACTACCATAGAAAGATATCAGTCACCCTATTTTTTCACTCTATTTAATGACGTTCCTAAGTTGCAGAAACATAATTTAATTGGCTTTCTTTCCCATACCAACGACTAATATTTCAATTTTGCATTATATTAATCACAAATTAATGAATTTTATAACAATGGTTTTTTTCTGTCAATAATTCCACTAACCTATGGGTCGTGTAATTTTTTTACTTTATATTACATTTCAGTGTGTTTGTATCGAACATTAATACTTATTGCTTTTAATGGACAGAAACATTTTCAATATTAATCTTTCTCAATGAAAACATCAAACTGTAACCTTGTAACTGTAAGTATGGTGGACTTTAAATTCGTTGTATTCAGAATAGGGCTTTACCTGCTTGCTTGGGTTATACAGAGACTCTTAGATCGTATCTTGTGAGGAACTTAATGATTGATCAACTTGGGTCAACTGTGATCCATATGAGCATCCTAAAATAATGCGTAATTGAGATGATATTCGATCGAGGTCAATCAAAACCGAGCTAACGAATGGTATGAGCTCATTTGGTGTACTTAAAGTCGGACTAACATCTGGGATCGGGGAGTTTGACTGGATGTGTTTCCTTTTCCTCTAGTCCTGGGGTTTCCTGTGAGAGAAGCAGTTGTTTTTTGTGGGATGCCATTTCAGTTAGCATATTTACGATTTCCGATACTCCTGGAGCAATTCGGGCATATTTTAGTATTTCGAGCTCTTTTGTGTTTCTAAAGGAGAGTGAAACCGTTGGGTCCGGCTGCCTCTGCAGTAGTTTGCACCTTTTCGAAGCCAGGGTGAATAGGCACCTTCTGGGTTAGCTCGTTCCATCGTGGATTTTGTCTTGGCCCCCGGGCTTGATTAGGATCAAGAGCTAACCCATTCTAAATTAATAAACAAAAACACTCTAATTAGAAAAACTGAGTTTCAAACTGTCTCCATAGATGAGGCTGGAATTCGCGAAACAAGAAACCTAATTTTACCACGTTTTTCTTATCTCACTTTTCTTATTTGTTTGTCTGTCCGGGCAAAATCTTGCAACTTAAATTTGAGGCACTTTCCGATAAGCTAGAAAGCTGAAACTTTCAGGATAGTTCAGAACCCGATGACAATGCACTCTAAAGCAACTTTCAACTTTCCAGATGCACTTTCAGGTCCACTTTCGGCAACTTTCACTTTTGTATGGGGCTTATTCGATTGTTGCGTAACACATGGTTACTTCGTTGAGTTAATAATTAAAAAAGTCGGTTTTTTTTTTTTTTTTTTTTTTTGCCTGTAAAGTCGGTTTTACGGGCGAAGATTTTACGTGACAACGTCTTTTTCTCGGTAGAATATTTATTGATATGAATATAATTAAATTGCACAATGCGCGCGGCAGACCGATCATAGTTGAGTGGGAGAGAGACGCAAGGCATTCGGCGGGCCTCTCTCTCGTTCGGTGACTCATCGTAACGTTACCGAGCGTTACACTTTTTCATAAGTGACTCCCAGCCGCAACCAATTTATAAGACGTTATCACGTCAAAAGAATAAAATAATTATACTAGATTTAAAAAATCTAAAAATCCCACGTTTTTCAATGTCCTAAAAAGAATAAAATAACCCTGCGGGGCAAAGCGAGGGGCCACTCAAAACGTGGGGGCGCATCTTTACAATAATCGGCATCAATGCATGTCATTCATCTCTTTAAAATCTCCTCTTAGTAATATGCGCCCCCACGTTTTGAGTGGCCCCTCGCTTTGCCCCGCAGGGTTATTTTATTCTTTTTAGGACATTGAAAAACGTGGGATTTTTAGATTTTTTAAATCTAGTATAATTTTATTTTAACTATTGATAAGTACAGAAATTCTTAGTGACTGCTGTGTTAAAATGAATTCAAGTGAATGCTTTGTTGCTAAAGGGTATGGTAAAGGGACACTCGCTATGCTACTGGACGTTGAAAAATCTATGCATTAATCTAGGACAAACTATCTCAAAATCAGACAACACACACATCTTCTTATCTAGAAAATCTACATAAACTTAATACCTAAGGTTCCTGCCCATCTCATAAAACTACGGCGAGAATCTCATCAAAAAAGTACTTAAAAATCCAGTGTTTGCCATCGTATAGATAGGTTGGAAAAAAAAGGTGTTACAGTGTAGTGTTTCTATTTAAATATTTAATTTGACCATTCCTGTGAGTTTTATTTAGTTGCCATCAAGCTCTTCAATACTGTATTAAGGTATTTATCTACTCTGATACTATAATACAAAGATTCTAAAACTGAAAACAAAATGCTTATGACAAACATTACGTACAGGCCAAAAATAATAAAAAAAAAAGTTTAATTACGATACAGGTCTTGTATGGACACCTGTATCATAATATAACTTTTTAATCATAACGATACACCTATACAACCTCCAGCTGGACCAAGGAGGTTGAACCTCTACTTTAAAAAGGTTTCAATGAACGAGTCCGCGACGACGCAACACGCATTCACAATCGATGTTTGCACCTTGGCGCCAACATTTGACATTTAAAAAATCTTTTCAATATTTAAACAAAGTTTGGTTTTGTTTGCAACATTGTTTTACGTAATATAGTATGAGAGTAGATAAAGTAGTGTATGACACTGTACATAACTTGGTCTTATAACACTCGTGTGATACTATAAAAAAACTCGCCTACGGCTCGTTTTTTTAAAACACACTCATGTTATAAGAACCCTTATTATGCAACAGTATCATAAACTACTATAATTCACTTATGAATTTTTTTATTATATCGAAAGCCTGTATTTTGTATCTTTAAACAGTTCTATTTATTTCGAATAAAATATATCTATTACACGTTTATGTATTATTTTAGTTTTCTAAGGATTTACTCATATCTGTCAATGTAAAATCATATTTTATCAATCACTGTCCTTTTCTGTAGCCCAGCAACGTCTTTTACCAGAGTAAAAAAGATCTCTTTTATCAGCCGCGCTCAATTACACTCACGCTATCTGTTTCTCTAGCAAAGACGTTCCTGAACGACAAAAGGGACAAAGTATTATAGATTTTTACGATGACCAATACCTAAGTCTATACTTTTGGTTATTTGAGCATTTTTATAATTTAAAAAATATTTTATTATTAACATTTCTGCCGATTAGTCATTAAAATCTTTAAACTTAACATAGAAAGTACGTGAATTTTAAAATGAATTTTAAGTTTTTTTTGCTTAACTAGTTGACCCGCCCACGCGTTGTTATGTTATAAATTTAAATAAGACCTATCCTATATCCTTAATGAGAGCAAATCCAGCGAAATAAAAAACAAAAATGGTCCAAATCGGTCGATTAGTTTCTGAGTTCATCGCGGTCAAACACTGTGAAAGGGAATTTTTAAATATATGGATAGATTTTTTGTGCTATTAACTTTTCTTTTTTCGAAAGAACGTCAAACTGTGACCTTGTATTATAATCAAACTAATTTTAAAATTTTTCATTGACGGCCTTAGATCTTTTGGTGATTACAGCTACAGTACCAAGTGTACTTATGGCTTTTAATGTATCTTGTCATTTATCATGATAATGATAAAGAAACTTACTATATAAGTATTCCGATACATCAAAAATGTTTTCAGTAGTTCATTCTGTAATCCATTTTCTGTGTCGTTGAGTTTTTTCAGTAAAATGGTTCTACGTAAAACCACAGTGTTACCACATATAGGTTTCCTACATAAATCTGAATTGGAGACGAGCAGTATTTCAAAAACGCTACGATACATCTTTATTACATTTCATATAATCTTCGCATTAGACAACGGTTTTATTCAAACACAGTCCCCTAAAAAGAAGACTCTTGTCAAGCTGTGGACTTTCTTGCAGGCATTTTCTACAGCTGCATACGCTAGCTATTTTATGATCCCAAATCTCTCCATATATGGTATTTGGGCGATTGGCACAGTTTTAATCTACTTTATCACCGTTGTAATGCTATTAACAAGTAGATATTCTTACTGCCACTTCTTAAACGACCTACATTTCTTTGACAAACAAATAAATGGCAATATCGCATCAAGCCGTTTCAATTTAAGAATAATTATCTGTGTAATTTTTCAATTCATCATCGTGGCTATCTACTATAGGATATCCGGTCTATCTTTTCCCGGTTTATCTTTTATTACATCGCCCTATGGACTTAATTGTATCATTTGTGTCGTAGCACCTGAATTTATCCGAATTAATTATATTTTTATCTTTTCTTTAACTAATTGGCGAATAAGGAAGTTAATAGAGTTTGTTGAAAACGATAACGTCAATATTGTGGCATGCCATCACCTTTATAAACACATCGTTGATATTACTGAAAAAATTGTATCTAATTATGATTTTCTTGTAAGTATTTTACCTTATTTATCGTGCTTAGTAAAAATTGGTCCTGGCATCATGATTAAGCTGTTAAGCTGTTTTTAATCAGCTAATTATGATCCTTAGAAAGCTGGAAGTAAGACTTTCTTTAAAGATATAGACACTGTATGAAGAACATGCATCAAAATGCCGTAAGATCATGATAAACATTGGTGGGTCCCAACGATTGCAGAGACACCTGAGATCGTTATTCTATATTCCTAGAGGAGTTTGAGATATTATATATTTATACTAAATCTGGTCGGAAACTTTGAGAAAATACGTGTAGATGATACTTGCTTAGGTGGTAAAGAGCTTCACTTGACCGCTTAGTTAAAGCGGTAACGGCGTGTGGTCAGGTTGCCAGAAACATAAGTCCTAATATTTACTTTGATCTCATGGTACTTTGATTCAAATATGTATAGACGGTATATGAAACTGCCTTCTCTCGGTTTCTGTACTATAGTTAAAATATAAATAGCAATATGAGTGCCTTTGAAAATAACATTTAACGAATGCTAAAAATAGGACGATAGTCGACCTGTCACTCCTCCAAAATATTCATGAAAACGTCAGGTAAAAAAAAAAAAACGTTAATGCGTTTTTTGCATCCGTAAGATGTGTTCCATTTTAACAAGTAGATTCAAAAATATAACAACCTAATATAATCTTTTTATTTTTCAGTATGTCTTCCATATGTTGTCCAACAGTATTTCAATAGTAACTGTGTTTTTTTATCCCTTCATTGGAAATTCTTTTCAATTTGTAAGTGTTATATTAGCAACAATATACTTAAACCTCACACCTATTAGCCTAACCCAAAGTTATCACTGTGAAACTTGTATTATGATAACGGATAGATATACAGTATTGTATGATATTAGATATATTCATAGAAAAAATGGCACTAAATTGAGTGATATTATTTAATTTCCCCTTTGCATGTTCAAGGATTTGAAATATATAATAGATTTGCTGTCAGTGGTGAAGAATATTTTGCTCATGTTCGCTCCCACTATTACTGCTGGATTTCTTTCATCTGAAGTTGAAAGCCTTATGCCAGCGCTGCTCAATATACTACTGACAACAAAAGGTACACATTAAAAATTATTTTATAGTACACCTGTTAGGAAATTATGTCAACACCTGTGCAAAACGAACCAGAAAGTAATTCTTTAATGTCTTCATTTTGTTGAGTATGTTAAAATTACTCAAAAATTTTATGAAAAGTGCTCCTTAGCAAAGTCCAAGTCTAATTGCAATAAAATTTCTGCATCCTAAAAAAAGTAAAAACAACTTGGACTATTAATAATCAAGAAACTGGAAAAACAAAATGTACTGATCAAACATTCACATTAGGAGTTGATAATGAAATTATTAAGTAGCACGAGGCTGTTGCTAACACATTCGAGAATTTCTTTTCTAAGACACAATAAAACAAAAACCCTTGTCTTATGTTCTAACCATGCTATTGTCCATCAGCAATCGAATGTTGAATAGTACATTTGATGTATTTAATTTTATTACTTACATCACAATGCCATCTTTGTGATGAGATCTAAACGTTTGTGTGGATCAGATTATCAGTCGAGACGCTACTTAGTCGACAATAAAAGTTTTCTTTGGCTCAGCCGTCCTAAAATGGAATCTCACCTAGAGACTGCGGGGACGCCCAAACCCTCCCGAAATGGCCACCAGGTCTTCCGGTTCAGTCACCAATTGGCACGGAGGAGTATTTCGGGATTTTTCGGGAATTAGCGGGGAAGCTTTTCACCCGTGGCTAGCGCACTAGTTGGGCTCCCTACTAACTGCAGTTGGCCAACGGCTAAAACCGTGCTTCGGATCCCGCTACTCTCCAGAAAGAGTTACCTGGTACAGCAATGCCAAGATACCAAGACCAGCACTAAGTTGCGTAACTAACTTATTACCAACCCTTATTGGTATTGGTACACCGCCCTCCGACTATAGGTCCGTTTGTCTGTCCAACTATAGGTGCGCGTGTCACGTAAAAGCCGCTGAACGGATTTCGAAGTGGTTTTTTTACCTTATTCCACAGTTTACATTATTCCGATTATATCTTTTATATCAATAACATAAGCTAGGAGTACGCTTCTCATTATAATTAGGATTATACGTCACCCCTTTATCTGATATTTTACTTTAAAATTTTGTTTTTGTTTTTACTTCTTTTGATCTTGGCGAGAGTTCAAAAGTGACCCTGTATAATTCTATTTCATTTTATACTGCGAAATTAGTTTTGCTTTTATATAAATCTTTCTTTTCCAGATGAAAAGAACAGAAAGGATATCAAGAGGTTTATAAATTACATACAGATTCGGCCCTTGAAGTTCACAATTTACAGGGTGGTGCCTCTCGACTGGAACTTGCCTCTTACTATTATAAGCATGTCCTTCACATATCTTGTTGTTATGATACAGTTTACTCATAGGTTCTAGATAAAACTACTATACTCTATCAGGCATATATATAACTATCCTCAATACATACAACTAAATAAATGGCAAATATAATTTACCTACATAAAAAAAAGAAAACTAAACATACAATACATATAAAAACAAATAAGAATGTGTGATTGGTAAATTACAAAACTAGTGTCAAATTATTTGATACCAAATTAATGTTCAAGGTGAAATTAAATATCCATTTTTAGTTTTTACTGTATTTTATAAATATCCATATTGATATCTAACATATTATGATTATATACACATTCACTTACAAAAGAATATTATTTAATATTATAAATAAAAAAGGATATTATAGCGGAAATAAAATAAAATTTGAACGTACTCAGCTAAATGTAAGAAAAAGTTCATTTAAAGATTTTATTGTTACCCTTGTAATTGTTATAATACTGCAGGCAGGATGAATAGGATTCGGATGTCCCATCGCAAATTATTAACCAAGTTGTCTGGACTATGTTATAATTAACTACCCTTATTTGATAAACTTACATGGTAAACTATTACTTGTAAATTTACAGTTTTTGTGTGTAATATATATTAGTAATTTGCATATTATGCACGTGTGTGATTTTTTATAATTGTTGTTTAATTAAGATACTAGGGTTTCCTAGTTGTGGAGTGCTGCAAAAAATATAAATTTATTCACGATATAAAAATTGATTCTAAAGCTATGAATGTCTGTAAAAGTGTTCTATCAAATCGTGAGTACCTAACTGATCAAGTCATAAAAATAGACAAACTAAATGTGAACCATACTTTTTGCATAAAAAAGATTAATTTTGATTTAGCTAAGATACAGTCTCAACCTTTTTTTTCATTAAACTTACGAAAATGCGCTACGCATCCTGCGCCGCCGGGTGAGCGGCTCAACCTGTTTTTTACGTCAGAGCAAAATACGGTTATTAACCCACGACGGCAATGGCAGCTCGGCGAATCCAGGCCTCCCCTAGTTTAGCTACTAAAATACTATTTGTTAATGCAAAGTAGTAGAACAACGATATATTATATATTTAATTTACTTAATAAGTATTTCTGCCCATCTCATACTAAAACTACGGCGAGAATTTCACCATAAAAACTTTCGTACGTACTTTAAAATCCAGTGTTTGCTATCGTATAGATAGGTTGGAAGAAAATGTGTTACAGTGTAGTGTTTCTATTTAAATATTTAACTTGATCATTACTCTGAGTTTTATTTAGGTGACTTCAAGCTATTCAATACTGTATTGAGATATTCATTCACTTATGCATTTTTAGTATTATATCCGAAAGCTGAACATTCTTCTATTCTGTATTTTTATACAATTGTATTAATTTCGATTAAAATATATCTATTGCACGTTCACGTATTATTTTATTTTCATAGGATTGACACATATATGTCAGTATAAAGTCATATTTTATAAAGCACTGTCTTTTTCTGTAGCCCAGCAACGTCTTATATTACAGCAACAAATATCTCTTTTAACTGCCTCGCTAAAAGACACTCAAGCTATCTATCTCACTCTAGCAAAGACGTTCTTGAACGACAAAAAAGGACAAAGTATTATAGATTTTGACCACGAGTAATACGACGACCTATTTCTAAATCTATATTTTTGATTATTTGAGCATTCAACTGCTGGATTATTATATTTAAAAAATATTTTCTTATTCATATTTCTTTCGATTAGTCATTAAAAACTCTATACTTAATAAACATAGAAAGTACGTGAATTAATAATGAATTTCAAGTTTTTTTTTTATACTACATGACCGGGCCACGCGTTGTTATGTTATAAATTTTAATAAGACCTATCTTATATCATTAATGGAAACAAATCCAGCAAAATGAAAAACAAAAATGGCCAAAATTGGTTGATTAGTTTCCGAGTTCATCGCGATCAAACACTGTTTCTGTTTTTGTGCTATTAGGTATTCTTTCTTAGAAGCAACGTCAAACTGTAACCTTGTATTATAATCAAAGTAATTTTCAAATTTTTCATTGACGGCCTTAGTTCATTTGGTGATTACAGCTATAGTACCAAGTGTACTTATTGCTTTTAAAGTATCTTGTCATTTATCATGATAATGATAAAGAAACTTACTATATAAGTATTCCAATACATTAAAAATGTTTTCAGCGGTTCATTCTGTAATCCATTTTCTGTGTCGTTGAGTGTTTTCAGTAAAATGGTTCTACGTAAAACCACAGTGTTACCACATATAGGTTTCCTACATAAATCTGAATTGGAGACGAGCAGTATTTCAAAAACGCTACGATACATCTTTATTTCATTTCATATAATCTTCGCATTAGACAACGGTTTTATTCAAACACAGTCCCCTAAAAAGAAGACTCTTGTCAAGCTGTGGACTTTCTTGCAGGCATTTTCTACAGTTGCATACGCCAGCTATTTCATGATCCCAAATCTCTCCACATATGGTATTTGGGCGATTGGTACAGTTTTAATCTACTTTATCACCGTTGTAATGCTATTAACAAGTAAATATTCTTACTGCCACTTCTTAAACGACCTACATTTCTTTGACAAACAAATAAATGGCAATATCGCATCAAGCCGTTTCAATTTAAGAATAATTATCTGTTTGATTTTTCAATTCATCATCTTGGTTACCTACTATATGATGTCCGGTCAATCTTTTCCCGGTTTATCTTTTATTACATCGCCCTATGGACTTAATTGTATCATTTGTGTCGTAGCATCTGAATTTATCCGAATTAATTACATTTTTATCTTTTCTTTAACTAATTGGCGAATAAGGAAGTTTATAGAGTTCGTTGAAAACGATAACGTCAATATTGTGGCATGCCATCACCTTTATAAACACATCGTTGATATTACTGAAAAAGTTGTATCTAATTATGATTTTCTTGTAAGTATTTTACCTTCTTTATCGTGCTAAGTAAAACTTGGTCTTGGCATCATGATTAAGCTGTTAAGCTGTTTTTAATCAGCTAATTATGATCCTTAGAAAGCTGGAAGTAAGACTTTCCTTAAAGATATAGACACTGTATGAAGAACATGTATCAACATGCCGTAAGATCATGATAAACATTGGTGGGTCCCAACGATTGCAGAGACACCTGAGATCGTTATTCTATATTCCTAGAGGAGTTTGAGATATTATATATTTATACTAAATCTGGTCGGAAACTTTGAGAAAATACGTGTAGATGATACTTGCTTAGGTGGGAAAGAGCTTCACTTGACCGCTTAGTTAAAGCGGTAACGGCGTGTGGTCAGGTTGCCAGAAACATAAGTCCTAATATTTACTTTGATCTCATGGTACTTTGATTCAAATATGTATAGACGGTATATGAAACTGCATTCTCTCGGTTTTTGTACTATAGTTAAAATATAAATAGCAATATGAGTGCATTTGAAAATAACATTTGACGAATGCTAAAAATAGGACGATAGTCGACCTGTCACTCCTCCAAAACATTCATAAAACGTCAGGTAAAAAAAGTACAAACGTTAATGCGCTTTTTGAATCCGTAAGATGTGTTCCATTTTAACAAGTAGATTCAAAAATATAACAACTTAATATAATCTTTTTATTTTTCAGTTTGTCTTCAATATGTTGTTCAACAGTATTTCAATAGTAATTGTGTTTTTTTCTCCGTTCATTGGAAGTTCTTTTCAATTTGTAAGTGTTATATTAGCAACAATATACTTAAACCTAACCCAAAGTTATCACTGTGAATTTTGTATTATGATAACGGATAGATATACAGTATTGTATGATATTAGATATATTCATAGAAAAAATGGCACTAAATTAAGTGATATCATTTAATTTCCCCTTTGCATGTTCAAGGATTTGAAATATATAATAGATTTGATGTCAGTTTTGAAGAATATTTTGCTCATGTTCGCTCCCACTATTACTGCTGGATTGCTTTCATCTGAAGTTGAAAGCCTTATGCCAGCGCTGCTAAATAAACTACTGACAACAAAAGGTACATATTACAAATTATTTTATAGTACACCTGTTAGGAAATTATGTCAACACCTGTGCAATACGAACCAGAAAGTAATTCTTTAATGTCTTCATTTGTTGAGTATATTAAAATTACTCAAAAGTTTTATGAAAAGTGCTCCTTAGCAAAGTCCAAGTCAAATTGCAATAAAATTTCTGTATCCTAAATAAGTAAAACAACTTGGAATATTATTAATCAAGAAACTGGCAAAACAAAATGTACTGATCAAACATTCACACTAGAAGTTAATAATAAAATTATAAAGTAGCACGAGGCTATTGCTAACACATTCGAGAATTTCTTTTCTAAGACACAATAAAACAAAAACCCTTGTCTTATATTCTAACCATGCTATTGTCCACCAGCAATCGAATGTTGAAAAGTACATTTTATGTATTTAATTTTATTATTTGCATTCACAATGCCATCTTTGTGATGAGATCTAAACGTTTGTGTGGATCAGTTGTCAGCAGTAAGTCAAGACAAATGAGTGTGTAGCCAGCAATATCTAGAATTCACGCCGCTTGATCCACCACCTGAGTAAGATTTAGCGCTAGGGCAAATCGTCGCGATTCTCTCCCAGCATAGTCAGTTTTCTGGTATGGCAATAGCCACTCTTTGTGGTGAGCATTAAAGTTCCCCAGAAAATCAATCTGAGTTGCCAAGTCTGCTGCCTCTTTGAGGTAATCTATAAGCTGAGTCGTCTCCCGGTCACCGTTGTGCAATCGGTAGACACAGACGTAGAGCATCTTTTCTACCCCTGTGTCCAGCAGAAGCCCGATAACAGAAAACTTGGATTTTTCATAGCATCGGAAACGCCTATAGCAAATGTCATTGCGGACAAACACACAGACCCCTGCACATATTTTGAACTAATGCTCAAGTGTGAAACCAGGGTAGTTGAGGTACGCCTCGTCCGACGGAGTCTCCGTTAAGAAGAATAGGTGCGGCTTCTCGGTCTCCAGATGTTGATGGACTGGATCGAGATTTGAGTGTAGTCCTCTAATGTCCGCAAGGTGCACTTTAAATGGGAGGAAGTGGAGCCTTTGCTTTAAATTCTTCCTAATCTTTCTCGTCATGATGGTGAATGTTGGGGGGTAGGATTTTCAGTCGAGACGCTACTTAGTTGACAATGAAAGTTTTCTTTGGCTCAGCCGTCCTAAAATGGAATCTCACCTGGAGACTGCGGGGACACCCAAACCCTCCCGAAATGGCCACCGGGTCCTCCGGTTCAGTCGCCTATTGGCACGGAGGAGTATTTCGGTATTTTTCGCGAATCAGCGGGGTAGCTTTTCACCCGTGGCTAGCGCGCTAGTTGGGCTCCCTACTAACTGCAGTTGGCCAACGGCTAAAACTGTGCTTCGGATCCCGCTACTCTCCAGAATGAGTTACCTGGTACAGTAATGCCAAGATACCAAGACCAGTACTAAGTTGCGTAACTAACTTATTACCAACCCTTATTGGTATTGGCACACCGCCCTCCGACGGAACGCAAAAAAGCTGCTTGGCGACGAATTTCAGCAGGATGGTAATCGGTAGCTATGTGGCCCCTTGTGAAGCCTACCACCACCGCTGGGATCATCAGCCGTAACCACGGGTGAAGTTGGTCCGTGATGCTGTTGCCCGGAGTGGACTGCTAGGAGATAGATCCCAACCACCCCATATTTTTGATGCTTGAGAAGGTATTGTTTGTGATCTGTCAAAGACGTTTGAACATTATGATGTTTCAAAATCATCATTAGACCTCAAACAATCATATCTCTCTACAAGAGTTCAAAAAGTAGTAATTGGCAAAGCTAGGTCCTGTAGAGCACCAATCGGTATGGATGTGCCCCATGGAACAATATTGGGTCCATTTTTATTTTCTAATTATATCATTGACCTTCCTAATTAACAACAATAAAATTTAGGTATTTTGTCTCTTTGTCTGTCCAACTATAGGTGCGCGTGTCACGTAAAAACCGCTGAACTGATTTTGAAGTGGTTTTTTACCTTATTCCACAGTTAACCTTATTCCTATTATATCTATTATAGCAATAACATAAGCTAGGAGTACGCTTCTTATTATAATTAGGATTATACGTCACCCCTTTATCTCATATTTTACTTTAAAATTTTGTTTTTTTTACTTCTTTTGGTCTTGGCGAGAGTTCAAAAATGACCGTGAATAATATTATTTCATTTTATACTGCAAAATTAGTTTTGATTTTATATAAATCTTTCTTTTCCAGATGAAAAGAACAGAAAAGATATCAAGAGGTTTATAAATTACATACAGGTTCGGCCCTTGAAGTTCACAATCTACAGGGTGGTGCCTCTCGACTGGAACTTGCCTCTTATTATTATAAGCATGTCCTTCACATATCTTGTTGTTATGATACAGTTTACTCATAGGTTCTAGATAAAACTACTATACTAAAGTTCACGCATAATTAAAACTATCCTCAATATTTAGATCTAAATAAATGACAAATATAATTTACCTATTCTAAAAAAAAATTGTTTAAAAAACAATAAGAAAAATAATTGTTTGTTTATTTTTTCGTAAATAAATATATGAGAATGTGTGATTGGTAAAATCTGCAAAACTAGTGTAAAATGATTTGAGACCAAATTAATGTACAAGGTGAAAAAAAATGTCTGTATGTTATAAATATCCATAATAATGTATAAAATATTATGAATATATACACTAGTATATTCACTCTCACTATTATAGCGGAAATTATTAAATTTTGAACGTATTTAGCTAAATGTAAGAAAAAGTTCATTTAACGGTTTTAATGTTACCCTTATGATGACCCAGGATAAATAGGATTCAGATGTCCCATCGCAAATTATTGATCAAGTTATCTGGACTATGTTATGTATGATTAACTACATTCATAGTGAATTTATTTAATTAACTTACATGGTAAACTGTAACTTCTAAATTAACAGTTTTTAACTAAACTATTAGTTATTGATATATTTCAACTGCATATTATGGACTTGTGTGCTTTTATATTATTGTTGTCTAATGTTGTCTAATTTATGCATTATATAAAAATAGATTTTAAAGATATGAGTTTACTGTCAAATCGTGAGTACCTAATTGATCAAGTTCTAATAATAGACGTGAAATAGAATAAATGTGAACCATACTTTTTTCATGAAAAAAGTTTCATTTTAATTTAGCCAAGATACAGGCTCGACCTAGTTTAGTTTGTAAAATACTATTTGATAATGCAATGTTAACGTTACCGTTGTTGTAGAACAACGATATATTATATTTTTAATTTAATTAATAAGTACGAGTATTATTATATTCAAATATATTTTGTTCTCAAAACATGTATCTTAGAAAATCATGCAATTTAGTATAATATTTTTCTGCTAAAGCATCAGTAAAATGTGTTTAAACAGTGATATTAAATTTCACGCTGTTTATTTATTGTCGTCAAATTCATTATTAATATTTCTATTAGCCACACATGGTAGACTTAATGCTGGAGTGGCGAATGACTATACATACATAGTTTGCTTTTCTCGAAAATTATATTTTATGGGTAACCTATTTTATAACCAGTTTTTCCGAAATTTGTTTAACCTACACAATAATAAGCTGAATTTTCTGCCTCAAATGAAATCCTCAAGGTATATGACATGTCTTTTTGAAAATAATATTCAAAGTGTGTACCATCGCTTAATGATAATCTGACTTAAATATTACAGTGGCACCACCTACACAGTGACACATAACAAGAAGCAACAGAAGTACTGATACATATCACATGTCCACAAAGTCTTGAAATAAATTACCTAAAAGTTAATAAATGAACAAAATAATAAAATATTTTTCAAAATTTTTAACTAACATTAATAGTTCACGAGAATACCGAGAGATCTGGTCACGCGTTGCTGTGGTACAGAGGTTATAATTTTCAAAAAAAGGAAAATTGTTATAAAAGTTTCTTAAACATATCTATAAAGTCAAACCTACGTCGGCATAAATCACATGGCCTGGTGAAAGATATTCCCTTCTGCTATCTGTAAGTTGTTCCGTACATTGTTATAATTTATTTAGAGCAGAACTTTCATTTATAGTAATAACTTTAAAAGGGCTTATGCCCTTGCAGTGTTTACAAACGTGAAAGCAATAATAAAAAATTAAAAACATCACCGTTTATCTCGAAATCGACACACTCATTTTAATAATGACAGATAATTTCATTTCACTAATTTCTTTCACGCAGTTACAACTAACACACGTTTTTATATCAATCGTATTACAGTGAAAATAAGTACCTATTTTATCAAAAATGATTTTGCGTAAAAATATAGTGTCACCAAACATACATTTTCTAGTTAAGTCTAAAGTTGAAAGAAAAAGCACGTCGAAATTGTTACGTGCAATTTTTGTATGTTTTCAAATATTTTTGGCGTTGGATAACGGTTTCATACAAGCGGAGACACCAAAAAAGAAGTTATTCTTAAAATTAGCTACTTTCCTTCAAGCTTTAATTATAATCCTATTCTTTTGCTACTCAATGGTACGCTTTGAAGCAACAGATGTTTGGCTTCTCTCACTTGTTATCATGTATTTTCTTTACGTCATCATATTACTTTCGCGTAAATATACATATTTTGATTTTCAAAACGACCTCAATTCCTTCGACGAAGAAATTGGTGTTGTTCATTCTTTATTTAGATTGGATTTCAAAATTATTGCAAATTTAATTGTTTTGGCTCTGTATTTGATTGTAAAACGCTCCATGGTAACTAAAGTTTTGGATATAAATGTTGAGGAATCTACCCAAGTCAAACCGGAAAGAAAGAGCGGTAACTTCCTAATACAGGTATCTTATATACTTACAAGGAATGTTACTACAAAATTATTGTAAACAAATGGTTTGTAATTGAAATAAACATTTTTCATTTTTCAGGAAATAAATATTAATTTTTTATTATTTGAAATATGCAAAACAATTTGTTTCTTAGGACTTGATTTTGTTCGGATTACATATTTTTTGTTATTCTCCTCAACTTGTTGGCGTATTAATAAGTTTATAACTTTTGTCAAGAAGGATAACGTTGATGTAGTAGCTTGTCAGTATCTTTATAAAACAATTGTTGATAATACTGAGAAGGTGAAAATTAATTTCGATCTTGTGGTAAGTTCTAACCTTCCTTCACTTCCTTCCGTCATTAAAGAATCTTGCCATTAATATTCCTACACACTGTTTCACGTTTGTACTCTTCCTTTTCCGTTTAGGCTGCTTTCTTTGGAACTTCCTCCCGATCTTAATCCATTAGCGTCTTTATCATTTGTTAATTTTCACCGCCGTCTCTTATGCTCCCTTCCTGTTCTATCCAACCAAAGGTTGTCTAGCAGTGATCGCTTTGAGCAATAAGCCTCCCATTCAAACATTATTTGTTTCTTAATTTTCTCACTGTGGTGTTTGTTATTCCAACATTTGTAATTTGTATTGTATTATAAGTTTGCTCGCTGTTCTTTGATAATCGTTAAGTGTGTTTCTAGGGAGAATCAGTAGATACTAATTGGTCATGAGCAGATCTATCTTAAAATCATACTTCATTATAACTCCATAAGTATGACCGATTTTAATTGATCTTATAACTTTACAAATTTTGCAAGTGATATTATTAACATCTATTAGACCTTTAGAAATAAATCCTTAGTAAAAGTATATCTTTCAGTTTATTTAATGTTAAGTGTAATTTACTGCAAACTAAATATTGGTGGCATTACTTAATATAATACTTTAATGGAATGATATGCTATTATGTGTAAAGCTTAAATCTCACATTTAAGTGTTTGGTTCAATACCAAGCTCATTTTGTACCTAGGTGATAAATGTGTGATCGGTATTACCAAGATTCGTATTATGTAAATTACTAAAGTTTGCAAAAGCATAAATTGTATTGTTAAGATCAGATTATTTTACAGTTCATCGTTACCTTGATATACAATAGTGTTACGATGACAGTACTGTTATTTTTGCCTTTCGCCAATGGAACTGTTAAAACTGTAAGTATTTTACATTTTACATTTTTACATTAGTAAATTACTCACAATACAGTGCAATTATAAAGTCGTAAACTGTGCTGAGCTTTTACTATTAATCGACTCGAAGGTCCATGTACCCTTTACTTGGGGAAAGTTGTTACCCGGGGGCTGTTTAAGGTATTTTTATGTAAAAAAACTGATACACTTTGCTATTGTTGGTAAGGTACTGTGAAGCCAATTTAATCTAATAAATTCAGTACCTAACAAACTAAATAATAAAAATCTAAATAGCGCTGTTTAGAAAATGTACGCTTTACTTCAGCAACATCTTTGATAGCTTTTGGAACTAAACACAAATTAAATGGAAAAGTAAGTAAGATCAATTCGAGACTCGAGAACAAATTATATTTGTCACACATTATATCCCCACAAGATTAGAACTAGACAACTTTTGCTCATATATGCGGTGCATCATCAAGAGGCCCGTATGATAATTCTTACATGACAATAACTATACATTACAGTGTGTGTGATCTGCCATATTTCTACCAAAAAAGACGTTATACAGCAGTTACCAACGGCCTAATGTGCCTTCCGAAGCTTCAAGGAGCTATTTACCGGCTTTTGCGAAGGTTGATAGGTTAGGTTAAATTGAGCCATGAGTGGGGGGCTTGGAGGAACCCACTACTCTTAACCCCTGGCTTGCTATCACGTGAAACGACAAGGGGGAGGTATTACTCCCTTCTTAACAGCCAGTTGGAATCCAAATAGGATTAACGTCTTTGTCGGATCACTGAAGTAGTCTGGGACTACCGTCTCAGTCTGCAGCGTTCCTTAGCTATGGAAGGAAGAGGATATCAAAGGGTTTTAATCAGTCAAGTCTTAAATAACCCGTCTGTCTCTTAAAATTCGATAGACGGGTGACCCTTGAAAAAAAAGTTAGTTTAGACCGCAATCATAAGATGAACGCACTTACTTCCCTTTGAGCTCTAGTTTTTTCTAATAACTGCTATATTGTGTAACAAGTTTATTTAAGATTTTATAAACATTTGTTACTTCGCAGGTATCCATCTGGAAGTTATCTGACGATATGTTAACAATGGTGAAAAATCTTTTGATGATGTTGGCACCCGCTTTCACTGCAGGATTACTGTCATCTGAAGTAGAAAAACTGGTGTTGGCACTGTGCGATAAAGTATTGGTAGCAAAAGGTACTTTGAAATAATTTTATTTTATATAACAGTTGAGGTGCGCGAGGATAGCTCCGAGACAGAAATAAGAGTCACAAACTGAATTTAACTTTGAGCTGAGCTGATTGACCAAGACTAATAATCAAGCCAACAAAATTTGACAAAGTTTCTTACCCAGACACCTGAGTATATTTTCCCGAAGGATTTTGGTGTGCTGAATCTAAATCCGGTCGCAGAATTGCTCTATCACGTCACTGAAAATGATCTTAACTAAACTGATGACAGTAAAGGTAGCATGAAGCAAAATTGAGAAAAATGAAATTCAAAATACGATATTTCAGCAAAAAAAAAAAAGAAGAATTTGTAAACAAACTCAACGCCATTTGAAAGACTTGTACTTTAAGATGACCCCTGTAGTTTTTTAGGTATACTAAAAACTGAAGGATCCCATAACCTCAAAAATGGGCGAAAACGGCGTTTTTTCCACTTTTAGGTTAGAATATCTCAAAAACCTGACGCGATAGAGCAATTCTGCTACCGGATTTGGGTTCAGCACACCAAAGTCCTTCGGAAAAGTATACTCACGTCTCTGGGTAAAATTTTTGTTGACCTGTATTTGAGTCAAGTTGGCAATCGAGTAATTATTGGCCACGGTACAGTTCGTAGAGAACGTCTGTTTGTGGCGCTGGTTAGAACGAAAGTGTGTTCAACGCCACGCCGCTGCGTCACCTAGACTCTGCAGAGCACCTCTAGACATCTCTTGCGTTCCAAAATAACTTGAGATAGGTTATCAGTAAGGATTCCTGTCGTTAAAGTTATCGTGGTTATGACCAAAATGCGACATTTACATTGTTATTTAAGTAAAAACGTGTCAAAAAGTATGCCTTTGTAGTCATATTAATATAATGGAGGAAAAAATTGTATAAAGATCTATTAATTCCCCGCTAGAGCGACGTAAAGTTTTACGAAAAGTTATCTGTTAGCTTTTTTTATTTTGAACAAAATGAAAACTTAAATATCCATATCCTTTTAAAAACGTGAAAAGACAAAGAGACAATAAGGAAAGCGATATGAAGCCAATTAAAATGTTTTGCTTTAATAATATATTTTTTTATAGATCAAAAGCAAAGGGTGAATATCAGAAGATTTATTGGTTATGTCGAAGCTCGTCCAATGAAATTCACAATCTGCGGTGTGGTGCCCCTAGACTGGAATTTGCCTGTTATAGTCGTCAATATGTCTTTTACATATTTTATTGTAATGATACAGTTCACACACAAATACTAATTGCTATGATACAGTTAACGCACAAATACAAGTTGGCGTTAAGCAGTTCTCAAACAAGTACCTGCTAGTGGTAACGAGAAGTGACGATGAAATTCACGATCTGTGGTATGGTGCCTCTACAGTGGGATTTGCCAATTATAGTCGTCAATATGTCTTTTAAATGCTTAATTGTAATGATACAGTTCACGCACAAACACTAGTTGGTATTAGGAAGTTCAGTAACAAGTACTAGTTGTAACAAAACAGTTTATGTATTTTATAATGAAACAAAATAACGGTCATTTTATATGGAAAAGGAACAAATAAAATTTAAGCACAACGAATGATTTCTTATAAAATTGTTACTAATAGAAGTGTTTCAAAATATATAGCATATATTTAAGGAATGAATCACGTTTATCGTAGTAAAGCTTTGACACTTAATTTAGCAATTAAATATTAATTAATTGATATAACATAATATGTAAGGTTTACAGTAAATAAAATTATTATGAAGGTTGACTTGACTTTTTTATTCCTTTACACATTTATGGTCACTAATATTGATAAATTATAATAATTAATAAAAGCAATCTGGAAAACTTACAATAATTTTAATGCCAAACTAAGCCAACCTTGTACTGTGGATACTAAATAATGTAAAGAATATATTAATAATTACACAACTTAGGATTAAACAAATGTTTGTGGTCATCATACAAACATATACATTTGCCAGGAATTAAAACCGGGACCTTTGGCGCAGAAGGCTCGCCGCGGCTCCCGTTCCCGCACCACGTAAGGGTATACAGGTGGGCCGGAGCTAGACTTAAGACCGGATCACGTCCCCGCACTTGCGGGCTGGGTCCTAAAGTCCCATCCACTGATTGGTCCCCCACCAAAAACTAGGATATAAACCTTTATTTTTAAAGTCCGATTCAGTGTGTGTAACCCACGAGTCCTTATAATCAAATTGAGTACCTTTTCCCCTGGCAATAGTTGTATTCTAATTGTTCAACACCCAAAGAGTTTAGGAAGTCACAATAAATGTAGAATGTTTAATGATCATTATCAATGATATTGTAAATGTAACCAAAGCATAATATATAAATTGTACAAAACTTAATTTCCAGTTTTTATTATACAGTTTTTTTATTTTTCAGTGCAGTGTTATAAAAAAAAAATTTGTTTTTACGATGGTAGTAAATATTGAAACTAATTAATAAAACGAACATTGATAAGTATTTCTTTTTAATTATATTAAGGCGTTTATTTCCTTTATTGCAGCCTAAATCAGGCACAAAAAGTAAAAAAAAATTAAGTTAGCTTTTTTTATAGAATATAGGCATGCACTTGACCACTATCTCACCTAGTGGTAAGTGACGATGCGATCTAGGATGCGACACGCTTGCCTAAAAGATACCTATTCACTCGTGACTTGAAGACCCCTAAATTGTATTTTTCAGGAAACACAGACTCAGGCAAAGAGTTCCTCTCCTTAGCGGTACGTATCACAAAATTGGAACTAAAACGCTTAGTGCGACTCTTTGGTATATCTACCTTATAATGGTGTCGCCTTTTGACATTTTGCACCTATTATATACGGTATATGGTAACTTTGTTCATCTAAACCAAATGACGTCCACTGCTAGACAAAAGCCTTTCCCAAGGAACTCCACAACCACCGGTCCTGCGTTGTCCGCATCCTTAACTTTGTTACATATAAAATATTTAAAATTAAAAATGGCTATCCCGATCATACACCAAAATAATAAAGATAACTTTTAAACCCATTTAGAACATATACGGGCAAAGAAGGCGCATAATATCCCTTTTTATTACCATTTCATACAGCGCTAATAAAGTTCCGATTCAAGATTTATATTAAAATTCAAAGGGAAAGAGCTTTGGATGAAGATTTTCATAGGATACGTTAAAATCTGTTTCCACCGCTTCGCCTTTTTGAAATAGGTTCAAGTAATAAGCGATTTAATGTCAACCATATAATTTTTTTATCATTAACAATAATTTATTTTTATTATTAGTTAACTAGCTGACCTGGTAACGCGTTGCTATGGTAACGCGTTGGTATGGTAACGCGTATACAATGGAAAAAGACCAAACAGACAAACACACAAACAACAAATTTGTGTTCTTAGATCATAGATTCAGCCAAGCACTTGAAACAATTGATAACTGCCTGTATCTAATGACGCATTTGTTCAAAATATTATATCTGATGTTTATTATAAGCATCCAGTATATTCTTGACTTGACGACCTTCGTGATCAAGTACCGGCTTCCATAGTAACGCCTCTCCGAGGACTCGGGTTCGATCCTCGGCCGGCTCAATGTGGAAAGCTTACATTTCTATACTCACTCGAGTTTGGGGGTTGTGATACTGTCTTTGTTTCTGAATTTCAGAACATAACTTCTTTAGCTACTTAATTTGGGTTCAGAACAATGTGATTTTGTCCAATTTTTTAATTAATTTTATAATATTTATAATATTCCTGAATTAGTTTGTATTTTGGCTACCACTATTTTCTCCGGCAACTTGTTCCACGAATCCACTTATGTTGTAAAAATGCTTGCGCAGATTGTTGTAATATCTCGTTTTGTTCGCTTAAAGCTGTGCCCTCGTAGGTGTGAATTTCATTGCTCGCAAACATCGTGTCAAAGTTATGTCATCATGACCGAACAGTATTTTATATGTTTCAATCATATCATCTTCCTTCCTTCGGTCTCTTAGTAAAGTTATGCCTAGATTACTTAATATTACGTCATACAGTGCTAATAAAGTCAACAGCGCTTTTCAAGGCATCAAATTTCTTTATACACTATCAAATTTTACATGATTTGGTGGTCTGTCTAGATAAATCATGTGCTATACAGCATAGTAGAAGCACAAACCCTTCATAATTAGCAAGGGTGTCTTAAAATATGGCTAATGATATTGAATGATTAACTCCGTACATTCCGTAGTCAACAAAATGGACACCAGCGTTTTCAGTATTGGTTTTATAATGTGAGAGATCACATTATAAAACCAATACTGAAAACCCGCTTGCCAAGATTGAAGATTAGTGCAAAACCCATTTATTTCTATTAGTGGCTTTCTTCCAGCAGTGGACATCTTTCGTTTTCGGAGGCGATGAGTTCATTATTTTATTAACAAAATATCACAATTTCAAATCAAACTTTAAAAGGATCCTGTAAACAGATTTATTTCGACATTTTTATATAATCTTGACGTTTTGACCAGGATGACTCCAAATCTCTATGCCAAGTTGCCAAATTTTAATAAAAACTTTTGAAATTAATATCTCAAAGGCCGTCTTATATTTCGATTACCTATAGAGGTAACGGTGTTCAAACCAACAGGGTAAGAAGACAGTATTTATGAAAATTACGAAAATGGACAACCTTAGGTTGCCAACATTAGGTTGCCAACCTTGCTCTGATGATGCTCCCTGTAGGGGTATAATACGTGTAATATAGTTAGTGAAGGTTCCAGGTATGATGGTGTCTGTGGTATTTGCATTTATTAGAGTACGTGCGGGCGGTGCATCTTGTTTGTTTTTTTTTGCGTAAAAAAAAACTAGATATTTTTGATTTTCACAAAACTTTCTTATAGTTAGTTTGAGTTTTTAAACTTCTCTTTTAAGTTATACCACACATCAAGTCCATTGGTACGTCAATAACAAGTCCATAAACCGTTTTTACTGCCTTTGTTCGAGTAAATCTATGTAGGTTGCGACTTTTTTAAACAATGACCGTATTTTTCTTTACGCACACTGATAATTCTGGAGATGTTTTGAATGGACTCACAATTTTACAATAAATCCGGTAAGTCTTTCCTTGAACTCTATTTTATGACTTCTTTTGAAAGAAAATTGTTTTCTTTTGCTCTTTAAACTAAAGTTTGGAAGGAATTGTATTTTATTAAAATTTCTCTATATTCCGGTATTTTTTTATATTTATCTCTAATCGCTTACCATGTTTGTAAGGAGAAATAATGGTCAAGAGCTAGCCTAACTTGTTCTTAACCCTTCGTGGTCAGCCATACGCTTGTGTTACGAGAGGGTCTACGTTTTTAGTAAATCAGCGACGATAGAACTCGGTCCACCGTGCCTACTACGGCCGCATCTTGCATTATGTATGTATATATATTATGTATAAATTTGTAAATGTCATTACTTCTGTTAAAGCTGACGAGTTTCTAGCGCCCATTCTTCTTTGTCAAAAGACGTCAAGAATGGGTGATAGGTGAAAATAATGGAATATTAAAAACTTATTTGGGTCGTTCTTCTTTTTTATCGACAATCTGACCGGCAAATTTTTATATTTGATAAAAAAATAAACTTGTGATTTATTTAGTGAAATGTGATTTAAACTATTGCCTCATTATTGTAGATTACAAAAACATATAATGCAGCGAAGTATTACATGTAATTTTCGTTTTATCTCAAATTTCGTAGGAATGGTATGAAAAAAATAACACCTCAGTCACAAAAGTATTTATTTTTTTTATGTCTCATTTTAAAACAGAACTTCAGTTTCTTATTACTTTCTTATCAAGAATATAAACATTTACTATTATCTAGCTCCATTGGACGGAATTTTTTAAATAATCATTTTTTTTAATTATCCAATACCACTCTGTCACATTTTTGATTCATAAGACATAAAACTTTTTAATATTATGAAAGTCGCCCAATAAAGTCGCTTAAAAATCTAGTGAACACCTTTATTATTTAGCATATAATACTAGAAAACGTTATTTTTGTAAATACTAACAATAAAGTGGTTCATAACTTACTTTGAACTAAAATTTTAAGAGGGACAAAATTGTGACAGAGTGGTTAACGAAGTGACGGAGTGGTAAACAATGTTTACGTCCGCCGAACAAAACTAACCTTATAACAATTTTTAATTTTAGAAAACAATAACAAACATAGTATATACTTAAAATGTTACTACAAGTCTTGATGATTGGTGTCCATTCTTTGGTAGATATTAATTTAGTCTTACAATATCTTTTCACTAACTCTACTTTTCAAAAACTTCTATTGGTTGATCGTATTCGTAAAACACGCGTTTTCCTCTTTTAATTATCTTAGGAGGTGGAATAATTTGTAACAAATTTTCATACATCACATCTGACACATCAGTCTTTACCAATTTAAACAATTTCCCAGTATCATCAACAGATTTATAAAACATCACTCGAACATCTCCATCTTCATCCACTCCACTTTTTGCTACTCCTAAGTAAGTGTACTCAATTTTTCTTTCACTTAGTACTTTGACTAAAAGATGTATTCCATTTTTTATTAATAATGGATGGATCTTATCTACTAGTAGATCGTGTGATGTACCTGGTTTTGTATCTACAGATTTTCTCAAATTAAAAAGAGGCTGGTCATCTTCGTCTTCTGAAGTAGAGGTATACACAGTCTTATAAAATCCCTTAGTAGAACCAATTATATTAGTTATATCAGTCAGTGGTTCTTCCATATCCGAGGTTGAAATGTCAACTTCTGCCTCACGTTTCGGCAATGGGCAGTAAGTCTTTAAATTGTAACAATCACAAAATTTTCCGCAAAAACAACTTAACATTCGGTAGCTCAACATTCTAGGCTGCTGAGCAAGCAATTGATGGACTTGCATAGTTCCTTTTAATGGAGCAATTCCTTGTGGGATTGTCATCAAAATCTGTGCGATATCGTCTTTACCGACAAAAAAGACCTTTATCTTACTGCGATTGTTGACTGCATCGAAGAATTGTGATGCGTCAACAATATCGTGTCCGCTGGCGACAAAATGATCAGCTAAACGTTTAATAGACCCCCCTATGCCGTCAGCCGCACCCTTGCCGTGGCCAGATTCAAAAAAATTCCATGTCAAGTCATCAAATCCGTATTCTTTAAAGAATCTCGTGGCAATGAGATAAAAATTTATTTTTTGTTTATATTGCGTCGCTGGCCCGTCTGAAAAAATGTGGATCGTCTTAATATGAGACAGTTCCTTTTTTACGTAATCAAGAATTGGATGTAGGTGAGCCCATATAGCGGCAGGGCCATGTTGCAGATCAGAAGACACAGTACAAAAGGAAGTTATATTTTTATCCTTATTAAAAGTCAAGTGATATAATACTGCTGTATGCAAAGTTACTTGGTTTCGAGATCCTCCAAAATGCACAGACTGTATTTCTTCATGGTACTTACAGGCATAGTTTTCGCTAAAGTCAATATGTAAAGCAATTTCACTTTCTGTCAATCCATCTATACATTGTCGGTATGATTTATATTGATTTTTAATATTAAATATGTGGGATTTAAAATCTTTTAACTCATCTTCAAATTTTTGAATCAAATCTTCAACAGTGATTTTTTGAATTTGTTTCATATTCTTGCTGATTTTAACTTTTTTCCATGTTTCTCGACAATATCTGTGATTCTGACCCATTGTGGTAATTCCAAAACTTTTTCTTTTGTGATCGTGGTTGTATCATAATTGAGCTTTTTTGCTTTACATTTTTCGCATTTCCCTTTCATACATGGTAATGAATTTATATTGCATACAGTTTGTAAGATTATCTGGTTCATGTCATTTGTCTTGATAACTTTATTTTTATACAAAATAACTCTCATGAATGCAATGTTTGCGTGTACCCTGCACATACAGGTTTCACGACTGTCAACTGAAGGTGGTACGACATAAAACGGCTTAAATTTTGCAAAATAACTGTAGTGACATTTAACGTTGGGGCACTCTTTTAGGAATGACTTATAGAGATTTTTCATAGTATCCAACAAAATTCTTTTCTGCATCTTCCTTTTTTGATAAGTGACTGTCTCTTTTTTTCCAGCAGTGGCTCGTGACACATCATCCCTGAGATAAAAATCATGAATTTTTTGTTTTAATATACTAATTTTCGGCAAGACGGAACTATACTTTGTCACTCTCCGGATTCCAATGGATTCTTTTGCCAGTTGAAGTTTTTGTCCGGAACGTTGAATTGCTGGGTCTTCAAGTATACTTCTAATATAGCGTTTTATTTTGCGGTTTTTTGTGTGCTTGTAATGTTTCTTAATGGTATTTGATAAGATAGTATATTTTCTGTATTCTTCTTTGCCATGTTCATTTTCTTTTTTACTATGAGTTGTTGTTGTAAGTACTTTATTTTGTTTCTTTTTCTGTCGCTGAAGTCTTTTCTTGTATTTCTGTACTTTTCTTAGTAATTCTTGTGTTTGGTTTTGAAGTTGAATATTTTGTCTATAAAGGCGTGATCTATCTCGTCGCACTTGTTTTCTTCCCCTTCTACTGGCAACAGACGAGGCTAGAGTCAGTGAACGAGATCTGGGACTTAATGGAAGTAGTCTGGGACTTGAAGGAGGCGGTGTAGAAGCCGGAGTGTTAATCAAAATGTTCTGCAAAGTTTTCTGTCTTTCTCTTCTCTTTTTATTTCTAATCTGCCATTGTCTTCTTATTTTTTTATGTTCTTTTGGTGTCATATCCTTAACTAACGTTTTGCGAGCATGATATCTTTCTAAATCTTTACGTTTTACTTCTGCAACAAGTTCAGGGTTAAGCTTTCTTTTTTCACGACACCGTCGCTGTCTTTCAGCCGCAGATAATGCCATTTTTTCATTTACTTGATGGTAATACCTTAAATTAACAAAATAGTTGACAATAAAATAACCAACATAAAAAAAATAGCAATCATCTATTATGGATATTAACTAAGGCTCTAAGTTCCATACAAAAATGACCACTCCGTCACGAGTTATACCACTCCGTCACACATTTTCGTGACAGAGGTGCTACGTGACAGAGGTGTAAAATAGTAGTGTTCAAGATATTCAGCATTTTCCTAATTAAAATTTACGCATAAAACTGGGTATATATGATATATTTATCATACATTAATCAAATAATATTAAAACCCCGAAATTAGAATAACATTTGAAAGTCGTAACTTACGTGACAGAGCGGTCGCTAAATAAACACACGCACCTCCTTTTTCTGTTTGCGAGCGACTGACTGGTATTGCCGGGGAGTGGGAACGTATAGCGCGAGTGCGGGGTGGAGGGGGACTATTCTCGAACCTAGTGACCAAGGTCAAAGTTTCTAACGCACACTATTTTGTACCATAAAATGAGTGACAGAAGGTAGCAACTAAAATCATATACATCGGGAGACAGCTAATAAAATATTTTTTTTATTTAATAATATAAACATTAAAAATTATTTCTTCTTATTAATGTAATAAAAAAGGTTAAGTAGTTCAGCAAATGTTCTTGGATAGAAACTTTCAATGTGATTTTCTTTTACCAGAGCAGTTTGTTTACATTACTAGTCATAGAGGGACACACTTTACTTGTATGTATAACACCTTCGTCACGCTTTTTGTATACTATGTCACACTGATTTTGTAAAAAATAATCATGGATAAAATCTAGTTTTGAGGATATTAAAATTATTGCATTGTCAAGTGTATTTTTATATAAAAAAATTAAGTAATTTAGTACTTATGAGCAAAATATTATTTTTTTTGCGAAGAAGACAAGTCATTGTCGATAAAAAAGAAGAACGACCCATTTACTTATTTCTATCATAAAAAAATTACAGATGAGTAAAATAGGTTTTGCAGTCTAGCAGTATTGCATCAGGATCTAAAAAAAGATAAAGTTCTTTTCTAGTTCTTAGACTGGTTTAACATGCTGACACGACTACATATATAGAAAAATCAGGGCGCACCAATTGGCGAAAGCTCTCGGATTGAAATGTAAACCTCACTATGACTCCTGCCCCATTTCGCACGTAAAGCAGGACATAAGAGCGGATACGATTGTGAGGTAGCACAGCAGATATAGAAGCGAGGATACGGCGGAAGTCACCAAAACTTACTTTCCTAGCGTCAGTGGGGCGTATAGCATTGGAAGGATGAACCTGGTCTTTGTAATGTCACAAATATTGACAGGGCATGGTGGGCTCTCAATGTACTCAAGGAGAGCCCGTCATGTATATGTAACTCGGATATACATAAGGACATCTTTCATGTGCTGCTGGAATGCTCGGTGACTGCCAAACACAGACACACGACGTAATGCCAACTGGATAAAAAACTAATAAGGCACAACCTTAGAGAAATCATGATGAATAACAAGGAGAGGGCAAACATTGTGGTCTATGCAATAGTAACAATGAAATCAGTCATAAAAAGGAATAAGGATAGGTAAAATGCATTTGGTGCAACGGTAGCGATCCTGCCTTTCGCACCGATGGTCCTGGGTTCGAATCCCGGAAGGGGCAGATGTTTGTGTGATGAATACGAATATTTGTACCCGAGTCATGGATATTTATATATATTTCTATAAATATAACATATCTATGTATGATATATGTATGTCTATCCGTTACCCTAGTATCCATAACACAAGCCTTTATAGTGCTTACTTTGGGCTAGGCTAATTGGTGTGAATGTAAGAAATATTATTATTATTATTATAAAATGCGATAATAGAATAAGATAGTGATATAAGAAGTAAATGTAATGTTAGAAGTTAGTTAGACGAAGAAGATATAAGACAATCACACAAAGTGCGAAAGTGCAGAAAATATTTTCCATGTAATACATAATGTAATACATACATATATGAGTAAATAGATATAAGACATATGTAAGATTACAGAAATATAAAATAATATTAAACAGAAATAGAATGTTAATAGCATAAAATGACAGAATAAGGAAATTGTAATAGATATAAGATTGTGTTAATCTAAAAATGCAAAAGAAAGAAAAGATTAATGGAAATGTCAAAATAACAGTACAATCACAAAAGAACAAAATTCAAAAGAAGACACAAAAGACAAAAAGCAAAAAAGGTCCTGACACAAAGCGGGGAGAATAGAATGTAATAAAAACAACTAGACTTATATATGAATATCTTATTCTATATTTTTATGCATAAGTAGTTAATACTATATTCTCTATCATAATAATAATAATAATTATATTTCTTACATTCACTATTCACACTATTCACAATATATAAAAAAAAAATTGTCGCTAGTAAATATATTAGATAACATCACATATAATGTTCTGAACCCAAGTTAAGTAGCTAAAGCACTTGTGCTTTGGATTATAGAAACAACGCGGTACCTTAACACACAGACCCGTGCTAATGTAAAAAAAAATAGTTTAGAATATTGACCCGGCCAGGGATCAAACTTGGAGTGATATTACCATGAAAACCTTTCATATTATTTTGTTATTAAATTATCTGTACCGTAAATTTATCCTTACGGTGTTTTCATCTACATGGCCCATCCCAGCAGGAGACCTATACCTATAGGTTGATAATAATGATAGAGTTAAATATATTGCTAGGTGCAATTTCACCCTAAAATTAAACTAAACTGCGAATTGATGGTCAGTTTTTCGCATCAGTTGAACTGACGTCCATCCAAAATTTGATCGTGAGTGTCGAATCATCACTCCAGAGTTTTAACTGACGAAGCGCCACGTATTTCCGAGTCTATCATAAATCCAACTCGGCGTGTCGCGCCAAACTGATCGTGAATACGTGATCGTCAACCCAACACAAACTGGTAGTACACTTCCTAACAGCCCGGCCGATCGAAAACTGAAGAGCCGGAGTGACGCCAGTAAATGCAGAAATCGAGTTGGCCTAAAACTATTTGGAGTGACGCCACAGTTTTACGAAAAACTGATCGTCAATGCCCACTATTTTATCGAAAGACCTTGTACCTAGAAGAAGTCACAAGAAACTCGACAATGGTTTTTTTTCACCCTTTTTATGTATAACATTACATCCATAGTTATACATTTAAGTATACTTTTCACTTACTACCAAAATGTATAAGAAAATGGTCACAATTAGGTAATAAGTCACTGCAATCATCAGGTCATTCATTCTAACAATTGTCAGTTCCTGGAAATGGGTCATGCCTCTTCTGACACCTGATATTAAAGCAATCATCATATTAGCGCCTACGCAACTTTGCACACAATTTGAGAAAAAGAGAGCGCGTAGAGCTATAAATAAATAGAAAGTCCTTAAAAGTTTTTAACGTTATTAAGTTAATCATTATTATTTTGTTATTACAAGACCTAAAAAAAGCGAAAACTGTAGTTCTGATAAAGTTGTTAAGTGTAAAATTAATGGGAAAGCTTATGATAAAATATTAGAAAGTAATATCAGATTTCAACAACAACTAAATTAGTCATCCCAAAGACTAGCCCATGAAAATAAAACAAAATATTAGGATTAAATAAATTTATTTATTAAAATAACTACATTAATACATGTGTGAAATTTAAAAATATCAACCACTTAATTATGATTTATCGTTTTTCGGTTAATAATACTAAAAAGTGAAAAAATACAACTAAAAACTGATTTTACTATTAAGCTAAAAAAGCTGTTAAAAGAGATATTTTCGTGTTTTCCTAAGAAACTAAAGCAAAATAATGATCTCATTCTAAGACCAAAAGTATTATATACATATTTTTACACGTTTTTGTTAGTTTTCAATATAGTAACTTTTTGATTTTTATTTTTGTGTTATGAAAAATGTAACAATTTTTATAACAATACACTAGAAAATAAATTATTGAACTGTGTTTTATTAAATGACATGTCTAAAACATTTTAAAGCGTAACTGAGTTCTTTGAAACGGCACATTTTAACATCCACACAAAAACTTCAGTCATCTCAACCGTCACCAACCATGATACAATATACCAGTACAATATTCCTCTTATTAACAATATTATCAAATACAGAAGCAATTGAAAACAATTCTTCATGTAGTGATTTTCAAGCAAATTTTGACATGAAAAGTGTGATCGGTCCATGGTATGTGGTCGCTATAGTACCGGGGGAAATGTTCCCGGATAAGGAAGTCTTTTGTTACAAAGTGGAGTTCAGTGAGACAGACGAAGTAAGTTATTTTTTTAAATCCATATTTTAATTTTAATATTTAGTTCTTATGCTTCCGCGGCTATCACACATTTTTATTATTTTGGTTGCGTTCGCTCTTGTTCCCAATCAAGCTAGGTGGCTTGTATTCGCTCTTGATCCTAATCAAGCCAGGGGACAAGACAAGATCCACGGTGGAACTAGCTAACCCAAAAGGTTCAAGTTCATCCTGCCTTAAAAGCGGATGAGTTATATAACTACTCGGAAATACAGACGCAGGAAGGGAGTTCCACTCCCTTTCTGTGCGTATTATAAAATATGTTAAGAAGCGCTTCGTGGGACAGGTAGGAAAAGCAACCAGAAAGGGTGATAGCCCGTAGTATGTCTAGATGTCCATTGGAAAAAGAGAGTGGATCATCCTATGATCACGGCGCCTGTGAAAGAGTCGAAACATCGGAATTGAATATAAAAATAATTGAAGCGCAATTAATTAGGTAAATTAGTAATTATTACGAAAAGAATTAATTCATGCAATGGAAGAGTGAGAAAAATGCGCCTTCATTTTCATATATAAACTTACACTAAATAGTTCCTCGTAGGTACTTTCTTTTATTTTCAATGGGTTCGCTCTTGATCCCAATTAAGCCCGGGGGTCAAGATAGTATTCACGGTGGAACGAGCTAACCCAGAAGGTGCCTATTCGCCCTGGCTTTAAAAACGGTTGGGTTATAAGTTTCCGGAAACACAGACGCAGGGAGGGAGTTCCACTCCTTTGCTGTGTGCATTATAAAAGAAGTTGTGAAGCGCTTGGTGCGACAGGTAGGAATAGCAACCAAGAAAGGGTGGTAGCCCACAGTGCGTCTGGATGTCCGATGGAAAAAGGGTGATGGCGGTATGAGCATATGCACTCTTCAAAATACAATCTGTAGAAGACCGACAGACAGGCAACTTTGCGGTGGTGACCTAAGGTGTAAAGCTTGCTCTTAGCCGATTTGCTGTCACCAATGAGCCTCTAAGCTCTGCGCTGAATCGTGTCCATTGCAGCAAGTTGGTATTTTGCTGTGTATAAAGTACTTAGTATCTTCGGGTATTTTTGAATCCCTCGTTTAGTACTTGGGCTTTAAACAGCGCCCAAATAGTAATCGGTCATTTTCTCACAACGATGACCAATGTACTATTATTTTGGTTAGACAGCAACATATAAAAATGACAAAATTTTTCATTCAATTTTAAGCTTAATAAAAATGATATAATATTTTTTACACTCCCACTAGTCTAGCCCAAAGTAAGGCTTGTGTTGTCGATACTAGGTTAACGGATAGGTTTATATATATATGATAGATAGATATTCAAGTATTCATATAAATATGTTTTTTATGAATAAATATGGTTGATATACCATAGAGTCGCATTAAACGTTTTGGTTTAAATTTTGTGATACGTGGCGCTTGGGAGTGGAAGTCTTTGCTTAAATCTGTGTTTCCGGAAAAATACAATTTGGGAGATAGTGGTCAAACCTACCTATTTACAATGAAAAAAGTAAAAACCCATGGTTCAGGTGCAAATGCACGCATTCATCTCACAAATATCTGCTCCTTTTGGGACTCGAACCCAAGATCAGCGGTGCTACGACAGGATTTCTACTATTGTACCAAACGGTAGTCTAGTCAGCTTAAAGTTCAACACATATTTATTGAGAAAATTTTACGTGATGTTTTCTATAATATAAATGAAATAAAACACTTAAATGATTTGATTTTTCAGGCTGGTCTCCGATGGTTAGTGAATCGAACGTTAGACTCGGAGCAGGCGACGAAAGACATTAAGGGCACTATTATTAGACAGAGATATTACTCTGAGCAGGCATTCGACGTATGGTCTCAGGCAGTTGAAGATGTTAACGGATGCTTTCAACAAGTTCTCTCTATGGATACAGATAATAATGATATTCGTAAGTATTAAGTCCTTATGAGGAGATCGATGGTGCAGGTGGGCTATTGATGATGTTAAACAAGTTTTGGCAAGGGCGCATAGCAGGATGGGTAGCCAAAATAGTTAATTAAAAAAAAAACCTTTCAAAAAGAGTATTTTATTATTACTTGTCATTAAAACGAACTAAAGAGTTATACCAGCTTCAGCATCAGACCCTGAATATCATGTCAAATCAAACTACTCGTCCATACGAATCAAACTAGCTCGTACTCGTTGGGGCTGTGTCGTTTAAATGCAGTGTTCCTATGGCCAGCTTTCAGCTCCAGCGTCAAATCAGCTTCATGGCATCATGATATTGCATTCATTACAGACACCGGGACAGGTAAAAGTAAATAAAAGTTTGTAAACATATCTTGATATCTTTCGTGCTTTGGAGGTTACATCACAAAAATAATGATTTATTGTTTTCGAAATCCTGAGAAAATAATGAGGTTTTATATTTGTTTCCTTTGTAGTGATTTTAAAAATATAGGATGAGCGTTTTGTTATTACACCAAATCAAAATATTCACAGACGCCATCGTATTATGAGTTGATGATGTTAAAGTTCTTCAATTAAATAAATCTTAAATATGAGTTTCTGGGACCTTAAAAAGGGCGATTTTTTTAACATATTTACAATAGCTAGTTATATAATATAAAACATAACTAATGCAAATATATGAGTCTTTCAGAAGCAAATACAGCAATATTTTCTTTTTATATGAAACATATTTTCTCATTGCGCCACTTCTTGAATAATTTTAGAAAGAAGTGCTCTATATGTTTTTCTCATAATTATTACTATTATTTTTATAAATTTATTTAATAAAATTATCTTTTCATACCGTATGCTTTATTTGCAGATAAGGAACTGATACAAGAAGCCACAATGCAGTTACATATATTGGAAAAAAACGGAGATACAGTCCTTCTTCAGCTGCTTTGGGGAAGAATGGTTTCCGCTGTGATTTACAGAAAAAGCAGGGTAATTTAATTATTTATTCAAGGGCAGCCAACAAGATATATACGTTAAAGTATATGTCTTGTTGTTTAGAATTTGAATTCTATAACAATGTTTTATAGCTAAAAAGAGGTTATTTATCGTTTCAACTTCGTTATCAAAAAAGTATAGTTTTTGATTTGTATTTTGTACTTCTTCTTCTTCCTTCTTCCATCGGACATCCAGACGCACTGCAGGCTACCACCCTTTCTTGGTTGCTATTCCTACCTGTCGCACCAAGCGCTTCTCAAGTTCTTTTATAATGCACTCAACAAGGGAGTGGAACTCCCTCTCTGCGTCTGTATTTCCGAGTACTTATAAACCCGACCGTTTTTAAAGGCAGGGTGAATAGACACCTTCTGGGTTAGCTCGTTCCACCGTGGATCCTGTCTTGGCCAAGTGAAATGAAATATTGTCTCGTATAACTCGGTTACAATATCTGTGCACCTCGCTGGAATGTCAAGCCCCCTCCCCGTTCTCTTGTCACCTCCCCGCGCTTTTGTTTTGTGCACCGTACCTAAGCGCTGACGTGACATCATCAGGTCCACAGATATTGTAACCGGGTTGTAAAATATTATATCAATACCTGTTAATGGACAATATTTTGAGACACAATACTCTTTGTACCCACTAACAACAATTGTACAAGGCACATTGGAAAAATTTAATATCCAACATATATTTCTTACTCAGAACTAGACTATCATCTAACTAGACTATTGTAATCATTTACAATAGTCTAAACAATAAGACAATATGAAAGAAAAGCTTCCCTGATCCTACAAGTCATGCTGAAAAATTCTCATCATATACAATCTTTTATAGGATGCTGTAATTCAAGACCAGTTGAAACCTTCTATCCAGTTGATAAACCAGATCAGAGGACCTCAAAGAGTACCTAGGATTTGCACCAAACACCTTAAGGAAAAAATCGTATGGGCTTAGCTACAGTTTTGTACTTTTTTACAAAACGTATTAATCAAATAAATCATTTCGCAAATTCACTTTTACGTTTCTTTTATTAATCTTTACTACTAGTATCCAAAACACAAGCTCTACATCTTTTACTTGAATTTAATTGAATTCACGAAATATTATTATTTATTTTAATGAACCAACACCTGTCAGATACTGCAAATACTTAAAATTGGACAGGCTTAAGAGCAATCTCAGTACTCTATGTCTTCAAATATTTGCAATCGTTAATTGTTCACAAATAAAATAACAGTGCAATGACAGAGAGCCACTGGCTTCACTAGTAGCAGACCACATAAATAAAATAATATTAACTTTTAGTAAAATGAAAATATGTAGCTTACTTCCGCAAAACTCCAGTAGTGTGCACCGCCCGCCCGCAAAATAAATGCTGGGACCGCAGACACCGGCACCTTCACTAACTACTCTACACGTGTTTCGCCCCCACACGGAGCATCATCAGGAGCTGTTAGACCGTGCAATAACGAGCACTGAGTTTTGCGGAAGTAGGCTACATATTTTTAATTTACTAATGGATATAGACTTCCGCCAAGTAACGTCTGATTCTATCAAATACTTATAATATTAGGGGTTAAAGTATGAAATTGCCGATTTGTACTGAAAATCTATATTGTTTATTTTTTAAATTTTTAACAAATTTATTTAATCAAAATAGTTGCCATTATTATCTATACATTGCTGCCATCTAATGGGAAGGTCATTAATGCCTTTGCGATAGAATTCCGACGATCTAGACTGCACAAACTGTGTGAAAGCATTTTGTACTGCCTCCTGGGAAGAAAACTTCTTGTCACGTAGATAATTGTCCAAATCACGAAAAAAATGGTAGTCCGTTGGAGCAAGGTCTGGTGAATACGGAGGATGACGAATGGTTTCTAACTGCAGTTCCTGAAGGGTCAAAATGGTTTCTCGTGCTGTGTGAGGTCTCGCGTTGTCGTGGAGCAATAATGGTGAAGATCGATTCATGAGTCGGGGCTGTTTTACTGCTAGTTTTGTCAACATGGTTCGGAGTTCGGCACAATAGACATCTGCCGTTATTGCTTGACCAGATCGGAGAAAACTATAGTGAATAACACCATGCTGAGACCACCAAACAGTTACCATTACCTTTTTATTGGTAAGTTTTGCTTTAGGACACTGTTGTGGCATTTGACCTGGGGTCAGCCATTGCATTTTTCTTTTCCGGTTATCATAAAGAATCCACTTTTCATCACATGTTACAATTCGATCCAATATTCCTTCATTTCTGTACCGGTTCAACAAGGCAACACAAGTTTCAACACGCGTTTCTTTCTGCAGATCAGTCAAATCATGAGGCACCCATTTTTCGTATTTTTTTATTTTATTGATTTGACGCAAGTGAGTCAATATTGTGGGTAAGGTAACGTTAAACCATGCCGCTAATTCCTGGGTACTTTGACTAGGATCGGCTTCCACTATCTCTCTTAATTCATCGTTATTTACCTGTGTGGGCGGTCTTCCTCGTGGCTCGTTCTTTAAGTCGAAATTTCCATCACGAAAGCGTTTAAACCAAAATCGCACGGTGCGTTCATTAGTAGACCCCTCTCCAAACGCAGCATTGATATTGCGGGCTGTTTCTGCCGCGTTAGTTCCGCGTCGGAACTCGTATTCAAAAATAACTCGAATTTTCGCAGTATCCATCTTTCTTGTCTAAATTGAATAACAAAAACAATTGAAAGTCGATATTCAAATGTTTTACATTTTTTAAAAAAAGAACATCATAGAAACCATTTAAAAAAAGTTTCATTCGAAAACCTCAAACCATGAAGATTCTATGTCAATTCAAAGAACCTATTGCAATAAAACGGCAATTTCATACTTTAACCCCTATTATTAACTATGTCACGAGTCAGCATATAACTGTATGGGAAGTGTGCTAGTCATCACCTGTTATAGTGACCTATTTAACCAAGATCAAGTTGGTGTCCCCAGAATACAATACGTATAAAATACATATTTATTCTGAGAACATCAACTTCATTAAATAAGATTGTACTAAGGTGTATTTAGTATTGTGGCTTCAAAAACCGCACGTCAGTCTTATTTCCAAATATTAGATTTCAGTACTTAAAGATTAGTAGTATTATGAAATATAGAATTTCTTTGGAACGTATTGACTTGCAGTATTACCTTAAGGTTTTATAACATAACTCGCTTAATGTAGACTACTTATTAAAATTGATATTGTTATCCCTAGCGAACAGTAGGGTAACGTTGAGACATACAATAGATATGTTATATTAACTAGATGGCGCTGTAGCGCGTAGAAACACGCTATCGTATTGTTTTTGCCGGAGTACGTAAGGGCATGTTTAGTTTTGGCAATGTTAGGATAGTGAGTCAATACAGTAACAAACACACACACAGTATTGTCATAATATAATAAGGATAGGAAGATATACATATGTAAATACCCATGACTCTGGTACAAATGCTCGTATTCATCACACAAACATTTACCCCTTCCGGGACTCAAAACACCAAACAGAGTGGATCTCTTTACCTGAATCTGAGTTTCCTGACAAATGCAATTGGTCTTCAAGTCACGAGTGAATAGGTAGAGAGTAGGCGAGATAGTAGTCAAGCGCCTACCTATTTAATATAAAAAATAGTCAACCATTTTGTCATTCAAATGTGTCATTCCTAACTGTGATATCTTTATTGTAACTCATGTAGCTAAGTATAAATGCTAAGGATAGTTATTACCGCGCCTTTTTCTACATCGGTCACGCAATAAGTTTAATACGAGCATTCCTGCAACCTCTATATTGCAATGAATAAAGCGCTTTACACTGCTTTGTCAGGCGCACCCAGTTTTGCAAATGGCGGTGCAGCTGACGGGTGCATTAAAATGAGTGGTCGTCCTACCCCAACGTATATTCAGTTTCCTTTGAAAAATATTGGGCAGCAACGCTATTTTTCAGGCGATTCATGTTAACGCTTAATCAAAGTAAGTAAAGAATGTAAATGTTTTGAAAACAATCGATTTTTATCGATAAATATATAAGCAGTAATATCGCTAAGCGCGTTGTAAAAAGAATCGATATTAATTTATTGTTTACTATTAAAAGTAGTCATGTCACTTTCTTAAACTAATAAATTTCCTTTAAAGTGTTCGATTGTTTACACTTTATTTTATTAGTTACAGTAATAACAAGTAGGCTTTGCTGTGACGACTGAAGTATTAATAAATGATATTGAAATAATAATTTTCGAAGGTCCATCAATATACGAAAAGCTTGTTATAAAAACACATTAGGCAATTCAAGAAAATGTTTAACGTAATTATCCATCAACATATTGCTGCAAGTATGTAAGAATCGAAATATTGTACCAAATACAAAAATACCAGAGATATTGTACAAATCCAGCTGAACTGGTAGTCACAACACCTAACGGTTAAAAAAAAACAAAATTTCTTTTTTTTTCTTTAAAGGTTATAAAATACATAGGTTGGGTTCCTCCATTAAAGTAATAACAACTTATTACTTTACATGTTAGGAGTAGCCCGCTATTTCCTTCGAGTCTTTGAAAAATACATAACAAAACTAATAAATAGAAAAATGATATTTTTCCTTTTCAGATTAAACTTAAGTAATTATAATTAACATCGTGTGAATATGCGTGCGTGTTTATGTGTGTGTGTATGTTTCATGTTATTTTTTTTTTTTTGCTTGTGTTTTGATAACACCATATTATAAAATATAGAGAAAAAAATATGTTGCAATAATAGCAATGAATCTTAAGACAGGAGCTATTATCGCTCAAACCTTTGCCAAACAATCAAAGAAAGAAGAAGACAGACATCAAAATTAACACTAAAAATAAATAAAAACACCCGCAGTACGCAGTTAAACTATATCCCTTAATTTAAAACTAAAATGAGTTACGGTAGGATTAAAAATTCAGCTGATACACCCTTTCCCTTAAAGTACTCAGCCAGGTGTGAAATTAGCTGAGTGCCTGCAAATGCCACCTCTAATTATGAATTAATTTTACCCTTTGTAGATAGCTTTGAAGATTTGGTTGGTTAGTGTTTTTAATAGTAAGTGTTCATGACGGTGTGTCTTTAATGGTTGTTTAAGAAGCTTTAAAGATTGAGAAAGCCTAGTAATGGAAGTACAAGGAGTGAGTACTTAATGAGCTTAATATAAACATTTTTACATCGGACAATTAGACTTACAAATAGGCGCCACCGTTATATGGTTGATATACCAATAATAAAAGTCCAGAAGTAGTAAAAGGCTGTTTATTTAGTGCCTTATGTAATACTTAATTTAAAATACACCTATCACAATCACTGCCACTGTTTGAATTCTCGTCGTACCACAATATGGCTTCTTATACCAAAGAGATTATAATAAAAACTTATAATTAACAAGTTAATTTAAAATATGATTAATTACAAAATTAAATGTAGTTATATTTTACAATTAAATAAAACAGATTTCTAACACGAAAGAGTCGCATCAAGCGTTTTAGTTCCAATTTTGTAATCCGTACCGCTAAAGAGTGGAACTCTTTGCCTGAGTCTGTGTTTCCTGATAATTACAATTTAGGGGTCTTCAAGGCACGAGTGAATCGATATTTTGTAGGCAGGCGTGTCACATCCTAGATCGTATCGTCGCTTAACATCATACGAGATAGCGGTCAAGCATAGTTAAGTGCTTTCACAATAAAAAAAATAACAAAAAAAATAATTACTAGCGGCCCGTCCCGGCTTCCCACGGGTGCACAAAATACTTTATTTTTTTCTATTATTAAATATTTTTCCGTTAGCGCCATCTAGCGTCCGGTAGACGAACTACTTGCGGTTAACGAGTTGCTATGGTAACGTTATTGATACAATGGCAAAAGAGCGGAATAAATGGCGGACAGACAAACACACAAACCACTGTGATCTTAGATTATAGATCAGACATCACATATATTGTTCTGAACCCAAGTTAAGTAGCTAAAGCACTTATGTTATGGAATTCATAAAACAACGACTGTAGCACAACACCAACTTTGATAGAAAAGTTCGTTTTTTACGAACCTGAAAAATACAAGTGACATATGAGTTTAAATAAAATAAACTAAAATATTTTCTAAAGACACAAAATAATAACATTTTATTAAAATTTATTTACAAACACCATGATAACTAAATAGACTCACCTATAATGAAATTTAAATCCAATTTAAATTTAAATTGGACGCAAGATGTTTCCAATTAAGATCTGTTCCGGGATGACTGATGGTAGTACGTTCCGTGGGGATCACAATCGTTCTCTGTCAAACATTGTAGGGCCTATTTCTAATGAACTGTTGATGTATACAATTTTATCTTTTTTTTTACTCACTTCAAAATGTCAAATTTGCACATCTATAAGAAACACATGACAATATAATAATTAAATAAAAATAAAAAAGAATAGGAGAAATTTCGAAAATATTATCAAAATACGAAGAACTGAAACATTATAATAATTGACATGAATCATGAAAAAAAATCACGCTTCTGTAGTAAATCGTACAAAAAAATGAAAAAACACGCTTTCTGGTGTACCTTTCTTAAAAGTAAGAAATTAAATTACGCAAGAAAAAGGCCAAAAAAAAGATTTTTTTCTGAAATATATTCAACTATGCATTTATGATACTTTGTAAAACATTTTTATTTATTAATTATAGAATAAAGTTAACAGTTGCATGTTAACGAAACATGGAAAGAAAAATCGCTGTGCTAAAAAGAAACTTTAAGTTTGGACATAACAAAGTAATGGATAGTCAAAGGTAATTTTAAACTTGAGAAGTTGTAACATTTAAAGAAAACATTTATGAATCATTAGAGAAACACTAAATTACTTCAATAATCATTTCAATACAAGTCGAGGAAGGTACCGGATTGGCCAATCTTGTGTCATTTATTTATTTATTAATATGGACCATCAACAGAGTTTACATGTTCTTATATTATTATTTTGACGACTGTTTGGTGCAACGGTAGTGATCCTGCCTTTCGCACCGATGGTCCTGGGTTCGAATCCCGGAAGGGGCAGATGTTTTTATGATGAATTCGAGCATTTGTACCTGAGTCATGGACGTTTATATATATTTCTATGAGTATTACATATCTATGTATTATCATATATGTATGTCTATCCGTTACCCTAGTATCCATAACACAAGCCTTTACAGAGCTTACTTTGGGCTAGGCTAATTGGTGTGAATGTTAGAAATAGAAATATTTACTATACGGAAAAAAATGGATAACTGTAATTAGGTGCATGCAACTCTACTTAAAGATGGCCACAGCATGCGCCATAAATAATTAGGTAACAGTCAGTGTTGCTAACTTAACTTAAACTTATTATATTTTAAAACAATTCAGGATTTTTCCCCTGAAAACTGGTGAGCTGTTTTGAAACAAGTCCATAGTTGTATCTTTATTGACGAATTTCCCATACAATCTAGCTAGCCTAGCCAATAGGGAGTGGTGTCCCAAGTTAGTCCTATAGGTTTTTTGTGTAAGTAAGGGTGCTGGATAGCGAGGCACACGTGGAGGAACCCTAAATTTTACCAGTTCCAGCAAACCTGGACTATGCAAAGAACCATTTAAAAGTGTTTAGGCCCAAGCGCCTCTTAGATCAGAATAGCAATGAGATCAAAACTAAGTTTATTCAGTTAACTACAATGGGAGTATTGTTGGTGTCGGTAGGCACATCGACATATTATTTTGTATAACCGTTCACTCATTACTCATCGCATTCTCGCTAATCATCCTCGCGATCGACACGTCGGTCGGCGTAATAAATTGTACCAAGTTATAAAATACAAAAATACAAGAAAAACTGAGTTTCTTTAGAAATTCCTGCATGTTCTATCAAACAAGAAGATTATACAAAAATAACATATCATGCATCCTGCGTCTGTCGGTCAATGACACTAAATTGTAAGTCCTGAGTCTATCAGCATATGGTGCTCTTTGATAATAATTATATCGTGAGTGTGACAAAGTGAAACGCCTCTGTACACTTTCTATTCGATCCTTATAGATCTGATAATGCGGATTCCAAACTACAGAACAATATATTATGTTTTCTTCTTGGAGTTTTGAGGTCTACGGGTTAAATGCTTCGATATAAAAAAAAAACAATAATTGTTGTGTGAACCATATTTTCAACATAAAATCCGGTTATATAAAAATATTACTGAAAAAAATATAAAAAAAGGCTTTTTGATTGCGCATATCATCCCTTAGCTAACAACACCCCATAAGTAATTTTTACCAACTTTACAGGATACGGAGAAAACTGTCTATTTTTAAAAAATCGGTGGAATTTTAACTAAAGTATATATAATAAGTATTTTATATATACTTTAAGATATAAAATACGTGTGTAAAAAAACAACGGCGTAGTTGTTTTTTACACACTTATTTTATATCTTATTGAAATATTGCATTGTGAATGCAAAAAAATAAATTAAAAACATATATACTTTAGTTAAAATTCCACCGAGTTTTTCGTCTCCTGTAAAGTTGGTAAAAATTACTCATGCGGTGTTGTTAGCTAAGGGACGATATGTAGGTTTTGATACATTTTAACGTTTCAAATGAACAGATTTTCTCTTACGATTTTTATATATTTTTTTGGATTTCTCAATGCTATCTTTTATGATCAATTATTTTAATAGAAAAATGCTAGAAAAAATTGACTCTGCTCATAAGTTCCGAGCTCACAATTCCGCCTGAGAATAACATTTAAGTAGTCAACATATTTTAAAGAAAAGAAAATAGAAACACTCGCAATAAAAAGACGGAACATTCCAGTAGTTTATGAGACAAATGCTAAATATAAAGCGCGTCGCTGGAATTGTTAATTCGAGGGTTACAGCTCGTATTATAACTAGAGTTAGCATCTAGTGACACAACGGACTATTTGCTTTAAAATAAAACAAAGGATAAATAAGGAAGTTTGCATTTTATAAAGAAGAAACAAAAAACTTGCCTTTATCAACTTTTAAATCAAAAAATTGTCAAAAACAATTTCAAAACACCAAGAAATTATTTATTTGTGAGATTACAATATTTCTTAACTAAACAATATGTATAATTTTTTGCATTTTATATGAAAAATTATTTAAATAAAAAAAATAGTAAAAATAAGACTAGTTTCATAATTTATTCAAAGGGTTTCCCCACAAATTTTTAACCGCTTCGTTAAATATGATAACAAAAAAATTACAAACCTTAAGTAATTTGTAAATAACGAAAATTTTTACAACATTTTTTAACAGTTAAGATTTTTTTAATTGACTTGATGGAGTTATGGTTAGCATATTCGGCTCTTGATTTCGGATATCCAGCAACTACCGTAAAAGTCGCTAATGCGTTGCACTAGATGAAATATAACATTATTTGATGGCTTACATGCCTTAATTCGCAAAAAGGTAGCATCTTTGATACACAGACTGCGTGGTAGTCGCAACAGCATTCCGCATACGATGGCCGATAGGTTCATCTCAACTTTGTGGTCGTTCTTCTTTTTTACCGACAATGGTCTGTCCTTCTATTCGTCTTATTATGGAATCTCGTTGGAGTATTGATATTTACGGTTTTTTAATTCGGTTCGAATAAACGTCCATATTTTTTTATCTATTAATATTATGTAATTTTTCATTTTCTCCAACCTACAAATTTTTTCGTTTGTTTTCCGTAGAATGTCGTGACAGAGTGGTAAACCGAAATGTGGTCTGCAAATAAAAAGGCCACTCTGTCACATATTTTTTTAAAAAACCAACATAAAAAAAGAATTAATATTTGCCGCAAAGGAAACTTTAATTAGTCCTCATGACAACGCATATGCAATTTCTTTTAAATTCCACACAGAAACCACAATTATTATGGATAGTTCAAAAACAAAAAAAAACAGAAAAACGTCGTTTCACCGTGGGTAAAAAAGAAGAACGACCCATATCTATTACAAAACAAGTTATAAGCCTTGTAAAATGCTAACCAAATATGATATAACTAAATTATGTTGTTTGAATTTTTTATTTTTGGGGTTTACTCCTTAAGAATTGATTTTCATTTAAGGAGCCCGGTATGAAAAAGACAGCGGTAGATTTTTTGTGTGCAACTTATGGTGAGCACCTTTCACTTTTCTTTTAATGTCTAATTTTATTATTTTTTTGCTTGTTCAAAGACAATCATTTTTAAGGAGTAAACTCCACTCGTGCTTTGGAAACACCTATTTTTATTTATAGAGAGTATATCTCGTCTAAATTAATTGGAGAGTGTTCTCTGATTGTGTATAGTTCTTAAGACGTATTTGGTTTCTTAAAGACGACACAAGTATGCAAGCGTAAGTACAAACTGCATATTTGAACCTTTAGGGGTTAAAAAAAAGAGCCCGTGGGGTACTGAAGCCCACCGAATATACAAGGACCTTAAAAAAAACTTACCGAGAGGTCAAGTGGTTGGAAGGGGTTATTTTTATACAGTTTAATTCTAATGTACCTATTATTTTAAAGTATATTAACATTTAATTTTTTATTACTCATTGTGTTAGAAATTAGTGTCTGGTGTGTTAATAAAAGTTTTTAAACCACTTGTCAGTCCATGGTAGCAATTGCTACCTTATTCAAATTACCGAGTGACATGCTGTTTTATTTATTTACGATTAATTTTTGAGTTACAGAGGTGAAAATATATTCCGTGTATATTCTTTATTAAATCAGCTTTACGGTGGTATTTTTTGTTTGGCTCTAGCTTCATTATTTAGCGAGTAAATGGCATTTTTATCTAAGAGTCCGACATTATTGTTCACAATTTGCGCAGCATTGGAACAAGTGGTTAAGGAAGATTCTCAATTTAAATATTAATGACTTCAGGGTTACCAAGCCAGGTTGCAGATGCAAACGACTTCTTTGAAACATGACAAAGATTGTATGTATCACTATCAAAATGACACAGATAATCCAAAAGGCAAAAACTTAAAAAATACTTTATAATTCTCACTGTATCGCTATCTTTAAAACAGTCCTTTGGATAGAAAACCGTAAAACCAGACATTCCCGTATAAAATATTTTAATTATATTTTATCACCACTAAAAGCGTGTAAATGAAAAACTGGTTTCGTTGCTTTATGCAATCGTAAAAAACTTGTCCCCGTGCTATGGAGAGGACGAAGCTTTTGATGGGTGTGCATTGTTGAGATTTCATTAAGACTTTTTTATGTCTTTGTAATCCTAATGAATGTTTGATTCGGTTTATTTTGGAATTAAAATAAAAACCTTTTTAATGAACGCTGTGAAGACATATACTGATAATATAAATAACAATATTTTTTTCACACCAATTATTCTAGCCTAAAGTAAGCACTGTAAGACTTGTACTTATTAGCTACATAGATATGCAATATTCAAATAGAATACATTCAAATACCCATGACTCAGCTACAAATGCTAGTATTCGTAACACAAACATCTACCCCTTCCGGGACTCGAACTCTAGACAGCTGTTGTGAAAGGCAGAGTCGCTACCGTTGCACTAAACGGTCGAAAATTGAATGTGAATGTAATACTATTTCTTTTTATTTAAGCAAATTTTCTAAAATATATTTTTCATATGAGTGTCATTATTACATGTCATGCACAAATTGTTAAGAGGTATATAAGTTTACTTAATGTGTCTCAATTTTTAAAGAAAAAATAATAATTCATTTACGTAGAATTAAGAATTATTTAAGAATGAATAAATGAGGCTTAATTCATTGCTCTTTATATAACTTTTTGTCAAATAAGAATGACATATTAAAGCTTATGTGATTACAAAACGTTACTTAAAGTAACGTATGCACTTACTTGTAAAAAACCTAATTTAATTTCGATAAAAATCTACAGTTACTACCACGAAAGAAATAGTCATGCTTTTATAGTTTTCGAGTTTAATTTTTTTATAGAAATCAAAAAATGTTTAAATAACAAAAAAATATCATAATTTCAAAGTTGTTTCTTTTTTATCGATTTTTAAATACTTGTCAAATTATCACATTCGGTGTTGTCTGTAGTATTTACCTAGAATATGAAGAGATGGCGCTGATATTCAAATCAAGAAACACGTCTGATTCGTGACTGAAACTTCGTAGTTTTTTTTTAATTTCCTTAAGTTAACTGACAAAAAATAAAATAAAAGCAACACGTTATCTGAATAGTATATCAAGTTAAAAGAAAAAAAATATAGTTTCTATTAAACCTAACTAATATTTTCCAAGACCTATAAAGTTACTCAGGGTTATAACATTAACATGATCCAGCAAATGAGCTGACAGGATGTAATTAACTATATCCTCGAGAGCCCGTCTCAGAAAACTAATTAAAAGTACGAGGAACGCTAAATTTTCTCTTTGTTGTCTAATTCTATATTCATTGAGAGTTTCAAGGAACAACGCCGTTTTTAACACGTCTTAGTTTTATAATATCTCTAAGTCATCGTAAGATTAAGTATTTATGACACTGAGCTTCTTCAGAAGTTAACAATTAATTTTTTCTTAAATTTGTCGTTTGTTGCAATGTTCAAGGATACTTCTTAAAACAGGTACTTGTTGACTTTGTTGTAATCAACGATGTAATGAAACCATAACACTACTATTATTGTGATAACAGAATAATTTTGTTTTTTTGTGGGTAATGTATGGTGACGACGTATAATATTGTAAATGTCGTTACTTTTGTAAAAGCTGACGAGTTTCTTGCGCCCATTCTTCTTGATAGTAAAAAGACGTCCTAAATGGCTGGTGGTTAAATGTTGAACGATTCAAAACAACTTATTTTAAATGAATAAAGTTATTTTTCATTTTCAATTTCAAACTTTTTCTGTGCTACTCCAGGATAACAATGACGGAATCATAACCGATTTTCATAGTAACGCTACTCCGGGTTTAACCCCGACTGGGTCATTGAAGAAAACTTACTTTTCTATGTTGGGTCGGGTTTGGATATTGTGGTATATTCGTATATTAAAAAAAATAATATTAGAAAAAGTACATACATTATTCTGAACCTAAGATAGCAAGCTAAAGCACTTGTGTTATGGAATTCGGAAATAATGACGGTACCACAACACTTACACACGAGCTAATATAGATCATCAAATAAACAGACAAGAGAATTATTTCACGTTTAAAAAAAAATACAGGATATATCAGTTGGAATTAATTCCTTAAGGAGAGAACCGAATAAATAAAGTAAAACAAAGACAATGGGGGCAAAGAGTAATGATCCTGAACAGTTTCGATGAATGTCTTATTTCAGGACTTGGATATCTAAAGAGCTGTTAAAACCTTCATGTATATTTTGAATTTTGCTTATAAATAGTAAGAAGTGAATTTCATTGAAGATTTTGTAGTTACTAAAGGTAAATTGTGTGATTTTAAATATTAGTAAAAGCGTAGTGATAAAAAGGATGAAGCTTTTTTCATTTACTTTGGCATTAAACAGTAACGTTAAACGTTAAAGGTGGCATACGAAAATATTATTTAAAGTACGATCTACAGTGTCCAATACATATATGTATATATATGTATGTATTGGACACTATGTGTGTGTGTATTGGATACTGTAGATATATATGTGTATATAAATTAATCCCGAGACAGTGTTTGTCGGCGATGAACTCCGAAACTACTCAACTAAGTTTGATGATTTTTTTGTGTGTGAAGTGAAAACTTCTTTAGCATCGTTGTGATCTGATAATCTGATGAGTAATCTGATTGTATACGTGTACATATTATTTTCGTTTATTATTTTGCTGGATTTGTTCCAACTTAGGACAAAGGATAGATTTCATTTTCATTTATAACACAGTGTATAACACACGTGTGGCCGGTTAAGCTAGTTATAATATATAAAAAATGGGTGAGTTTCTTGCGCCCGTTTCTAGGACGTCCTAAAATGATGCAGGTAAAAAAATCGATTATTTACAAGTGTGTTTGAGTAAAGTTGAATATTATTTCTTTTTGAACTGATCTACATTCAGTGTGATGTAGAAGAAAGGAGTAAAATTCAATATAATGGGCAAAGCGATTTAATCTGATTAATATAACAGGTCCACGGCCACTACTATCGTGAATACTAGTACTGCTCGAAAATTATAAGTAAGGTTTGTGTTATAGGTACTAGAGTAATGGACTCAGGTACAAATAATAAAAAAATGCATTTATTCTAGTAATCTTATAACAACATTTGGCTGAGTCATTCCCTGTAAGTAATCAAAAGATACTTGTGTTGGGATTGACCCGCTACTTCCTTTGTGGACAACAGTAGATCACAAATATAATAACAATATAAAACAAAACAAAATTTTAGAAACTGAATTTCATTATATAAAAATAGGTAAAAAAACTTTTTAAGTTAAACGGTTTTATGTTAAACATACATTGCAATGTTTAAGATAAATGTACTAAAAACCAAAAAATAAAAAATAAAATCGATACAGTCGTGGGAATTAAAAAACATATGCATAGACTAGACTAAAATAAAACCGTGGGGCACGTCAATTGTCTACAATCGTTGATTAAAATGTTTGTTTTAATTTTGTTTTTATTGTAGACAATTGACGTGCCCCACGGTTTTATTTTAGTCTAGTCTATGCATATGTTTATAATTCCCACGACTGTATCTATTTTTTTTTTTTTTGGTTTTTAGTACATTTATCTTAAACATTGCGATGTATGTTTAACATAAAACCGTTTAACTTAAAAAGTTTTTTTACCTATTTTTATTTTCTAGTTTTTAGTTTTTATTTCGCATTCTGTTTAATTCATTTAGTGCTTCATTATTGCAAGGTTTCTTGCCCGTTAGTTTATTGCAGTCCAACTCCTCTATACGTAGTTAAGTTATCCGCCATTTTGTAGAGGCCGCCATCTTGGATTTTAATTTTATATAGTACATTGTATTCTACTGGTTGAGCACTTTCATTTGATACCCATATTGATGGGATTGATAAAACCTAAGTTATCCGCCATTTTGTAGCGGCCGCCATCTTGGATTTCAATTTTTAAAGTATATTGTATTCTGCTTGTTGAGCCCTTTAATTTGATACCCATATTGATGGGATTGATAAAACCTACGTTATCCGCCATTTTGTAGCGGCGGCCATCTTGAATGTATAATGATAATGAATAAACATAATTGTATTGTCACCAAAACTCAAAGTGTATACAAAATTTCAGATTAATCGGTTGACGGGAAGAGGGTGAAATTTGAATTACTAAATTTGACCCAAGAATAAATAATAAAACAAACGGGGTGAGCTAAATAAAACCGTTTAATAAAGAAGAATTTCAAGTTATGCATTTCAAGTTATTCTTGTCAGAATGTAGCTGTGAAGTGATGTTTTTGTTAGAATGATTTGTTTAGATGTAATTGTGTGTGTGTGTGTGTGCTGTCCGTGTGTAGTTGCGTGTGTGTGAGTGTGTGTTCGCTCGCGTGGGTGTGTGTGTAGTTAGACAATGCTAATTAAAAGAGTTTCGACTTCATCGTAAGTAAGTGTCCCTAACCATAGCGTTAGACATTTTTTGCACTTGCACGAGCACCAATGCTCGTATTCATCACACAAACATCTGCCTCTTTTGGGACTTGAACCCAGGACTCTCGATGCGAAAGGCAGGATGGCTACCGTTGCACCAAACGGTCGCCAAATAAATTACCTATGAGCAAAGATTTAGAGGATAATGTTTGGAGTAGTAGTAGCAGTCTAGAGTATTATTTTTAAGTTTGTTTAAGGTTTTCTTGGTAGATGAAGTTGTTATAACATAACAGTTAAGTATACTTTTCTAATAAATTTATAATTTGGTTCTTACACTTCCGCACTCAGTACACGTTTAATTAAAACAATTTATTTAGGGTATTTTGCGCATTATTTATTTATAGTCCTGACGTTTCGACTCTTTTACACAGTCGTCATATATTTTCCGGTCACGTTCCTAATTGATAAACGTTGCCCAATTAAAATATTGTGAAGGTAGTAGAAAATATTTGAGACCATTGCCCTGCCAACCCTGTGATCACGGCTCCTAAAAATATATAGATAATAATATGTTTTAACCACTCTATATGAGGTCGACGTTCCTTTCCCAGTGTCCTGTCCAATCAGATGTGGCCAGATAAGGCACAGACAGGTTTGGCTCGTAGTTTTTCTTCTCTTATTTATTAGACTGACAGACAGACAAATGTGGGCTAGCGTACAAATGGGTACGTTTTTTTTTCTCATCTTATGGGGTTTGTGTAGGTTGAGTGAATTATCTCGCTCCAGTTAAATTCACAATTTACTTTCAATGCATTTTTAAGTGGATGTTTTAGAGATATAATGAGAAGCTTAATGCAGTTACCGCGTTCGGGCTGCAATTACGAATGTTAAGCAACTTTCGCAGTTTCCGATAGTTGGATGGGTGACCATTTTTTTTTTTTTGTGGGCATGGCATGTTAAATCCTGCTTTGTGGGCCTTATTTCATGGAGTTTTCATTTAAGTTATTTTAAGTGAATTTACTCTATTTAGGCAAAAAAAATACCTATTGTTTATAACACTTTAATTTTTTATTGTTATCTGATCTTTTGTTAGTAGTATAGTCACCGTATGTAATCTTTTATAGTTAATTCCCCACATCAAGATTACTACAATACAGGCCTAGCTTAGTGTCGAAATTTTTGTTTTAAGAAACCGACTGTAAGACTTTTCGTGAATAAAGAATTATTATTTTTATATATTTCATTAATGCTTTATATTTATATGATAAATTATTTTAAAAGAAACTTGACTCAGCTCATAACTAAATTCTCAGGCGGAATTCGAACCTCTTTGGATGTCCGATCCATTGCTTTCCGTCTGAGAATTTACTTGTGAGTCGAGTAGATTCCTTCTATGAAAATAACTTAATTATTACTATTAAAAGGAAACGCCGGTACATTGCCATGAAGATCTTAATAAAAACTTTTATATGTGTAGTGATCACATCGCAATATAAAAGCAATAAAACATACTATAGTTACATTCCATACGTGTAAACAAATTGTTGTACAAAAGGAAACAAAACCCACCCACAGACCACTTAAATCACCCCAAGCATCTGGTTCTGAATTAAACATGCTGAGAACACCGCAACTTGACGGTCAGCCAGGCGGTCAACCAAATGGGCCTTGTGGCAAAGGGTTTCTTCTTGCACAATATTTACTGTTCTCAGACCAAATTTTCCGTAAGAAATTGAGTGGTCACTCATTTGCAACTCTATTTGGACGACATAAGGACGGTAAGTGGCAAAGGAAGTCTTTCAATCAGGTACCGTTTGTGAATATCCGATGAGAGATGTTGCTATGAATGTTGATGATTCTTTGTTGAAAATATGGTAAGTTTACTCAAGATTTTTATATAGGCACTCTCATACACAAATTCTTATTCTTTACACAACTATGCACACCCTTTTTCACTATACTTACTAAAATAAACATATATTCATAAATATACTGACGATTGTAGGTGAAAGTAAGAATTGTAATTTAGTATAATTTTTTTGGCCTAATCATCTGTCTCTTTAATAACGTCTCACCAAATTTTGGAAATTGTATAATTAGTTATAAATTATTGGTTATGTATTCTATCTCTATCTGTTTGAGCTGAGTGGGTCTTGACTATGGAGACCTGGTGACCTTTAATACAGGTTTAGTACCTATCACAGGCACTAGCGACCCGCATCCAAATTTGGACATGTTGTTCCTAGGCATATTTTCTAAATTTTATAATATGTACTTTTTTGGTATGTGGTGAGAAACAAAGGATTATTATTATTTGTTACAGAGATAAAACTTATAATATAACAACAGTGATAATGTGTATATTTGCTTGGATACTAGGTATGTAAGTAATTGACGTCTTATATAGAATCAAACATTATGAATGTGCAATCTTTATGTTATATGGACAAAAGTAGAAAAGAACTCAAAATACAACAATAATAACATTGTGTCACCTTTGAATTATACTCAGAAATATGTCAAACAACTGAAACTACAATCTAAAATCCAGTAGGGAAAATAAATTATGTGGAAAATGCCTCACTCCCTTATTCCGAAATAGAACTTTAAAATTACAATCGACATATTTGAATTTCAAGAACCCCTTAATCCTCGATCTTCTCCGTTCAAATATGGGGTATTGTCTCCTGATCGATTGTATTCTGAATACATTACGTTTACAGCGACACGTCCTCGCAAATGCAATAAAATCTTTATGGCTATTGCCTCACATAGCTTCTTTATGCTTCTGTGATCACATACGTGGAAGAAAGGTGCATTTCTAGGAACACCATATATTTAGAAGAAAAATAATTATCTACATCATCACTTATAATATATGGACTCAGTGTAATCCCTGACACACCTTGGTAGTGAATTTTCTCTTGATTATTAATTGGTTTTTCTACAAATAAACTATGACATGATATGTATCTGTACAATTAAATATTGCACAAAAATTTATTAATTAAGTAGTTATTTTTGTTTGGTCATGGTATCCCTGATTTAAGAGAATAAAATTTACTACTACAGTACTCTCAATATTAAGCTTTCTTCCCTTTGGTATATGTCCCTATGAACATCACTTCTATGTTGAAAAGTAAAATTTTATTTGTAGAAATACAGATTAGACAGAGATCCAGTTTGTTTTATTATACAGTATCAAATTAAAGTTTTTGATATTATGTAATACTCTATATCCAAGTCATGAAAATGTATCGAAATATTTAATTGTATAGTATCCAACGCTTAATTAAAAACCAGGCATCAAATAGCGATTTTACCACTTACGATTTGAAAAGTTAGGCGTTTTCTGCTCTATTTATTTATGACTAGCTTTCCGCCCGCGGCTTCGCCCGCGTGGAATTCGGTTATATTGCGGTATAAAGCACAACTATAAGAAAACTTCTTATTCCCACGGAAAAATCTAAGAAGCGCGATGTAACGCTGGATACAATTAGTTGTTAAACCAAAACTGAATGGTACACTATATTATATGTTTTCCCTTGTGGAGCAAAAACATGCAGATTTTGGGCACTGGAAACCCGGGAACACGCTACATAGAGCTGACCATGCGAAAAACAATGTTTTTCCAAGTGTACTCCAGCAACCCTTAGAGTTTGGCCTTGTGCTTTATTAATGGTCATTGCAAATGAAACCCTTATAGGAAATTGTAGTCTTTTAAATTGAAATGGGAGGTCTGTTGGAATAATCGGAATCCGAGGAATGAGTCATTTAGTGAATCATTTAGCTTCAAAATTTACATGTTCATATTCGTTTGCAACATATAAGTAGATGTAAAAAAAACAGTTTAGACGATAAAACAAATTGTACGTCATCCCTCGGGAATTCCTCATTTTCGGGGATTCATTATCGTATCATTTAGCTTCTAAATTTACATGTTTATATTCGTTTGCAATATTTTACCTTGTTTTAAACGACACACAGCGCCATTTACAATCCATCCATCAAGCAAACAATATTTTTGTTTTTCCTCGGGAATATCAATTTTTTCCAGGATAAAAAGTACCCTATTATTTAATCCGGACTTTTATCTTTACGTCTGCAAAATTTCAAAGTAATCGGTTCAGTAGTTACGGTGTGAAAGCGGAACAAACAAACAAACAAACAAACAAACAAACTCACTTTCCGATTTATAATATTAGTAAGGATAAGATAGTCCCTAGTAATTTTAGAATAGTTTCGCAAGATTGATTATATTAAGTCTGTACAACATGCCATTTTAGTTCTACCACTCCCAATATCAGTGTCACCTACGTGCAAGCCCATCAAACGAGGAGCTATAGTTTATAGCCGGCGCTCCGTAAATCGATCGTTTATTCAAAGCAGGTGATTCCCCTCCAAGTTTTATGCGTTCCCTTGTTGATAGCAGAACGATGCATGAAACTAATTTGGAAATTGAATTGTTCTTGATCGTAAAAAGATGTCTCATAAAATTCTCCAAGTAATTTTCTCGTTTACTTTTAAAAGCGTTTACAAACCGTATAAATTCATATTGATCAATTGAAATACTTTTTTACTGTAATAAACCTCTTTAAAACACATTTTGCCAATATCAGATTTACAAGGACAATCAAGCTAATTTCTCTTGACTGTGATTCCTCTAATGAATAATCTGAGTGACGTCAAGAGGAATGAACGACCTAATTTGCCTCCTGCTGTTCAAAAGCCGAAACGTGACTTTTTCGGGAACTCACTTGGTGAAGATGGGAGAATTTCATGTCGTCGTCCACGTAGGACGATAATTATGGACATTTGCAAAAAGATAAAAGATTCAAGACATCTCTTTGACGATTCAAACCACTTAAAATGAACAAGCTACGTTAAATTCCAAATCTTTCTACATTTCCTAAACTATAAAGTCAAATAAAATTTAAACTGCTTCAAAGTTCGTAGAATTTTATGTATTTAAAAAGCATAGTTATCTTGTTATTTTTTTCAAATTACCTGTTTTATTTGAAATCATTATCATTTGGAATACATTTGCCCTGAAGGCGGGATTTAAACTTCGCATATCTGGACTGATAACTTTTACACTGTCAAACTTGGTGATGCTATCATATTTTTTCATATCTTGTTAAGTTAGTTTGATCAATTCTTAAAATATCACTCATATATGATAAAAAGGATTCAAAAATATTCAGGTATAAATAAGTAATTTCAGAGTTGATTTATTTCTTTTCCTTTCAGAGTTGATTTCTTTCTAATAGCCATTAAAGCATGTTAATATGTTTCTGTCATTTTTTACTCAATATCAGATAGCTATAGCAAATACGCACTACACACTGTTTAATAATTATATACCTATATTAATATTATGGATAATTTTGTTATTTGATCAATTGAACTCCAGTAATTGATAATAGTGATGGGAATGATAACGTATAATAATAATTTTATACGTTATCACGTATAAAATTATAATTATCTTATTGATTTTTTTCAAGATGAAATTAATTATATTATTTTATGGCATGTTTTTATAACAAAATTAATATGATAATTATTTAATATCACCAACTCTTTTACGTGGTCTTCTGGGCAAATGTACCATTGAGCTGTGGTCTTTCGGTGCTGCTACAGTACACAGCGATCCTGCCTTTTCTACCGACGGTCCTGGGTTCGGACCCGGAAGGGGCAGATGTTTGTATGATGAATACGCACATTTGTACCTGAGTCATGGGTGTTTATATATTTCTATGAATATTACATATCTATGTATCATATATTATGTATTTCTATCGGTTACCCTAGTATCCATAACACAAGGCTTACAGTGCTTACTTTGGGCTAGGCTAATTGGTGTGAATGTAAGAAAATATTTATTTATTTAGTTAAATATTAAAATTATAAATGCACCAAATACTACTAGGCGTTTTTTATTGATGATTCTTTTGAAATTAGTATGGAATAAAAAAGAAAAATAAAAGAGAGATCTCCTTGGTCATCCCTAAAAATGAAAGCAATCGGGTGACTTGTCTCTTCAAGATGTAATTTAGTCCTTACGGTCTTAAGGAAGGTCCTCTCATTTTTGTATAAGGAGTACAAGAGTCAAGGGTGGAAGGAAACTGTATTACATGGGGGTCGCATTCCACAGATTACGGCGATGTCTCCTTGATACTTTTACAGAGTGACAGAAATCATAATAGAGATACTGGAAATGTTTTTATTTTTTCTTTTATTTAATTTAATTTAACAAAGTGTCACTATGTTAAGTAACAAAGGAATTTAAATCTATGTTAATATATAATATTTTAATCATAGTTTTTGTTTTGGAAACTAAAGTCGTTGCAAAAAAAAAAAGTTACATAATTGCATCACTAATTAACTAACTTAAAATTTATTAGAAGGTAATATCGGATACGTGGTTGTTTTTTATAAACATATTTTAAATCTTAAAGCAATTTGGCATTGTAAATGCAACAATATATATATAAAAAAAAAAAAAAAAAAATACATACATACATACATATTTCCTACATTCACACCAATTAGCCTAGCCCAAAGTAAGCACTATAAGGCTTGTATTATGGATACTAGGGTAACGGATAGACATACATATATGATACATAGATATGTATCATATATATTTTTTTACTAATATGCGACTAATGTTACTTTTCATTTACGACACCCTAAGTTAATATAATAATTAAAAATAATTATATAATATTAGATAACATCACATATATCTACATTATAATATGACAATGCTCTGCGTGTGTGTGTGTGTGTTTGTTACCATACCAGCAACGCGTGGCCGGTTTAGCTAGTTGTTTTAAACCCAAGTTAATTAGCTAAAGCACTTGTGCTATGGAATTCAGAAGCAAAGCTGGTTACACAATATTGAAACCTGAGCTAATATAGAACAGTTCGTTTTATAGAACTGTTTTTTATGTTCGAACTATGAAAACTAGTATGCGAGCAACTTGACCACGGAAGTCGTTTAAGCATGGAGGGTAGACGATTTATTTTCTGTTGCTATCAATAATTGTTTCAATTTTAATAAGCAATTACCTACATATAGTAAGTAGCAATAATGTGTTTTGAGAATCAATTATTAAAATTTAAAGAAATTCTCCATACATTAACAAATTAAAACAAATATTTTGATTCATAGTTATATTTTTGGTTTTACAAACATTTAAAATTCTGCGTTAGAGCTATTCTACTAGCCAGACATGAATAATCTATATGGTAATTGATATTATTAAGAATTTCGTTAAAATAATGTAAAAACCCAAAGAATCTGAAATAGTAATTTTTTGGTGATCCACGCAAAGATTGGTCTATACGAAAGTAACTTTAGCCTCGCATTTATAGGTCGAACACGTTATTAATCACGCCAAAATAATGCAACATTTTTTATTAAATGTATATATAAATATTTGTTTTTTTATAAAAAAATCTTTTTCTTAATTATTGCAAGAAAAACATGTGCTAGGCGGACCTACTTCCCTCACTATTCGGGCTAGTGCTCATATAATTGAGCTACGGAGCCCTTGACAGAATTAGTTCAAGTACAACTCGGTTACAATATCTGTGGACCTCGCTGGAATGTCAAGCCCCCTCCCCGTTCTCTTGAAAAAGAATAAAAATATAAAAGAATAAAAGAGTAAATGTATAATATATTTTATTTATAGTTCATAATTATTATTGTTTACAAAACTATCCCCATGATGCTTGTTTTGTGCACCGTACCTAAGCGCTGACGTGACGTCATCAGGTCCACAGATATTGTAACCGGGTTGTATTTCTTAAGATGATGCCAGCACCGTCTCTTTATTATCTAGGTTTTATCATTAAGTGTAAAATTTAACAAGTTTCAATCAATCTATAATGAAAAAACAGCTATTTTATTACTAGCTGCCCCGCCACGCGTTGCTGTGATTCAGTTATTATTATTTGCATTTTTTTTACTATAATTAAAAATGAATCTTATCTTATGTCTTAAGTTGGAACAAATCCAGCAAAATAAAAAAAAAATACCAGATTGGTTTGAGTAGTTTCGGAGTTCATCGCGGTCAAACACTGTGACAGGGAATTTTTATATTTGGATATATTTTTAAGCATTTAACTTCAAAATTAAAAGAAAACGTTAAAAACTATATATTACACAAAAAAATATTTTCTCTTTCCTTCTACAATTATGTTGCTTCTGCATTCTCGACATCAACGTTTCCCATATTGGTGTAGGGTGTCCGCAATTTGCCTCAATAACCGAGCCAGTCCCGGGTACTTATCGAGCCTCGCGCAATTTATTATTTGGGGATACTCGAGCTAGCTTGAGTGGCATTTCGCGTTACAGACCGTAATGAAGGAAAATAAAAGTAAATCTTCGTTGGAATGCAAGCAGTAAACGGTAAAATTGACTTGATTATATAGATTGTACAGAGGTTAGTATACAATAAATATTAAACAAATACGTTGTTTTATGACTAAACAATGTTTTTTCTTACATTCACACCAATTAGCCTAGCCCAAAGAGAGCACTGTAAGGCTTGTGTTATGAATACTAGTGTTCATCTTAGTGTCATTTTAATATATATATCCGTAACCCTAGGGTAACGTATATATATATATATATATATATATATATTAAAATGATACTAAGATGAAAGTGAAATATGTATCAATACCTATAAATCAGGTATAAATGTCCGTATTCATCACACTTAAATCAGCCCCTTCGGAAACTCAAACACAGGAGTGTCGGTGCTGAGGGTACCTGCAAAAAATAAACAATATCATTATTTCAGACTAGCACACCTGCACATTTTGTTAGTATAGTTAATTATAATTCTATTCGTACTGTACAGAATACTTAGAATTTAATTTGGTATCTGTAATTCATTTCGACGATCCTGCCTTTCGCACTGACACTCCTGTGTAAGAATTTCTTGAAGGGGCAAATATTTCTGTGATAAGTAGGAGCATTTGTCATTCATTCAGTCGTTAATATCTATATATCTGTTTATATATATAGAAATTCCCTGTCACAGTGTTAGACCACAATGAACTCCGAAACTACTCAACCGACATTGATGCTAGATTTGTTCCCATTTAGGATATAGGATAGGTTTCATAACTGAGTCACAGCAACGTGTGGCCAGGTCAGTTAGTATATGTTAGTATGTGAATATTATATATCTATGTATCATATATGTCTATAGATTACCCTAGTATCTATAACATACGCCGCTCATGCCCCCACCAATCGCGCTTTACGTTTGATCGGAGATATCATCGCTCATGACTGTACTATTGACTTATTTGCTGATCATCCTAGTGTAATAATTAGTAAAAAATTGACATTGCTTATTTTATTTTATTATTTTATTGACACTTTTAAATTTATAATGGTAACACCTTATTGGCATGGCATGGTTTTTTTATGTAAAATATTTTATAATTAATTAGTTATTTTAAAGTTTGACTAATATAATAACTCTAAGTTATAAGCGTTTTGGATGATAACATCTGTTAGCATGTAAGGAAATTGTAATAAATAAATAAATGAATAACACAAGGCTAACAATATTTTCATGCTTGGCTAATTGGTGTGAATGTAACAAATATTATTATGAAATCCTCTTTCAAACTTCCTAATAAAAAATCAAGAATTGCCAATTGAAAAATCCCCTCAAGTTGATTGCCAAATTGGTTTCAACTTTTTGCACCATCAGTGAAACTAATGCGACTGGATTGATTCAAACTATTCCCTTTAATTGCATTCTCGCTGTAGTAATTAGTTTCCGACGGTGGAGTTAAGCGTTGCTAGTAAAAATCTTGTTACTTGCAGTGGGGAGCAGGTGATGTCAGATTGCGCTGCATCATGTGGGGATAGCTAAAAATAAAAAATGAAATTGAAGAAAAAAGTTGGCTAGTTTTACATATGAAACTGCAAATGGAGGTGACCTAACTTGAAAAGAGGTTGTGGTTTAAAAAGTTACGTGCTGGATTATTTTTAACACTTTATTTATTTATTATTTTGTTTAATTACTTATTTTGTTTAACTACGTTTATTAACACGATAGTTTATAGATTAAAAAGTGTGTGTGTCAGCTTCGATGCACGAATGGAGTTCACTCCTTAAAAACAAGTACAGAAAATAATAAATCAAAACTTTAAAATAAAAGTGAAAAGTGCACATGATAGGTTACGCATCAAAAACGTAACGCAATCACAAAATTTTACTCTTTTTTTTTAAATAAAAAAAAATATCATAGACATGGAAGTTTTAATCCATATAATTATCATTTTTTTTACATGAATTTAGTTCTTACACATAACACATTTAAATAAAATATTTTTTTAAATAATAAGCATAGCACAGCATACGATATTTGCGCATAATTGATATTTAATCCTGATGTTTGGACTCGTTCACACGAGCCATTCGGTCGTAATCCGTGATCACGGATAAAAAAAGTATTTAAGAGAACTATCGCAGCTTCCAAACTGTCGTGGCTGTATTAGTTTCACTACTTCAATCAAGGGGTTGGTTGGAACAATGTGCGTGGATAATGGGAACGTAATCTAGTTAACCGTCATCGGATGATCGCCGATGACTGAAGGAAAATGGCGTCGTAATCACTTTACTGTCTGGGCTGGTTGTACTTCGGTATTATTATGAAGTTGATTTCTGATCTTGGAATTCTTAATTTTTACTTTGTTATTAAAGCGTTTTATTTTTAAATAAGTATAAATCGAGCTATTAATTGATTCAATAATAACATAATCTTTATATATATAATTCTACTTTACGTGTTTATGTCACTGAACTCCTCCTAAACGGCTAGACCAAATTGATTGAATCTTTCCTGGATGGTTTAGATTCACAAATCAACCCGGTAGATGACGCTGCAGTCGGCACAGCAACGCGTGGCTGGCTCAGCTAGTTAAGATAAACTTTCATTTATTCACAACAGTTAGCCTAGCTCAAAGTAAGCACTGTAAGGCTTATGTTATGGATACTAGGGTAACGGATAGACATACAAATATGATACATAGATATGTAATATTCATAGAATGATATATAAATACCTATGACTTAGGTACAAATGCCTGTATTCATCATACAAACATTTGCTCATTCCAGGACTCGAACCCAGGACTATCGTTGCGAAAGGCAGGATCGCTACCGTTGCACCAAACGGTTAATAACAAGGAGGTGTGCTTTCGAAACCCGTCTGACACATCAGATTAATTGAACTTTCTCTTGTAAATAAATTAATTTCTGTATAGCTTTTTGTATCAAATTTTATATTCCAAAAAACCTCATTTAACCTAAATGAAAGTAATTAATTGATTAGCGTCGCTTGTAAAAGATTTCACAAGAATGAAAAGAGCTTATTTTTAACAATGGCGTTTCTCTTATAACAGAATATTAACGCCGAATCGTTTTTCAATATAATGATACAAAATTAACAACTTGAACAAACATATTGTTTGAATCTATCTAATGACATAACGATTTTAAAATTACCACCGAAAAAGCAATATAACTTATTTAAGTATCACACCTATAATTTTACACCATCAAAAACTTTTGAAATATCATTAAAAACCCTATTGTTTGGAACTTAGACTTCAATTTCGTTAATACCTTAATCTAATGAAAAGCAGTAATGACTTTATTTCGTGTACGAACGCGGAACTTCAGAAATGTGTAATGATCTCATCACCAAGTTTTAATTTAAACTAACATAGATGGCGCTTTGATGACACATCATTATCTTGTCGGGGGGTTTGATAGAAAGCAATTTCCAATGACACAGAAAAAGTACCAATTAAAAACCAATAAATAAATTCCTTTTAAAAGTCGACGTGTATAATTTTAAGTTATTTCCTGAATTGAAAAAAAGTTTAAATTATATTTAAAACTTTTTTAAGTTTGCTACGGAACATGTTATCTTTTAACGAAAATACTTAATTTTGCTTTATCACGATCAAAAAGTAAAGTTACTTTAATTTAAAAAACTTTTGTTAAGTTTTCCACGTAACATGTTATTTTTTAAGAAAATACTTGATTTTAATTTTTACAAATCAGAACGTACTTCATAAGTTTGTAATAGCTGTCAGATACCTTGCCTAAATTGAGTCATTAATATGGAAAGTTATCAAACTATGTCGCATTTTATCTTATTAAAATTAGTATCTTATTAAAGTTATCTCATTAAAATACTATAGCAAGTCGAACATGGCTAAAATTATAGATAGACATCCTTAATTATAGCATTAAAAAAAAGACTTAATTTTGTTCTGACGTTGTCACTCCTTTATAGAAGCCGTAATAACAGAATGACTAAGGTAATGTTTGTCGCACATGTACCACTCCACAATATTTTGATCGGGCACGTGCCTTACTGTTAAATATAAACAAATTAAATTGTTTGAACATAATTAGTTATTTTATTATATCTACGATTACTGTAAACTATCGCCAATTCGGAAATTAGGGGACATTTCTGAGGGATCTGACTAAAGAAACACGGACAGGGGGATCTTCATCTTAAATTTATTATTAACAAAAAGAGCTCACTAAGACACTAGGTCTTGAAGTTTATTTTTGTTTGAGATGTTATTTTATTAATGACTAGCTGACCCAGCCACGCGTTGCTGTGGCACAGTAATTTTATTTTTCTAAAATGTTTTTTTTTTCTAAAATAAAAGTAGACTAAATTATTCCTTATTACATCAGCTACCTGGCAATAAAAGTCCCGTCAAAATCAGTCCAGCCATTTCAGAGATTAACCGGAACAAACAGACAGACAAAAATTGTAAAAAAAAATATTTTGGTGTATGTACCGTATATATATTCATATGCATGTAGTAAAAAAAACGGTTATTTCAATATTACAAACAGACACTCCAATTTTATTTATATGTATAGATGGGATCGCAAGCATGTGAAATCCTCAATAAATAAGCCTTGTTTAGCAGTTCCGATTGTTTCATCGGACCACCAGACTTACAAATAGGTGCCACCTTATGATTGATATACCAAAGTGTTGCACTAAGCGATTTGATTCGAATTTTGTGATCCATACCGCTAAACAGTGGAACTCCTTGATATCATCATCATTTAGATCGTTACCTGGGTTCGAGTACCATGAAGGGCAGATGTTTGTATGATGAATACGAGCATTTGTACCTGAGTCGTAGGAATTTGTATATATTTCCTTGAATATCTATCTATGTATCATATATGTATGTATGTCTATCCGTTATTATGGTATCTATAACATAAGCCTTACAGTGCTTACTTTGGGCTATGCTAATCGGTGTAAATGTAAGAAATATTATTCAAATTCAAATTCAAATTAATTTATTTGCAAAATATGGGTACATTGAGCAGGTCTTAAAAGTTATTAGAACGCCACATTTAACCAAAATGGTGTGCAAATATAAAATAAAAGAAAATAATCTTACTATATAACAAAATACTACTTAAACAAATCACAAATTGAAATCTAATTATATTAAAATAACTTACATCATAATTATTATTATTATAACTTTAGAAATCAAGTAATCTTTATTATCATTTAAGCAGATATACACATCCGTGTATGTGCTTCACTCGACTCTACATTGTCCATGTCGGTACACAGAGCAGCAATCTGTGTAAGTACACAAAGGAATTAGTCTGCGTCGGCCTATCAGCGAGACAATTATTTTCAGCTCGACCGTGTGTTGGGGCCCTTCTGTCGAAACGCATCATTGGTGTAAAGGTTACAGTTATGCAAAAGAAAACCAAAAAAATTACATTTTTAATGGCTGTTACATAGACTCCTCTTAAAGATAAAGACAATATAAAAGATAAAATGCTTTTTATAAAATATAAGCATATTAGTAGTAAAGTAAACTGCAATGGCTTCGTAAGTCGTACGACGGGAGACCTTGTACCGAAAAAAAGCCTCAAGAAACTCGGCTAGAGCTATTTTATCTCTTTTTAATGTGTTACAGATTTTAAAAGATAAGAAAACTTGCTACTTTTTTTAAGAACATAAATTATCTAATTGCTTAGACACAATAGGTATTGTCATTTAAATATTTCTGAATATAAAGTATGCTTATATTATTGCTGCTATTTAGTAAAACGATGTTTTTTTTGGATATTCTAGTTGAAAGTATTGTGAAAATTGAGTTGAAAAAGATACGAATAAACAAAAAATAATTTTGCTATTTATAAAAGTTGGTTTTTTGTTATTTTATTAAGTACCTGCCTACCTATATTAACAGTACTAGTAGATATATTTACTTAAAGATATTTCTATTTTGAAAACATTTAATTTTTTTAAATCAAGTTAAAGTAAATAAGTAATTGACTACCAATTGGGTTTTAGAAATGTATTTCATCGATTTATATTTGGTTCATAATCTAATAAAATTTATTTATTGGTGTTTGCTTTGTACGAAATTATTTATTTGTAAAGTCAGTCATCAAAAATGTTTTCTAAAATTATCCTTTTTTTATTAATTCATAAAATAATATTATTTATACTTAGAAATGGTGTTGAATACTTAGACGCTTAATTGATGCAGTGTAATTTAATTAAAATACACTACTATTAACAGTTTGCATAACATCATCCGCTAGAGCGACCTAAATGCAAATCACTGATAATCCATTAGTGTGCATAGTGCAAGCAGCGACGGGTCGCTCCACTAGTGACCCTGACATGTTATTAATTAAACCATTTACATACGGCGACTGTGTGCATTGTGTACTCTATACCTTAATACAAAACTAAAAGAGTTTACTTTTAATTACTATTAGCGGACATTGTATCAGTAGTTTTGGCGAAATTAAATTAAGTACTATAAACAACACATCAAACTATACACTACAAAAATAATTCCTATTACAGAAGCATATCAAAAGGTCAAAGTAAAGCTTGTTGTGCTAGCGACTGTACATATAAAATCCAATAGGATCCATTTGTTAAATTGTTGCCAATTTTTTTGGCTCCTTCTTTGTACACGGTCTGCCGTCATAGAATTTACGAAGGGATTGAGTAACTTTTTAGTATTTGCTCAAAATAAGCATCGTAAATGCATTTGAAAATGCATATTATCTTAATCTAGCATGGATTCCCCTATTAAGAGTAGCGATTACAGCAGACCGCGTCAAATATAGATTAACATAATTTAGCGAAAACGGATGGCGAATGAAGAGGAAGGGTTTTTGGATGGTGACCGTGAACCAGAAGACGTTCCGTAGGTAGCCCACTACAAGAATTTCAAACTTGTTTCTTCAGAATTTTCGCAGCTTTATTTGGCATTATGTGTTCCAGTTTTTGGCTCGATTTGGAGAGAAGCTATTTAATACTTCTTTTTTTCCAGTTTGTATTTAATTATGGTATATATCTTTTCCAGTTTTGGTCCTGGGGCGGTTTGCATTTAAAATTATTTTGAATTGAAATTTATTTAGTAAATTATTATTTCTTTTTGGTATTTTTTTCACCTACAAGGTAGCCTAACGATCTGGTGAAGAACTCGGAGAGACGTCGGAAGCAACATAGCATTAATAATTGTGGAAATCATTGGGGCTTATGCGTAACTAGTTGTTACCCGTGATTTCATTCACGTGAAAATTTAGATGTGCGTCTACATATATGAGAAAATTGCCCACTCGATCTTGCTCCAATCGTATATAGTATCAGTATAATCTACCTAAAATTATGCAAAAACGTACTACTCCAAGCACTTGTAGTTTCCAAGATTGCGTGATGAGTGAGTGACCTTACGCTTTTATATATAACTGCCGGGCTGATTTGTGAAATGCAAAAAATAACATTGAAATCGGTCCAGTCGTTTAGGTGGAGTTCAGTGACATACACACGTACAGTAGAATTATATATATAAAGATAATTCTACTGTACGTGTAATATCTCACATCAGTATTATAATGGAAGTTGTAATACTGATGTGACATTGAATCATAGAAAGATATATAGATATTGCTTTTTGGAATAAATATACTTAATATAAAAAATGTGTGGAAAAATTCTCTTCAGCTGGGATTAATAATAATAATATTTCTAACATTCACATCAATTACCCTAGCCGAAAGTAAGCACTATAAGTCTTGTGTTATGGACACTAGATCAATTCCATGCTAGTGAGAGTTCATAGTTCGGAAAACCATTTGTGGTCTACTCAGGTCTTCTGTAATTACTTCCAGTATCATTAATCACCTTTACAACATCCTAAAGTTGTATTTTGAAAAACGTTGTATTTATGATGTCCATAAATACAACGCGGTGTATTATATTTTTAAATTGACATAATATATGGAAAACTCATAAATATTACAACTTTTGATGTAGCGGTTTCATTTTGGACCGTTTGGTGCAACGGTAGCGATCCTGCTTTTCACACCGACGGTTCTATGTTCTAATCCCGGTAGGAGCAGATGCATTTGTGATGAATACGAACATATTTACCTGAGACATGGATATTTATAGGGATTTCTTTAAATATTTAAATATCTATGTATCATATATGTATGTTTATCCGTTGCCCTAAACTCTTTAACAAAAGAACTTTGGGCTAGGTTTATTGGTGTGAATATAAGAATTATTATTATACTTGTGTTAACGTGAGATAGCCGCGATTTGATTGCTTTTATAAGAATAAATATTTCTTTATTTATTGTTTATTAACAGAGGTTTAAAAAAGAACTCTCTTTGTAACACGATAGAGTATATATCTCTAGTCAAAAGTTGATTCCATCCTTAACTTGAAAACTGCTGAATAAAGTGGCACCACTCATCAAAGTTCAGTCATTCGTCACTTCAAAATAATAGTAATTTATTTAGTCACACGAAATCTTATCAAACTTTTCCTAGTGCTAAAATGCTAGTGACGGGTTAAACAAAGTGAAACTAATAAGCTTGTTGGTAAACAAGCAAAAAAGACACTAACAAAATGTACGTAGAGCAAATAACTTTTAGAATAACCATTCAAAAATGAAAAAAATAATTTTAATATTTCGTCTGAGCCAAATGATGTCCACTGCTGGACAAAAGCCTCCTCAAGGATCTCCACAATTACTGGTCCTGCGCTGCACGCATCCAGGTGCATCCCGCGACCTTCACTAGAATTTTAATATTTAGTAGCAAAGATTTTTTGTATTTATTTATGTTGTGAAAACACTAAGGTGTAGCGAAAAAATCTCAACACGGCTTTGGATATTGCATATTAATGATGGAAAGCACAGCAGATAGGTACATTAAGTGTTCTAACATGTGGTAGGGAATTCGAACCGTACTGCAATAACTTCTCAATAAATAAATAAAAAAAAAGAAATACTGTGGTAGCAGTTTTTACCGCCACATCACATAGTGATACGGACGAAACCAAATAAGTGTGTCTGGCGTTTAAAAAGGGAAGTAATGCTATGTTGTGAGTAATTATTTTACCCGTTTTAATCATTATAAATAGTGAACCTTAATCTGAACCTGATCTTGTAAAGATAAGGAAACAGAAGCCTTTTTCTTTCTCCCCATGATTTACATGACCAATTCGATTCAACGTATATAAATAAAAATAGACACATATATAAATTTTATATACTAATGAAATATAGAACACAGATTCGTGCTCATACTTAACTAAATTTTATCACAAATGCGTAACCCACGCGATATAAATCGTTTGACGATTTAATATATATATATGGAAATTTGATTTTATAGCGCAATATTAAAAGCAAACATCTTCTTTTAGATTGGATATAGTAATATTTAATGTTATTCTTTTACCATTTTATAATAAATAGAACTGTTAAATACTTCACCCTGGCGCTGTATGCTTTAGAAGAAAGTACTAAAACAAATGAATGCAAAAATAACCAATTTTAAACACAAACGGACAACCATCCTTCACAATAAACAATAAATTGAAATAATTAAAACCCATACCTTTACCCCTTTCCTTACGTAGGTTTTTTATAAAATTCATTTTAACTTTTTGGGGAATTATTTGTGGAACTTTAGTCCAATGTAACATAGATTTAGATATAATAATAAATGATACAAAAATACGATCATCATTCGAAATCTTGTGTAAATAAATATCAATTTTTACGTAGAATATTTTATAAACAGGGTGTCAGAGAAAAAAGATGTTAATAGTAAAATATCCATAACTGACTGGTTAAAGGAACTGGATTATGATCAAACTGAGCAGTTACTATCACACTTATTTACATTTCTACCACACACACACAAACGCACACACTCATTCACACACACACACACACACACACACACACACACACACACAACACACACACACACACACACAACACACACACACACACATGCACATACATCCCATGGTAATGTTATAAATTAAGTTTAGTCTAAATTAGTTTGTAATGTTTTATTATGTCTTTTTAAAATAACGCCGAAAGAAAGAGGAGGTACCTAAACGGAGGCACCCTACCCTTGTCATGTACAACCTCTAATGAAAATAAAGAAATTTTGTTTTTTTTTTTAATTTTGAATTTTTGAATAGTGAAATTTTGATGTGACGTCAGTTTTTGTCCAGAAAGTAAAGACAACGCCTATTCTGGTCGTTTCTATAGCCTATGTTAGTTCCGCCCGCGGCAGTGTTGTGAGCAATCAGCCATTTTACTGCCCTTTGTCTTCTTAAATCGTCGCACAGAGACAACTAGTGAGCATTCCTGTTGCTTACGTTGTATTCAATGCTCTCCATCCTCTTTAACATAAACAAAACTCTTTTTTTAATTTTTTTGATTGTTAATGGGTAAGACTTGATCACTATATCTAGGATGTGACGAGCCTGCCTAGAAGCCACCTATTTACTCGTGAATTGAAGACCCCTAAATTGTATGTGTCAGGAAACACAGACTTAGGCAACGAGTTGCATTCTTTATCGGTACAGATCACAAATTCAAATCAAAATGTTTATAAAAAACGAAACGATCTTGAACTGACTGAATTTATCTAGAAATATACTGCTCCAATAGACTGTCAAAGCTGTCAGTAACAATGATAATGATTACCTGATTAAAGATGTCACTTCCACCAATCCAACTATCAGTATTTTCGAATAAATCTTCTCTTCACAGCACCGTGCACGCTGGCAAGTTCTCACCTTTTGACGGTACGTGGTACATGATTGCTATACTAGTACATTAAAAATGAAATTTATTTTGCTATCTAACCGACGAATAACTTTTCATTATTTCTCAATATTCTAATGATCAATGATGTCAATAAAAATAAAATATAATTTTTAAAAATATTTTTTAAAAAACTTGGGAAAATCTTCCGTATTTTGAGGAGGTAAATTGCACAATTATTTGTATTTTCTTCAGAGAAAACAATTATAGTCCCCGGCTATAAGTAATATATATATGGTTTTGGAATCATGTAACATGCGCAGTAGTAAATAATGTGATTGTGATGTGATTTCAAAACCTTGCTCAACTTAAATGCCGGGGACTATATGTTGCGTTTTTCTGAATTAGGAATAATATTTCTAAATAAAATGTTAATTTTTAAGTCAAAAGTTGAAACAGTGATACTCTGACTTCGAATTTCAAGGATAGTTTTATGTTTTCTTTTTATACTGTCAAAAAGCGGGGTCGGCGAAAGTGTCGCGAGTTCAATGGTTCTTTCCCATCTCAAAAAAACGCCCAACGCGAATAAAGAAGATTTCACTTCACGAAAAAAAATAACAGCGCCGTCTAGGAACGCCCGAAAAAAGCCAAGCTTTATAGTATAAAGTGTGTGTAGGATCTAAGCGTTAAAAAAACTACGATTTACACGGTTTATTTATAATCGACAGAAAGGTTAAATAAAACAGCTGATCGCAACGGATATTCAAAAGTGGCTAGCGTGGATGCATATAGTAGAAAAAGATATAAAACGCCACGAAACGCCAGCCACGCACACTGATATGAGTGAAACGAGACAGAAGGCCACGCACACTGAGGTAGGGAAGCAGCTGGCTCCTATATATATATCACGATATGAATCTACCGTAACGTGTAACGGTATTAAATCTGATGCTCTTGTGTCACGGTAAAATCTGACGCTTAGCACGGATATATGTATATCTATATATTAGCGGCCCGAACGTCCGTTTAGAGAAGCTTCGCTTCAAAAATTGTGGTGAAACTCACTGCTTTAACGAGAGTAAATGTTAAAGGTGGACGGTGTCCGTATCAGATTTTTGCTTCGCTCGTAAAGCCAGCAAACAGTCGTATTGTGGTGTAATGACGCGGAACGGTAAAGCAGTTTCGAGACGAGAAAAACTGAGATTAGTTCAGTCTACCTGACTGTAACTTTTCACTGCACAATCGTTGACTCCTCATACTCAGATTAACAGAATTTTTGTTTAAATTTTATTCAAATTAAATAGGGTTACTTATAACTAGGCGATGCAGTCGCTAAGCATAAAGCTGCTGTAGCACCATATATTGGAGTGGAGCGTAATACCTAAAAAAAGTATTATTTTTTTTGTTTCGATTGGAATTTTTGCGAATTTCAATTCAGGCTCCGTGACCATATGGTCTCAAACCTGTTGATTCGATTCCACACAAAAAATATTAAAATCTGTTAAGAACTCGGGAAGTTATGGCGTAACAGACATTGCGCCATTGAAGCTGATCCATGGGATCCAATTAATTCGGCGACCATTTGGGTTCTGGGTTCGATATATATATATATATATATATGTTTCTATTAATATACATATCTACGTATCATACATGTATGTTCATAACACAAGCCTAATAGTGCTTACTTTGGGCTAGGCTAATTGGTGTGAATGTAAAGAAATATTATTATTATTAATTATTACTTATTACTGTATTGTAACACTGTTTTTCTAACAAATAAATTGCAATTTCATAATTTCATCAATCACACTGATAATCAAGACTTTCTCGCTCCACACCTCAATTCCGTTTTTAATTACATATAAAACTTATTAGATATTAAAACTATATTTTGTGTTATTCCTTTTTTGTTGTATTGATTTTATATATATCACAGATTTCCTCTTTCCACAATGCTGACATACATCTTTCAATTCTTCAACTCTCATCATAAAATGTTATGTCAATATATTTATTATGATCATAATCCACAATAATTATATATATCCTAGTATCCATAATACAAGCATTTCAGTGCTTACTTTACGCTCATTGGTATGAATGTATGAAATTTTTTTATCTTAACAATTTTTTTGATATAGGTTATGTTAAGGTTTAAAGTTTTTTATAAACATTTGAAACAATCAAGAAAATTAGTCAATCAGGAATTGTAAGTTTACATGCGCTGCTGTACGACTAAATGGAGCTTTCGAAAGTGTGAAATTAATTGCTATAAAATAGTAATACTGCATTTTCTCATAGTCCTCCTCGATTTCCACCTTAGTTTATGTTGTTAGTTTAATTCTTGACTTCAAACTTAGGGCTGTCCACAAGTTTTCTTGTTGCATTCATTTCAAAGTACAAGATAAGTGGTATTAGGATTTACACAGGATCCTTAATCACTGAGAAATTGGTTATCTGTTCTGGCAGATACAGGATCTGCCAGAACTCAACAAATAGTTGTTACGGCGGCAGACTAAAATTGTATTGTTTAAATCTGCTTTCGGTTCTCACAAACAGAATACCACAGACAAAATAACCCATTTAAAGTAAACAACGCATACATTAATCAAACGAGAGATAAGAAAAGTGCAATTAGCACATCTGAATCCTTGATAAATGCCTCTTGAGGGTTCAAATAATTATACTTAAATCCCAACGATAAATCAAGAAGCAGCTACTTACCACCCGATTAGCATCGAACAAGAGGGAGTAAATCATTGTGGCACCCAGCCCTCCCACTTAAGGCTGTACATGTGTACCACGATTGATGGCATTCTCAAGTGTCTTATGGTAACGATCTCTACAGATTTCGTAATTAAATATAAAGAAACTAGCTGACAGGACCACGCTTTGCTATGTTATAGATTATAATGAAACCTATCCTATGTCCTAAGTTGCAATAAATTAAGCAAAATGGAAATGAAAATCATCAAAATCGGTTGAGTACTTTCGGAGTTCATATAGGATTATTAAAAATTCTGTGTGACAATGTTTGACCGCGATGAACTTCGAAACTACTCAACGAATTTGAGGTATTTTCTTTTTGCTGGATTTTTTTCGACTTAGGACAAAGGATAGGTCTCCTTTATAACACAGCAACGCGTGGACGCCACTGTGTTTGACCGCGATGAACTCCGAAACTAAGTATTAAAAAAAAACAATCAATAGTAACGATAGACGACTTATGATGGACTTATTAATTTATTATTATTTTATTAATAAAGATGAAAAATATTAGAAAGTATCGATTCGGCTCACAAGTGAATTCTCGGGCGGAAATTTCTTCGAGCCTTAAAGGCTTGATAGCTCAATTCGACCGGACTCCAAAAGGTTGCGGGTTCGATTTCCGTTTGAAAATTTACTTGTGAGTCGATTTTCTAGTACTTTTCTATTTAAATAATTATCTTCTAAGATAGCATTGAAAAATTTATAAAAAAAATAGAAGCTCACGTGGTTTATGAATAGCTTTATTGTCCAAATGATACTGTTAAATAAAGGGAAATTAAAAAGATTCCCCAGTATCTGAATAAAAAAAGAGGCCTACTTTTTACTGGCTTTGTTAGGAGGGATGGTAAATTGAATAGAATATTAGTTAAACACGGTGTAAAAAGATTATTAATGAAAATAGAATTACGTAAATAGTCAACGGCATTTCAAATATTATTTTGTCGTTAGGACCTACCTTATGTATTTGTAATAAAGATTATTTTATTTTTATATTGTTAACCTTTACGTGGTGTCTACGATTTGGCTTTTGAGGTACATCTTTATAGTAATACCGTAGCAAATCGGAACATAATTATAAATCTACTAGCTTATTTGTACATACATACAAATAGTAGATATTTTTCCCGTTGAGGTAATCAGAGATCACAGATTTCTGTTTTCTAGAATCCTACAATACATATGTATATCTCTTGCTTCTTCAACTCACATCAGACCTACCATCCAAGTTCTTTGGTTTAGAGTGCTTTTGATACGACTATTATTTAGGATATATATTTAGTCCTTTATTATTATTCTATATTTGGTAATCCTTTACTTACTTGCATTGGCACATTTTCGTTCTTCCTTCATCCATCTTCATGTCCAAATAATATAAGCATCTCTTTTGTTTTCAGGCATAATAAAACAAATGAAAAACTGCGTTCTGAAACCAACGCATAATATTATTTTATCTAATATAAGAAAATCTTTGAAGCGAAAATCCTTTCTTACCGTTTCGAATTAATCAATCGCGTTATCATCCTAGGATCGTTGCCAAAAGATCTGGAGTTTGTAGTTGGGTCATTAAACAATTTCATACAAAGTCAGATGCGAAAATGATTGAAAAGCTAACAATTGTATCGACGACTGTTTGGAACGCGGTTTGATTCCCGGAAAGGGCAGTTTGTGTTATGAATACGAGCATTTGTAACTGAGCTCATGTTTAACTTTACCTTAGTTTATTATTCTTATTTCTCAGGCTATAATCAATAATTCGACTCTGAAGACTTGTTCTGCAGCTCGACAATCTGTTTTCATAAGGAAATAGTGAATTTGCTCAGTAATGATATATGTACATATAAATAAAAAATAACTTATTATGTTTATATAATAATATATATTACACTAGCTAACCGGGCCACGCGTTGCAGTGTTATAAATTAAAATGAAAACTTAGGACATAGGATAGCCTATGTCCTAAGTGGGAACAAATCCAGCAAAATAAAAAAAAGATATAAAAGCGTTGTTTCGAAGTTCATCGCGGTAAAACACTGCGATAGGGAATTTTTATATATAAAGATTACACTACACACTATTACTGCATATCATACATTACACACACGCACACACTCGCACGACACAGTCTTTTTGTATACTATCTTTGTATAATATATTTTCATATAAAGTAAGACCTCAATGGGCTGTTAACATTACCGAATGCATTTTGTAATAGTTATTAGACGACTGTTTGGTGCAACGGTAGCGATCCTGCCTTTCGCACCGACGGTCCTGGGTTCGAATCCCGGTAGGGGCAGATGTTTTTATGATGAATACGAGCATTTGTACCTGAGTCATGGGTGTTTATATATATTTCTATGAATATTACATATCTATGTATCATATATGTATGTCTATCCGTTACCCTAGTATCCATAATACAAGCCTTACAGTGCTTACTTTGGGCTAGGCTAATTGGTGTGAATGTAGGAAATATTTATTATTTATTTATTATTAAAGGTCGTGGTTTTTTTTCTGTAATTTAATCTACATAATATTGATTCAATCAATCAATACTAACAAAGCTGTCATTTTCGCAGAGCACACAAAAATAAACTTGCTTCGAGACTAGCGAGGTGAGGATTCGGCTCGGGATAGAATAAGTAGATAAGATAATAATATTATTAAACGTAAAAAAAATAAAAACAATAAAGCACTGAGAGGCCATAAGATATTTTAGGTACTATATAACCCCGTAGATGTATTTTTTGAAGCGAAGCTTCTATTCGGATGTTCGGGCCACTCTATTCGTGCTAATCGTCAAATTTTTCCGTTACATGAGAGCGTCAGATTTAGTACCGTTACCCAATATATATAGGAGCCAGCTGCCTCCCCACGTGCGCGTGGCCTTCTGTCTCACTTTCACTCATATCAGTGTGCGTTATTAGTTCCAACGCTACATACTATAAAACCTCGCCTCTTTCGTATTTTAAGATCTCTTCACGGAAGAAAAAAAATTAAAGTTTTCCCATGCTTGGGCAGTATTTATTTCAAACCGGTCAATCTCCTTTAGAAACTCTCATCAGAAAGTGAATATTTTATTTATTTATCACAAACTTTTCCCGATGCACCATAATTTAAACGGTGTGGCAGCATCCGACTAAGATGGATGCTGCCGGAACCGGAAATGATCTCAAAGCGTCCGCCATCTTAGCGGCTGATTCATTTTTCACTGGCGTGAATGGCGCGTGTGGGTGTTAATGTGTTGCTAAGCATCTTGTGATGGGGATGGACTGACATCATTTGATAGCCATCTTTTGTTGGTAGATTAATAACGAGTTGGTATTATTATAAATTTGTTGTATTTTCTTAAATAATTCAATCGCTGTTTAGATTTAAATTACATGCAAAGTGGTTTGTAACTTTCATGATCTTATATTAGCATTATTAATTAAAAGCAGTGTGTTTCCTGACAAATACAATTTATGGTTCTTCAAGTCACGAGAGAATAGATATTTTCTAGGCAAGCGCGTCACATCCTAGATCTCATCGTCGCTTACCCGCGAGATAGCGGTCAAGCGCTTACATATTCACGATAAAAAAAATTTCTTCCTAGACTGTCTAATATTGTCTAATATTAATATTTAATAAAAAAATTGGTTGCCTGTAAAGTCGGTATACGGGCGAAAGTTTTACGTGACAACGACTTTGAGTGGTAAAATAATTTAAATGTGAATATTCATTCGTATAGTAGGAAGAAGGATGAAATAATAGTAACAATTTAAAACATTTATTTATACAAAGAATTATATTTAAAACATTAATTTATAGGCACGCGTCCCTTCCACTTTTTATGTCTGTCTCTCTCGCTCTTAGGCGGGCTAACCATGCCCGAGTGGAAGGGACGCGTGCCTCTCACTCGCTCTCATTGTGAGCGCATAACGTGAGCGGAGCGTAACGCAGTTTCTTGAAGTGTCACCCGGCAAACCAATTTATAAGACGTTGTCACGTCAATAATAATATTAGACAATATAACATATATTGTTTTGTACCCAAGTTAAGTAACTAAACAGTTGAAAACTTGTTTTGTGGAAATAAGAAACAACTGCAATACCACAAGACTCAGACTCGAGCTAATATTGAAAAGTTCACATTGACCCGGCCTTGGATCAAACCCCGGAGACCCTGAAGTGGCAAAATAAAAAAAAACCGCTTACCGGAGACTACTACGTCACATTATTGGAACCTCAAAAATTATAAAAAAAACACTGAAATATAAATATATTTCAGATTCATCTGTTGTTGTTGATTTTATCTTCAAGTTCGATGGCGCAGTCGTTAGGAAATAAGTGACCAAATTTTTTTATTCGTGCTATAGAAGGCACAATAAATTGTTGCTCCTAGCTCTATCTACATTCCTGTCGGAATTTCTAGATAAAAGTATAACAGACTCTTATGTAATAACGTTACATTGAGAAGCTTTAAACTGATATAGACTGAATTTTTCACCTATTTGGTACAGACGTGCGAGAGAGTAATATTTCCTTAATTCTTTAGATAATTTTTAATAAGCGTTGTAAGTTATTAGGTAATATTTAGGCTACTGTTAAATATTTCATTTTGTTTTGTAATTTCTTCTTTAAGAGTTTAATTTAGTTTTTTTTATTATATGTATTTTTTACTATGACCGTTTTGGATTTATTTATTTCACGGCAAAACAACGACTAAATTTCAACATTCTCTAACACAATCACTAAGAAATATATTAAATTCGATTTTAGACCGATTAGATCTTGGTTGGTGTTTTTAAAAATATAAAAAAATGAGAGTATGTTATAAAACTTATTTTTTCGTTCGCTTTTGATCCCAATCAAGCCCGGGGTCAAAGACAGAATCCACAATGGAACGAGGTAACCCAGAAGATTATTACTTATTCAACTAATTCACAAAAAATGGACTTATGTCTAATGATCTCGAATTATCCGTCCTGTAGCTTCCGCCGAGCACCTCCCTAAACATCCCAAGTGTGATCGGTAAATAATGTAGATTCAGCATCTTCCAAACTCATTCGGAGAAAAATCTTATATATGGTATATATACGTGTTCATATAATTATTGTATTGCAAGAGGTTTTGCACTCGTAACATATTGATAATTATTATTAAATGTAGAAAAATAATAACTAGCTTACATCTTAATATTATTGATGTATCATAAATACGGCTCACAACAAATCTCACCCCAATACAGTTTCCAATATTTCTGCCCAATTATTTTTACCTATTAGGTCATCGTCATGGTGATCGGACAGCCGGACAAAAGACGGTCTCTAATGATGGCTATTATCTGTACCACTAGTGACGTCATTATGTGCAATATGGATTAACTCGAGTTTAGGTTCCATTATGGAAGCTGCTGGTTAGTCTATTTTTTTCACTTGTTGCGTACTATCGGAGAATACTTATATTTTGAATAATTCACATTCTTCGTCACTTATTTTAGTCCAACACAAAAAGACATTGAAGGTTATAGATACTAAAGTAGATACACGAATTCAGCAATAAGCTTCAGTAAACTATGCTTAATTCTATAGTTCTAAAAGTTCATTGTGGCTTTTTCTATCTAAATACGAAACTAGCCAACGAAATATAAAACTTGTTGAATTACAACCTTTTCGAAGTATAAAGAAGAGTCAAGATAATGCCTCCTCGATTACTTTAAAGGCCGGAGTGAGTAGCACAAAGCCCCATCGTGTCCATAACTCTCAGACAGTATTCCACTTATGGAGAGCTCACATCCTACCGATCCGTGAATAGCAAGAAATTACTGTAATACGAATCTCTCTACACTTAGGGTTGGCGATTCTCATTTAGTAAGAGCTAAATGGTAAAAGTGACCAAATTATATAATTATTATTTTTTCGCACATACCGTTACAATATTATTACAATAATAACACATTTTCTACATCACATCATATCAATAGATAAACAGTGACTAAAAATTACTTCATATTGAAACCTTGTAAAGCTTTTGTATGAAGATAAATATACTAGGTCGATGCAGTCGCCAATCGTCACTTCGTTAGCACCATATATTAGAGCCGAGCGTAATACTAAAAAAAATCAATAATGTTTAGTAAATTTTAAAATTCCATGAGACTGAAAACTTTCAAAAAGCGCGTGCTTTTTGTTTCAATTGTTTGGGAAATCCCATGGAGCCAATGTTTCTTGGTCATAACATTTTCATTTTTGCTAATTTCAAAATTCGGTTACGATCTACTTCTAAATGTGTTGATTCGATTCCACGCAAAAAAAAATAAAATCGGTTCAGAACTCGGGAAGTTATGGCGTAACAGACATTCCGTCATTGAAACTGATCCATGGTATTAAGAGTCATAAACTGTCAAAAGTGTATGGAATATATTAATGAACTCGACCAATAATCAGCTTAGTCTTTCAAATATTTTTGATCTGAAGTGTGCGATAGTGTTATTTAATAAACCTAGGTAATTAAAATTCAGTAGACAGCGAGTAATGTAATTGCTGCGGGTGTAATTCACAAATATACTCAAAGAACGTGAGGGATTTTTTATGGTAGTATTTATTGATTATATTGTCAATAAGAACTAAACAAAAAAGAAATTTGGTTGAAAAATACAAAAGAAAAAGTTACTGAACTGCTAAGTTTTAATAATTTTTGTAATATAATAATATATTTGTTACAATCACAGCAATTAGCCTACCCCAAAGTAAGCAATATAAGGCTTGTGTTATGTATACTAAGGTAGCAGATAGACATACATATATGATACATAGATATGTTATATTTATAGAAATATATATAAATATCTATCACTCAGGTACAATTGCTTGTGTGCTGAACACACGAACTCAGAACCGATGATGCGAAAGGTAGGATTCTTTTTTAAATTAGAGATAGCACAAAATTCAAGTAACATTTAGATACTCTTGAACATATTCAATAGATTATTTATAAAACAATAGATTATCATTACAATTAGAACACTTATCATATACACCATCGATATTGGTTGTAATTTATTTATCTTGTTCAACAAAAGTTATTAATTTAGGACAAAAGAAAATCTAATAAAATCTTTGCCAAGCTAAGATTTACTTAAATTTCAAAATTTACCAAAACATGTAAGTCTCTTTAAGATATTTGTATGTTGTCCTTACACTAAAGAATAACTTTAAAGATTAGCAATTTAAATCGAATTTATTAATAATATTTAAAATATATTAAAAAAAAATAATAAAACTGTTCATACAAATATCATTAAAATATCTTTAATATGTTAGTGACAACCCTATAGATTTTTCTACTGGCTCCCGCAGGATTTGATAGTAAAAAATTCAAAGCCAGTGGTCAGCGCACAAAGAAAGTTGGGCGGAGCAATTTTCTACTTCAAAAAGAACCACCTACTGGATTACACCGCGGCACAATATAGAACGGAAATGTAGACATGGTATCGAGTGAAGAGAAGACAATTTTCATTTGATTCTTGACTACCACTTATCATTACTTATACAAACTTGAGAAATAGAAAGAGATTGTGCGCAATACTTCGCAGTCCACCGTTGTAGCTAGGTCGATGCAGTCGTTAAGCATAAAGCTTCGCTAGAACCATATATTGGAGCGGAGCGCAATAATTAAAAAAAAAAAAGAATGATTGTAACTTTCAAAAAGCGCGCGCTTTTTGTTTTAATGGGAAATCCCATAGAGTCAATGTTTTTTGATCACAACTTTTTTATTTTCGTAAATTTCAAAATTCCGTGACAATCTGGTCCTAAATACTACTGATTCTATTCCACACAAAAAATATTAAAATTGGTTAAGAACTCGGGAAGCTGTGGCGCAAAAGACATTGTGTCATTGAAGCTGATCAATGGGAGCTCCGCTTGCTTTGCTCGCTCCACTCTAACAATACTATACAAAAGTGCAAAACTAATCATAATATTCTATAAAAAGCATATCCACACCAATGTTGGAAGCTCTCCAGTCATCGACAGTAAAATGTACGGTGTAAAAGACTTAAACTTCCGCCCACCACAAAGCGAACAATTATAAACGAGAAACAAAAAAAGAAGGCATAATCTGCTTTTGAACGGTTTTATCCTCTATCTAGAGCTGTTTGTGTTTCGCGTTTTTAACTCTTGTTTTGGGATAAAAAGAATGTTAAAACTTCTATAATTGCTGGTCTGTGACAGATTTTAACTTTATTATTATTAAACGGTATTTATGTTGAAGATTAAAATTGATTTATTAATAATAACAAAAATATCTATCGACACACTGTCGATATCTGCATTTATTTGGGGGCGGGTAAGCTTTGCATTCTCCATATTTTTTTGAAGAAATAAGTCAATTATTTTTGTTTTTCTCGATATGGATGTCTTTACGGGGTTAATATAATATACTGTCATGTCCACTATTAAAAACAATATATTTTACGGATACCGATAAAGACTTTATCTAGGCAATCTATTAATTGTGTAACTTTTATGTTATTTAAGCATTAAACTGCACGATTTCTAAATATTAGTTAAAAAAATAGACTTATCTCAATAACGTGTTAAATTCAAGGAAGGAAAAAAAATTACGACGGTTTGGTGCAACGACAGCGATCCTGCCTGTCACACCGACGATCCTGAATGCGGGTCTCGGAAAGGGCAAATGTTTGTGTGATAAATACGAGATACAATTATATATCTATGTATCATATATGTAGTACTATCCGCTATCCTAGTACCCATAACACAAGTTTTATGCTTACTTTGGACTAATTGGTGTGAATGTAAGAAATATTATTATTTTTATATAAAACTAGCTAACCCGGCCACGCGTTACTGGTATGGTAACAAACACAGAAATTATTTTCAAAATATAATGTATGACTAGCCGTCACCCGCCCATCGAAACGGGCGAGTTGGACTGACATCTTCAGTTTTCTTATTTAACTTTTCATGTTCTTATTTTGTCGTGTAAGAATTAGTGAAACCGTTACCATAGCAACGCACCGAATAAAGTGACAATATGGTAACAAACACACAAAGTATTGTCTTACTATAATTAGGATGCATAGTTCTTGAAATGTTAAAACACACCAAATTGAGCGTCTGCTTAATGATATTGGTAAGTGAAGGGTGACATCCGACTGGTAAATAATTTGGATTATTCTTGTCATTAAGTCCTCCTACATCATTACACAACAGCCGAAGTTTGTTCAAACAGCCGACAATTTGTGAATAATAAGGGAAACACAGCATTATTATTTACAAGGGCCGCTTGGGCCATTGAGCTTCGGGACCTGCGATTTTCCTTAAGCCATTTCCTTTATCGTTACAGGATGTTCAAAAATATATAATAATAAGGGAAAATGTAATTTCCATATTATTTGTGATTTACATTCTAAATTCTGTTTAAAATGATATTTCATCAAGAATGCATTGGAATGCAATTATTTTCTTCATAGGTGAAAATTTTTAATTCTATTGTCCTATGTCCTTAGTTGGAACAAATCCAGCAAAATGAAAAAAAAAATCATCAAAATCTGTTGAGTAGTTTCGGAGTTTATCGCGGTCAAACACTCTGAGAAGGAATTTATAGATATGAAAAATATAATATAATACGTGATGTGGAATAAAACACGAAAATAAAATGTTTAATTACAGTGACAAAATAATAACTGCCGTCTGTGTAGTGTAAGTAGTTAACAAGAATCCAATTCGCAACACCCTCTGAAGTGGACAAATTGAAAGCAATGAAGTCGAAAGCGTAGGTTCTCAATCATTCAACTTAACGACAACTTTGAGAAGGGGCGGAAAACTGGGAGTTGGTAAGCACAAAGATCTGTGGATGTGGCTTGTATATATAAACTATAATTATTGTTACTATTTATAAGTTAAATTTCTGATTCTTCAGAACTGTAATTTATCTAATATATACTCTAAAAACACAAATTTGCTGTTTGTGTGTTTGTCTGTCCGCTCTTTTTCCATTGTTACCGGGTCGGGTAGTTGATAAATAAAACAGAAAAATAAATTGAATATACCAACATTTTTTTCGAGGTCGGTGCCAGTCTCAGTATTTGGAATAAACGTTGTCACTTTCTAGTCGTAGTAGGCTGGCACCAACCTCAAGAAGTAAGTGATTTATTTAATCTTATCTCCCTTTTAGTTATAAGATTTAAAATACGCCGCTTAAAACCGACCATATCTCCGAGCCCTCATGTAAGTGTGGTTGTTTTTTAAAGGTGTATTTTAAATCTATTAGAAATATCGCATTGTGAATGCAAAAGTCAAAAAAAATACATCCCTTTTTATCTATGAGATAAATTAAAGTTTTGAGGTCAGTGCAATTTTTAAATGAATTTTTATTTTTATTTTTTTTAACTTTAGTTGTAATTAAAACTAATGACTTAATCATTTCTTGGTTCAAATATATTGACTTAATTATTTTTTGTCTTTTTTAAATATATATTTATTAATATAACAACATACATTATGACATGTTTAAGAATAATGCTATTATGCCAATGACACATTTTCTTTGTAACTGATACACACAACTCTCTATCTCAAAAACTGCTATAAACCTTCATTTTTTTTTATAATTCAAGAATAAGTGACTCCTTTAAAAGTTGTTCTTTTGTTTTAAATCAATTGTTTTAATTCGTATTAAACTAATATTACATCTGTGCTTTTTTTAATTTGGAAGAGAATTTTGACATATATTTACATGTTTTATTGCTTGTTATTTACCTTATATTAGATTAGCTACAATTATTGCCACTGCAAAGTCATATCCAAATTTTCATAGCTTCTAGTTCACAGAGCAGTAATAACTTAATAGTGTAAGAGAACTCGCAGCGACATCTAATGGCAGTCTTAAACAATTCACCATCTCCTTTTTATTGTAAGGTTTTTCCTGATGACTGTTCGCTGGAAGCGATGGCACATCAATAAGTCGAGGTAATCAAATCTTTTATGATCTACGGAAAAAATAAAAGTTTACTTTAGTATGCTACAGAAATAAACGGTTGTTTTGTTTTTGTTCGTGAATTACATTTAGAAACGAGTTCAAAAAAGGAGTTTAGCAATTGTCTTTATTTTTGATTAAATATTTATCAAAACGTTGGTTGACATTTATAATTATGTAAAATGTTAACTTAAGTTTGCATTTTTAGTTCTTACACTTCCGCGCACATTACACATTTGAATAAAACACTTTTTACGGATATTTTATTTTATTTTTTATTTAATCCTGACGTTTCGACTCCTTTACAGGAGTCGTGATCACAGGATGACTAAGATAATGGTTGTCATGTATTTTCTATTGCCTTCACAACATTTTAATCGGGCACGTTGTTAATTGTTAAAATTGTTTTATATAAATCAAATTGTTTTATTTTTACATTTTATTTAGTTATTAAATTCTCACTACGATTACATTGTATACTACTGAGTCTACTACCAATTCGGAAATTGGGAGGCCCTTCCGAGAAGAACTGGCGAAAGAAACTCGGGCAGGGGGACCAACCTTCATCTTATTGTTATTATTTGCAAAAAGAGCTAACTACATCATCTGGTTTTGCAATGTGTGTTTTTTGTAGGTATTAATTTATTAATTATTGGATCCAAAGCAGGTGGAACGCTCCAACCTTCGTCTCTATTGGTACTTGGAACACTGAAAATTGGCTAAACAGATTACAAAGCGTCATAATTATTCCTGATCTGTGTACCATTTTATACCACTCTATTTAACGCAAATCAAGATACTCTATTCTATAATTTGATTTTTATGTATGTAAATGTTATCAGAATTGCATAGTTTTTGTTATTATAATAATGGATACTTGTGTAACGAGTACATATATGGATATTTTATATTTTTTGGGTTCCGTTCCTCGAAAGGAAAAAACGGTACTCTTATAGGATCACTTTGTTTACCGTCCGTCCGTCCGTCTGTCTGACTGTCAAGACCCTTTTTCTCAGGAACGCGTGGAGGTATCAAGCTGGAATTTATATCAAATACTCAGGTCTATTGAACCTTGGAGCTGTGAAAAAAATCAAACTTCTAAGCCAACGTAATCAAAAGATACAGCCGTTTATGCCGCAAAATTCCGCAAATTTTCGACACTCGCAAGGGAATCAAAACCTACAGGGTACTTCCTGTGAACTCAAAATCTTGAGATGTACGAAGCAACGTCTTATAGCACAGATAAAGGAAAAATTGCGCAAGCCGTAAATTTTTAGTTACATCATATAATAAAAATATTTTACGGAACCCTCGGTGCGCGAGTCCGACTCGCAATTTACCGGTTTTTTTAAATTTGTATATATACCCACACAAAGTTCGAACCCAGAATCTTCGGTGCGAAAGGATCGCTGCCGTTGAATGGCATGGTTGTTAGTGATGATATGATTACCTTTTTTGTAGTTCAGTATGAAGGTCATATGTAACTTAAATTTATGCCAAACATGTGCCCACCTTTATCTTGATAATATTTGTGTGTAGGTGTGGTGTTTCTTAAAGTAATGCCAAAAATATATAAAGTCAACTTTATTCAAATAATATTTGAATTTAAAAACCCCAAGCATATAAAAAGAATAAGCCATAAAATCCGATACCATCGTTGAACACATAACACAGATCCTTATAACGATTCTATTCAAAACTCACAGCATATAGCCACCATTGAATTGATTTATCAAAGTGACATCAAAGCCTATCGACAGCTTTCGTTGCCGACCACAAATAATAAATGAAAGCTTTGTGCATATTGTGGTCGGTTGTAGTTTAACGAGAAACGTGAGATCCTTTGAATCTATGTAAATATTCTCGAAAATGTCGATACTTTCCATACTAAATGATTGGTTAAATTATCGAAAAATGTCTTGCCTTTATATCTAAATTATTTTGTTTCAGCTGTCAGGAGCTGGTGGTTATCTTTTTCGGCCTGCAATCGTGGAAGTTAAGCAATTTTCGCAATGGTCGGTAATTGGATGGGTGACCAAAAACTTATTTTCTTGATCCGTGCTGTAGAAGGCACGATAAGTTGGTCCCGGCTGTATTTGCAGTCGTTAGCAACTATCAACTCGCACTGGGCCCGTGTGGTGTGTCATGGCCCAAACTCACTATTCCATTCATAGAGAAGGCCCGTGCCCCAGCAGTGGAATTATTAATGGGCTGATGATGATGTCAGGCTAGACTCCAACCCATGTCCCCTTGGTATTCTTACAAATGAGCAGTCGACAGGTAGAGTCAAACGATCGTTATAAGGATTTGAATATTTTCAGTATCAAATGCAACAGCATCAACAAAACTTCTGACGCACAAAGCTTTGTTATTTCCACTCGTACCGACAAAATAACCGCAACACTCGGGTGTAACATTACTTTGTCACAACCGTTAAGCTCCAAAACGAACCAAAATGGCACCTAAAATCATAAGAGTCAAAAATCTCATGTCAATATACAAACCAGTGCTTATCCTTATGCTAATATGCGGTTTCAACTATGGAACAACGAAAAATTGCATCAAAAGATTTGGTTTAAAATTATATTCTATTTTTCTTATAATTATAATCAGTTATGCTAACATCACTTGTTGTGATACGCAAGAAATATCTTTGATTTGGCCATTGTTGGAATACACCGTATTCATAGCTTTGATGATGTTTTACGAAAGTAAAATATCATTGTATCTCCAAAAAGTTTTTGCTCTCGACATCTATTTAAGAATTAACCATAGACATTACTATTGGATGTTTAAAAAAATTACAGTTTTTATAGCCATTATATGGATGATCAGGATTCTACATACAATCGTTTATTGTTCGGCATATTCTTGTTATAATTCCTTGACATTGTTTATAATCTATGAGTTGTCTTTGGCTGCTTTGGATCTGAATAGAGTATGGAGGTATTGCCTTTTCGAAGAGATTTGGAAGAGATTGAAACTCCTTCGTATGCGTCTTGAAGAAAATCAACATTGTGATGATTATTTGTACGTGAAAAATAACAAATCTGTAAAGGAGAATAAGATAAGATTTTGTTTCTCGTTGTATAGAAATATAGCTGAGTTGTTGGACTTGATTTCACCTGAACTGAATGCGTCTGTAAGTATATTTTCTCTTTATACATAAATTGACCTATTATTGATAGCTAGATTTTTATATTAACATTTATTATTTATTTATTTATTATTCTTTCATTCACAAATCATCTCTTATCGTCATTCATTATTATCTAATAATTAAAAAAAGCTACTGAATATGATAATATGACTTAAAGACTCGAATCCAGGACATGAAATCTTAAAAAAATTGCTCTAAATTTTTTATTTTAATAAATTATTACAAGAAAAACTTCAACATATCTCAAATGTCAGGAGGAATTAGAACCTACCTCTTTTCGCTATCTGGGAGAATGCTCTTCCATTTAGGCTACTGAAACCTTGACAGTCACGTTAAATTTTTCGCGCGTGTCTTAAGCTGATGACAGCGCCATCTTTTTCTTCTTCTAATTACCTACAACAACGATATTATTGAAGTAAAACTTTTTTTTTGACTTGGGGAGTAATCTGGTGTAAGAATAAAGAGAGCGTTACGAAAAGTGTGATCGGGCAAGGCGAACGGAAGTTGAGAGGGAGATATAAGTTAGTGAAGATAGAAAGAGAGATTACTGATGTATCCGATAATGAAACTAATGAATAACAATAAAAAAATCTATTCAAAAATATCAATTTATCAATGAAAAATTGAAAACCCTTAATAAATTTAAATATTTATATATATATATATATATATGTGTGTGTGTGTGTGTGTGTGTATATGTATACGTGTATTTATTATATAGACATACATATAGATAGAACTAAAATAGATTTACTTCAGTCGTGTGGTTTAAAGCACATTCGTTTTTATTTCTTGTATTTCCATGTTTGTGTGTGATGAATGTAATATAGATAATATTCTATTCTTTTCTATGTCTTTTCGCAGTTCTTTATAAGCGTAGTATGCAGCCTTCCCAAACTGATTTTGAACGTATATCACATTTTGCTGATAATAGATGGTAAGGTCAGTAAGGAAGATCGTAAGTTAAACACTCTAAAAATTAACTGTGTGAATTTATTTAACATGGAATTATTTTAAATGATTTATGATTAGCAACATTTTTTGCAAAACGTATATAACGGACAATAGGAAAAAATAGTTATCTAATTGTTCTCAATAAAGTTCTTAATGCCAAAATATGGTAGCCCTAAAAATAGTAAAAGTTCGGTGAAAATCCCGTATTGCATAATTTTAAAATTTTTAATTTCACTCATAAATTTAAATTCTTATTAAAAATTACTGTAAAAAAAATTTAAACTTAAATTAATTTAAAATTAAATAAAAAATATTTTATGTTTTATTTATTTTAGCATTTAACTTAATTATACATAAAGTAATTTTTACTAAAATCAACTTGTTCTCGGTAGCTCAATTGAGAGAACACCGGACATCCAAAACTTAAGGGTTTGATTCCCGCCTGAAATTTTACTTATGAGCCGAGTTGATCTTTTTTAATAATTTATTATGTTTGAATGTGTGAAGACACAACACAACATAATTTTTACTTTTCATTTTATTTTTTTGCGATAAACACAATATTAATATTTCAGTTAACCCCTCGTGGTTAGCTCAACATCGATGAAGATTGAACTCAGTTCAGTCGGATTAGAGCTGACATCTCAACTGAGTTCGCTCGAGGGTCACTTTATTATGTTAATTTTCTTCTTATTAATTTACAGATGCCGTACTCTTCGTTGACACATATGTTGATGAATTTAGGACAGATTTCGCTGTTCATATTTACGCCTTGTATTGTAGTTGAGTTGTATACATCTGAAGTGGAGAAGATAAGATTAATTCTTATGCACGAACTAATTACTGATACAGGTATTTTTTTTTTTCGTTAAAGAATTAGACATTTTTATCCTCCTGTGAATACAGCCCCTGAAAGAGAATTCAATAAATACCGAAATATAAGTGAAAACTTCTGAATATAACGAGATTTGTCAAAAAAGTGTGAAACTGTCTTATAATAACGGAGCAAACTTAATTATTATAATTTAAAAAAACAACTTTTTTAATATAATTATAAACATGACAAATATTTTTTATGTTAACTTTATCGGCACCGCTGTCGTATGAATATTTTATTGTTTTAAATTTCACTTAATTTTAAAATTCAAGTATATAATTTTATTCTAATTAACTTATATGTATTAATTTTGGTTTAAGCGAAGAAAAAAATATATAATTCAGTCATCATTAAATTGCTTTTTTCCATAAGACATATGTTTAATTCAAAATCATAACTTATTTTGAATAGTACATTGACTATAGTGTCAACTTGTAAAAAAATATTGATTGTGAAATACAAAACTCAAAAGAAGTGTTTCAAATGAATAGCTGATCATGACTTGACAGACATTTTTTTTTTTTGAATTAAATGTAGAAAATTGTCTACCGCACTTATTTCATAAAGGCTGTATAGTTTCAAGCCGCGACCTCTTTGCGTAAATTTTTGCGTGTTTTGTCTGTGGTACTTTCTTTTGCACTATAACCTTTTTTTTGGCGCGAAACGAGCACATTTATTATTTTTTCATATTTTTGTTTTTCTGCTAAATAATAAAATTTATATAAAAATGCTGTATATTTTTTATAAGAATAATTTTCCACTACAAATATAAATATTACAAAATTAGCACGACCACGCAAATGTGTTCCTAAAATCCAAATTTAGCACCAAATGCGGAACCAAAAGCGAAATATTGCAGTGTATATAAATAATCCTTTCTGCTTACTCTTGTGCTGCTCGATTAATATGATTTTTTATTTTTTTTAATACGGGTCGAGGTTTTATTTTTTAATTTTTATTGCTCTATTTAAATTAAGAAAAAATCTATTTTAACTTAAGAAATAAAATTATAAACAGTACTGATATCTCAAATTATCCATATCAGTATATAAGACATATTATTACAAAAAAAAATAAAGAAAACTAATATAACTTTTTTTTCTCCAGATCGAAAAAACAAAGAAGACCTGGAACTGTTCCTCCAGTACACCTATGTGAGGTCATTCAAATATAAAGTATGGAGGGTGATTCCACTGAACCTCTCTCTCCCTCTGACGCTTATCAATCTCTGTACCACCTATGTCATCGTCATCGTCAATTTCACTGAAGTGTTCACATAAGACACTTATTGAAGCGATGCTTCTATATGGACTATAATCGCATATAGGCGCTCACCACGCGCTCATCTGTGCTCACCGTCTGATGTTACCGTTATACGACAGCGTCAGATTAAGAACAGTTACACGACATATTCAGAAGCCAACTGCCTCCCCACTAAAGTTTTCACTAAAGGTTCGCTAAAGCTTCGCTTCTTTCAGGCGTCCCTAAACGGGACTGTTTTTTTAATGAAATAACGATGTAGTAAATCAATAACACTACTATTATTGTGATTACAGAATAATATTGCTTTTTGTGGATTATGTATGGTCACGACGTACAATAATGTAATTGTCGTTACTTCGGTTAAAGCCGACGTGTTTCTTGTGCCCATTCTTCTTGTCTGTTAAAAGACGTCTGAATGGGTGGTAGGTAAAAATGTTGGTCGATCGAGTACAACTTATTTTAAGTACATTTGTATAGAGTTATTTTCATTTCATTTATAACGTCCGAAATATTTTATTTATTAATTTTGAATGGGGTCGCTCTTGTCCGGGGACTTGATTGGGATCAGATCCATCGTAGATCCTGGCTTGATCTAGGCCTGGTTAGAGAACGAGCTAACCCAGAAGGTGCCTATTCACCCTGACTTTGAAAACGGAGGAGTTATAAGTACTCGGAAATAATTTATAAATATGTTAATAGGGGTTTAATACACACTGGAGTATTTTTCTTATTTTTATGTGATTTGTGTTAGATAAAATATAATACTGTTTGTTTTTTAAAGATGGTTTATAAAGTTATTACAATTATATTTTTAAGTGACACTTTTTTTGAAAATATATTTTCATACTGTAAATTATCGAAGGGCAATGCCCAATCAGGCAAATACATCGGATGAACCTTGTAAGCCACTTTTTAGAAGCCTTGGATTGTTAACGTACATTTATGAGACTTGGAGTTTTGTAAACAAATACAAATAGTAAAAGCCGGTGACATAAACACCCGATTAAATTGTTTTAAAGGATATACCGAAATCGGCCAAAAAGGGTAAAATTTTATTTATAAGCATTTAAAATAAAATTTTGTCTAAATTTAAAAACTTAAGTGGCCATCCATTTAAACGAAACTTGTATGATGGACTCTGTAATAAAACTTTCTTCGACAAAAGAGAGCTTATTGATAGTTTTGTGTAACGACATTAAATCATAATTTTCATGATCATGATTGGTGCAACGGTAGCGATCCTGCATTTCGCACTGACGATTCTGGGTTTGAATCCCGGAAGGGGCAGGTTTTGTGTGATGAATACGTATTTGTGCCTGAGTCATGGTTATTTATATATATTTCTGTAAATATTACATATCTAAGTTGATACTTAGCTTGTGTTAAGGATACTAGGGTAAGGAATAGATACACATATATGATTATATGTGTATCTATTCCTTACCTTAGTATCCATAACACAAGCCATACAGTGCTTACTTCGGGCAAGACAAATTGGTGTGATTGTAAGACATATTATTAACAATATATAATGTAAAGTAAAACGGTTAATTCCTTGAAACTTTACCAATATCAATTAACACGTCTGTCGATTTGTACAAATGAATAATGCAAAATGCACAAAACTTTGCACAACTGTGCTGTGCCATTCCCAAATGGAACTAATCACTTAATGCAGGTAGATGGAAAGTTTCTTACTGACTTGAAATATTGAACAGTTCCTAAAGCTTCTATATTGAATACGCCAACTATTTGTTTACGAAAGTCATTTAATGTAAAATAAGAAATTACTACTGATTTTCGTATTTTTTTATTAGCAAAATATTTTTTTCTATTCATTCAATTAGCATAGTCCATTGATACTAGGATAATGGATTAACATATATATATATATATATATATATATATATATATATATATAATTTATGTAGCTGTAATGTTATAAGATATAAAAAAGCCTGTAAAAAACGACCACGCCTCCGTGCCCTCAGGTGGGATTCGAATCCACGACCTTTCGCTATACAGGCGAGTACTCTAACAGCGGAACTACCGAGACGCTGGCAGACGCGTCAAAATTTACAAACGTATTTCAACTTCTATTATGAGCTAGTATCGTTCCACCAATGTTGCACACTAACTATCTTCAACATCGTAAGGAATGTTTTTAAAAATATTAAATATTGGAAACGAACTATAATAATGTATTTTATTTTTTGCATTCACAATGCCTATTTCTATAAGATATAAAATAATAATAATAATAAAGCCCTTTATTCAAACCAACTAAGTATCTATTTACAAAGTATTAAGAACTAAAAACTATGGGTATGGATTTACAAATATTTTTTTTGTAGCTAAACTAATCTTAATCTATTCTATTGTATTCTAATATTTAATTATTTTTTGTAGGTCTGTTTGCCAATCGGCAAAAGCCTCCTCCAATCTTTATATATATAATTCTTCTGAGAGTGTGTATGTCACTGAACTCCTCCTAAACGGCTGGACCGATTTGAATGATTTTTTTTGTGTGTGTTCAAGGGGATCTGAGAATGGTTTAGATTCACAAATCAGCCCGGCAGATGGCGCTGCAGACGGTATCTAGGTTATTTATGTATACTGCAAAAATAACAGGCAGGACAACGTCTGTCGGGTCCACTAGTAAGATATAAAATACGCATGTAAAAAACGAATCCACGACCTTTGCTTTCCGGGCGAATCCCACCTGATTGCTCGGAGGTGTGGTTTTTACATACGTATTTAATATTTTATAGAAACTCGAATACACTGAATATCCGTAGTAAGGGTTTCCAATATAGAATTTGCTCAATAAAATCACAATAACGTTTTACATGCATCGGTGTTTGACTCAGACCTCGGGAGACTGCTCTTGGAGGGCAATATTTTTGAAAGCTTTGTCGAGGGTATTGTAGCACAATGCTGTAAGTATACTCAGTAATGCAAATATTGAGTTAAGTTTTACCAATCATAAATATTTACTTTCTATATTGGTATCTAAGTTGATATTAATGTGGTATTTTTATGATTTTTATACTTGCTGGCCCGGCCACGCATTGCTGTTATAAATTAAAATGAAACCTATCCTTTGTCTTAAGTTGGAACAAATTGAGCAAATTGAAAAAAAATCATCCAAATCGGTTGAGTTGCCTCGGAGTCTATCGCGGTCAAACACTGTGACAGGGAATTTTATATATATTTTTGCATTTTTTAAATGTTATATAAATGATAAATTATTTTAATAGTATAGCAGCCAAAACATGATATTTCAGGATTCTCAAATTGAGATGCGGAAGTGGTCGGCATCATAATCATAGATTCTTTAAAATTGTTTTCCAAATCCACCGCATGATCCTACAACCAAATATTTGGTAAACACTATTTTAAAATCGGTTAAAAAATTACTCGACTAATACTACCTATTGATTTGTAAACACCCTACCCTAAACTACAACTGTCAAAATGAACTTTAGATTTGAGATTGATAAATATACATATATTTCATTGATGAGACAACGCTGATCTAAAGCGTAAAAAATAGAAAACCGGAAATCCAAAGAATTTACTTGTGAGCCGACTCGCTCTTTTGTAATATTTTTCTATTAAAATAATAATGTCGTAGATATTCTTTTCTTAAAAAGTTTTCGTGTGAAAATCGTAGATTGTTTCCGCCTTTCCAACACGATACTTTTAACAGCCTAATCAAATTTAAATAAAACCTTTTATAAACATTTAACATAGTTTCATCACAATCTGATCAATGATTTCGAAATGTATAGTGCACAAACAAGAAATAATTCTTAATGGAGGTCATGTAGTTCTAATTTCAATATAAAGGGCTAAAATTCTATGGAAACTACACCTGTGCAACTATCGTACGTTTAAATAAAACTGTTAATAAGCGAGGCGTTTATACTTGTTTCTTAGATTTAATCTTGAGATTTCGACTTCTTTAAAGAAGCTGTGATTACAGGATGACTATGGTAATGGTCGTCATACATGTTAATTATAAATTATGCGCAAGTTATCCCATAAAAGTAGTTTTATTTTAATGTGTATGCACTAAATACTTTTATTATTTATGAATTTTACAATAATGTTAGTATAAATACAGCAAGTATATTAAAAAACACTTTTTTTATGAATCACTCATAGATAAAGTCCACTGTCGTCGTATCTCGCAGCCAAGAGGTATCCATCTACCTCATAAACCAGAAGTTTTCCAAGTATTTCCCTAAGAAATTCCGCTCCTTTCTCATGCTAAAATATGAATGCGGACTGAACGATAAAGTTCCCGTTATAAAAGTCCCGTGGGACCATATTATTGTCATCGTAAAATGGAGCACTTTGGAGTTATCACTTGTTTACCGACGCCCGTCAAATTATTATTTAAATTATTAGGTAAAAAAAGATTAAATTTTATTATAAAATTTAACCTTTTTTTTTTATTCTTTACATTGTATGTGAAAAGTGAGAGTGAGTTAGTAGAGTAGAACTAGCGGCCCGTCCCGGCTTTGCACGGGTAGACAAAACTCTTTAATTTTTTTCTAATATTAAATATTTTTCCGTTAGCGTCACCTAGCGTCCGGTAGACGAACTACTTGCGGTTAACGCGTTGCAATGGTAACGTTATTGATTGGATAAAGAGCGGATAGACAAACACACAAACCACTGTGATCTCAGATTATATATTTACAAATAAAGTACTTAGATAGGTTGAACTATATTTAATTGATATGGGTACATAGAACATCGATTGTTTTCGATCTGTTTTGGTAAAATTGATAGTTTGCTGGCTGATAATGGATAAAAAAAAACTAATTGTTCAAGCGTAACAAGCTTAGGGCAATTGTACACTAACTCAACTCTTGTTTGACCCAGTGATAAATTCTTTATGGTTTCGACCCGCCATGGGTTAACGGCGGGGATATGTGGGACTATCTCACACCTTAACGTACGGAGCGTAGGCGGGGCATACCCGAACTATAATAGGATACCACAAAAGGAAAATGACATGCCTTACCATATAAAAAAAACACCTTTATTATTGGCTCAGCGAACAGACTGGTTATACAATTGGACGTAGTTACACAAAAAGGATCCAATCCACAAGATGGTCGAAAATGAGTTAAGTGTACCAACATGGCCATCAGGGTCTATATTTCCTTTTAGCAAAAAGACTCTAAACAAAATTCAAATATTTGACGTTTTATCGACGCTGGTTACCATCCCACATCTATGTCAGGTTCATATTAAACTTAAACTTCAATGGTCAATATCTCAAAAGTGACATTGTGTGGGATGGATCCTTTTTGAGTAACTACGTCCAATTAATGATTATTTAATTATAAAGATTGATATTAATACCGCTGACATCACAAATAATAATTGATTGCCTTGTAATTGATTTGTAATGTAGTGTTTTTTTTGCTTTCTTGTAGCTGCTTGCTTTGTAGTATTGTTATGACATTATGAAATGGTAACTGGTATAAAATACTTGCATGCTGTTGTTGATGGATGAATAGCCAATGAATAACATGCAACATTCAATTATAAATATATATTCAAAAGCAATAAAAGATTATTTCATTCTATTCTACTCTCTAAAGGTGATTAACCCAGTTTATATGACATTTATTTTGTTCAATATGAATAATAGGTATGTTACATCGTCAACTTATCATTGGACCCTATTATTAGATCACAGGTTTTTTAATAAAAACAAGTGTGTTTGTCAGCTCCGACGCACAACTGGAGTTTACTCCTTAATAACGATTGTCTTTGAACAGGCACAGAAAATAACAAAACAAAACTTAATAATAATAGTGGAAGGTGTGCACGATAGGTTGCACACAAAAAACGTAACGCTGTCATGCGATCACAAAATTTTACTCTTCATATTTTTTCATACCGGGCGCTTTATATGAGAATTAATTCTTAAGGAGTATACTCCAAAAATACGAAACTAGAACTGACCTTATGCGAATCGATGTGCACTAACAATTCTTCTTCTTCTTCCATACGGGCGATTTCCGTAATCCGAGGTCTTTTGCGCCTGGAGGGTGTCCAGCTTATTCTACTCCAGCTGTCCCAGGTCTGCCAGGAACGCTCCAAGCGCATTCATTTTCATTACAACATGTTGGGTGTTGCTTGATGAGCCGAGATGTCTTGCCCGATAAGATGCCACTCCTTCGCATTCCAGCAAAACGTGGGAGGCTGTTCCTTCAGCTTTCTTGCATCATCTGCATAGAAGGCTGTCAGTAACACCTATATTAAAAAGATGTTGGTTAAAGTTTCCGTGACCAGTAATTGCGCCTGTAACCGAGCGTAGTTCTGATCTACTTAGATGTAATATACGTCTGGAGAGACGAGCGTTACCCGCAACAGTAAAAGCTTGACTGCATGTCTCCAATAGTTCTGGTGGAGTGCTTTGGTATTTTCACAATTTTTTTGGTTAAACCAACTCACCGGAATGAAAGTTCCAGGCCTACAGGCGCCATGTTCGATCTCTTCCATGCCTGTTCTTCAGCTGCGTCTTTGCCTCGTGACCCACTATGACCTTCGATTCATTGGATGGTTATTTTGTTTTGTGTGCCTACCGTCTTCAGTATCTGATGCTTCTTTACCACAAATGAGTGTGCAATAAAAAAAGTTTTTAGTTGCCAAGCAAAGCACTCCTTAACAAACCAGATTATCATTGTCATTTTTTATTTAATTTCGCGCACATTACAGTTTGACATAAAACAAATTATTTACTGTTTTTTGCGCATAAATTATATTTAATTCTGACGTTTCGACTCCTATACAGGAGCCGTGATCACAGGATGACTCAGGCAATGGTCGTCATATATTTTTACTACCTTTACAATAAATTAATCGGGACGTCCCTAACTGTTTAAATTTATATAAATCAAAATTGTATTATTTCTTTTTTCTTAATCCATTATCCATTCAACAAGGACTTGCATAAACAAATCGCTGTTCCCTGTTGTTCTGGTAATAAACGATGTTTTATTACGACTATAACTGGTATCACCTGGAGTCGGGTTTGGTTAGTATAGGACTTAATGTTGCTTGTTATGTCACCTATAAACTATTTATGATTACAGGCTTTAGTACAGATTAAACGATTATGGCGAACATTAAAACGTCTCAGGTATAATAAGAAATATGCAAAGTGACTTTCAGGGAATAAATTAATTTTATTTTTATTTGAAAGAATTACAAAGAAACAGCGTTATAATTTGCTAACAGCAGTGTGACAAAAACAGCATTGGTTTACAACCGACCTAATAAAATTAATTTGGTATTGGAGCGGCAGTATAAAGTCAGGTGATCCAAGAAAGTATTCGGAAAATATCAAATGGATCACTTGATGCTCAAGTGATCCTTGGTTAGATATTGTCTGGCACTGTGAACTCACCAGCAAACCAATTGGAGGTATATTGACATACAATGTCAATTGCCAGAAAATTATGATATGCTGAGAAAATTTTAGAAGATAGAAACGGGGACAATCTTAAATATGGAAAAAAGCTTTACAGAAGAAGAAAGAAAATATGAAGAGTATTACAAAAAGACAACTACGAGAGATAAAGAAGAAAGGTATATAGTTGGATTACCTTTTAAAACGGAAGACCAAGATAGCAAAAGGGAAGAAATTAGAGTTAGGGAGAAGTAAAGATTAGAGGGACTCGAAAGAAGATATATAAAAAATAAAGAACTATATGAAATTTATAAAGCAGTAATGAAAGATAATTTACAGATGAATCACATGACTGAAGTTGTGTAACCGAATAACGAAAAAACTGAATCCGTTTACTTGCCTCACCATGCAGTCATAAGAGAGAACGAGGATACAACGAAAGTACGAATTGTATTTAATGCCTCGCAGCTCGGTAAAAATAGGTAGGTAGAGCTCAATTAACAACATGATTTGAGACAGCTTGTTATGCAATGGAGACTGTCTTGTATATGCTTGACTGCAGATATATATCCAAGATGTACCTGCAAATTAAATTCCACGAGGAAGATACAAATTTCCATAAGTTATTGTGGAGAACAGATGAAACAGCGGAAATGAAAGATTATAAACTTCTAAGAGTTACTTATGGGATAGCGTCAGTTCCCCTCTTGGCCGTAAGGAGGCTCCAACAGATTGCAGAGGATGAAAAGGATAGATATCCTCTCGCTGATGACATGGTATCTAAATACTAATCAAATCTAAATAATATTCAAAATACAAGAAAAGATCGACTCGGCTCACAAGTGAATTCACAGGCGGGAAACGAACCCGCAACCTTTGGAAGTCCGCCCAATACTCTCCCAATTGTCAAATGCTACCGAGCCTTGTGAACATCCGTCGAAATTTTCTAATAACTTTCTAATTTTACGCTGAAGTGTTTTGCGTTGTCTCATCAGTGAGAGGAACATTCTCTCGCATCTCGTAAGAAAATAAAAATAAAATAATCAAACCATTAATATATATATAAATACCCATGACTAAGGTATAAATGCTTGTATTCATCACACAAATATTTGCCCTTACCGCTATCGTTTATAGGATCGCTACCGATGCACCGAACGGTCGTCTAAAAAACAATTTATAATCTTTACAAGTACAAAATATTTCTTCAAATTCCTATTACGATAATTGACAGTCTTTGAAGTCCCGCTTTGACGACCGAGTAAACATCGGCCTAACAACCATACAATTTTCCACATGATCCGTTATACAAACTGGTATGGTAAATAAACAAGTTATCTTTTTTATTCGTCACCAGCCGATTCATTAATTCTCTATTGTACCGACAATTAAAAACTATAAACAAAGCAAAAAATTAAATTAAGTCATGAATGTCAATTTTTAAGTTCTCAAGTGGCGACCACGGACCGGAAGACGAAGTGTAGGCAGGTCGACTCGCTGGACCGGCTATCTGGTGAAGGCGGGATGCGGGCAGCGCAGGACCGGTCATTGTGGAGATCCTTGGGGGAGGCCTTTGTCCACGACGATTGACTCAGACGTAAATAAAAAAAATACCATTATTTCTACTCCTTACGTTCTTTTGACGTTACGTATACGTGACGACCGTTTGGTGCATCGATAGCGATCCTGCCTTTCGCACCGAACGGTCCTGGGTCCGAATCCCGGAAGTCACAGATGTTAGTATGATGAGTACGAGCACTTATGCCTGAATCATGGGTGTTTATATATATTTCTATGAACATTACATATCTATGTATCTTATATTATCCATAACACAAGCCTTACAGCTTTCTTTGGACTAGGCTAATTGGTGTGAATGTAAGAAATATTTCTTTTAAGTAAACATCAATTTTATTTATGTATTGTAATGTTATTAATTTTGTTCTTGAGTAAATATTTAATAACATTTTTAATATAATAATACAGTGAAATTGATTTCCACACATATTTGACATAGCAAAACATCGTGAAAAGAAACCGGCAAACGAAACTAATATTTTCAAGAGAGAGAAAAAATAGAAAAGAGGGTTTCAGTTCACTTCAAAGCTTTTTATATCAACCAATATGTTTAGGATTTCACCCAATTGAATGTCCGTGGAAAATTAAATTGCGAACCCCATGTCCATTTTAAAGGTCTTCACGTCCTTTAAAAAAATATCGCGTTGCATTGTCTGTCTTATTATTTTTTATTGGTTCTGTCCGATAATAAACGAAACCTTATACCTTTTTGAGAGGGGATTTTGGAGTATTTTCTTTTTTTCGTATACAAGAAATTTAACAAGGTATCAGTTACTTTTGTGGTTTTTACCAAACTTGTTTGAGTTATACCGGATAATTTAAAAAAAATAGGATAAATAGCGTCTCTGATGCGTCTTGAGATAGGATGGACTCGGCTCTGTTTTTTTTTTTTTTTTTTTTAATTGTGGCTTTTTCCCTCGGCTCTGTTCTGCAGGTTCATCAAATGATGTTTGATAAACCGGCTAAGTAGATGCATTATTAATTTAATCATTAAAATGTTTGAAATAATGTTATTATAATTTTAATTGATTTTAAATTAAATTATGTTGAAAAATAAAATTTTGATTTATTTTATTACAAATATAAAGAAAATAATTTACGATTGTCTTGAGTTTTTGATAATATTGCCAGGAAAAGGTACAATTCTATTTTCATAACTGTTCAAGAATCAATAGAATTCAACTCTTTTATTCGGAAGTCGTTTTTACGTTAGTTAGAGTATGACATGCTCTCTTAATACATTCCTTGGGTGGTGGCATGGGGTGTGGTGGTGGTCTCTATGTTCCCTAAGGTATGGTTGAGCGAAGCGATGGCTGCATCATGCGTCATGCTCGTGAACGGGTGCTGCCTTGGGAGATGGGTCTGCTTAAATCTTCAGTATTATTGACTTATACTAAAAATAGGTACATATTGTTGCTTTCTTTTTGTCGTATATTCTCTTTATGTCATTGCAATGTTCAAGGATACTTACTTAAAACAGATATTTGTTGACTTTGTTGTAATCAACGAAATCATGATATCATAACACAACTATTACTTAATGACAGAATAATTTAGTTTTTTTTTTATTTTGTGGATTATGTATGGTTACGACGTATTATATTGTAAATGTTGTTACTCCTGTTAAAGCTGACTAGTTTCTTGTGCCCATTCTTTCTGTCAGTTAAAAGACGTCCTGAATGGGTGGTAGGTTAAAATGTTGGACGATTCAAAACAACTTATTTTAAGTGCATTTGAATAAAGTTATTTTCATTCATTCATTTATCATACCGAATTGAACATTTCTTAATGTTGACTCATCAATAATATGGTAATACTACTATTACACTATCATATGAAAACAATATGTTATTTTTTTTTTTTTTTTGTTGCTGCACCTCCGCTACCAGGCCCGATATGGCCGTAACAACTGCCCAAGTGACGCAATAAGTTTAATCTGTTCTTAAATTTTTGTGTTATTTACTCTCAACAATAACAGTTTGCACATTCAATTGATTTTGTTATTTGATTGGGATCATTGTATTTACGTGGTAAATATAATGCACTGGTAAAATTTCACGATTCTGGTACAGTTCAAGAAAATTATGTGAGTATAGTTACTCCCATGTTAACTGCAATTTTAAGTGTTTATACAGCTCATTAGTGCCAAAAATCATCACTCAGTGGATACTTAGTGCCAACAAGTAAAAATAATTAGAAATATACACTTCCATCGGTCTGTGAGTGTAAAACAATTTGACAAAAGCACAGTTATTCTCTGTTCGAGGGTATATTAAAAATTTCAGACTCCAAGCAGAATTGCCAACATAAACGCGCGAATGCGATTTACATTGCCGGCCTGACTTTGATTTACACTACGTGCTTGGGTAAGACGTTCCATTTCACACTAACTTATATTGTCAAAGAAGTAAACGTGCAGATTGCAATGGCTCCCACTTCTAACATTTGTGCGGGTTGCCAGAACACCATTCTTAAGAAAAACGAATACCTTTTATGCTGTGTCTGCAAATTAAAATACGACGTCGTTTGTGCCAATGTCAAGAGCTTCTCTTCGATGGCAACGCATCTCAAAAATAGCTGGAAATGCCCCGAGTGTCTAAGCAAACTTCCTAAATCAGGCAACAGCAACACACCTATTCGTACGTCCGTGACAAGGAATGATGTGGAAGAGCATTCAGAAGCTTCTCCGGAACGATCTTATGTCACGGAACGTATAAAACCAGGCAAGGTGTCCGCTGATTGTGCTTCTAATTATACTTCGGACGAAAGACTACGTGAATTAATCAGACAGGAAATAACGACTTCCATTCATTCCGCTATAAAGAAATCTGTTACAACAGAGTTAAGGAACATTCACGAGCAAATAGTAGAATTTCGCGACTCCATGTCCTTTATTAATACGCAATTTGAAGAAATGCGGGTTTTGCTTGAGGAGAAATCTGGTGTCATTACTGAGTTAAAGTCAGACAATGAGCGGTTAAAAGCATCGGTGGCAGACCTCACAAACCGACTGAATATAGTTGAACTGCATATGCGTGAAACTAACATTGAAATTAATGGTTTACCTGAACACAGATCTGAGAATTTAGTTGATACAGTTATGCAACTTGCTAAAGTCCTGGAAAGTCCACTGACTACTGATGACATCGTACATGTAACTAGAGTCGCTAAATTACACAAGGACACCGCAAGGCCTAGAGCTGTCATCGCCAAGTTGAGAAGCTCTCGCCTTAGAGATACTGTACTTGCCGCTGTGTCTAAATTCAACAAAAAAAATGCCCAGGCGAAATTAGCATCTGGCCACCTTGGTATTGGTGGACCACGCAGTCCTGTTTTTGTTAGCGAGCATCTTACTCCTGCGAATAAGTCGTTGCATGCCGCCACCCGAAAAAAGGCTAAGGAGATGTCTTACAAATTCGTCTGGGTGCGCAACGGGCGCATTTATGTGCGACGAAATGAAAGTAGCCAAAGTATTTTAATTAGATCTCTCGACAACTTAAATTTAATCATTTGACTTTTTTCTCTCTCTCTCTTGTTTTTATTGTTATGTGGATAATGTTGCGGTGTTTGTAATCAACAGTGTTTAATTTATATTATCAAAACGTCCAAGGTCTTAGGACCAAAACTAATGAATTACTTAGTAACATTCTACAAAGTAGTTACAGTGTTATTGCTTTGACTGAAACGTGGCTGAACCATAAAATATCAACTAATGAAGTGGTAGATGACAGATATATTGTATATCGAAGAGACCGTTTATGCTCTAGTGACTCTAAAAAAGATGGAAGCGGCGTTCTCTTGGCTGTTTCTCGAGGTATATCTTCTGCTCGCTTAAAGAACTTGGAATGTGATCACATCGAGTGTATTTGGGTAAAACTGCACATTCAGATGGACGTGACAGTGAAAAAATTAATATTGTGTGTTGTATACCTTCCTCCACCAGTCAAATTGGAGGCGCTGGAGCAGTTTCTTAATAGTGTCGAACTTGCTATGGATCTAGCTGATGATATTGTAATAGTAGGAGACTTTAATCTTGGGTCTATTCATTGGAGCTCCAGTGTGGACGGAAGCACTTTAATTCCTTCAAATTACAATTTTAATTTAGGTTACTCATTTGTCGACTTCTTAAACTCTAATGGCCTGCATCAACTATTAGTAATAGCAATGACCGCTTTTTAGATTTAGTTATTAGTAATGTGCAGGGTGCATTTGTCACGACTCCAACTGATGTTCTAAGTAAGTGCTACAATATACATCCTTGCCTCCAGTTAAACATACCTTACTGTAAAGTTAATTATCTAAGACAAAGACAAGTTAACGCTTACAATTATTATAAAACAGATTTTAGTAGCCTGGAGCGCGAGTTATTGGATGTAGATTGACAGGACTTGTTCTCGAATTGTGTAGATGTTAACAAGATGGTCTCGAGATTTTACGATGTGCTCTATGGACTCATAGCCAGGTTCGTGCCAAAACGGAATCTTCGCAAGCGTAAATATCCCAAGTGGTTCAGTAATTCCCTTATCAAACTCCTGGCGGAAAATGATAAAATTCGCAGAAAATTTTTGAAATACCGTAACCCTAGGGATGAGATTGAATTCCAGCTACTTCGCAGCCGTGGTCATAAACTTTATAATGATTGTTATAGAGACTACATTCAAGGCATAGAAGCTAACATTTCTACGAATCCAAAGGCTTTTTGGAGCTTCATCAAAGACAAGCGTGGTGGTCACTCCTCCATACCGGCTGAAATGAAGTTAAACAATGACGCCGCCTCATCTGGCCCTGATATCGCGAATTTATTTGCTCGTCACTTCTCATCAGTTTATTCAACGGGCGACCCGGGGGGGTCGTTAAATTATTCAGGTCTTGGTCAAGACTTTCTAGCTAAATTAATGTTTACAGAATCACAGGTGATTAAAAAAATTAAAACTCTCGACCTGGCTGGGGGTGCTGGACCCGACTCCATCCCCCCTTTGTTGGTCAGGCGCTGCATGCGCGGAATCTCCTTGCCTTTGAGATTAATTTTTAACAGATCGCTTGAGGATGGTGTTTTCCCCCAGGAATGGAAAAAAGCACGCATTGTCCCTGTTTTTAAAAAAGGTGATAATACTTCTGTAAACAATTACCGACCCATCTCCATGCTTTCTTGCTTTGCGAAACTCTTTGAAATTATGATTTGTCCTGTAATCTCCAAATTTAGTAGCAGTTTCATCTCCGTTCATCAGCACGGCTTTACAAGTGGTCGTTCTGTTCTTACTAATTTGGTACCTTTTGTCTCGGAGCTTTGTGAGAATATTGATGGGGGACTCGAGGTTGATGCTATTTACACCGACTTTAGCAGTGCCTTCGATAAAGTAAACCATACAATTCTCGTAGACAAACTAAGTGCTCTTGGGATTGGGGGAACTTTGCTTTGCTGGTTCGAGTCATACTTACGCGATAGAAAACAGGCAGTTGTCCTGAGTGGTTTTCAGTCAGACTGGTTTTATGCTACGTCGGGTGTACCCCAGGGTTCCCACTTGGGACCTTTACTTTTTCTTATTTTCATAAATGACATCACCCACTGTATTAAAAATTGCAAAGTGTCACTATTTGCTGATGACCTGAAAATTTACCGACCTGTCCTATCTCCTTATGATAGTGAACTCATTCAAGCCGACCTTAATAGAATCATCGCTTGGTGTGGGGCTAATTGCATGACTCTCAATGTGCGCAAATGTTTCCATATTAAGTACTCCAGGAAATTAAAACCACTTGTTACTAGGTACAAGATCAGTGGAGAAACACTTGTCGAGGTTAAGGTTATTCGGGACCTTGGTGTTCATATTGATAGTAGACTTAAATTTGACATTCACATAAATGCCATCATTACCAAGGCCTCTAGTATGCTGGGTTTTATTAAACGCAACACCAAAAAATTCAAGGACATTAGGACGAAAATTCATCTGTATAATGCGTTGGTTCGAAGCCATCTCGACTTTGCTTCTTGTGTTTGGAGTCCATTCTATAGAGTGCACTCACAGCGAATCGAGAACATACAACGGGCCTTCACGAGACACCTAGCATTTCTATGTAGTGGATTCTCCCACCGTCAACCATACAGCGAACGTCTCGCAAAGTTTAACATGTGTGACCTTCGTGACAGAAGACAGTTAATGGATATGTGCTTTCTATATAAAATTCTTAATAGTCATCTAGATTCTTGTGACTTGCTGTCACGTCTATCCCTGTCAGTGCCTCGCAACTACCCTAGATACCGCATGTCTAAATTATTTGCTACACCATTTGCTCGAACCAATCTTGGGCTTCAGTCTCCTTTGGCACGAATTTCCACAGAGTATAATCTTTTGAGTATTGCTATTCCTGATCTAGATATATTTTTTAACAACTTTCAAAAATTTAAATCTTTGATTTTAGAGTATTCATCGGGCCTAACTTTTCGCTGATGGGTACTTTAGGATTAGTCACTGTAAAGTTCTGCAGGTTTTTTTTCCACTCTTACGTAATGAATTAAACGCAAGTGTTATGTACGCCGTTATTTTGGTGCATATCAGAATATTTTTTTAGATTAAGTATTGTAATGTTGTATTAATATGTACCATGTGGCCTGTACTTATTTTAATAAATAAATATGTATTTAACTTGTAATGTGTCAGGCGGGAACCAAACAAATAATAATTGTTGACCGTTTTCTGTAGCGATCCTGCCTTTCGCACCGACGGTCTTGGGTTTGAATCCCGGAAGTGATGTTTGTGTGATTAATACGAGCATTCGTAATACATGAGTCACGAGTATTTATGTATATTTGTATAAATATTCCATATTTATATATCGTATATGTATGTCTATCAGTTACCTTTGTATCCATAACACAAGCCTTACAGTGCCAATTAGCCTTAGCTAGGCTAATGAGTGTGATTGTAACACTTATTATTATTATTATTTAAAAAAAATTTGATCGTTGAATATTTGTATAAGTTTTACATTCGATCTTGTAGTAATGCCTGGAATATTAAGAGATGGCGCTGTCGTCAGCTTATGTAATACTCGGAAAGATTAGAGGGTTCTGTCAAGGTCAGGTAGCTAAATTGGAAGAGTACCTACTCGCCCGGATAGTGAGGGAATGTGGGTTTGAGTCCCGCCTGAAACGTGAAACAAGTTGCCTTTTCTGTAAAATTATGTTTTAGATATATAAATTTAGCAATTAAATGCTTAAACCAGTGCCGGATTGACCATAGAAACTGAAAAAGCAAAAGTAATAGTGCAGTAAAAACAAAGCTTTGGTTTTTCTTAGCTTAAAAATATACCCAAAAAGTTGTAAAAATAATCTTGTAACTAGATTATTCCCTAAAAAAGGAATTAACGTTATTGTGAACAGTGAATCTAATTATAGAGGTCAGTAGGGGCGGCAAAAATTTTATAGCTTTGGGGCGGCAAATGTGTAAAGTTAGCACTGGCTTAAACCACAAGAATCTAATATGAATATATGTAAGACATTTACTGTAATCTTCTTTAATTGTCTCGAACCCTAAGTCTCACGACTGATTCAATCACATAGCACCGTGAACAAACCCTTACATTTTGCCTGTCGCTGCCATCGTAAAACCAACTTGTATCTACAGATACTTCTAAAATTGTCAACCTAATACCCTCTAACTTACAGGTGATGTTACTCCACTATTTCGTTAACTAAGAAGATAAATTAAGTTGGTTTTTGAACAATTAACCCATTCGACTTCTATTTGCAAATGGATTGGATGGGACCGATTGTTTCAATGTCTGAAGTATTTGCAACATGTTAACAATATGAATAAAGCTATTGTGTTTGGAGATACATTAAGAAACGAATTCAGCTTTATATCTGACATAACTTTAGTATGGATTCATAAGGAGACTATTAATTCATTCTTAACCCTCAATAATTATAAATAAAAAATATTGTAATTATTGTAAATGTCATTACTTCAGTCAAAGCTGACAAGTTTCTTGCGCCCCTTCTTTTAGTTAATTAAAAGACGTCCTGAATGGGTGGTAGGTAAAAATGTTATTTTAAGTGCATTTGAATAAAAATATTTTCAATTTACTTCATTTTTCAACACCTACTACGGGTAGATAAGTTCCTCAGTGGTCATATTTTCAAAATTGCTTCCATATCTTCTTGCGTGAAATGATCGTGGTTCCATCTGTTCTCTTTTGCGGGGAAAGTACTTGCACTAATAAGATATTTTATCATCATCGCGAACCTATTGATGTCCTTCTTCTTCATCTACTACGGGCGGTATCCGCAACGCGATGACATTAAGTATATATTTTGCGTCTGGAGGATGTCTGTTTGTTTATTTCAGCTATTCCAACTCTGCTAGGAACGATTTAAGTGCCTTCACTATGGTGAGATCTTTCCGGAGGCTGCTGAGAGAGCCAAGATGTTTCACCCGGTAGTGGGCCACTTCTTCACATTCCATTATGACGTTGGTGGCTGTGCAAAAATATATGATTTGTAAATATCGCTAAAACAAATCGTTTATTAGAAAAATAAATAAATAAATTTTATTTCACACCACATTTAACGAAATCAAAGAGAATAAACACATATATTAAAGAACAAAACTCAAAAAGACTTTTCTTACCAAATATGCTTTCATTTCCTTTCTTAATATCAAACAATATCACAATATAAAATGAATAAAAACTATAAAGCCGGGCATACAAAGAAAATGCCCAGATAAGGCCAATAGAGGCAGTAATGAAACTGAACAGGGACCACGACTTTCGCGTCTATGAAAGTCTTAGATAAAAGAAATGGCCCGTTATTGTCTACGGACATTTTCTACTCCATAGCAGTGCTTTGGGAGCAAAGTTGAGATGTAGGAAATAATAGAAAACAAACAAAATGAAAGAAACTTTCCGAATGAGTAGCAGATAAACCGGAGAAACTGTTTTTTTATACACGATTAGAAATTTTATCATTATTTCTATATTTGTTCAAAGTCAACAACAGTTCTCACATATGAAAAACTATAATGTATTGTAAAACATAAAACTTTTAGCCTCATGTATTACTAATTATGGTAATAACATGTCATTAACAATAATGTAAAAAACAAACACCATACTAAGATTAAACAATAATTTTTAATTAACCTTACGCAATAATATACAATAAAAAACAGACATACAAAACAATTAGGAAAAAACAAAACAAAAGAAAACTTAAAATCACAATTTTCGGTCATAACGATCAAAGCGATCTCTGCTAGATAAGCTTTGGATGGATAGGCCGGGAAGAAAGCCTAAAGTGGCGTAAACAAGAAAATAAACTTTAGGATATAAATAGACAGATATTTACAGAAAAATACAATAGATATATAAAAATATACATATTTATGATATGTAATTACTAAAATAGTAATAGATAAGTTAGGTAAAAAAAACTAAATTTCTCTGAAGGAAGCTGAGCAGGATTAATCATAAATTATGAGCAAAAATCCCTAAATAAGTTGTTTTATTTTTAACATCATTTTTAATTAATGGTTAAAAAGTTTGAAAAATACTATTACTTGAGGAATTCTGATTGATCAGCTTAATCATTCATCGAACAGGTGAATTGGACTTATTATTGACGTCTTGAGATCACAGTTCCTAAAATACTGAACTGCTCATATAATCCTTACTAATATTATAAATCTGAAAGTGAGTTTGTTTGTTTGTTTGTTTGTTTGTTTGTTTGTTCCGCTTTCACGCCGTAACTACTGAACCGATTGCATTGAAATTTTGCAGACGTAAAGATAAAAGTCCGGATAAAATAATAGGGTACTTTTTATCCTGGAAAAAATTGATATTCCCGAGGAAAAACAAAAATATTGTTTGCTTGATGAATGTATTGTAGATGGCGCTGTGTGTCGTTTAAAACAACGTAAAATATTGCAAACAAATATAAACATGTAAATTTAGAAGCTAAATGATACGATAATGAATCCCCGAAAATGAGGAATTCCCGAGGGATGACGTACAATTTGTTTTATCGTCTAAACTGTTTTTTTTACATCTACTTATCCTGAAATCACTAAAGTCAACGAATTAATAATTGGTATAAGTATTAGTTACGTTATTTAGTCCTTGAGGTATGCGATAGATGGCGCTGGGTGTTTTTTAAAACATGGTAATGATGTGTTTTTTAAAATACATAAGAAGTGGAATGATAGCTTGGAAAAACATTGTTTTTCGCATGGTCAGCTCTATGTAGCGTGTTCCCGAGTTTCCAATACCCAAAATCTGCATGTTTTTGCTCCACAAGGGAAAACATATGACATAGTGTACCAAAACTGAATGTTTTGGTTTAACAACTAATTGTATCCAGCGTTACATCGCGCTTCTTAGATTTTTCCGTGGGAATGAGAAGTTTTCTTATAGTTGTGCTTTATACCGCAATATAACCGAATACCACGCGGGCGAAGCCGCGGGCGGAAAGCTAGTAATTATAATATATCCCACAAACACACCAATAAGCCCTGCCCAAAGTAAGTACTGGACCGCGTCGAGGCAGAAGGCAGGATCGCCACCGTTGCACCAAATAGCAATATATAAGCTGTTATTTTTCTGCAGCTTATCAACAATCCGGGTTTAGCTACTACAGAAGTTGTTAGACTTATTTTAGATAGCTTAACTTAAGCAAACTTATAGCTTAAACTTTATGGGTGTTAAACTATTTACGTTCAGTACTTTTGATTGCACTAAACCTCAATAAAACGCAACACCCAATAAGATATAAACACCCCCTTCCCCGTCTTATCTGAACTACACCCTTATCAAATATACTATTATGACTCCCATCACTTCTTTCACCGCCTGCATTTCGATAAACTTTACTTTTGAAGTAAGGATGTCACCATTTATTAATTTTATTTAGTTCTTACACTTCCGCAGATATTTGCGAATCCTTACTAATATTATAAATCGGAAAGTGAGTTTGTTTGTTTGTTTGTTCCGCTTTCACGCCGTAACTACTGAATCGATTGCTTTGAAATTTTGCAGACGTAAAGATAAAAGTCCGGATTAAATAAAAGGGTACTTTTTATCCCGGAAAAAAATGATATTCCCGAGGAAAAACAAAAATATTGTTTGCTTGATGGATGGATCGTAGATGGCGCTGTGTGTCGTTTAAAACAACGTAAAATATTGCAGACGAATATAAACATGTAAATTTAGAAGCTAAATGATACAATAATAAATCCCCGAAAATGAGAAATTCCCGAGGGATGACGTACAATTTTTTTTATCGTCTAAACTGTTTTTTTTACATCTGCTTATATGTTGCAAACGAATATGAACATGTAAATTTTGAAGCTAAATGATACGAAAATGAATCCTCGAAAATGAGGAGTTCTCGAGGATGACGTACAATTTGTTTTATCGTCTAAATTGTTTCTTTTACATCTACTTATCCTGAAATCACTAAAATCAACGAATTACTAATTGGTATAAGTATTAGTTACGTTATTTAGTTCTTGAGGTATGCGATAGATGGCGCTGGGTGTTTTTTAAAACATGGTAACGATGTGTTTTATAAAATACGTAAGAAGTGGAATGATAGCTTACGCTATTTAGTTCTAGAGGTATGCGAAAGATGGCGCTGGGTGTTTTTTAAAACGTGGTAACGAAGTGTTTTTTTAAGATACGTAAGAAGTGGAATGAATTATATGAATTTTGTATCCAGCGTTACATCGCGCTCCTTAGATTTTTCCGTGGGAATGGTTGTGCTTTATACCGCAATATAACCGAATTGCACGCGGGCGAAGCCGCGGGCGGAAAGCTAGTACTTTATATTTAGTACTGATGTTTTGTCAACAAAACAAAACTTCATTTTGGATTTTATTTAATTATTTAATTGTCACTACGATTACTATAAACAACTGAATCTTGGAAACCAATTTGGAAATTGAGAGGCCCATCCGCGAAGAGTTGACGAAAGCAACTCGGACAGGGGGCCGACCTCCATCTTACTTTTACTATTTGCAAAAAAGGTTACTATATCACTATGTCTTGCAGTGTGTGTAGGATTAAAAAAAAAATATGCGCAAATATATGTTTCATTTTAATTTATTTACTTTGTCGAATACTATAAGACTCTTAGTTATTCTAAGATTTCATCATGTGCTGTGGTTTCCATACTAACTCATAGTTTTCATTTGATTGTGAAACAGTTTGTGAATTCCCAATAACTAAATTTTAGTCAGAAAATACAGCTGCTGCATGATCATATTGGTGAGTCGTACTCCCTTGGCTTCTTGTTGGGATTATCTAAATCATGTCGAGCGACTTAGTTATCCCATTCCATTAAAATACTATTCAATCAAATAACGTATATTTATATATACGTATATACACATTTGACATGTGATGTTTTCATATCACATAAATTGTTCTGAACCCAAGTTAGCTAAAACACACACCCGAGACAATATACTAGAAAAGTTTTTTTTTCTTGTTTCTAGCGATTGACAACCCTAACGAAAGCACTCGTTCAACATATAAACCGTTTAATGTTCTTAGGATTAGCGTGACGTTTACACTCGCGCCCGCACTCAACTCACACTCACTAACGACTCACTGTCGTGCTAATGAGTTCGTTGTTTAATGGTGGAAGTTGAGTCGACAATAAGCACCCTGATTTAAAGATGTAACATAAAGCTGAAGAGATGATATAAGGTTGTATTTGGCAATGTTATTAATAAAATTATAACAGTCGTAAATTTTGGCATAAGCAATTGTGTTATGTAAAATATATTGTAAACTAGCTGACTTGGCCACGCGTTGCTGTGATGTAAATAAAATGATACCTATCCTAAGTCCTCAGTTGAAACAAATCCAGCAAAATGAACAAAAATACTCAAAAACCTAAAATCATTCATCGCGTTCAAACACTATAGACAGGGATTTTTTTTATATATATATTTATATATACTAACTACTTTTAAAATATAAAAAAAATATAAATAATGGCAAATCTACGTGGACCAGTTAGCATACCGGTTTTCATGGTAAAGCCACTCCAAGACCATGGGTTCAGTCCCCAATGAAGTAATAGCACTTTTCTATATTAGCTCGGATCTGGGTGTTGTAAAACCGTCATTGTTTCTGTATTCGTAAACATAAGAGCTTTAGCTACTTGAGTTCAAAACAAAATATATAAAGTTATTTATTTTTTTATTATTATTAACTGTACCCGACATATTTAGCAACGCTACGTAAAACGTTTACGTTACGTTTTTGGGCCAGGAGCCATTATAATAATAATGACTCATTTATTTGCCAGGACATGGTAAAATACAATTTATAGCATAATTTTATAGTACAATATGACCTGTCGAATTTGTCGACGTGCAAATATTTTTAACCTTTCTCATATTTTATTTATTAAATATAACTCTAAATACTGTAAGTTTCATTAATTAAAAAATAAATTATTTTAAACTATACAAATGTCCAATATTATTATAGATTTAAAATGAAAAATTCTATTACATCAGTGTCAAAAGAAGTGCAGTCACATTCTAAATTACGTTATTAAATATCAAACCCACAAATTATGTTATAATGTCCAAAAAAATATGTATTACGAATGTTATGCATTGCGCTTTTCCCCAGAACACCTTATCAAAGTCTCATTACAATCTGATCAATGGTTTCGGAACGCATAGGAAACAAACACAAATTTCTAATAGCCGCCTTCTACAGGTACGGTAGCTTTCCTACCTTCTGCTCTATTAGTCCCGGGTTCGCATCCAGGTAGAGGCAATTTCTTCGATTAGCACAAACTTTTGCTCCCGAGTCATGGTCGTTTATATATTTATTTATATATTCTATACGTTATTTAGTACCTATAGTACAGGCTATGATTAGTTTGGGACTGAATAATAGCCGTGAATTGGCCGTAGTTGATTACAATTATTATTGATTATTAAAATTTATTATTTAGAAATAATAACCCGAAGAACTGTAAAATAAAAATAAAATATAAGAAATTATAAAATCACAGTTACACGCCACGCTTCCTGATTAAACATTAATCCCATATCACTTTGATATTTTCTCTTTAGATTGTGAGTCAGAACACACTTAAAAAATTACCTAATTACTCGTAAAGTGCGAAGTTTATGATGAAATTTTAATTACCCGCGTTTCTCATTAGGCTGAAGATTTAAACAGTCATTGCCTACTTGATGAGATGATGAGTTGTAAAGGAGGAGATTATAAGGTCCACTGTTCAGTGAACTTAGGGAGCGAAACTAAAGCTACTCGAATGCTATTGAATAAAATGGTTAAGATTTGACAAATGTTTTTAGCATAGAATAATGTTATTTTTCAGGTAAACAAAAGGATATTTGTTTTTTGATAAACCAGTTCAAGCTCTTGGAATATTAAGGCTCTTACTTATCTGACATCGATACTATCTTCTTCGGTTTGTGGTAGCAATAGCTTACAGCTTTATTGCTAGAATCATCAAGTACGTACTCAAAATTTAATTTATTTTTGTCTCTGAAATCGTTTGTGAGCAATAATATCATAGATACTTTTGCATAAAGTTACCTTTCTTATCGTGTCAGAGAGGTATTATACAGAATAATACTGCCTGGTCCATCGGACCAATGGCAAACGTGAAGGAATGTACATAGGTTTTTTAGCTGGTATGCATCCAAATATTAACTGGGCACTGGACCGGGTAGGAGGTGGAGGAAAGTCCCACATATTTTCGGTGTTTTCCCGCGACAGAGTATGCGTAACGATTTTATCGTAATTACTTGCAGAATTAAGAGACGCGGTGTTAATGGGGTTTACTTGAATAATTATGTTGCTAATTAATATTATGTATACTAATATTAAACTAGAAATATTTCGTTAATTTAAAAAAATCTGTACCTAAGACATTAAAGGGAAAAAAACAGTCCTTACTGAGTTTTTCTCGGCTTCTTCTCGGTACAAAGACTCCTGCCGAACGAAGTCATGGCATAGTTTTTAACTTTCAATAAATGCATTGTAAATGTTTAAAGTAAAAGAAATATATTTTTTAGCCACTCACGGTACTTAAAATAGCTCTCTATAATCCTCAACTAGACAACGACCCTAACAATGACGAGTTGTAAACTGCAAGTTAATGTGGAGACGTGCGTTTTATCTCACCGACAAAATGGCCGCTTTAATGGTGATTGAAGATCTCAAGTCATCGTCGAACTGTTGAAACAACTGTTTATTTCGCCTCCCATTTGCAACCAGTTTTATGTAAATGTAAGAGTTATGTTGCTTTCATGTTAAATTTAAAACTTATTATGGGTTCTCCAAGGGGTTTGCATCAAGAATACGTATATTTGTTTTCTGCAGAGAAAAAGAGAGAGAAAGTCATGAACATCATGCATTTTTATTACATTAAATAATTAGAATATATTAAATAACATTTTTAATTGTTATGGATTACAGCAATGTTATTAAAATATTTTTATTTAAAAAAGACATTAATTGACTAACTTAACGTTTTGTCGAATTCTATGAAGAAAATTTTAGATTGGCTAATAAACTTCTTTCTGCCTCAAAATCGTACATTTTTTAGAAAACTTCCTTTATTCCTGTGATTTTTTAACATGCGGACTCACTGTCAAACTTAAATACTTCTTATGTTAAATATATGTTAACTTCCACTGCAGCATTGTAGCAGAAAATAATGCGATTACTTTTATAATTACTTATACTAATTTTTGTAACAAAATTTGTGCCTTCTGTGATCTGTGCTAGACCCTAGTAGTATTGACTATAATTTCACATCTCTCTCTACTCTGTGGACATTGCTAGCAGAAAGCGTTTTATTTCGTATTAAATAAAATAATCAATCTTTAATTAGTAAATTTCAATTTTAAAGTAATTTTTAGTTATTGTCAAAAATTCGACAGTGAGATATTATGTTACAGAAACACGCTGGTCTAGTTCAAATGAAGTTTAATAACAAAATAACTGTACAAGTTCAAATTTTTGACTTTCTGGACAACTATTTACTTACAAATTTCTTGTCCTATTTAAATCCGTTCTCAGGCTTAATTATCACCATAAATATTTCGGTATTTTTATTTATATAAATGTTATTGTGCACCCATGCCAGCAGTACAAATTCGCATGTGGCATCCTGATTCATACGTAATATTCATGCCGACTTCTAACTAGTCTTGTGAACCTATTACTGCTTTCATATCCGGGGAACCGTGAGCTCTGTGCAAAATGAAACACAAGCTTCCATATTGTTTTTACAGATGTTATGAACATGATTTGCGAATGTAACTGAAATGAACGTTCAGATATTTTACCTCTCTTATTTTTTTATAGTCACATCCCTAACCATGTTATTGTAATACTGTAATTATAGAATGATAACCTCTGATCTTTGGGAACAGACACAGATCAAGATAGCAATAGCATAGATTTATCATATAAGAGAACGGATTGAGTACAGACTACGTCTTGACAGAATTTTCGGGTAGGGCGCACATTTTACATTATGACTTATAGAGTTAGTGTTGTATGATGTTTTAGTTTTTTTTTGATATCTCAAACATTACTAAGTTCATATCTAAGTAATAACTAGCAATATCTAAGTATATATTTAAGACTTTGAGCTTAATTTAATGTTAATATTAAATTTGGTGCAACCGTAGCGACCGTGCCTTTTGCACTGACAGTGCTGAATTCAAAAGCCGGAAGGGGCATATGTTTCTATTATGAATACGAGCATTTATACCTGATTCATGGATTTTTATATATTTCAATGAAAATCGCAAATCTATGTATCGTAAATGTATGTCTATCCGTTACTTTAGTATCCATTACTCAAACCTTACAGTCCTTACTTTAGGCTACGCTTATTGGTGTGAACGTAAGAAATATTATTAATATTTTGTACCAGTTACCCAGAAAAACAAAAGATACGCGCTGGTATTCGGCTCAGAAGCACTTGGAAAACTAAACGGGTCTTTTAAGGTTGGTCTTTGGAAACTCGTTTGGATGAATATTCGTCCGGATAGCTGGAAAGTGTGTGTTCGGATCCTGTTTTACTTCTAAATCAAGTCGAATGTTTTTTCTAATAAAAAACTTGTTCAGAAACATACTTTGTATTTTGACGACCGTTTGGTGCAGCGGTAGCGATCATGCCTTTCGCACCGACGGTCCTGGGTTCAAATCCCGGAAGGGGCAGATGTTTGTATGATGAATACGAGCATTTGTACCTGAGTCATGGGTGTTTATATATATTTCTATGAATATTATGTATGTATCATATATGTATGTCTATCCGTTACCCTAGTATCCATAACACAAGCCTTACAGTGCTTACTTTGGGCTAGGCTAATTGGTGTGAATGTAAGAAATATATATTTATTTATTATTATTTATTTATTTATTTAACTGTACGATGAAAAACATCCGGTAATTTTTTTTTCATAAATTCGACGTCAATTTGCGCTTCGACCTCTAGTATCGCTAGTATGATTTCAGATGTTTAAGATGACGCCATGTCATTATGATGATATCTGATTCGCAGATTTCATACGCAACAATGCGGATACCTTCGTAAATAAATATCATTAATTAAATATTAATAATGATGATAAGAATGGGTTGTCTTTTTGTCTCGAGGTAGATGGAGATAGAAGATATTCGAAAGCTTATGAATAACATCGCTTGAAATGAAACAATACAAGATAGTAATCTTGTAACCAGTAGGTTTGAAACATTTTAGCAAAAACTCTTTCTGTTATAATCTGCTAACAGTACATAGTAGAACAGACGCATATGTACACTTCAAAAAGACCAAAAGCATTCTTATACAACCAGCTCAACATATTTTAAAGAAAAACGTGGTAAAAACTCGTAATAACGTCATGTAATATTTCCAGACGTAACACAACCGTGTAAGATACACTGGTATTAAAACAGATAAATCACAGTTGCTCGGAACAGCTATTTGTCACGGTGACAAGACAAGTGCTGAGTTAACACATACATGTTGTGAACGAATATCTCGGTACAGGGAGCACGTTCCGGATTCTCTTAGAACTAGGTTTTAGTTTTCTTTTGCAGCAGTGTTGTTATTAATAACAGTAGGAATAATTTTAAGGAGATGGAACTAGTTTTGTAATCAAATTAAGTACTAGGTCTTATGAAACATGTTTTAACAACATATCTAGATATAATTAAATAACAAAAAAACTAAAAAAGGTGAAAACCAGCCTCACCGCTGCTGTTGAAAAAAGTGCCAAAAAGCCTGGCAGGGTTTCCTCGTTGGATAGCTATACTTAAACGTTGGCTGAAAAAGCTGCCAGATCTTTTGTTTCCAGTCGCTTCGAATAAATGGGTTGACATTTCTTTAAAAAGGAACTTGGCTTTCGTGCCTGATAAAAAATAATTTGGAGCTTTTTTTATTTTGAATGGGTTCGCTTTTGATCCCAATCAAGCCCGGGGGCCAAGACAGGAACAACGATGGAACGAGCTAACCCAGAAGGAGTCTATTTACCCTGGCTTTAAAAGTGGACGGGTTATACTCGAAGGGAGGGAGTTTCATTCGTTAGCTGCCCGCATTATAGATGTTGAGAAGTGCTTGGTGCGACAGGTAGGAAAAGCAACCAAGAAAGGGTAGCAACTTGCAGTGCGTCTGGATGTCCGTTGGAAAAAGGGAAATGGCGGTATGAGCATATACAGCTCCTAAGCACAATGCTAAAGCTCTTTTAAAGCTATAAGTTACGCTTGCGAGAAGTGGTCGTTGACAGTGAAAATGGTCCGTGGGCTAGAAATAGCCCAGAGAGCCATTGAATGGAGTAAGCTTGGAATATCCCATCGAGGCGAAATCTGTAGAATAGGTACCTTAATACTACAATTATAAGTACTTAATTTTAAAACTTAACTCAAACGCGATACCTACGTTACATATTTGTAAATTACACTTGGCTTTCCAATACACTTTTGTTTCGGCAAAATAGCAATAACAAGCAGGAATTACTTCAACCATTCATTCGGCCATTTTGCCGAGACGAATGTAATATCTTTCACATATCCCATTCCCTTTTACTATAAGCTCTGTCGTTTCCAATTAAGCAGATTGAGTGAGTTAACGACGTGGACGTTAAAGAGCTTTAATGTTCTGGTTAGATGACGATACTCGAGGTCTTCTTATGGCGGTGGTAAAGGTGTAATTAAAGAGAATCCTATAATCGTTGTTTGAAACTAATCAAAGCATTCGCACTGATCACATCATGTCCAATATTTTTTTCATCATAATCAACCTCTTTTTTGTTATTGTTGGAACACCGGTCTTCCCTATGAATGAAAATACCGAGAACAGGGTATATCTAATACTTTGGAGAGTGTGCTCGGGAGCTGCATGTGTTCATACCGCCATCTCCTTTTGTCCATCGGACATTCAAACGCACTGCGGGCTACAACCCTCGGTTGCTAATCCTACCAATCGCACCAAGCACTTTTCAACATCCTTACTAATATTATAAATACGAAAGTGAGTTTGTTTGTTTGTTTGTTTGTTCCTCATTCACGCCGTAACTACTGAACCGATTGCTGTGAAATGTTGCAGACGTAAAGATAAAAGTCCGGATTAAATAATAGGGTACTTTTTATCCTGGAAAAATTGATATTCCCGAGGAAAAACAAAAATATTGTTTGCTTGATGGATGGATTGTAGAAGGCGCTGTGTGTCGTTTAAAACAAGGTAAAATATTGCAAACGAATATTAACATGTTTATTTAGAAGCTAAATGATACGATAATGAATCCCCGAAAATGAGGAATTCCCGTGGGATGACGTACAATTTGTTTTATCGTCTAAACTGTTTTTTTACATCTACTTATATGTTGAAAACGAATATGAACATGTAAATTTTGAAGCTAAATGATTCGAAAATGAATCCTCGAAAATGAGGAATTCTCGAGGGATGACGTACAATTTGTTTTATCGTCTAAATTGTTTTTTTTACATCTACTTATCCTGAAATCACTAAAGTCAACGAATTACTAATTGGTATAAGTATTAGTTACGTTATTTAGTTCTGGAGGTATGCGATAGATGGCGCTGGGTGTTTTTAAAAACATGGTAACGATGTGTTTTTTTATATACATAAGAAGTGGAATGATAGCTTGTTAACATTGTTTTTCGCATGGTCAGCTCTATGCAGCGTGTTCCCGGGTTTCCAGTGCCCAAAATCTGCATGTTTTTGCTCCACAAGGGAAAACATATAATATAGTGTACCATTCAGTTTTGGTTTGACAACTAATTGTATCCAGCGTTACATCGCGCTTCTTAGATTTTTACGTGGGAATGAGAAGTTTTCTTATAGTTGTGCTTAATACCGCAATATAACCGAATTCCACGCGGGCGAAGCCGCGGGCGGAAAGCTAGTCTTTCATAATGCGCACAGCAAAAACAAAGAACTCCCTTCCTGCGTCTTATTTCGTAGTACTTCCAAGGTTATTTCTGAGTATGTATCACCCGTCTGTCTTGGCCCCCAGGCTTGTTTGGGATCAAGAGCGTACCCATTCAAAATATAAAAAAAATTATTTCTGTTAACGTTTACTATCTGGACAATTTTTTCGCGCCTTCTTAGTGTTTGTCACCGGTTTTGTGTAAGTGCATGGAACGGTGTAAATGAACGGTGTAGTACAGTTATTTTTTTTAAGTCCAAGTTTCTCCAATCCAAGTGAAATCTTATATAAGTGGAATCACTTAATTACAAACAGACCAATTAACCTAAACCTTACTGTAAGGCTTGTGTTGAAATACCAGAGTAATGGATAGATATATGTTCATATATGATACATAAGTATTTAGTTATTGATTCAGGCACAATGATCGTATTCATAACAAAAACATTTAGACATATGCTCTGTTTGGGACTCGAAACCAGGACCACAGCGGTGTGAGGGAAGAATCGCTGTCGTTGCTACATTTGTCGAATGCAAAGCAGGTTTTCTGGCGACGGTGTTTTATCAAAATCGATTCAAAGTTCAGCCGTTTTAGCGTTGGATCATTTTTAAATTTTTATTTAATTTTTTTATATTATGATTTTTAAATATTATCATAGATTTCATAAACAAACACGGTTACACAACACCTATATCCGTGCCAATATAGAAAAGTTTTTTTTTACATTGATCTGGCTGAGAATCGAACCTGGGATTTCGGAGTGGCGTTACCTTGAAAATAGTTGTGCGAAACACTTCACCACGGGTGTCGTTGGTGTTAAATTTCATACCGTTATTAAAACCTTTTTAAAAGTAATTTAACGTTTTTAATTTTTATATGTTTTTGCAATGCTATCCTTATAAGATAAATTATGTTGTTACAAAACTACTAGAACAAATCGACTCGACTCACAAATGAATTTTCAGACGGGAATTCACTTGTGAGCCGAGTCATCTTTTTCTGGTATTTTCTGTTACAATAATTTATCTGTATATTTACCGGTTTTCTTTCATATAACAATCGGTTAATGACCCAAAAATTAGAACCACAAAGTGGCTTGCGTGTCTGCTGGGTGAGTAGAAATCTTCTTTTTTATGTCTGTCCGCCGCAGCCCCGTTTATGCTTTGATGCGTGCGGGTTATTACGAGACCGTGGGGCTGTTCAGACAGGTTTGATTTGTGTTCATATTGTACTACTCCCAATAATAAACTGTATGGGTTCTGACAATAATTTTTCAAACAATATTTGTGAAATTTTAATATAAATTAAGTGCGGCAGAAAACTATAGCTTTTTATTTTTTTTAATTGTTACAATGTCAAGATTATTTATTCCAACGATAACGACGATTTGACGATCATTTCGCGCCGACGGTTCTAGGTTCGAGTCCCGGAAGGGGCAGATGTTTGTGTGATGTGTACGAACATTTGTACCTGAATCATGGGTATTTATATATATTTCTATATATTACATATCTATGTATCATATATGTATCTATCCGTTACCTTAGTATCCATAACACAACTCATACAGTGCTTACTTTGGGCTAGGCTAATTGGTGTGATTGTAAGAAATATTATTATTATTATATCTCACTGTCTATTGCTTTCTGCTAGCAATGTCCACAGAGCAGAGAAATGTTAAATTATAGGCAATACTACTAGGGTTTAGCACAGATCACAGAAGGCACAATTTTTGTATGACTAACTATAAAAGTAATTTGTAAATAGTTGCAATGGATAATTGACATATATCTATAGTTGACATTGGTGTGAATATTAGAATTATTATTATAATTTGAACATACATATTAGACGACCTTGGTGATTGAGTGAATGGCATACTGGTTTTCACGGTAAAGTCAGTACAAAGTTCAGGTTTGGATCCTCTAAAAGGTCAGTGTAGAAAACGAGTTGTTGTGGTCGCTGTTGTTTCTGAATTCCATAACAAAAGTGCTTTAGCAGAATAATGTATTTAGAACAATGTATAGGATAAGATATAAAATACGTCTGTAAAAAAACGGGAAATATTTAAATTATCCTCAAAAAAATAATAAATGATCACCTAAAAATATATTTTTATTTTTTAAATATCAAATACTTTTTTATGACAAAAAACAACCACGCCTCCAAGCCCTCAGGTGGGATTACAATCCACGCTTTCCAGCCAAACCGAGTATAAGTAATTAACACGTCATTTTTTCTTTGTAATAGTAGAGATACCTATTGCTTCCTACCATACTGACAGTACTAAAGACGAACAATTAAAAAACGCCGAAAATACGAAAAAATCTATTTCACCCTACTTGGTAGTCCATAGTGACTTAAGTCGCATACGACAATACAATTTCAGTCGAGTGATTGAAAAACAGGGTTCCAGTAGTCTTGTTGAATTGTCGAATACCTTTTACATCCGAGGTATGCTACAGGCTGATAAATCGTAGTAATAAGCGTAGCAGATATTGCGTAGCAACAATTGCTAGTGCTACGCAATTGCTACAAAACTTCCGTAGCATTACTTATGGCATCCGTTGTAGTTCTCGTAGCGCTAGTATTTGTGAATTTATAAAGTTTGTCAATGAAATTATTTTTTATTTCTTTATTTTACGAGTTTCGCAGTAGCTTATGAACATTTTCAAAGTTACTAAAATAAGTTGCATATCATTTATATAAAAAATGTAATTAAGGTCCAAAAATAAAGTGATAATTTTTTAAAGGAAACATTTGAAAGTGGTTGAATAGCGGACTGATTTCAAAGCTTTCGGATATACTACTGACGTTGCTTGCGCTTGTAACACAAGCATTTGCTTACCATGATGGTTGACCCGAAATTTTATATTCGATGTATTTGTTTATATTAATATAGTTTAAAAATATTGTATTATTTTCCTTAACTTTCACGGTTAATAATTTTTTATATTAGTTATTATAATAGACTCCTAGTCTTGACAAGAAGGAAATGTAAAGAATCAAACGTGTTCTAATGTTAGATTAAGTTTGTTACGTAGAAGATAGGGTATCGGTGTCGCATATATTGTGCTCGAAGACCAATAAACAACCGATTATTAATGCTTGAGCTGTCATCAAGGGTCTATTGGCGTCAATACTGCGCTGCCGCAATTCAGTTTTTATAAATTATGCTGACCAGTGTCTCGCCTGATGGTAAGCGACAATGCGATCTAGGATGTGACGCGACTGCCTAGAAGATACCTATTCACTCATGACTTGAAAACCCTTAAATTGTATTTATCAGGAAACACAGAATTAAGCAAAGTTCCACTATTTAGCGGTACGGATCACAAAGTTGGAACCAAAATGCTTAGTGCGACTCTTTGTTATATCAACTATATAACGGTGGCGCCTATTTGTAAGTCTGGTTGTCCGATGAACAAATGGGGAACGGAACAAGGCTGTGCACTCTCCGAAATGTATCCTATAAAAACGAATAAGCTAGTCACGTACCATACCAACCACTTGAAATTATAAATATATTTTTTGGTATTTAGCTATGTAACAGTACGTTTGTATTTTATAGCAAATAGAGATATTATTATAGACGCGTAAGCCTCCCAATATGAACGGGCGGTGTAAATTTCTTTGTCGGTTGGTCGGCCGGTCCCTTTGTCCACCGTGCGATGTGATATCGGTCCAAATTGAATTGTTATACTTCGCATTTGTTCGGCTCGCATGCACGGACGCCATTCAAGATTTACTTTATAGTATTATTACTGAGGGAATTGAGTTTGGGGTAATTTGGATGTAAGTTTATATGACATTATCTTGCACTAACGAACAAAGTTGGTATAACGAAATTTTCAATATACGCTTTGAAAATAATGCCCTGTATTTTATGATATTTTTTTGCAATTTATTATTTCAGATGTTATGACTTAGACACCTACATATTTTGTCATTTTAAGTGTGAAAATTATTGTTTATATAAAGTGTTTATTTTTATACTAATTGCATTAGCCACGGCTGGGAGACTCAAAAAAAGCAATTACAACTTCTAAAGTATAAGGGAATGAATTCTTTACTTTTTTATTTAGGATGGGTTAGTTCTTGATCCCAATCAAGCCCGGGGGTCAAGACAGAATCCACAATGGAACGGGCTAACCCAGAAGGTGCCTATTCACCCTGGCTTTGAAAATGGATGGGTTATAAGTTCTCGGAAATACAGACGCAGGGGGGGGTTTCCACTCCTTTGCTGTGCGCTTTATAAAGGATGTCGAAAAGCGCTGGGTGCGACAGGTAGGAATAGCAACCAAGACATGATGGTAGCCTGCAGTGCGTCTAGATGTTCGATGGAAAAAAGGATATGGCGGTATGAGCAAATGCAGCTCTTCAGCACATAAATAATGTGTCACTACCTATGTCAATTACATCTGTTCATATCTATAGTTGTTTGTAAATGTACAATCAACAGCACATTTAAATCATCACTCTTATTATATATATAATTTACGATTAACGACGCGTTTATTATTTTTTTATATTTAACCCTGAAGTTTCAACTCATTTACAAGAACCGTGATCACAAGACGAATTGAGCTAACCTTACTTTATTGAAATGTGCAATAGGCCCTGAAGAGTACAAACTAATTAAAAATAGGTCAAATAATATCCCTAGGTGGGATTCGAATCTATATCTTTGTACCAAACAGGCGACAAATTATTTACATGCCTTGTTTAATTTTAATTTCCATTAATTGTGATTGCTCGAAATTCCTGAGCATCAAAAGCTTCAATCTCTTGAACGTTGCCTCATTAACCAAAAAGTGTGTATTATTAAATTTTAATGGCTCACAATATCTGACTGGCTGACTCCTCGGCGCGTGACCCTCACAAAGAGAGGCGCGCCTTTGACCTGTTCAGGAGTTTTTGGATTTTAATTGGTTTGTCATTGTCATATCATTTCTTTTTAATATGTATACTTACAAATGAGCCAATATATATATATATATATATATATGAGAGCTATCCAGGAAGTAGGTATATGTTTGGGAGGATATTTGCTAATTTGGTTTTTATTTGTTTATATTTTTGTTCTTATTTGATTTTGATTTAATATAATTTTAATATTGTTATTATTAATTATGATCTTGAGTAATTTGCTTGTGTATGGGTTGAACGCCTGAATTATTTTTTTTTAAATTTATTTATTTATATAACAAAACTGTTATATTTTATGATTTTTACGTTTTAAATACTTATAATATAGATATTTTTTTGAAATTGAAAAATACTAGGAAAAGTAATTCTCAGCTCATAAGTTATTCTCGGGCTAGACTTTAACTCGCAATCGTTGAATGTCTAGACCTCTGCTCTAAATGAATAAAAATTTTGATTTATGGATATAAAACCATGACATCAAATGCCGTCGGCCTTGCGATTAGGGAGAACAATGTTTACCGGGTCTTTTTATTTAATGCAATGCAATAATCGCCATAAGCATATTCCACTTGTTTACAGTGGAGAAAAACGGACCATCATCGATTTTGAAAGAAAGAGAGAAACACTTTCATTAGCTTATTATATAGTAAAGTAATCATTTATTCAATGCCTGCATTTTACATTGTCAACAATACAATGCATTTCTTATAACTAAATACAGAAGCAACTGAAAGGGTCGATCAGCTCAGCTGTAGCTTCTGCGTCACAACGCGCATTTTCAGCTGGATCCATTAAGAAGAAAATAAATTGCTTGCATCAGTTGCATTTGTAACAAACATAAATAAATCAGATGCTTACACTTAAACAAAATAAAATAAAATAGAAGACTAGCTGACCCGGCCACGCGTCGCTGTTTTATAAATGAAAATAAAACCTAGGTATCCTATGTCCTAAGTCGGAACAAATCCAGCAACATGAAGAAATCAACAGAATAGGTTGATTAGTTAAAGTTCTTTGTCTCACATAAGCATAAAAAATACACTAATATATACCCTTACATATCGAGCGAGACCAATATGGACCCTACCTTAGCGTAAGCATTTGCGTCATTCCAAGATGGACAGAATGACTTAGAAGCGCCAGTATTCTGTCAGGGCCTTAGAAATTGACGTAACAAACGTATTTACACACAAATAATTTTCTTGCCACTTATTTTATTTTTAGACAATCGTTAGTTTAAAACTATTGTTTCTCTTTATCTTAATAAAACATCATAATTCTTAAATATCAAGATATAAACAAATAGAAAACGATACCCTACTGATATTTGCATGAATTAAGCTCGTTCAAAGACAGAGACTGCAAACAAAATCGCCATACTCTACTTTGGTACACGCCAATTGAATATTGCGTTCTGTTGTGTCCGTAAACAGTATGTAAACGAGTGCACGATAGTCGTCCTGTATGCTGTGGATTGGTGGTAACATACGGGGTGATATAACAAACGAAAAATAAAAAGTTCCTTCTTTTAGGCTACTTAAACAACACCGATTTACTCTTTTAGTGCTATACATATTTTACCAATATATGCTAAAAATACTGCATTTTTTATAGATAATTTATATGAATAAGAGTTATACGAACGATGTATATATAAAAAATATGCGATCGAAGATAGAATGCAATATAATGAATAAAAATACGAACACGGTAACACGGCCGTCACCTGCACGCGCGCGTCAAAAGTGAACTATCAAAAGGAGTGCTATCGCAACTAGCATTTTTCACTACTAGCGAGAGCAGCGGCACGGCACTCTTTGGCACTAAAAGGGTTAAAAAAGAGTTGCAGTGGCGACCAAAGGTCTGCAATAGAGAAGGTCTTGAGTAGGCGGAGAAGACAAAGATAATTGGTGTAAATGTAAGAAATAATATTATTATAAACATCTCGGTTCCTCTAAGAAATAGTCACTAAAGTAAAACGCTTGGAAAGTTTCTAGCAGAGCTGGGGTAGCTCAAGAAGAACTAATCGGACACCTCTCAGATGCAACACAAGCGCAAAAAAAGATCGAGATGTTAAAATCGCCCGTAAAGGAGAATCATTAGGAGAAGATATTACCATGACCAATGGAAGATGAAAAGAAGCTTCAACGTCAACACATTTTCGTCGCGTGTGTCTCCATCGATAGATTCATCTGTATTCAACAAAGTTTTATACTTTACTTTCTTTTCTGTATCCGAATGGAACTCCGCTTGGCTCGGAATTGTTTTGCGTCCACTTGATTTTGAATTTCATTACGGCTCAGGTCGATTTGCTCTCGTACTGCTCTTGTTTTATTGCTTTTATTATGTAAAGTCTGACTTTGCCATTTTAAGATTTTTTGAATTGTTTAAAGCAAACGGACTAACCAGTATTAAACCCGCTTTTTGACAAAAACTCTTAATAACAAATAAACAAAGTCTAGAACATATTATATTACCGTCCGAAATATTCAAGTATTTTCATTTTATTGGCACACCATTAATTGTAACAACTACGCTTTATCACGTAGCACAGTATTAGCTGAATATATTATATATCCTTTTTATATTTATATATCTATATAAAACAAAAATACGGAATTATATTTCAAAAGATTACACTTTTGACTTTTCGTTACTTCCTTAAAACGAGATATCTATAATATATTTATATTTATGATTCAAAATTTTATTAACTTTATTCAGGAACTAGTAAACAAGTATTGTTTCTTGCCATATAATTTGAGGGGAAGTGGTTCTCTAGATTTTCTATAACCATTTATAGCAAAAATATGTAGGTTACTTCCGCAAAATACAAGCAAAAAGCACCACCCGCCATCATCAGTAGCTGTTAAATAGCTAAATATTGAGCACCTAGTACTAAATGTTCTAGTGCAACAAGTACAGGTGAAGAGTAGTTGGTGAAGATGTATCTGCATTTATTTGAGGGCGGGCGGTGAATTCTGCTGTCATTTGCGGATGTAAGCTACATATTTTTGTTTCATTAATTGTTATTAATATGGCAATGTTTTACATATATTTAAGTCAGCGGCAATGCAAATAGTAAATTGTCTTTCATATGTCAATGTTGGTATTTTTTTCTTTACTTACTGACTATTCGCTTCTTCAATAAATTTGTTGTAAATCAGATGAGAATATTCGTAAAAATAGTGTTCATTACAAAAGATCTCTTACTATTTCAAAAATATCATTAACAAACAAAAATATGATTATATTTTATTAGTAAGAAGCAATAAGTATGATCTCAATCTGGTATAGAACTCCATAGAAATTTAAAAGTTTCGAAGTGATTGTTCTGTTTAGTTGACCAATTATACACAAACAATATTACCGAATGTTTGTACTGTACAACGCTATTAAATTTCACAGTGACGATACATGATATTTCAATTAACCCGCCATAAGAGCAGGTACTCGTATCATTAACGTTACAAATAGCAGGTCATAGATATGATATCTGTTAACACAATACTAGTATTTAGCAATTGCGGACCGCTAATGATGTCAATCAGTCAGACGGAATCTATTAGCCACACTCATCATTATATTTGCATAATGCATCACTAATTATATTATGTTGACTTATATTCGTATATTGCATATGTAAAGCTATCTGTAGGAAAGTTTAAAGCAGAATATTAGTTATCAATATTATTAGCAGGGCGTGGTCGCGTCAACCACAACAAAATTATTCTCGATACAGCACCAGAGGTCTCCAGGTATTATATAACTATAATAAAAAAATCAAAAGACCCTTTTTTGGTTGCTATTCCTACCTGTCGCACCAAGCGCTTATCAACTTCTTTTATAGCCAAGCAAATACACAGCCAAGGAGTGGAACTGCCTCCCTGCGTCTGTATTTCCGTGTACTTATAACCCGACCGTTTTTAAAGCCACGGTGAACGGGCACCTTCTGGTTTAGCTCGTTCTACCGTGGATCTTGTCTTGGTCCCCTGGCTTTATTGGAAAACCCATTCAAAATCAAAAAATTAAGTCAGTAATAAATGTCAAGAATATTTCATATGTTTATTATATACTTGAAATATTAGAAAATAAACATGTCCAGTTATTTCAAGGATTTGTCATTTAAGAATTCCTATACTGTAACGGAAGAGATAAATGTTTGTGTATTGATTATACAGATATCTGTTATCATGATTGAAATAAAGGTATTTTCAATAACTTTGGCCGATTAGTAAACAATTGTTTCATATTTTGTCTTCGTTTTGATTATACACTCTCCACTTCCCTATTACATTCTGGTTTTATGGCTAATTCCTTTACTTTCATAGCCTTTCAGAATACATCAGAAGAATATATCACCTTCAAAAGGCAAGTTCGAATCTAGAATACGTTTGGTGTAACGGTAGCGATCCTATCTTTTACACCGATGGTCCTGGGTCCAAGCCCCAGAACGGGCAAATGTTTGTGTTGTGTGATGAATACAAGCATTTGTACCTAAATATTACATACCTATGTATCATTTATGTATGTCTATCCGTTACCGAATATCCATGACTCAAGCTTACAGTGCTTACTTTGGGCTAGGCTACTTGGTGTGAATGTAAGAAATATTATTATTAATATTATGTTCTAGAAAAATTATCAAAATGCGTTTTGGTCGTCATTTGTCACTATCTTCTAGCATATGTTTTCAATAGCATTTTATATTGTAAGTTTATATGTTATTTTTATATACAGTTATAAGCGAAATGAAATGACATTTATTTACACAAAGTAAAGTAAGTTAGTACATATTGGTTGGTGGTCAAATCGATTTTAATGGTGCCTTGCCAAATGCATGCCAAGGCATGGAAATGTCGATAGAAACTAATGATTAAATAAATTAATATAATAATAATTAAATTAAGTAAAAAAAAACAATATAAGTTTTATTTAATCAAGCATTTAAAGCATTTAATTTAAGCCACATTTGTAGTTTGGTTCTAAATATAGTGTAAATGTATACAAATATAAGTGTTTATCATTTTTTTATCTATTTACTGCACTAATTTTCGTGATTTTTGTGTTTTCCTAACAGTTAACAGATATAGAATATTTCAAGCATTTATTTCGCCTATTGTACCACTATTATATTGTGATATATAAAGTTTTTATTATATATTAACAAATAAAAATTACATTTCTACGTATCATATATAGACTAGTATCCATAACACAAGCCGTACAGTGATTATTTTGGGCTAGGCTTAGAAATGTCATTATTTCAATTTTTTAATTCTTTAATTGGAATAGTACTTGCCCAAATAGCGAGGGGATGTGGGTTTGAGTCCCCCCTGACACTTAAGACAAGTAATTTTTTTTCAATATTTAGTAATAAAATTCTATCAAAATGATCGTTTCGTTTCATCAGAAAACAGTTTAATCGGTTGGTAATCGTGATTATGCTAAGCGCCGGGAGCGAACAAAAACCGATGATTAATCACGTCACTAGCGTTCGGTCTAGACTAGACTAATGCATTCGTGTTCTTTAGCTAAATAGTGCTGTGATTCAGCATTATGAAATGCAATTTGCTTAGAGCGTTTAGCGTTGAAGCTTTTGTTGTAAATAATAATAAAGGTTATTATTTATAAAAAAAGTATTACAAACATAATGAAGTCGCTGAAGAGCTACATTTAAAACCTGTGTTTCAGAAATCAGTGACGATTCGACATCTCTTTTCCAATATTCGACGATCGATTGGTGAAACGGTAGCGATTCTGCCTTTCGCAGATGGTCCTAGGTTCGAATCCCGGAAGGGGCAGATGTTTGTATGATGAATACGAGCATTTGTAGCTGAGTCGTGGGTGTTTATATATATTTCTATGAATATTACATATTTATGTATCATTTATGTATGTCTATTTGTTACCATAGTATCCATAACACAAGCCTTACAGTGCTTACTTTGGGCTATGCTAATTGGTGTGAATGTTTATTTATTTATTTAATAATATGTTCAACGCATTAATAGCTAATGGAATTAGGTAGAATTTTAACCCAAAAATAAACTAATAAAATATTGGTAATCCTCCCATTATTAGATTATTATTTTTTGCACAAATGTTTCGAAATGACTGATACCGACTGTGTGGGGTGAATTCCCACACGATGATAAGTGATAGAAAATGATATAATTTACTGATGATAAAGTAAACAACCGTCTGATACGTATGCATGTGTTACACTGCACAATTGAGACTGCACATAACAGTAAGTGCTAAGTAAGCAGAACTCTAAATTAATCAATTTAAATACATATTATAAATCAATATAGGTTTTACCGTACAGACTGAAAATTGTTTTATTTTATTTGGACAAAATTCAGTAGTACAATTAGTATATACTAGCGGCACGTCCCGGCTTCGCACGGATGGACTAAATTCTTTAATTTTTTTCTATTATTAAATATTTTTCCGTTAGCGCCATCTAGCGTCCGGTAGACGAACTACTTGCAGTTAACGCGTTGCTATGGTAACGTTATTGATACAATGGAAAAAGAGCGGAAAAAAGAGCCGACAGACAAACACACAAACCACTGTGATCTTAGGTTATAGATTAACTATTTTGAGTGCGGTTATTTATGTACACCCGACGTCATTATCCACTAATTACTCTAAACAATATTAGATTAATGTTGAGCGCTTATACAGCGTTAATTATATCCTATATTTAAAATATCCAGTCAAATAATAATAATTGCTACGGATGAGTCTACTTAGTCAAATAAAAACTTATTAATAGTAGTTTATGATACTGTTGCATAATAAGGGTTCTTATAACATGAGTGTGTTTTAAAAAAACGAGCCGTAGGCGAGTTTTTTTATAGTATCACACGAGTGTTATAAGACCAAGTTATGTACAGTGTCATACACTACTTTATCTACTCTCATCCTATAATACGTAAAACAATATTGCAAACAAAACCAAATTTTGTTTAAATATTGAAAAGATTTTTTAAATGTCAAATGTTGGCGCCAAGGTGCAAACATCGATTGCGCATGCGTGTTGCGTCGTCGCGGACTCGTTCATTGAAACCTTTTTAAAGTAGAGGTTCAACCTCCTTGGTCCAGCTGGAGGTTGTATAGGTGTATCGTTATGATTAAAAAGTTATATTATGTTACAGGTATCCATACAAGACCTGTATCGTAATTAAACTTTTTTTTTATTATTTTTGGCCTGTACGTAATGTTTGTCATAAGCATTTTGTTTTCAGTTTTAGAATCTTTGTATTATAGTATCAGAGTAGATAAATATTATAATCGTTGAAGGCTTGGCACGAATTTCCACAGAGTATAACATTATGAGTAATGCTATTCCTGATCTGTATATATTTTGTAACAACTTTCGAAAATTTAAGTCTTTGGTGGATGTTATATGTATACATATATGATGAATCTATGAATAGGGAAAAAACGCTCCGCCCGCATTTATCACACAGATATCTGCTTATAACGGAACTCGAACCTGTGACCTTTTTAGCCCAATCGGTCGTCATTGGAGCGGAGCGAACGAAGTGAGCGAAGCTCCCATGGATCAGTTTCAATGGCGCAATGTCTGTTACGCCATAACTTCCCGATTTCTTAACTGATTTTAATATTTTGTGTGGAATCGAATCAACAGGTTTAGGACCAGATGTTAACGGAGCCCGAATTTTGAAATTCGCAAAAATTCCCATCGAAACAAAAAAAAAAATCTTTATGCTTAGCGACTGCATCGCCTAGTATTTCAACAATTTAAATGACTCATACCACAGAACTGTCATACTTAACTTAAAAAACTCCAGATTTATTAAGTTATGAATTCTAATACCAAAATGATAACAGCATATAACACATACCACATAAATATAAAAAAAACATAATCGTCAAAACCCCGTATTTCCACGCATCAACGGAACATCACAGATCAATGCACGCAGGGTAACCCTCGCTCAGTCATCCGTCAAAACATTTTTTATTGCTGGCAACACCGTGCGGAATAAAACTGGCAATACATACACTGGCGGGAAAAATGTTTTAAACATTAGGGTATTTCATGATGAATAGATTACCGTTACGCGGATAGGGAGTTCGATTTTTAAATAGTAAAACCTTTGTGCCACATGAAATAGATATTTAAATTAAGAATAGTTATTTATGGTTTTGTGTTTATATTTTATAATTAAAATGTCATTTACATCGTAAATAAAACTGTAATACCATTCATAGTTCACACTCTCCTTATTACTGTAAAAGAGATCAGTAATTCTATAAACCGTTAACAGTACCAGTAATTTGCAATCCGTACCGCTTAAGAGTGGAACTTTTTGCTTGAGTCTGTGTTTCCTGATTAATACAATTTAGGGGTCTACAAGGCAGGCGCGTCACACCCTATAGTCCATTTTTTTAGCATTACAAATTATGTAAACAAAGAAGCAGTGGTGGCTAACCTTGTGCTGGAGTCCACTTTGACCGGCTTCAGGCTCGTCCATTGTTGAGCAGATTAAATAACAAATAACAACAAAAACTTTTAACAAAAATCTTCAAAAAAAATACAATAGAGACTTAACAATAAACCAAAGATAATAGTCAAAACAGATAAATGCAAACGTTGACATTTGCCGCTATTGTTGCAAATGGCGGCCATGTTAAGCGACCATTTTAAAAATCACCTAATATGGTACCTATTACAACATCGGCACGTACTTTTTAATTTTGTCGTGTTAAACTGACCAACGTTTCGTTCGACAAGTTCGCAACTTCTGCTTCTTAAGGTACTTTTTAGTGTAAACTTTTCACGATGTTACGTTTTGCTTGTTACATTATATGTGTACAATAAAGTACCCAAATTTTGGTCTTTCTAATGCTAAAAAAACGGACTATAGATCGCATCGTCGCTTACCATCAGGCGAGATAATTGTCAAGCCCTTTCCTATTGACGAATTAATATACTATATAACAATCCATTCATGCGTCCTGCGAACGAGTGCTGCCTTGAGATGTTGGTCGGCTTTGGACTACCAACATTATCAACATCTTTATGTTATTTTTTTAAATTTGTCTTTTATACTCTGTATATAACTACTATGTTTAAGAACACTTATTTCAAACAGATATTTGTTTACGTTGTTTTAATCAACGATGTAATGAAACCATAACACTACTGTTATTGTGATAATAGAATAATATTGGTCTTATGTATAATATCATAAATGTCTTTACATTTTGTTAAAATTGACGAGCTTGTGACCGTTCCTCTTGTCAGTTAACGTCCTGTAAGGGTGGTTGATAAAAATGTTGACGATTCAAAACAACATAATCGTATTTTGAGTGCATATGAATAGTTATTTTTATTGTATTTTTTTCAATTTTCATTTAACCCTTTGAATCCTAGGTAGCCTCACACTGGAACCACCTATTTATAAATTATTTCCTAGCGTCCTAGTCCTCACAACTTGGAACCACCAGTGTGAGTCATGCGTTAAGACATGTTACAACACGAAAATGATTGAAATTTACGCACACCGGTTATTGCCTTACAGCCTCAGGCGTATAAACAAGTGTCGTAGTGGTTCTAGACAGTGAATTTTTAATAACTAACTTTTGTTTAAAAATCAGGACTCAAAGGGTTAAGGCACAGGCCTTCCCCAAGTATAAATATAGTTAGAGAAAGGGCCATAAAGCACTACGACGGTGACAGCGGATTAATAATATTTCTTTCGAAGTCTAAAAAAGGTCAGTTGCGTGTCAATGTAGGTTGGATACGCTGACCATATCAACTTAAATAATACTACATATAACTCTCTGTAATTAATTACTTACGTACCTATAAAATTTCTCCTTCCTCAGTCCCCCACAGACCTTGTAAAGAAATGAAACATCACATATTCATAAATCCCTTTTAATACGCTTTCATAAACATGGCAGTCCATCACTGTTGTCAAATAAGCTACTTATTTAAACCCAAATAAAACGTATAAAAGGTTTTTGATATAAAATCTAAAATGGCTACTTCCGATCATGACAAATCGCTTCAAATCCCTTGATAATATAAAACCTTTGGATTATAAAAATTATACAAAAGAAAACCGACTCAAATGCTGTAAGCATAAAATCTAATTTCGTTTTAGGGTTGACCAAGGCATTATTTTCATGCATTTATTTGTCAACATGCCAAAATAGCCCTTTGATTTCTATACGCCTTCTCCGATCCCTTTTTATAAATATAAAATGGCGAATAATAACGAGAAAAGGGACAGATATCAATTTGGTTAAAAACACTGTAAGCTTTACAGTTGTGTTTATAGAATTTACGGTTTATTTCAGATAATTTTTACGGTGAAAACAGGGTTTTTAGCTTATTTAGTGTAATATGCTAACGTTTTAAGCAGAAATAATTGCTAATTATATTAGGTCGATGCAGTCACTGAGCATAAAGCTGCGCTAGCACCATATATTGGTGCGGAGTGTAATATTATTATCAACGGTAAATCGTTAATCAGTAAATTTTATCAATGTTTAATCAACAGGTAATACTCAATAAAAAGTTTATTAAATAGAAATTATTAATGAAAGTTGATAGATAAATTAAGATAAAAACTTTCGAACTTGTTACAATGGCAAATACCATAGTGCCAATGATTTATCGCAAAAGAATTTCAAAATTCGTGCTCCTTCACGATCTAGTCTTAAACCTGTTGATTCGATTCATTACAAAAAATTGGATAAGAACTCTAACAATAATAATGTTTTTAACATTTATGCCAATTAGCCTAGCGCAAAGTAAACATTGTAAGGCTTTATTACGGCTGTCAGCGACCTTGTTATCCTAGCAGGTTCGGCCTCTATTCTAAATTGACAGGGGACTCAAGTTTGAATACTGCTTGCAGATTTTTTTCTATTCGCTCAGAAGTTGCTTTGAAAGATTAGTGTTTAGTGTAGGAAAATTCGTTTTTTTATTAGTTCATTTTACTTCTACAGGTATTCTGATGAAAAAATTGTTATTGCAAAAATGAAATATTGTATTATTCAACACATTATCTACCGAGAAGACGAAAACTGAATCGGGATAATCGAGATAATCGGCTTGGATAAAAGATGGTACAATACAGAGGATGACATTAGAGCTTAGCGCTTACATGTTTTATCTATAGGCAAATAATTCGTCGTTAGCATAATTATTATATTTTTATATAATTCTTAATTAGTAACAGTTATAAATAAAATTATAATAATAAAGGAATACGGCATTTTCATAAGCAATTTAAAATATAACATTACAAAAAAAACATGTGTGCAATTTACAGGTGGCAGAAGTGAAACCTTCAAAAATAATACGTATACAAAATACCACGGTTGTTGTGATGCCTTCTCTCAAGCTTTGTACTACGGATGTGCACACAAACACTTATTTACACACATACATAATGCTTCCTATCTCATTTTCTCCTGCGTTAAATCTTAATTAATGTTGAATTGATAAAAAAGGAAATTTTGTACATTAGCTTACTGTCACTATAGATCTAAAGTTTCTTTTAAATTTGATATAACCATATTACCATTATTTCCATGTAAGGCTGTTTGTTGTCATAAATATAGAGAAAATATAGGAAGAAAGAAAGATTTTTATTGGCCCATAACACATAAGTCATTTTATATATAACAAAGTAAAATGATGGCCAATCAGGACCCTGCCTCAGCATAATGCCATTACATTGTGACACGTCACAGTGCATCCGCGCTGGTATTCTGGCAAGGCCTGTAGGAGGTACTGTGTACAAATAAAATAAATGTTTATGTACATACGTTAACACGAACAAAACAGAAATATACATAAAATGAGATAAAAAACAAAATTTAAAAAAAATTAAAGAAACAAAAAGTATAACCGGATTTAACCATATCACAGTAAAAGAATTTTTTCGTTGCTAATTTTATCTTCTACTAGCCGTCACCCGCCCATCGAAACGGGCGGGTTGGACTGACATTAGTACAGTCAATCTGCAATTTTTGCTCCGAAAAATGACAAACCGGGATTTGACGACGCGAATTATTAGGGGGCAAGTAATAAACTTAACGTCAGATTTCCGAAGTCCTCCCTCCTGCTGTTTTTGAGAAAATCCAAAAAAATTTGAAATGCATTTACCTCAGCAAGTATAAGTGCTAGCGACCCGTTTTTTTTTAAATTAAAGAGGACACTGAGGACTACATTTTCTTTTATTGAAGTGACGTCATCCGACTTGAAATGCAAAAGCCAGGTGGCGCTAAAGTTTCAAAAAAGTGTTTTTTTGCTATTTTCAATATGAAATAACATTTTTTTGCAATAATGTTTATGAGAAAGTTGTTTGTCACATAATTAACTACAACTTTCGTTTAAAACTTTTTTTCATAAAACTCACCGTTTTCAAACTATAGGCGAAGAAGTGCAGTAATGTTAAATAAAATGAAAAAAAAGTACAACAATTTTTTATTGTTCTCATAATCCTCAATAATTAAACTTGAAGAAGAATTAAACGTCAAATCCCGGTTTGCCATTTTTCGGAGAGTTCGAATTTTTTTCTTACATATTGACTGTACTACATCTTCGGTTTTCTTGTTTAACTTTCACGTTCTTATTTTGACGTGTAAGAATTAGTGAAACCGTTACCATAACAACGCACCGAATAAACTGACAATATGGTAACAAACAAACACACAAAGTATTGTCATAATATAATTAGGATGGGAGGTTTTCGGTAATTACCTCCAGTGTTATTAGTCGCATTTTATGTAACTCTTAATTGTGAAGCGTTCGTGCTATTCTAGTCTGCCATACCCCACGTGGATGTAAGAAATAATGAAAGTAGACTGATGGTAGCCTATATGTTGTTATATGATACATTTCGGAGAGTGTGCAGCAGAATTGCATAGCCTTATTCCGCCGTCCTTTCCATCGGACAACCAGACTTACAATTAGGCGCCACTGTTATATGGCGTTCTGGTTCCAATTTTACAATCCGTACCGCTAAAGAGTGGAACTCTTTGTCTGAGTCTGTGTTTCCTGATAAATACAATTTAGGGGACTTCAAGTCACGAATGAATAGGTATCTTCTAAGTAGGCGCTTCACATCCTAAATCGCATCGTCGCTTATTATCAGGCGAGATAGCGATCAAGCAATTTCCTATTCATGATTTTTAATCATGTACAAAAAGTACATATTTTGTTGGAATATTTTAATCATAATGTATGGTTGTCCAACACAAATAATTCTAAATTTAAACAATGCAAGACACAGTTGGTACTAAATCCGTGCTGATACGACCAAATTCGTGTCCAGAGCCAGAACTATCTCAAAAACAGACACATCTTTATTCCGTGACATACACATTTCTCTCACGTACAAAAACAACGGTTAGACTGCTCGGAAGCCAGGCTACGTGCCAGATGAATGCTAATACAGACAGAAAATAGTTGAAATTGAAAAACCCGGAAATTTAGCTAAGGATTCGGGGACAATTGTATTTTCGAGCTTACATTTCTTAAGGATAGTGTTGGGAAATCGTTAGCAAACTCAATATTTATCGACATATAATTATAATATATCGATATATACTTCGCACGGATTACGCAATTCTATGTTGTATGTGTTTGCATTTGTAGTTGCGTATATATATATATATTTCCTTTAATATAACATAACATATTTATGTATCATATGTATATGTATATCCGTTACCTAATTGTTACAATGCTTACTTTAGGTTACGCTATTTAGAGCGGATGTAAGAAATATTATGAGTATTATTATTGATGTATTATTGCATTAAACACATTTTTATTTGCGATGTCTGATTTTTCCTTTAAATAACGAACAAAGCGCCAAACCTATTAGTATTCCGTAAATGCCATTTATCTAATAATATTGATTCTGTGTTCAAGAACTTATAATCAAAATTATTTTTCTATGTTTTGAAGATTTTATGGTTAAAAATAATAATATTATTTTAACCATAAAAACCCTTCAATTGTAAACATATCTTTCGTGTATGCTTGTAAATTACTTTATTTCTTAGTAAAAAGAACCAAAACGCTTCAAAAGTTATCGAGATTATTCTCTACTACATAAAATTTACGGTAGATAAGAGGTGTAACCTAATGTAGTAAGTATCAAATAATAAAATTCAGTGACTTTCGGTTTTCACTTGAAGAAGCACAAAAATGTAAGAAATAAGAAGTTTTGTAATTTATAACACATTGCGATGCTGATTTGTTTATTTAGATTTTCACATATTCGGAAAACAAAACCTAAAAACTCGACATATCAATCCTCGTCAATCACCATTTGACATTCAATTTTAGTAATAAGAGCAAACTTTTAAAGACACCTTTACAAGCTTGTTTAAAATAATAAAATTGTCACTCCAACCATAATACTTTTTCCTATGGTCTGCGGGATTATCTACTGAAAGACTGTCCGTCTAAAGCATGTTTCACCGAATAATTTGTATTTTGTTTTTCAAAACTACTAACTTCTACTATAGATCCAGCTTATTTAATTTATATATATAAAAATAATAATTCAGTGAAATTTTCTTTCGGTGAACGAAATTACGACAGAAAATTTTGAATCACATGAAGTTGGGAAAAACGTTTTAACTTCAAAAAAAAATTAAATAACTTTATCCTTACTTTCAAAATTTTTCACTTTCATTTTATCATGGTATGCTAAAATATTTCATACTATTACTAAAACGTTATTTGACTTAAAACTTTTATCGATACAATTCCCGATAGAGTGAACCACTCTACCAGATTGAGATTCCTTTTTAAAAGAAAACGTGTTCCTTAGATTCACAACATTACGGAAAAATATATTTAAGATTTTCACTAGACTATTTTTAAATAAACATTTTTCTTCCCATAAAACTGATTCAATTTACAAAACGACTATAGATAGATTTGACGACCATTTGGTGCAACGGTAGCAATTCTGTCCTGTGCACCGATAGTCCTGGGTTGGAAAGGGGCAAATGTTTGTGTGATGAATACGAGCATTTGAACCTGAGTCATGGGCATATATATTTCTATAAATATTACATCTCTATGTATCATATGTGTATATCTATCAGTTACCTTAGTATTTATAACACAAGCCAAGCACTGTAAGTGCTTACTTTAGACTAGGCTAATTGGTGTTCATGTAAGAAATATTAATTACTATCATAATTATAGATAAATAAAAAGTTTCTTTGCTACGACTCACGCATTCATAACTCATACATATAACATTACATCAAATTAAAGACTAAAAGAAACGAGACAAATACAATTGATAAACATTTCATAGAATCAGGCGTTACTTGGCGGAAGTCCATATCCATTAGTAAAATAAAAATATGTAGCATACTTCCGCAAAACTCAAGCAGTGTGGACCACCCGCCCGCAAATAAATGCAGAAACCGCAGACACGGGCTTCTTCACCAACTACTCTACCCGTGTTTTGCTCCCACACAGAGCATCATCAGGAGCTGTTAGACCGTGCAATAACGAGCACTAAGTGCTTCTTAGTGCATTTATTTATTTGCGGGCGGGCGGTGCACTGTTTGAGTTTTGCGGAAGTTAGCTACATATTTTTATTTTACTAATGAATTGATAAACAGACTGACAAAAGAGGTAATTACAAGGAGGAATTCATGTGTATGCAGCAGCAAGAAGTGTAATTTTTGGCTGTCGGCAAACACCGAATTTTCAGTTGTTATCTAAACATCATCAAAAGTACCCTTACCCAACGAGTTTGTATTAAAGATTTGACGAGAGTTGAAGAAGCGAGAGATGTATGTCAGGATTGTAGAAAGTGGAAATCTGCAATCTCTTCCTACCCCTATAACTATATATATCCATCTAAAGACAAAACGCGGGTACTATTAGCAGTGGCGTAGCGTGGGGGGGGGGGGCAGAGGGGGCGGCAGAAGGCCAGGGGGCGGCAAAATGTCGTCAGGTTGGGTAGTTCAAATGTTTCATGACAGAACGTTTGACGACTCACGAGACGTAAATTTGAAATTTGCCGCCCTGTTTTATAATTCGACGCTCTCGGGTTAGTTCGTAAACGATGAGTAACTATTTAACTTCAGTCTGTTTATTCTTTTGACTCCCGCATCCCGCATTACAGAAATAAAAATGTCATTTCTGTGTGTTGTGCATCGTTCAAAAACTTCATTTAAAAATTGTGGAAAGTAGTCATTGAAGTAATCAGTATTTGAAAATGAAACGCATTAGAGAAAGCGGTGCGGAATACCGCAAGAAAAAGGCAAAAAAGGAAACGGAAGCGAAGAAATGTCAAGGCGCTTATCGTTAAAACCATTTATCCTATTTTACCTACAATAAAATACCTTTTTGCGTGTGAAATGATGTTTCGAAAATTTTATTTTAATTTAGTGTCGAGTGGGAGCGGCAAAATGGCTCTCCCGCCCCGGGCGCCCCGATAACACGCTACGCCACTGACTATTAGGTAAATACAAGTCAAAATACTTACCAATGTCACGTAAATATTGAAATCTGTTCCATTAAACCTTCGCCCGTCAATTAATTTATTGGATAGACTTATTTAAAACAGATACTTGTTTATTTTGCTGTAATCAACAATGTAATTCAACCATAACACTAGTACCTATTATTGTGATAATAGAATAATTTTGGTTTTTTGTGGACTTCTGTTAAAGCTGACGAAGTTCTTGCGCGTGTTCTTTTTGTCAGTAATAAGACGTCCTGAATAAGTAGCTAAAAATGTTGGACGATTCAAAACAACTTATTTTAAGTGTATGTGACCAAAGTTATTTATCATTTCATTTCGACGAACCATATTTTTAAATATTTATTATAAATAAATATATATAAATGTTTGTACGATATTGACTATAGATTACTCAAAGGAAACCTCTAAGGTTTGTATTTGTCGCGCTAAAAACTTTTGGGAGATTCGTTATTAAAATAAATCACTACGATTACAGTGTACACTACTGAGTCTTCACCAGTTTGGAATATGAAAGGCCCTTTCCAGAAGGACTGGCGAAAGAAAATCGGGCTATTTAAATGAAAAAACATCATCTTGAACAGCTGAAATTCTCGCTGTCGACATTTCCTGGATAAAATAAGGGCGCTTCAAACCGTGACTGCGTCCGCTTTGGAATATTTCAAAATGGATCCGGTGGGAATACCGAAGGTAATACCGACTGGTTTAAAAAAGGAAGCGTCTTGATATAAATTTTGCAAAAAAAAAAAGCTTTTTTATTATAAAAATATGTAACTATCTTAAGAAATTATTGGAGCATATGTTATATGTATACAATTTCCCTGCCACAGTGTTTGACCGCGATGAACTCCAGAACTACTAAACCGATTTTGAAGATTTTTTTAATTTTACTGGATTTATTTTGACTTAGAAGATAGGATAGGTTTCATTTTAATTTAAAACATAACAACGGGTCATCTAGTGATCTTATATTTGTATCAAAGCTAAGAAGATGACTATGCACGCTGTTTCATAATTATTTTCACATTTTTCCATTTGTTACGTTCGTATTCCTTTGCAATTAGAATCACTATTCGTCAAATTAATAGAAAATACAGTTAATAGATAGATACTAATTGACTAAAATAAATAAAATTAGTTACTGAAACAAGTTACCCCGAATACTCTCATGTAAAAATAAAGTGTATTCTAGTGTATATAATGCATGGTTGGAATATTATTTATATTTATGAATTTTTAAAAGAATGTTTGTAATAATTTATATTATAAGATTACCTCCAAAAATCCGACTTCTCGCTGCAAAATTATTTATAAACTTAATTATATTTTTTTTTGTTATTTGAGAATTCAAATATTTTTATATAAAGAAATTATTACTACTTTATTATTTTCTTTACATAGAATCATTTTAATAACTTGATGATTGATTAAAATCAAATTTTGAATAGTTAAGCCTCACTAAGTAGCTTAGCGATTACATCGTGTAACCAGCCTAGGGCCATGATCCCTTAGCGCTATGCAAATACGATTGTCAAAGTGAGACACCGCTATGTAAGGTCTATAGTGGTGTCTCTCTTCAACAGCTGAACTTGAATCGCGATTAGAGGTGATAGTAGGGCCTCTGATAAGTTAGAAAGTAATAGGTTATTATTCCACTGTAGTCTAATTTTATTCAACACAATTATTTATCGAAACAAATATTAAAACAAAGCAAATATTAAAAGTACATAGAATACTTTTTTGCAGGAAAAATCCCATTAAGACATAAAATCAATACTTCATTAACACTACAAAATTGAAATGGTGGATATTAAAAAAAAGTCTCATTGGAAGCAAACTTCAAACGATTTAATGATTGCAATACTTCAAAGTCTGATTCTTAAAAGAAAACAATAACTTAAAAAGAGTCACAAACGACGCGGCCATTTTTGCCTGGAGCACAATGAAAGGGTTAAGTGCCTAACCCTTTTGGCGTTGACTGTAATTAATGGACTCTCAAAGATTTTTGAATGAAAAAAAATATAAGAAAATCTGTTTGATGCGATTGTTGTACTTCTGCGTGGAATGGAGTGTGATGAGGTACTTCATATTGCATTTTAAGGATATTAATTGGATTTCACAGGAAATAAAAGGGAAATGGTTTTAGCTAGTAAATTTAAAAATTGTAATGACAAACATTATTTGTATAATGCGTTTAATAATTTCAAAAAAGTATTCATGACACTAATAATAAATACGATTAAAATTAGATCTTTATAATAAGTTAATGGCTCTATCTAATTTCATCTGAGTTAAAATAATATATAGGTTGGTTTAACAGTTTGAATTATATTATTGAATAACTTAATAGAAAAACACTAGATAAAATCGATTTGGCTCACAAGTCATTCTCAGGCAGGATTATATATTTTTCACGTAACATAACTTATCATATAGCATTGAAAATAAAAAAAAACTAAAAAAATATATTTTTCATTTTCAATGCTATTTTTATATCATAAAATTAAATAGAAAATACTAGAAAATATCGACTCGGCTCATAAGTTGTTTTAAGCCGGGATTTGAACCAGCAACCTTGTCCGGTCCATTACTATAACGATTTTATAATCATCATATAATTTTTTACTGCTAAGTATTTTTGTATGTAAATCCATTTGAACGGAAAAAAAATAGTCTATAATATCACGTAGGGCTCGAGCAAACGGCATAAATTTATGAGTGCTACCAAAGTTTGTTTTTTCATAAAAACGAAGAAAACAGCCTTCGGATAAATATCCGTAGAAATCTAATCAAATTGTTTATTTGCAAAAACATTTAATTTAACAAAAGTCTTTAGCTTAAAAATATAAAAAAAGGTTTCAAAATATAAAAAATAAGACTATTTCAAAATGGTATACTGTCATCTGTCATAAATATAATGATATATATATAATACACTATAATGGTTTGATATAGTCTCCATATTTATGTGTATATGAATTTTTAAATACAACATGTTATTATTTAAAATATTCTTCACGTTCCTAACAGTTTTCATAACAATTTTAACAGTTAGGAACGTGCCCGATTAAAATATTGTGAAGGTAGTAGAAAATATATGACGACCATTGCCTTAGTCATCCTGTGATCACGGCCCCCGCAAAGGAGTCGAAACGTCAGAATTAAATAAAATTAATGAGCAAAATACCGTGTTTTTTTTTTATTTGAATATGTAATGCGCACGGAAGTGTTAGTTCCAAATTTATAGATTTTATTGACAATTGATTTATTGTCAAATTGTAAACACTTCTGCTAATTGCAATTAGAATAATTTATCTGCTTTCATCAGTGCACCAGTTGCGGTTTCATGATTGAACACCTCGACAACCATAAAGCGATCCAATAACGAATACAAAGCTATGGGCTTAATAACAGGGGTGGCAAACTTTTGGTTATCAAAAAACTGTTTAATTTGTTGCCTTTCTACTTAAAAAATATACTTTTCGTGTTATCAGAATTTAACTGCTCGATTTTTTATACTAGGCGATGCAGTCGCTAAGCATAAAGCTACGCTGGCACCATATATTAGAGCGGAGCGTAATACCTAAAAAAAGTTTTTTTTGTTTCGATGGGAATTTTGCGTATTTCAAAATTCAAGTCACAATCTGGTCCCAAACCTGTTGATTCGATTCCACACAAAAAATATTAAAATCGGTAAAGAACTTGCGAAGTTATGGCGTAACAGACATTGCACTATTGAAGCTGATCCATGGGAGCTTCGCTCGCTCCGCTCCAATTACAGGTCGATAGTAGGATTGTTTTCGGGACTCGAACACGGGACCGTCGGGTGCGAAAGGCAGGATTGCTATTGTTGTATAGAACGGTCTTCATTTTCTTTGGATCTAAAAAAAGGAAACAATATGTATGTCAACTTAATCAGCTGACTTACATATTATTTATTCACTTTATTCATTGATAACAAGCTGTAGTTAAGCAATTTTTTATATACTCAAATGTCAGGTAAATATTTCACAATCAAATTAATTTTTGATAACAAACAATTACCAAAAAAATATTTCCAACAATAATGAAAGCATGTGGTGTTCGTGAAAAAATGTGAATAATGTTTTTATGTACATATTTGTACACATCTGTTCTATCCAGAATTTATTTGTTATTACGTAATAAAAAGCAAATAATAATTGGTTATAATGATATTTATTCAAGAACTGATCAGAAAGTATGTCTTTATTGTCATACAAATATGCCACAGGTAAACTTATATGACGAACTTTTAATAAAATTATATCAAATTTCAAAACAAAAAACTGCTTAATTATAATATATAAATAATTGACATATCTAGACAATGCCACTTAAGATTAGATTTTTTTATAACGGGTTATAAGCATTATTAACGCTAACAAATAAAAAACCTCTACCTCACCCACCACGATCAGTAAATCTATTGACAATATTATAACCTGCCTTGATTGTGATAACCGTTATTATAGATTGTAGGTCAAATTAACTAAAACCATACAAATATTTCTTTCAAGTTTAAAACACCTAAACGGTCAAAGGTCAAATATTTCATGATTATCATCGCCACATTATTGAAAATCATTTTTAATTAGAATTTGGTGTAGAATGGAATTGCCTGTATTTGTATAACTTTGTACCTTTAATTAATGAAATAATAAAATTATAATAAAAAAAATGTTTGGAATCCCTGTCAACCCTGTACGCATTTATTAACCGGTGACCTGTTAATCATGGGTTTGGTTTATGGGGCTTGTGTAAACGTTATTTATGACTTAACAACCCACGCAACCGAATGGTTATTAACAATTCGACGTATTGACTTTTTAATTTGAAATCATCGGTTCGCGACCACACATTGGTTTGCAATTCGTTATTTTCTAAATAAACATTAAGAATCAGAGTATATTTTGTTTGGTTCTTTATCAGTATCAAAATTATAAATGGTTGACTTTTATATTGGCAATACTGTATTGTCTTTGGTTCATCTGTTGGTCTATTGGTGTTAACCTCTTCCCTGACTTTTTGGCGGGAGCGGGAAGCGTCATATTGGTGGTTTTGTTTCTCTTGTTAAAATTTGTGCTGTGGTGCTGTGTTAGTGCGTAATAATGGTGGATTATTAACCACTAAGTTTTTGTGAACACACAAGAGTGTTGGCAAGTGTAACTAAGCAGCGAAAGTTGTCTTTTTCTGCTTTCTCAAGAAGTCCAGGGGAAGGTTTCAGTAAAACACCACACATTTTCTGAAACCTAAGAAAAGAAATCACTTAAGAACTGGCAATTATATTTACTTGACACTGGCTAAATGCACAAATTGTTCAAGCCACAAAAGTAAAGTCAATTTACGGATGATAATTTTACGTGATAGCGTCATAAGAAAACATTGATGAAAAATTGCATACTTTTATGAATTGAATCGAATTATTTTCACTGAATTATAATTATTTTGTATAATACCAAGAAGGTGTTAATTGAAAATTATTTCTTTTTCGATAAATTAACATTAAGTTGTTATAATAAACAATGGAAACCACATTAACTTTTTACTTCAAGTGTTCACTTCAAGAAGTGGAAGAGATAGATGCGCCACAAGTCGAACGCTTAGGCCGATCGTCGCTATCACCTGAAAAAATATTGCTAGATTTATATACACTGTATATGCATATTGCGGACATAAAATTGTGTTTCTTTTTGATAAACAAAATTTTATTTTATTGGGAAGGGGGAGAGTGTAGTGACGGATCTCGCAACCTGCTTGGTTAAAAGAAGAATTAGTTTTGTTTAAAAAAAAACGAGAGAAGCTTTTGTCTTGACGTTGGCCGTCATGTATATTGATTGTAATTTTTAATATAGATGGCTTGTAGTAATTAAATATAGTTTGTGCATCAAAGCATTCTTTATTGACGTTTTAATGATCGATCCCGACAATATATATATATATACTAAAAATGTATAGTTATATTAACGAAAAAACAGTAGATTTAGAATTAGATATCTTTTGATTAAAAATAGGCATATAAATATACATGTCATATGACCTCACGTGATTAATGGATGACCCCTTACGCAGTCTTTACCTGCATTCAAGGATATACTTAACGAGCTCATGCAAATTATTGCAAACATGCATGACCATCCATCCAAAAAATATAACACTTTTCTATAAATGTTTTTCTTATTTATTATTAATTTAACTTCTGGTGAAGGGTGCATGCAAGTTTAAAACTTAGAAAAACATTTACAACACTTCAATAAAATCATATTTATATTTAAAAACTATGCCCTATTCATAGGCAGATAAAATTTATTTTATTCTACACTTTTCTAACGAAGCTGCGATATTTTTAACAATTGCTGAAACTGAAGACCAGAAATTGGAATTTTATAATATAAATATATAATATTTCTTTCACTTACACCAATTAGCCCAGCCCAAAGTAAGCACTGCAAGGCTTGTGTTATGGATACTAGGGTAACGGATAGATATACATTTATGACAAATAGATATGTGATATTCATAGTAATATATATAAACACCCATGACTCAAGTACGAATGCTCGTATTCATCATACAAACATCTGCCCCTTCCGGGATTCGAATCCAGGACCGCTACCGTTGCACCAAACGGTCGTGTCGTCAATTTAACTATGAAGGTAATAGTTGCTTATATGAAAGATAAGGCTTAACTACGGTTCCTTGCACCGTAAGCTCGTCAATCATAGCTCTCAATATCTTCTAATTGACAGTTCAAGTGGCAACCTCTGTAGACACGCCGACTCATTGCATTTATACCTCAGACATACAGGAGGCTCAGTTCTGTAGAAACTAAATCTATTAATAATCTTCTTGTGGGTTAGCTGGTTCCATCATGGATCCTGTCTTGGCCCCTGGGCTTGATTGGGATCAAGAGCGAACCCTTTAAAAATATTTTTTTATTTTTTATTTTGTAGTGAAAACTTCTTTAACGGCGTTGTGGAGTAATATCCCCCTCTCTTTCTACCATGCGGCGAAAATGAATGCCTTCTCCTGATGATTCGTTTAAGCGGCGCAGGGCGCTTGCGCGATTGTGCGTGTGTGTTTGTTGTCATGTTTGTGTACGATAGCGCAATAAATGAATATTTTATTTTACCACATAAATGATAGTACTTTTACACTGATAATTAAAACAATTCGCGCAAAAATTATTCCCTAACCATTCCAAAATATCAAAAATGCACAACGTTAATGTTCATGTTTTACTTCTGCCGGCACTTCCGGAGTACAACCCCTTTTTTTTCTTCAGACAACATTACATTATTCTGAACCCAAGTTAGGTAGATAAAGCACTTGTGGTATAGAATTTAAGACCTAGACCCGAGCAAATATATAAAAGCCAGTTTTCGACATTGACAAGGCCGGGGATAATTTATAATAATAATTGCGGACCGCAATAAAAACAAGTAAGTAGGTTTACCATTTTCTAAAATGCAATTATTCACTTCTAACCCTCATTATATATATTATTGTTATTAGCTGACCCGGTAACGCGTTGCTATGGTAACGCGTATAAATTGGAAAAAGAGCGGGGGAAAAGAGCGGACGGACAAACACACAAACAACAAATTTGTTTTCTAAGATTATAGACTAGCTGACCCGGTAACGCGTTGCCATGGTAACGCGTAAACAATGGAAAAAGAGCGGGGAAAAAGAGCGGACGGACAAACATACAAACAACAAATTTGTGTTCTTAGATTATATAGATTATATCATTATAAAAATATTTGCCAAATGTTTTTTATAGCATAAGCAAATATTTTGATAATAAATATAAATGAAAAACCATTCAAAATCTCTGACCATTCCGTGTTTATATTTTTGAACTCTGTCTTTGTTAAAATGCAACCTGAACTATATTATAAATGTATTATTACGTTATGCACTTATGGAAGATGCTGTACCACTCAAACTTTTATTATTTAGCAATATCAGTATAAAAGACTGAGCAAATAACCTCATTTATTACTTTACTTTACCGATAAATAAAACTGCATTCTAACACGCAACCCACCCTGTATACGAGGCTGCATCTTCACCTGTCAGCAGCACAGGTTATTAATCACAGGCTAGACCTGTCCAGACCAAAATATAATACCTAGGGTCTTGCCGATAACAATAGATTGATATTACAGGTTATGGAGCTTTTGGTTTAGAAGTGAAATATTGCTACATTGGTGCGATTAACAATTTAGAATCTCGAATGATTTTTAAAATATATTGAATTTCTTCTTGTAATTTCTTTTTATTAAAAAATCTACAAGTAAAATGCTTAAATTACAAAAATAAATGTAAAATATTTAAAAAGCTGTTACAACTAAAAGATTGTTGGATTCTTGTAAAATTATAACACTCGATGTTTGGTTCCAATTTTGTGATTCGACCGCTAAAGAGTGGAACTCTTTCTCTGTGTTTTCTGATGAATACAATTTAGGGGTATTAAAGTCACGAATAAATCATCATCATCGTCGCTTACCGTCAAGCGAGATAGCGATCAGGCCCTTACCTATTTACGATAAAAAGAAATCTTGTAGGTAGTTCTTAATTTGAAGAAACGGCAATGGCATCAGCTTAGAAATCTATAATCTAAGATCACAGTGGTTTGTGTGTTTGTCTGTCCGCTCTTTTTCCCGTTCTTTTTCCATTGTATATGCGTAGCGTCCGGTAGACGAACTACTTGCGATTAAGCAATGCGTTAATCGCAAGTAGTTCGTCTACCGGACGCTAGATGGCGCTAACGGAAAAATATTTAATAATAGAAAGAAAATTAAGAATTTTGTCCACCCGTGCGAAGCCGGGACGGGCTGCTAGAACTTATTATAAAAATTCGAATAAAACCATCCAACATTTTTACCTCAGGACGTATGTAACAGAAGTAAAGACATTTTCAATATTATACATCGTCACCATACATAAATGGAAGAGTGCTCGCCCGGATAGCGAGGGGATGTATTAAGACCCGCCCGACATTTGAGACAATTTTTTTTTTTTATTTTAGTAATAATTTCTTTCTAAATATTTTACAGTATTATGCTTAAATAAGAAAAATATTATAAAACTCCTCTTTGATTTTATACAGGAAAGTCGTATTTTTTTTTAATTATGTTCCTAAATCACAGCATCTACTACAAAAAACCTTTAACCATTTCAGTAATATAATAATTATTCCAACTAAACGTTATGTAGGTATGTTTAATTGTATCTATATTATTATGACGTAGGTATATTGATTCCTATTATAAGGGAATACGAACGTTTTGAATGTGAAAAGTGTAAGAATAATTGTAACTTAATACTTAGATTTAAATACTCTAAAAGTCGTCTGACGATTTTTATTTGTAGTATTGACATCGAAATCTTAATTTAACAAATTACCGCCAACTCTTGAAAATCTTAGAATACAATAATTGGTTTAATTAATTTTTATCTACTTTTTAAAGGTAAAAGGTATGAATATTAATATTTCCTTTATTAAATTATATCTAGTAAAATATGTAAACACAATAAGTTATGGGAAACAATATTTTATATTTTTTATATATTTTATGCTTTTTTCAATGCGATCTTATAAGATAAATTATTTTAATCGAAAAATCGACTTGGGTCACAAGTGAATTCTCAGGCTTCACTTGTGATCCGAGTCGATTTTTTCTATTATTTTTCTGTTAAAATAATATTTTAATAGTCATTTTTACAAACTTATTTCATTTAAAGACTTTATTTAAATCCTTATAAAATCTATTAAAGAATATATATCTAGAATAGAATATAATAACGTACAAATATATTTTAAGTTTTTGTTTTAGTACTTCTACTTCCAACTTCATATTACTTGACCAAGACCACCGAAGAATTAAAATTAGGGTAATTTCGCTAATTTTATAATTCTATATATTTTTTGTATTTTTTCTATGCTATATTATGAGATAAATAATTTAATTGAAAAATACTAAGAAAAATCGTCTCGGCTCACAAGTGAATTATCAGGCAGGAATCGAACCCGCAACCTTTGGAAATCCGGGTCAATGCTCTCCCAAATATTCTACCGAGTCTTATGAACACCGTTGTCTCATCAATGAGAGGAACATCCTCTCGTATTCAAAAGAAACATTTTAAGAAATATTTGGGCAGTTGACATTAAGATGAAACAGCCATTATGTTAAAAAAAATACAAGACAAAATCGACTCGGCTCACTACTGAATTCTCAGGTGGAAATCGAACCCGCAACCTTGAGAATTCCGGCCAATGCTCTCCCAATTGGGCATTTTAATGTTGTACTCCCAACAACATTCTCCGCAAACATTAACCCAATTTATTATATTTATTTTCACTGGAAACCTTCAAAGTTTCACGTCACGCGCTCCTCACATTCACGAAACTATTATGCTTGTATCACTCCACAGGGACTCTGGAATAGTGTAACCTTTAGATAAATGTTACAAAACTAGTCCTTATTGCCTTAAGTTAAGGTCTCACGTTGATACAGACCTTCAGTATCAACACTCGTTTGGAACCAATTTACGATTGCAAAAGGTTATTAGGTTATCTTAAGCTTCCTGCTGCGTTCAATTATTAACGATACAACCTCATTTTCTTAGATTATCCTTATACAATTTAATACGCTATAAGGCAGACTTCTTTACCATAAAAAAATTATATTTTTATATTTTAATAAATCAATTCTTTATGGTTTTTTGCTCATAATTTGTATGTAATCATAACCATCACAGGATGACAAAGGCAATGGTCGTCATATATTTTCTACTGCTACTAGTGTAGACTCAGTAACATACACTGTAATCGTAGTGGAGATTTAATAACTAAATTAAATGCAAAATAAAACGATTTTGATTTATATAAAATTTTAACTGTTTTTAATGAGTTTCAATCGGGTACGCAATGTTTTTAATTATTTTTAATTTTAACTGTTTTTAATTTTAATCGGTCACGCACCTAACATGTCCGATTAAAATATTTTGAAGACAGTGGAAAATATATGACGACCATTGCCTCAGTCAAAATAAATGATAATAATTCTTGAATATAAATTACGAGGAAAAAAACGTAAAAAAGTGGAAACCGTGGAAGTTTGAGTACTAAATATTATATTTTTTTACTTATATCATTTTCTATCATTACGTTATTATATATATTTAACAACTTTCAAAAATTTTAATCTTTGATTTTCGAGTATTCATTAGGCCTAACTTTTCGCTGATGGGTATTTTAGGATTAGTCACTGTAAAGTTCTGCAGGTTTTTTATTCATCTCTTACGTAATGAATTAACGCAAGTGTTATGTTCGCCGTTATTTTGGTGCATATCATAATATTTTTTTAGATTAAGTATTGTAATGTTGTATTAATATGTACCATGTGGCCTGTACTTATTTAAATAAATAAATAAGAATATATGCGGTGATAATTTAATGAATGCATCTTATTAATCGATCAAAATTATTATTGACATTGTATTGTGACATTTTTGTGTTATTATTGTGTTATTTAATTTAATTAAATAGAATACAATAGAATACTCTTTATTGTACATTATAAATCACAAAAAAGTCAAGTAGAAACAAACATACAGATAAAGTACAAATCGCGGCCCTATCGCTAAAATTCAATATCTTCCAGGCAACCTATGGAAGGACAGGAATGTAAGCAACAAAATAATCCAGAGCAGTAGGTGGTGCTCAATAAAAATAAATAAACTATGAGTATTGTATCTGTTTTTGCATATAATTGGCCTTTTTACTCAAATATTTGTATATTTTTTATAAATTTAAAGACAAATACTGTACCTTTTCAATTTCTAATACCAAACTGTAAATACCCTTATTTTAGCCAATAAATATATTCTAAAGCTGACGAACTATTGTTGGTGCAAAACAATTTGAATACTCATTATTACTAAAAAAATGTTTCTATTTCTTAAACAAATTACATGCATACAAACTCCTGCAGTCGCATACAAAAGAGATCAGTAAATTATTATTGCCTTTGTATCTCTTCGGCGAATTTAAAACAAAGGGAATGAAATAAAATATTTTTATGTGTAAGATGAAACGCTAGAGGGTATATCATTACCGAAGCAACATAATCCTCGCATTGTAATATATATTCGCAAGGTGAGTTTCGCGGACCATTTGTCGTACGCGTCACTGCCACGGAACATTTGTCAAAAATTCGGATGTCACTACTCGCTCTGATTTATGGGCAGACAGAAATCCAATCCTTATAATGGATAAATATTGTACTATTTTTTTGTTGTTCTGACATAGATAGGGTGCTAACATATTAGTTAGTTATCGGGATAAAGATACGTACTTATGTGGATCAAGATTTTTGTTGTGAGGATGTAAGAATGAAATTTGTTGAATAATTAATGACATTCATACCAATTAGCCTAGGCCAAAGGAAACAACCGATAGTCATACATATAATATACACTAACTGACCCAGCCACGCGGTGGTGTGGCTCAGTTCTTAAAATTTGCAATATTTTTTATCATAAATAAGAATAAAACCTTTCCTATATCCTAAGTCAGAAAAAATGCAGCAAAATGAAAAAAAAACGGTTTGAAAATCAAAATCGGTTGAGTAGTTTCGGAGTTTATCGCGGTCAAATAATGTGACATGGAATTTTTATATATACATAGGTATATAGAGATGATTCTCATCTCTTTTCTCTTAAAAAAAATATTTAAATGAATAACACAACCATAAACTAACTGAAAAATAATACTCAAGGTACACTATTCATTTTTACTTCCTAGTGAGTTATTACTCAGTCTTTAACCCTTTATATCCCTGTGTGACATTACTGTAACAAACCAAATAATACCTAAGAATTTTCACTACACGCATTTTATCTCCTTGTAAGTCAATTTGTCGTATCGGTAACATACCTGTCTATACATTTTAATGAAATAATCATGAACTAGATGGCTTTACTTGCGTCAAACTCGTACGGAATTCATTTCGCGCCAATTTGTGACATTCGTTCGTGTGAAAAATTTGCAAAATACAAATAAAATATAAAAACTACACAACTATTTTAAAAACTGTGGCGTAGCATTATGCTAAAATAAGTAGAACAATTGTTTCAAAGCATTTCTTACATCTGTAACACTCCCTTTTTTATGATTTTCCACATATCCAATAAAAAAAAGCGAAACAAAAAATACGTGTTTTTTTTATTACTTTTTTACCGACTATAATAACAAGTATTTAAGAAAATATATATTGTTGAGTTATAAAGGTCTTTTCCCAACTTTAATCCTAAGATTTAGTCACCCTTCCCTCAACCAAAGACTCGAGACGGCGTTCGGTTCACACCAAATTGAACTGCCACGAAACGATCATTACTCATAGTATGTAATGATGTCATGTAAATTTTCACCAATATTAAACTTTCTCTCATTTCCTTGAGTGAATAGTTTCATACAGTGAGGGTTGTTGTTGCACAATACACATTTGACTGATATGCAACAGTCAATCAAGATATTGGTACTCTAATACGAGATTTTCATTCTTTTATTTCGATTTCCTGTCACTTTCACTGTCTCAGTGGGTGCCATCATATAATATATAAAGGCTACACATTATTTCGCAGAAATTTATAATTCAATTTTAGAGCACATACTAATTATATTGGCACGATTTCTGGCTTTTGGGACTTTTTGGCGGGAGCGGGAAGAGTCACGTTGTTGGTTTTGTTTCTCTTATTAAAATTTGTGTTGTTGGGGATATTAGTGTGTAATAATGGTGGATTATTAACCACTAAGTGTTTGTGAACATACAAAAGTGATGGCAAGTGTAACAAAGCAGCGGAAGTTGTCTTTTCCTGCGCTCTCAAGAAGTCCATGGGGACATTTCAGTGAAACCCCACACATTTACTTTCAGTTCCTAGGGGGGGGGGAAATATTTAACTGTTCCGTCATCATCATGAAATTAAGAAAAGAAATTACTCAAGAATTGGCAATTATACTTCAAGACACTAGCTAAATGCACCAATCGTACAAGGCACAAATAAAGAAAAAGAAAATATCTGGCTTGGCTATAATTGCTGGTTAGTAATGCATAAAAATACCTAACCTAACCGAACCTGCAATGTATGCCTTTTGATTATTATGCCAAGTGACTTTCTGCGCAACAAGATCCTGCCAGATAAAGGGTCACCACATAAAAATTCCCTGTCACAGTGTTTGACTGCGCTAAACTCCGAAATAACTCAACCGATTTTGATGACTGATCATTTGTAGAATTTGTTCCGACTTAGGACATAGGATAGGTTGAATTTACATTTCAACACAGCAACCCGTGGTCGTGTCTGCTAGTGTTGTATATAATGTACTGTATGTGTTATTTTCTTGATTTTTGATTTTACAAAATAATACATACATAAAGTTATAACAATAATTAATCGAATTATTTTAACTTTATCATGATTCTTCAATGACCTAGAGTTCAGTAATAATATTTCTTATATTCACAAAAATCAACATATCCTAAAGTTAATACTACATATATGATACATAGTTACTAAAAATTTATAAAAATACCAATGACTCAATTACAAATGCTCGTATTCGTCACACAAATGCCTTTCGCACTTTCTTGGTTTCGAGTCCCGGAAGGGGAAGATGCTTGTGTGATGAATAGGAGCATTTGTACCTGAGTCATTGGTATTTATATAATTTTCTATATTTTTTACTAATTTATGTATCATATACGTAAGTCTATCCATTGCCTTTATTAATTGGCGTCTTGATGCTGTCACTTAACTAACTTGCTGAATCTTTATAAATGATAAATCCTTGACGATTTTAAAATATTTAATTATATGATATAAAACACTTTTTTTTACGGATTTTTGCGCAAGTTTTATTTTATTTTATATTTAATCCTGACGTTTCGACTCCTTTACAGGAGCCGTGATCACAGGATCCTGTGTGTGTTTTATTCTGATGTGTAATGTGCGCGGAAGTGTAAGAACTAAATAATTATATGATATAGGTACGAGTTCACAATTGTATTGACATGACGTGACTAAATTATGTTAAAATATATTAATATTAAAATGCTGTCGCGATGACATACTCTGTGCGGTGTAAACCGTACAACCTTAAGCTGCGAATCAGATGGTCCAATGATGGTCAGTTTTTCGCATCAGTTGAACTGACGTCAATCCAAAATTTGGTCGTGAGTGTCGAATCATCACTCCAGAGTTTTAACTGACGACGCGCCACGTATTTCCGAGATTAGGTATCATAAATCCAATTCGGCGCGCCAAACTGATTGTGAGTACATGATCGTCAATCCAACACAAACAGGTAGTACACTTCCTAAATTGGCCGATTGAAAACTGAAGAGCCGGAGTGACGCCAGTGAATGCGCAAATCAAGTTGGCCTAAAACCATATGTAGTGACGCCACAGTTTTGCGAAAAACTGATCGTCAATGCCCACTATTAGTATCCTACAAAAGCCTTACAGTGCAGTGCTTACTTTGGGTTTGGCTAATTACTGTGAATATAACAGATTCTTTTTTATTTATCATAGACTATTATATGATGTGACTTATTGAAACCTTTTTTTTTTACTAAAAAGGTCTCACATTTTAGCACATGCAAAGCAATCATTTTAAATACTATCACGCGTAAACCTTTACGTCTTTTAAAACACCATTGTCAATTGTAATTTCGTTAATGATTCAATTAAAATAATCGAGTGTGTCCATCGTTCTAATTTATTATTCAATTATTCTAACCCTAGTATGCGCTTTTCATTTAAATAGAGATACACTTAACACTCAATTATTCAATTCATTTCGTAATGGGCATTACAGTGGTCAACAATGCCCCTAACATCTACTAACAAAAAGATTGTTTGACCGTCACTCAGTATGCAGATTAGATTATTGTAAGGAGTAAGTTAGTCAGGCATTGTTAAAGTTAATAGATTTGAGTGCCATTTTAATTATATTGCTTGACCCTTCAAATTATACATCCCATAATGGTCTCTTTCACAATGGAATAAGGTAGATCGTAGAACTAAAGTGTAAAGAATGGGTTGTTGTCGACTGTAGGTATGTAGTCCATTCATGTTTGATTAAGTTTATTTTAAGAATGACCCTTTAAAACGTAGTTGAGCGAAGTGACCCACAATACAATACAGAATACAGAATAATTACGACAGCGTCCGTGCAAATGGAAACTCTAATCTTTCGTTATTTGGTGTTAGTTCCTTTGTCGCTATAATATATACATTTTATTTTATATATTCAATTTGCAAGATATACTTCTATTTCCGAATATATCTATATGTATATTCTAAATTGTTGTCACACTGTTTGATCGTGATGAACTCCGAAACTACTCATCCGATTTGAAAGTTTTTGTTTCTTTTTGCTGGATTTGTTATAACTTATGACATAAGATTGTTTATAACACAGCAACGCATGGTCGTATATATATATATCAGTATAAACATAAGTTACATAGGTGTTCACATTAAAAAGCACTAAAAAACCACTAAGGTTTATAGTAAGTGCTTTTGAAGCCTAAACATTGGATATAGTAATTAAAAGCATAATAAATTTAAAAAAAGAAAAGGAGAAGTAAACATTACATATTCACCGCTTAACACTAACATTATAACCACAGCCTATGAATCTACAAACACTGAATTTAAAAAATGAGGTTTTAATTTATGTTACCTTACTGGAGGGAGACTCTGTACCAGGGTTGTCTGCTTAGGTACCTCCGTCTTACCTATTTCTGCCGCAAAGCAGCAGTGCTTGCATTGCTGTGTTCCGGTTTGAAGGGTACGATATGGCAGTGAAATTACTGGGTACAGTGACTTTACATCTTGTGTCACAAGTTGGCAACGTACACTGTGGTTCTTGTGGGGGTTGCAGTTTTGCTGCGAATCTCACAAGAGCCACATGTATTATAGGTGACTGCTACCACTTACCATCAGGTGGGCAGTTTGCTAGTTTGCCAACTTTCTGCAATAAAAAAAAAGTTTAATATTGTGCAACGACTGCATAATAATTTTTTCGTCTTTTCTCCGCAAATAAAAACTATCTAATAATCGTCTAGGCTGTTCATTTAAAAAATCTATTATAATTTCTATAATTCAAAACAATAAATGTTAATGTAGTAGTATTATGACAGCTGTAAATAAATAGTACAGCAACAAGATTAAGACTAATTTCAAAGCTTGTATCCTAGATACTGTCATCACAGGTAGGGTAAAATCATGATAACCGACACACAATCAGCAGCCCTACGACAACCTAATTACGTGTAACAGATAATTCCTCTATACGGCAATCGAGTGTGTTGCCTGATTGGCAACTAGGCTTAATTATGGCGGGATTATTGTTCACGTAATTAGTGGGTACGTATCTTAGTTGAATTCGATATATTGGCAGGTATGTGATGTTACATTTGCTTGAGGGGAATTAACAGTAATGGAAAATATACTTATCGATGTTAAACTAGGTCGATGCAGTCGCTAAGCATATAGCTTCGCTAGCACCATATATTGGAGCGGAGCGTTATACCTAAGAAAGGAAAAAAATGTTTTTGTTTCGATGGGAATTATTGTGAAATTCAAAATTCGGGCTCCGCCACAATCTGGTCCTAAGCCTGTTGATTCGATTCCACACAATTTTTTTTTAAATCGGTTAAAAACTCTGGAAGTTATGGCGTAAAAGATATTGCGCCATTGTAACTGATCCATGGGAGCTTCAGTAGCTTCGCTCGCTCCACTCCAATTATATTTTAGACCACCATAATAACATGTATAACAGGAGCTATCCTGGATTTTGCAAAGATAGTTCTGGGTTCGTTAAGGTAGGGGCAGATGTTTGTGTGATGAATACGAGCATATATATATATTATTTTTATATATTTCTACGAATATTAGTAACTATGTATCATATCGACGCCGAAGTGCGAAGACCTGAAATTTCGAATTTCAAATTAAAATTCGTTATTTGCGTGTTTTAATAAAATTTTCTAAGCGTATTTTCAGTTGCAAGCGCATCATGTTAAAAAATAAATAAACAATTTTTTTTACTAATTTTAACTTGTCAAGAAATTAAACGTTTTTGTCAGCTTGTGTATTATTTTGATTTAGCAGTTAGGTGTTATTAGCACTTAGCCGTCGATATCCTTTTGGCCTCAGACACACCATATTTGTATTTTTTTCCCTATTTTATATGTATCTTTATACTTCATACTCGTATTCATCACACAAACATCTGCCCCTTCCGGGATTCGGATTCGGACCCAGAACCGTCTCGGCGCGAAAGGTAGGATCGCTACCGTTGCACCAAACGGTTGTCGAATGTATGTAAAATGTATCACAATGAGTCACTGACGTGGGTTATGGTCCAAATAATTATGATATTTTGTAATTTGATATCCTAATCTTTTTGCAATAAAAAATTCACAACTCACAACAATAATTTAGTCCTAATCTAAGCTGAGCTTGTACTATGGGTATTAAATAATGTATAGAGTATATATAAAAATATATAAACGACCATGATTCGGGAACAAATACTTATGTTTATCACACAAATATATGGCCTTACCGGAATTCGAACCCAGGACCTTTGAGGCAGAAGGTAAGATCGCTGCCGTAGTACCAAAAATAATAATTATGACTACTTTTCATTATCTAGTTACTTCCAATGATGCTATCAATAAAAAAATCACCTTACAACGTCAAATTAAAATATCATAATTTCCGAGCCGACTCAACCCTTCAACGCCTGTCGAGGGTTAAAAGGACTTTATTGCACGGAAAATGGGGAAAAAATACCGAAACCGGTAAAGGTCTTGAAATACCTTATGATGTTTAAGTTAGAAACTTCCGCATCGCAATATTTACTCTCTTATTTATGTAATGACATCTTTCAAAAATTATATGACATTTTAAAAGTAAGAAATAATATAATTTTGATTAAGTGGTCCAATAAGTTGGACCGCAAGTTTCAAAAACGAAGATTTTTGCAAAATAGAAGTAAATTGATTCCAGATTTCATTTTCAGTTAATTATTTACCTAAAAACATTCTTAAATAGGATAAATATATCACTCCATGTTAATTTAACATTTTTACATAAAATTAAAATTTGTGTAGTTATGTGTATAACTTTTTTTTTAATAATTTTACATAAATGAAAATAATTAAATTAAAAATTAATCAATTTTCAATTTTAAAGAATCTGTATTTCTGTGTATACATTAAATATTAGACAGGTATGTACCAAAGATTGAGAGACTATATCTACACTTCCACTATCGCAATAGAAGAAAATACAAAAAAGATGTTTAAATGTATTGTCTGTCTACTCATGCTAGTCTTAAAAGCTATTTAACCAATATTCGTGTGATTTGATCACTAAATGAGGCTTAAATTGGAGCAGTATTAGGCTTTGTTTAATTAAATTCACATATGTATTAAAGTAATAACCACTCTAAAAACATGTCTCCTCAGGTGGTTGTTTTTACAGACATATTTTATTTTATATCTTATAAAAATATGACATTTTAAATGCAAAAAAAAATAATTAAAATACATAATTTAAAATCCTTTAAACTAACTGTAAAAGCAAGGGTCTATTACTATTGCATTATATTTTATTTACAAATAACTACTAGAACTATATGTGATGGGGGGAAATTCTTTTCGAAATGGAAAAGCCACCTCTTATGACTCGCAGCAATCGTTAACAAACCCATTGGTAAGGAAATCGGTGACCAAGGAAACACAAAAGCGGCAAAATATCGCAATGTCCGCCACAGAACCCTCGAATGGCCGTCGCTGACGGTAGATTTAACAACTGGGGTCGCTTTGACCCCTTCATTTGACCATAGAGTTAAAAAGGAACTTTAAAATTGTAATTACAGTGTCATTTTTTTTATTAAAGGAAACTTACACAATGATATAGGTCTTGTTTTTCCTTTTTTAAAACCCCAGTCATTTTCATCATTTTCATCACCCCAAAATTGATGTAAAGAATTAATTTTTATGAAAAATAAGTTCCACTATCATTTATAGATATTTCATAATTTATTGGTCTTACGTGGTGTAATGACTCGTAATAAAATTTCTTATACTTTCAGGTACATTATACATTTAAATAAAACAACTTATTTTTTGTTTATTGCGCATAATTAATATTTAATCCTAACGTTTCGACTCCTTTACAGAGCCGTGATCACAGTACGGAGTTGCAAAGTCATCAATTCAAATTCATTACAATTACAATTAAAACACAATGAATATAATATAGAAAAGGTGGACATGTATATATTTTTAGGAATAATAATTGACGCATATTTAAATAGGAGGACATAGTGATGTAATTTGTAATTAACTAAACCGTTATGTGTATGCCTTACAATGTTTAATAGAATATTTTCTCCAGAGGTCGCTCTTGTTGCTTACCACGGTTCGATTGTCAGCTATGGCTTGATTATATGGGGCAATTCAGTCTAAGCAGATTGGCCATTCAAATTACAAAACCTGAAAAGTTGCAGACCCCTTTATCTTAAATTGGGCATTCTGCCAGTACATACGCAATATTTGCTGCTTCGTTGTGCAACATACAAAATATTTTAAAGAAATTTTGAGGTCTCAACTAGACCACCGCGAATTTAATACGTAATTTTATCACTTCAGCCTCCTTGCCATACGTATATTTACAAAAAAATTGGTTGCCTGTAAAGTCGGTATACGGGCGAAAGTTTTACGTGACAACGACTTTGAGTGGTAAAATAATTTAAATGTGAATATTCATTCGTATAGTAGGAAGAAGGATGAAATAATAGTAACAATTTAAAACATTTATTTATACAAAGAATTATATTTAAAACATTAATTTATAGGCACGCGTCCCTTCCACTTTTTATGTCTGTCTCTCTCGCTCTTAGGCGGGCTAACCATGCCCGAGTGGAAGGGACGCGTGCCTCTCACTCGCTCTCATTGTGAGCGCATAACGTGAGCGGAGCGTAACGCAGTTTCTTGAAGTGTCACCCGGCAAACCAATTTATAAGACGTTGTCACGTCAAAAACACAAGAAAATTGTAAGCAACTGTTTTGTATTACTCGTTAATATTTATAGCATAGAGATCATAAATCACTCTTTTAGTTACGGTACCGCTTATCGCTATAATTGACAACACGCCCTAAGCCTCCTTTTCGTCGTAATAACAAAGTTAGCACCTGAAATTCACTTTGCATTTTCATTGTTCGTCTCTTGCAACTTTCACACCATAATGAAGTCTTTAAAGATTGATTAAGACGACTAACTTAATAAGCTCAAGACTAATTAATAGTTTTGAACTATTCACTCGTATAATATATACAAATTTACGCAAATAAAATAAAACTAAGTTTTTTTAATTACGATTTTATAACTTTTGTCGTAAAAAGAGCATATACTAAGACTTTTTTGCAGTAAAAAGATATGAGTTGAAATATATTAATTCTCACTTCAAATTTATCTACAAACGTATATATCTGCTTACCTCACCGTTATTTAAAGTCATAAGATCGGCTCCACTCCTTTATTTAACTGCTAAAATTTAATGTAACATATTCATTGCACTAAAAACATAAATTTAAGCTGCTTTTCACCTGATAATACGACATTATCGCACATTAAAATGATTTTTTTATCTAATTATGATAATCACTCATTCATGGAGAATATAAATTAACAGGTTGGTAATTTTCACATCAATTTTTAATCCTAATCAAAGGATTTTATAAAAATAAAGAATTTTGAGGTATCCTCCTTGTTTGATTTTAAAAAAAGAAACTCTTTTCTTTCGTCATAGAGTTTACAACCAATTTTATCTGTAACGTTATGTTACAGTCATGCACCTGTCAAATTCATAAGATCAAATACAATAGTAATATTGTTACCAACGTAAACAATAGAGTATTACCTAAATAACTGGCCCATCTTACGAGAAACCAGTTATGTAAGCCGGTTAAAGTTGACTGAGTGAACTTGGCATCAACCTACATGCACAATCGAATCTTGTTGTACTGGTTTATGTATTCATTAATCGCAGTATGAATGCCATGAGCTTATCGAGATGTGCGAAGCGGGTAAAAGCTCAGATGCGGCTTTTGAGCACAGTTTGCTTTTAACTTTTATACAATAGTAGCATATTACTAAATTATTTTTTATTCAATTTTACAAACTTCAATTATTATACATTGCAAATAAAAAAAGAGGATTATTTATCGATATACTTCATATTACTATATGTATCAATTTCATTACTATTCACATATATATATATATATATATATATATATAATTTACTCCCGTAAAGCAACTTGATAATAATAAATAATAAAACCATTATTAAGAGAAACAAGGCATTCGGCGGGCCTCTCTCTCGTTCGGTGACTCATCGTAACGTTACCGAGCGTTACACTTTTTCATAAGTGACTCCCAGCCGCAACCTAATTTAAGACGTTGTCACGTCAAAAAACGTTTCTAATATGTGTATATTGCTGTACAATAAACTACCTGACTCTATAAAAACGCTGAAATGAAACGTTTTTAAAACATGTTTAACAAAATGGCTTATTAAAAAGTGTTTTGATAGTATAAAAGAACATTTATATTTTAAGGACAATTTAGAGTGAGATTCATTTAATTGATTTTAAGATTTAATAATTCTGACATACCATTTTCTTATCATAACATTGTAAGATAATTTGTACGCCTGCCTAACAGGGTGATCATATGACCTAAACAAGTTTCTTACCTTTTTATTTTTATTTATAATATGTGTTTATGTAAATAAATGATTATTTGATTTCATTTCATTTAAATATAAATTGAAAAGTTGTTTTATATAATCGTAGTAAAAGCATTTAGCTCACACGATAATCTTAATGGAATACTTGAGCTTTTTTAATACATGCCAAAATTTTAAAACAAAATAGCTGCTTTACTTCACCTTCACCACTCATTTATGAGATATGAAAGAGCTTTAAAAAGTGTATATATTTAAGACGTATATTCAAGATTACCAGATTTCATCCTATCAATAATAATAGCTTACTTCGTACCACAACCAAAATTAAAAAGAAAACGAATTCAATGAGGTTTCTTTTGAAGTTTCTTTACTCTATGGAATGTCCATTGAATAATATTCAAGAGCGCTCTGTTGTAGAAAACAGGAGGCGTTTTTGACCCTTCCGTTTTTTTTTATTTATGACGCTTGCAAATAATATCAATAAATCGAAGTTTATTTGGTACATTAGCTTTTGGGAGAATTAGGGAAAGTACTTTATCCTTGGACAGTTATGAATAATGGCCATTTAATATGCTTGACGACTTTTTTAGAAGAAAGAGTTATAGCAAAGTATTGTTTTTATTGGCAGATGTTAGAATAATATTTATTATAGAAACAATTTTGTTACTTGAGATGTGAATATAAATTAAATAAGGTAGTTAAGAACCGTACAAATTTTATAAATGTCGTGTGAGTTTGTGTGGTAAGATAAATATTTTAATCTTCATCAAAATTACTTTGTATCACGATTACACATTAAAATAAAAAATGGTTGTCTGTAAAGTCACTTAACGGACGATAATTTAACGTGATAGCGTCATAAGAAAACATCGATGAAAAATTGCATAAATAAAATGAATTGAATTGAATTATTATCATTGAATTATAATTTTTTTGTAAAATACAAAGAAGGAGTTAATTGTTTTTTTTCAGTAAATTAACATTAAGTTGTTGTAATATACAATGGAAACCACATTAACTTTTCACTTCATGAAGTGGAAATAGAGATGCGCCACAAGTCGAACGCTATAGCTTGTTCCGCGCTCTCGCTTGCACTCTCGGCTCACTCAAAACGCTGCACTTTTTTGTGCATGCAGCCGGATCAACTATTAGATTATAAGACGTTATCACGTCAAAAAAAAATTCACGGTTTTATACGCATAACTTATATTTAATCATGACGTTTCAACTCCTGTTCAGCGCAGTTGTGTCGTAGCAGTAACAGATTTTTTGAGAGGGCTAAATTATGAGAGGACTGAAGAAATGCTAAATACCTTAAAATGTTAATCCTTATATAAATATGTATTATATTATATCTTTACACACAGATACACACACACACACACTCACATACACACATACACACACATAACACATACACACACTCTCACATGCACACACACTATACATAAGTAACATACTTGTTTTAAGATTTACCTGTCAAATTAATTTCAATGTTATTTTTTTTTCTTTTAACATAATGTAAGATATGGAAGAGCGGGGCCCTCTAGCACAAGTATTGTTATACTTAAAGGAAGGCTCCAACCCCTATGTTTTTAGTCTTTAAGTAATTTGAAAGAAATAAAATTATTTTTTATTTATTATTTATAACTCCTTTACAGGAGCCGTGAGCACAGGATGACTAAGGCAATGGTCGTCCTACATATTCTACTACCTTCACAATATTTTAATCTAGCATATACTTACAGTTTCCCTAATAATTTTAATAGTTAGCATCGTGCCCGAAAAAAACATTGTGAAGTTACTAGAACTTCTATGATGATTATTGTCTTTGCCTAGCCCGGATTCGAATCCCACCTTATTCCCGAGACACATTTTTTTTTCCATATAGAAATCTAGTATTCAAATACTTAAATAAAAAAAAAATCTAACTCACAACAGTCAGATCTGTATTTTTTTCTCATTTTCTATGAACAAAATTCCTTACAAATGAAAGTGTAATAAAATAACATTTGACACTTAAGTATTTTCAGGTTTCCTTTCATCGTTATACTTCAGACTCCATTAATCATCTGAGTTGAAGGTAATTAATATGTTCTCGTCTCGTCTACTACGGTCATTAAGACGCCATTACAAAGATGTGAGGAATACGAAGTGTTTTTATTAAATGTTTTGATATTTCAAGATATACGCTTAAAGAGCTAAATTAATCTAAGGCGGAAGCTTGCTAACAAATTTATTTTTTTTATTTTTTAAATATAAACTACTAGATTTTACCTGAAGACTATATACGACCGTTATGATGCAACGGTAATGATCCTGCCTTTCGCACCGACGGCCTTAGGTTCGAGTCCCGGAAGAGGCAAATGTTTTTGTGATGAACACGAGCATTTGTACCTTATCGTGGGTATATATATATATATATATATATATATATATATATATATATATATATATATATATATATATATATATATATTTCTTAATAAAATATAATATAGCCATGTATCACGTATGTATCCATAACAAAAGCCTTACAATGCTTACTTTGGGATAGAGTAATTTGTGTGAACGTAAAAATTATTAAATTAATGAAATTTAATATTACTAGAAATAAAACAATTTGTGTTTGATGTCACGCGCAACTCGAACCCATATAACTTCCCTTTCCGGGCGAGTATTCTCCCAATTAGGCTAGCGCCATCTCTTGACTTTTTTACTTAACTAAAAGTTTGTACGGAACCCTTCATGCGCTAGTCCGACTCGCTCTTGGCCGATTTTATTATATATGAGCATTTACAATGCATTTATTGACAGTAAACTATGCCGTGGCTTCGTATGTCCTACGACGGGAGACCTTGTACCAAGAAGAAGCCGCAAAAACTCGGCAAGGGCTATTTTTTTCTTCCTTTAATATGTTGCAGATTTTATAAATTAAAGAAACTTTTCTTGCGCTTGTAAGAAAATATTAGAAAAATTATCTTTACAAAATATTAATTAGAAGTATAGTACTTAAAGCAAAGACCATTAATCCACGCCGTTCTGTCCTTCAAATAATCATCAATTCTGTAATAGCCTTTCATCATAACGGTTTCTTTAATAACTTCTTAAATCATATTCTAGATACTACTACCTACAACAGTGAATTTCATACTTTTAAAAGTAACGAAGATTTTGATAAAGATGAAACAGCTATGTATTTGTTAAAGTATTCACGTTCAATTGATTTTTTTTATTTAAATGGGTTCGCTCTTGATCCTAATGAAGCCCGGGGACCAAGACAGGATCCACGATGGAACGAGCTAACCCAGAAGGTGCCTATTCACCCTAGCTTTGAAAACGGACGGGTTATAAATACACGGAAATACAGACGCAGGGAGGGAGTTCTACTTGCACTTGCTTGCTGTGCACGTTGTCAATGATGTTGAGAAGCGTTTGATGCGACAGGTAGGAAAACAACCAAGAAAGGGTGGCAGTCCGAAGTGCGTCAAGTCTAGATATCCGACGGAAAAAAGGAGATGACGGTATGAGCATATGCAGCTCATGAGCACACTCTCCAAAACACATTCTGGTCCGACAGACCGACTTTGCGACGATGAGCTAATGTGTGAAGCTTGCTCTTTACCAATCTAATTTTGATTTGTATTAATTTAACATTTGAGAACATGCCCGATTAAAATATTGTGAAGGTAGTAGCACATGTATGTGCCATTACCTTAGTTATTCTGTGATTGAATATACAGTATACGCCAGTATCCGTAAAAAAAGTAGTTTTTTAGAAGTGTAAGAACTAAATATTAAAACCCACTTCCTTACAGTTATCTATGAAATTTCACCCGCAATGATTAGATCATGGATCTGTGTCCCACCTGTTACCTGAGGTAAATTTTTCTACCAATTATTTCTTTATTTTTAAAAATCTATTAAGGCGAACTTTTATAGACCAAATAGAGGATGTCCTGAAAAAGGCCGGGTCAAAAGTACCCTTAACAGACGAGCATGTATAAAAAGGCTAATGAAAGTTGAAGAAGCGAGAGATGTATATCAGGGTCGAGGTAAGTGGAAATAATAATAATAATATTTCTCAAATTTACACCAATCAGCCTAGCCCAAAGTAATCACCATAAGGCTTGTATTATAGATACTAGAATAATGGATAGACATACATATATGTAATATTAATAGAAACACATATAAATGCCCATGACGCAGGTACAAATGCTTTTATAAATATAAACATCTACCCGTTCCGGGACTCGAACCCAGGACCGTCGGTGCGAAAGGCAGGATTGCTACTGTTCCACCAAACGGTCGTGATCTCTGCCTACTCCTGAGGGCAAATGGCGTCATTTTATGATAATCAAGTTAAACTGAATTAAAAACTTTAACAATATGTCTGTTAAAACTTTACTACAGTCTGAACAAAACCCTTCAAATACCAAAACCAAACGCATATTAATACCCGTAACTGCTTACACTCAGAAAATCCGCATCGTAACCAATTGGAACCCGCAGGTCCCATTTGCAAGTGCTCGTCAACCCTTAATCTGCGTTGCGTTTTACGAGTGCCATGGCAATATCTGTCAATGTCCTTATCAATAAATTCCGGCCGTTCAGACCGAACGACGTCGTTTGACGGCTAGAAGCGTAATCCGCGGTCTATGGGACCCCATCTGCGTCGCAAGGGTTAAGTCGCGACAAATAGACCATTTGCAAATAATAAGATGCAATGAAAGAAGGGGGGTTAAGTTCAAGTGAATACGCTTACTCAAATAAATAAATAAATATTTGACAATATCACATACTGTTCTGAAGTTAACCCCTTGAAGCCCAGCTTTGTGTTAAATGCGTTATTTCTCTCTCTATCGGGGAAAAAATATCATTCAATCAAAAAGAACCATTACCAAAGCCTTAATAAGGATTAAATCAGACTGCTCGCTATAGAGCATGATATAATGCTCGCGGGTTTTAAGGGGTTAAACACTTGTGTTTTGGAATTCAGAAACAACGACGTAACCACAACACCTGGACCCTAGCAAACACAGAAAATTTCGTTTCGTACATAGACCCGGACGGGTATCGAACCCGGGACTTCGGAGTTATGTTACCGGTATGCGAACCACTCGGCCAAAGAGGTTGTCAAAGGTCATTCATATATATTTTAAACAATTTCTTATAATAGTGATCGTTTGATACAACTGTAGCTCTCAGCCAAAATTTCTGCAGTCGAAGAAGGGGTAAATACAAGCATTTGTTCCTAAGTTTAGTCTGATTTCTAACTATCAAGACTCAGGTACAAATGCTCATATTTATCATACAAACATCTACCCCTTACGGGATTCGAACCCAGTACCGTTCGTGCGAAAGGCAGGATCGCTACCGTTGCACTAAACGGTCGTCTTAACGTTTACTAGAAACATAAAACTAGTAATTTTTTGCTCAACTAGATATTATAAATATATTTTTTTTCTCATAGGGGAGTACCCCATAAGACAAACATTCTTATAATATCAACATACAATGCCTCTTTCTCATTTAATTGTTTCATCCAAACGATTTAACTAAGAAATTCAATTAACAATATCCCTATGAAGTTTCATTGGAATTCTAAATCATTTTCTATGTGCCCACCCGTGGTGGTAACGTCTTGAGAAGCAATTAATAATTATTGCATTGACTTCCGGATCTTCCGGCTATGGAGGCACATCCGGTTAAAGACAATGGTAGCGCCAAGAAATGTGATGGTAGAATGGATTCTTATGAGTTATAGAAGGGAGGTGTGAATTTGTTAACGGAAAGATAGCCATTTAAGCTTGTCTGATGCAACTATACTATTAAATAACTACTCCATTAAACAGTATCTTGTTGATAAATCCATGCTCTCATCTTAGAAAAATGTAGTAGATATATAAAAAATCACTTTGAAGTGAAAAATTCTTCAGCGTGGTGTAGTCTCTTTTCGCAAATAACAAAAGTAAGATGGAGGTCGGTCCTCCTGCCCGAGGTTCTTTCGACAACTCTTTCAATTTCCGAACTGGTGGGAGACTCAGTAGTTTACAGTAATCGTATACTAACATTAAAAAAAAGATTTTATTCTGTATGGATTCGCTCTTGATCCGAATCAAGCCCGGGCGCCAAGACAGGATCCACGATGGAACGAGCTAACCCAGAAGGTGCCGATTTACCCTGGTTATAAGTACTTGGAAGTACAGACGCAGGGAGGGAATTCCACTCCTTTGCCGTGCAGATTATAGATGATGTTGAGAAGCGCGTGGTTCGACAGGTGGGAAAGCAACCAAGAAAGGGTGGTGCCCGCAGTGCGTGTAGTCTAGATGTCCGATGGAAAAAGGGAAATGGCGGTATGAGCATATGCAGCTCCTGAGCACACTCTCCAAAATACATTCTGTACAAGACCGACAGACCGACTTTGCGGCGGTGAGCTAATGTGTGAAGTTTGTTTTTCACCAATTTGCTTTCACTAAGAAGTCTCTAATTTTGATTCGTAGTAATTTAACATTTTAGAACATGTCCGATTAAAATATTGTGAAGGTTGTGAATATTGTGAAGGAAATTTCTGTGATTGAATATACAGTATACGCTAATATACGTAAAAAATAGTTTTTTAGAAGTTTAAGAACTAAATATTAAAACCCACTTCCTAATAATTATCTATGAAATGTCACCAAAAGTACAGTATGCCTAGTACGTATGTAATATAGTAAAGACAATTCGTAGTTTTAATTGCTTCTTCATACGAATCCAATCTCAAGTTTATGAGGAACATAACTAACGTTCATGACGCACGTCGGGACAATAATGACGACACCAGTTGATAGGAATTCTGAACAATTAAAGCTTTTGTATAATAAACTGCTTCATATACCTCAATATTTCCAAATAAAATTTAAGGCAACAGTCACTTTAAGGTGTCACAAGAGTCAAATTTTCTAGGTCTTTCTAGGTTTTAGAGGTGCTTTTTTATCTTATTTTGCACTTCATTGTGAAGCGGTGCGAAAGGCGAATCACTATCGCTGAATCAAACCGTTAAATATAAAAATAGAAATAATAATAATAATGTAATATCAAATTACGGCACCATTTCATCTTTATATATATAATTCTTCTGTGAGTGTGTATGTCACTGAACTCCTCCTAAACGGCTGGACCGATTTGAATGAATTTTTTTGTGTGTGTTCAAGGGGATCTGAGAATGGTTAAGATTCACAAATCAGCCCGGCAGATGGCGCTGCAGTCGGCACAGCAACGCGTGGCCGGTTCAGCTAGTATATATATAAAGAAAGACTTTAATTGGCTGTATGTGTCACTAAATGTTGTGTTTTAGTTTTAAGGACTGTGGTTTTTGTAAATAAATAAAAATTAAAATTCTTTTACAGGACACAGAATATCTAGGTATGAAATCACACAGAATTCTATTTTTAGGGTTCCGTACTTCAAACGGAAAAACGGAACTCTTATAGAATCACTTTGTTGTCCGTCCGTCCATCTGTCAGTCAAGACCCTTTATATCGGGAATGCGTGGAGGTGTCGAGCTGAAATTAAAACTATATACTCAAACCTACAGTCTCTTGAAGTTGTGAAAAAATCAAACTTCTAAATTGACGTAAAAGAAAGATATGGCCGTTTATGCCGCAAAAACGCATATTTTGTCAACTTCAAGGGAATCAAAATTGATTGAGTATTTTCCGTTGAAATAGAAACATGAAATTAGGCATGATGTATTGTAATGTCATTTAGCATAAATACAGGAAGAAATCCGGAAACCGTAAATTTGAAGTTGCATGACAAAACGAATATTTTTTGCGATTATAAACTTATTTGCAGTTGGTAAAATAACAGCGACTTATATCGATGTATGGGGACAACAGTTTTCCAACGGCAAAGTTAAGTTTATCACTCATTCAGTTTATCTTTTCGTTAGAGCAATGTTCAGAACTTTCATAATTTACTTAACTAAAATTTTGTACGGAACCCTCGGTGCGCGAGTCCGACTCACACTTGGCCGGTTTTATAAGTTAACTATAACTATTCCTAAACGGAACAGAAACCTAAGAAGACAACATCATAAATACTCTATCATACCGTCGCCAATAAAATCTTAAGCGTGAAGCAATAAGACGTAGCTAATTGCAAAACTATCACAAACATACTCCTTCGAACATTACAATAAGATTGATAATTGCGTAGCAAATTGTTAACGTTTCATATAGGGAAAGGGACGGAAGAACTCGTAATATATGGTGTTTTAGGTAATTAAATGTCACATAGATCAGAGATTAATGACGTGTTACGGGCGACGCGGGGTTTGATGCCTGGTCGCTTCCGTATGAGGGAGATGTGAGTAATTACAAATAAAGAGAATGCTCTTTATTGTGTTGGATAGGATTTCGTTAACAGACATTCCTATTTAATTTAAGATTAAAGTCAAAAAACAAAAAAAAAACTCGTACGGAATTGCGATCCATCCAATGAACCCGAGTCAGCACCATTTTGAGATAAGTAAACAACTTATTTGCTAAACACATTCAGACACTAAACATAATTTATCAGCAAACTCTGAAATCCTTCTTTCTGGGTAAAAGTTACCCTATGTACTTTTCTGTACTCCAAACAAATGTAGACGCGTATACACTAAGAAAGTGACACGCTTTGCACCTTCACTTACTATTTTATAAAGAAATTATAACCTTCTAAAAAAATCAACTAGTTTCAGGTGTCAGGCGGGGACTCGAACCTATACCCCTTGCTATTGGCGAGTACTCTTCCAATTGAGCTTTCGATACTTTAGCTAACGCCAGCTCAATCTTCACATGTTCTAGGTACCTACAACATTGAATGTAATCAAGTATCAATCATTAACTACGGGTGTGCCGGTAGAAGTGAAAACATGAATTGTTGTGCATTTTTGATATTTTGGAATGGTTAGGGAATAATTTCGCACGAATCGTTTTAATTGTCAGTATAAATTGCGCTATCGTACACAAAATAGGCCAGTTTAACATTTTTTACTCATCCCAAAAGTGCATATCGCCGCTAAAGAAGTATTCACTTCGAAAGCAACTATGTAATTAATATATTTTTGTCAAGTAAGCATTTAACTGCTTGATTTTTCTATCCAAACAAATCATTACTAGGAAAAATTCAATTTTTATGACATATTTTTCATCGAACAAAAAGACTTACAAATAGGCGTCACCATTATTGGTTGATATACCAAAGAGTCTAAGTCTCACTAAGCGTCTTGGGACCCATTCCGTGATACATACCGCTACGGAGTGAAACTCTTTGCCTTAATCTGTTTCCTTATAAGGGCCAAAATACTATTCGACGCCCAAAAAGCGGTCCCTTCGGAAGAATGATTTTTTTATGAGAGAGAAACATTTTATAAAAAAGCTAAATTAATTCACAATTAAAGCACTATTTCCTTGTATAACGAAACAAAATACAACCAAAAATGTTTATCCTTTATTCTAAAATGTCGGTACAAAGTTGTCGTTCTTAGTAACGCTGTTGTTTTTCATACAATATATATCTGTCCTTGAGCAGGGTCTTGTATTATAAAGAAGAATTTCTTTAAATTTCTCCTAGTTGACGCTGTCCTTTAATATTTTTATTAAAAATGTAAGTTTTGAACATTATTGCTATCCTATCAGGTAATTTTTCTCTAAACTGCTTAATCAATTTAAAAATATTTTCAACACTGTCCTCAACTAGGAACAAAGTCGTAACTACGAGTACCTTGCGTTGCCATATGAAAATAAACCTTACATTTAGAAAATTAAAATTTTATACACATTATTTTATTTCACTTGCTGTTATTATTCAAACGAGTGATAACCGATGTGCGGGGTGAGTTCGGTAGCCGCGTCATTTGCTTCACAGTTGCTGGGAGAGGTGCGTGTGTTTATTGTGCGTCCGCTGAGTTACCGCCGTCAAAAGGTAAATCACTTACAATATTTGAATTATTACTGATCACAGAGATAGTCATTCAGTTAAAGGTTTTCATAGTGACAAAATATTTGCATTTATGTGTTACATTTAATGCTCAATTACTATAGAATCAAATATTTACAACTGCGTTGCTGCTACACTGCGTTACTAAAAAAGTAATGCAGTAGTTGGATTGGTAAAGCTGTTGTTTCTGCGAGTTAGTAAATTCGTTTTAAAACCAAAATAAGTATTTTCGTTTTTTTCTTTCAGATAAAAGTTAATAAAAAATATCTACACTTGAAAATGAGCATGTCACCTTCAGAAAACAACGTCTCTATAAACTAAGGTTAAAGTAGAACTCTGAAAAATATGCTGAAGCTAAAAGGAAACATCTTGAGAGATATCATGCGTGAAGAAAACTTGTGAAAGATATGACAGAGCGAGAACATAGAGCTGCTTAGCGTTAATGGAAAATTGCTAGTAAGAAAAGAAGAGAACGTAAAAAAAAATCCCAACAAATAATGGATATAACACCGGCTTCTAATACACGTTCGGGAACTCCAGTTTCACGTAGGGCCAGAGGCCGAAGACAAATACGACGAGACGAGAAAATTGCAGGAAGAACTGGAAAAGCTAATGAGGAAATGTTATAAATACAAAAAGAGATACTAAGGGTCTAAAAAGATTCTGAAGAAAGTAAATATTCTACGTTATCCAATGCCATTAAAGATCATTATAAAAGCTTTAAAACCACAAAAGAAAAGAGAGCTTTGAAACGAATTTTCCAGGTAGAAGGCCTATCTAAGTCAAAAATGAAGACTGCTATTACGATAATATCTCGAGTATTGTTCCTAAACCTACAATCATAGTGAAAGGTAAACGGGTCTACGTATTTTGATTTCGATGAACCATTAAATCTTTTTGATAAATAAGACTGATTTCCCAATGCGCCTTATTAGTTAATAAGATTGATTTACATTTGTTAATTTGTTTTTGAGATAATATACTTTTTTATGTTAATATATCTAATGTTATCCGATCTGTCTATTTATAATATTTTTTTTTTTGTTAATCTAGTGAATCTCCATTAAAACGTACGAGAAGTATTGTTAAGATATACCTTTTTTACTTAAGTTACTACTGCGTTACTATTTTGTTCCCAATTTTTGAAGTGTTTAATGAATGATTATAAGCTTTTATTTGTTTAAAGTGGCAAATCTTCGCAAGTGTCTTATTGTATAAGAGAAGTTAAAGCTTATGTAACCACTTTGTTTAATTTTGTTTTTGTTGTGTTGAATAATTTAAAAAGTTTAAGTTTTTAAATAAGACTTTCTAGACTTAGATCTAAACTATTAATAAAATTTGATTAAACTGAAATTTCTGAGATTTCATTTTATAGGAAGTTCATACTAGTTGCAACGATTAAAACTACTATATTAGTGAGACTGATTATGCGCATTTAAAAATAAAACGTAATTTATCAACAAGGTAACGCTGTTGTTTAATTTTGCTACCTCTTAGTGTATAAATTACCTTTAATTTAGTTAAATCATTAAAAACATCGCTGCAAATGTATTATTATTGTACACTGAAATATTAAAAGTGTATTTCAACATAAAAACATAAGAAAATATAATATTAAATTTCAAAAAAATCTGAATAATATCAGCTCGAAATAGGCATCGAAAAGTATTATGGCCCATAAATACAATTTAAGGGTCTCCAAGTCACGAGTACATAGATCTCCTAGATCGCATCGTCTCTTACCATCAGGCGAGATATAAGAATTTCAAGTTCCAATTAACATTTCTAGTGTTTACCGCTTCAGTCTTTTTTAACATACTCACATTATGCATTTCCATATAAAACTTGGGCTGGTGAATGCTTGACAAATGCTAAGACATTTCACAGTCTGGCGATCAGCTTTGTGACTTTACACAATGGACACAGTGCTAATATTATAGTATTTGTGTTGAGTACAATGAAGTTGATGGGATATTGTGCATTGTAAAGGTGGGCTCGAGGTGTTTTGAATTTTATGTTTAATGCAATTAAGGGTTATGTTATTTTGTTTTCGTTCTATCAATGACGCAGTGCCATTTTCTATTATTTTATTAAGTTTTATATGTTGAATTAGTTTATAATAAACTATTCGAGTTATTGAAACTAATTACCACAATCAGTTTTTATACTATGATTAGAATAAAAATAATGATACATAAATGAATGAAAAAGCATGGTTATGTTATTTGGAAAACTTTTCTTGATATTAATTAAAATGAAAGCTTTCCTATGTCCTAAGTTGGAACAAATCTAGCAAAATAAATGATTAAAATCGGTTGACCAGTTTTGGAGTTCATCGCGGTCCTACACTGTGACAGGATTCTTTTTTTTTATCGTGAATAGGAAAGCGCTTGATCACTATCTCTGATGGTAAGCGACGATGCGATCTAGGATGTAACGCGCTTGACTAGAAGATACTTATTCACCCGTGACTTGAAGACTCCTAAATTGTATTTATCAGTTCCACTCTAAAGAAAAAAAAAAGCCTTTATCTATACTTATAATTAAACTGTAGAGGTCCAATTTCTGTACATAGAAAAAAAATGCTTAAAACCAAGTCAGGGGGATGTAAAAAGAGGTGAAATACCAAAAAATGATTTTTTTAATTTTTTTGTTTCTGTCTGTTTGTCTGTTTGTCTGTTTATCTGTTTGTACGGGCTAATCTCCGAAATGGCTGGACCGATTTCAATGAAATTTTGCATGGTGATACCTTATATTCCTGGTCAACATCTTAGATAATTTTTATCTCGGAAAATTAAAGGGTTCCCGTGGGATAGTAAAAAAACCTTGGACATCTTAATACACACAACTTATGTACCTTATGCTGATACTTTATATTACCGCTCGAATTAAATATAAATCCTATCAGAATGACGGGATTCAGCGCCTTAGCCAATGAATGCGTCAGTGATAGTCCACACCGCTTGCGTTATTTATTTGCTGTATTACTGGTATTTTGTGGTCTTTCAAATGCTGAGCAATAGTGGCTAAAATATCAAGAAAGACTAGCGGAAGACTTTTTTAGGAATATAAGACAAAATATTGACGGTAACTTTAGCCATAGATTACGAGAGATTGCTTTCAATCAATGCTTAGTAGCTTTACATGATTTAGTTACATCTATGGGTGGTGATTCTCTCCCACAGTATGGTTTGCTAGCGCCGACCATAGAACGGGAACGTATTAATAGAGAATTCGCTGCGGAAATAAATTATGATCCAGCTGAACTAGCTGAAACTTTACGAACCGGAGTCCACAGTCTTACTGTAGAACGGCGCACTGTATTCGACCGTATATGTCACAGTATTGACAATGCTATAGGAGAAATTATATGTCTAGATGCACCCGGTGGGACGGGAAAAACCTTTCTCACTAAGATAATCTTGGCACAATTACAAGCTTAAGCCAAACTAGCTCTTGCTGTGGCGTCGTCTGGAATAGCAGCCACTTTGTTACCCGGCGGTAAAATTGCTCATACGATGTTTAAAATCCCCATAGATTTGGACATAAGTGAAACGGTTCTCACACGGACAGCCCTATGTCGCTTTGTCCAGTGTAAGTCAACCAAACAAACTGTTTGTTTAAGTTTCGAACCAAACCACATCGCACGTTGTCTATAAAGAGGCATTACTCATAGTCCCGTTATTCCTTGGGGTATGCTAAATGCTTGTGTCACGACTTAGTCCACATTATCAGCAAGACTTGGTAAGCGCTTGACCGCTATTTTACCTGATGGTTAGCGACGATGCGATGTAGGATGTGACGCGCTTGCCTAGAAGACATCCATTCACTCGTGACTTGAAGACCCCTAAATTGTGCAATTCTACTGCACACTCTCTGGAATGTATCCTTTAAAAAACAACTGACAACTTGCAACTGCCAACAGTCAGAATCTAAGTTTCTGCTCAATATCTTAAGAAATTATTACTAGAAAAAAAAATTCTCTCATGTAACAGGTGGGAGTCGAAACTCAATTAACACTTCACAAAAGATACACTATATCATATAATAATTCTCTCTACTATGTGTTACATAACATTAAACATAGGTACTTGAAACTTTTTTGTACAGTCACTAGATAAGATGTATTCGTAGAACCATGTCACAATGAATCGGCCGACAGCAAAAAACAGCAGTATGGAAATAAATGATGTAATGTGACAGGGTTCTACGGTGTATTGCTAGTGACTGTACTAAAAAGAGGTCTAAAAAAGTACTATAACAATAAACGGATTGTATTACAAAAAAAAACAGAAGTGAAGACAGGAACATTATCGTTGTGCATTTTTTGATATTTTGGAATGGTGAGGGAATAATTTCACACGAATTGCTTTAATTTATCAGAATAAAAGTACTATGATTTATGTAGTAAAATACAATATTCATTTATTGCGCTATCATACACAAACATGGCAACAAACACACACGCACACTCGCGCAAGCGCCTTGCGCCACTTAAACGAAACAGCAGGAGCAGCCATACATTTCCGCCGCGCGGTAAAAAGAGAGGGGGATATTATTGCCTCTCCTACGCCGCGCCGGCGGTCTACTCTCCCTCCGTCTTACGAATTTTCGATCAGGTCACGTGTTCTGCTGCAAGTTAAACATTTTGTACCCATCCCAAAGAGTGCACAACGCCGCTAAAGAAGTTTTCACTTCAGTAAAAAGAAGCGAGGCCATTAACTCCACATGACACCTAGAATCTTTTAAATGATGAATATTGTTAAACCTTTGTTCATGGGTGTATTTTTAACAATATCTTTAAACTTTTCAAAATGTAGTTCAGTGAGCTTCTGTGAAATTTAGTCATAAAAATTCAAACCTTTACCCAAAAATGAGCCTCTTATTTTTGAAGTCTAAAACATGGACCAGTCGGTTTATTTTTGTCGTTTGTATTTATTGTATGAACATCTCTTTTTATATAAAAATGGCAAAGCATCTTACATCCTTACTAATATTATAAATGTGAATGTAAGTTTGTTTGTTATGCTTTCACGCAAAAAACTACTAAACCGATCATCATGAAACTTTGTACATATATTATTGCAGGTATTAAAAGTAACATAGGATACTTTTTATTATCAAAAAATAATTAGCGGGCGAAGCCGCGTGTAAATGGTAGTACATAATATTTCATACATACATTTATTAACAAGTGTTAATATTTTAAAGTCCCTTAAAGATACGAAACATATTTCATAATAAACATTTTTATTTTGTACAAACCATCACTATTACACACATTCAAGGATTACAAAAAAATAAAATAAAAAATCCGTAAATCATACATTACCCAGGAATATCAGCGGAAGAGAAATTCACCCGGTATCGGACATTTATTTGATGTCTACCGACCGTTGGTGATAAATGTGAGATATCTGCGCCACCGAGCATGCAGTGTTTCATTTTGAAATTTTGAAATATACCTTTTGTATATTCCTTACAATATGGACATGGAAAAACGTATTGAAAAATGTTCTCAGGTAGGATTTGGATCTATAGATTCAGGCTAACTTCTCTATATTAGGAGATTAACTATTTAGTTTTTAACTATTTTAACAGTTAGTCCGGCAAAAGTGAAAAAATATTGCAAATATTATTTTTATATTAAACTTTCCGCATTTTTGAAGATAAAAATAAAGGTATTAAAATAAATGCGTAACATTTATACGTAAGGTACATTTTCTTAAAAAAGAGTAATATGAAAAATAACAAGCTTTTAGAAAATACTAGAAAAAATTGACTAGGCTCATAAGTTAATCTCAAGCAGGCCTCGAACCGCAACTTTAAGATGTCATGTCCACTGCTCCCCCAATCAAGCTACCCTTGTTAGCACCCGTCAAAATTTCTAATAATTTCTACTTTTTTACGCTGTAGACTAGCGTTGCTTCATCGATGAAAGGAATATCCTACACAGGAACAGCCATTTAAATCATGATTTTTATATGTAGAAATATTGCTGACTTGCTGACAAGGCTCGGTAGCTCCATCGGGAGAGGAGTGAACCAAACATCCAAAGTTAATATTCGTTATTTATGTGCATCAAAAGCACACATACAGATATAAAACTGATAATAAAAAAACTAAATAAATTAATTTAAAAATTATGATATAATAATAATTATTTTTTCATTCATCCTAATTAGCTTAGTACAAAAATATGTGATATATAGATTATTTTATTCATAGATATATCGAGGGTATTCTGGCAGAACCGAATAAGTGCAAAAATACAAAAAAAATGTTACATACACCAATATTCTTAATTTTTTTTGCTTTTTTTATCTAGCAAAACCAAATAACATCAAATGCTTTAATTACAGTAGTATTTTCTGTGTAAAGCAGATATCCAGCATATTTTTTCTTTAAAGTTAAAATCAGAAAGTGATATGTTCTCTTATGACACAACAGAAATAATAATATACAGTAATAACAATATAAAAGCATTTACTCTCTTTCCTCATAAAAACAACAATATTTAATTATTATTTTATTTCCAGGTAAATCAATATATTGAATTTTATTTGGTTTTCACTATTAAAACAAAATCACTGCTGAGTTTTATTCACAGGCAGAACAGAATAAGTGAGTTTGTTATGTTTTGCATGGTACAAGTAATGTAATTTGATACTCCACTTCACAAGCAAAAGTAGATAAGAATCACTTTGTTGGTTCTGTTTGTTAACGTTTTTAGTTTCTTTGAAGGTCTCCGCGTGTGCACGTGTTATAGATTTTTGCTTAAATACTCTGTTATAGATAATGTATGTTTAAAACATAAAGTGTATGTGATAATTAATACCATTAATTAAGTACAATTGATTCATGACGACATTCAGTAATGACTATTTGGTTTAACGGTAGCGATCCTGCCTTTCGTACCGACCGACAGTCCTGGGTTCAAATCCCAGAAGGGGCAGATGTTTGTATGATGAATACGAGCATTTGTACCTGATTGAGACAAGCGATTTTCGCAAGAATTACTAAATCTGCAATATCGCATCGCCTCTCCGAAGACAGAAAATTAAATAAATAAAAATCATAATATAAACGAACAAATACAAAAAACCGTTATTTGTTAGATTATTCGTTTTTCTTTGTTTATAGCAAGCAAGTACAAACACCTTACTGGACGGTCAATTAATTACATTGTTATAATTAGACGTTGACTTAATTAGAGTACTACAGTATGCAGAGTATGTAACAATAATTGCAGCAGCTAGTGTTTGACTACTAATTCTAAATATAATAAAACCCAGCATACATTAACAGCCGCATGTCTTGGGTTCGAATTACAATAATTTGTTCCTGAGTTATTGTCGTCTATATACTTAATTGGAAGATTACTCGACTGGATAGCGAGGGGATAGGGGTTCGAGTCCCGCCTTACTCCTGAGAGAAATCGATTTTTTTTCTAGCAATAATTTCGATAAATGCTTAAATAAAAAATATAGTAATCTAATCTTTCTGCTAAGTATTCCGCTCCTTTATTTTTGTAACCCTTTCCGCAGTGGTAATGGGTTCAATTTGTCCAATGCTCAGTAATATTGTCTGTCTGTCGAAAAAAGGCCATTTAAGACCCGCCCGAGAGCAGACATCGGAGATACTCCAGTCCTGTACGAAAAATGTGAAAAGAACTTTAATTATTTTAATAAGAAAAAGGGTTTCAATAAACCTACTTATACTGGTTTTTCTGGTGTTTCGACTTTTTTATAGCAGTCGGGATCACAGGATGGCTAAGGTAATGGTCATCATAATATATGCTACTAACATAAATATTTTGATCAAGCATGTTCTTCACTAGTAAATTTATACATTTAAAATTGTCCATTTATCGTGGATCCGATTGTGTTTTGTTAATATTGTTATGCATTAGGTGCGGAAGTGCAATAATAAATAAGAAAAAAAGCATGTGTGCAATTCACACGTGGTAGAAGTGAAACCTTCAAAAATAATACGTACACGTACACAAAATACCACGGTTGTTGTGATTCCTTCTCTCAAGCTTTGTACTACGCGTGCGCACACGAACACGTACATAATGCTTCCTATCTCATTTTCTCAAACGTTAAATCTTATGAATTTATGTATCTGTCTCTTTTTACTGTCGTGTTTTCGTTTCATAGACGTTCAAATCACAACGATGCTAAAGAAGTTTTCACCTTAAAAGTGTGTTCAGTTTTTGTTTTTAATCTTTATATGTCAATAAATTGGATTATTAATTTGAAATCTTTTTATATCGTGGATGGTCTGATGACAATAAAATATAACATGTGTATAAATAGTAAATCAATTTGCATTTGACATTAAGTTCCCTAAAACTGGTTGCTGAAATAAACAGGCCTTCCTAATAAATAAAATGTTATTTAGTTCGTACATAGCTAAGTATAATAATAGTTGACATATCTTAGTCTTCAAGTTTTAAAAGTGAAACTGTTTTTTGCGTTCCGAATTAATTTAATAACATCTTTATATATATAATTCTTCTGTGTGTGTGTATGTCACTGAACTCCTCCTAAACGGCTGGACCGATTTGAATGATTTTTTTTGTGTGTGTTCAAGGGGATCTGAGAATGTTTTAGATTCACAAATCAGCCCGGCAGATGGCGCTGCAGACGGTATCTAGGTTATTTATCTATACTGCAAAAATAACAGGCAGGACAACGTCTGTCGGGTCCACTAGTTTAATTGTATAATTGTCGCGATCCTGCCTTTCGCACCGAAGGAAGGGCAGATATTTGTATGATGAATACGTCTATTTGTATCTTAGTCATGGGTGTTTATATATTTTTCTATGAATATTAGATATCTATGTATCATATATGTATATCTATCCGTTACCATAGTATCCATAACACAAGCCTTACAGTGTTTATTTTGGGCTAGGCGCATTGGTGTGAATGTAAGAAATATGTATTTATTAATTAACACGGGCATAAATTGTGAATAATTTTATAATAAATCAGAATATTCCGGTGGCTTGCATTCGAATCGGTGCAATATTTGGAACCTTCAATACTATGATTTACCGGCACAGACATAAATCTTTGTATAGAGGTCGCCACGTTCGCTAATGACAACGGATGACCCTCTGCATCGGTTGTTTCTCTAATTGCTGCATATGAAGATGTATTCATATTGATTTATCATTTGCGTGTTAAGCTACGTGAACTAATATCGATTACGATTTAATTTTGATACATGACGGAAGAAAGAGAATGATTTTACCATCAGCTTTTTATTATTTGCACTGGTGGGACATAGGCACTTGTCAGTCCACGGTTGCAATTGCTACCAATAGCCAATACCCCTTGTCACCCCCTGGAAGCTATTGCTACCATATTCAAATTTTCCGCGTGGCCTGCTGTTTTTTTTTAAATTACGATTATTTTTTGAGTTACAAAGATCCAAATATTCTGTAGTGGGTTCTTAATTTAATTAGCTTTACGGTAGTATGTTTGATCCTAGATTCATTATTTAGCGAGAAAATAGCATTTTTATCTAAGAGTTTGGCATTTTTTTTCACAATTCGCGCAGCATTGGGACTGTTGAGAGGGCTGGGGCGCGCGGTAGCAGATTGACAAGTGGATAGCAGATTATAACTCCTCAAATTTCTCATTCATTAAAAGTTAAAATACAGGTCTAAGCAATGTCCTCCACTATACATATTTCTATTTGATACTTTACATTTGGACCAATCTGTCTGTGATTAAATTCTGTTCCATTTTGAATAAATACACATTAGAACTTAAACTTAGATTGTGAAACAGGCACTTAAACATAGTTAGTTAGTTTTACCGGGCTATATCCGCACTTGATTGGGCCATTTTACGTGTGGTGTGTTCTTATCCTACTCCAACCAACCCAATTCAACCCAGAATGCTAGCAGCCTTGTCAGGCTACTTCAAGCTTCAGGGAGAGATGCCGAAGATTGGAGTAGTTGTGCCCGTTGCTCTGCCATACTTGTACATTCCATGGATAAATGCTATGGAGTCTCCTCTGCCTCCATGCAGCCTCTGCTAGAGGGCTGTCGGTCATACCTATGACAAATAGGTGCTTGTTTGGCGAATAATGACCAGTTATTGTACCAATAACTTTGCGAATCTTGTCCATTTTAAATCTGACGATGTTGCGGCCAAGCTTTTAAAAGCTTCCTGAACTGCTTTGTTTGCCTGCAACCTTCTCTGTTTTACTGTGTTCGCTGTATTTAAGCACTGAAACCTATTTCACATTATAACTAACTTAACTAGTAATTACAACACATTCGCAAAGTGCTAATTTTACAATAGTGAAAAACAGTATTTAAGTGCAAGTTAACATTTATATAAATTGTGTATTACTTATTATCTATATTATTGTTCAAATTGTATTGTATTGTATTGTATTGAGAGAAAAAAGTATATACTTTTGAATAAAACAACTTTTTTTCTGATTTTTGCGCATAATTTACATTTAATTCTGACGTTTCGACTCCTTTACAGGAGTCGTGATCACAGGATGACTAGGCAATGGTTGTCATATATTTTCTACTACCGTCACAATATTTTAATTGGGCACGTTCCTAACTGTTAATTTATTTTATATAAATCAAATCGTTCAATTTTGCCTTTAATTTAGTAATTAAATTCTCCCTACGATTACGTTGTACACTACTGAGTCTACCACCAGTTCGAAAATTGGGAGGCCCTGGAACTGGCGAATAAAGGCAGACCGTTCTTCATCTTACTTTTATTATTTGCAAAATAAATACTGTTTTTTTATATTCCTAATAAAATATGTTTAAATATGCCAAATTTAAAGTTGTAATCCAATGCCGAATCTTCAGCCAGTACTTCGACTCATGGTTCTATGTATAGTTGAAAAATGCCCAAAGTTGTTTTTTAAAAGATTTTTGGGAAAACATTTTAAAACAATCGCTTCTAATAGTTTTGAATGGGACATGAAAGGAGGTTTTCTCTAGGACCTTTTCTCCAGAGGCTTCTTTAACTATGGTGCAGGGTGTGACGTTGCACACGGGCGTCGCAATTCTAGGGGACACCGAGCACTTTCAATCGCTTCAATGTCAATAAATGAAAATCGTAAAAAGTCGACTTTTTTATTTTGAATCGGTTCGCTCTTCAGCCCAATCAAGCCAAGGGGCCAAAACAGGATCCACGATGAAACAAACTAACCTAAAAGGTGCCTATTCACTCTGGCTTTAAAAACGAATGGGTTATAAGTACTCGGAAATACAAACGCAGGGAGAGAGTTCCATTCCTTTGCTGTGCGCATTATAAATGATGTTGGGAAGCGCTTGGTGCGACATATAGGAATAGCAACCAAGAAAGGGTGGTAGCCTGCAATGTGTCTGGATGTCCGATGAAAGAAAAGAGATGGCGGTATAAGCATATGCAGCTCCTGAGCACACTCTCCAAGTTACAGTCTGTAGAAGACCGACAGACAGGCAACTTTGCGGCGCTAAAGCAACTTCATACAAAATGACCGATCAGATCGAGGGAGAATAGAAAGTAGTTTTGTTTACAATTTCAAATTATGACATAGATATACCTAACGTCTATATAGACATGTATACGTTGTGGCTTATTAGGTTTGTTTACCCCGTATAATTCTAAATACAGTCAGCACATCAGAGCATCCAAAACTGGCAAGTTTGGTTAGTCGATTTTCAATTTCATCTTCACACAATAGAGTTTAATATGCATTTGGGGAATTTTGACAGTTTGTGGTAATGTGCTGTTATTTATACCCATTCCATTTTGACCACGCACTCACTAGAGGGCGCTAGGTAATGATTGCAGGCGCTACATGGGCCAGAGACCCCTCTGCCTTTCTCAAACTTTGTTGGCGATCGGTTAAATAAAAAAAATAACTACAGTTTAAACAACTTTATTTATTCCCCACATTCATATATTCACATTGAGAGACTAACCCTTTTCCCCGTTACCAATCGTAAATATATCTCTCAGGCTATTAGTTCGATAAAATTCAACTAAAACGATAAATAAAAGCGACTTTGACGGATCGCCAGTTTCCCTCACAAAGAATAATACGAATTAAACATATTTACGTTTTGGAAAAAATATTCAATGCCAATATCAATCTTATTCCTGATAGCTTAAGAGCTATTATTTCTATATACATATTTTGCAATGAAAACGAATTTTATTACGATGTGTTAAGGTTGAATTTACTTTGAATATAAAATACCCAACGGAATAGATAAGTTGGTGATTTCACTTGTATCTGTGTCGCGTGGGAGCATTTTGTCCGAAACTAAACTTGTTTACCGGCGCCGTCTGAATAAAACATAAGTAAGTAACATGTTAGCAAATCGAATTGAGATCAGATGAATCATTTTGGTTTTTTTCTGCTCCGGTTGTGAATGATGGTTTTGCTACAGATAAGAAATGAATGCTTTGTCTTAATAGTATTGTTGGTCCCATAAAGACAATAACTTTTTTCTTATTTGTTGTTGTACTTGAAAAGTTCAACTTTTCAAGTACGACAAAAACCTATATTACAAAAAATCAGGATAGAAGCGGAATAACGGAACAATCTATAGAGCAAATCGAGCTTTTAATAAGTCGGTTCAGTTCAAAGCTTTCTAAAAATTGGAGAAATCCTAGATCGATTTTTAAAAGTCAGCACTGAGTGGTTACAGGGTGATTCAAAATTTGATATGTTTTATAATCTCGCGCAGCCATCTACTTCGTCGGAGCATCCACCTGGAGCAGGCCAGTAAAAGATATTGTAAACGCAAATGCCAAGACAAAACGTAGACGTTTTGTCTTGGCACGGAAAACGAAATGTGGCCAAATTGATACAAGAAATTTAATGCGAGTCCTGACAAGTTGAAAGAACGAAAGTTCAGTGAACATAAACAGCAAAAGTCTAAGCAGTGATGAAGCTCTTGCCTTCTAAGTGGACTCAAAATCAGCTACTCATTCGTACAAGCAGACTCGGGAGTGGAGTATACTTGCTGGCCATCAAGTTTTTCCATCATTTGTGAGTGAGATAGTTTTGACAACGGTTGACGGAAAAAATTGTAACGCTTTGACAGAAACTTCTTCTGTTTTTAATTTATTTTTTTGCATTCACAATGCAATATTTCTATAAGATATAAAATACGTGTGTAAAAAACCAACTACGCCTCCGAGCCCTCAAGTAGGATTCGAATCCACGACCTTTCGCAATCCGGGCGAGTGCTCTGACCGCTGAGCTACCGAAGCGCTGGCAAACGTGTCGAATTTTACAACCGTATTTCAACTTCTACTATGAGCTATTATCGTTCCACCAATGTTGAACGCTAACTACCTTCAACATCGAAAGAAATATTTTTCAAATATTAAACAATCGATTAAGATGGAACCAGTTATAATTATGTTTTTAATTTATTTTTTTGCATTCCCAATGCAATATTTCTATAAGATATAAAATGTACATCATTAGGGTAGTGTTCGCCGTCAACAAAACCGTGTTAAATTCAGACAAATACATCGAATCGTCAAAAAATCGCATCTTTATTCTACCCAATATTCATACGGCTATTTCGTTTGCTCGCCATTTTAGAATCTTTTTGTCTCCCTTTATTTATAATAAATTTGTGTTTGCAATCTTAAAGATTGGTCTGTTAGGGAAACCAAAGCTCTAATCACCAATAACTTACTGGAGTGGAGTTATTTAGAAACTGAAGATGTTCTAAAGGTCATCAAATAAGACTGCAGCAATCTCACACACACGTCCACACACACAAATGCATGCACAGCATGCACACGAACACACACAGACATAAAAATCATCTCCATATTTTTTTTGTTTTTATTTTAATTTTTTAATTAGGTTTTTTATAATTCATTTTATTTAAATTGTCAACAAATGCCTTACTTTGCTATGTAAACCGATTACTTTCCTCACAGGACCGGCTATGCCTAGTGTGGGGAATAGAAATCTTAGTATTGTCCCCGGCAAATAAGTTGAACATGATTTTGAAATCACGTGACATGCGCAGTAGTGAATAATGTACCTAAACTTGCTACTGCGCATGTCACGTGATTTCAAAATCATGTTCAACTTACTTGCCGGAGACTATATGTAAAGAAAGATTATTATTAAATAAAAATAATACAATTATCTATAATATATTAACAAACATATATAATATAATTGTATAATAAAACAAGGTTGAAATAAAAAATTCAAAAAGCTTTTAAGCTCAACTTCGTCACTCATAATCATCGCTCCATTATACCCATATTACAGTTGCAAATCTAAATTGACATTTCAAAGAAGAAATTTACGAAAATAGGTTTCACTAACAAATAATATTTGAATAAATTCAAACTAAGTAGTTTCATAAAAGTTTAATAGAAAATTCCCGGTTTTCTTTAAGGATTTAAAGCATAAAGCAGAGCTAAGTATAAACAGAAATGTAAAGCAAACGTGTCATAAACAATATTAAACTCTAGAAGTTTCTGACTTGTGAACGAACTCCGAGAATATTACTGTAAGTTACCTTTGACTTACAGGACCTGACTTTTGCATTTGCTTGTGGATATGATGTGCGAAAATTGGATGATCCAATTTTTTTGTTAAAAACTAGTTGACCCGGTAACGCGTTGCTATGGTAACGCGTATACAATGGAAAAAGAGCGGACAGACAAACACACAAACAACAAATTTGTGTTCTTAGATTATAGATTAAATATTTTTCCGTTAGCGCCATCTAGCTTCCGGTAGACGAACTAATTGTGGTTAACGCGTTGCTATGGTAACGTTATTTATACAATGGAAAAAGAGCGGAAAAAATAGCGGACAGACAAATACTTAAACCACTGTGATCTTATATTATAGATTAAAAACATTCATGGGCGTTTTAATCAATCAATCAATCAATTTTTATTTTCAGATATTACAAACAATTAAACAATTAATCATCTTATATCCTATGGAAATGGAAAAACTATGAATATAAATGTATGTAAAGAATACCCGCACCACCGACTGGACACTGTCTACAACGCTACCCAGGTCATGGTACGAATAAAGACCCTCATAATACCAGAGTCAAACTTATCGGCTATGACTTTTAGGATGCTATTACTGCTGCTACGTATTCTATTGAGTAATGTTTAAGCTTTCATTATTATTATTATTTGTGTTTTATTTATATTTCTATTAAATTAATACTAAATGAGGGTGAGTTGGTACTAGAATAATTATATACTTAAGCCAATTGGCACTGGGTCACATTGATATGGTAGGGTCAGTTGAAACAGCTTTCTCTAAACTACCAATCCAATTACAATTAACATATTCCTTACATTCTTTTCAAACCGTATAGATTTGCTACAGACGAGTTGTATAAAATCTTTGATGTCCTTTCAATCAGGAAACTTTACATTCTGATCTCGGTGTTAAAAGTACATAGTAAGTTGCCTTTTGAACCTGGATTGGTAATGGGTAGGAGACAGGTAGGGGTGGCTTCTATACCCAGATGCAAAACAACATTTGCTAACCGCCAATTTTATGCTCAAGCTGCCTTTCTTTATAATAAACTACACAACTTACTTAAAATCTATAAATTAAATTTTTACGAATGCAAAAAAAAGGTAACAAATGCACTCAGAACCCTCGGATACTCCGAGACAGAGGGTCTGCTGACTAGGATGGTACTGTGACTATGAGTGGTGGTGGTTTTAAAATATGAACCGATCCCAAGATTTTCAAATCGTAGGGCCTCACAATCACACAGTCACACTGTTTCACTGTTACCTATAACTTATTTAGACATAACACACACACACACACGCACACAAAACTAACACACACACACGCTCACAAATGTAACACACATACACACACACGCACGCACACACACACGCACACACGCACACACACACGCACACACGCACACACACACACACACACACACACACACACACTAATACACCATTGTTGCATGTTATGATATATACGTTTGCCAAAATTATGTACCTTTAAACTATTGTAATAGAAGAGCGGGGTCTCCCGCCACAGGTACCACGGGTACCTACTGGGTAGATCCCAGCCTTAATATTGTTTACGTTTTTTGTGTGTTAACGAAGTAAACAATTTTTATTTATTTATTCTCTATTTTTTTACATTCATACCAATCATCCCAGCCAAAAGTAAGCACTGTAAGGCTTGTGTTATTACTATGGTAACGGATAGACATACGCATAGGCTACATAAATATTTTATGTTCTAAGAAATACCTACATATAAACACCCATGACTCAGGTACAAATGCTCGTATTTATAACACAAACATCTGCCCCTTCCTGGATTCGAACCCAGGACAGAACTTGGGTTAAAGCTGACATCACAACCGCTGGGCTACTCTCGCCTTTTACTTATACAAAAAAGAATTAAAAAAATGGTTATTTATTTATAAGTGAAATATTTAATTTCCTACATCCGTGTAATCCAAAGTTAGCACAAAATACGGAGCTAAAATATCAAGATCGGTTCGTCGAAGTCGTCGAATGGCATGATTAATGTACAGAGTGTAGTGTGCAGCGCAGATATGCTAATGCGACACATCTGATAGGATTTGCATGCTATGCAACTCCAGGATATGAGAAGATTATTCTGTTTATATAGCTGTTATGACTCACGATTTATGTAAAGTTTGCTGAAACTAAAATACTTCTCTTGGTCTGCGTTTTCACGTGTCTCATTATCATCCTTTTAATTTAACTGTTTATTTCTTCCCTTTAAATGAAAACATCATGAGGCCATAACTAGTTTTTTAGACTTAAGTAATAAGCTCTGCAAAATGACTCTGCTTTTGTTAAACTCAAGTTTAAAACTAAAATTTCAAATCTCAAGCAGCATTCTCTTGCATTAAAGCTCAGATCTCAATTTAACATCAAAGAATTTAATGGACTCTTGTCTCAAAATAAGGACTAGGTGCTCGATTTGATGCAAAAGACTTGAAGGAATCGGATGAACTTGAAAGACCTAGTAAGGCTAAAAGTTATAAAAAACTCAAGCGTTACCAACTGCACATCTTTTATGACACAGATGAATCATTTAAGTCGTAAGACGTTCATTACTGGAATAGAGCCCCAAAAATAAATTTTGCCATAAGCTTCCTGATTCTCAAGCGTCTTGGAGATAGCAATTAAATAAATAAGTATTAGATAGACTTTTTGGCGAGAGCGCGAAGTTTTGATTTTCTTGTTTAAATTTGTGTTGTGGTTGATACTAGTGTGTAATAATGGTGGGTTATTAACCACTGAGTGTTTCTGAATATGCATGAATGTTGGCAAATTAAACAAAGCAGTGGAAGGAGTCTTTTCGCGCTCTCTCAAGAAGGCCACGAGGAGGTTTCAGTAAAACCCCTTTGCTGAAACGTAGGAAATTACTCAAGAACTGGCAATTATACTTACTTGACACTGGCTGAATGCACAAATCGTGCAAGCCAGAAATAAAGAAATAATAACTTTTAGATAACATTACATATACTTTTTGGCGGGAACGGGAAGCGTCACGTTGGTGGTTTTGTTTCTCTTGTTGCAATTTGGGTTGTGGTAGATTTTAATGCGTAATAATGGTGGATTATTAACCACTAAGTGTTTGTCAACATACAAAAGTAATGGCAAGTGTAACAAAGCAGCGGAAGTTGTCTTTTCCTGCTCTCTCAAGAAGTCCACGGGGAGGTTTCAGTAAAACCCCACACATTTACTGAAACCTAGCAAAAATATATATAAATATATAACTGACATTTATACTTACTTGACACTGGCTAAATGCACAAAAACAATTAGACACACAAGCCATAAATAAAGATAAATAAACATCACATACATATATTGTTCTCAATCCAAGTTAAGTAGCTAAAGAACTTGTGTTATGGAATTTAGAAACAACGATGCTACAACAACACCCAGATTAGAACTATAGAAAAGTGTATTTTCTACATTGGATCGGCCGGGATCGAATCCAGGACCTCAGAGTGGTTTTATCATGAAAACCGGTAAAACAAAAAAATAATATAACTTGACTCAATGGTTTTGAATCATCCAACATTTTTAGATACCACCCATTCAGGTCGTCGTTTAACTGATAAGAAAAATGGGCGCAAGAAACTCAGTCAGCTTTAACAGAAGTAACGACATTTACAATATTATACGTCGTCACCATACATAATCCATAAAAAACAAATATTATTCTGTCATCACAATAATAGTAGTGTTATGGTTTAATTACATCGTTGATTACAACAAAGTCGACAAGCATCTGTTTTAAGTAAGTATCCTTAAACAAACCGTATGCAAACCACTCGACCATAGAGATCGTAATAGACCATTATTTAGATTTTTTTTTGTCTATGGGAGGTATATATGGAGGAACACCCTTAAAACGAAGATTTTTTGCTACTGTAATATGCTTGATACCACAAGGCAAAAGCAAGGATAAGCTTGTCATATTTTAAATAATTTAACCGTTGACCGAACATACTAACCACTGTGCCATCAAGTAACTCCTATTATAACTTAAATTGTAACAGTATATAAAAAAATAATCTAAACATTCCTTATCTAAATAATAATTATTATTATGTATTTTTATTTATTAAGAATTAGAAAATTTATTTTTTTGTAGCATCACACCGCTGTCACTAATAGTTTTATTTCATCGAAAGGTTGTCTGGCAGCGATCGCTCTAAGTATAAGATGGCCTATTGCAGCAACTCTTATAATCCTTTATTTTATTTAAGTAAAAATGAAGTATTTTTCATTTATTAATTCAATAACTTGTATAACAAGAATGCTTATTTATATGGCACTAAAGTTTTTAATCATTTGCCTTCCGATATCGATCATAAATTAAAGCGAAACTTAAAAAACTGTTTAATACTAATTTTTGAAGTGAAAACTTCAAAAATTAGTATTAAACAGCTTTGTCATTTGAAAGTCGAAAAAGCGACAGTAAAAAGAGACAGACACATAAATTCATAAGATTTAACGTAGGAGAAAATGAGATAGGATGCATTATGTACGTGTGTTATACGTGTTTGTGTGCGCATGCGTAGTACAAAGCTTGAGAGCAGGCATGACAACAACCGTGGTATTTTGTATACGTGTACGTATTATTTTTGAAGGTTTTACTTCTACTAGATGGTTCAATTCTCACATGAGAATTGCACACATGCTTTCTTTTTTTATATCCTGCTGTATATTTCGATTTTATAACACTTTTATTCTTATTTTCATTTCAATTAAAGTAAAATATTTATACTATAATAAATCATATTTAAAACATGTAACACATTAAAATGAATCAACTTTTTACGGTTTTTACGCAGTTTATATTTAATCCTGACGTTTCGACTCCTTTAAAGGAGCCGTGATCACCGGCTGACTAAGGCAATGGTTTTCACATATTTTCAATTCCTTCACAGTAGTGATTAAAATATTGTGAAGGTAGTAGAAAATATATGACGACCAATGCCTTAGTCATCCTGTGATCACGATAATGATCATTGTGATGAGTTAACCGTAAAAATTGTATTTTATTTAAATGTGTAATATTTGCGGAAATGTAAGAACTAAACATGTAATAGTTTTAAGCAATAAATTAGCTTCTGTTTTCAAAACATCATCTTTATCCACAAAAATCGCACTGTAATTTTAAAAACGAATATAACGTATAAAATCAAATTTTAACGACGACACGTCAAAAATGGCGATTAAATTTATTCGCGTGTGCTAAACGCCGCGTTAAAGCTGGGTAACTCTAAACAGTTATGGCGTTATAAAACTGTTACCGAACTGTGTCGTTATTGCCACTAACGGTTTACGGTTAAATTTAACTGTATGCGTGACTGTTTTTTTGAGATACCTCCGTTGTCCGATGTGTCACGTACAGGCAGTAAAGGTTTTATTATGAGGTTTTAGGGAAGTTATCTGTTCGGGATAAAGGTTATTTTATTGGGAAACTTGTATATTGGAGAAAATGCTAAATATATTTATCTTAAAATTGTAACATTTATTTTTGATTACGCATTTTTGGTTTACTAAAAAAAGCAACTTGTCATGAGTGTTCCTTGATGCATTGTTACGATGAAAATAGTAACTGTTAAAAGCATAACTTTTTTTTACCGCGTTTTGCAAAAATCGAGTTTTCAACAGATCTCGACGTTTTGAGGTCTTAGGAATCATCCCTGACCCTTCCCACGATGGTGTCTGTATGTATGTATATGTATGTATGTATATGTGTGTGTGTGTGTGTGTTTATGCAAACCTCTTATAACTTTTGAATGGTTTGACTGAATTGGACCAAACCAAATGCGTTCTAAGAAGTTTTATCAAACTTAGATTTCTTGAAAATTTGAACCGATTCGGCCCGGTAGATTTCGAAATAAGTAAAAAAAACTAAAAAAAAATCTAAAATAAACTTTTATTAAATGTGTTTTTTTAATAACTTTTGAACGGCTTTACCGGTCAATTCCAAAAACTAATCAGCACTTAACCTTAAAAAACCACGTCGATCGCGCCCAACCGCGTAATAATCGGTTGATTCATTCAAAAGTTATGGCAATTTGAAAATTTTAAAAATCGTGTTTCATCAAACTTTTATTGGCCATTTGAGCTCAAAGAGCCCAAAATCATAGAATAGCTACTTCTTGAGCTCGGAGAGCTCAAAATAACACATAAATTATATTTTTAGCTCGAAAAGCTCAGGAACATTGTATTGAGTGGATTTTTTTCAAAAGCATAGAATTAGCGGGAAGTTATAGGGATGGCTTTTAGGGTCAACCGTTTTCCAGATTGTTTCTCTTTTTATTTCCGAGCTTTGATCTAACATTCGAACATGTTAGCTCCATCTTACCTCAATCTTATTGGCTAAATCAACTTGAGGCTATTAATGGCAAAGCTGACAATAGTTTTAGCTGCCTTTGAGAAGGGTTCAGTTAGGAAGTTGGTCAAGAAACCAACGTTGTGCACACATTCAATGCATTACAAATCTTAACTCTTAGGTGACGAAAAAGATACTTTTATACTTAATTCGTGTTATTAATAAACATACATTTATTTAAGTTAATCTTGAATAACCAGCAAAATGCTGAAATTGAATTTTAGCTATTCAAGTTATTTCAAATACATTCATCCCTCGTATTTATACATTTTATCATTCTCGAGATCTCTTTAGACACTGTTTACTATTCAATATTCATACTTCCATCTGATCTCATATGTTTAACGTTGAATTAACGATGTATGATCATAACCCAATGAAACGAAACCTGCGAACCAAAGGAATATGGCATTTGTGTCTCATGAAATAACGTTGTGGTTAAATATCAGTTTAAATTGGGCGGAGTTATTGAATAATTCTCTTTGACAAGTCAATTTGTTTGTGAATCCCTTTCGATGTAAAGATCGGTGATATGATTGACTGGTATATGTTAGTTATAAAAGTAGCTACTAATATGTAAAAGATGTAATAATATTTACCTTGTAGTGGCTGCAGTGACGTCTCTAGCCTATGTAGCGCCCCCTAGTAAGCGCGCGGTCAAAATGAAATGGGTACAAAATACAAGAAACAGCACATTAAGTTACCACAAACTGTCAAATTTCCCCAATGGCAAAACGGCTTCAATGACAAAATGTATGTGACGCCATAACTCTATGAGTTCTTAGCCGATTTTCGTATTTATTGTGATGAATCTAACCAAAACGCTTAAGACTTGATCTCGAATTTCGAAATTCGCAAAAATAAAAAAGTTATGGCCCTAAAAACATTCGCTTCAGATTTTCTATTGAATCCAAAAGCGCGCTATTTTTGACAGTTTTCATTCTTATGGATTTTTAAGATTTACTAAACATTATTTAGTATTACGCTCCGCTCCAATATATGGTTCTCGCGAAGTTTTACGCTAAACGACTGCACCGCCTTAGTAAACTCTATTATTTGGAGAATAAAGGACAATGCCGATTTGTGACCGGAAATGGCCAAGAATGAAATTATTACTAATTTAATTTAAAAATAAAAATACAATTTTTAACGTATAGAACTTATCTAAAAGCAGATTACGAATCTAAAAACCAATAAAAAGTTGTGTGTGCTTAGTAAGCACTTCCCTGTGATATTGCTTTACTGCGCCATGGCTTTGGATATCAGCATTTTGGCCGTCCTTTATTTTTGATTAATATATTTACATACTTAAATAAACATTTAAATAAATATATGTGAAATATATGCATATATCAATAGCCTAAATATGTTACTTTTTCCTTCTATAAGGAAATAATATATTATCATTTCACCGTTTGAGACCAAAAGCGCTAAGAGCGAAACATTATTTATTAAAAAAAAGTGACGTATGGTTAGGGATAGAGCATCGAAACCAAAGTATCGATACTATACTCATGAGTATAAGAAAGGTAATCGATACTGGTATCGTACTTGCATCAAAAGTATTGAGTTACTCAGGTATCGAATACTTTTTGTTTGATATTCAGTATAAATAACAAAACAAACCGACTTCAAAAAGTAAACTAAATAGCAAAAAATAATTTACTTCGCACAAAGTAATACGTATTTCCATTTAATTAAATAGAAATTATTATATAATTATTGGATAATTTTGAAGTCGGTGTCAAGTAAAACAATAACTGTGTATAGATATTATCAATCTTACTAGTAGTTTTGTAAGCCAGTACTTAGGTACATGATATTTAAAAAGTTACTTTGATATTTAGTAGGTACCGATTCATATATTTTTCTAATACTTTTACTGTTTTGTAATTGCTTTGATATATTTAATAATATTGTGAATATATATTAGTGTGAATATATTAATGTGAATATATAGTAGTTATAAATATTGTGTGTACTAGTGTGTAATTTGATATTGTAGTAGGGTTGTTTTAGCATTTACTTGGCACCGACTTCAAAATTATAAATAAAAATATGTAGCTTAGTTCCGCAAAACTCAAGCAGCGTGCACCGTCCGCCCGCCCGCAAATAAATGCAGAAACCGCAGACACCGGCACCTTCACCAACTACTCTACACGTGTTTCGCCACCACACGGAGCATCATCAGGAGCTCTTAGACCGTGCAATAACGAGTACTACTACACACTTAGTGCAGTTATTGCACGATCCAACAGCTCCTGATGATGCTCCGTGTGGGGGTGAAACATGCGTACAATAGATTTACTATATATATATATCTGTATAAAGAATAAGTAATGTATTAAAAACCATTAAATTAAACTGTTTTACCAATAATAATGCAAAAATAATAATAATTTATGCCATAGACAAATAAAACGAATACATACCGACCATTAACCTCAAATCAATAAACGCACTTAAAAAAGCGCCATCACTTTGGTCAAAACTTCCCGGAGACTGCCATGATAGCGACCCGAGATATTTCACCCGATAGTGGGCTACGTCTTCACATTACATTAAGACGGGAGGCTGTTTTTTCCACTATCATGCATCCTGTGCATAAACGGCAGTCGGGGATAACTAGATTTAAAAGGTGCCTCGGTAGCTACACGAAACTTGTAGAACCGACTTGCTATCGTAGAGGATTCTTGGTATTGCAATCCTTCACCTTCCGTGCATCTCTGGGGCCTTCTTCATATCATTTGGGATGTCACCAACAGATTTTATAATTAAACTTTACAAAGAAACCACAAGCAATGATTATTTGACCAATAAGAACATAAAAAGTATCGAGTACCATGAAAAGTATCGATTCTTACTCAGAATCTTATTAAAAAGTATCGAATACTAAATTACTTGGTATCGATACTTTTTGCGGATCCCTACGTATGGTTAGCGTCATAGAAAGTGTTTTATACTATTGTTGTTGTATAATATTGTACTATTACTTTACTAATATTCAAATCTGCTCGCTAACAGAGTGTTTAGATTTACAGTATGTGGAAAATGAACCAACTTGTGTTATCAGTATTAACATTCCATATCAATATAACCTCAAGAACATGAATTCTCTTCTGGCCGAATGGTTAACATTTCAGGTAAATTATCAACTGTTTAGTTACAGATGCTTGCATACACACACACACACTATTAAGATATAAATATTAAATATATTTCTGTATGGCTTCAAAAATAAAATGTTTTGTATACTTTGTTAACAGATATCGGATTTGGTTTGTGGTGCCTGTCATGACTTCATTGAAAGATTCATTGCAACCAACTCGAGAGAAAGACAATATTTATTTTGGTTGTGGAAGATCTGTTGGTTGTGTTAGAAGACATATTAGAAAAGCAGTCCACAAACATCCGTTGCTTCATACTGGCATCATCGCAGAACTGTAAGTACTGCCTATATCTGCCACTATTATAATTACTTAATCTGCTAATATTATTGTCATAGTTTCTTAAACAGTTGCCATGTGTGAATGTTGCATCTGACCAGAAATCTATGTTATGTCATTTTTCTATGTAATTGACCTGTTTCCTATTTAGTTGTTCATTGACACCTTTCTATGAATGTTCACATATGTATAATTTACATTTAATTATTCATATATATATAGTGTGATTATTAAAAGAACACAAAATATTGCCACAACTTTAAATAAAACACTTTAATTATTTTACAGGTGAGACCGGCCAACTTTCTTTGTCATGCTTTCTTTGTCAAGCTTGCTTTGTGAGAACTAATAGAGAAATAGCATGAATATAACTGATTTAAATATTGTGATGGTAGTGGAACATATATCACAACCATTGCCTTAATGATCCTGTCATCATGGCTCCTCTAAAGAAGTTTAAACATCATGGCTCCTGTAAAAGAAGTCGAAACATCTTGATGAAATATAAATTATGCGCTAAAAACTGTGAAAAAGTTGTTTTATTTGCCGCAGGTGTTTTATTTTAAGAACTGCCTAATTTGATTATATCCAATGTGTTGAACCATTTATTCCTAATTGAATATTGGAAACTAAACAACATAAGAGTGCAATGTTTTATTAAAAACAGTGAATAATAGCAATTTCCTCTTTTGCAATTTAAAGCTAAGTTTATAAAAATCAGATATGTGTACTACATAGGTATGTATTGCACACATCTGATTTTTATGAATTTAGTTAAATGTAAAAACAAGTATGTTTTTTCATTGATAAACAGACCCCAGTCTCTGCCTACCCCATCTACAGGCCGGGCGTGAGCATCTTCTTTTCATGACTCATGACTGGTTTATAGATTTATATTTATGAAGATACCTATCCTAGTTTTTTATCCATTATAAAACTAATAATTATTCATCATGCAATGTAATAACCATTACATTGCATCGGTAAAATGTAAAGATATAGATATAGTATGCATGTAAGAAGACTTCTTACATGCATACTATATCTATATCTTTACATTTTACCGATGCAATGTAATGGTTATTACATTGCATGATGAATAATTATTAGTTTTATAATGGATAAAAAACTAGGATAGGTATCTTCATAAATATAAATCTATAAACCAGTCATGAGTCATGAAAAGAAGATGTTTATATTCACATAGTGTTTTATTCGATTCTTTTACATGATTAGTATGAGATAAGAGCGAAATAATAGGCAAAATACTAATTCAAGTATTATAAAATAGGTATTGAAATGTTAGGTTATGTTTTCAGAAAAGTTCGTTTTTCTCCATTACAAATCTGAAAATTAAACTGAAACCAACGAATTCTTAATCTAGAAGGCTTTAGCTACTTATATTTGTTTGTATCGTCTCTGGCCATTTCCGGTCACAAGTCCATACAAAAATCGGCATTGTCCTTTGAAGAAGAAATTTGTCGGTTTTGGATACCATAATGTGCTGTTGACTGTATTTAGATGACTGGCAGAGTAGAATAAAACCACACATAAAAGTTGTAGAAGCCAACCAATGATAATGGATATAATCTTTCGAATACCATTAAATTATGGTCGTCTACTGTCAAACGCGTAGTTTATGACGAAATCCCTCATTTTAGGGGGATTCTGCCCAGAAGTGGACCTCTTACAAATGAGGTGATGATAACAAAAATATCTGTCATTTAATCTGTCAATTGTCGAATGTATTTTTTTAATGGGTCCTGTTGAAAATCAGTGTTGTGGCTCAGTGTCAAAATGTTTTTTTCATTTTTCTGGATGTATTCTAACTCAGGACATTAAAATAAGTTTCATGTTAATTTATAACAAGTTTTCTATAAAAAAAGTTTCCAATTAAAAGAAAAAATGCAAATTATTATAACTGAACTACAGCAACGCGTGGCCGAGTCAGCTAGTAAATATATAAATGTTCTTTATGACCGGAAGTGTAAGACCTTAATCCCTGCATTATACGAGATAGCAGTACACTCTTTGCGGTAAGCATATGTACAAATCATTAATGCGTAACTGCTTCTGTCCAGCACTCTAGTCAATTAAGCCCCGCAGGCATATTCAGCTTGTTTGTCGGTTTGTGCTAACACCGAGCTGTTTGTAGTTCAACTCTGAGGATTTACTTGTTTATTTGTGTAGCATCGATCGATATTAATGGAGATAGAGATCGTTATCGCATGATTTGAGGTAACTAATAATGCAAATAAGAAATCATTTATTTGAATGAAGTTAATGTACGGTATTGTAGACCGCACAATATAACAATTAGCCGTATAAGCATTTTTACGCTAGTTATCCGCATGTTGGGCACGAGACGAGTCAGTTAACAAACATACCGTGAGTCATAAACATCTTAATAATCTCATCTATATGTAAGCATTACATTAAAATTGATAGATATTTTCATTACTTTTAAAAATATTTTTAATCTTTATATTAACAATTACAAACTAGCAGCCCGTCCCGGCTTCGCAAGGGTGGACAAAATTCTTTAAATTTTTTCTTTTATTAAATATTTTTCCGTTAGCGCCATATAGCGTCCGGTAGACGAACTACTTGCGGTTAACGCGTTGCTATGGTAACGTTATTAATATAATGGAAAAAGAGCGGACAGACAAACACACAAACCACTGTGATCTTAGATTATAGATTCTAATAAGAATGAATGTATAAAGAATGATTTAAAATTGATCTAATTTAACTTCGGCTCGTGTGATGGCGCGGCTGTCGTGGTCAGGCATGACAGTCATCGACATATACTAATGGACATGCGGTACCCGTATAACGTGCAGTAATTTCTTGGTCTGAGAAGAGTGACGAAGATGGCATATGCTTTCGGACTAATGTTATCTCTTTCCTTATAGGCGATTGGCTCTCAATTTTCATGACAGGTCCGAAACTTAGTTTTATCTCTTTCTTTCGTAGTGCCACAATTTTCAACGCTAGGGCATGTCCATGAGTAAATGTCGATGGTGACAGTGTTCGTACGAATGCATGTTTCGGGTATTATTATTAATTTTCCTCTTTAAAGTACGCCGATAGAGTAAAAGAAAGAAAAGCAAGGCCTGAGAAGTATACTATCTTTCATTTCAGTAGTAATTAAAGCCAACATATGATTAAGTATTTTCATAACAGTAAACATCGTATCGTAAAATAACATATCGACGGCGAAGTGCCAAGATTTACTAACTGAAATTCGGCGAGAAATTCACTTCTTAGTCATTTCGAATTAAATTTCGTTATTTGTATGTTTTAATGAGTTGCAAGCGCATCATGTTAAAAAATAAATAAACAATTTTTTTAACTAATTATTAACTTGTCAAGAAATTAAACGTTTTTTACAGCATTTTGAAATTAGCGGTTAGGTGTTATTGACACTTTGCCGTCGATATTACTTTCTTTGGTGATTCATCAGCCCGTATAGTCAATAAAAATATTTCTTACATTCACACCGATTAGTCTAGCCCAAACTAAGCACTGTAAGACTAGTGTTATGGACACTAGGGTAACAGATAGACATACATATATGATACATAAATAGGTCATATTTATAGAAATATAAACTCGAGAGCAATGAATCCGGGTCACTTAAAGAATCCTAAAAATCTCGGAAACTAAAAATGCTAGGTTAATGCAATAAATTGTATTTAATAGACAATGTAATACTCCTTAAATGAAGGTATTAAAACTTCTTAGTTATTGTAAAGTTATATCATAAAAAAAACAAATTTGAAAAAGGGCCACTTTCGAAGATGGAACTACGAAATTACAGCATTTGGTTTTGCTTTTGTTTGTAATCTGTCATTTATGTGGGTACATAAACCATGTTGATAGTGCTCTATATTCATTATTCAAGCTGAAATTATGTCGCTTACGCCTGAAGAATGCACCAGAATACCTACAATGCTGGAAACCGGCCGGAGTCAGCGCGATACAGCCAGGACTGTCGGTGTGTCGCTGTCAACAGTACAAAGAGTTCTCCGACGTTACGAAGAAACTGGTTCTAACCTACGCAGACCAGGAACGGGCAGAACCAGGTGTACCACAGCACGAGAAGACCGATACTTGGTGAACACCATGCTTCGAAATCGCTTTCTCACAGGAACTGAACTCACCAATCAGTTTCGACGCCTCGGAGGAAGTAACCCAAGTGCATGGACAGTAAGACGTCGGCTTGCTGAATCTAACTTAAAACCCCTTAGACCTGCAAACGGCCCTAAACTGGAGCGTGGGCATCGTATTTCAAGACTAAGATATGCCCAGAGCCACGTAAATTGGAGTATTGAAGATTGGTCAAAAGTTATGTTCTCCGACGAATCAAAATTTATGCTCTACAAGCACGATGGAAGTAGGATTGTGAATGACTACCTTCAAGAGATGAACATTACTCGTATGGAGTGGCCAGCGCGCAGCCCGGATATCAACCCGATCGAGCATGCTTGGAACGAGCTAGGCAGATGCGTAAAACAACGAAACCCTCCCCCAATCACGTTTCGTGAGCTCAAAATTGCTCTCACAGAGGAATGGGAGAATATTCCCCAAAATCGTATAAGGAACTTGGTGTACAGCATGCCAAACCGCGTAAACGCAGTAATGGAAGCACGAGCAGGCAATACGAAGTATTAAAATTCAAGAAAATCGTAATAAAGTTCAAACATTTCATGTTTCCTATTTTTGTTTTAAGGAGAGATCAGCAGTTTTTTTCTTTATGTAATTTTGTGTTAATAAAATGTATGGTGACTCATATTTTTTTTACTTTCATTTAAGGAGTATTACATTGTCTATTAAATACAATTTATTGCATTAACCTATCATTTTTAGTTTCCGAGATTTTTAACATTCTTTAAGTGACCCGGATTCATTGCTCTCGAGTGTATTTAAATACCATGACTTAGGTACAAATACTTGTATTCATCTATCCTTTCAAAATCAAAAAATCAAAATCAAAATCAAAAAAACTTTATTTCATAGGCCCTTGCGGGCACTTAAAATCGTCAATTTTACAGAAGCAAGATAATATTCTTTTATAATAAAGATAGCCCGTGCGCTAGCGGCAAGTACATCCGCGGAGTTGATGCCGCGCATGTAATCGCCACGAGCGACCCGATTCCGAACGTAGGGGCTAACATGAGAAGAATCGGGCAAGAAACTCATGTGCCAAAACTCTTATAAAATCGCCAAATGTCTTACAAATTGTGCATATTACAAAACGATTCAGAGAACGAGCAATTCATTTCTTTTAGGTCCACGCTGCCTTATCATTCAAAAAATCTTTAACACTATAATAAGCCTTTTTGCATAACTGAGTTTTAATTAAAAATTTAAATTTATTCATTGACAAGTCATGCATGTTACATGGCAGCGTGTTGTACATTCGTATACAGTGACCTGCAAAGGAGTTGCTTATTTTATGGAGCCTATACCTGGGCATTGCTAGCTTATCTTTATTTCTTAAATTGTAATTATGATTGTCACTTTTTTTTCTGAATTTAATATCTTTACACTTATGCGCATACAGTAGGTTTTCATAAATATATTGTGAATGTACAGTCATAATACCAATTTCTTTAAATTTTTCTCTTAAAGACTCTCGGGAGCCCATCCTATAGATCGCCCGAACAGCCCTCTTCTGCAGCACAAAAATGCAGCCAATATCGGCGGCATTTCCCCACAGTAGTATCCCGTACGACATAATACTGTGGAAGTAGCTAAAATAGACTAAGCGTGCAGTTTTTACGTCTGTTAACTGACGAATCATTTTTACGGCGTATGCTGCAGAACTGAGTCTGCTCGATAGGCATTCAATATGAGGACCCCATTGTAACTTAGAATCTAAAGTTATACCCAGAAATACAGTTTGATTGGCCAGCTCTATTTCCTCATCCCTAACCCGGACTTTGGCTTTAGCTAATTGAACATTTGGCATAATGAATCTAATGCATTTTGTTTTATTTTCATTTAACAACAAATTATTGGCGCCAAACCAGTGAACGACCTTGGAGAGTGCAATGTTTACTTCGTCAATATTAATTTGTCCACGTTTAACTTTAAATATTAAAGACGTGTCATCTGCAAACAAGACTATCTCATGGTCGCGTCTTACAAGGTGAGGGAGGTCATTAATATATACCAGAAATAGAAATGGACCCAATATTGAGCCCTGCGGCACCCCCATTGTTACAAATGATCCAGGCGACTGCTCTCCATTGATGACCACCTTTTGAATCCTGTCACTTAGGTAAGAAGTGAGAAAATTAAATTTACCATCTTGTAACGTTGTCTGCATACCTTGTAACCTGTATTGCTTGCCGTGGCAACTTGTAATAGAAACAGCACTATAGCTCGAGCCTCACCAGAAACTGTATCATTTTCTCCTTTGTGTATGTTTTGTAAGTTGTCCTATTTATAAATAAATAAATAAATAAATAAATAAATCCAAAGCGGTACCACGGATACCGTAGTAGTGTAATTTCCTGATTAACGTCTGATGTTGGACACAGTCAAAAGCCTTTGATAAGTCACAAAAAACACCATAGGCATCCTGCGACTCCTCCCAGGCCTCATAAATGCATTCTAACAATTTTATTCCAGCATCAGTCGTGGACCGTCCGCGGGTAAAACCAAATTGTTTAATGTGTAGTAAGTTATTATTACTAAAATATTTCTGTAATTGCTTAAGCGCGGTTTTTTCAAAAATTTTACTGAATGTTGATAGTACGGATATTGGACGAAAGTTAGAGGGATCTGAAGTACTACCAGATTTAAACAATGGAGTTATTTTGCTAAGTTTCATCAAATCAGGAAACACACCACTATCAATACAGTTGTTGAAAACTAAGGCTAAATGTGTAGCAACTATTTCAACAACATTCTTTACCATATATACAGATATTCCCCAAAGATCGGCAGTTTTTTTAATGTTCAACGATTTAAAAGTGTCTATGATGTCCCGTTTAGTAACATAATTAAATTTAAATACAGTATTACAACAAGGAACATTTTCTTTCAACAAGGATTCTGCAATGGGGGTGGAAGAGCCTAAAGTGCTTGTCAAATCTACTGGAATTCGAGTAAAAAATTTTTCAAATTCATTCGCAACATCTGAGTCCGAGCTAATAAATTTACCATCAATGCAATTTGCTAAAGCTTTTGTTCGGCCAGTCTCTGCATTTATAATTTTCCAAGTAGATTTGACTTTGTCAGTACTGTTATAAATTTGAGAACTAATATATTTAATTTTTGCAGTTTGACAAACCTGCTTAAAAATTTTTGAGTATGACGACATAATTTTGAAAATATTCCGTTCTATTAAACTGTCTTTCTGAGTACAGCTCATACAATTTTTGCCTACTTTTGTGTATTCCTTCAGTGGCCCATTCGCTAAACATTGGATTAACAGTAACGGTGATCTCTTTGGTTTTGAAAATTTTATTAAATTGGTTACAAAATGACTCAAAAAATAAATTATACATATCATTTGGTGGCATATCCGGTGATAAAAAAGGAAGTTTACAACATAATTCAATTCCTATACGTTTCAATCTGTCAGCAGTTACTGGTCGACATATAATTTTACGTTTACTGACTTGTTCTGTGACAATTTTGAAGCAAGCTATTTGCCCGCAATGGTCTGAATCTAAGTTTGCAATAACTTTCTTACTTACAGGTACCAGATTACTATATATATTGTCTAGACAGGTTGCCGTTGTTTTACAGAATCTAGTAGGCTCCATAAATAAGTTGAAAAGATTGCGTGATTTAAATAAATTTAAGATTCTATAGGTTTCACTGTTCTTTGTAAGAAGATCAATATTAATATCTCCACACACAATCAAGTATTTTTTTGACCGACTCAATTTCTTCAAGGCTTCATCAATGATTTCCTCAAATCTATCATAAGCTGAGGAACCAGGTTTGTATACACATACCACAATGAGTTGCTCAAGTTCTATACATAATAGTTCTATAATGCATTCTACAGAGAGAGACACAATATCTTTCCGTTCTTTAAATTTTAAACTTTTATTTAAAAGAATCAGTGACCCCCCATGTACTGTGTTGACTCTGCAGAATGAACTACCAACCTGGTGATTATTGAAACTAAACATGAGTTCACATCCCTCAAGCCAATGTTCTGTAATACACAAAATGTCAATTTGCTTTGAATTCATGAATAATTCCATCTCTAATTGTTTGCCCTTTGATAGTCCATTACTAATTTGATGCACCAGGTTAATATTTTTTAATTTATTTAAATTGCATTTATTTTGAGGGCATTTCTGAACACAATTTTTTTTATTTGACTCTAATGGTAATGTTATAAGAGGCATGTTAAAATCATTATTTATGTATTTATATTTGCAAGAGGATACCTCTTTTGTCTCTATATCTAATTTAAATAGCTTGGAACGGATTCCAATGTCATAATATTATTATACTGCTCAATAGAGTCAGTTTGTTTAGCCAAGTTCTTGGCTGAAGTTAATAAAAAATATGATAGTGAATTCACTATCTGTCTCTTATAATACTGAGGCAGGTAATATATACCATTAGTAAAAGTATATACATTTTTACTAACAATACTGTTAGAGTCAATTACATTAAAATTATTATTATACTGACTGAATAAATTCAGAGTCATATTTAAATTAAATCTATAATTATTTTCCGCATCTGACAAATTTTTTATGTAGGGGAATGTAAACATTACAATTTTTTTAAGCTCTAATTGTTTTAATTTTTCAAAGTAAGAGATTAATTTTTTTTTGTTGACATTACCCCTATTTCCGATAAATATAATTAATTCATCATTCTTACTAAATGTGTACTTGAATATTTTGTGCATAATTTCATGTAAACTAGCACAAGGAAAACAATTATTTATAATCGACTGCTCCGGTGAATTTAACTTTAAGCGCAAATTTGAGCCCATATCCTTACCAATATTATCGCTGAAAAATGACAAAAAAAACAAAGACTCGAACCCAGGACTCTCGGTGCGAAAGGCAGGATAGCTACCGTTGCACCAAAAAAGAGGAAAGTTCGTTGATTGTGTATTATTTCAAAAATGTAGAGACCTCGTTTTACAACATGTTTTGGATGGATAGACATATACATAAACATTTTATTTTTATAGAAATATATATTAACACCCATGACTAAGTTACCAATTTTTTTTTTTTTTTTTATTGAAAATAGGCATGCGCTTGACCACCATCTCGCCTGATGGTAAGCGTCGATGTGATCTAGGATGTGACGCGCTTGCCTAGACGGTACCTATTTACTCGTGAGTTGAAGACCCCTAAATTGTATTTGTCAGGAAACACAGACTCAGGCAAAGAGTTCCACTCCTTAGCGGTACGTATCACAAAATTGGAACCAAAACGCTTAGTGCGACTCTTTGGTATATCCACCATATAACGGTGTCGCCAGTTTGTAAGTCTGGTTGTCCGATGATAAAATGGGGACGGCGGAAGAAGATTGTACAATTCAGCTGCACACTCTCCGAAATGTATCCTATAAAATACGGATAGGCTTGCTACCTTCCGTCTATGCTCAAGGCTTTTGAGCTTTTTATAGAAAAGATCTTCATTGCCGATGAGCCTCTTTGCCCTCCTCTCAATGGACTCAAGCGTCTGGAGCTGGTATCGGGCGGAACCGTCCCAAAGATGAGAACAATACTCCATACACGATCGAACTTGTGCTTGGTATAGGTTGAGCAACTGTTCCGGTGTAAAGTATTTTCTCACCTTCGCCAGAATGCCAAGTTTTTTTGAAGCCACTTGAGCCATGCTCTCAATGAAAGAGCCAAAATTGAGAGTTGGTGACAAAGACATACCTAAAAGCTCAAGATGGTCAGTGATCGGCACGGATACACCTCGGAAAGTAGGAGTCAAGTTGAAAGGACTCCTTTTAGCGGAGAAAAGACACGCCTGGGTCTTTGCCGGATTGAACCCTACTAGATTCGCATCGCCCCATTCGGAGACTGCCTGCAGAGATAGGTTCATGCGGCTAACCATCGCCTCTCTATGACGCTGGATCTGTTCAGCACTGGCTCGTGCATCAGACATATAGGTCTCTACAACAGTGCTGTCATCTGCGTACCCCAAAATACCGGGCAACAGCAGGTCATTTATATGCAGCAGAAAAAGTGTTGCAGAGAGAACGGAACCCTGAGGGACGCCGGCATTGATAGCCAAATGGTCAGACGAGCTGCCGTCAATGACAACTCGTATTGACCGATCTCTCAGGAAGTCCGATATCCAGACACACAAACCAGTGGGAAGACCATATGATGGAAGCTTGCCAATAAGGCCCTCATGCCACACCCTATCAAAAGCCTTCGAGATATCAAGAGAGACGGCAAGCGCCTCACCGTGCCTCTCGATGGCTTCGCTCCATATGTAAGTGGCGTATGCTAGAAGATCTCCAGTAGACCGGTTCCGGCGAAACCCATATTGCCGGTCACTAAGGAGGTCATTTTCTTCTAGATACGACAGGACTCTCGGTGCGAAAGGCAGGATAGCTACCGTTGCACCAAAAAAGAGGAAAGTTCGTTGATTGTGTATTATTTCAAAAATGTAGAGACCTCGTTTTACAACATGTTTTGGATGGATAGACATATACATAAACATTTTATTTTTATAGAAATATATATTAACACCCATGACTAAGTTACCAATTTTTTTTTTTTTTTTTTATTGAAAATAGGCATGCGCTTGACCACCATCTCGCCTGATGGTAAGCGTCGATGTGATCTAGGATGTGACGCGCTTGCCTAGACGGTACCTATTTACTCGTGAGTTGAAGACCCCTAAATTGTATTTGTCAGGAAACACAGACTCAGGCAAAGAGTTCCACTCCTTAGCGGTACGTATCACAAAATTGGAACCAAAACGCTTAGTGCGACTCTTTGGTATATCCACCATATAACGGTGTCGCCAGTTTGTAAGTCTGGTTGTCCGATGATAAAATGGGGACGGCGGAAGAAGATTGTACAATTCAGCTGCACACTCTCCGAAATGTATCCTATAAAATACGGATAGGCTTGCTACCTTCCGTCTATGCTCAAGGCTTTTGAGCTTTTTATAGAAAAGATCTTCATTGCCGATGAGCCTCTTTGCCCTCCTCTCAATGGACTCAAGCGTCTGGAGCTGGTATCGGGCGGAACCGTCCCAAAGATGAGAACAATACTCCATACACGATCGAACTTGTGCTTGGTATAGGTTGAGCAACTGTTCCGGTGTAAAGTATTTTCTCACCTTCGCCAGAATGCCAAGTTTTTTTGAAGCCACTTGAGCCATGCTCTCAATGAAAGAGCCAAAATTGAGAGTTGGTGACAAAGACATACCTAAAAGCTCAAGATGGTCAGTGATCGGCACGGATACACCTCGGAAAGTAGGAGTCAAGTTGAAAGGACTCCTTTTAGCGGAGAAAAGACACGCCTGGGTCTTTGCCGGATTGAACCCTACTAGATTCGCATCGCCCCATTCGGAGACTGCCTGCAGAGATAGGTTCATGCGGCTAACCATCGCCTCTCTATGACGCTGGATCTGTTCAGCACTGGCTCGTGCATCAGACATATAGGTCTCTACAACAGTGCTGTCATCTGCGTACCCCAAAATACCGGGCAACAGCAGGTCATTTATATGCAGCAGAAAAAGTGTTGCAGAGAGAACGGAACCCTGAGGGACGCCGGCATTGATAGCCAAATGGTCAGTACACGTTCCATTATCTTGCAGAGAATGGACGTGACCGAGATGGGCCTGTAATTGATAGGATCAGCACGACTGCCCCTTTTAGGAACAGGTTGCACGTTGGCCAGCTTCCAGGACTTTGGCACTTGTCCTTTAGCCATAGATAACCGATATAGGCGTGTCAATACCGGAGCTAACTCAGGAGCGCAAGTCCTTAGTACTATGGCTGGTATACCATCCGGACCACTGGCTTTATTCACGTCCAGTTCCCGCAATGCCTTTCTGACTTCGGTTTGTCTTATACGAATTTCAGACATAAAAGTCCCACATCTTGACAAACCGGAAGGTACAGCATTGCCAGGATCCAAACGCGAACTTTCGGCAAATAATTCGGCAAATATATCCGCCTTTTCCTTGGCCGTGTGTGCCAATGATCCGTCAGGTTTCAGCAAGGGAGGCACTGAGGAACGGCAGAAGTTACCCTCGATCGACTTAGCCAGGGACCAAAACGCTTTACTACCCGAAGGGTAAGAGGCAAGCTTCTTCCCAATGCGGCCTATGTGATCGAAGCGAGCTCTTTTTACAACCTTTTTGCAGGACTTGGCGGCTTTGTTAAAGGCTTTCTTCTTTTCGCGCGTATCAGTAGCTTTACGGGATCGAGCTTCAACCCAGGCCAAATATGCTTTGTGTTTAGATGCCACCGCATCACGGCATTTGGCATTATACCACGGGTGAGCTTTGCCGGCAAGTGATATGTCAGAGAAGGGAACAAAATACTCCATACCCTGACGAAGCACATCGGTCACAGCATCCGCGCAAACTGAGGGGTCGCTAGAAGAAAAGCAAACCTGCCGCCAAGGATAAGATGCAAAAAAACAACGCATCTCATCCCAATCTGCTGATTTAAAACGCCAAACCCGCCGGGAGCCTTTTGGGCTTGGGTCGGTCGGAGAGTACACCGACATAGATTCCACCACACAATGGTCAGAACTGCCAAGGGGTGGCGTAACCGACACCGAGTAACTGTCGGGATTTGACGTCAGCAGAAGGTCCAAGCAATTAGCTGTCTGTCCATCAGAGTCCGGCACTCTAGTGGCTTCCTGGACAAGTTGGGTGAGATCAAGTGTCAAGGCTAGCTTTCGCGCTTCTCGACCAGCGTGGTCGGTTTTTTCGTAAGGGAACAGCCAGTCCTTGTGGTGTGCGTTGAAATCACCAAGAGCCACCAGTTGAGCGGATGGGTATCGCTGTTGGGCAATGTCAGCCTTCCCAATAAGTTGGTCGATAAGCCTGGTAGTCTCCGCGTCTCCACTATGCGAGCGATAGACACAAGCATAGATAATTTTTTCTAAACCTGTATCCACCAGAACCCAAATGATAGAAAGGGTGGGGTCTTCAAGATCACGGAGACGCAAATAACAAATGTCATCGCGTGCATACATGCAAACACCCGCATGAGCCCTAAAACAATGTTCAAGGACATAACCCGGGTAAGCCAGGTACGCCGCGTCAGTTGGACATTTTATCTGCGTCTCCGTGAGAAAGAACAGGTGCGGTTTTCTAGTCTCAAGATGGTGATGGACGGGGTCGAGATTAGAGTGCAAGCAAACCTCTTATATTAGAGACGTGCACTAGGAAGGAGAGGACGTGCGACCGCTGTTTAACCGGTTTCCTGTTGCTAACATTCATTGTGTCGTGAGGAAAGGTAACGAAGGACGGAAGTAGTACGAGATGCTGATTACGAAACAAATGAGAAGAGTCAGGGCCTCACACCTCGGGATATCCAAACCGGAGACCGCGGGGACGCCCGAGCCCCCCCAAGGGTGTCCACCGGGTCCTCTCGTCCGGGCGCCAACCGGCACGATGGCGCACCCCCAGGATTTTTCGCGAGATGGCGGGGCAGCCTTTTGTGAGTGGCTAGCTCACTACTCGGGCCCCCAACTATCTGCGGTCGGCCAGCGGAAGAACCGTGCCTCGGATCCCGCTGCTCTCCGAATCTGGATATCCGATGCATTGCCCTAACACATCCCAAGAATTCGTCCATTGCAACCAGCACAACTGTACTGACCCGTCCTCCAATATGGCTTCACCAGACTTCAGCACTGGAACACGATCGGTTGGGACCGCTTGGCAGTGCTGTCTTTGTCTGGTGGGTGGTAACACGCCGCGGCCGAAGCCTACCACCTGAAAGAGGTTTACTCCTTTAGCACCACCCAGGGGCCACGTGTGGGACATCGAGGGTTAAATCCCACGGACGCGAGTAAACTTGGACCCCAATGCTTGTAATCATCACATACACCATCTACACCTTCCGGAACTCGAAAATAGGACCGCCGCGCCGATGCGAAAGGCAGGATCGATACCGTTGCACTAAACAAAGGTAGTTAAGTACTGTTAGTGTCCTTAAATAAATAAAAAACATGTTTAAATTGGCATTACTGCGTATTGGTAATCCGACGTATTAGATCAGCTTTAAACCAAACAAAATTCGATCATCGCCGATGTTCTACTGACGAAGACCCACTTGTCACAAAACCATTTAGCTTGTCACGAGAAAATTCTTTAAAAAAATATATTTGTCGGGGGGAACGTCAGGATTTTGGTCTGAACTTTCCGATATCATATGGGCAGAGTTAGAAATCGTACACTGAGAAGATGTTGTAATTTTTGAACACAGTATTAGGAACCACGTTGCACGTAACAAACTTGTTATAATAAGGCACTTAGCAAAACGTAGGACAGTTCCGTGACGACGTCTACACTTGATGGCGACTCGATCAAAAGTGAATCGGAGCTCGCATGTTGACAGCATCACGACTCTGTCGAAGCGCGGGAAATAGTAGTTTCTTATGTTCGCCGGCTAGAGGGCGCGCTTGCGTTGCGTTTAGTGTCCGTACTCATGACCGGATCCGACATATTTATTTATTTTACTTAAATATATTGTCACAATAGATGGTATGTTTACATTATTACAACAATGGTTTCTTGTACATGTGACACCCTGTAAGGATTTGCAATTTCCAGAACTCGATACATCTATCTTCTATATATATATATAAAAATTCCAAGTCACTATGTTTGACCGCGATAAACTCCGAAACTACGGAATCGATTTTGATCACTTTTCTTTCATTTTACTGGATTTGTTCTAACTTAGGACATAGAAAAGGTTAAATTTTAATTTATAACAAGTTTTTTTTTAAATCAACATCAAAGTTTCAAATTAAAATAATATTGCAAATTATCATAACTGAACGACAGCAACGCATAGCCGCGTTAGTTAGTAATAATATAAAAATACAATAAAATTGATTTTAAGCTAAAATCAATGAAATAAAAAATACATTATTTTATTGCACAATAAAATGTATGCAATAGAATTGACTATATAAATAAGCATAATTATTTTATTTTTAAATAAATTAAATAATGTAGAATTTATTAATTTAATAGATAAACTACCGAAGTGATTTCATTAATTGGAGCGGAGCGAACGAAGAGAGCGAAGCTCCAATGGATCACCTTCAATGGCGCAATGTCTGTTACGCCATAACTCCCCGAGTTCTTAACCGATTTTAATATTTTTTGTGTGAAATGGAATCAACAGGTTTAGGACCAGATTGTGACGGAGCCCGAATTTGAAATTCGCAAAAATTTTTTTTTTTTCTTTTTTAGGTATTACGTTCCGCTCCAATATATGGTGCTAGCGTAGCTTTATGCTTAGCGACTGCATCACCTAGTAACCATTAAATTTTAATCATATAATAATGACGATTAAGTAACATGCATGTACAAACTCAAAGCTTAATTAAAAACTTTTTGGGTTAGGTAATATATGAAAAGAAACTGCAAAATAGTATGAAATTTCTTTTAATAAATCCTTTTTTAACCATCTTATATGTTTGGTTATATATTTACAAAAATAACTTTTTAGCCACTGTAAGTACAGCACCATCTCTTAATAAAAAAAGTTACTAATATCCATATACGCACTCCGTTGCCTGAATATATGAGCAATCATTTAGTTAACATTTCATTAATATGATATATTATGGCCTATACAATTAAACTCAAGTATTTAGATGGAAAATCGAACTTAATTGTAATTTTATATTCAGAAATCATGTTGATATAAAAAGTAATAGTCCGCCAAACGGTACCATTTTGAAATAGTGTTACTGGATTTTAACGAGACTATTCGATTTCGAAGTGTAATTGAGTTCGAAAGTGCAGTGAAACGTTAAATTTGTGTAATTTTAGAATCCTATTATAAAGGACATTTTTATTATTATGACTTATTTGGTTAACTTAAAATAGAGAAAAGGGACTAAAAATTTAATTTTCAAACATAATTCAAAGAAATCTAATTTTGTTTTAACAACCAAAGATATTAGTTTTTATGTCAATTTTTTATATAAGTTATGAGTAATTTCTACTAATACATCTTATATATATTATATCGTAGATAAGTCAAAATATAGATATTTATATAGTTTCATTTACTGAAATATTTAACTGTTTATTTACAGAGAAATCAATTTTTTTTCCGAAATACCAAATCTTGTGTTGAGGTCTGTAAATAAATCTGCATAATTTTTCTTACTATACAGCAGGTATTTAGGATGGTGGTTTTTTGTTCTTATTATTGAGTTTAAGATAAGTAAGCAGGTAATTTTGTGGTACTGTGTTTAATCAACCTCTACTTTCAATGCCAATTAAACAGTAGTAGTATAAGTGAACAGGCCAGATTTACCCATAGCAGAGCTTACAAGATGTCGTAAAACATTACAATAAAGTTAGTTGTAAACCTCAGTTACGACCGCCGAAATGAGATAGGTTATGTCTCGGCTTTATTAGTTAATATGTGTTCGTAATACGTAAAATTATTATTGGAGGTTTAGGGAGCTATATTTAGATGCCCTATTATAAATGAACAATGTTTCAAAGATGGAATCTCGTTGAAATCATATTTTTTTTCTGTTTTTATTTATTATGTGCGAATTGGAGGACGCTTGCTTTAATACAGTTTTAAAAATGTCATGTTTAAAGATTACAATAATACATTTGTTTTTAAATAAGAGATTTAGAACATATATATTGGTCATTACCTGTTATCACGGCTACTGTAAATAAAATAAAACATACTTTTATTTCTATATAAAATTACTATATTATATAATGTTATTATAAAATTACATTATATCATTAAAAAACAAAAATACAATATAAGATTAGTAACGAAAACGAGTCTATACCTCTGAATAAATTATTAAAAACAAGAATAAACCCGCCGTGGGTCCGGTAAAAGTAGGTATTTTATTTAAATATGCTAGTGACGCAGAGTTGTAAGATTTCATTTTTTATTCATTTAATATCATCGATTCCAAAATCTACTGTTAAAACCATCATTTTTTTATATTTTTGGTTGCTTAAGCAATGATAAGTCATTGCAGAAAAACTAATACTTGGAAAAGCAGTAACTATAAAATATATTTTATACTGTGTTGGCGTATTATACATCAGACAAGTTACTGTATTCGATATCGTAATAATAGAAGATGCATTCTCTTTTCTTCTTTTAAAATTCATATTTTAATCAATTTATTTAACAAAGGGTTAAAAAGGTTAACTCCTGAGTATAATGAAAGAAAAAACGGTTTAACCCATCAACAGCCCAAAAATTACTAGCCTGTAATGGGCTGAAAAAAAAATTAATTCTTCCCAACACCCCATTGAAGACGAACAATTCTTAACCCTAAACAGGGCCGTGCAAACCGCCCTAGGGAGTGTAAATTTCTTTTAAACAGTCCTCATTATTCGCAATGGCCACATAACAGTTTAACCCTTCGGAACAGATGGGGTCTCTTTCGCCAAAATCATGTCTGTTTTACACTGAAAGCTTCGATATTTTTATTGCTATATTTCGCTATAGTAATTCAAAGTCAAATTATTTGAAATTGAACATTATTCTACTGATAACTTATTGTTGTTAAGCTTGTAAATGCTGAGAGAAAAATGTGACTTTTAAATAGATAAAATTTATTTTCGTATATTATAAAGAAATACGGAAAAGAGAGGGCGGTTCAGTAAAATCAATCTATTACATTTTCGGAAGTCCTACCTCAAAATGTCATTAGACTAATTGACTAAATAGTGGGTAATTTTAAGCTCTAATATGCTCTTAAGATTTGTAATTCCGTTCCTTAAGATGAATTATATTTTAATAACTACATAATGGTACTAAATAATTATGTTTCCTTTGCCTGTTTTTTTTTAAGTTTAGCGTTTCGATAAACCGACCATAGTTAACTCATGTGCAACTCACACAAATAAAATTAACTAGTTTTTTGAAACTTTTTTTAGTTTAACGATAAAATTTTCTTTATATAACTTATATTTATTAAAAGAAACCAACAGTCTGAAATATATTTTTATTATTATTTAATAATAATAATAAAAATATATTTTTGACAATTCACTTGATTTACTAAGTTCCAAACTGAGCTTATACCATGAATATTGAGTACAAAACAACCATGACTCGTTAACAAATGCTTATATTCGACGTACAAACATAATCAGTCAGCATTTGAAGCTGCGACCGTTGCACCCACCGTTTGTCAACATAATATATTACATACATACATAAAATCATGCCTTTTTCCCGTAGGGGTAGGCAGAGATCAAAGTTTTCCACTAGCTGACCCGGCAACGCGTTGCTATGGTAACGTTAATTGATACAATGGAAAAAGAGCGGACAGACAAACACACAAACAACAAATTTGTTTTTTTAGAGTATAGACTAACTGACCCGGTAACGCGTTGCTATGGTAACGTTATTGATACAATGGAAAAAGAGCGGGGAAAAAAGCGGACAGACAAACACACAAACAACAAATTTGTGTTCTTAGATTATAGACTAGCGGCCCGTCCCGACTTCGCACGGGTGGACAAAATTCTTTATTTTTTTCTATTATTAAATATTTTTCCGTTAGCGCCATCTAGCGTCCGGTAGGCGAACTATTTGTGTTTAACGCGTTGCTATGGTAACGTTATTGATACAATGGAAAAAGAGCGGGGAAAAGAGCGGACAGACAAACACAAACCACTGTGATCTTAGATTATAGATTTACCACGAGCCTGACACACATCTCTCGCTATCTCACCATCCTTTTCATTATCGAAAAATTGTTTTTGACTAGATTATTCTTACTGCTTTCGCTGTGCTACAGACCTAAAAATTTGAACAAAGCATCATCAGTAGGCGTCACTTCAACTCCGCATTTTATCGTATTAGGTTTTGACAGTTATAGTCGGACGTCACATAAAACACACGCAAATCCGGGAGAATTGCTTAGCGAGATTACTTTGTTAATTGAAGCGAACGCTCGAGTTTGTTAGTACATTGTAAATTTTATGTTTTGTATATGTAAACTTGTTTTAGTACCTTGAATTGGATTGTCGGTTTGTACACCATTGTAATTAGGAAAAGTTTATTTCGATACTTAGAGCTAGCATTCCCAATGGCAAAAAGGATGAAACTAACGTTTAAACGATTATTGGATGTGTCTGTTTTTGAAGTTATATTTCTTTAGACGCGTTATGAAAAAATGATGAGAGTGAAATTTTAAGATGTGACACAAAAATATCATGTTGAAGTTTGCCGCAAAAGCAACATGGAATAAACGAGCAGGATGAAGTTGGCCGCTCATTTAATGTAAATTGTGTAAATTACATTATTATAAATGTGACAAATTAAAAAATTCTTAATAAGAAACAAGAGTTTTTAATATTATCTCCTCAAATTGTATTGACATAAAGTTCTTTTGCCCAGATTGGGCAGAATGTGAGTTCGTTTCCTTTGTGCTATTAAATTATATCACCCATACGTACAATTTATATATTTTCATAATTATAACTATTCCATACCTAGAAGTTGTATAAACTTTAAACTTTAGTATATGAGTAATGACTGTATATATGTACTTTAAATAGTTTCTGGAGTAACACTTCAGCTTTTTTAACAGCAACTGCATATGGTAGAATAGAACGCTAAATTTGTATAACATTATTTTGAATTTTTGATATTTTATTTCAATAAATTTAATGATGTAATTTTTCTGAATATAAACTATGATCTGAAATAAAAGTGTTTTTCTGTTGAACTGAAAACTTATTAAGCATCGTTGTGATTTTATTTTCATTGAAATGAAAAAGCGACAGTAAAAAGAGACGGACACACAAATTCATAAGATTTAATGTAGGGGAAAATGAGATAGGAAGCATTATACAGTGTCTCTTATGTTCGTGGTATGTACTTTAGTTATCATAAGTATCATTTATCGAAATGTAAGCTCTGAGTCTAAATAAATATATATATATATATATATATATATATACGAATAAAATGTAAAATAATTATCTAACTTTGTATCACTATGACCAATTTTTAACCTACAATTATCCTCTTCCCGAAATTTTACATTCGTCTCATTATCTTGATACCGAATTTTTTCAGGTCTCACTTCTACCACGTGTGAATTGCAAACATGCTTTTCTTAGTTTGTTTTATTTACGTAAACATTTTTTTGTAAAGTCCACTAACTGTTTGATTAATATAAACGCTTTCATTAGTAATTTATTGTTTTAAAGTAATGATAAAAAATTCTAATTGTTATATAATTGATTTACTGATTTCGTAGTTTAAAGAAACTTATTACCTATTACTAGGCATACAGTCTTAAAATTATATTAACAAATTAATTGATAGTAAATAAAATATTTTTTTAACAACAAAGCAAAATAATCCTTACTAATATTATAAATCGGAAAGTGAGTTTGTTTGTTTGTTTGTTTGTTTGTTCCGCTTTCACGCCGTAACTACTGAACCGATTGCTTTGAAATTTTTCAGACGTAAAGATAAAAGTCCGAATTAAATAATAGGGTACTTTTATCCTGGAAAAAAATGATATTCCCGAGGAAAAATAAAAATATTATTTGCTTGATGGATGGATTGTAGATGGCGCTGTGTGTAGTTTAAAACAAGGTAAAATATTGCAAACGAATATAAACATGTAAATTTAGAAGCTAAATGATACGATAATGAATCCCCGAAAATGAGGAATTCCCGAGGGATGACGTACAATTTGTTTCATCGTCTAAATTGTTTTTTTTACATCTACTTATCCTGAAATCACTAAAGTCAACGAATTACTAATTGGTATAAGTATTAGTTACGTTATTTAGTTCTTGAGGTATGCGATAGATGGCGCTGGGTGTTTTTTAAAACATGGTAACGATGTGTTTTTGAAAATACATAAGAAGTGGAATGATAGCTTACGCTATTTAGTTCTTGAGGTATGCGATAGATGGCGCTGGGTGTCCAAAATCTGCATGTTTTTGCTCCACAAGGGAAAACATATAATATAGTGTACCATTCAGTTTTGGTTTAACAACTAATTGTATCCAGCGTTACATCGCGCTTCTTAGATTTTTCCGTGGGAATGAGAAGTTTTCTTATAGTTGTGCTTTATACCGCAATATAACCGAATTCCACGCGGGCGAAGCCGCGGGCGGAAAGCTAGTAACAATAATTATTCGTATATTCGCACCAATTAGTTTTGCCCAAAGTACGCACTGTGAGGCTTATGTTATCGATACTAGGGTAACGGATATACATACATATGTGATATATAAAAAGTAATATTCATAGAAATTTATATAAATAGCCATGACTTAGGTCTGTACCTGTATGTACCTGTATGAGCATCTGTATGCTCGTATTCATCATACAAACATCTGCCCTTCCGGGACGCGAATCCAGGACCATCGGTGCTAAAGGCAGAATCGTTACCGTTGCACCAAACAGTCGTAAAAAATAGAGAGATACATAAATCAGAGCCACTAAACATTTTTTTAATAAAACAAGTAATTTAGCGCATAATTTACATTTAATCCTAACATTTCGACTCTTTACAGAAGACGTGATTACAGAAAGACTAAAGCAATGGTTGTCATATATTTTCTACTACCTTCACAATATTTTAATCGAGCACGTTTTAACCAGAAACGTAGTAGAAAATATATCACGATCATATTTCTGTGATCACGGCTCCTGTAAAGGATCGATTTTTTTATATAATTTTATGACCTGGTAACATAGACCTTTAAGTCATAACTTATTTGGACAGTATTCGTTACTTTGGAAATGATGATGAGAGTTAATATATGAATGATAGATTATCAATGGATGATGAATGAATAGTGAAATACCTTAACCTAGGTTTCAGTAGGGATGTGGGATTTTACTGAAAATTTCTCGTGGACTTCATGAGAGAGAGCGAAAAGACACCATCCATTGTTTTGTTTCACTTGAAAACACTTATGCATATACAGAAACACTCAGTGGTTAATAACCCACCATTATTACACACTAATATCAACCACAACACAAATTTTAACAAGAAAAACAAGACCACCATTGTTACGCTTCCCGCTCCCGCCAAAAAGTCTAAGGGATCGACTACTTTACAGTGGTCAAGATTAAATATAAATTATGTGCAAAAACCCTAAATAAGTTGTTATATTTAAATGTGTAATATACTCCGGAAATGTAAGACACTTCAAGAAATCTATTACACTTTATTAAATATTAAATCCTTAGCTCTATGTTTGGTTTATTGTTTATTTTTCTAAAGGTTTTTGTAAAAACCTTTGTCCTGGAAAAGTATGGAGGGAATAACTTTAGCCGACCTCCTTTTATCCTATTGTCGTAAGTAGCAAAAACTGCGGGCGGTCAACTAATTTAATTCTCGACATGAGATTAGAAATACCAATTGTTGAAGTAAACAGAACCTTAAATATACTCACTAAAGATTAAAATAAAGTTTGTTAAAATAAGAAAGGTACGGGTAACCCTGCTCGGACTTCTTTTAAGAGTTACAGTGCAGGGTAAAAATAATGTAGCATCTTTTATTTAATTGTAACTCTATGTTAAAGAAAATAAAGTTAAATTTTAAATAACGTACCATAAAACTAATCCGAGTGCTAATCGAAATGACACGCGACTAGCCCCATTGTAAAGACTAAGATAAAATCTATTGTTAAAAAAAGTATATGTAATATTATGTATAAAATAATAAAAGAAAGTCTTTATTTGGTAGAAATACAAAAAATCAATTAATCTTAAACTAGATAAGTACAACATCTACCGAAAAGGTCTCCACTCAATATTAATTAGCAACGTTGCTCTTACGTAAATACATACAAAAATTAGATAAAACTAGCGGCGGATGGACAAAATTCTTTGATTTTTTTCGATTAATAAATATTTTTCCGTTTGCGCCATCTATCGTCCGGTAGACAAACTACTTGCTGTTAACGCGTTGCTATGGTAACGCATATAAACTGTAAAAAGAGCGGGAAAAGAGCGGACAGACAAACACACAAACCACTGTGATCTTAGATTATAGATTATAATCAATATATATCAATAATTATTGATAAATAACTATATTAAATAAAAAAATACATACGTATAAAGATATATAAGTTAAATTGAATTTGTATTGCTACTGTTATTTTATGACATATAACATAAAAATCACGCATTTCGCGCAGTAGTAGGCAGAGATAACATATTTCCACTTTCCACAATCCTGACATACATCTCTTGCTTCTTCAACTATGATCAGACCTTTCATACAAGGTAATCGGTTAAGGGTCCCATCGTGTAATAGTAACTGTTATCGAAAAATGTCTGCTAATCAAAAAGATACTTTATTTAAGTTGTTGTTCAAGTTGAACATGAAACAAATGCTAATATCTTTGTTAATGTTAATTGGGTCCATTTAGCTTTGTTATACAATACTGACTGTGTCCAACGTGCTTTGGAATGTTTTTTATGCTGACTACAGTTAACTTTAATAAATTAAAATTTCAAAGCAGTTTCTCTTTAAAGTTTAATGCCAAAAAACAAGCATCAAAGAAAACTTGTTTAAAATAAAAAAAAAATTACAAGATTTTTTAACCCGCGACTCACCAGTACCGGTCATAACGACCCAAAGCAAACAAAATATTATGTACAGCATTATGCTGAGTCAACAATACCGACCCCTCTACTAAATCGCAATTCATTTCCGTTAAATAAACATGTGAACACACACGGAATTGCAAATCGACTTGCTAATCTAATAAGAGCACGACACGGTTCATTTGTGAAAAAAAAATTACAGCACTTTTTTGTCTATGCTACGGCCGGGAGCTTGACGTTGACAAATACAAAGGCATTTCCTTTAGTATTGCGTATATTTCTTTTATATTTGAACAGATAATGTGGATCTCGCTTTGTAAATTTCAGAGGGTTGACGTTTGTAATATTTTTGAGTGAGTGTTTTATTTACGTTAATTTTATTATATCGCTTTGAACTGGTGCACGCTTCTATCACCATTATAAAGTGAAAACATTCATTTGTTTATTTTCCTCTGTCTTTTGTATTAGATTTTAGAAAAAAAACTCGTAATGTCTTGTTATTATGAAAGAGATATTATCTTGATTGTCAAGTTAGCCAAATTCAAGACAGTAAATTTAAACTGAGTTATTTCAATAATCACTTAATACTTTTAACAAATCAAGGCAAACGAATAAAATAAATAAAGTTTATTCTCCTATTGTCTCAATAGTATTTTTGTGTTAATATCAATATTTTTTATTTAAATATACTAATTTAATATACGTGTTTAATCGGTTTTAATACAAAACAAGCGAAGCATCTGTCAAATATTTCCAATTAGAACGTGCTTAAATGCTTGGGAGAACAATTACACAATCTTTTTATTCAAAATTACATTAACTGTCGCTATAAAGGGTTAAACGACTTGTCATTCAAATGAATTTCACTATATCAAACAGAACGGAACACAGTGAAGAAAACGACAGAACAACTTTACACTTAACAACTTTAACTTTACTGGAGGGAGACTCTGTACCAGGGTCGTCTGCTTAGGTACCTCCGTCTTACCTATTTCTGCCGCAAAGCAGCAGTGCTTGCATTGCTGTGTTTGCAATAAAAAAAATAAAAAAAAAACAAAATATTCATTATAAATCTACGATTTCACTTTAAAATATGAATAGTTTGTAAAATATAAGGCCGGAAGATTGTGGTCTTAAAAATATTTTCTATTATTAATCTCAATGACGTTCGGAAAAATAATTTGGATTAGATATTCAAAAAAGATTTTATTATAAGTCCAGTTGAACAAAGGCTATTTTTGTTACTTTCGCATTTAATTGCATATTCGCTCGTCTCTCGCCTAAATTGGGTAGAGGTTACCACCTGTTTTTTGACATAAGTTGAATTATTTTTAGTATATACTTATGTATGTAAAAAAACGAACAGTCAGATACTTAAATGACAAAAAGTACAAAAAAAAAAATACTTTTTATGGATTGTTGATACTTGTGAAAGTATAACATTTAATTTTGTAGACAATATTTTCCTAGAACATAATGAAAGGACTGGCATTTAGAAACAAATATCCATGGGACTGTAAAGATCTCAGTAGTTCAATTGGAAGAGTACTCGCCTGGATAGCGAGAGGTTGTAGTTTCATATCCCACCTAAGATAAGTTGATTTTTTATTGGAAGTTCATAAATTAATGTTTAATTTTATTTACATTTGTCTATGAAGTTAAGGTAGTTTATATGTACAATATTACTTTCCAAGACAAAGTCTTCATACTGGTTATCTACACCTCCAATGACAATGGCGTAGCATTAATTCAATTAACAATAACTGGATCCTGAGCCATTGACGAGTTAACCCTCCAACGCAGATGCGCCCCGTCTGAGCTAAATTTCATTTGCGGCGGCTATTAAAATTAAAACTTGATTAGTGGACAGCCATTTTAATATTTTAGCGATTCTCTGACGTAATGACTGGACTTCTATGTGGTTAATGACTGTATTGATGTAAATTTGATTAAACAGACTCTAAGTATTAGTTGAAAAGAAGTTAAATCATATCTTTTAACAAAAAACGTTATAAGTATAAAACCTTAAGCATAAAATTTTATAAATTAATGGTTTTTTTTATATTTGTCTTAATAGTCAATTTAAATCTTATTTAATGAATTAATATTTTAGTTGACTTGTCTACAATAAAGGAATTTTATAATACAGTATGATCTAAAAGGAGCAATGTTTTTAAATCACCCTTATTCTAGTTAATTGCATGGGTATCTAAATGTTTAGCGATCTTAAATTCAAGATATAAATTGCAATATTATTTTATAGTTCTTACTTTTGCTCTTAAAAACACAACAATCATTAATATAAAAATGGACCTTATTACAAAGCTTTAATAAAAATTTCTATAGAAATTTTCGTAAACCACATATTTCGAGTCCGTAACTGCAAACGTCACGTTAATTGCAGCGCATGTAAGCAACTCCTGTGCACACACCACCGTTCAAACAAAACATGTTGTAAAACATGGTCTACATTTTTGAAATAATACGCAATCAATGAACTATTCTCTTTTTTGGTTCAACGGTAGCGATCCTGCTTTTTGCATCGACAGTCCTGGGTTCGAGTCCTAGAAAGGGTAGATGTTTTTATGATGAATACGAGAATTTGTGCCTAAGTCATGGGTATTTAAATATATTTCTATAAATATTACATATCTATGTATAATATTTGTATGTGTATCTATTACCCTAGTATCCATAACATAAGCCTTAAAGTGTTTAATTTGGGCTAGGCTATAAGAAATAATATTACTTTTAAAAATAATTAGTTTGAATATAAGAAATATTAATATTATAAATAAATAAATTTTCTTCATTTGTGTGCGCTTGTCCTTATCATACTAAGTATCGCCCAAGAGTTGCGTCTTGCAGTTGATATTAAATTAAACTAACGTTAGGTCGTTAAGACCCGTCGAATGCATTCGCAGGGTTGCCGTCTATTGACTGTGGTCAATGTGTTAAATTGTGCTGTTAAAACTGAGAGGGAATTATTAAGCCGGTACACTGATAGAATAAATTAATTAGAATTAAACATAAGACGTTGTCGAACCGTAGTTCATATTTTAATAGACAGAAAAGCAATTGTACAACCGGAAATCTTAAGCAATGATAAAATATATTTTATTCAGCCTGTGTGCATAGTAATGTTTTTAAACTACCATAAAATGTAAAGTAAGTATATTTCTTTATAAATTAAATATCTGAGTCATATAATTATGTCTTTCCGGAACCCTAGTATTCATAGCACAAGTTACAAATCTTGCATGGTTTAACCGATTCGTTGCTGATGCTTTTTTTGCGTGTGGCGTTAGCCACTGAAACCGTGTCATCTTTAAACCGATGGTAACTCCTTCAAATCAAGTTTTAGGGAAACCAACCCAGATTAAAACTATCTTCATTTTTCACGTAAATCAAGCTCGTAGCCTTCGTTTTTGTAATGGTATGAAGCAACGAATCGGTTAAAGAATGACCTACAGCAGTCCTCCAACAAAAAACATAGCAGTCCCTGTATTGAAGAAAACAAGCAGGGTAAGTGTATCGATTTTTACATTCCCTAATGTCAATTCTTTTTAATTATTTTATTTATTTGTTTTTATGCCATAGACAAAAAAGCATGTGTGCAATTCACACGTGGTAGATGTGAAACCTTCAAAAATAATACTTACACGTATACAAAATATCACGGTTGTTGTAATGCCTTCTCTCAAGCTTTGTACTACGCATGCACACAAACAATGAACGAGTATTCACACGTACAACGCTGAGGCCCAAGCAAACTCCCACTATGCCTTAGTTAAAACGAGTGGAAAGGGTACGAAGCAGAGCACAAAGAGAACCACGAACATAGAAACACTGTATGATGCTTGCTTCCTATCTCATTTTCTCCTATGTTAAATGTTATGCATTTATGTGTCTGTCTCTTTTTACCGTCGCTTTTTCGTTTCATGGACTTTCATATCACAAAGATGCTAAAGAAATTTTCACTTCAAAAAAATATTATTAGACAACACACGTATGAAATAAATAGGACGTAGATGTGATTTAATTGCTAGTTAAACAATAATTGTGTCATAGCAGTTTCTCCTTCCACTATTTCTACTACGTTATTAAGTTTAGTAAGATTATTATACGCACAGAAAGTTATATACTTCTTTTCTATCACTGTTGTTATTTTAATGAAACAACCAACAAGACATACACCTAAAGCGGGGTTTACACGGGTGACTAAAGCCGCACTATTTCCGCCGCACGGCAACAATCGATCGTCTAAATGGCAATTCGACTAGGCCGCAAGTGACTAAAGCCGCAATCCCCAAAGTTGGGAGGCATCCGACTTTGTCCGCACGGCGACCGGCCGCATGCGGCTGGTGACTAAAATCGACCGTGTAAAGCGATCTGTTGTAGGCGATCGCCCGCCGCATTTTCGAAGGAAATGACCGAGCCGCGTGCGATTTTAGTCACCTGTGTAAATGGGCTAGCGATGCGGCTTAGTGAGGCGATTTGTGAAGCGACTAGCCGCACGACGAAAATCGACCCGTGTAAACCCCGCATAACACGTTAACTTTACGTTGGTATCATCAATATGCCATAGCTATTTAATATATTTAAAGGCTGACACGTAAAGCATAATAAAAAAAACTACTAACTAGGTCTCATTCAAACCTATTTTCAGTGGAAGTTTGGATGGTAATGTATATCATATATTTTTTTTAGTTCTATGATTCTCTTATTTTAGAAGTAACAGAGTGGGGTACACACATTTTACCACTTTAGAAATGTCTCTCGCGCAAACTATTCAGTTTAGAAAAAAATTATATTCGAAACCTCAATATCATTTATGAAGACCTATCCATAGAAACCCCACACGTATGGGTTTCATGAAAAAAAAATTTGAGTTTCATTTCTAAGTATGGGGAACCCCCAAAATTTATTGTTTTTGTCTATTTTTGTGTGAAAATCTTAATTCGGTTCACACATCTACTTACCAAGTTTCATCAGTATAATTTTTATAGTTTCGGAAGACTGTGATATACGGACGGACTGTCTACATGACGAATCCATAAGGGTTTCGTTTTTTGCCATTTGGCTCCGGAACCCTGAAAATTAGTTGAAAGCGGATTGCACTTAAGAAAACACAGTAACAAATTCGTCTTAACATAATTATAACAACAGTGGTCTTTATAAATCTATAATCTAAGATCACAGGGCTTTGTGTGGTTGTCTGTCCGCTCTTTTCCCCGCTCTTTTTCCATTGTATCAATAAAGTTACCATAGCAACGCTTTAACTGCAAGTAGTTCGTCTACCGGACGCTAGATGTCGCTAACGGAAAAATATTTAATAATAGAAAAAAAAATAAAGAATTTTGTCCACCCGTGCGAAGCCGGGACGGGCCGCTAGTAATAATCAATGTTTATATGTCTGTTATTTATGCGTTTCGAAACCATTGATCAGATTGTGACGAAACTTTGAAAGAGTTTTTCTAAGAACACCCGAAACGGTGCCTAGCCCAAGAAACTATATCTGTTTTTTTAATTTTTAATAAAACTTTTTGCACCATACATTTGCAACCCATAATTATGGAAATAATACAAAGAACTAAGTATATAAACAGTTTTGGTAGATGATAAAATTCTAATTGGTTACTTTATCAACAAGAAATTAAAAAATATATATTGTTCTCAAATATATTTTATGTATAGGCGTATGGAGTATCCACACACCATATTATCAAGGGTAATCGCGAACTAGCAAACTAATATTTTTCAAACCACTTACTTGAATAATTACCGTAGTAGGTACACATAATAGGTCTCAAGGAATATACAGTACTTGGGTTACTTTAAAAAAAAACAAAGCTCCCTACCAATAAATCGAATATTTTACCAAGTAATGTGATTTTAATAGGTTCGCCCCCGTCTATCGAGTCAGTGTGCCCTGTAATTTTAATACTTTTGTTGCACGTTTATTAGTATATAGAAAATAATGACTTCACTAACTGTAAGCAATTTATTTGAAGTCATTCAGTAATTGAATGAAATAGAACAGGGCTACGTAAAGAAATACAGTCGTAGAGAAAATTCGAACAACAACAAATAGTTAAATGATTTTTTTTATCAGAGTTCTCGACTTTCCGGATAGTTCCGTTATTTTTAGGAATAAAGTGATTTTAAAAGTTACAGTGATTTAATTATATACTAAACCCATTTAATATTATTTTTTATTTGTGCATTTTGTTTATTTTTTGCGGAAGTAAGCTGCATATTTTTGTTTTTTCAATGGATATGGATGCGAATGCCCATCGATTCTATCAAATAAATAGAACAACCGATTCACAATACGTTTATTTTCATTATTTCATTATAAAATCCGGTACTAGTGGCTTTATTTAAATGTGCGATATTGTAAGAACTAAAATCACATGTTGTATAGAATTATTAAAAAAAGTTTTCAAAGCTTAAACCAAGCTATTTTTAAAATAATTAAAAGTAATCAATAATATTTTAGTTACTTAAAGCAAGAGCCACGAAACGACAATAAACAAACTTATTAATACTTATATACCTATTAAATATTTATCAATAGTTATTTTTGGAATCCTACCAAACAATAAAATAATCATCAAAATCAATTCAAAATGTTTTTTCTTTTTTTATAGAAAATATACATGCGCTTGACCACTATCTCGCCTGATGGTAAGCAACGATGGCGGAATGATTAAGGATAATGGAATGAACTAAAATTTAAAAAACATACAGTCGAATTGCGAAGCTCCTTTTTGTGAAGTCGGTAAAAAGTATTTTATCTTATCGACCCTACAGTGTTTTATTGGACTTCCTTAATAATTACAATAGTGAATGTCAATGAAATAATGTCAATTTCCTAAATAAGGTCTAGCGATATTCCACACCGGGACAGCTTTTAACTTATAAAGCTCAAGTCCAATCGTGCATGGAATATTGCAGCCACATCTGGGAAGGCTAAGCACGTTATGAACTTGCTGTACTGGACACGATTCAGCGAAGAGAGGCTCATTAGTGACAGCAATTGGTGAAGAGCAAGCTTTACAACTTAGCTCACCGCCGCAAAGTTACCTGTCTGTCGGTCTTCTACAGAATGTACTTTGGAAAGTGTGCTCAGGAGCTGCATATGCTCATACCGCCATCTCCCTTTTTCCATCGCACGCCAGACCCACATTCCAGACACACTGCGAACTACCACGCTGTCTTGGTTGCTATTCCTGACGCACTAAGCGCTTCTCAACATCTTTTATAATGCGCACAGCTATTGAGTGGAATTCCCCTCCCTACGTCTGTATTTCCAAGTATTTAAAATCCGTCCGTTTTCAGAGCCAAAGACCTTCTGGGTTAACTCGTTCCATAGTGGATCCTGTCTTGCCCCCGGGCTTGATTGGGATCAAGAGCGAACACATTCAAAATTGACATTAAAAATTAAAATGTTAACGTTTAAATAGTTTTTTTTCTAAGTTTTGTCAATGACTGTATTTGTTTCTATTCCGATGATATGGCTTTCAAGTATGCAGCCCGCCTTAATGGTAAGCGGTTGCTTGCAACAATTAGTGAATATATAAATATTTCTAGCCTGATAAAAATTGCAATACACTTCTGGGGAAAAAAGCCGTCAAAGACGATATGAAGAGGAATTAATGTGTTACGAAATAAAATAATAAGAATATATTTTTTTTAATTTATATATTATTGATGTACTATGTTTTTTATTAGCAAAATTTTAACGAATTTAGTAAAGTAATGTATAAAAAAATAAAATATGTAAAAATAGTTTTGTAATGATATTTTATTATGTATGGAAAACGGAACGTAAGGAGAGAGAGAATAGATGAGGCGGTATATTGGATTTCGCCAGTTCACTTTGCGCTCATGACGGACTGACGAACGGTGTTTCTCAAGTAATAAAGAAGTTTTATTTTAAAATAGTGTTTCTACATTTTCCCCGCCTCCGTAATATATAATAAGTGACTTATTTTGTCAACACCCTTACAGAGTGTTACATGTACCAATTAATTAATGATTGTCAACTTTATACCATGTGACTGTGCTTAAGAAATAAAGAAAAAGGTAATAGAAGAAACGTTGAATAAATTGTCTCAGGTGGGAATCGAACCCGTTGCGCAGACTACTACCGAAACAATGTGCGTTTTGAAACGCAAAAATCCATTTTGCGTAATGATAGCTTCCTGCCTTATGCAGCGACGGTCCTGGATGGAGCAGATATTTATTTGATGAACATCCAATAGATCAACTCCAATGATAAAAGGTATGTGGTGTCATAACTCTATGAATTCTTAGCTGATTTTTGTATCGAACCAACAGGTTTAGGAATAGATCGTGACGAAGCCCGTATTTTGAAATTCGTAAGAATAAAAAAGTTGTGGCCAAAAAACATTGACTCTATGGGATCTCGCATCGAAACAAAAAACGCGCGCTTTTGAAAGTTTTCATTCTTATGACATTTCAAAAATTTACTAAATTTTTTTTTTTTAGTGTTACGCTACGCTCCAATATATGGTGCGCTAGCGTAGCTTTATGCTTAGCGATTGCATCGACCTAGTAATCAAAACCTGCACACATCAGCACACTCCACCGAAGCGGCATTAACATAAAACTTGTATTAGGTGTTTTATTCTCGCACCGTTCGAACTACAAGGCATTGCACTTTTCGGATAGCGCGGATAAAATCGTACGACCAATAAAAATGAACTGATCTTCAGTTGAACTTTTAGAAGCTAGATGAAAAGGCGTGTGAAAGGTTTTAGTAGTTATGATAATGAAACAACATACCTAGTAGAACTACCAAAAAATAATTTATTTTAAATGAAAAATACTAGAAAATATCGACTCACATGGCACTTCATCTGGCGGGAAGAGAACACGCAATGTCAGGTCCAATACTCTCCCGGTTGAGCTACCTCGAACCTTGTGAAAACCCGTTGAAATTTTCTAGTACTTAACCTGAATAAATTAAACACTAACTTCTGATCTAATTAATAAATGAAACATTATTTATATGAAATTATTCGTTTCAAAATCGAACATTATGAAACAGGCCTTAAAACTCAAAACATCGGAATCGTAAAATCGAAAAATTACTAAAAGTTTACTTCGTTCAACCTTATCACTTAATCTATCCTTTATTATTTTACAATATAGTATCAATATATTATTTTTTAATGCCAAACGACATATAGTAAAGAATTCAAATAAAGCGAAACTTAATATATAAAATTAATTGTAAATTGAAAGATATCAAACTCGTAAGATAAGAGGTCTATAAGAGGTATTTATAATCTTGATATTGTGTTTGACACACTTCATATTCTTTACAAAAAAATGCACGTATTACGAAAAATGTTGTCCCAAAAGGTCGCTAGTAGGGGTTATATAAGTTTGAAATGCCGGCATATGTTTAAAAATCTCTTTCGATTCTATTATGATGATCTAGGAATCATATAGTCATTATTTTTCCACGTATCTCATATCACAAAAAATATTTTGTGGCTTAGCAACGTTTTAGGTTCCGTCACCAACAAAATTCTAAGGTTTTTACGCTAGTAAGTTTGATCTTCGGTATATGAGTATGTGAGAGTCCAACGTTAAATTAAAATAAATCATTTGAACCGGGTTTACGGTGCGTTTATTCTGTGTTTATCTTGTTGGCTTTATTTAAGTCACATTAGTTTTTTTACTTATTGTGAATTGGTTTGCTCTTGATCCCAATCAAGCCCGCGAGCAAAGACAGGACCTTCGGTGGAATGAGCTAAACCAGTAGGTGTCCATTCACCATGACTCTGAAGACGTTATTAGTAAAAACTGGATTTCAATCTTTTTTGGGCCATTGACATGGTAGTACTGAGTTAAGTACATAAGTCAACATTTTTTATACTCTTTATGATATCCTTACTGAAATCGACTAATATATTTAATAAATTTACCAAATAAAGGAATAAAATACTATTTATTTGCTTACTACATGATATATAAAGTTATTACATAGGTATATATTCAATAAACATATGTAATTACACACATATTAGAATTATAATTCAATCGACATTATATATACAAAACGTAAATATAATTATTTAAAAGGCAATGTCAAAACAATCATTTAAAGAAACTCTTTTGTCATAAAATAGGTTTAGGACAGTTTTTCTTAAATCAAATTATCTGCGATGGCTCTAAGAATTTAATTTCAATTTTCCTTACAAGAATACGTTAACAATCCTATTACAAATCAGGAGATTACCAAAACATCGGAATAGATAAACGCTGATGTTTATTAATGATGTTGCGAATTAATAGCCAAAAGGCGAGTTATAAGTAAATCTCTAGACGGGAATGAGATGTCACGGCGTAATCAGACGGGAGGCGACGTTGATAAATAGATGTCAATGTTGCTTTGAGTTTAAAGCACGAGCGAAAGCGTGTAACCGCTTTTTTGGAGTTTTAGTTTTAGAAGAATTTATTTTCATTGAAGGCCTCCGGTATGAAAATAAATATGAAGAATAAAATTTAAATAAAATTGAAATGTGCGCACGATAGGTTGCGCACAAAAACGTAACGCTGCCATTCGATAACAAAATTTCATTCTTCATATTTAGTTCTTACACTTCCGTGCATATTACACATTTAAATAAAACAACTTTTTTACAGATTTTGCGAATAATTTATTTTCTATTTAATCCATAATACCGATTAAAATATTGTGAAGGAAATAGAAAATATATGATGACCATTGCCTTAGTCATTCTGTGATCACAGCTCTTGTTAAGGAGTCAAAACGTCAAAATATTAATTTTGACGATTATTAGTCGTCCTGGGTTACTATTCCTTGCTGTCGCACCAAGCGCTTCTCAACATCATTTATGATGCGCACAGCAAAAGAGTGGAACTCCCTCCCTGCGTCTGTATTTCCGAGTACTTATGCCCCGTCCGTTTTTAAAGGCTAGAGTAAATAGGCACTTTATGGGTTAGCTCGTTCCAACTTGGGCCTTGTCTTCAACCCATTTAAATTAAAAAAAGTTCTCACTTTAGACAACCTCCGTTATGAGTGGCGTTAAACCGGTTTTCATGGTAATGCCACTTCGAGGTCCCGGATTCGATCACCGGCCGGATCAATGTAGAAAACGAACTTTTCTATATTGGATGGGGTCTGGGTGTTATGGTACCGTTGTTGTTTTTGAATTACATATCACAAATGTTTTAGGAACAGAAAAAAAAATGCGATGTTGTCTTATATTTATATAAATTGAATCCAAAGTTAAATATTTCAATAAAATCTACAACAGATTTTTTGCCACAACATAAATTTCTTAATGTGGTAGTTTTTTCTTTTAACTAAATTACAGTTGATTATTTTACTAGCGTTCTAAAATAACGTTGAAAGACAGAGTTCTGACATAAATAACTATCATGTAATAAAACAATTCTAAAATTAGACTAATCGCTAGCGTCCATAACTTAAGTCAAACGTTAAAGACGAGATATGCCTCAAGCGCTAATAGGCTTAGAACAATCTTCTGGATGCACTCTGCTTAATTGTTTTCGATCTCTATACCTAATTTTTGTTTTGATTTAAATATAATACTTTTACTAGCTTAAAATATTTAGAATTGTAGACCTATTTAAATTAACGTTTATATATTTTTTTTATTTAAAAATATTATTTCTTTTTCTTTCATTGTCATTATGTAGTATAAATGAATTTTACCAGATATTAAACAAATTAGATTATAACAGGTAATTGGATTAGCAGGCGACATAATGAAATAATAATAATAATACTTCTTACATTAACACCAATTAGCCTAGCCCAAAGTAAGCACTGTAAGGCTTGTGTTATGGATACTAGGCTATCGAATAGACATACATATAAGTTACATACATAAAAAAATGTAATATTTATAAAAAATATATCTATAAATACCAATGACTCAGGTACAAATGCTCGTATTCATCACACATACATTTGCCCCTTCCAGTACTCAAATCCAGGACCGACGGTGCGAAAGGCAAGATCGCTACCATTGCTCCTACAGGAATGTGCTCCCAAAAGCATGATTATCTGTTAATGGCAGCTGCACCTGCAGTCCTCGATGCACACCAATCCTACCATGACTTAAACAAGCTCAAAAAGCTGTTCTAAAAGTTGCCCCTATACTTCCCTTTCGCTATTTACTATAGGCTATTATATATCTGACTTAATTAAACTTATTTAATTTCGTTAATGTTTCAATTAAAATAATCGAGTGTGTCCATCTCATTCATTTATTATTAAATTATTCCAACCCGAATAACCACTCAACTTTATCTACACTCGAGAGCAATGAATCCGGGTCACTTAAAGAATGTTAAAAATCTCGGAAACTAAAAATGATAGGTTAATGCAATAAATTGTATTTAATAGACAATGTAATACTCCTTAAATGAAAGTAAAAAAAAAAATGAGTCACCATACATTTTATTAACACAAAATTACATAAAGAAAAAAACTGCTGATCTCTCCTTAAAACAAAAATAGGAAACATGAAATGTTTGAACTTTATTACGATTTTCTTGAATTTTAATACTTCGTATTGCCTCCTCGTGCTTCCATTACTGCGTTTACGCGGTTTGGCATGCTGTACACCAAGTTCCTTATACGATTTTGGGGAATATTTTGAGCTCACGAAGCGTGATTGGGGGAGGGTTTCGTTGTTTTACGCATCTGCCTAGCTCGTCCCAAGCATGTTCGATCGGGTTGATATCCGGGCTGCGCGCTGGCCACTCCATACGAGTAATGTTCATCTCTTGAAGGTAGTCATTCACAATCCTACCTGTATGAGGTCGGGCATTGTCATGCATAAATATAGCATCCTCACCTAAATTGACCATAAATGGACCAACGTGATCATTGAGGATTTCTTCCACATATCTTACGCTAGTTAAAGAGCCGTTTTCTATGATCACCAGCTCTGTGCGACTTTCAGAAGAAATTCCGGCCCACACAAGTACAGACCCACCACCGTAGGCTACTTTTTCTTCGATGCATGCTTGCTTGAATCTTTCCCCTGGTCTTCGATACACTCTGTGTCTTCCATCGTGCTTGTAGAGCATAAATTTTGATTCGTCGGAGAACATAACTTTTGACCAATCTTCAATACTCCAATTTACGTGGCTCTGGGCATATCTTAGTCTTGAAATACGATGCCCACGCTCCAGTTTAGGGCCGTTTGCAGGTCTAAGGGGTTTTAAGTTAGATTCAGCAAGCCGACGTCTTACTGTCCATGCACTTGGGTTACTTCCTCCGAGGCGTCGAAACTGATTGGTGAGTTCAGTTCCTGTGAGAAAGCGATTTCGAAGCATGGTGTTCACCAAGTATCGGTCTTCTCGTGCTGTGGTACACCTGGTTCTGCCCGTTCCTGGTCTGCGTAGGTTAGAACCAGTTTCTTCGTAATGTCGGAGAACTCTTTGTACTGTTGACAGCGACACACCGACAGTCCTGGCTGTGTCGCGCTGACTCCGGCCGGTTTCCAGCATTGTAAGTATTCTGGTGCATTCTTCAGGCGTAAGCGACATAATTTCAGCTTGAATAATGAATATAGAGCACTATCAACATGGTTTATGTACCCACATAAATGACAGATTACAAACAAAAGCAAAACCAAATGCTGTAATTTCGTAGTTCCATCTTCGAAAGTGGCCCTTTTTCAAATTTGATTTTTTTATGATATAACTTTACAATAACTAAGAAGTTTTAATACCTTCATTTAAAGAGTATTACATTGTCTATTAAATACAATTTATTGCATTAACCTAGCATTTTTAGTTTCCGAGATTTTTAGGATTCTTTAAGTGACCCGGATTCATTGCTCTCGAGTGTATAACCAAAACTGTACCAGACTAGATAGTCTAGTTTAATAAAATATCAAGTTTTTTAAAACCAAATTCAAGTGGTGATTTTGATCTCCATTTACCTCACATCGATTTCACCAGCCACATTTTGATCGTGTTTCCAAAACCTGAGCGATCTAGGACTACGAATAACAGAATATTCATCATAGAAACTTTCGTGCTAACGCTCTTTTCATTATCATACAGTGAAAATATCAAAATCATTGAATTCTATATTAGTAAATAGCGGTAAAGACAGTGACAGCTCTTGAACCCGTTTAACCTTAAACGTCGAAGAGGTTCAACTAAAACTACGTTTAATATATATTGGTGAAATATATATTAAACGTAGTTTGAGTGATGACTGAGTTTTGTCCTATACAGGGGGACAGTTAATAAATTGCGATTTTAAAAATAAATACGATTTTGATGAGATCTATCTATACTACCGAACTTCCGGTAATTTTTCGTCCAGGGGTCATCTTTTTTGCAGAAATTTAAAATGCATTATTTTAGAATGCATACTAATCATTTAACATAATTTGAAATAGCTTGCTGGCTGGTAAGGAATAAAAAAAAATCCTAACCTGACCTGCAATGTATGTCAATTTATGCCTTTTGATTAGTATGCCAAGCGACTTTATGTCAATTGAAATTATGCGTTATGAAAGGCAGTTTTGTCTAGTTAGAAACTTGAGATCACATAACGTTTCATTTTCGCTTGATCCCTCATGTGTTGGTGTTTACAATTATTAAAAATTGTCATCATTTGGCGATGACAGGGCAAACGAGTGGTCATTTTTCTAACTGACACGAGAAAGGGACTCTAATCGCTTTTAATAGGAGCATGGACATTGTATATTGTACGTTTATGCTAATATCGGCGGTAGGGATCCATGGGAGTGCGAAATAAAAGTTCAACCGAGAAATATCTTATTTATTGGAGCGAAGCAAGTGAATCTTCCATGGATCACCTTCAATGCCGAAATGTATGTGACGCCATAACTCTTTGAGTTCTTAGCCGATTTTCATAATTTTTGTAATGAATCGAACCAACAGGTTAAGGCCTAGATCGAAATTCGCAAAAATAAAAAGTTATGACCAAAAAACATTGGCTCTATGGGATTTCCCATTGAAACATAAAGCGCTCCGCTCTAATATGTGGTGCCAGCGAAGCTTTATGCTTAGCGACTGCATCGACCTAGTGTATTAAACGGATCACCGACAAGGTTCACTAATACAATACAATACAAAAACACTTTATTGATTACACCACAAAACAGAAAAATACACAAACACAGATAATTGCTTAAATCTAACGTGTAACAATCGGCGGCCTTATCGCTAAAAGCTATCTCTTCCAGACAACCTTAGGATGGAGAGGGATAATAAGGAAGCTAGAGCTATGGCGGTGTAACTTAAAAAGGAAATACAATACAATTAGCAATCAATTTGAATCGACCAATTTATTTGAACAAGAAACAATGTCTCATTATGGTATAGGAACTTAAAACTATGTTAGTGTAAAATATTTAAATTATAATTATCAAATTAATAAATTAGGTCAGATTACCAAATAACAGAATAAAATAAAAAAATATAAAATATATCCAAACTTAATACTTACTTGATCAAGTGAAACCTTAATTAAAGGCGACAACGGCATATGATACACAAAATAACAGCAATAGCATTACAATGACACAGATTTACGTGGTTTTACAGTTTTCAGAAAAGTAAGAATCCTATAATTATAGTAACTAAATCCCTTTACGTATTATTGTTTTAAATCATAAAACTGCTAAACTTTTGTTTCTGGTGAAAACATTACGTGTCTTCGAGTGTACTTACTATAATTACAAAATTATAAATATTTTTTTTTTCTAGTAATTTTACTAGACATTATAATCTAACAAGAAAGCAAAGGGATATAGGTTCCTTCCGCTTCTGTAACGAATTGATTTATTTCATAGTAATATTTTTTTTATGATTTTTATCATGACAGCTACTTGGTGCAATGGTAGCTATCCTACCTTCTGCGCCAAAGGTTCGAATCTCGGTAGGGACATGCGTTTGTGTGATTAATAACATAAGCATTTGTTGCCGAGTTATGGTCGTTTACATATTTATTTATGTATTCTATAATTTATTCAGTACCCATAGTACAAGCTCAGCTTAGTTTAGCACTAAATAATTGTTGTGACCTATCTGGAATTTAGTTAATTTATTTACTTATTAATATTTTGGCATTTCAATGCTATCTTATGATTAATTCCAATCATATAATATAATGAAAATAAACTGGAAAAATCGACAATCGATTGAAAATAACTTGTTAGCATAGTCGATTTTTTCAAAAAAATTTTTTTCTTGTTAATATTTCGCCATCGCTCTTTGTAATGAACCCATTGACTTTCCCGACTTAACTTTGCCGATTCAATGCGCAATATCAAAGGGAGTTTTGCATTAATTTAGTCCGTTTAACTCAATGGTACGTGTGCGGTATAAATATTGTCATGGCTTGTTTTTTTTTTGCGTTTTGCATAAACGATGCTTCGCTGGACGATTATTCGAATCGCTTTGAAAATTTGAGGTGCTCTTTTAATTTTTAATGCGGAAATTATACAAATATATTTCGGATGTTGCTTATGAAAATTAATGGAATTCCATTTTACAGTCTTTGTGTTTTTAATATGCCTCGAAAGGTCGTGGGTTGGAATCCCACCTTATTAGTCTTAATATTTTTTATTATTATTGAGCCTATTAGGATCACAGGTCTGAATGTAAGTTTTCTAATATGCTATTATTTCTATCGCGTTTGAGTTAAGATTTTCAATTTAAGTCTTATTCCGTTTTACTAAGGTATAACATACAATTAAAAACTCAATCATGATAGTAACTTTTTACATTTAAAAACTTACACTTAAGCCTTTGGACATGACGTGACTTTAGCGTCATTAATTTACAAAACTGCTATTCAACAAATATCGTCCCCATTTTTTCATTGGACAACCAGACTTACAAATAGGCGCCACCGTTATATGGTTGTTATACCAAAGAGTCGCACAAAGCGTTTTGGTTCCAATTTTGTTATCCGTACCGCCAAAGAGTGGACTCTTTGCCTGAGTCTGTGTTTCCTGCCAAATACAATTTAGGAGTCTTCAAGTCACGAGTGAATAGTCTTCTAGGCAAGCTCTTACCTATTCACGATAAAAAAGTAGATTTCTATTACTCACTTCAATATAAAAAAAAAATCTCTACCTCACTCGTTATACTCTGTAAGTACTTACTGATCGTATATAGGTGTTACATTTTTAACACCCCATCAACCCAACCACTTTTAACCCTTCACATTACACTACATAACCATGCTGCGCTACTGACCTACATGGGGTCTACGCGACCCCAACTCCTTGAGAGTTCTTTCAATTATTCAAAGTACTCTCAAAGCAGTTGAGGGTTGAAAGAGTTATGTGTACGCATACGTTTCTCGTTTAAAAAGATAGTTTGTTCGCCGTATTCTTAACGAAAGTACTGCTATTAATTAGATGTGATATTTTCGTACATTCAAAATTGCAAACAAATATAATAACCACTTAATTCAATAATAATATTTGTTAATAGTATTTCTTTTAATCACGCCAATTGGCTTTGCCTAAAATAAGACTGGAAGGCTTGTATTATGGATACTAGGGTAACGGATAGACATACATATATGATACATTTTATGTTAATAGAAATATATATAAACAACCATGACTCAGGTACAAATGCTCGCATCCATCACAAAAACATTTTCCCCTTCCGGGATTCGAAACCAGCACCGTTGGTGCGAAAGGCAGGACTGCTACCACTGCACCAAACGGTTGTCAAATACCTTCGATTTAGCAGGTCAAAACGTTAATTTCTTTTTATTTCAAGATTTATATCAGATTTACTAAAATATGTATGGCTTGTAAAAATTATATCAACCAGATCAGTTATGAAATATTAAGAACATGCAAAGAAATATATAAATAGTATATTCAATGGCTTGGTAGAGATTTTTAGTTAATATGCTGACTTGAGTACTTAAGCCCTTCCATTGTAGCAATTAATAAAAATGACATCCGAACTCGCGTAATACGCTTAGTTGTGCGTTTCGCAAAACAATTATGGAGGCTTTTTTTTTAACGCTAAGGGCTTATTTCGCCATAGAAAATAAACGCGATCAATTCTAGTTTACGCCGCTAAACTGAGTTCGGGCATGTCTTTGGTTTTCTCCGATATTATTACTTTGTAAGGCATTATCTCGCCAAATCGGTCCGGTCCCAAATTAATTGTGTCGACAGGTAGACGCATAGGGTACCTCCGACAATAGAAAGTGCGTAGTTCGTCACCCGTTTGGCGCCCTTGATTACAAGTTTTCATCGACCCACCACTTAGCGAAACAAAACAAGTTTACTCGTTTCCCGCGCATTGGTGTAAAAAGCGATATGACGAGTTAACTCGGGCCCCGCAAAGAATGTGTTAAGTACATAGCTCTAATTACACCTCGTTTAAATTCTGAAAATGGGTTAAACAGGTTCAAGACCTGGCACTGTCATTACATCTGTTTGCTAACATAGAATTAAATGATTTTGACATTTCCGTGTATGATAATGAAAAGAGCGTTAGCACGAAAGTTTCAAAAATGAGTATTCTGTCATTATTCGTCTAAGATTGCACATATTAGACCAATCCCAGTTTTGAAATTGCTGTGATGTTAACGGAGATCAAAATCGCCAATTGAGCTCGGTTATGCAAAACTTGGTTATATTTAAATTGTTTTTATAAACAGATGGTGAAATTAGCCCTAAATTGTTATGTTCGTTTAGCAACATTGTCTCGTCAGATTGATACACGTTTGTATTGCTAAAGATATGAAGGCAAAACTAAATTTGCCAAATAAATATAAAACGTTTTTTATATTTTTAAAATTTCAATGCTATTTAATATGATAAAGTTTAATAAAAATATTCAATAAAAACCAACTCGGCACTCAAGTAAATCTGAGGCAGGCGATTTTTTCTAGTACATTTCGTTAAAAAGTTATCATAAAGAGGTTTGTCAACGTTAAGTAATATACATACATTTGAAAGCAAAAACCTGCAAAAATATGAATAATATAAATCCTAACGTTATTTTGTTACTACATTGATAACATTAGACATGCAAACACATTATAGTTACAGAAATCACTTCGTTACAAATGGGGAACCCGAATAAACCCAACTGAATATTCCTTAACAAGACGCATTTCACAAATAGTTTATATTTCAGAGCCTCCTTTAATATCAACAAATCCCTTACATTATCGTGACAACAATACAAAGCATCGCCCCAAGCAGATCTGCGGCTATAAAAGCCTTACAATTGAAATTCGGTAGTAACGAGCACTTACGCAAATAGCTCCGGGGTACTATTATACCCCACGCGCATCCGAAGGTTGAATCTAGTTTTTATTGTAACAGAGATTGAAGCCAAATAATGGAATATGATACGTCAGTTGAATTTAGTGAGCATGTCAATTTATTGTACAATCAACAACATATCAAGATAAATAATATAAAATAAGATAACATATGTACATTGTTTTGAACCCGAGTAGCTAAAGCACTTGTGTTATGGAATTCAGGAACAGCGACGGTACCACAACACCCAAACGTAGAAAAGTTCATTGACCCGACTGGGGATCGAACCGTGGGCCTCAGAGTAGCTTCACCATGAAAACCAGTGTGCCAGTCACTATACCACGGAGGTCATCGAACATACATAGTGAATATAACAATACAAACATAAAATAGTTATTTATTATACAAGAGTGGAAAGTTCCTTTTTAACCGCGTGCTCGATTTGGATGACCGAGCAAGCGAAGGATTCTAAAGTTGAATCACGAGCGCAGCGAGTGATTCTAAATTAGAATCCTGAGCGTCAGCGAGGGAAACAAACGAGCACAAGGTGAAAAATCTTTCCACTCGAGTGCAATACGTAACTTTTCATCCCACCTCAGCGAGGAAATGACAAAATGAAAAAGAAAACAATTTATAATGACAAAATATTTTTATTTCAATTAAAACACATTAAGATAATCTATAAATTGAAGAAAATAATAAGAAGTAGAAAATAATTAGGAAATATTAAATGTAACGTTGCTACAGTTACTTATGTTAAGTTTAATATTTTTGTTAGGTAATGTTATGTTGGTGTTTGTGAATTGTGCGCTGTTTTGTGGTAAACTATCAGTAATTTTAAATAGTTGTGCCGATTCATTGGATTCTATTGGCGTAAATGTTGGCGAGAGAGGGCTATTGTTTCCAATCTTATGGGGGCTCATTTTAGATGTAGAAGGGCGAGACCAAGAATCTGACAGAGGTTCTTTCAGCGTTATGGCCTCCACGATACTATTACAAATTTTTGATTTACTTTGGATTGAATCCTCTATGTATCCCTCTACAACCGAATTAGACTTCCAGCCTCCATGGCGCTTAAGCGATAGAAGATCAGCCCCTGATTCGGCCAAAAGTGTGGCTGAGGTTCTTCTAAAACAGTGACCGGTGTATAACGGGGGTTCTAAAAGTCCGAGAAAAGTTGCTATTTCTCGTGGAATACTGCCAATTTTATTCTGACCCATAGGTTGTCGGATACACTTTCCGTTGCGATATTGTAGAAAAAATCGTTCAATTGGGGTGTTAGAAGGACGTAAAGCTTGATATTTCTGAACAATGTTTACATATTCCTTGCGAATAACGAAGTTGCGGTCTTTTTTTGTCTTGGTATTAAGTACATTAATTAATAGCAATTCATCAGAATTATGAGAATATTTTGATACGTTATTGACATTAAGTAGTGTAAGTTCATTTGTTCGACATGCTCCGGTTATACCAATAATAAGAACAACCTGTAACAAAAGAAGTATTTATAATCGTAAATAAATTAATCAAATTAAAAATATTGTAAGTACTATGTACAATTTTATCAACAACAAAAAATTACACGTATTGACTTACTTTTGCCGCTAAATATACGGAATCAGGTGCTTTATTAATAAACTTTGCAATTTCAGATGCTGTGAAAACCTTCGATTTTTTTGGCTTATAACCAGATGAGGCTCTTTTTAAAAATGCCACTAATTTATGATAGGTGTCGATATGAACGTCTTTCTTCATCTTAATTGTTAATTTTAGCATTGAATACGTACTCCATAGCGTGCTTGCTTTCTTGGTCTCAGATAATTCTATAAAATATGCCAGCAAAACGTTTTCGGAGAAAGTTTTTGCTCCTTTAGCTAGTCGCCACATGTTAAATATATCGTACTGTTTCAAATACTTCTCTCGTGATTGCTGAGGGAGAAGGCTCATTTGCGCATTATTAACTGTTTCAGTTAACTCAGTTGGCGTTAGATAAACTTCATCGTCGCTAATGTCACTCATTTTAGTTGATTTTTTTGTACAGTTTTTAGGTTATGTTAATTATATTAAGCAATAAAACGTGAAAAACTAGAATGGCGCGAAGCACGCAAATAAAACAAAGAAACCAAGAAGGTTCCAAATTTAAATTTTTTCACAATTTAAAAAGTTCTTATCATAAATTTGGCACCATAGAGGTTACATTAAATAGGTTTAATGACGTTTTGAATTTACAATTATATTGAGTACTCATTATATGTGATGTTCTAAATTCAAATCTACTTTGCCGCTCAAGCGAATAAAATAGAATTTTCCAGCCAGATTTCGAAGCGCAAAATTACACTTTCCGAGGTGGTGGGATGAAAATAAATTTTACATAGAAGTTCCGAACTCAAATTTATCAGTTTGGTAGACTGTTAATTACAAATCAATTGTTTAATTATATAAATTAAATATTTAATGATGAAGTAAGACTCCTCTTTTTTTCTATTAAAATAATTTATCTTATAAAACAGCATTGAAAAAATGCTCAAAAATATATAAAATTGTAAAACTAAATAGTTGTTTCATCTTAATCGATTGTCCAAAAATTTGTAAAAATGTTCCTTTCGAATATGAGAGGATGTTCCTCTCATTGATGAGACAACTCTGGCCTACAGCGTAATATTGGAAAGGTATTGGAAAATTTCGCCGGATGTTCACAAGGCTCGGTAGCTTCATTGGGAGAGCATTTGACCAGACTTCCAAAGGTTGTGGGTTCGAATCACGCCTGAGAATTTACTTGTGAACCGAGTCGAATTTTTCCAGTATTTTTCTATTAAAATCAATTCCATTGTTAAAAATGCTAAAGTACCTATTTAATAGTAAAATTATGTTAAAAAATCTACCTGAGTGAGATGAGAGTTAATGTTTTCCATCAATCCGAATGCCTCACACACTAGGCTAGTAAGACACTAATAAATTTCATCAATACTATAAATTATTTTAATTAAAAAACACTAGAAAAAATCGACCGGGCTCACAAATGAATTTTTAACACTAGAAGCGCCACCGTTCCATTTTTGTCCCACCCGCAAGTTGCATTGTCTCTAACTTTTTATTTATTCTACTGAAGACCGTGAAACTTTTTGTTATCATTTTAAATTCAATAATGTTTTTTATTCAATAAAAACAAAAGTAAATAAAATAATTTCCGATTTACCTAGAATTGCCGCCGGGTCGGTTTTGTTCCGCCAAGATTCTAAGCAATAATTTGACATATGGTCATTGTTCTGGCTAACTGCGCGGGTGGAGGGGCGACTAAAACAGTTGAGCATTGTTTCTATTCACTTGGTCGTCGCCTGGCATAAAGAGACAACGTTTTTTGTTTTTACAAGCGTATTATAATTATGTCTACTAGTCAACGTGGCAGAATATTGAAACCACAAGAAATTGTGTCCAGTTTGAATGATATTTTAGAGGACGAATCAGATGGCGAGCCTTTGGAATCTTCTGACGACAACTATGAATTAGAAAACAGTTCCGATTCTTCTTCTGACGAATCTAATGAAACTATTCAGAGAGAAATAACTAAAGGTAAATATTGTTTTATTTTACTCTATAGGAATACAGCGTTATTTGTTGTTTATTTATTTATGTATGTAGGTATTTGCATTTTGTTTTGTATTGGTATTTGTATGTATCTGTTGTATTTAGCTGTTGTTTTATTCATTTTTATATTTCAGATGTAACAAGTTTGATGAGCGCCGTGACTGAAGTCCAAGATCAAGTGCCAACTCAAAGACGAGGACGAGGTCGAGGTGTTCGAGGCCGCCGCGGTCGGCCGTCTGTAGGTAGTACATTGCCAAACCCTCGTTTTGAAACGACACCAGGCTCAGCACTTGTTTCTCCAGATGGTACTGCCTGGACAGTAATTGAAGCTGGTAGTACACCTGGTAGGTACGGATGCCAAAATGTTTTTAGAGATCGCGTTGGGCCAACTCCATACGCTAAGCGCAACGTGGATGAAACTTGTAAAAGTGCTTGGCAACTAATGGTTTCCAAAAAAATTATGCAGCATATCTTAGAGTGTACTATGGAAGAGGCGCGACGAGAATTACAAGATGAAGACTGGTACATGACGATGGAAGAATTGGAGGCATTTATTGCTGTACTTTACATACGTGGTGCAATTGGTGCACATAACTTAGATCTGGATTCATTATGGTCGATAAAATGGGGTAATCCTATTATAAAGGCAACAATGTCTTGAAACCGTTTTCGTGAGATAATGAAGTACTTGCGATTCGATCATAAATCCAGCAGACGCCAAAGACGTTAGTCTTTGGCTGGATCTGCTGGATTGAAGATAAGTTTGCTATGATTTCGGAAATTTGGTATGAATTTATTGCGAATGCACAAGCTTGTTACATACCCGGGCCGTACATAACGATTGATGAACAGCTTTTTCCATCTAAATGCCGTTGCCGATTTACCCAGTTCATGAGCTCAAAGCCAGATAAGTATGGTCAAAAGTTTTGGATGGCTGTTGACAAAGATGCAAATTATATAATAAATGCGTTTCCTTACCTTGGAAAAGATGATTACAGACCTAATGAGCGTTTAGGTGACTGGGTGGTAAAGAAATTGATGGAACCTTACATCAACAAAGGCAGGAATGTTACTTGTGACAACTTTTTTACTTCCATTTTACTAGCGGGATATTTGAAGTCTAAAAACACTAGTATCGTAGGCACTGTCAATAGAGTTCGAAGAGAAATACCTATTTCCGTAAAAATGGCTAAAGAAGAATTATACAAGACGACTCTCCTAAAAACTGGTGACACAACTTTGACTGTTTATCAAACTAAGCCAAATAAAAATGTTTTATTGCTCAGCACTATGCATCAAGATATAACAATATGTTCTAATTCAAAGAAAAAGCCGGAAACAGTGCTATTCTACAACAGCACGAAATATGGAGTAGATGTTGTAGACTCGATGAGCAGGAAATATACAGTAAAGGCAGCTTCCAGACGTTGGCCAGTTCATACATTATATAATTTATTAGATTTGGCGGCTATAAACGCATGGGTATTGTATAAAATTATCAACAACTGTAAAATTAAACGTAGAGACTTTTAATTGCAACTGGGAGAAGAATTGGGATCACAATACATGAATAATAGAAACAAAGTCATTCCTATAGTCATTCCAGAAAATCTACCAGAAAGACAGGAAAAACGTACAAGGTGTCAGGTCAAGTCAGAATGTACAAGTAATAAGTCTTCTGTGAAGTGCCACAAGTGTAAAAAACTGTGTGTAATAAATGCACTGGTAAAGAATATTATTTGTGTAATATTTGCTATTCTAATAGTTAATAGTTTGGAGATTTTTAAAATTTATTACATTTAAAATTACTTACTTAGTTGATGATCAGAAATGCAAAAAGAAATTGATACGTATTAGTTATAAAAGGATTAATAATTTGATTAAAAACAAATAAATATAGTTTCGAATAACTTACATAATGTTTTAATTAAAATTTCATACTTTTATGCTAATGAATGTTGTGAAAGGACAAAATTGTCACAGCGGCGGTTTGAGGGGGGTCATGAGTTTCGGCACTTCTAGTGTTAAGCGGAAATTCATTCGTGATTCATTTGTACTACCTTTATGTTCTCCATAAACCCTTTCTTTCTTTTTTTTTATTAAGATTTTTCTGCAGACAGTAGTCGTCATTCCGCTGACTGTACAATCTGTATGTTTCCTAAATCATCATACTATATCTTATTTCTTACCAATACCATTTAGCCTAGCCCAAAGTAAGCACTGTAAGGCTTTGTTATAGATCTAGGGTAACGGATAGACCTACATATATGATACATATGTATGTAATGTTTAAAGAAATATATACAAATACACATGACTCAGGTACAAATGTTGGTATTCATCATACAAACATCTGCCCTTTCCGGGATTCGAACTCAGGACCGTCGGTGCGAAAGGCAGGATCGCTATCGTTGCACCAGGCAGTCGTCAAACGGTCAAACAATGATTGTAATTGATGGTGTCAAGTAAACCAATATTACTTTGGTATTTCGAATAAGATACTTAGTGCTTTTGGAAACCTGTAAGAAAGTATAACAGTTGAAAGAGCGTTTAACAAGAGCTTATAAAACGGTAAGTAACATACTTATGGTAATTTACCCGACTGCTCCAGAAGAATGGTTATGTTTTTCGAGAGTGTGTATTTATAATTGTTTGGCATGCTCTGTGGCCTAAACGGCTCGATTTTAGTGTGAGAGGTGTCATTAGATTTGTATTTACTATGAGAATGACACTGGGTATATCAAAATAATAAAAAAACAAAATGGCGGATTTTTGGAGCCAAATTCTAATGTTTGACACTCTCTGCAGCCTGAACAGCTGGAGTCATAAAAAAAAACAAAAAACTAATTCAGAAATGAAAAAACCTTTAAACTAAAAAGAAAATTGTAGCAGTTAGAACCCATTCTAGAAATGGAGGCTTAGTGAATTGAGAGCACATACCTATATTACATTGCAGATTACTCCAATCTACTAACTAGATGGTTGACTTTCTAGAATGGGTCCCGATTGCTACAATTATTCTTTCTGTTTTAGGATTTTTTCATATTTATTTCTATTTTACGGATTATATTTTCATTTTAAATTAATCTGACGTTTTGAAGTCAGTAAAATCGTTTTAAAAGATTCCGTTACAAAGAAACATACGAATTACAGGCGAAATTAATAAAAGCGCGTTGTAAAATGCATATCCAATATGGCCGATCAAAAAATGGCGGATTACATATTTTTCTACGCGACTCCCTCAATATAGGCATCTAATAAAATGGCTTAACTAGTAAAATAGAGTACAGTATGTAAAAACCTTTTATTAATTATTATCCAATTAACAATGTTTCGCAAACCATCTGACTCTTCTCTGCTTGCTCTTCTTATGCAGAAGTCCTCTACTTAATAAACTGAAAATTTCAAATTTCTGAAACATTTTAATAATTCATTACCCAGTTACTGCATAATAAGAAAACATGTTACAATTTCTTGTCACAAATTTAATTTTAAATGAATATTTATTTTTTGTTTTGTAAGACGATTTTGAATCTTGTATCTCCATCATAAGGGTTATATTGATATCTTTACAGATAAAATTACTGTGTGGGAGTCTTTATAGTGTAGAACCTTGGTTGAATGTCAAGGTTATCTGGTTTGTTCCTTACTACACTTTAATTTTAACCCTTATTTAATTAAATACCTCAATTTGCATTAAAATATTTTGTCGCGTTGAAATAGTGATGAGTAAAATTTAATAATTAAATGTCCCAGACCATGATTATTTTTATCCAATCTTATATATTAATTTTAATAGAAAAACTATATGAAAAATCGAATCGGCCCACAAGCGGAAAATAACCCGAGAATAACTTTAGTCGATCGAGTCGAGTCGATTTTTTTCTAGTATTTTTATATTAAAATTTACCATATATTTAGTTCAAAACTAAGCAAAAATTTTACTTCAGACACTACAATGTTGAAGGAACATAGAAATAAATAAAAACGACAGGGACTCGGGAACCTGTGCATATCTATGTCATAAAAATATGCTAAACATGCCTCTTTGGACATGAACTCGGGTCCTTAGTTTATAAATAGGAGGAGGAACTTTGTACCCTTGGCAAAGTGTATACAAAATTTCGTAATGATCGATTGACTAGTTAGTTCGTGAAAGTGTAACAAACAAACTCACTCTCATATTTATAATATTAGTTAGGACTAAAACGTCTTTACCGATATGATATATAGCCTATCATTTGCGCAATCACATGTTCTTACAATATACCAATTTTCATCAAAATCAGTCAACTCGTTCTTAACTTATGGAAGGACATACAGGACACAGGACAGACAGACAAATAAAAATTAAAAAAATAATAGAACTGATGTCAGTGAGTCATAAAACGAATATTGATCGTAAAATTTTGTCTAAAAAAATAAACGTACAGGAAGGGCCTAGCAATTTATATATTATTGTAGATTAGATAAAACAAATTAATAAAAAGATTCAAATCGATAGCACAGTGGGGAAAAACCATTTCTCTCATTGCCACGGCCAAGGTTCTTTCGAAGATCAAAACGATTTCTAGTTCAAGGCTTAATGCTACATCGCAATGAATTTATATTTTAACGAAATGGAACTTTATAACTACGTAAAGGGATATTTCTGCGAAGCTTAGATATTAATACACGTGTACATACAAACAAAGACAGAGGGTATATATTCTTTTTAGGATCCGTTCATCGTACCAAAAACGAACCCTTTTGGGATACTTCGTTGTCCGGCTTTCCGTTCGTCTGTTAAGACACTTTTTCTCAGGAATGCGTGAAGATAAGTAGTTATTATTTATATCGAATACTGAAATCTACGGTCCATTGGTGGTGTAAAAAAACTAAGCTTTTAAGTCAACGTCATCAAAAGGAAGAGAACTGGAAGTTCCAAAGGTTGCGGGTTCGATTCCCGCCTGAGAATTCACTTGTGACCCGAGTCGATTTTTTCTAGTATTTTTCTATTATAATAGTTTATCTTATAAGATCGCATTGAAAATGCAAAAAATATATAAAAATTATAGAATACAAAATTTGCTTTAAAATAAAAAAAAAATTTGTTAAAAGTTTTTAACTATAAAAATCTGTTGTTAATATGTTTCATTCATAATCAAAATATATACCTAAGTATTTATTGTATGTACGAATCAGTCCCAACTAATTTAAGCCCCAAGCTATCAAATAACTCATACGCTAGACTGATGCAATTTCACCTAAACAGCATGCATTCCACTGGCTTCATGAATATACGTATATAATATTTTCACATATACAGGGTGATCTGGAAATAAACAGCGATTTTTTGAAAAAAAACTACAGTAATTTACCGTTGCCTTTTAAAAATAAAAGAGACATTGTTTATTTTTTTATAAAAAAAATCTATATTTTGTTGATAACCTTAAACAATTTTACAGATATTGGTAATTTTGGTATATGAATTGAAAATGTTTAGCAAGTGCATAAGTTAATAAACAATAATTTGAATGTCTCAAAAAATGCTTTTAGCACCGACGGTCCTGGGTTCTAGTCCAGGAAGGGGCAGATATTCGTGTGATGAGTACGTATTCATAGAAATAATATTTATTTCTATGAATATGACTTATTTATATTTCATTTATGTACGTATATCCGTTACGCTAGTATCCTAAACACAAGCCTTACAGTACTTACTTTGGGATAGGCTAATTGGTGTGATTTAAGAAATATTATTATTAATTTTAACATTTAGTTTTGTAAAAATAAATAACATACGAATTTCTCCTTTATTACAATAAATTATAATATGTAAGATAATATTATTTATCTTATTTTATACTATTAACAATGCGATAAGGACATTATTAATATATAATAATATTTCTTACATTTACATCAATTAACTTAGTCCAAGTAAGCACTGTAAGGTTTGTGTTATGGATACTACGGTAACGGATAGACGTATATATATGATACATAGATGAAAATATATATCAGGCAAACATCTGCCCATTCCGGGATTCGAATCCAAGCTCTTCGTGGTAGGTGAACGCTTGTGTTACAATTTGGTCCACGTCCGTAGTACTTTGGTGAGAATCAAACTCAGTCCGCTTGTGTTCAAACTGACATGCCAACCAATAGGCCACGGCCGCTTTGAGTTTTATAAAAATAAAATATTTTTTATATAACTATACATGTTCCGCGGTTTTACTTGCTTTTTTCAGGTTTCGTGGGGTAAGTGAAATAAAAAGTAGGTATGTTATTATCTAGCGTTCATTCTAAATACTAGTGTAAGAATTGTTTGAATCGAAACAGTAATTCTTTGGAGAATATATGTGTCTACTTTGTTATTAATACAATAACCAATATTATAAAAATAACCTTTTTATAGTATTAGTAAAAAGTCCTTTTTTCTGATAAATATATTAGAACACGCTGTAAACAAATGAATATTACGTGCGCCCTTTAACGGTTCTGTCGTTGCGATGTTAAATGACGTCATCGGGCACAGAGATGGATTCGGACCATAATTTCTGGGTGCAAAACCTTTTATTCTGAAGCGTTACGAAATATTACAATCACGCTGTGTTCGGTTTCTATTGCTGCTTAAATTTGAATGTCCTTAATAAGACTTGGTCATAAGCAGCAATGAATGTTTTGCATGTTTCTTTTGTATAAATATATGACACGAATTGGCGAGTGACGTGTCCCATTTAGGGTCCTGATGGACAGACATTAGACTGTCTGCGTTCAGATGCGTTCCATTTGTTTTGGGGTTCCGTGTAATTTTGCAAATGAACGCGGTGGTGTAAAGAAAAAAATGTCAATGGTTGCGAAAAAAAAGGTTTTTAATTTCTTTAATCTGTGCGGTTTGCACATGTCAACGAGAGGGTGAAAGGTAGAGACATTTTTTTTCTTTTTTTGTTATTCGAAACAAAAGCAAAACATTTTGAATGCTTAAATAATGTATTGTGTTGTTTTAATGATCAATTTCACCTCTTTTTCTACTCGGTCAATTTTTTTTTTAATAGCGTTATTAATAAAAAAATATTTTAATAACAAAAATAAGATAGCAATTCCAGGTCATCATAATATTGCATCGTCATACGATAAACACATGCATGCAAAATTTCAGTTCAATCAGAAACCGGAAAGTTGGCTAAATTCAACTTGCAAGATTTCATTACAGACACCGGGACAAATGAAAGTATATAAAAACTTGTAAAAAGAGGATCCAATCAAAGTAATTTCAAATCAAAGTTATACTTATCATTAAGTGTTAATTAATCCATTCGATTTCCATTCTAAAATCCATTACATTGTTTGAAAACAAAAAAACAAAAACAAAACAATTTAGGGCACTGAACGTTACCAATGTTTGAGTTAGTAATTTCATCTTAGACCTTCATACTCCGAAAATAAGTTTTTAATTTAAAATCTTTACTCCAGCAATATAGTTGCATTTGAAATTGCAATTCGAAGCTTACACTCAGCTCTCAGTAGATTTTCCTCCACTGTTTTAGTGGAATAGAAATTGAAATAATTTATTTGAAGGAATTAAATTTATTATCATGCATAATAGATGCTAGTGTATCATAGTATTTAGATGTCGCACACTTGATAATAATAAATGACCTTTAGCTAAGCAACAATTAAGGATAATTAATTAGAATTATGTTATGGGAAAGTGGAATCAATTTATTTTTCTTTTGTTTTAATACTTAAAATATTTGCTTCAGCGTCAATACAAAAGATACTTATTATAAAAACTCAATAATAATAAACTTAATGAAGTAAGACATGCATTGTTAAAAGTTGCTTTTATAGCATACTTTATATTTAGAAAAACCTGAAGAGTAGTCATTTTTTTGGATAAGTGCGATATAATAGTATATTTACTATTATACGTCTACCAGTGTATCAGTAGATCAGCGGTCAGAGCAGGCGCACGGATACCGAAGGGTCGTGGGTTCGAATCCTACCCGAAGGCTCGGAGATGTGATTGTCAAATCTAATCTCATTCAATTTAATGATGCAAAAGAGGACAAAAACTCAATAAAATTGAACATACACGAATTATAAGAAGTAACACATAGGTACTAAATTTCTAGGTGTAAATATTGACCAAGAATTAAATTGCAAAAAACCACTTAGATGAATTATGTAGTAGAATTAATAGATTTGTCCACATTTAAAGGAAACTAAGGAAAGCTACAAATATTGACACTGCTATCATGACCTATCGGGTCTACTTTGAATCTATTATTCACTATGGATTAATATTATGGGGCAATAGTACCGATAAAAATAGAATATTTTTAGCACAAAAAAGTGCATTAGAGCCATTTGTGGTATTGCACCTGACGTTTCATGTAAGCCTTATTTTTAGAGTCTTGGTTTGCTTCCGTTACCATCACTTTATATCTTAGAAATATCAAATTTTGTAAGGAAGAATCAAACATATTTTAAAAAAGCGTCCGATGTAAACACCATAACGAAAAGTCTTGTAGACACAGATGTTTCTACATCATCCAAATATGGTAAAAGCTGCATAAAGATGTCCGTTAAAATTTATAATAGTTTACCTGACCACATAAGATATATATATATATATATATATATATATATATATATATATATCTGGCTAATTAAAAATATTTTAAGGCCTAAAGGAATTTTTGGATTTAAAATGGAAATAAAATCAAAAGTAATGACATTACACCTAACGATAGGTAATTTGTGAGGAACTTACTTAAATTTTGTAAACATCCCAATGTAACCACCACAATTAAGAAAATAAAGGGTATTATTATTATGGTTTTTTTTTTTAATCAGCTGGTTTGGTACACGTGGGTGAAGTCAAACCTTTAAAAATAATACGTACACGTTTACAAATACCACAGTTGTTGGGATGCCTTCTCTCAAGCTTTGTACTAAGCAAGCATGCGCACACAAACACGTATTAACACACGTATCTCCTACGTTAAATCTTATGAATTTATGTGTCTGTCTCTTTATACTGTCGCTTTTTCCTGCCATTGACTTTCAAATCACAACGATGCTAAAGAAGTTTTCACTTCAATAATTTCAATACCCGCAATACTACCGCCACTAATTACGTACTATTTTATTGCTACACAATTTGCTTGTTAATTCGCGTTAGTAAAAGGGGGGGGGGGGGGTTTAGGGGGTGTACAGTCAACACATTAATAATATCAAAGAGCTTTCGTACGGTCAATTAGAGGCCATTGCGACGCGAAACCTGCCGATTGCAATGTGCTACGCGCGGTGATCAAAGGATGATGGCTTATTCATTTGAACGGAAAATTTTGAATATGACAGTGACTTTGGAGTGCTGGAAGCGACTATCTTTTTTCCCAGAAATTTAAAATTTGAAATAGCTTGCCGGCTGGTAATGATTAAAAAATACCTAACTTAACCTAACCTGCGATGTATATCAATTTGTGCCTATTTAATAGTATGCCAAGTGACTTTCTGCACAACAAGATTCTGGCAGATAAAAGGTACCCGAGCTGTTTGTATTAACCAACGAGAAATAGAAAGTGGATTTAACTAAATCTAAGATCTGAATCTCAAAAACTGGACGCTGTTATACATTTCATAAGTGGTATAAAACGGGAATCATGTCAGAATATCGGAAAAATAATAAAAAATCCTAAAATCCCGTTTTGAATAATACTTCAATCAATATCATAGTCAATATTATATCTAGAGAGACTTCTTTGTCTGAGCAATAGTTTTATTAAATGATGAATGAAGTAAGCTTTATTGAAATGCCAATGACATTTTTTATCCATGTCTTTTGAATGTTGTTGGGTAACGACCACACGTAACACGTTTATTATTAAAAATATATGGTATTTATTTAATTTTAATTTATTTTATTTTAATTTAAAAGGCACAATTTTTATTTTAGTGTTAACAAATAAACTTACTTAGAAGAGTATAAGACAACCCGTCGTATGGTATTCTTTGTATTTTATCTTTTATCTTTGTAATGTTTCTTTTAGTGTATAATCAAGTGCTTAGTGTTTGTTTAGTGTCTAATCAAAGATACCTTACTGGTATTCGTAAAGTAGTAGAAATTTATGGTCGTTTTAAAAAAATAACAAAAGGGTAAGGCCAGGCCCAACATTATCTTAAAAAGTCAGTCAGCCGATTTGATCGTCCGTACTTAAGTCACTGCTTCGCTATTGCACATGGAATTGTGCAGCAGTGATTAGATTAATAAAATTAAGAATTCGTAACTTGTACTTTTACTAACCATTAAAAAGCATAATTAAAAAGCATTTAGAATTGCACTCACCGATAAAATAAATTAAAACGAATAATCTCTACCAGAGGGCCTACCATGATCACTTAGTGCGATGCAAGTTCGATTGTCAAAGTGAGAGACTGCTATACGCGGTCTATAGTGGCGTCTCTTTTCAACAGCAAAACTTGAACCGCGATAAGACGTGATGTTAGGGCCTCAGTAAAATTTAAAGCTAACCTTTTCAAAATTAAACGTATATTCATCTGCTTCACACTCAATGCTTATTAAAATTAACAATCATTTAAAACTAAACTAAAATCTTTCTTATTCATAAATACTATTATAATTGAGGAGAATATTTCCATGATAAATTTAATTGACTAAATTTAAAATATATGATTTAATAAATAAATACTACATTACTTCATTTCTCTATACATATAAATAAAATCGGAGTCTGTTTTTAATATTGAAACAACCTTTTTTTACTACATGCATATAATATATACGATACATACACCAAAATAAAAAAATTACAATTTTTGTCTGTTTGTCTGTCTTTTTGTTCCGGCTAATCTCTGAAATGGCTGGACCGGTTTTGACGGGACTTTTATTGGCAGGTAGCTGATTTAATAAGGAGTAACTTAAGCTACTTTTATTTATGAAAACTCTAGTTGTATGTCCAAGTACAGTCCAGTACCGCGCGCAGCTCACGCGCATGCCACCACTGTGCCATCACGTCGGGCGCCTCCCACCGCTTCTCCCACCAACGAATCAATATCACAAAGGCTGCCTATCGCGCGGGCTATTGCTGACGGTTGGGTCTCAACGACTTATTTAGAAATTGATTTCCAGTGCTTATATCATACTTTTGATTGATAGGTATCTTTTATAATTCCACTGAGCCACAGCAACGCATGGCCGGGTAAGCTGGTAGAAAAATAAAAAAATAAATATTCTCATTAATATAATTTATTCTATTACATACTTTATATTGTGCAATAAATTTGTATATTTGATTTATAAGCTTAAACTCAATGTTATTGTAATTTTATATTATTATGTTAAAGTAGTAAGGTTTGGCAATTTCAAACACCCTTAGGATGTCACATGTACAAGAAAATGTAACTACCATCTTTGAAATAATATAAACACCATGTGACAGAGCAATAAAGTAAATAACTAACCTAGAAATGGGTTACTATTACTTGAAATAAAATAAATTATAATAAATCACTTTTAGTAACTTTTTACATCGGCGTTCTCACACGATTGGGTGTTTATTGAATTAGGCTACTCGTTATTTTGTTTGATAGGCTTCTGTGGTGTTAAAGGATAGGTCACCTCAAATGGTGGCTTAATAGACATATCAATTATTTTGTCATTGAACATCCTTTTTGATGTCCAAAGCCTTTTATCATATCAAAATCATACAAAATAATGTACTGTATTTCTGTATACCAGTAGATTGAAAAAAGGGTTCTGAGATAACCTAATGACAATATTGCAGCCATCTCTGGGACGGCTCAGAAAAACACCAACTTGCTGCTCTGGAAACGATTCAGCGCAATGCTGAGAGGCTCATTGGTGACAGCAAATTGGTGAAGGACAAGCTTCACACCTTAGTTCATCGCCGCAAAGTTGCTTGTCTGTCTGTCTTCTACAGATTGTATTTTGGAGAGGGTACTCACGAGTTGCATATGGTCATACCGCAATCACCCTTCTTCCATCGGACATCCAGGCGCACTGTGTGTTGGAATTATGTTTTTATTTGCAAAAATAAATCAATCATAAATATGTTTTACTTGTTCACTATAATGAATGTCTTTCTTCCTTTAAGTAAGCATCCCTAAATACCAGTCTCTAAATCGATCATTCTAAATGTCACATTCAAATCGTACCTCCTTTCTACGTTTATTTTTCTTTTTTTTTTTTTGCCCGCAAATTCGAGCTGTCACTTTAGATTATTTTTTAAGATGGACACTATCGCTTTCTAGTGCAATATTTTAAAATAAATAAAATTAAAATTATTTTTCAATTATAACCAGTTGTATTGATCCAGAACCTAATTTCCATACTGCGGGCTACCACCTTTGCTTGGTTACTATTCCTACCTGTCGCACCAAGCGCTTCTCAACATCCTTCATGATGCGCCCAGCAAAGGAGTGGAACTCCCTCTCTGCATCTGTATTTCCGAGTACTTATAACCCGACCGTCAAAGCCAGGGTGAATAGGCACCTTCTGGGTTAGCTTGTTCCATCGTGGATCCTATCTTGGCCCCCGAGCTTGATTAAGATCAAGAGCGAACCCATTCAAAATTAAAAAAAATAAGGTCATAAGTTTATAATGTATTACAATGAGATTGTGATATTCATCAAACAGCAGAAATCGCGTCGTTTATTTTGCTGTTTGAGATTCGCTATATGCAATGGTATGCGCTGGTGTTTATTTGCTTAGGGTTCCGGGTGCAAATCTTGTTAAGGAATAGGGTCATCTGAATTTTGTGATTGGCACCTTTGGTCTGAATATGTTGTTGGATTTTCGTTGTGTTGGATTAAGACCGACTATTTCTTTTGCATATACCTCTTTCGAGACCAAATAACATATTCAATAATGATATCGACGGAACACGACGACTTTACAAAGCGCCATCTTTTAACAAACATTAGTATCTCTTAAAGAAATATGAGTAATAATAATAATAAAAAGTTACATCTTATTTCAAATCCATATTCAATTGCAAGTGAAAGAAATTCTAAGAAAAAAAAAAGAACGAACAGCTGACATCGGTGTCTTTTCATTCCTTTTTTTAAACAAATAATATAGTATTTTTCTCATCAAGGAGCTGCGAACAATGATATCCCCTTAAAGGAGTAAGTCAAACTTGAAGTGTTTTCCAACTGTTTGGCAGTAAAACCTATGTGACAGTGACAGATGGTGAACAAGTGATAGCAATAGCCCTAAAAAGAAAATGCAATAAATTTTCTTAAATCAGAGAAGAAAACTTAGTGAACTAATTTGTCTTTGCCTATTTTTTAATAATAGACAACATACATTGTTCGGAATCCAAGTTAAGTAGCTAAAGCACTTGTGTTATGGAATTCAGAAACAACGGCGGTACCACAACACCCAGACCCGAGGCAATATAGAAAAGTTCATTTTCTACATTTACACGGCTGGGGATCGAAACCTTACCAATTTTGAGTAGATCCTAATTATGCTATGAGAATACTTTGTGTGTGTGTTTGTTACCATATTGTCTCACTTACCTAACATTGCAAAACTAAACTTGCTTTTACGTACTCCCGCAAAAACAATACGATAGCGTGTTTCTACGCGCTACTGTGCCATCTAGTTTCCAATATTATTGTAAACGCAAAAAAACAGCAAAAAATGTCCTATTTATTGTTAAGATAACTCTTTACCTTATATAGTTCTACCTTTCAATTACGCTGTATAGTTTACAAAGATATATTTATATCACAGAAAAGCGCTTTAAGTTGAAAGCGTGATGATTTTCATACCCTAGCGCTCCTTCCGCGTCCCTCGCATTATCTCAAAGCGACATACATACGAACAAGCAATATTATAGTGAGGTGACGGTGATAAACCATAGTGTAGTATTATTTTTTAAAGTTAGACTACATATAGTTAGGAATAAAGTTTACTAAGCGTAGTACTTGAAAGTCCATTTTCATAAAAACTTCTTCACAAGAATTATTATTCGATTAGCTTTTACCCGCGTTTATCTAGACTACCGATTAAAAGTCATATTTCTATCCCTTGGGAATAGTACCCTTTTTTCAGGATAAAAGGTTCCCTCTGTACTTTTCTGTACCACTGACAAGGTGTATGCAAAATTTCGTGATGTACGTCTGTATAATTAAGGCGTGAAAGTGTTACAAACAAACTCATTTTCGTATTTATAATATTAGTTACAACTATTTTTTTTTACCGATGTAATATATTACCTATCATTTGCGCGATCATATGTTCTTACCATATACCAAATTTAATTGAAATCGGTCAATTTTTGACTTCTTGAAGGACATACAGATAGACAGATTTTTTTTTAAATTGTAGAATTGGTGTCAGTGAATTAGAAAACGAATATTTATCATAAAATTTGTCCATAAAAATACAGACAGGACCTACAGATTTATATATAGGCCGTGCGCATAGTGCGCCCTCTCCGCCATTTTCAGCAGTGTTGACTTACAGGTTCGCAGCAAAAAACATTATTCTTAGAACGAGTTATATTAATTAGTTTTCAACTTTAGGGCACAACCCCACATTTATATACTGGACAGTAAATAAACCGGGCCACCCGCTACCTTGGAACTCTGATGTGATATTCTCAAAAAGTATAAAACTAATAAAATTACACCTTCAGAAAGTGCGTTTCATGTTGATTAAAATGACTGTAAATTTATTATAAAATACCGTTAATTCACATTTTATTCAAGCAGCAAACACAATCTTCCAAAGATTAGGACTACTGCCAAGCGTTTTTTCACTTTCATGAAGCCCTTTATTTATAACAGAATCAATAGTTTTTTCAATATTATTAGATTATGTTTTCGAAAAGCTAAGACCAAACTTAAATCAGTATTGCTGACTGGAACTATCGGGACTTGGAGAACATACTCGCATGAACAGAATAATTTTAATAACGTTTTAAGGGTTAAACTTTGTTCTAAATATTTGGACAGATAATTTGGCATTCTTTTTATTTTTTTTTCTAGATTTCTGTCCAAATAGACAAAAGTTATAATTTTTCCAAGACACTTAACCTTATAAGATAATTTGTCAGTAATATAGTCACCGCATGAATCCTATTATAGTTTATTGCTCACATTAAGATTCCCACAATTTGGGCCTTGCCTAGTGTGGGAATTTTTGTTTTGAGAAACCTACTGTAATACTTTTAACGGAATGAGGATTTTTTTTATTATTGCTAACGATTTGCTCTGCTTTCACTATAGTTCGCATAAGCATTCTTTTTTCTCTCACTGAACGTAGTCGTTTCTTTTTTTTTCTTATCATTTAGTTCTTCTCCATCATTTGCTTAGACGAGTGAAGTTTTAATATTTTTTACGGTTAATAATGGATTCAACACCTCAAGCTGTAGCACTACTTCAAGCAGGCGTTGCGCAACGTATGGTCACTCGAAGACTTCGAATCAGCAGATCTTCGGTGCAATGAGTTTACAGACGATACCTAGAGATTGGAGCATTCGATCGCCATCTAGGTTTATTTGCTGTCTAGTGTAGTTACGATGGGGCAGACACGTCAGTTACATGTAAAAAGAAAGGGAATTAGTATTGTACCATTTTGTTTTTCTGAGGCAATATTCCATGGTTGGACCTCGCCTTGCTTAACAGTTTTTAACAACGATAATTCCACTCCAAGTTAATACTAATATAGATAACTCGCTTTCGTCGTTGTTACTAACACCTAATGTGATGTTTTCCAATATTTATCTGTTACTAGCTGACCCGACCATGTGCTGTAGCTCAGTTATTATAATAAGCACTTTTTCAAATTAAAATGAAACCTATCCTATGTCCTAAGTCTAAATGAATCCAGCAAAATGAAAGAAAAATCATCAAAATCGTTTGAGTAGTTACGGAGCTCATTGCGGTCAAACACTGTGACACGGAATTTTTATATATATAAGATTATGTCATTGAACAGAAACCTTTTAGACTCCTCTTCAATAGTTGTGTCCACAACAATGATGTGTATGAGAAAGTAGTGAATGAGAGAATAAATTCAATTCAAGTAGGTAATGGTCAGGATCAAGGTAGGCGCTTGACCAGTATCTCGCCTGATGGTAAGCGACGCTTGCCTAGAAGATACCCATTCACTTGTGACTTGAAGACCCCTAAATTGTATTTATCAGGAAACACAGACTCGGGCAAAGAGTTCCAATACTTAGCGGTATATATCACAAAATTGGAACCAAAACGCTTAGTGCAACTCTTTCTTACAACAGATACTTGTTGACTTTTTTGTAATCAACGATGTAATGAAACCAACACTACTATAATTGTGATAACAGACCTAATTTTTTTTTTGTCGATTATGTATGGTGGCGACGTATAATACTGTAAATGTTACTTCTGTTAAAGCTGACGAGTTTCTTGCGCCCATTCTTCTTCTCAGTTAAAGGATGTCCTGAATGGGTGGTAGGTAATAATGTTGGATGATTCCAAACAACTTATTTTTAAGTGTATTTGAATAAAGTTATTTTCATTTTTCATTTGGTATATCAATCATGAATACTAGAGATTCAGAATTCACTATTGCCTAACTTCATATCGACAGTGGTATCACAATTTCCCCTAAAGGGGACATGACAAAGCAAGGGAGAGTAATTACAGAAAAATGGGGAATATCTAGGTCAATGTGCTAGTGTGTGTGACTGCATCGATGCTTGTACCTGCGACGCGAGGGTTCGTCAAAGCTAAGCCTTTGGGGTGTCGGCAGCTATGCAGTTTGTCGTTGCAGTGACATTAAGAGCAGGGAACGGCAGAAAATTATTCTGAACTAATTTTTGAATCTAATGATTATATTTTTACACATCAAATAATACTAGATTTAAAAATCTAAAAATCCCACGTTTTTCAGTGACCAAAAAAGAATAAAATAACCCGGCGGGGCCAAGCGAGGGGCCACAAAAAACGTGGGGACTTTTCAGGTTTTTAAATCTAGTATTATTATTTTATTAATTTTAATTATTAACCTAACGAAGTAACCATGTGTTACGCAACAATCGGATAAGCCCCAAACAAAAGTGAAAGTTGCCGAAAGTTGACCTAAAGTGCACCTAGAAAGTTGAGAGTTGTTTAAGCGTGCATTGTCATCGGGTTCTGAGCTACCCTGAAAGTTTCAACTCGCTAGGTGGTCGGGAAGTGCCTCAAAATTGAGATACAAGATTCCAACCGGACAGACAAGACGACAGACAAGACGACAGACAAGCAAACAGACAAAAAAGCAACCTAAGAAAAACGTAGGAAAAAAATATCATACTAAAATCTCTTTTACGATTATAAACGAGACCTCCAGTTTGTCACATAATTGTGACAAAGACAAAGCTAGGAAATAAAACTGCAGAGTCAATTAACAAGCAGATGAGTTTTCCCATTGTGGATTTTTCGAGGTGAGGATTGGAACAATTTACGCGTTTGATTGATGACCATCGAATAAAAGGTGTAAGCGTATGTGTTAGCGCTTTGTAAATATTTATTTAATTGTTAAAGTTGATAAAATAGGTATAATTTCGTCAATGTACGTCTACACCAGTTAGCCGAGCCCCAAGTACTGTAAGGCGTGTGTTATATTCATATATATATATATACAAGGTGTCCCAAAAAATAGTGTCAAGCGGAAGTCCAGAGATAGAGCACCTCTTGGGCTATCCGAATCACCCCCATGTATGTGCCGCGATTATTCGTAGTTTTCGAGTAATAATTTTTTTTCTGACTTTTTGAAAATTTTGATTCAAAGAACTTAAAAATTTTAAATAAAAAAAGTAGAACATATTTTAATGTTTTTCTTTTTGCCACTGAATCATCTTTAGTGCTTCTTTTATGTCTAAAATAATCAGCTTCGTAACTTTAGTAGAAATTTAGAAAACAGCAGTGTAAAGTCAAAATTTGAATGTTAGTGAATAATTACTTAAAAATTCATCTTTAAATTAAAAATCTAAACAGGGGAATTCTTGTTTTCTAAGTATGTGTAAAAACTTCTCTAGACTCTCTGCTTTCATAATCATTTAAAAAAAGAAGTACTTAATAGGGCTACTTTGGCTTTAATCGGCCATCAAAGACAGCGACGTGAAAATTTTATAAAATTTACCAAATTCCTATCAGATGATAAAAAAAATATCTGGTCTTTTTATAATTTCTAAGGTTCAGATTAATTACAATTTAGCAAAAATTAACTACATGAAACCCATATTTCAATATTTTTCTCGCGGATCACATCGGTTGTAGTGTTGGATGTAACGCAGTACTTACCTGCTAAAAAATTGCCCGAGTGAGAGGTTATGAAAGAGACCGCATTATTGCTATCTCTCTCACTCTCATTGGCGAAATGGATAACTGTAACTGAGGAATAATATTCTTTGTGACAAGGGGATGAGGCGGAGGGTGTAGTCCGAGCGCCTATTGTGTTCTGGCGCCAGTCGTTTGCCTGCTTTTGTTTGCGCCTTACGTACGATACGCTCATTTGTGATTATTTGACGAACTTTGCTTTCTTTACGGACCTTGAGTGCGATTACGATTTGGTTTTGTGTGAATACGGGATTTTGACAAATTTGGCATTCTTAACGGACTTTTCAAGCTCTTCATTTTGTGATGTCTTTTTCATCGCAAGAATATGCTCTTATGCATTACTTTTATGGATATGCAAGAGGAAATGCTTCTGAAGCAGCCAGGTTGTTCCGGCAGCAAGTACAAAATGGAAGTGGACCTCAGCCTGAAACTTGGCCTGATCATCGCATGATTTTAAGAGTACATATCTCTTACATGGAAGGACGCCTACCAGGTAGAAGATCGGGGCGCCCATCTGAAATGAGTGACCCAGATACTGTCCAATCAGTGGTCGAAGAAGTGGTGAGAGATCCATCAGTTAGTGTAAGAACAATAGAACGTCGAATCGGAATTCCGAAATCACAAGCACATCGAATACTTCATCAAGAGCGTTTTCACCCATATCACATCCAGAAAGTTCAGCAGCTCAAGCCCGCAGACTACCCGAGAAGGGTGGCATTTTGTCAGGAAATGTTACGGAGACAAGCTGAAAACGAAAATTTCTTTAAAAATATTCTATGGACTGATGAATCACATTTTAAGCGATGTGGGGTGTTTAATGCGCATAACTACCATTCGTGGAGTATTGAAAATCCACACCTCACAAGGGAATCTAATTTCCAAGAACAATTTAGTATCAATTTGTGGTCAGGCATCCTAAACGGACAGCTGATTGGTCCGTTCGAACTACCGGACCGACTGAACAGCGAGGCCTACTTGCAATTTCTACGACGTGATCTCGGCGCCTTATTAGAAGATGTAGACCTATTAACGCGGAGAAATAAGATTTTTCAAAACGACGGCGCTCCATGCCATTTTGCTAGAAATGTTAGACAACATTTGTCTGAAACATTTCCAGGCAGATGGATCGGTCGTGGAGGGCCCATTGCGTGGCCGCCACGGTCCCCCGACTTGAACCCCCTAGATTTTTTGTCTGGGGATACTACAAGGAATTAGTATACGCCAAGGACATTACAAACGTCACAGTGTTAAGAACAAAATTAAGACAAGCGGAAGAAACAATAAAAAACAACAGAATTGCATTTATAAATTTAAAAGAAAACTTTTTTAGACGATGTAGAATATGTATTGAGCACGAAGGTCGTCATTTTGAAAACTTTCTTTAAGCGATCGAATAATAATTACTTTGAAAATAATGTTTTGTTTCATTTATTAAGTTATAATAAACCTTCAAAGGTTATTAAAGATGGCAGCAGGAACAGTTATTTTTGACCTTCAAATAATAAATTTTTAGCTTTTCTACAATCATTTTTGGTTTATTAATAAATAATTGGAATTTAAAAAAAAATTATTCAGAAGTCGAGTTTTATGAAATTTTCACCTTGCTGTCTTTGATGGCCGATTTAAGCCAAAGTAGCCCTATTAAGTACTTCTTTTTTTAAATGATTATGAAAGCAGAGAGTCTAGAGAAGTTTTTACATATACTTAGATTTTTAATTTAAAGATGAATTTTTAAGTAATTATTCACTAACATTCAAATTTTGACTTTACACTACTGTTTTCTAAATTTCCACTAAAGTTACGAAGCTGATTATTTTAGACATAAAAGAAGCACTAAAGATAATTCATTGGCATAAAGAAAAACATTAAAATATGTTCAAATTTTTTTTATTAAAAATTTTTAAGTTCTTTAGATCGAAATTTTCAAATAGTCAGAAAAAAAATTATTACTCTAAAACTACGAATAATCGCGGAACATACATGGTGGTGATTCGGGTACTCCAAGAGGTGCTCTAACTCTGGACTTTCGCTTGACACTATTTTTTGGGACACCATGTATGTATATATATATATATATATATATATTTTAATGTTGATTTCTTTTTAATTTTACACTTCTAAGTTTGTAATTATAAGATAGAAATATATAATATTAGTTATGTCTTAATAATAACTATGTAACAACTATAATAAAGAAATAATTAAGTTAAAATTATTAAGTCTAAACCTAAACACTAAAAACCTTAAAAAATATAAATATAAAGATATTACATAAATATAATCCATTCGGTGTCGAGACCCTTGGTCCGTGGGGTCCTAGCGCAATAGCGCAATATATATATATATATCACAGGGAAAAATGACAAAAACATGTGCCTCTTCCGGGACTTGAATCCAGGGCCGTCAACGCAAATGGCAGGAAGCAATAATAATAATATAACAAGGCGGTACCTTATTTTCTTTTGAATATTATAACGAATAAAAGGGGTTTAAATCCAGTATATATTTTTCATTATAAAAATAGTTTATTATGCCTATACTACACAATCTACGTTGTTACCTAATATAAAAAAAAATCACAGAACATATATAGAGTGTTTCCGGGTACACCCATCTTGAAAATGTTTTTGAACGCAACCTGTATACTTCTATAAATATTACATATCTATGTTTCACTTATGTATGTCCATCAGTTACCCTAGTATCCATAACACAAGCCTTTCAGTGCTTACTATGGGCTAGGCTAATTAATAAATATAAATAAAAAAATGAATATTTCTTACTTTTACACCATTAGCCTAGCACAAAGTAAGCACTGCAAGGCTTGTGTTATGGATACTAGGGTAACGGATAGACATATATATATGATACAAAGATATGTAATATTCATAGAAATATATATAAACACCCATGACTCAGGTACAAATGTTCGTATTCATCATACAAACATCTGCCCCTTTCGTTATTCGAACCCAGGACCGTCGGTGCGAAAGGCAGGATCGCTACCGTTACACCAAACGGTGGTCAAAAAATATATAATATTCATAGAAATATATACAAACACCCATGACTCAGGTAAAAATGCTCGTATTCATCATACAAACATCAGCCTTCCGGTGTGATTGTAACAAATATTTATATTATTAATATTTTAGTCTCAACTTTAGTTTTTCTTGTCATAAAATGTGGATTAATAAATGATAATAAAGTGTACTGAGTAGCGAAAACAATTTTTCGGCAAATAAAAACTTATTTAACAAGATTGCTGACATAGATAGGCTTTTATTCACATTTGGCTGAACCTGCAAAAGATCGAGATATCAGCCCTTTCACTCAATGAATAGGAGAACGGGAAAAGGCGAATTCTATCTAGAATCTGTCCCCAACATGAGGGTGCTTCAATGGAGTTGACATACAGACATACAAACCCTTTGAGGGAAAAATGGTATTCAATGCTATAAGTGTATGAATAGTGCAGTGGTTGATAGTAAAATACTTTTTTTTGCATTCACAATGACATATAAAATACGCATCTAAAAACAATCACGTCTCCGAGCCCTCAGGTAGGATTTGATCCCATGACCTCACGTTATCTGGGTGAGTGCTCTGATCGCTGTGCTACCGAGTCGTTGGGAGACGCGTCTAAATTCACAAACGAATTTCAACTTCTACTATGAGCTAGTATCTTTCCATTAATATTGAAGGTTGACTACCTTCAACATAGAAAGTAATATTTCGACAAATATTTAACAATCTGTTGAAATGGAAACAATTATAATAATTAATTTATTTGGTTTAAGCATTCACATAAAACAAAGGATATAAAATACGCCTTTAAAAAATAACCACGTCCCCAATTTGCGTTGACATAATGTATTTATTCCTAATTTGGCATAACGAGTTTCGCATATTTATTTTGCATAATTTTACTTTATCATAATTGATTTTTAGCAGCATATGTACTGTGGCATAGTTATAATTAGGTCTTATATATTTTTGCATAATTATAATTTGCACAATGTTTTTAGACAGAGTGTATAGTCGTCGCATAATAGTATTTTATAATAAAGGTTTGGTTAGGTTAGTTATGTAAAAAGTTATTGATGTGGACACACATAATAGACATTTTATCTTAGGAGTTACTTATTCTGCGTAAGATGATAATGATTATATTAATTATGGTTTGATACCATTATTCCTTTATAAAGTAATGGTTGTGAATTTTTTGCTTAAACATGATAATGCTGATTATTTTTATGACCAAAACAATTATGCTAAATTTGTTATGGATAATAGTATTATGTGTAAATATCATTAGTATGAATTACCATATGCCAAGATATTTTAATGTTTATATTTTTATGCAAATGGATAGTGAACCCCCCAATTCCTCAAGTAGCATTAGAACCCCTGATCTTTCGCTATCCGGGCGAGTGTTTTGACCACTTTTTCGAATCCTACCCAAGGACTTTGAGACGTGGTTGTTTTTTAGAAACATAAATTATATCTTGCTAGCTGACTCGGTCATGCATTGCTGTGGATCAGTTATTATAATTGGCAATAAAAAAAATAGATTTATCATTTAAAAATATCTTATGTCTAAAGTTGCAATAAATGCAGAAAAATAAAAGATAGATACATCAAAAGCATTTGACTAGTTTCGGAGTTAATGTGGTCAAACACTGTGACAGGGAATTTTTATATAAATAGATTTAGCTTAAACAGCAAATATAGAGACAAAAGAACACAATACACGTATTAACGTTTTGACTTTATTCAAACCTCATTCGATTACAAGTATATATATATATATATATATATATATATATATATATCTATATCACAGGGAAAAATGACAAAAACATGTGCCTCTTAAAATTTTCAATTGTAAATGAAAAAAAAAAAATCCATGACATCTGAGTTATTTTAAAAACTTCGCCAGACGCATGTTCTAAATTAATTGTTGCCCCCTTTGTCATCTATAAACTTTTTTCAGAATAAAATATTCATTTTTAGGCAACTCACACATAATTTACATAAAACTTAACATATTCATTTAACTGAAGAAGACGCGCGGCGCGTGCACAGGAACCTGTTCAATGCCCGTCCCTCGCGTCATATTGTCCCCGGCAAATAAGTTGAACATGATTTTGAAATCACGTTACATGCGCAGTAGTGAATAATGTACCTAAATCTGCTACTGCGCATGTCACGTGATTTCGAAATCATGTTCAACTTATTTGCCGGAGACATTACTCCCCTCGCGGCCGCGGAGCTCAGTCGAACTGTTATCTCACGCCAGTGACAATCGGCCTACTCAAAGCAATACCCGTGCCGCGTAAATATTCGCCCGCCACACGTTTTTGTTTCCTTAAAATTCAGTCTGTTAATTCTAATATCAGACATAGATGTATGTAAGTTTAGTACACTACACGTTACAATATTCATAATAAATAAAACAATTACTACAAATTCAATAGTTAAAATTTATTCACAATAAATTCTAGAAGTGTCCCCCTCCAACTTCAATGCATAGTCTACTTGGCAAAACCTTGTGTAAAAAGTTAGGAAGTTTTGTTAAGTAGCACTAATAGTTGTTCGATATCCGAATCGTCAGTTAAATCGTGATTAAGGTTTTCAAATGTTGAATTGTTTAGTCGCGTATGCATAATACGTGGCTGTGAAATTAGAGAAGCGCTGTTATTAGTAACGATCACGCTCAAACCAGTTTCTTGTAAAATATTTGCCCCAATAAGCACGTCTGAGGTCATCTCAAAGTCAGGTAGGATATGGAATAATATTTCTATATAAAATCGTGACCAACTCTTTTACAAAGCTGCAATAAGAAGTACTTTTATTGTCAGGAGAATCTAGCACGCTTTTGAGGTGGAAAGTTTGAGTTACTATGAGCCGTATTTGGTAGTTTAGCACGTATGGATGAAGTAACAGAAATAAATTCACTGAGGTTATAAGTACTTTTACCCGTAGAGATGTGGTCACACCACTCACGCACACCAACATTGCCGTCTGGGTCATAGGAAGGCAGAAACACGTCAGTTATTTTAAACTTGTTACCTGTCTGTTCCAATAGACGCTCGCTCATACTTTGCATTATGATCATCATTTCCATGAAAAATTCGGGTGGAACAATACCGGGCTCAGGCGGTAGTGCCACTGGGTTGACACCAGTGTCCACCGGAAATGGAGAAAGCAGCAGCGTTGTCGGCTCGTTTATGTTGGGCGTCGTTAGCCGCGCCTCGGCATCAGCGCCAGGGTTGTCAGAACCTGAAACACCTTGACTGACAAAAATATGGTAGCTAAAAGATTAGTTTTACTCTAAAAACAAGTTGATTTTTATGGTTAAATTTAAATAACAACAAGGAGACGACTGTTTAAGATAAGAACTTAGCACACTCGAGTGCTTCGCAATAATACAGTATACACTCTTGGACAAAAATGTTGTCCTTATCCTAAGTACACAACAAACACAACACATCAACATCTCTAGGGATATTCTGATTTTCTCAATTTACTCCAATTTGTTTTATGTAACATATAACATGTATTTTAACATTCTTATAAAGCCTTGTTATCAGACTTTACTTAAGAATGAAACAAATTTTGATTTATGGGTAAATAATTTTTTTATCGAAATAAAGACAAAAAGTGAAACAATAGTCAAACTAACAATGAGTGGTTTTTTTAAAGAAAAACATAGAAATAAAGAAAAATTATCAGGTTTTTGCAGTGAAAAATTAGTAATCTGTAAAATCACCCATGATGTTAATGACGGTCCTGCAACGGTTTTTCGTGCTTTCAATGAGGTTATCAATGTCTTGCTGCGGGTTATTGTCCTAGGTCCTGCTAAGATGTAAAAAAAAGTTGCTCTTCGAAAAATTCTTCAAAGCCCTTCTTTGGAGCATGTCCCACACGCGCTCTATGGGATTTTAATCAGGTTTTTACGTGGGCCAGTCTAAAACCTGGTCACCACTCGCTCAGTGTGTTTCCTTCGATGGTTGGGACATGTAGAGAGGATGGACGAAAGAAGATTGACACGACAAATAGAGATAAACGTGCATGAGCAAGTCGGTAAAGGCAGACCAAGGCGAACTTTCAGGGACCAAATATACTTGTAAAAGGCCAGATCAAAAGTACCCTTAACCGATGAGCTTGTTCGAAAAGGCTGATGAGAGTTGAAAAAGTGAGAAATGTATGTCAGGATCATGGAAAGTGGAAATCTGTGATCTTTGCCTATCCCTGCGGGATAAAGGCGTGATTGTATGTATGTATAATAATTATAAAAAAAAATATGTTCATTATCTAGTTTTTAATAATAAAGGTATGTAACTGTACAATAACAAAGGACATAAGCCTCCCCCAAGATAGTCCACAACGACCGGTCGTGCGCTGCCCGCATCTAGGTGCTTCCCGCGATTTTCACCAGATCGTCTGTCAACCGAGTAGGAGGCCTGCCTACCATTCGTCTTCCGGTCTGTGGTCGCCAGTCGAGAACTTTTCTGCTCCAGTGGCCATCAGTTCTACGAGATATGTGTCCCGCCCTTAAGTTTGGCAATTATTCGGGCTATTCGATTACTTTGGTTCTCCTCAGGATCTCCTCATTTTTGATTCGATCACGTACGAAAATTCCCAGCAGAGCACGCTCTATTGCCCTTTGAGTGACCTTGAGCCTTTTTGTGCTATTCAGTATTAAATAGTAAGTTAACACAGGTTATAATCAAAATAAGTGAGTTTAAGATCTGAAACTCTTTTGAAATGCGGCCTTCGAAGGATAAAATTAAGCTGCCATCATCGAAACGTGTTATTTCCAAAGAACGTGGTATTGAGGCAAAAGTGACTAAAATAAGATACAGGATAAAAGCATACACTGGTAGAGTTACAAGAAGTGACAAAGAATATGGAGATATTGCACAATTTTATTGTTGTGGAAAAATATAGATGTATGCCTTTACTTGGGAACGAGGACCAACTCGTTCCCTTTTTCTGTTTCATTGCTTTATCTTACACTGGCGACGAAAAAATTTTAATCGGACCTTGTTATTTGCGTGTTTCATAATGCCTTACGGTAAAATAGAACCGTTCAATTTGTTTTCGGGACAGTAGGATATCTATGTACGCCGTTTAAAACAGTTCATTTTATAAAATGAAATAAAAGACGACCTCAAAGTGTTATGTGCGATTTATGTGCACCTGAAATACCGGAAAACAAAAAGTTCGACGATTTAGTGAGAATTGTGCAAAACTATGTTCAACCACATTGGTCAGATATAGCCGAAAGTCATGTGTTTCGAGACCGAAAACAAAATGCAAATGAGTCTGTGGCAGAATTTCTACAACAATTAAAACATCTGGCTATTAACTGTACTTTTGGAAGTAACTTGGAAGAAAATTTGCGAGATCAGTTCGTGATCAGGCTAGCTAGTTGCGATATTAAATCAAGGTTGTTTACTAAAAAGAAACTGACATATCGTAAGTCGCTGGAGTTGGCTCTGGGTTTAGAAGCTGCGGAGAAGCATGTAGAAAAAGTGAGTGGACGAGTTTAGGAGGAGCGGGATTGGGCAGTCCGGGAAGCGGCGACGGCGGTGCGAGTGGAAGCGGTAGCAGCGGCGGCATCAACAACATCAGTCAGAGTATTGCCGTTGATACTCTTATAGTAATGGGTAGTATGTTTTCTTCTGGATAAGTGCATACACGAGCATTTAGGAACGTTCAGGTTCATTTCGTTTATCTCGCACCATTCGATAAGCCATCATAAATCAGCCTGTAGAAGACTGGCATCGACAGCCGAATCTACAACTTTATAAAATTTTTAATCATCTGCGAACAATATATAATTCGAAATAACAAAACATTTACCTATATCGTTAATAAATATATAAAATAGTAGTGGTGTCAAGTGCGACCCCTGAGGGACACCAGAACCAACCGGGAAAGGATTCGGTGAGTAAACGTTGACCACAACCTTTGATGTTCTGCCCAGCAAATAAGACCAAAGCCAACTCAACAACGATTCTCCGATACCATAGGTGTTAAGCTTGCGAAGTAAGATGTCATGATTTACAAGGTCGAATGCCTTACTAAAATCTGTGTAAATTGCATCCACTGATGAGTATTTATCAAGAATACGGGAAACTTGATATATAAACGAAGTGAGATTAGTAGCTGTAGACCTTCCCTACATAAAACCTAAAAAGAAAAAGGAAATTAAAATGGCTTCCTATTCGGCAGCGTCGAGACCTGCGAATTCTCTCCACTCTTTATTCTATATTTAAAAATCCATTCACACCGCAGTACTTGAAATGTAATTTTCAATATCTGAGAGACTCTCATAACCGTAATCTCCGTTCAGACAGCAAAGAAACACTTGCCATTCCTTCTCACCGTACTGGTTTTGTTTCAAACTCTTTTTCACTTCAGGCTATACGACTCTGGAATATATTACCACCCCATAATCAAAAAGCTCCCAACAAATTTAATTTCAAACGACTGGTTCGCGATCTCCTTTTAAATACTCCGAATCTTTCCACTTAATCTCACTTTTATGTCTAGTAATACTAATATTGGTTTAGTGTATCGATATTTAAGTAGTTTATTATTTTATATATGTTTATTATTTTATATATGTTTATAATTATTTTTATTTTATACAATTTATCGTGACAAATTAACCCTAAAATATTTATATACACATTCACAAAAAGAATATGTCATCCAAAATTCCAATTTGGGGCATGGTACCCAGAACACTGGCAGCATTACCTCGCTGAATTGCTAAACTGATTCTCTGCGCGAAATAGCTGCCAGCCCTCTGATCACCCGAAGAGAGAATTAGTCGATTCGACATATCCTTCATAAACCGCTTCATGTCAGCCGACCACGACCCAAACGTCTCGAAAGCTAACGCCGCAAACTCATAATCTTCAGTTATAGCAGAGTATATGTTTATTATTTTATATATATTTATTAGTTTATATATGTTTATTTTTTATTATACATGATGTCAGTATGTATGTTTATGTAGTCTATAGCATTTTCTATTTACCTTTTCAATGCACCTCCAATACGCTTTCAGTTTCTAACTCTCCGGTTCACTTTTAGAGAATGCCTAATGGCATTAAGTCCGCCATTTGTACATATTTTGTGTGCAACAATGTTTAAATAAATAAATAAAACCATGTTGATGAGAATCAATCAGTTGCTTGATATGCCAGGACAGAATTAGTAACTCCTCGAAAAAAACTTTGCCAAAAACAGGGAGAATTGATTTCAAAAGTTATTCGTAGGTAAAGCTATATGTTCAAAGGGTACAGAAGGTTGAGTGACGATGTAAGGTCGGCTTTTGTTATTGTAAGCAGACGAAAAGTCATCGGCAAATAGATTGCATATATCGAAGCCGTTAGTAGCAGTCATATTGTTGAGGGTCATTTGGGCAGGGTATTGGCTATCATTGTTCCTTTTGTGTTTGACGAAAGTCCAAAATAACTTAGAGTTATTGCGCAAGCTTTGTTCAAGATTTGTAATGTAGTTATTGTAACAGATTGATATAAGACGCTCTGAGCGTTTTCTAAGTAGTTCAAATGATAACTGATTGAGATGATTTTTATTGAATTTGCGGAGTTTATTGCGATATTTGAGTATTTCTTTAAGGAGGTTTATTAATTCACGTGAGAAACGGATTGGGTATTTATGATACCTAGGTTTAGATTTAGGACCATGTTTTTTGATAACGTTGCGTAAGGAATGGTAGAGTGTAAAGACCATTTCGTCGACATTGGGGCAGCTTTTAAGTTCATCTTCCCATGATATTGCGTTAAGATCGTAGATAATCTTATCATAGTCTGCTTTATAAAAACAGAAGTGGTAATTTCCGTTGTGCGATAAATAATTAATAGTATTGAGGGTCAAGGAGAACAGAAGCGGCGGATGTAGAGGGTCAATGGAGACAAGAGAATCGCTACTGACGTTCAGATCTCTCACTAGGCCATTACTTAGAACCAAGTCCAAAATTCTTTCCTTACTATTGGACTTATCATTGTACTGTTTGATGTACTAATGATGAAAATAACCTTTTACTTATATCATTCCGTGACTCAGATTGATTAACAAAGTTCCATTTCATACTGTCTAAGTTGAAGTCACCCACAAAAATAACCCTGCCAGTACAGTTGAGTTCCAGTACCCGATCAGAGTTACTAATGAACTCGCTAAGAATGTGACGTTTTACAGGGGGTGGTAAATATACTCCACATACGAGTAGTTGCTCTGTTTTGCCAGTAACATCGTCGTGATATTTGAGTCTAACCCATAGGTCCTCGCAATTAGATTCGAGGTCATGTAGGCGTATGGATGAAATGCGCTTGGAGACGGCGATGAGAGCACCGCCGCACTATGTGGAGGTGCCTAAGAGAGCTTGGCCATAAATACATTTTGTAAAAATCGGCGCAGGTACTTGTATTATACCTCAAACTATAGCTAAGAAGTTGATCTACTATATTATGTATAAATTATGTATGTAACTAGTACTTTTTTATAGTAAAGAGTATCTAAATACGATGATTGAAAAATTATCACGAAAACATCATAATTTGTATTTTTTTCAGGATGATTTTCTAGTAAGCTAGCAATGAAAATTATACAAGTATTATACCATTTTAGAAAGCTTATAATATATACTTTTTTTTGGTATACACAAATATGCTATATATTTATAAATATATTTACTAGAAATATTTATCTCATGACATATCATTTTTGCGTATCTGAAACTTTCAATTAGAGTTTTGACAGTTTGCGAAATTTGCCGAAGGTCTGTAAATGATGTTATTTGATAGGAAATTTAATATTTTTATACAGAAAGAAAAAAAAAGTTGCAACTTCATTGCACAACATAATGCTATCTATCATAACATGAAATAGTAATAATTTCTTAAAAATACGTGGGCGAATCTATTTGTTTTATTAGTTGATATAGGTTACACTTGTGATATATTATTAATTGCGGTTTATGTTTTGATAATGTATCGAGTATTTCTCACCATTTTTAGTTCGCCTACAAAATAAATTATCAATAAAACACATAGGAAACCGAGTAACCACATAATGATAAAAAGTTTTTATTCCCATACTTTGCACACGTTTCAAATCAGTTATTTAATATAAAATAGAGCATCTGCATACTGAATAATTACATACTGTTTTTCGTTCGTTATTGTCGTTATTAAAAGTGTATCTAACCACCTACTCTCTCGCAATGAGTGAATTCCAATGTACCAGACGCGACCTATGTCTTGTTTTGATTGAAAGAGACGGGAATTATGTTGTTGCTTTAACAAGTTATATACGGAATAATTTTATCAACTTTTCTGAGGCAAATATCGCTAAAATTGTCGCGAGTGTACAAAAAAATCTTATTACGAACTTTCGTCACCGCTACACTAAATCTGGCAAAAATAAAGAAAAATTTTTAAATCAGAATAGCATGTGGTTGAATGCCACATTCACAGTAAATCTGGAAGATCCTACTTGTGAATCTGAACCTTCGACATCGACGTGGAAGCGAGGACGCCCTTCTAAAACCTACGAAGACAGTTCCGATAGAACACAAAGACGAAAAAACAAGGAGTTGCTTGAAACATGTGGCCTTGATTTTATACTGAATTCATATCTTCAAGGATTGAGATCTCAAGGGGAAACGGAAGAAGCATTCATTGTCGAAATTTTACGAGTATTACCCATAGATAAAAAAAGTGAAATACGTCAAAATCTTTTAAATGAACCGGCACATTTAACAGCGTACTCTAAAGATGAAGCTCTCAGTATTTTTATAGAGTTGGACCTTAACATGGCACAGTATGAAAACATGAGAAATTGCTTAATTGCGAAGAACTGCGTATTATTTCCGTCATATAAATCAATTCAGGAAGCTAAAGGAATGTGCTACCCACCAAGATCAAGCATAGAAATTAATAATATTACAGCAAAAATAAAACTGCAAGATCTGCTGGATCACACTATTGCAAGAATTTTGAAAATCAATGGTGTATACAAAGCTGGCAAAAAACATTTAATGCTGTATTCGAAATGGGGCTGTGATGGCTCAAGCGGACAAAGTGAATACAAGCAAGTCTTAACTGAAGAGGATGAGTTAATTTCTGACACAAATTTATTTATATCTTCATTAGTACCTCTGAAACTTGTTGATATTAATACAAATGAAACTTTGTGGGAAAACCCTGTTCCATCATCAGTAAGATTTTGTAGGCCCATTTTAATAGAATTTTCAAAAGAGACACCAGAGAAAACTACAAGTGTAGTTAATGAAATTATAGCTCAAAGAAACGCTCTCACAACAAGCTTAATCAATAAAAATTGTGAAAGTATTGAAATCAAACACACATTATTTTTGACAATGGTTGACGGGAAAGTGGCTCAAGTTTTGTCAGAAACTTCATCAGGTGCTGTATGTACTATTTGTGGTGCAAGACCTACAGAGATGAACAATTTAGAAAAAGTACAAAATAAACCTGTTGACGAAAATTCTTATCAATATGGGCTTTCGACTTTACATTGCTGGATTAGATTTATGGAACTAATTTTACATATATCTTATAATGTAGGCTTTGAAAAATGGTCTGCTACAACGACAGAAAATAAAGATTTGAAAAAACAAAAGAAGACATATGTACAAAGAAGGTTCAGAGAAGAACTTGGTTTAAATATAGATAAACCTAAGCAAGGTTCTGGTAACAGTAATGACGGTAATACAGCTAGACGATTTTTTCAAAATTATCAGTGCACTGCAGAAATTACCGGTGTGGATGAGGAATTGATAAAACGATTTTATGTTTTACTTCAAGTTATGTCTAGCGGAAAAGTAATTAATGCTACGAAATTCGGACAGTATGCTTTCGATACAGCACAACGATATGTTAGTAAATATATGTGGTATTATATGCCATCATCTGTCCATAAAGTCCTAATTCATGGGGAAAGTGTAATTCGGCATTATTCAGTGTTACCTCTTGGACAGCTCTCCGAAGATGCCCAGGAATCAAGGAACAAAGACTATAAACGATTCAGACTTCATCATGCTAGAAAATGCTCTAGAGTAGCTACAAATGAAGACGTTTTACATACACTTTTGTACACTTCAGACCCTTACATAACAAGTTTAAGAAAACCTTCCAATAAAAAGTCTATGGAACTTATAGATGAAGCTGTAGAGCTAGTAGAATAATATAATTCTATGTTATTTTCTTTTTCTTATTATATTTAATTAATAAGAGTAATTTTATGTGTTTATTTTGTATTAATTATAACATAAATGTTATAATTAATACAAAATAAACACATCGGTCACATTGTTTAAAATTAGTCGTAAATTTATGATAATTTTTCAATATTCCTGTTTTGTATTTTTTTACAATTATTAAATATATTTTTATATGCATAGACTGTATATTATTTTAAAGTACGTTTATCGCAGATTACCTAAAAAAAAATCAGCTGTATATCTATAAAAACATGGAAGTTATAGATTTATGACCCGAAACCGACTCGATCTCCACATAGTGCGCCGACTACTTTCCTGCAATGGAATCCGCTAGTTTCTCTATCCCGTCTGTATACAATATATCGATTGTCGAAGAGTTCCGAGTCGAAGACGCTGCTGTTTAACCATGTTTCACTTAAAACAATTACGTCGTAGTTATTACAAACAATGTTATTAAAGAATTCGATGGTTTTAGTTCTCAGACCTCTTACATTCTGATAGTAACATTGTAACATAAAATAACAAAATAGTATGTGGAAAATATAAAATAAATATACAGAATGAACAGAAGTAAATACAATTAATATGGTAGGTAAGGATTCTACTATGTTAACTTATCGAAGATTTGAAAAGACCTTAATAAGAACGAAGTTGGAGTTATCACTTTTACGGACAGATACTTTACCGTCCCTCACAAGCTTATAGTTTAGCTGTTTAACCTTTTGTCGAGCAGCAAAAATTTCGACAATGGAGTAATGGTAAACGCATGGAACGTCCAATTGCGAGGGCTAAACAATTTTCTGGAACTCAGTTAAATGGATTGGTGACCATAAATTCAGGATGTTGACCTCCATGCTTCGGAAGATAAGCCAATATATTAGTTTGATCTGGGTTCGTTAGAAGCCATTAATCCCGCATGGCAAGTTACGTTCTTCTTCTTCTTAAGAAGTTTTCGTTTAAAAGGGAGCGCAGCAGAAGGAGTCACATTGTACAATCCATTAAAATTTGACAAGTTCGTAAAAATACAAATAAATATCAAAAATATCTCGATACTGTTTCAGACAGTGTTCAAGACTGCGACAGAGTGAGTAATTATGAGTATTTCAAATATAAAAAATAAAATTACCTATTTATAACTTCACTTTGGTGCAACGGTAGCGATCTTGTCCGGTTTGAGTCCCAAAAGAGGCAGATCTTTGTGTGATGAATACGAGCATCTTTGTACCTGATTCATGTATATATTCTATTATAGTATTAATAATATAACTTTCATTGCTATTAATATTAATTATTTGTTTATGTATGATATATGTAAGTCTAACCGTTACCCTGATATCCACAACACAAGCCTTACAGTGCTTACTTTGAGCTAGGATCTATATTTATATATTTGAATAAAAACACTTTGACAGGATTAACTGCATGAAGGAGTCGAAACCTCAGGATTGAAAGACAAGATAAAACGCGGAGTAGATCTGGTTAACGTTATATTATTTAAATCGAAATCAACCAGTTAAGTGGTTAACTAACAGAAAATACTAATATAATAATTATATAACTGATTCTTGCATTGCTGGTGAAAGTATTACATTTGAGTTGTAAGTAATAATACAAAGAACATGAAGAGATGACGGAGACGTGGTCCCTTACTATGGACCTAATAAGTGAACGATACGGCAATGAAACAGCGCGGTCGGGAGAAAATCCCATAGAGCACGTGTGAGACATGCTCCAAAGAAGGGCTTTGAAGAACTTTTCTCCGACCATTGTGACCGAAGAGCAATTTTTTTACATCTTAGCAGGACCTGGGACAATATTCCGCAGCAAGACATTGATAACCTCATTGAAAGCATAAAAACAGTTACAGGACCGTCATTAACATCATTGGTGATTTTACAGATTACTAATTTTTCACTGCAAAAACCTGATAATTTGTTCTTTATTTCAATTTTTTTTTTTAAAACCACTCATCGTTAGTTAGACCAATATTTCACTTTTTGTTTTTATTTCGATAAAAAAAATATTTAGCCATAAATCAAAATTTGTTTCATTCTAAAGTATAGTCTGATAAAAAGGCTTTATAAAAATGTAATAATACATGTTATATGTTACATCAAACACATTTGAGTAAATTGAGAAAATCAGAATATCCCTATAGGTGTTGATGTGTGTAAATACATAGGATAAGGACAGCATTTTTGGCCAAGAGTGTACGCTGTATTGTTGCGAAGCACTCGAGATTTTTGAAAAAATTATCTATATGCAGTTATTGGCTCACTTTACCGATACTAAAATTTTTCATAAAAATCAATTCGGTTTTTCTAAAGGTAAAAGTACTACTGATGCTGGAGTTGCACTTATTAAACACATACTTGATGCTTGGGAGGGCAAGCAAGATGTAATTGGCATCTTTTGTGACCTTTCTAAGGCGTTCGATTGCGTTGATTACCGCACGCTATTAAAAAAGTTGGAACATTATGGTGTCTCTGATATGTCAAAAAGCCTAATACAGTCGTATTTGTCAAATAGAATTCATAAAGTTGTCATTAATAAGAGTGAGTCTGCTGGAGCCCCCATAACTATGGGCGTGCCCCAAGGATCAATATTAGGGCCTTTACTTTTTTTGATCTATATTAATGACCTTCCTTACTATGTTAAAAATCTTTGTGAGACAGTACTATTTGCAGATGACACTTCCTTAGTTTTTAAAGTCTCTCGACACGATGATTGCTCTGACGATGTAAATAGTACGCTATCAAAAGTTTTACAATGGTTCACCAGTAACAATTTATCACTAAATTCAAAGAAAACAAAGTGCATACAATTTACGTTACCGAATGTAAGGAGGGTTGACCTACATGTAAAGTTGAATGATGAAGTAGTCGAATTTGTTGAAAAGACAAAATTTCTGGGTATAACATTAGATTCACGACTACAATGGGACCCTCACATTGAGGCCTTGTCAAGTAGACTCAGTTCTGCAGCATATGCTGTAAAAAAAATAAGGCTTTTAACTAATGTTGAAACGGCAAGGTTAATTTATTTTAGTTATTTTCATAGTGTAATGTCTTATGGGTTGTTGTTGTGGGGCTCAGCTGCTAATATTGAAAGCATTTTTGTATTACAGAAAAGAGCTGTCCGTGCAATATACAGCCTTCGGCCTCGGTATTCTCTCAGAGATTTTTTTAAGGAAATTAATATTCTTACTGTGGCGGGACAGTACATTTATGAGAATATAATTTATGTACGAAAACACTACAATACTTTTGTCAAAAATAGCGACGTACATTGCTTTAACACCAGAAATAAGAATAGACTTGCCGTTCCAAGATTTAGACTTCAAAAGACAGGAGGCTCTTTCTTGGGGAAAGGTATAGCACTGTTTAATAAAGTTCCACAAAGTATAGTAGATTTGCCTTATCATAAGTTTAAAATGTATGTTAAAAATAAGCTCATGTCCAAAGGTTATTACAAGGTCAACGACTATTTAATAGATCGCGATGCATGGAAGTAATATGTGTCATTTCAACATGACACTATTTATTACAGGTTGTAACATACAGCATTAGCATTTTTTAATTTTTTAAAACTAATTTATTACTGGTAGATAAGAGTATGACATGCTCTCTTAATACATTTCTTGGGTGGTGGCATGTGGTGCGGATCGTTACGTTCCCTAAGATATGGTTGAGCGAAGCGATGGCTGTATCATGCGTCATGCTCGTGAACGGGTGCTGCCTTGGGAAATGGGTCTGCTCTAACCTTCAGTATTCAGTATTGGCTAAAACTAAACATAAATCTTGTTGTTTTCTTAAATTTGTCGTTTATTCCCTGTATGTTATTGCAATGTTTTGGGATACTTACTTTAAGTAAGTACAGATACTTGTTGACTTTGTTGTAATCAACGAAACAACGAAATAATGATATCATAACACTATTAGTATTGTCATAACAAAATAATTTTGTTTTTTTTTTTTTTGTGGATTGTATATGGTGACGACGTATTATATTGTAAATGTCGTTACTTCTGTTAAAGCTGACGAGTTTCTTGCGCCCATTCTTCTTGTCAGTTAAAAGACGTCCTGAATGGGTGGTAGGAAAAAATGTTGGACGATTCAAAACTACTTATTTTTAAGTGCATTTGAATAAAGTTATTTTCATTTTCATTTTTTCATTTTCAGTCTGCTAACTTCTTATCTTAAACAGTCGTCTCTTTGTTGTTATTTCAATTTAACCAGAAAAATCAACTTGTTTTAAGTGTAAAACTGGACTTGGAACTACAGTCTCTTGATATCCAGGCGAATGTTCTTCAAAGTGAACTACCGAGACCTCGAAGAACCCTTTAAGTTTTTCCAAGGGTTTGTTAAGCTAAATACCAGTGCCATCTTTGGTAGATAATAATTTTGTGGTTTCAGTAAATTGAACCACTTTATTTTCTATCTTTGTATGTTAAAGTAGAAAACGTTAGCGTTAACGTAAATGGCTTATCAACAAGACAGTTTGACTTTTAAAGATTGATATCTGTATTATTGATGATCTACAATTTACTACTAATATTAAGAGGCTTAACGTAGAAAGTTTTTAAACTGTTTATCTGTTTATTTATGATTTCGTAGTTACGATACATATCCAGTGGCTTATATATATGACTGATGTAGCAGTTCTCGATATAAATAGATATCCTAAAATGACGTGTTGCTTTTTATAGGGGACGAGAGCGGGTCAGTAATTTCGTGACTTTTTGAATGAAACACAGGTTTTAGAAAGAAAGTTATTTTATTTTTCAACATTTCTCCAACCCAACGTTTCTCCTATTTTTTATCCCCTCCGAAAAATACGATTTGTCCAGGTCATCAAAATAGATGATTTCGTCGTTGGAGTCAAATCTCTTTTCGCCGAGCCATTTCTCCAAGTTTGGGAAAAAGAAATAGTCACTCGTGGCTAAATCTGGATAATAAGGCGAATGAGGGAGCAATTCATAGGCTGGATTTTTGCCATGGAAACTGCACATGTGTGCATTCTTGCAAAGAACTTTTTTTGGCCAAATCAGTCGTTTTTTTATCATTTCCTCATTGAATCGACCCAATAAGTTAAAATAATATTCGCCATTGATTGTTTTCCCCTTTTGAAGGTAGTCAATGTGGATTACACCGCATACATCCCAAAAACGGTCGTCATGACTTTATTAGCTGACAAACCCACCTTTGCCTTCTTTGGCGCCGATTCACACTGAAACCTACTGTTTTGACTGCTGTTTCGTCCACTTCACGTTTCGTTCACTGTTACGAAACAACGCAAAAAATCGTCCATATTGTGGTTGAACAACGCCAAACATTCCTGCGAAATTGTCACACGGTTGCGTTTGTGTTCGATTATGAGCAAACGCGGAACCCATCTTGCCAAATCAAACCTTTGAGCCAAGTGAGATGCCTATAGCTTCCACAATCTCTATCACTTTCGATATCTGATCGGCTACAACCATATCGTGTTTTTTTTCAATGATTTTGAATGAAGAGACCACAACTGGGCGTCCAGAACATTCGGCATGTTTCGTGTTTGTACGGCTACATCGAAATTCAGTAAACCACTTCTTTACCATGGTGCAGAGGCTTAATATTTATCAAGCTTAGCTGGTTTAGGTGATGGTTTTTTCCGCAAAAATGATGCTTTATGAGCACACGAAATTCACTTTCTCCATTTTTTCTCAAAACGCGCGAAGTATCTATCAACAGCTGCCAAACACAAACTAAATGCAAAGCTTGTTCAAATATTGACAAGAGTCAACTGACGGTTGCCTGTCGAAAGGAGCAGTGTCGCCATTTCAATTAAGAGGCGGGAAATTCAAAAATTCACGAGGGCGTGTATAAATACTAGTAGTAGTAGAATATTTTCAGATTTTGGCCCAGTTTAAAATACATTACAAAAAGTTTATGAATAATAGAAAAAAGCGTACATGTACTTAAGTACGCGTGTTAGAAGTTAACTTTTTTTATTATATTTTTAAATGAGAAATTTTTATTAAGCCTATTCACTTTAACAGCTAAGTTCATGATGTCGCTTCTTCGTTGCATGCTGTTTGCTCAACTTCTATGACATGAAAAAATTTCACTCTCAATGCGCAAACATAAGTATAACTTAAAACTTTTTATCTGGTATTAAAATTCAATAAGGAAAAATCCTTGAAGTCAAAGTACCCAATTTGACAAGGGAAATAAAACTAAAAGACGCATCAGCTGTACATAATGATCCTTAAAATTTTCAGAAAAAGCGATTCTATTAAAATTAATTAGATTTTCAGTTGTCAAAGATCGTTAAATTTTTATAATAGAGATTTTTATAATTATTTTTATTTTTATAAATAGATTTTTGTTTCTCAAATATAGCATATACAAAATAATTATAAAAATATTTGAAATAGGGCAATATGTAAGAAATATAAACCGGTCAAAGGCTGTATATCGTGTCAAATACAGAAATGGTAGTACCATTGTTATTAAAGAAAATATAAACCAGCTAATGAATAGATAAAAACAATAGTTTCAACCAATTTCCGCATGGTTAAACTTCCTTTTAAATATAAGTCTTTATACAATTTACATAATACACAAGTGAAGTCGCGGGTTTCTTATTACTGGTTACCTGATGTGAAGTAGGAAAACTTCTTTTTGATTATTTACAAATATGAGTGTTAAAGGTTATAACAAAAATAATAGTCATTTTGTTGAAGTAATTTGGAACTTAGCTAAACAAAAGAAGCTAGCTCACGAGGAGATTCCATTAAATTCCAGTACTTGACGTGTTTCGAATATGTTTCAAATAACAATTGATAAAACTGTTACAATCTTCTTCACGTTTCTGCACGTCGTTTTGTTTTTGAATTTCGGATGTATAGGATACTCTCGAAAACATGCTTTAATTGTTAAAATATATTCTTTCGGACAAGTGGCTTTTTTAGGTTTTAGTTACTTTTATTTATTGAATAGCAAATTGCACTGGATTACTGTATGGTGGGTAGCTTTTGGTGGGATCCAGTTATGTCTAAATTGCACTATTCTCACATTATTTAGTGGTACTCGTTCGTTTTATCAAACGTTGAAAACTTTCAATGAGATTGATTCGATGTTGGGCACTGACATTGGCTACTATATCAGTATCAAATTAATGTTATTTACGTTTATAACGATAATATATAGAATCGCATTAGACACAATGCTATGTAAATCATACCTAGAATGTGCAACACTTAGTATATACCCTTTCATTGTCTTTAATTTCATTTGCTACAATGTTACTATGGTCATTATTACATTCGTAGTCTACAATGCTTATTGCCGTATAAAAGTAATGAACCATTTGGTTAAAAGCAGTTCTCAACAAGCATTTGAGTTTTTGAATGTGTACAAGTGTATTGTTGATATCACAGAGAAAAGCAAGAAAACTTTTGAATGTTTGGTTAGTATCAGTTGATAAACTAAACAATAATAACAAACTGGTCAAAAATACTCTCGTTTCTTTTTTAATATGATTTGATATTATTGGTTAATTATTCTATCAACAAGATAGACAAAAGAACACAATAAGAATAATTAAAACAAGGCACGACAAAAAAGAATGTAGTTGCCATTGCTGGAGAACTTTAAAGCGGAGTCCTGAGCAAACTCGGTCTGCCGTTACAGATCTAGGTCTTTAGAGAATTGATAAAAAAATTCATGCGAGCTCTAAGCTCTCAGTATTACACTAATCTTAGATCCTGGCTGTCTCAGCAATTATGTTATTGATATTCTGATTTGAAGGGAGTCTAATGTTCTTGTAGTAGATACATACTATGACACTGTTAAACTTATAAAGATGAGCCTACATGTAAAACCATTTCTAGGCTGACTACTGGCACCAAATTAGAAAGAGCACGTATGCAAGATGATCGTTAACTATATGTTCAACAGTATAGTTATCAGGTCATTGCACGGGTTGCATATTATTGTTTAAATTTCTTGCTTTGCAAAGAATAACGAATATGTATCCTTGAACTGTTGGTTGGTTTTTGGGTTCCTTTACTCAATAGGTTCCTTGTTGACTTTGTTAAGTTTTGCCATGTCTGTTTGTTAGTCTATATGTCTATCTGCGTCGTAGCTCATATAACTCAGTCGTAGCGTCGGGCATACATATCATTCAAGCCAGTAAAATTCTTAAAATAAAATTCTGAAAAAAATTGTAGGTAATTAGGATTTACAAGTTTACGAGTAAAAAGTTAATCAACTGATAAAATGTACTTGAAGACTTAAATAGGAAAATTTGTACTAAATTAATACCTATGTTAATATTATTATGACATTATAATTTCATTACTCTGTGATAGTATCAAACAAGAACAAGCATATTGGGTCTGGGAACTTCGGAACCCAGTACTCGTACTTGGCCGGTATTAAGCCTTTGCTAACTTATCGATCTGGTGTGTTTTAGTATTTCGTTACCGCATTTTACAAAGTACTCGATACATTAATTTTAATAAATATGGATTTGTACCTCATTACTCTAAACCGAGAGTTGGTAAGTTCCTTCTTTTTTAAGGACTTAGAAGTAAGTATTAGTACCTATAAGAAGATAGCATTAGAAAGGCCATGAAGATATAGAGACACTTCGTCTTTCTGTGCGAGATTCCACCACTCTCACTGCTGACTTTAACAGCAAACGTGATAAGGAGAGTTGACAATTTTTTAATAAACTGTTATCAAAATTTATAATAAACTGCCAAAAGACCTGGAAGCAGGAACAAATGTTTATGAATCCATAAAGTCTTTGAAAAATGTTATTAATTACAAAAAGTAAGCAGCAGAACTACACAGCCTTGTTCCGCCGCACCGTTTAGATTTTTTCATCGCAGACTTATTAAAAAGCGCCACCATTATATAGTTGATATACCAAAGAGTAGCATTAAGCGTTTTATTTCCAATTTTGTGATCCGTACCGCTAAAGAGTGGAACTCCTTGCCTAAGTCTGTGTTTCCTACCACATACAATTTTTATTTTTTTTCATTCAAGATGGGTTCGCTCTTAATCCCAATCAAGCCCGAGGACTAAAACAGAATCCACAATGGAACGAGCTAACCCAGAAGGTGCCTTTTCATCCTGGCTCTGAAAATGGACGGGTTATAAGTTCTCGGAAATACAGATGCAGGGAGGGAGTTCCACTCTTTTGCTGTGCGCATTATGAAGGATGTTGAGATGATGTTCGACAGATAGAAATAGCAGGGTGGTAGCCCGCAGTACGTCTGTATATCCGATGGAAAAAAGGAGACGGCTGTATGAGCAAATGTAGCTCTTGAGCACACTCTCCAAAGTACAGTTTATAGAAGACCGACAGACAGGCAACTTTGCTGCGATGAGCTAAGGTGTGTAGCTTGCTCTTCACCAATTTGCTGTCACTGATGAGCCTCTCAGCTCTGCGATGAATCGTGTCCAGTTCAGCAAGTTGGTATTTTGCTGAGCCATCCCAAAGATGGCTGCGATATTCCATACAAGATCGGACTTGAGCTTGAGAAATTTCGCTTGAGCTTATTTAGAACGCCAAGTTTTTAGCTGCAATTTGAGCCTTGGATTCGATGTTGGTGCCGAAGTTGAGGTCTAACGACAACTCCATGCCAAGAAGCTTTGGGCTGTCGGTCACAGGTACAGATGCACCACTGAAAGTAGAAGTGAGGTGGAAGAAACTTCTTTGTGCCATGAAAAGACACGCTGTGTTTTAGAGGCGTTGAAATTAGGAGGATGGAGGTTACTGTCACCCCACTGGTAAACGTGGCTTAATCTCTAGTTTGTTCGCTCAACCATGACCTCTCTCATCAACACCATGTCGTCACCGCTGGCTTTTGCGCTGGACAGGCATCTCTCTACAATAGTACTGTCGTCAGTATACCCAACAATTCCTGGTATTAACAGATCATTGATGTGCAGCAGGAAAAGCGTCGCAGAAAGAACAGACCCCTGAGGAACTCCGGCATCAATAGCCACTGTCAGAGGAGTAGCCATCGACAACTGCTCTGATCGAACGTTCAGTCAGGAAATCGGCTATCCAGCTGCAATAGTCAGCGGGAATACCATACGCAGGAAACTTGCGCAGCAGACTTGCGTGCCAGACGCTGTCAAAAGCCTTCGATATGTCAAGTGACACGGCAAGCCTTCGCCGTACATCTCGAGGGTCTCGCCCCAGCAATGCGCCACATAAACTAGAAGACCCCTAGTTGAGAGTCCTCGGCAAAAGCCATATTGACGATCACTGAGGAGATCATTGTCTTCTAGGTATGAGAGCAACTTGCTGTTCAGCATTCTTTCCATAACCTTACAGAGTATGGAAGTTATGGCGATCGGAGGAGACAACTCAGGCGCACAGTACCACAGTACTCTTGCTGGTAAGCCATCAGGACCACAAGCCTTATTCACGTCCAGTAAGACTCTACGAACCTGCTTATTGTGACTTGAAGAATCACAGCCAGGTATGTTTGGTGGTTGTTGAGAGCCGGTGTCTAAACAGGAATTGCTCGCAAACAGAGAGGCAAATAAACTTGGTTTCTCAGTTGCAGAATGAGTCAGTGACCCGCTAGATTTCAGCAAAGGCGGAAGCATAGGACGGCGGAAATTAGCTTCGACTGGCTTCGAAAGTGACCAGAACTGTTTATTTCTATTCGGTTTGGAAAACATTTTCATGCTTATTCGGCTGATGTGGTCGAATCTCGCCTTTAGTAAGACCCTTTTGCATGACTTGGCGGCCGAATTATAGGCTCTCTTCTTCACTCAGATTCTCCGTGCACGGTTCTGCGATCACGGATTTGCACCTAGGCTTGGTAAGCAGACTGTTTTCGAGCCGTAGCACGAACACAGGTCGCATTATACCAAGGTCGGGACTTATAACCGAGCGGGTTTTCGGAGAATGGAATAAAATACTCCATTTCCTGCCGAATTACATCCGCGATTGCATCAGCGGTGCACAAAGGGTCGCTCGAAGAGAAGCAAGTTTGCCGCCAGGGATAAGAAGCAAAGAAAATATGTATCTCGCCCAATCTGCTGACTCGTGAAGCCGTACCAGCCAGCCCCTCGAGCTATCATCCGGAAGAGAGATTACTCAGATCTAGATAGATATCAAAAAGTCCCATAATTGATTCATAATGAGATATAATTCTGTCTAATATGATCTAAATTTTTTCCTGGGATTATAAAATACAAAACTCAACCCAAATGACTATGGCAGGCCAATGGGAAAAACTCTAGCCCGGATAGCGAGAGGCTGTGGGTTCGAGTTGTATGACAAGTTGAATTTTAAAATTCCTTTGATATAAGTTGAGCCTTTAGTAAATATAAATTATTATATTTTTAGTAATTTAAACATTTTACTATACAATCTGGAGGACCTGGGCTATTCAAGACCTAACACAATAAGACTTTTGAGGTTATGCGTTTTAAATTTGAATAAGTTTTATAAGCATATGCCTAATAAGTTCAAATGTTTCCTTTTTTTCAGAGCTTAGCACATGAGCTGAATTTTTTAAATAATATATTCAATTTCATTTTCCTCTCTTCTCCTGCAATTGCTTGTGGCTTCTTAAGACATGAAACTGAAAAATTACAAATTCTCATACACAATCAGTTGCTACAAGAGAAAGGTTAGTATTTATTATTGCGTATTATTTTTATAAGTAGTGATTGTTATGTTTGTTTTTTACATAATTGTGATAAAGACAGTAATAATAATAATAATTATAATTCTTACATTCACACCAACCCTAGCCCAAAGTAAGCAATTTAAAGCGTGTATTATGTATAGGTACTAGAGTAATGGATAGCCTTACTTATTAGCAACATAGATGTTTAATATTTATAGAATAGATATAAATACCCATGATTCAGGTACAAATGATCGTCATCACGCAAACATCTGCCCCTTCCGGGACCTGATATGGCAGGATAGCTACCGTTCCATCAAACGGTAGAAAATCTTGCATAAAACTATTTCACCAACATAAATATACATAGTGTAGATATTGTGTACAAATCTATTCGTACGTCTTAGATGTATTATATTTTCATTTTTCCACGTCATAAACACATAAAAGCTCTTAATATAGGATTTTTGTACATTTGGTATTGTTGCTACCGATTTGTTTTAGTAGCCATAGTCAACCCTTTTATTGGTTTATAAACTCCTTGGTTCTTTCTTTTTGCTTTTTAACAAAAAATTGTTTTTGAAGTAGATATTTTTTCTGATATGCAGCTTTATACCACTAATGTACGTTTCCAGATGAAGAGTGTCAAGATAGATTGTATATATTCGCGGAATACGTGGCTGCACGACCGATGCATATCAAGCTAATGAGGATAATAAATATGGACTGTTCGCTGCCGTTGTATATCCTCGATTTCTGGATCACCTACCAGATCGTAATTGTGCAGTTCACACATTTTTTGTAAAGTATTTTAAATTAACTTACTACTCAAGATCTTCGCCTATTCAAGGAAATAGTCTGCACCATATCTCTAATAATACTTTTTATTTAAATAAAACACTTCTCACCATTACTGATGTGTTTATTTTGAATTATTTTATGTTTAAATATCTTAACCTAAAAATCAAACAGTTAATTTACAAAATATGGGAACAAATATTCAGATCTTATAGCTATAAAATAGAGAAATCATATCTGACCAATGATGGTGTGCAAATATTTAAAATGTTTAAGTGTTATTAAAAGTTCCCTAGAAATCAACAAATATAATATGTACAAATGACATGAAATCGAATTAAAATATATAATAGTTTTAATGACCGCAATGAAAACACATACAATTCACATAATAATATCAATAAAAAATTATGAATTGGAATTACAACTATAACAATGTCAGATTAAAATAATACAATCTATGTAATCATGATGTGAATTTCTATGATTTATCGATCTTAATGAGTACTATTTCACATACAATTCCTTTTGATCTAAAATTTCAGTTACTATTGACTGTTTGGTTGGACCTACAATTCCTATAGCATTTCAGAAATATTCTTCTTATTAAAGCTAAGGTTACGAATGGAAGTACTAAATAGAAAAACGATAGACCTAATTGGTTAATCTTTTGCTTTTTCCAAGAGATAAGTTTTAGAGAAGGCTATTAGTATTATAAAATTAATAACAGAAACAAATAAAACAATTATAAGCTAACCTGATCTCTAAGCTCCAACTATTCTGTATGAATAGACTACGCGAGAAGCATAGTTAAGGAATATCTGAAACACATACGGCACGGTAGAGACCTAACTTTTTAGTTGATCTTCAATGGACCTAGTTCTTTCAGCGTTTCTGTTCTGTAGGTAAACCTCCAACGTGCACAAAAAAGTTATATTCAAGATTAGAAGAAATCTACAATCTAAACAATCAAGAAGTCAAAAAAAGGAGCCAGCTAATTTAAAATTGGAAATTCACGGTTGCGTAATCTGTAACCCAGGGCAATTTCGATCATGTATGAAGTACTGTTCTCATCTCGGGACGATTCTACCCATACCAACTCCAGATGCTTCAATTCATTGTGTAAGCTATGCTAGCAATTGTTCAGTAATTATTATTATCAAAACAAAATTATAAATATGAGTAATATTATTAAACGAGTATCATGGTGTTTAAAAGTCACTAAACAATCACGTGTAATTCGCCGATTGCTGTGATTGGTCGCGCGCTGTGATTGGTTATTTGTCAAAGTAGGGGTTTTGCTCCCTACCAATGGATGGTATAAAAGATTTGTCTTGATGTCAATTGAGGCATTAAACTTCGGTTTGTGGACGAGAAATAACCTCTTACTGTTATTCTGCTGGTTCGATTTTGTACGTGCCTACAAATGCGAGGAGGGCGAAGAAACTCATCGGCAATGACCATCTTTTTTATAATAAGCTCAAAAGCTTTTAGCATAGACGGAAGGTAGCTAGCCTATCCTACTACTACTATATCTACAGCCTTGTTTCGCTGTCTCCATTTTTTCATTGGACAACCAAACATATTAATAAGCGCCACCGCTTTATGGTTGATATACCAAAGAATCGCACTAAAGGTTTTGGTTTCAATTTGTGATCCGTACCGCTAAAGAGTGAAATTCTTTGCCTGAGTCTGTGTTATGTGATAAATACAATTTAGGGTTCTTAAGTTCACGAATGAGTGTCTTCTAGGCAGGCGCTTCATAGCCTAGATCGCATCGTCGCTTACCATCAGGCGAGATAGTGGTCAAGGGCCTACCTATTAACTGTAAATAATAATAATAATAAATTAATGTTTCTTACACTCACACCAATTACCCTAGCCCAAAGTAAGTACTGTAAGGCTTGTGTTGTGGATACTAGGGCAACGGATAGACGTATGATGCATAGATATGTAATATCCATAGAAATATATATAAACACCCATGATTCAAGTACAAATGCTCGTATTCATCATACAAACATCTGCCCCTTCCGGGATTTGAACCCAGAACCGTCGGCACGAAAGGCAGGATTGCTTCCGTTGCACCTAAAGGTCGTCAGAAAAAAAAAACCTAAAATAAAATTTTAATACAAGACATGATGGATACAAATTGTTGTATTCATCACACAAACATCTGCCCCTCCCGGAATCGTCCAGGTCCGTCGATGCGAAAGGCAGTACTGCTACCGTTGCACCAAACGGCTATCAAATAAATTATTGTACTCGTACTATTAAGTCGCTTAAAAGTAAGTGGAAATATTTGAATCTACAGTTTCATTCAGAATACCGAGACAAACACACATTAATTTGAAATTAGTCACTTATAAATCCGCGCTAGGCTAGCTTCGGCTATAAATTCATCGGTCGAGGTTCGACGTTAATGCCCATAGACAAGAGCGGGTGTGCAATAATTCGATAGAATAGCTGTGTTTAAATTTTTTTTTAAATCATCGCTATTTATATTGAATTAACTGGATAACAGAGGTGTGATATTTAATAATATTCCATCATATATTTTTTTATTATGCAGCATTTGCCGAGTTTGTTGCGGCTTCTTCTCGGTGCAAGATTTCCCGAAATAGGACTTACGAAGCCATGTCGTAGCTTTGACGTTCAATACACGCATTGTAAATGCTTCTATTGAATAAAAATTAATTTATCTTTTTATCTTATCTTCTATATTATTTATTTCTATATCACGCAATTCAATTGGGTTCATTGGCCAATAGTGGAGTTTGAAACGGAGCTCTTCGAATATGCTTCAAAATTCGGGCAGAAAATAACATATCAAATGACAAGTGCCTCATTAATGGCCGACGCTAACAATTTTGATATTTAACTTTGATATATTTTCTGTATTGGTAATACTTGATGAAATAGAAAAATATGATGTAGCAGGAGGAATTAGAGTTTAAAGTTGTCTGGGCGCGTGAGAACACCGGCGTTCTATTGAGCCTTGACTAAACTTTCAGTAAAAACTGAGACCCCGGCGGTCTTAATCGCCTGAGCTGGCTAATTATAGTTTGGTCTAATTAATAAGGATTTATAAATTTAAGTAACCCTAGTAGCTATAACACAAGCCTTACAGCCAAACTCTAGGCTAGGCTAATAAGTGTAAATGTAAGAAATATTATGAATACTACCATTATTAAACTCTAAGCGCCTGTGATCCATAGACCTCCCGTGTAGAAGTTTTGGCCAAATGCCCTAAATAGCATGATTTTTACACTAAACGAACAACATGCAAAACTATGAATCAAAATATTCTTAGAAACAGCCAGTGCCCAGCGTTCACGCCAATGTCCAGGTCATCTTTAAGATTTTCATTCACATTATAAGCCAGATATTTGAATTGTGTTACACGTTTTAAAGGTGACTTATTAAAAAAAATATGAAGCATGGGTCGATCGCTTAAATAAGTGTTCGCCCGCGCGGAATAGGGCCACGGGGTTTTTGTCGCCGTACCCCCGCGTCCCTATAGCGTGCGGGCAAAGTCTGATTGAAGCGGTTGACCACTACCTGTTTTAGAATTTTGATTGCATTATGTATTGACTTTTTTATTATACACAACATCATAATTCATAGCATAAGTTTCACGTATTTTTATCATCTTTCTTTGATTATATATGGTGATGATATATTATTTTCTAAATGTCGTTTCTGTTAAAATAGTCAGTGAACACCCTGGATGAGTTTTGAGTGTAAAAAGATTAAGAATGATTTGAAACAATTAAATGCATTAAAATAAAGTTTACTTTTTGAAACGGAGAAATACACAATTGTCTATCATAAATAAATACAGATGGTACAGGATATTATAAAAATAATTTTGTTTCTGATATGACTGCTCTGGTCGTTGTTAAGACTATGGTTAATGAAAGTACAGCAGTCGGTATTAATAAAGAGTTTAAAACGGACGTTGAAATATCGACAAACAATTTGTACGATTGCATGTAGATTTATATCGCATACTCTAATTGTGCGCAATAACATAATGGAATGGTGAATATTTATGAAGCAAATAATACCTTAAGTAATAGGTATCGAAAGTAATATAATTTTGTCACTTTGAAATGCTCAAATGTAAAAAGGTTTTTTTTATTACTGTTTTATACTTGACACACACACATACATACATGCACGCATGCACGCACGCATACATGCACGCACGCACACATGCACGCACGTACACACGCATACACAAATGATACACACAATAGAATCACAAATGATTTGAAGCTACAGTTGAAGGATGGACGAAAATCGAAATCGTAATAATTCTTAACTAGCTTTTACCCGCATCTTCGCTCGCGTTAATCTAGACTAATAGAAATCGACGATTAAAAGTTATATTTTATACATTTTTCTTAATGATAGGTACTTTTTGTACCCCTGACAAAGTGTATGCAAAATTTTATGATGATCGGTTGAGTAGTTAAAGTGCGAAAGTGTTTAAATGTTGTCCGGTATCTGAGCTTTGTTGTCGTTATTGTTTCCATGATCATCTTTATCATCCAAGTTAAAACAAAAAAGGCAAAAGGAAACGATGTAATGAAGGGTTTTGCCACAATCTCCATGCTTGGTAGGCGAGTTTCAGATCGCAGTAAAAGGCCAAAATTCGGAAAACGTTACTGTCCTGACACAGGAATTTTCGTAAAATATCGTCCATAGAGAGGGTAGTCGCATGAAACGTCGATACACTTAGTAGGAACCCGTTGCCATCTGGGGAAAAGACCGAGACTGAACTGATAATGTCTATTACAGAAGCGGATTGGCTATTATCAGTTCAACTCGAAGACTCAAAGTTGGTAAAGATTAGGGACCTTTTAGAGTCAAGTGAGGCATACAAACATAAAAATGTGTAAAAGGAAACAAAGTATATAGGCGAACGAATCAAGGTCGTCGTTGGGTAGTTCCCAAGGCTTGCATTTGGCAAACTATTCAATACAACTACGACGATCTCGGCCATTTTTCGGTTGATAAAACTGTGGAAAGAAAAGCGTATCACTATTGGTTTCCTCGCATACGACGTGTAGTAAAAAATATTTAAAAAAAACTGTATCAACTGTGTTTACTATAAAAAAGGTTGTCCAAAAGAAGGTGAACTTTACCCATTGCCGAAATATGCACAACCTTTCCATACCTTACATTTAGATCACCTGGGACCTTTCATCGAAACCCAAAATAATAATAAGTACTTGTTAGTTGTCGTAGCATTCACCAAATTTGTATTCATATCCGCTGTACCGAATACAGACGCAAGTAATGGTATTAGTGAGCTTGAAAATATATTTAAAATATTCGGCAACTCCCGAAGGCTAATAACGGATGCAAGGTCAGCATTTACATTGAAGTTATTTAGAGAAAATTGCATTAATAGAAATATCCGGTTGCACACTGTTGCAACGGGTATGCCAAGATCAAACGGACAAGCCGAAAGGTTTAATAAGACTATTCTAGATGCCATGAAAACTATGGGTGCTGATTTAGATGAGGATGCATGGGATAAATGTATTACATTACTACAACAAGCAATTAATAGTACCTTTCATAAGACCATTATGGCAGTCCCATGTGAGTTTGTGAATTCATACTTACAACGAAAGTTTAGTGCCTGAGCTTGAGCTTGATAACCAATACACTGTAGATGTCACTAGTTTACGAGAAAGTGTATCAAAAAATATTCAGCAGAACGCAAGATCACAGAAAGAAAGATTTGATCGTGGTCGCATCAAAGCAACAAAATATAAGGAAGGAGAACTAGTTTTAATAAAAATGCAAACCCAAACAAATGACGGACAAAGCAAAAGTTACTATCAACTTATGAAGGTCCATTCCAAATAAAAAAGACCTCGGACAAGACAGATATGAAGTCCAAGATATGAAGAGAAGCCAACGGTCCAGTAAAACCTATAAAAGAATTGCTGCAGCGAAAAACATGAAACCGTGGATTAAAATTGATAATTGGAAGGCTGATGAATAAAATAAGGAAATAAAAGGCGTGTTGGCAAGGTAAAAGTTATTTATTAGATTAATAATATGGTCATTAAATATTGCTTTTAATTATGGTATATATTATAACAATATAAAAGTTTGATGTGTTAAATATGTATTGGATACCCAACATTAAAAATACTTCATTGATAAGAGGAATGAGCTGACACAGTGCCTTCCTAAGACTAAACGAGTAAGCTGGAACAGGCATTCTTCAAGAAAAAGGGATTGTTAAATAATCACCACAGGAGGGTTATCTAAGACTAAAGACAACAATCCAAGCCTGGGTTTCCAATAAACCACTGAGGTAATCTATAACAGTTTTCTAAGGATTGTCTAAGACTAAAGGTTCCCTGGGAGGCTGTAAAGATTATAAGATAGAATCAATTAGTCATGCCGAGTCTGGCCGAGGTATGCAGCCTTCACTGCCTACCTACAATGTGATTGGCAGTTACTGCAGATTTGTGTCGGGCGTGCGGAGCGTGCCTGAGAACATGCACGGTACAGGAAGGCCGTGTTGGCAACACTCGTGATGTCCTGAACGGGCGTAAGAGGGGCGGCCGCCATGGCATATATACCTCCTAAGACCCCGCATATAAAATAAACGACAAAATAAAATAAATTTATCACAACTAGCTTTGTAATACTGTACGCCCCTGTACAATTTTTTGTACATATTCTATAAGACGACCGTTTGGTGCAACGGTAGCGATCCTGCCTTTCGCACCGACGGTCCTGGGTTCGAATCCCGGAAGGGGCAGATGTTAGTATGATGAATACGAGCATTTGTACCTGAGTCATGGATGTTTTTATATATTTCTATGAATATTACTTATTTATGTATGATATATGTATGTCTATCCGTTACCCTAGTATCCATAACACAAGCCTTAAAAGTGCTTACTTTGGGCTAGGTTAATTGGTGTGAATGTAGGAAATATTTATTTATTTATTATTTATAAGCTTTCTTATTTTAATTCTCTGGGTCTGACAGTAATAAATTAATTTATGCATAATTTTGTACGGTGGGTTTTTCCGACCATCTTTTTATTTCAAGTCTGGGTCTTACGAGCATATATATCTGACTAATCTGTGATGGAGGACACTTTTTTTACTTCGCTCGTGGACGACACGTCTATGTTTTTCCGGTTTTACGCTGTACGCCAGCGTAGTCTTATCAATGAGAGGAACATCCTTTCGCTGTTTCATCTTAATCAATTGTCCAACATTTTTATAAATGTTTGGACAATCGATAAAGATGAAACAGCCATTTAATTTTTAACTTTTATATATTTTTTGCATTTTTTAAATGCTATCTTATAAAATAAATTATTTTAATAGAAAATACTAGAAAAAAATCAACTCGGCTCGCAAGCAAATTCTCAGGCGGGAATCAAACCCACAACTTAAGGTTAACATGAGTCATACTTTTTTTAAGCCTTTCTTTCATCCATTGCTTTCTTTCTTGTTTTTTGGTGAGTATAAGGCAACAAACAGTAGCCGCAGTAAGAGTTAATGTTTCTTCTTCGGAATCAGAATTCATTTTTTTTCGACACAATAAGTTAATACTCCTCCCAACAGCCCGGCCGATCGAAAACTGAAGAACTGGAGTGACGCCAGTGAATGGGGAAATCTAGTTGGCCTAAACCATTTGGAGTGGGGCGCCACAATTTTACGTCTAGACTGACGCGAAAAACTGATCGTCAATGCCCAGCTTAATATGGATGAGTTAATAAACCTAGGCATTGAGTTTAACATTAAGGATGTAATGAAACCATAACACTACTATTATTATAATAACAGATTTTTTTTGTGGATTATGTATGGTGATGGCGTATAATATAGTAAATGTCGTTATTTCTGTTAAAGCTGACAAGATTCTTGCGTACATTCTTCTTGTCAGCTTAAAGACGTCCTGAATGGGTGGTAGGTAAAAATATTGGACGATTCAAAACAACTTACTTTTAAATGCATTTGAATAAAGTTATTTTAATTTTTTTCATATCAAACTTTTTACAAAGTGGTTCACAGCTTTTAAGTGTCCAAGCATTATCCAACATCCGAATAACATATCCTTTGTACCTTAGTTTCTTATTATGCCTATCTTTGTATGATAAAATACAAAACGTTAAGGTTGATAAATGGCTTATCAACAGGACCGATTGACCTTTAAAGATTGATATCTGTATTATTGATGATCTACATTTTACTAAGTATATTTACAGACTTAATATATATGATTTTAAAACTGTTTATCTGTTTGTTTATGATTTCCTAGTTACGATACATATCCATTGGCGTATTCCTTTTGGAAGGGTATATGTATATAATTAATCTCTTAATATTTTCGGAGTTAAGCTTAGTTAAAGATTCATTTAGGGGAAGATTGCTTAACAATAGAATAAAAGTTTTGTCTGGTATGAAAATTTAATAAGGAAAAGTCCTTGAAGTCAGATTGGTTGGATACTAAAACCAATAGACGCGTCAACATTATATTACGATCCTTAAAAAGTCATTTGGTAAGGTAAATTATTTTATATGCTATAGTTTTTTCAGAAAAAGCGATTCTATTAAAATAAAAAAGATTTTTTATTGATTCAAAGCCTCGAACCAAAGCTTAGGAGATCATTAAATTAAATTTAAACGTTGCATATACAAAATAACTATAAATTTGTTATAGATACGATAATGTTTAAAACGGCCAAAGGCTGTAGCAGGGTATCTAATACAGAAATGGTTGGACCATTACTGAAGAAGAAAATATAATTCTGCTAACAAATAGATTAAAGACTGTATTCTGCTAACAAATAGATTAAAGACTGTATTCTGCTAACAATGGATTTGAACCAGGCTATTCTTGGATTGAGACAGTTATTATCTGCGTGGTTACATTTTCTTTTAAATATAAGTTTTTTGACAATTTACAGAATACACAAGTGAAGTCGCGGGTTTCTGAATGTTGTTTACCTGGTGTGAACTAGGTTTCCTGCTTCTTTTTGATCAATTACGAATATGAGTGTTAAAAGTTATTTTATAACTAGAATACCAGTCAGTTTGTTGACGTAATTTGGGATATACTCTTAGTTCATCAATTAACTCAGAATAAAAGTAGCTAGTTCACGAGTAATTCACGAGATTACATTCCAGTATTTGTCGCGAATCGAATATGTTTAAAATAACAATTGATAAAACTGTTACAATCTTCTTCACGTTTCTGCACGTCGTTTTGTTTTTGAATTTCGGATGTATAGGATACTCTCACAAACATGCTTCAGTTGTTAAAATATGTTCCTTCGGACAAGTGGCTTGTTTGGTTTTTATTTATGTTTATTTATTGAATACCATATTGAATTGTGTTGCCGTATCGTAGATAGCTGTTGGTGGGATCCAGTTATGTCTAAATTGCACTATTCTAACATTATTTAGTAGTACTCGTTCGTTTTATCAAACGTTGAAAACTTTCAATGAGATTGATTCGATGTTGGGCAGTGACGTTGGTTACCATATCAGTATCAAATTAATGTTATTTACATTTCTATCGATTGTATATAGAATCACATTAGACACGATACAATGTAAATACTACATACCATGTGCAACATTTATTATATACCCTTTGGTTGCCTTTAATGTGGTTTGTTTCTATGTTACTATGATCATGGGCACGTTTGTATTCTACAGTGCTTATTACCGTATAAAAGTAATTAATGATTTTGTTAAAAGCAGTTCTCAACAGGTATTTGAATTGTTGAATGTGTACAAGCGTATTGTTGATATCACAGAAAAAAGCAATAAAACTTTTGAATTATTGGTTAGTATCAGTTGATAAATTAAACAATTATAACGAGATACAGTCTGCAGAAGAATTGCACAACCTTGTCACGCCGTACCGAATTTTTCATCGGACAATAAGACTTACAAATAGGCGTAACCATAATATGGTTGATATACCAAAGAGTCATACTAAGCGTTATGTTTCCAATTTTGTGATACGTACCGCTATAGAGTGGAACTCTTTGTCTGAATTTGTGATTTCTGACAAACAATTTAGGAGTCTTAAGTCACAAGTAAATAGGTATCTTCTAGGCAAGCGTGACATATCCTTGATCGCATACACCCTTACCATCAGGCAAAATAGTGTTTAATGCGCCTGCTTTATTAGTATAAAAGAACTATAAAAAAACTAAAAATATTTATGTCAAATATTTGGACAAAGATGTGGGTTGATATTTCCTTAATGCGTTTCATCTTATACATAGAGATTTTGAAACAATATTTCCTTCCTTGGCCGCATATTGGGGCGGGCATCTACGGTACCCTGCACCATGCGACACACTCTTGGCCAGATATAACCTTTGCTAACTTATCGCTTTGGTGTGTTTTAGTATTTTGTTACCGCAGTTTACAAAATGATTGACATATTAATTTTAACATGTTTGGAGTTGGTACTCATTACTAGAGACCGAGAGTTGGTAAGTTTGTTCTTTATTTAAGGACTTAGAAGTAAGCATTCGTATAAGAAGGCAGTATTAGAAAGGTCATGAATATATAGAGACACTACACCTTTCTGTGAGTGATTCCGCCATTCTTTTTGTTGACTTCAACAGCAAACGTGTCCAGTAGAGTAAACAAATTCATAATAAACTTCCAGAATATCCAAAAGCAAAAACCAATATTAATAAATTGATAAGGTCTTTGAAAAAGTTATTAATGGCGAAAAGTTATTATTGTATCAATGTATACTTTGAGGAAAAAATGTATGAATGTCTGCCCCTCTACTTTATTATATTATTCGACATGCATGTGATAATTAGTAGTTGCATGTTCTGTTTATTCACTAAGTCACATTTAACGCAATTTGTGAATAAGTAAAAAATAAATTCAACCAACCTTAAGAGAAGTTATTTAAAGCGTCTCGTCTCGCATTCATATCCCGATACAATGGGCAAATGTAAGGTTGTCAGGTCTTAAAACAGCAGCTTAAAAAAGCCTTACTAATAACAAAAGCCAATTTATTTATTCGGTCATGTTTAATAATCTTTAGACGAGGTCTTACACGTACGCCAACTAGTCTTATAGAATGACCAAGGCCACATGCTACGCCTTAAACGATTCTATGGCAGCAGTGAAAGAAATGTTTGACAAAAAAGTCATCTCAAGAAGAGGTGACATAAACTGGCCTGCTCGAAGCCCGGCTTTGACTTATCCTATTGGGATACCTCAAAAGTAAAGTCTTTGAGACCAATCCTGAGTCCATAGAAGAATTAAAAGAAAGAAATTTAACTAAACAATCTGGAGGAGTTTGGCTATTCAAGTGGGTTAAGCGTAAAATTTTAATCAATTTTATAATGTTTATAAAATTGACGCCAGATCTCGCTAAAATGTTTTGTTTATTTTCCAGAACTTATTGTTTGCCCTGCATTTAATGAATAATCTATCCAATTTTTTTTTCCTCTCTATTCCTGCAATTGCCTGTGGCTCTTTAACGCATGAAACTGAAAAATTAAAAATTTTCCTACATAATCAGTTGCTACAAGAGAAAGGTTGGTATTTTTTGCGTATAATTTTAGTTAGAAGTAACTGTTTTTTTAATTATGATTAAAGCAGTAGAAAATTGTTACATATCTATGTATTATATACGTATGTCTATCTGTTACCCTGTTTTGATCAGGCTTATCGGCGTGAATGTAAGAAATATTTATTTGTTTATTTATAAACTCGTTGGTTCATTTTTTGCGTTTTAGCAAAACCTAGTTTTTGAAATACTTTTTTATTGATGAGCAGCTCTATACCACTAATTTACGTTTCCAGATGAAGAGTCTCAAGAAAGATTGTATTATTCGCTGAGTATGTAGCCGCACGACCGCTGCGTATCAAATTGATGAGGACATTAAACTTGGACTGTTCGCTGCCGCTGCATATTCTCAATGTTTGCATCACCTACCAGATCATAATTGTGCAGTTCGCACATCTGTTCTAAATGTATTACAAATTAACTGACTACTCAATATCTTCGTCTAATGAAGGAAATGGTCTGCACCAAATCCCTTATAATCTTCACTCTACAGTTCAGTTCAATTTACTTTCCATAACCCTACAGAGTATAGGAAATGATGGCGATCGGTCGGTAGTAGCATGTGTCGCCACTACTTTTCTCTCTTTTCTATATTATTTGCTGTGTTTTATCATTAAAATATTCATGGAGATTGGAATTGTATTTTAATTGGTAATTTTTTATGTCTTTAAAAATATTTTATCACTTTTATTTTCTCATATCTTCTAGTAATCTATTGTACATTCTATGTCGGTTAGAATTATCAGCTTGATATTGAGGCGTTCAGTTGGAATCATTACCTTTTTGTCTCAAAGAATGCTTTAATGGCATATAAATAAATTATTATTTTTCTAACATATTTGCAGATTTCTGATATGTATTATAGAAAGAGCAAAAATTGTGGTCCTTCTTTCGAGATGTTTTGTGTACCCGACTTAACCGAAATGATAAAACAGAATGCCTTTGTAGCGGTCTTTATTGAACACCAATTTACAAGACAAGTGCATATTTCGGGGATGCGAACATTGACGTATTAGAATAGAAACAATGCAAAGTAAGATTCAAGTTGTACTTGTACGTGAATGCGGTTTGCCACCATCCATTTACCCAATATTTACTAAAATCCGAAATTCTTTCGAAAGTTAAACTAAGGTAGAATGGATCAAAATATCCTCAGGAACAGCCAGTGCCCTACGTTCACGCTCAATGTACAGGTCGTCTTTAAGATTTTCATTCAGATACATTTTTAGCCAGATATTTGAATTGTGTTATAAGTTTTAAAAGTGACTGATTTAAAAAAATATGTAGCATGGGTCGATCGCTTAAAAGAGTCTTCGCCCGCGCGGTACAGGGGCACGGGGGTAGGGCGAAAAAGGGGATCGAGTGAGGAGCGGGTGACAGGCGCGTATAGTGCGCTCCCTCCCCTCCTATTACGTAACCCTTTTGTCGCCGTACCCTCGCGTCCCTGTATAGTGCTGGCAAAGAATCATTTAAGCGATCGACCTATATCTGTTTCGGAATTTTGTTTCGACTATTATATATTCACTTATTTAATTGTACAATACCATAATTCATAGCATAAGTTTCCGTATTTTTATCATATTTCCCCTATATTTTGTACTGATTATAGATGGTGATGATATATATCATTTATCAAATGTCATTTCTGTTAAAGCAGTCATTGAACACCCTGAATGTGTTTTGAGTGTAAACACATTAAGAATGATTTAAAATTATTATTAATTATCCATTTATTCATTTATAATTGCGTTACATGCGATATTGATAGCAGTCTAAATACATTTTTTCTAGGCTCTAAACAATCGCATGTACCTTGATAGGCACAGCAACAAGGAAGAGAGAATTAAATGCAACAAGGAATTAAATGCATTTAAATAAAGTTTACTTTTTGAAACAGAGAATGCACTGATAAAATACACACTTCTCTGTTATGAATAAGAAAAATACAGTAATCTAATACGTAACTAATGTACAAACAAAAAAGAATATTCGAATAACCATTGATGAATGCACAAATGAGAGAGAAAGAGAAAATGACACTAGTCTTTTCGAAAAGAGACTGGACCATAATATACACTATTTGGGTCAACTGCGGGTTAAACAAGGTTAATGACTGCAAAAGCAGACGAGAGGTTCAGATGAGTTCTTATGATTCCGCGCCTCTCATACATTTAAATAACAACACTTTAACAGGATTTACTGCGCGGCTGCTGTGAATGAATCGAAACCTCTGGATTAAATATAAACGACAAGGGAAAACTCGGAGCAGATCTGGTTAACGTGGTATTGTTTGAAACGAGATTTACCAGTTAAGTGGTTAGTTAACAAAAAATATCTAATATAATAATTACATAACTGTTTCTTCTTTATCAATTGTTGTATTTCTTGTAAAAATATGCGTTTTACCTAGAACATGAAGAGATGACCGAAACGTTGTCCCTTACTATGGACTTAATAAGAAGGCTCAAGGTCACCCAAAGGGCGATGGAGCGTGCTATGCTCGGAGTTTCCCTACGTTATCGAATCAGAAATGAAGAGGTCCTTAGGAAAACCAAAGTAACCGTCATAACCCACAGAACTGCCAAACTTCAGTGGCAGTGGGTGGGGCACATAGTTTGTAGAACTGATGGCCGTTTGGGCAGAAAAGTTCTCAACCACAATTGGAAGACGAAAGTAGACAGGCCTCCCACTCAGCAACCCGATGATCTGGTGAAGGTCCCGGCAAACATCTGAACATGGCCAGCAAAGGAGCGGTCATTGTGGAGATTCTTCGTCCAGCAATGGACAACATTTGGCTGAGACGACGAAGACGACGACATAAGTTTATGACTTAAATAAAAACTCATTTTTTATTTTACAGTATAAACTTACATACCTTTATTATTAAAAACTAAATAATTAACACTTTTTATATGAATTATTATTAATATTTATAAATAGGACAAGTTACAAAACATACACAAGTGAGAGTGCGTTTCTGATTATGTGGCTCAAGCAAAGGTGCCGTTTCAATTACAAGTTGCCACAAAGTACAATACAGGTTACAAATTATTACCAAACAACGTTAATGATCCATTTTATTAAATATATAATGTTCTATATGTGGTATTTATTATGCCAATGACGATCGTATTGGAACTATCTCTATCGTGTAAGTAATCGAGTTCAACTAATGATGAATGGCGCGCTATACCGCGACACAGATAGCACTGATAGCCTAATGAAGCGAAGCTCGTAAATCATAAACGGTACATAAATTAACAGTGCATTGAAGGCTGCTGATGTATCTATCAATGGTGACGTCATAACCAATACCATTGTTCATACTATATGTTCAAATGTAACAAAAGATGGCTTTGTGCCATCAGTATATCACGCTATGGTTTCGTTTTGTTTTTATATAAGTAGTTTGGTTGTGTTAGATATTGAAAATACATTCAATTGATTGTTCTCCCAGATTTTCGTCGTTTTATTACATTCAGTGTTAGGTATAGCACACACCGGTTGAGAAATCATACACCATACCAAACCACCAACACATATAGGCAGAATAAAAGTTATGCCTCGTCCCGAGAAGACTGCAAATCATCGATTTTATTCTCTTTATTTAACTTGGGGCTTTTATCCTCATGGATACGTCAGCCCCATAGTATCTTCTCAATTACATCAACCACAATGCCTTAGAATTAAAAAAAGTTGTATGTCAGCTCCACCGCACGACTGGACTTAAATCCTTAAGAACCATTGTTTTTAAACAGGCACAGAAAATAATATACAAAATTTAGAAATAAAAGTGAAAAGATGTGCACGATAGGTTGCTGACAAAAAACGTAACTCTGTCATTCGATCACAAAATTTTACTCTACATATTTCTTTCATACCTTAAGGAGTACCTAAACTCCAAAATGAAGGCCGCAAATAAAATATAAAATTGTGTTATATATACGAAAAGGAATCACTGTTCGGTCAGTTTCATTATAGCTACTTCTGAGTTTAATTATATTCTTTATTGCACATAAATTAATAAAGTTACATTGATAGGTAAAATGGTCAAAAACGTAGACATATCTCTAAAAGAGATCTCCTTACTCAGAATAAGTGTGGTTGATCGTATAAATAGGGGGTGTCAGAAAGTGCAGACAAGCAGTCACGTAAAAGAAATGTTTGAATAATATACAGAAACATACATATAAATATTTACAAATACAATATACACATAGCTACTTATGTAAATATAAGAGACAGCATATAGAAACAATACACATATGATTCGATTTTGTTTCTGCCAAAATGTTTTTTATTAATCCTATGAATGTAAAAAATATATAAAACACTTCCTTTAATATGAGGATAATCATTTATTCAAGGCAGTAGAAGTATATTTATTTGTGTAAAACGGCACAATTACAGATACAGATACAGACAAAGTAATGTATAATAAAGAAAAACTTTAAAAAATCTAAGTGCATGCCTGTACCCAATTACAAATGTGCACAACATTATATAGAAATGACAACAACTATACACCTACATGTTCAAAAATACATAATTTGAAAATTGAAAATTTACAAATATAAATTTTGTATTTTCTTAGCTTTTAGTACAAGGCTGACTTTGGTGAGACGCCCGTCTGTAAGGATCTCTTGAAAGAAAGGGTACTTCAATTAAAAATGTCGTAGTCAGAGCTAAGGTTGTTATAATATGAACACATTCTATTTAGCGGATTGTTCATGGATACATTGTTTGTGCAAAGTGGCACACAGAATAATTGTGGCTTACGCACAGACTGAATCGGTACCATGTATTTTAATGTTTCAACTAAACTACTACCAAATACCAGGCCATTGGCAATCCGACGAAGGCAGCACAAGTCTCTCGTCCACCTGCATCTCTCTAGAGTTACCATACTCAAATAATTGAGACGATCCGAGTAATCTTTCATTTTCGTGCGCAAACCGCTCTTTATACATAGAGATCTTACGAATTTACTCTGAACTGCTTCTATTCTGTCGATGTGAATACCATAAATAGGAGACCAAATCGAAGAACAGTATTCAAGCAAACATCTTACGAGTGCGTTGTACAAATAAATCCACGATGACAATCTCTTAAAAGGTTCTAGAATAGAATAGAATAACTTTTATTTTCATAAAACTTGGTATTAAGTTGGCGAACAAATTTTTTACAATGCACATGTTTTGCTAATTATATACATAGCATGCAAATATAATTTTAAGTTATTAATGCGAAACCACTCTACAAATAAGTCAATGTCATGAGATTGAAATTCAATAATTAACATAGCAAAAAATATCAATACACCATTAAGTAAAAACATTAAAATTAATTTTAATTATTATAACTAAAGAAATCATTTAAGCTATAAAAATTATTCTCTTTAAGCCACTTACATAATTTATTCTTAAACAATCTGTTGTTAAGATTTTTAATATCAATAGGAATTTTATTATATATACGAACGCACATACATATAAAGCTATTGCCATATTTTCACTTCTTGGTATTTCATTAAATATTAATATTTGTGGGTATCTTAATCTAAAATTACCAGCTTTCTTAAATAATTCTAAATATTTATGCACAAAAGTAGCCACTTCGCAAATATAAAGTGAAGGCAGTAGCAACAAACCAAGACTTTTAAAGAACATGATTCGTCTGGTGGTATTCCACTGATAGCTCTGACACATTTCTTTTGTGCAACAAAGGCCCGTTTTTTGTCAGTGCTATTACCGCTAGCATTCCAAATTATGAAACCCAGCATTTGCTTTGCTTTATTGCAAATGTAATCAATGTGCGGCCGAAAAGATAGATATGAGTCGAAATGTACTCCTAAGTCACGCACTGTATTGACACGGCTCAACAAAGAATTACTAACGCAATAATCAAACAGAATGGGATTCTTACTTTTCGTAAAGGATATAACCTGACATTTGGCATCGTTGAACGACATTTCATTGAGGATACATTTTTCGGAAACCGTGTCTAGATTTTTCTGTAACACCTCACAATCAATAGCACTACCAACACATTTAAAGATTTTCAAATTATCAGCAAAGGCAAGACAGTCACATTCAATGATGTCAAGAAGATCGTTTATAAATATTAAAAATAAAAGCGGTCCCAAATTGGATCCCTGTGGTACGCCTGAGCTGGGTATGAATGGCGTATAATCATATCCGCCCAACGCTCTAGCTGTGATCGATTAACAAGATATAAAGCAAGCCAACGCAATAAGCTTCCATGGATGCCCACACATGCGTTGAGCAAGCTTTGAGCATGCTTTGAGCAAGAGGATTGAGTGACTTACGCGATCAAATGCTTTCGAAAAGTCCGTATAAATAGCATCAACTTGTCTGCGATCATTAAAAGAATCATACAAAAATGCGGTATAGCACAAAATATTGGATTCCATGGACCTACCCTCAACAAAACCACGCTGTTTAGGACTCAGGAGAGGTTTGACGTGGTTATCAAGATCTAGATAGACAATCGACTCAAATACTTTCGCAAAAGAATTCAGCTTACTAATGGATCGGCAATTCATTACGTCCTTTCTATCTTCCGATTTATGTATCGGAGTGATATTTGCGATCTTCCACAGTGATGGAAATAGGGACTTATTAAATATTAAAGTTTATGATCCCTCAAGAGCGGAAGCACAAAACCTAATGAATATAGGTGGTATACCATCGAGCCCAGCCCCTTAGGATACATTAATGTTCTTTAATCTGGCTAGAACTGATTCTTGCTGAATTTGTATCTGATATAAGCAAGAATTATAAGGATTTGAAACAGGATACTTACAAGTTAAGGGTAAATATACAGTACAGAGGTTGGGAATGATATTTTTATATATGGTTAACTGAAGCCAAAGATCTTCTGCCAACTAAATCGGATTGCCATTCAGTCCTTACGGTGAAATTAAGGTTTTTAGATACACGTACACCACCACCATGATGTTTATTGAAGCTCTACAAAAAGGCATCGTCCCGGTCCCTGCGCACATATCTTTCATCAAATAACTCTGATGAAAGCACAGAATCGTCTAACCAGGTTTCAGAGAGGTACTTTGAAACTCTTTCGCTGATCGCGGCTATAAGACCTTCATCGTAAGCAAGTGAGGCACCACTATCCTCGGAATGGGCAGGTGACGACCCAACTCTTTTAGGATTTGACTTGCGGATAGTTATATTGTCAGTACTCATATCAGTATCTTGGACCAGAGATTCAGTTAGTGCTCGTACCGGTGTGTTCGCATTGTTTACTTTTGGTAGTTTGCTCTTGCATTCGTAACAAATCCATTGATGTCTATGGTCTTTTGTCACAGTACAGCAGTGCTACAAAGCCAACTCCAACTATTTGATGATTTCTTCTAGTTACTACGATACTTCTCACAATCCCAACACTCGGATAGTAATTGCACAAAATCTCGATTTAGTACTTCCAACAAATTTGTTACTGGCAACACCAAGATTGTCTATAGTTACCCTGACTTGGAGAGTCTGATGTTTTATTATATTATTATATTGGTTATTATAGTGGTCTGTGATTATTTCACAAAAAGGAGGGGGTAATCACAAAACTTTGAAAACTTACGTGTCAAGATTGGCTTAATTTGTATCAGTGTACTCACTGAGCTGTAGATTTTCACAAAGACAACACTTGTGCAGCAAACTTGGTTGATAGAACAAAAATTATAATCGTTATTTGTATGATCTCACAGTTTAGACATAGAATTCACAAAAATTATAGGAGATACTTGTTGACATATTATATAATTTTTGGCGATTATTTTAGGATTATTAGGTCAGGTAGATAATTTATAATAGTGATAGGTGAAAAGCTGGCAGTACTGTAATTTTTCTTAAGAAATATGGATGAGTTGGTAAGCTTAGGCATTGAGTTTCACATCAACGATGAACGAAACAATAACACTACAATTATTAGGATAAAGGATAATTTAGTTTATTTTGTACGTATAATAATGGTTATATCGTTACTTCTGTTAATGCTGACGAGTTTCTTTCGCCCATTCTTCTTTTCAGTTCAAATAGGTCCTTAATGTGTGGTAGGTAAAAATTTTGTACGATTCAAAACAACTTATTTTCAAGTGCATTTGAATAAAGTGTTTATTGAACATTTATTATATTTTACAAGTCAAATGCTAATGTTTAAAGTAGAAAAATAGTGGGGACGCAAATGTTGAACTGCTTTTTTTTATCTGTCAAGAGTTTTAGACCACACTTGAATATACAAAATCCAATATTTAGGCGAAGAGTGATAACAAAACCGACCAACTAATATATAGTCTAAAAACACAAATTTGTTGTTTGTGAGTTTGTCTGTCTACTCTTTTCCATTGTATCAATTAATGTTACCATAGCAACGCGTTACCATGGCAACGCGTTACCGGGTCAGCTAGTCTTTGATCTAAGAACACAAATTTGTTGTTTTGTGTGTTTGTCTGTCCGCTCTTTTTTCCCGTTCTTTTTCCATTGTATACGCGTTACCATAGCGACGCGTTACCGGGTCAGCTAGTCTTATCTAATTATTTTTATAATATAGTAATGACAGTGTAAACGAATCGATAGAGTAACAAAACTTGTGCTCAAAACACCGTCTATTAATAATATTTTGTCAGCACAAACCGAGATCTTGAAAGACCAAGTGTTTGTTAAACTGAATACTAGAGCTATCTTTGTTAGGCAATAATTTAGTGGTTTCAATAAATTGAACCACTTTACTTTCTTATCAAGCCTATCTTTGTATGTATAAGTAGAAATCGGTAGCGTTGGCGTAATTGGTCTATCAACAAGACTGACTGACCTTTAAAGATTGATATCTGTATTATTGATGATCTACATTTTACTAAGGATATTTAGACGTTTATTGTAGATGATTTTAAAACTGTTTATCTGTTTGTTTATGATTTCCTAGTTACGATACATATCCATTGGCGTGTTCCTTTTGATAGGGTATATGTATATAAGTACAGTGCTCATTTTAATTAATCTCCTAGAATATTTCGGATTTTAGCTTAGTTTAAGGTTCATTATTAGGAAGATTGCTAAACAATAGAACAAAGGTTTTGTCTAGTATGAAAATTTAATAAGGAAAAGTCCTTGAAGTCAGATTGATTGGACACTAAAACCAATAGATGGGTCCTACGCGTCTACATTATATTACGATCCTTAAAAAGTCATTTGGTGAGCAAGGAAATTATTTTGGATATGCTTTAGTTTTTTCAGAAAAAGCGATTCTTTTAAAATTGAAATATTGCATATACAAAATAACCATAATTTTTTTATAGATACGATAATGTATTAGAAATATAAACCGGCCAAAAGCTGTAGCAGGGTATCTTATACAAAAATGGTTGGACCATTACTGAAAAAGAAAATATAATTCTGCTAATAAAGAGATTAAAGAGTGTATAATTTCAACACGGCTATTCTTGGATTGAGGCAGTTACTATCTGCGTGGTTAAACTTCCTTTTAAATATAAGTTTTTCCAAAATATACATAATACACAAGTAAAGTCGTTTCATAATGTTGGTTTCCTGATGTGAAGTAGGTTTCCTGCTTCTTTTTGATCAATTACGAGTATGAGTTTTAAAGGTTATTTTATAACCAAAATACCAGTCAGTTTGTTTTAAATAATTTGGGATATAGTTCATCGTTTAACTCGAAATAAAAGTAGCTAGTTCACGAGTAGATTAGATTAATCGTGTCATGGGTAGCCATGGCAACGGAGAAAAACTTATATGTCAATAAATTAAATAAATACATTTTTAGTAATAAAATGGAAAAATAATAACGAAATAGATTAAACAAATAGACAGGTTAAAATAACAAGCAATGCCGGTAAGTGTGTAGCATTCTGAATAGAAGTTTTGAGTGGTTGCGAAGCTCTATATGAAAATTCAGTGTTTCTTTTCAGCAATGAAGAAATTATTGAGTAAAATATTATTGTATATATATATTTACAGAGATTAAAACGTTTACAAATGACGATGCAAAATGGAATGATAAAATATACAATTTAACGAATGTTATGAATGAAAATCGGGGATTATAAAGGTACTTATAAAGGTACATATTAGTATACATTACATGGGTGTCCCAGAAGTAAAGAGACTTTTCTCAAAATCGAAATGGCCACTAAAAAGTTTTCGAAAAAAAATTAATGGTTGTCATAGTAACCACAGATAACTTACCTGTCAAAATAGGCGGGATTTAAATAATCTTTGCATTGTTTTGAAAATGAATCGAGCGGAACAAGAGTTGTTTTCAATGAGAGTTATTCAATACTATTTGTGTCATGGCAAATTTGAGGCAGTACGTCATTTTGTTCAAGAGGGAGCTAGAAGAACTAGTATTTACAGAATAATAAAACGTTACGAAGAAACGGGAGAGACTAATTTCAAAAAGATTCCGGGAAGACCACGTACAGTATCCACCTTTACAAATATAAGCAAAGTGAAAAAGCTTTTTGAACAGGCATGTTCAACATCGGTGAGAGTTGCGGCGAATAAATTAAAAATTTCTAAGTCCAGTGTATCTAGAATAAAATGTAAAGATATAGGCTTGAAAGCTTTTGTAAAATTAGCCGCCCCCAAATATGTTAAAGACCAGGAGGCGCGTGCCAAGCGAGAGTGCCGTAAAATTTATGAAAAAACTTTGAAAAAAAATCTGATTATTGATGATGAGACCTACGTACCGGTTGACCCAAGCAATGTTCCTGGGAAACAATATTTCCACGCTACCAGTCGTGACGTTGTTAATTATAGTGAAAAAATTGTACCAAAGGCCAAGTTTTTTAAAAAATACCTTGTTTGGCAAGCTATAGATGAAAATGGTAATGTTTCCGAACCCTATTATCGTACAGGTTCTATGAACTCCCAGATTTACCTTAGAGAGTGCATTATCAAACGTCTAGTACCTTTCATAGACAAGTATTATCAGAGAGATGTTTTGTTTTGGCCGGATTTAGCTTCATGCCATTATGAGTCTAAAGTTATTCAGTATTTACAGACTTCAGGTGTTGAATTCATAACCAAACAAAACAACGCCCCGAATGTTCCTCAAGCTCGAGGTATTGAAATGTTTTGGGCTCTGTGTAAAAAAGAGTATAAAAAGTATACAGATATACCACAAACGTTAACATCTTTTAAACACCGATGGACTAGATTGGCTAAAAGAGTAGCTGCTACATCTGGAAAAGTAGTCATGAGGCGTGCTGCTATTAATATGAGAAAAATAGGATACAAAGGTATCGCTGGAGCAAATTTGATATAGATATAAAAAATAAATTTGTTTTACTATCATTTGCATACCAAAATTATATGATATAGTATTAATAATTATTAAATATTTTTAAGATCATTTTGTCTCTTTACTTCTGGGACACCCCAGTATATTCCAGTATTTGTCGCGAATTGAATATGTTTAAAATAACAATCGATAAAACTGTTACAATCTACTTCACGTTTCTGCACGTCGATTTGTTTTTGAATTTCGGATGTATAGGATACTCTCACAAACATGCTTCAATTGTTAAAATATGTTCCTTCGGACAAGTGGCTTGTTTGGGTTTTATTTATGTTTATTTATTGAATAGCGGCAACTTGCAATGGATAGGCGTATTGTGGATAGCTGTTGGTGGGATCCAGTTATGTCTAAATTGCACTATTCTCACATTATTTAGTGTACTCGTTCGTTTTATCAAATGTTGAAAGCTTTCAATGAGATTGATTCGATGTTGGGCACTGACGTTGGTTATTATATCAGTATCAAATTAATTTTATTTACATTTGTATCGATAGTATATAGAATCGCATTTGACACGATACAATGTAAATCCTACATACCATGTGCAACATTTATTATATACCCTTTGATTACCTTTACTTCGATTTGTTTCTATGTTACTATGGTCATTAGCACGTTTCTATTCTATAGTGCTTATTGTCGTATAATAGTAATGAACGATTTGGTTAGAGGCGGTTCTCAGCAAGTATTTGAATTGTTGAATGTGTACAAGTGCATTGTTGATATCACAGCAAAAAGCAAGAAAACTTTTGAATTATTGGTAAGTATCAGTTGATAAATTAAGCAATTATAACGAGATACATTTCGGAGAGTCTGCAGAAGAATTGCACAGCTTGAAGAATTGAGCGGCGGAACCGCCGTTTCCATTTTTTCATAGGACAATCAGACTTCCAAATATGCGTCACCATTATATGGTTGATATACCAAAGAGTCGCACTAAGCGTTTTGTTTCCAATTTTGTGATACGTACCGCTATGGAGCGAAACTCTTTGCCTGAATCTGTGTTCCCTGACAAAAACAATTTAGGGGTCTTAAGTCACGACCGAGGGCGGCGGTCACTTCCACCCTTTTCCAGGGAAAAGGGTACGTGAAGAGGCCGGGATCCAAATGTGGTGATGGGGTGGCCTTCAGCGGACCGGGTATCCGATGGAGGCATTGCACTCACCCCAATGTCTGGGTCGATGCCTGAACTGTACTCAGGCATCACCGAGTCGTGAAGGGGCCTAAAGCGGGCCAACCACCGGACCGCAGTGGTGACTCCCAAAAAGGGACCCACAAGGTCAAACGGCGGAGTGTAGTACAGCGGGGGGTTTTAGTGGGTATGCCCGTCAGCCTTCGTGACGGGTGAGTCCCACATAACCCCACCGCCAGCCCAACGGTGGGGTATGCGTAATGCATTTCCCCTCGAGAAAAAAAAAAAAAAAAAAAAAAAAAGGGGTCTTAAGTCACGAGCGAATAGGTGTCTTCTAGGCAAGCGCGTCACATGCTTGAGCACATCCAGCGTTTCCATCAGGCGAGATAGCGTTTTAGGCGCCTGCTTAATTAATATAAAAAAAAACGAATAATGTAAGCAATATGGTCAAAACTACGCTCTTTTCTTTTAAAAGTTTAGATTATTGGTTTATCCTTTATCAACCTAATAGCTCAAGCAGTAAAAAAGGCTGATATTTGCAACAGCTGGAGAGCTCGATAGCTCAGTGATGCACATTACGCCTCTGTCCTGGATGTCTCAGCAAATATGTTATTGATATTCTATTTTAAAAGAAAACCCAACTTCAGTTTTGGCACCAAATTGGAAAGAACATCAATGATTGGTAAAATCATTACCAAGTTCGAAATATTATCGAGTACGTATGTGCTCGTTACATTTTTCAACTGCATAGTTATCGGGTCATATTTTTATTTTACGTATTGCGTAATGTTGTTTTTTGTTGCTTTATAAATTCTTGAACTCTTGTTGGTTTTTAGGTTCCATAGTAAACAGATTCTTTTTTGACGTTGTCAAGTTTTGCAATGTCTGTTCGTTTGTGTGTCTGTCAGTATGACTACTCGCAACTCAGTTAAGATACTCCTGAAACTAAACTTAGCTGCGGATATACATTTTATACACTTGGCCTTGAACTTGGCCAGATTTAACCTTTGCTAACTTATCGCTTTGGTGTGTTTTAGTATTTCGTTACCGCAATTTTCAAAATCGGAGACATGTTAAGTTTAACAAGTTTGGAGTTCATAATCATTACTAGAGACCGAGAGTTGGTAAGTTTTTTCTTTCTTTAAGAACTTAGAAGTAAGCATTCGTATAAGAAGGCAGTATTAGAAAGGCCATGAATATATAGAGACACTACGCCTTTCTGTGGGAGATTCTGCCATTCTTATTGTTGACTTCAACGGCAAACTTGTCCAGTATAGTAGACAAATTCTTAATAAACTGCCAGAATACCTAAAGGCGGAAACCAATATTAATAAATTCATAAGGTCCTTGAAAAAGTTATTAATGACAAAAAGTTATTATTCTATTAACGAATACTCTGAGGATAAAATGTATGAATGTCTGCCCCTCTACTCTTCATTGCTACTCATTGTTATTCGAGGTGCATGTGATAATTAGTAGTTGCATGTTCTGTTTATTCACTAAGTCGCATTTGACGCAATTTGTGAAAAAATAAAAATAAATTTAACCAACCTTATGATAAGATAACTAAAGCGTCTCGTGATGAGCAAATGTAAGTTTGTCAGGTCTTAGAACAGAATATAGCAGCTACTTAAGCTGAACTTTTAAGTAAAACAGCCTTACAGCGAACTAATTATTTATTCGGTCATGTTTAATGATCTTTAGACGAGATCTTAAACGTACGCCAACTAGTCTTATAGAATGACCAGGGCCACATGCCACACCTCAAACGATTCTAGGCAGCAGTGAGAGAAATTTTTGGCAAAAAAGTCATCTCAAAAAGAGGTGACATAAACTGGCCTGCTCGAAGCCCAGATTTATCCCCTAAGGAATTTTTGCTATAGGGATACCTTTAAAGTAAAGTTTCTGACTCCATAGAAGAATCAAAAGAAAATATACGGGAAGAGATACGGCTCATTTCCGTTAACTCCTGCCAAGCAGTAATTGACAATTTCAAGTCTCGATTGCTGTAATGCCAGAGCAATGGAGGACCTCATTTGGATAATGTCGTATTCAAAAAATAATACCCCTTTTGTAAGCTTACTTCAGAAATAAGCATCTGATTTCTTTTGTACCTATTGTGTTTTTATGGTTATTTAAAATGTTATTCACCCAGGCCCACCCTGTACCATATAAGAGTAAGTCAACCTTATTAACAGCACACTATAACTAATATATTGTTGTTAAATTAGAGTTAGAACAACACATTTTACAAATTGCTTTCACATTTTACAGTTGGTTTAACCAAATTGAGTTGGGCAGCTCTCAAAGCTCTCGCCCGGATTGCGGGAGACTGAGGGTTCGAGTTATGAGACAAGTTGAATTTTTTCTAGTTGTAATTCCTTTGATTTAAATTCAGCATATTATTATATTTTTTGTTATTTAAACATTTAACTAAACATTTTGGAGGAGTTTGGCTATTCAAGGGTGTTGAGCGTAAAACTTTAATCATTTTATAAACATACGCCAGATCTTGCTAAAATATTTTTTTTATTTTCCAGAACTTAGCATTTGCCCTGAATTTAATAAGTAACCTATCCAATTTTTTTTTCATCTCTATTCCTGCAATTGCTTGTGGCTTTTTAACGCATGAAACTGAAAAGTTAAAAATTTTCATACATGATCAGTTGCTACAAGAGAAAGGTTGGTAATTTTAGTTTATAATTTTAGTTAGTAGTGACTGTTATTTTTTTTTACACAATTAAGATTAAAGCAGTAGAAAAATGCGCATAAAATTCCCACTTAAATTTCCTGGTTGTGCATTTTATGTATGAGATAATAAATGGGAAGAGATACGGCTCATTTCCGTTAACTCCTGCCAAGCAGTAATTGGCAATTTCAAGTCTCTATTGCTGCAATGCAAGACCAATGGAGGATCTCATTTGGATCTTACTTTATGGTTCAGTTTATTTAGGATTTTTCGAAGGAGTGTTATAATTTGCTACTGATTCTTTTACATTACGGATTCATAAACTTGAATTTGTCGGCCGATTGGTGCAACGGTAACGATTCCGCCTTTCACAGCCATGGTCCTGGGTTCGAATCCCGGAAAGAGCAGATGTTTGTGTGATGAATACGAATATTTCTACCTGACTCATGGTTACTTATATATATATTTCTATCAATGTTACAAATCTATGTATCATATATGTATAGACATACAGACATACATCCATTACCCTAGTATTCATAACACAAGCCTTATAGTGCTCACTTTTGGTAAGGCTTATCGGTGTGAATGTAAGAAATATTAATTGTTTATTTATAAACTCCTCCCTTTTTGCGTTTTAGCAAAACCTTGTTTTTGAAATACTTTTTTTACTGATGCGCAGCTCTATCCCACTAATTTCCGTTTCCAGATGAAAAATGTCAAGAAAGATTGTATCTGTTCGCTGAGTATGTAGCCGCACGACCGCTGCGTATCAAACTGATGAGGATAGTAAACTTGGACTGTTCGCTGCCGCTGCATATCCTCAATTTTTGCATCACCTACCAGATCGTAATTGTGCAGTTGACACATTTGGTGTAAAAGTGTTTCATAATTTACTTACTTCTCAAGATCTTCGTCTATTCAAGGAAATGGCCCGCACCAAATCTCTTATAATCTTCACTCAACAGTTCAGTTCGACTTAATTTCCTTACAGAGTTTGGAAGTGGCATTACCTTCCTTTCTTTTCTATATTATTTGCTGTATTTTATCATTATAGTACTCATAGAGATTGTAATAGCATTTTTAATTGGTAATTTTATCACTTTTAATTTCTCACATCATCTAGTAATTTATTGTAAATTCTAACCGACATATTAAAAGAGCTTTATAAACATATAATGAGGCGTTCACTTGGAATCATTACTTTTTTGTCTCAAAGCATGCTTTAATGACATGTAAACAAATTCATCTTTTTCGAAAATATTTGCAGATTTCTGATATGTGGTATAGAAAGAGCCAAATTTGTGGTCCTTCTTTCAAGATGTTTTGAGTACCCGATTTAACCGAAATGATAAAACAGAATGCTTTTGTAGAGGTCTTTATTGAACACCAATGATATATTACAAGACAAGTGCATATTCCTAATGTAGATCAGTGGCGGGGATGCGAACGTTGACGTATTAGAATAGTACTAGTAATAATACTTGAATGTGGTTTGCCACTATCCAATTACTCAATATTTACTAAAATGCAAACTTCTTTTGAAAGTTAAACTGAGGTAAGAACGTCAGTGCATGATAACACTGGTCAACACTGAAAAATTCTCCGGAGATTTTTTTTTTATTTTCAGTAAAATGAAGTGTTCTGATTACGAAAATACCATTGGTTTCTTTCTAGCAGCTCTAGTTTTCATTTTACACCCAGGTTAAAAATTATAACATAAATATGATTTTTACGTACTTTATTTAGAACAGCTACTGTAGTTGAGGAAAAAAATGTCTTTTATTATATTTTCTTGAATGCTGTGCCTGTATAAGATCCCGACAAAGATTCCAGCATTAATCGGCCATCATATGTATGTCCCATCTGCCTTGGTAACGTTACAGTAAACTAAATTCTCTGCAGAGGAAAAATATGGCAGTAAATCCAATTCACGAGTACGATAAAATGTAACTTTTGTATCTGTCGTTTGTAGATTTTTATCTTTCAAACGAGATGATAAAATTTCGGAAGACTGAGGTCAGATTCAGATTCATCAGAGTCAGATCAGAATCAGAGTCAGATTCATGCTTTTCTTCTACAATTTCCATGTTATCCGGTTCAAAACATATTGATGATGTCGATGGTACTGGCACTGGTGACCTGGTCGGTGAGTGTGACAGGCTTCTGAGCAGAAGACAACGGATATGTCCACTTATCCCAGTTTGCAGAGTTTATGCCCGTAATATTTACCATACAAAAATAGCAATCATCATGATGATAACGAGGTTCCCGCCAAATCATGGCTGTCTTGAACTTCAGGGCTGATCTTTTTCCACTTGACCATTGTCGCAAAGAGACAACACAATTTTGGCAAACAATATTTGGCACCTATGGCTTATGCAGATTGCAAATATTCACTTCAAAATAGTTAAAACACGCAGATTTAACGAAGGCAGTGATCGGTTTACGATACTTTGCAAAGGTATATAAGACAAAAACTATTAGTATCGTTTAAACAACGTCTTCCCTTCGTAGCCATTGTTTTAATTGTTATTTTTTTTATAATATACTCGTTTAAAATTGACGAATAATGCACCGTCACCTTAAATACGGGTAGAATGAAAAATCTCGAAATCTAGAGCTGCTACAAAAATACTAGTATGATTTTTGAAATAATCACACCATAATACTTCAAATGTAATTATAATATTCTTGGAAAATTTTAAAAAGTTTAAATTTGTTGGGCAGTGTAATCTTATATAATTGGAAGTAATAGCGACAGAAAACTTTCGTCTTTAATCCACTTAATTATCTATGTAGTACAGAGTAGCAGACCATCATCCCCTAAGTGGTCTGAAAGAAGATAGTTCAAATGATCATGAGGCTGACGTGTTGCTGGAACTTAATATTACACCGTAACATAGAAATTAATAATGCCCTTCACGTTTTAAACGGCGTAGTTTTTGAATTGGATCATGACTGTGGCGTAGGTGATAACGATGACGCCGATCGAGACTGGTAGATGGGCGTCAATAAAGACGATGTGGAACAAGCTGTATTTAAAGTTGCGATAGTTTAGGTAGGTAGAGGTATCTTGCAACGTTTTTCGCAAAACTTCATCTGCAAAGATAGGAGAATAAAATGATTATCATCATTATCCGTTTATAAAAGTCCCTACTTCTGGGTGACTAACTTTTCGTAAGGATAGAATAGAATGTGATGAAAGAATGAAAGAATAGATGTAATTTATTTCACACACAGCTGCATATTTTATCAATAAAAGGCACTAAAAACACATGACATATTTAACAAAGATTTAGTAAGGTGTACTCCAGTGGCGAAAAAGTCCCCTGTTAAGCATAATATCATGGTATGGCAACAGTATTGGCAACTTGACGCTGTTTTTTAGCCCGAGGCTAACGTATAACGAGGCTAGCGCGTTAAAATTAGATGAAAACAAGCTTGGTGGTATAGACTTTAACTCAGCATGCTGGGTCACAGTGGACTAAGAGTACTAATGACTGTATACATAGGTCCTGAACAACGTGTACTAACTTGACTTGTCCGAAAAAGTAAGTAGACACTAAATTACGCCTTCGATGAATTAAATTTTCCCAAGTTGCTAAATATCAACAATCTCCAACAGAAATTTGTAACTGAAACCGTCAAAAGACAATATAGTAAATCAAAATAAAGGTAAATGGTATTTATTGCTTTTTATGTTTTCACAACAATGGCGCATCGTGATTGCGAATTGGCTAACTTGGAAGTGGAGCCTTTTTCTATGTTATACCAAGTTCTTATTTTTTTTCTATATTAGCCTAAACACATCCAATGCTGGACTGAAGCCTGAAGCCTGCTACCGTAGTCTAAACGCTTGACAGGCGGTTTGGAGATTGCAATAGAAGCCCATGATTCCGAGAATGCTGCTACCCATGTTGCAGTCTACGGAAGGTGAATGGTATTTATCTCCAATATAATTAGTCGCCTTTAACGATAGCCTATAGCCTTTATTTACGTCCTATTCTTATTTGTTACTTCTTATTTACTTACTCTTTGGTATAAAGTTTCTTTATCTACATCAATCTACAAGATTCCAAATTAAATTTTCACCAATATTTAAAATAGTCTTTCAAGGTGGCTATAGGTATATTATCGCGTTATATAATGGGTTTATAATGATGACCTATTTTCCAACTAACGTATAAGAAAAAAGTTTGAGGTTCCGTTATTTTACTTGCAATGTTTGTTTATTAGTTTTTTGGGGCAAAAAATTTCAAATCTTTAAGATATAATACGTTTGTAAATTTTGACGCGTCTACCAGCATCTCGGTAGCTCAGCGGTCAAACTACTCGCCCGGATAGCGAAAGGTCGTAAGTTCCCATCTGAGGGCTCGGAGGCGTGGTTGTTTTTACAGGCGTATTTTATATATTATAGAAATATGGCAATGAGAATACAAAAAAAATAGATTAAATGTTGCCAGCTATCTTTTTATTTTTTTCTATAGTACCAAGACTAAGTACACATTATCAGAAGATAAGAAAATAGTAACTTACCAGAACATTTAATAAGTTGCTTCGTTAAAATAGTCTGTATTCGAAAAACTTGGGATTTTATCAATTCAACTAGCATTGACGGAATAACTGCAGTTAAAGTGTTATGAATCAATTCAACAATCAAAATTGATATCACTGTGTAAGGAACCTGAAAAAAACCCTCAAATGTTATATTAATTGAAATTAATTCAAAGGTGTACTTCCATAGAAGAGACGAGATGAGTTGAAGCGAGATTTGGCGAGCTACCACCCTTTCCTGGTTGTTATTCCTAACTGTCTCACCAAGAGATAGAGATTAAGAGATAGTTTTTAAGAGATACGTGTTTCTATCGAGAGAGTGTGGTCAGGAGTTTCATGAACTTATACCGAAATTATCTTTATTTCTTCTGACGTCCAGACGCACTACTTGCTACCACCCTTTTTTGGTTGCTATTCCTACTTCCACTTCTCAACATCTTTTAAAAATGTGAACAGCAAAGGGGTGGGAATCTTTCCTTGCGTCTATATTTCTGAGTACTTATAAACTTAATGTTTTAAAGCCTTCTGACTTTAAGGCACCTACCGGGTTAGCTGTCTTGTCCTCTGAGCTTGATTGCGATAAAAAGTGAACCCATTCAAAATAGAACAAGAGGAAAGAATTGAAATATCATCTTTTGTGGATATGTTCACACTGTAATCTAGACTAAAGTCATGGTACATTTGTTTGTAAGATTTCTTCGTTTATATATTTAATAAAAAAATAAATATAACAACTAGGAGAAATGAATGCCCAGTATAGGCATGGGATCATAAAGATTATATTATTAGTAAAAACTCTATAAACATAACAATATGACAACTATAAAACAGATTTGTACACAAAACACAATAATAATACCCAGGCAGACATACTTTATCTTAACACAGTCCAAGACACTCCCTTACACACACAAACGCACACGCACATGCATACACACACACACGCATACATAGCCCTGCACGCGTACTGGCTCTTAATTTATTATTAAAACTATTATTTTTAACTCATGTTTTTTGCATATTGCTCGTGAGGAATTTGTGCATTTTGTTAGTCTGCGCAAATTTATTTGTATCCTGCTTTGGGGAGTAACTGTCTCCTGGCATGCTGATTGTGCCAAGTTTAGGAGACAGGGCACATACTGAAATGTATCACTTGATGACTAATAAAGATTTATTATTATAATAAGTTACCCTTACTAAAATGTGAATACGGTGTATGACAGACAAACTTTAAAAGTTATAAAAAAACTAACCTGTTTTCTGAAGCTTTTAATTATAGTGAACATCAAATACATTGACTTTGGTAATTCACACAGTAGATGTAATGAAATCTGGAAATATAAAAACTGTATTATATGTGTAAAATTTTAATAGGAAAAATAGACTTGATGTGTTTTATAAGCCGATTTAATAATAAAAAAGAAGTTACCAAAATCTGCAACTCTCTGTCGACTAATTTCAAGTTATCGAACATTTTTTTGTAATAAAATAAGCATTTCTTGGTGTTTTCTATACCCAAGATGATTTCTTTTACACTGACGATGTTAACAGAGATTATATTACTATCAAAAGATTCACAAAGCAATGTGATTCTAGTGTAAATAATGTCCAAAATTATCATAGTTGTCAAGAAATCCACATCGTTGGATAAATCCATGAAAATAAAAGCAATCTCTTTCATATTTATGACAGCCTTATTTGGAGATCCATAAAACCAGTTGAAAGAGCAGAGATATATTCTAAGAATAATAAAAACTAATATAGCAATCAGATAAGCTGATGATAGTAAAGGGATATTCTTAAAATCCATTCCGTTGTCATTTATCTTTGTAGCTAAGTAAAATTTAAAGAAATGGGACGCTCCAGAAATTTGGTTTAAAATAAATCTTCCGAAGAACTCTACAACGGCCAATGTCTGCAAAGATATTTCAAATATATCAGGTGTTTGTAAATAAATTATGATGGAGCCTAAAGTGATGCAGTACAGTCTTGCGACGATATTGATATCCGAAGTGCTGAAGTGGCAATAGTGGCCGAAATACATTCGAATGAAAAACACTGTATCATAGCATGATGTTGGTTTTGTATGTATTTTTCTTGATAACCAATCCATTGCGAGATACACGTGCAAACAACTCAATTGTACGTCATATACTGATGGAATATTACTCGGTATCGGTTATAATTACTTAAAACTGAAACACACTGAAAGTGACTTTTATTTGTTAGTTAATATTGAAAAGCCCCATTTCGATATCTCTTTTTTCACTACAGGAAAATGGCCTTAATATTTATATAATTGTTATGTGTAATAGATTACGACCAGAGTGCCAAATCGATAAGTATCTATAAAAAATAAAGTCCTCTGGATGTTACAAATGCTATCCATTGAAATCTCAAAATACTGGATGATCACAGTATATGTACGTGAAAATTTTCAATCAAGCTATTCCTTTGTTGATTAGTACTGCGTGATATACTATTTTAAAAATAACAACTCTGTTATAATAACAAATATATGTTATAATCTCACAGAAACTGTGCTTACACGGTCTAATCGACGTTGACTCGAAGACTTCATAGAGACTACTTTAAAAAAAAAAGTTTTAGCAGTAAATGCCTATATATACACGAATGTTGCTTGTTCGTAAAAAAGCACCCGGAACTCTTTACTAAATGGTCTCACATAGTAAATCTAAAATCTAAGAACACGAATTTGTTGTTTATGTGTTTGTCTGTCCGTTCTTTTTGCCGCTCTTTTTCCATTGTTCAATAACGTTATCATAGCAACGCGTTATGGTACCATAGCAATGCGTCAGCTAGTTTACTACAAAGAACACAAAAACTACTTGGTACTAATGTTTTAACAGCTTCATATTAATAAAAACTGTTATTCTATAACAATTAGGAAATATAATGAATTAGTAAATGAATTTCAGCAAAATTCGTTTAAAATTTAAATGACTATCACACGGGTAATAAAATTCATTCGGTACTTCGTTCTAACCACTTGTCCAGTCCACGGTAGCAATTGCTACCATATACAAATTTCCGAGTGGCCTGCTGTTTTTTTTTATTACAATTAATTTTTGAGTTACAGAGATCCAAATATTCTGTGGTGGATTCTTTATTTAATCAGCTTTGCGGTAGTATTTCTTGTTTGGTCCCAGCTTTATTATTTAGCCATAAAATAGCATTGTTATCTAAGAGTCCGACATTTTTTTAACAATCCGCGCAGCATTATGACTGTTGAGAGGGGTGGGGCGCGCGGTAGCAGACTGACAAGTGGCTTAACAAATTAATTCATATAATTTAATTCAAAACTCAGCAACGGCTTTTTTGCCCTCATGTTATATGTTATGAAGTAATAAATTATTTAGGAAAACTTTTTTTTGTACTATTAAAACTTATAAAAAAACTATTACATTTAACGGATTTTATACAATGCTGTTAAAAACAGCATCAGGAATAAGTGATACCATACCAAATGCAGTTTTTAACTCAAAATTAAGTTGAAAATAAATTACTCGTACTAAACGCTAGAACCAGCGGGAACTTAGCAAGACAATAAAATGCGGTAACCATAACTACATAAACAAGAGTAGAACTTCCACCATAGAGCTAACGATATCGTTCAAGTTCGCGACTCAATTCCTCGGGAGTCTGCGGCAATTTGCGCAAATTGGACTGCTGAGGAGTTAGCCTTATCGGGCTAATGTGCTTTGCATTCATAGGATCTAATGATTCTAAGAGTTTAAATATATCTTTGTATAGAATAGTATCTTCATTTTTATGTCACATTAATTACAGTTTAGAGCACATAGATTTTTAAACTATAAATGTTATTTATATAAGGCAATATCACATTCCTCAACAACAGTTTTCTAAACATCAAACGAAACTAAAAACTTTTGATTTTATAGAATAAGGTTTTCAAATTTCATATTAAATCTTTCATCGCATACCAAAAAATGTAATTGTATCTCTATCGAGTGAACGGTGGCGCGATATCTGCGTTGCGTCTCTGTTAAAACTGAGTTGTTATTGTCCCGCTTATTCACATTTCTACCACATACACAAACACACATTCACTCTCTCTCTCTCTCTCTCACACACACACACACCCACACACAAAAGACGATATTTTTTTCTAATCTTCTATTTTTTGCTTCTTGTTTAATTATAAATCTCTTTGCCTAGTAGAGTGGCTAGGTATGTAGTTATAGGTCGACCGCTTAAATGAGTGTTCACCCGCGCGGTACAAGGGCGCGGGGGTATGGCTACAAAGGGGGGTACGGAAAAAGGTCCCCCCTTTTTCCGGTCGGAAATTCCATTCCATTTTTGGAATAGATAAGAATCTATTCCAAAAAAGTTTAGTTTTCATATTAACATCTCTTCGAGGTCCCGGATTCAATCGCCGGACGGGTTAAATCAGAAAGCGAGGTTTTCTTCTAGATTCACATGTATGTATCTTACTGGAGTGTTTTCGATAAAAATATTCCTAATTTAGTAACTTAATATATTTAAGAAACCTTATAGTGAAATTAAGCCGCAAATTTCTTACTAAATTCTATTACTCTTGACACTAATCAGTCAGATCTTCATTAGGGCAGATTAATTACTCGCTTATATGGCGTCCTTAATAAGTGGAACAAGCTATAGACTGAAGAGAATACGAAGAATCATGAAAGTTTATCTACTGTCTGTACCGATTTAATAAATTTAAAAAATCAATTCGGCATTATAATATAACACAATCACACTAGTTAGCCTAACCCAAAGTAAGCACTATAAGGCTGAGAAAAAGTAAACGATAAGTTTCAAGTGGTTTTTTCCCACGTTTTTCTTAGGTCGCTTTCTTGTCTGTTTGCTTGTCTGTCGTCTTGTCTGTCCGGTTGGAATCTTGTATCTCAATTTTGAGGCACTTCCCGACCACCTAGCGAGTTGAAACTTTCAGGGTAGCTCAGAACCCGATGACAATGTACGCTTAAACAACTTTCAACTTTCTAGGTGCACTTTCAGGTCAACTTTCGGCAACTTTCACTTTTGTATGGGGCTTATCCGATTGTTGCGTAACACATGGTTACTTCGTTGAGTTAATAATTAAAAAAAATAAAATAATAATACTAGGTTTAAAAATCAAAAAATCCCACGTTTTTCAGTGACCAAAACAGAATAAAATAACCCAGCGGGGCCAAGCGATGGTTCACTCAAAACGTCTATGCATATCATACATCTCATTACATCTCCATAAGTAACATGCGCCCCCACGTTTTGTGTGGCTCCTCGCTTGGCCCCGCCGGATTATTTTATTCTTTTTTGGTCACTGAAAAACGTGGGATTCTTAGATTTTTAAATCTAGTATTATTATTTTATGTATGACCTTTTTGAGTTACTTAATTGTAATTTTAATTTTCCATGGGTATTTATATATATATATTTCTATAAATATTACGTATGTACGTATCATATATGTATGTGTTTCCGTTACCCCAGTATCAGTAATACAAGCCAAGCGTATTTTGAGCTCGGCTAGTGGGCGTGAATATTTGAAATACAATTATTAAAAATGGTGCAATATAATAAAGAAAACTTATAACTGTCTTGCGGAATGTTATATATCTATATTTATTGGATTTTTTTATATGAGTAAACCATGTGAAAGTCAGGTATAAAGTATAAATATTGCTACAATTGGACAGTTAAGAATATAGTAAAAAATAAATAACTTATATTTAAAGTGAACCTTCAACCTGTCTTGAAACGATTCTGCCTTTTACACCGATGGTTCTGGATTCGACTCCCAAGAGGGGCAAATGTGTGATGAATACGAGCGTGTTAGAATTAGGAATAATTCGGAGTGTATTAATTATGTTACTTAATCATATTCATTATCATTATTAATATTTAAATGATTATTTATTGATTTACTAAATTGATTTATTGATTGATTTAACTATGTACACTTTTTAGTACAATATTTTTCATCATTGTCTTTGATCTAACGTGTTACCTGTCATAGCATAGACAACACGATCGGTCCACGTCACCTCCCCGCCAGGCGGTGGAGTGACGCGGTGCCTTTATAATGCCTCGCACTGAGTCAGACGGCCTCTTTCTTTGCTTAACGTTCGGAGCCGGCGGACGGCCAGCAGTCCTTATCGGATTATATTCAGCACAAATCGTTGTGCCAAAGATAAGTATATATTGGTAAAGTGTGAATATTAATTGTTGAATCATCATACAATATAAATTTAGAGCATTTGAATATTAAGTTTTCCATTTTGATGGCAAATACATGACCTAGATGAATAAACTGATTTTGGCCACTTAATAAATACTTTATTATCTACCCTCTTTTTGATATTTCATTTGATCAAAAGAAAATATAATATTTCCTCTTTTCCGTTTGATGTCAAGCGTATATACCTGAATCATGGATATTTATATAATATCTATGAATATTACTTATGTATCATTTATATAATATCTCCCATGGATCAGCTTCAATGACGTAATATCTGTTACGCTATAACTTCCCGAGTTCTTAGCCGGTTTTAATATTTTTTGTGTGAAATCAAATCAACACCAATCAGGACCAGATTGTAACGGAATTTTGAAATTCACAAAAATAAAAAAATATGACTAAAAAACATTAGCTCTATGGGATTTCCCTTTGAAACAAAAACCGCGCGCTTTTAGAGTTTTCATTATTATGGATTTTTTTAAATTTACAAAACATTATTGATTCTCTTTTCTTAAAATTTTACGATCCGCTCTAATGTATGGTGCTAGCGAAAGCTCTATGCTTAGCGACTGCATCGCCTATTATATATTACATATCTATGTATCAAATATGTTTGTCTATCCATTACCATAGTATCCATAACACAATCTTTCAGCGCTTCCTTTGGGCTAGGCTAATTGGTGTAAATATAAGTTATATTTATTTATTCATTTAAAATAACATTCAAAATCTTAGATTTATTTTTTACGCAAAAGCGTTTTATTTATTTTTGATGTAACTAGGTAATAATCTAGTTGTAAGATAATAAATGCACTTAAAAAACAACCACGCCTCCGAGCCCTCAGGTGGCAATTGTCAATATAGCATTGTGAATGCAATAATAAAATTAAATCCAGTTAAGTTTTATGATATTTTAAGTGACCATAAAAGTTTAAAACAATATAAAGTATTACACCGATTAATTTGCAACGTAAAATTAATTCCGTTTTCTGCATCTAACTTGGACCGAATTCATATAAACAATACCTATGTTTATCTGTTAGCAGAGACGATCTGCAAATGATTCGATTGGTCACGCTCCACTGCCGTGTTAATGGCTTGATTTAATATTATTGTATAGCTTGTGTCATCAGCAGCTTATCAGATTGCATGATGGTTCATATAATATGTCGTCTCAGCCAAATGACGTCCACTGCTGAAGAAAGGATCTCTACAATGACCGATCCTGCACTGCCCGCATCCAGGTGCTTTTCGTGTGATTTTTATGTATAACATATATATATTGACGATTGTTTAATGCTACGGTAAACTTTCGCATGTCGTACCAGCGGTGCTGGGTTCCCGTAAGGGAAGATGTTTGTGATGAATACGAGCATTTGTACCTGAGTCATGGGTCATGGTCATCATTTAAATATTTCTTCAATAACACACTCCATACAGTGCTTTCTCTGGGTTAGGCTAATTGGCGTGAATGTAAGAAATATAATTATCATAACTTTTAAGAGTATTATAAATAGTAGAGATAATTTAAAAATTCTTGAAAAGTTGTCATATGCCTTACTGCCAGAAACATAAAACCATTTTTTTTTTCATATAAGTTGTTTTTTTTTTCAAAACTATTTACTAAGTAAAAAAATACAGAGTGTAACGGAAATGTTATTAGCCGCTGTTCACACCAATGTATGTTTTGAAATATAACCTCATCCATTGCTCTCATATCCGTATCAAAGGATGTTCCCTAAGGATTTTTCACGGTGAAAACATGGCGTTGAATAATTGGCGTACTCCCCCAGTTCTATGTACTTATAACTATACCTACATATAATTTAAGAAAAGGTTTTTTTACTGTTAACGCTTTTCATCGCCGGCAACCAAACACTACTCCCTTTAAATACACCGTTAGTTAACAGCAATGAATTTAATATTATGTCTAGCATGATTGTCGCATAGTTTTTTAGTACAGATTGCAACCCTCTGTTTGCAAATCGGTGTGTATGTACTAAGTCAGTATGCCAGTGACATAGCTGCATTTTAATGCTAGTGGATGACATGGTAATGACTTCATTCCCATGATAGAATTGTGTGAAGATTTCCAACTGGCGTCGCTACCATTAAATTCTATTTTGAAATGACACTGTAAATTTAACGATTAACCTAGCTTAACTTGCGTAAGAAGGGCTCGTAAATAACCACCACAAATGTTAGCCAGAAAATTGTTTTATTATATTGACTATCAGTTTACATCAACTACCTATCACGTGCAAAGATATGTGTACATAAGAATATCTATATGACGTATATTGGGGTCAGGTCATTCGACTTATTTTATTACATAGTCGCCACAACACTCTTTCCAATAATAGACTCTTTCCATGTTAAACTCGTATGAGTAAATAAAGCTCATTGGTAACAATGACGTAGTGTGATGTGCATGGACGAGAAATATGTCGAAATATCGGTTAAAATGTCGACAAAACGCCATTGCTATGTTAGATTTAGTAGACAAAAATCCGCGGATAAGTAAAACTACTCTTTTGACGTAAGAAATCGGCTTCTAAGTGCAACCATGCTGGTTGCAACCATGGTTATGGTCAATCTCTAAAGACGATTGACGACAAATTACTAAAACACGAGAAAACGGGTCGACAAAAATTTGTCGTGTTGTGATGCTGGGCGGGCAGAGGGTGCCTATTCGCCCTGGATTTGAAAACGGACGTGTTATAAATACTCGTTAATACAGACACATGGAAGGAGTTCCACTCCTTTGCTGTGCGCATTATGAAAGATGTTGAGAAGCGCTTGGTGCCACAGGTAGGAATAGCAACCAAGAAAGGGTGATAGTTAACAAACTATAGGTTGATTAGTTATGTCTATTTATTTATGCGTTAAAAATAAAACTAAAATTTTGAGTATAATTTTAAATGATTAAATACATATTCCTTACATTTACACCAATCAGCCTAGCCCAAAGTAAGCACTGTAAGGCTTGTGTTATGGATACTAGGATAACGCATAGACATACATATATGATACATAGCTATGTAATATTTAAAGAATATATATAAATATCCATGACTCAGGTACAAATGCTCGTATTCATCGCACAAACATCTTCCGGACTCGAACTCAGAACCGTCGTTGCGAAAGGTAGGATTGCTACCGTTGCACCAAACAGTCATCATTGTCAACATCGTAATTAATGTTTTGTTTGTCACAGTGTTTGACCGCGATGAAATAATTACGAAGGTCGCAGCCGCAGGTCTTTAAAAAAACCGAAATAATTTTATAAACTAATTTATTTAAATGAAAATTACAATAAAATTATTATAACTAGCTAAGACTAATTGACCCGATCGATGTTAGATACGAAGTGAGTGATGATGGCGTCCAGACGGATGGCCTAGATGATGGCACGAGGCGACAGCACTCACGTTCCGCAGCGTTGACATTTCCATCACGTTGCAACATTTAGGTATGGCCTAATTGCAAGGGCGGCGTCAGCAGTCTTCGTATAGCCAACATACGTAATTAACTCCAAAACTACTCAACCGATTTTTTTTATTTCGCTGCATTTGCTCCGACTTAGGGCAGGATAGGTTTCATTTTAATTTAAAATAAACCAGAAACGCGTGGCCGAGTCATCTCATTCATCATGTTTTAGTCATTTAGTGTACATAACAATAATTTCTTTAGATGTAATACTGTTCCTTAGTTTCATAATTATTATAGGATTGCTGTCATAATTTGGTTATATTATGAATAATAGACTTAGCCTATAGTATAGGAACAAATTGGCAGTTGTTATCCTTTTTCAAAAAAAAATTAATTCATGTCCGTAAAGTATGTGCAATTTTTTGTTAAATATTAAAACAAACAGACAGAAAGGGCAACGACGAAACAAGTGAGAATGCTCATACTCATCATCTCCAGATGTATTCGAACTGCTGAGTAAACAAATAATTTGACTTTACGTTACGGAACTCTGTAATCAATGAGAGCAAGACTTACCTTTATTCGTTTCTAAACATTTAGTTTCATATAGTGCCCATGTATAATATTGTAAATGTCATAACTTCTGTTAAAGTCGATAAGTTTCTTGCGCCAATTCTTCTTGTCAATTAAAATACGTCCTGAATGTTGGTAGATTAAAAAATGTTGAATGATTCAAAACAACTTCTTTTAAGTGCATTTGAATACAGTTATTTTAATTTGCCTAACAGCAAAGCAAAACATGAAAATATAGGAATACTTTAATTATTCTGCCTGCAGGTTATTTTGCTAACAACTCGGCTAAAATACGGGCACGTATTGTTTTGCTTACAGTACCTCAATGCGAATAAAAAAATATCGTTTTACTGTCTGTGCATACGCTTTGGGCGCTTCCTGAAACATATTTCAGTTTTGGTAAGCAGGTAAACGAATTCGTTTTTTATTTGGGAACACGAGGAATCGAAGGGTAACATTACCGTGAAATTATGGGACTTTCTTTTGATAAAAAATGACATTGGTACTTTCTATGAAGGTTGGTTATTAAGGCACAGGATAGTTTATATAATTTTAATTAAGTTTTAGCAATAATTGAGTGCAATATCTCATTTAATTTGGCCTATATATTGAGTGAAAGAGTGACCACACTTCACGATGCGGAGGTCAATCAAAATGAGCCTTATATCTATATAATAAATGCGAAAAAAAACTACATTTGTTTTTACACAATTTTGAAAGAATAATTGGTGTTTCGTGTATGTTTAGATTGACTAGTTCAGTTGCAGTGATATCTGTTTTTTACACAATAATTAACAAAAGAACAATTTTCTCAGTCTGTGAAAACGCGTTTTCCAGTTTAACAAAACTTTTAGTTGTATTTAATATATCTTTTAATTGCGGGTAGTTTCTGAGCTCGGTAATTATTCTCTCAGGCTTCATCATCTGATCCCAGGTAAAGGGGAATTTTCTTTTGTTCTCCAGATAAATGCACGTCAGTCGTGGATTAAAATATGCGGTTTTCAGTTATAAACCTTGTGTTTTGTTTGTATGTATTAAGTAAGGTACTTTTTGTATTATATCACGGCAATTCTATGCGGGTGCAATTTAAGATTTCATTCATATTATTGTATTCAAGCAAATAATGAATATGTAATATATTTTAGAAGGGATGGTTATCGAAATATATACTGAAGAAGGAATTTTTATTGATAAGATTTTTGACACATATATTCATGTACGAGTTACCGAACAGTAATAATATGTTGTACATGCAATGTCAATGACTTGCTATTTAGGTCACTTCAAATAACATTTAATTTATTTTTATATTCACGAATTTATACCTATATATTTGAACAATATCCGTACGGCTGCTTATACATCAATTTTATAGCTACTAAGTATTAAAGACAGTGTTAGAACGACTATCATTGGGTTTGTTTCGTGCATTAACCTTCCCTTACAAATCTTCTTTCACTCATCTGGTAAACTGTATTATACGATGCAATTCAAAAACCGTCAACTTTATTATTTTTAAAACTCTTTGAAAATATTCAAATATTGAACTGTAATGGATTGGAGAGTGTGTGTTTTAGTGTGTGTTGGGAAATTATAATAATTTTTTAGATTCACACCAATTAGCCTAGCCCAAAGTAAGCACTGTATTCAGATAGATATACATACATCAGATATAAACATGTAATTAATAGTAATAATGGTAATGGTAATAGTGCAACGGTAGCGATCCTGCCTTTCACACCGACGGTCCTGGGTTCCAATCCCGGAAGGGACAGATGTTTGTATGATGAATACGACCATTTGTACCTGAGTCATGGGTGTTTGATATATTTCTATGAATATTACATATCTATGTATCATATATGTATGTCTATCTGTTACCCTAGTATCCATAACACAAGCCTTGCATTGCTTACTTTGGGCTAGGCTAATTGGTGTGAGTAAAAGAAATATTTACATATAAATACCCAAGACAGATACCGGACCGTTTGGTGCGAAAGGCAGAATCGCTACCAAACGGTCGTCAAGATATATAAGTGAAGTATGTGATTGATAATAGGTATTTATTTTGAGATACTCATATTTCGACGCAGTTGCATAAGCCATCTTCACTTTGTCGCAGTATTGAATACTCTCTGAAACATTATCGAGACATTATTAAGTACAAGTTTTCCAGAAAATAGTGCTGTTTTCGAGAGATAAAAATGTACCTTAATCTTTAGTCTACATTAACCGATTCGTTGCGGATGGCACGTCTGGCGTGCCATCATTTTCTTTTGCACGTGGCGCTAGCCACTGAAGCCGTGTCATTTTAACTCCTTCAAATTAAGTTTTAAGGAAATCTCCCAGAATAAAACTATCTTAATTTTTACATAAACCAAGCTCGTAGCCTTCGTTTATGGTTAATATATGTAGCAACGAATCGGTTAAAACGCATTTGACGCAGGTTAAAGCTAGTTACATTTAAAAATGATCATTATCAATCTCTCTCTTCACGATCGTTTGTCGAGCCATTATATTGGTGTCTATATTGACTTACAGTAGTCCTGGCTGGCCTACCCGATAGCCATAAAAAGGCCCAATGGCATACGTCCATACTGTTCGTCCATTTGTCCCTCCATTCGCAACAATGTAGTGCTTGAAATCCATTAGCGGACGCAATACCAGCGCAAATATGCAGTCGTCCCAGGGATGCACTCATTTGCATTTCAATTACGCCATGAAGCTTTTTGGTTTGCACTTTTTTAATTGTAGGGAAAAGCTTGGGTGGTCCATTCTTTCGATTTTTTAATTTTTGATTAAATAATATTGCTTTTAAAACCATTGAAATATATTTAAATACTCAGTGAGACTGAAATTAACGTTGAGAAAGTCATTTGAACTAACATCTACCCTTTACTGGAAGCTGCGTAGACTAGATAGATTCTGTTTTCTAAGCTTGTATTTTTATGCTTTCCGGGTCAACCTTTAAGTGAGGCAACACTTAGTTTAAGCTGTTCATATCATTAAGTTTTTAACATGTATTGTGTTGTTGGTTGTTTTAATAAATAAATAAATAGATAAAAATAAAAGATCTAGTTAAGATACAGATAAAATACTTTTTCTACAATATTTGGCACTGCACATGACGAGCCGTGTAAACAATTATTTTAAACTATGAGAATTCTGCCACTTCCCTGCTTTTATATCTTCGAATTGGCAAAGATTGTGAAGTAAAAAATGTTATTTTAGACAAGCCAGTATATATATTCGTAACACTAGGAATGGCCATATCGTCGGTGCGACTGCAATAGCGCGTATGAGCAATTTGCAATACCGCGTATCAGTATTTTATCATTTTTTTAGGAGGAAGAAATAATTGGTTATCATGGTCAAAATAATATATTTTTTCAACTGAACTTGTTTGTGGTTCCATTGCATGATATTGCATAGGAATGTCATAAGATTTTACAAATATCTTTATTGTATATTGAGATATATCACATACGCGATATTGCTGCTAAAGGTTAAGTAAAAAAAAATTACAATTTTGGTAGTTCCGCGGTTTTGAAATTAAAGATTTTATTAGTTTATTATAATTATTTAATGTCACATAACGAATAAAAATTTTTCAAATTTTTATAGAACAATACATTGAAAAATACACTTACTAATGTATTACCTATGTACCTTAGACTAAAGCTTAACTTAAAAAAAAATCTTATAGACCTGAAAATAACAATTAGAAATAAAGCACAGTCTATAAAATGATTATAGGAACCATACATTAGTAATCATTGCTTTTAACAGAAAACAATAAAAAATAAACTTTTAACTGAACACATAAACTGCTACTATGGTAGGTAGCTCAAAAAAAATCAATCACTTTTATATCTCGAACAAAACATTAACTTATTATAATAAAGAAGCCTTAAAAAAATTCAGTCTCCTTAGTTTTCCATTAAATCACAACACTAAAAATAAAATCATACGAGTAGTTCTTAATAATAATATTAACAATCAGTTAAACAAAAATTAAACAAAATATAACCAGTTTGGTAATTCGAAAAAATGCCTGCCTCGTTTGGTAAAGTGCAGGAACCACGTCGATCACAGATTATGGTTTCTTTGGTCTTCTAGGCCAAGGTGAAAATTCGTCCGTCAAGTGAAGCTTAAAGTCTATTGTCCCTTTTGGATTATACCTTAGTACTCTTATATCAACAACGACGTGATCACCAGCCCCACGACCAGGTCGGATTGATTCATAAATATGGTATTCCTTGTTGCTGATATCTTTAAAAAATGTGTGGTCAGGTGTAATTACTTCGTAACGAAATGGTTTGGTTCTAGCTTCTTAAGTGATGGTGGCATATTGTGAGGGTAAAAAGATTTCCCGATTTTTTAATTTTCTTTCAATTACTGAATGAACAGAGTCTACCTCCATTTGGGTATGCCCTTTTTCCAAATATTTTTGTGTTATGACTAAATTTGACTATTTACAAAACACGCAAATGACACTATTAAAAGCATTCAATACAAATATAATAAATATACTTACACACTGGTTATTTACAATAATAATCAATCATAAATCAGGAGCGCGCACAATTCCTATCCCGACTTCCACTACAATGCCAGTAAATACGCGGCTTTGCCGCCAAATACTCCTTGAGAACTAATACGCGGTATTGATATAACGGCGAAATTGGCGTTTCTTATTGGCTAATTCAAATGGTGTGACTTCCATTAGGTGCCAATAGACACTCGGAAGTCGCTGGCGCGAAAACTAATTTTCGCGACATTTGTAAATACGCGGTATTGCAAATTGCTCTTACGCGCTATTGCAGTCGCACCGACGATATGCTGGTTGTTGCAAAAATTCCAAAAAGCGCTTGACACCAAAAAATGCTATTGGATGTGCATGGATATCTGTCACAGTGTTTGACCACGATGAACTCTGAAACTACTCAACCGATTTTGATGTTTTTTGATGGATTTGTTTCGACTTAGGACATAGAATAGGTCATTGAATATTTAAACTAAAACTGATAAGAATTTGAATTAATAGTAGTAATTATTTAGCTATATGTCTTCAACTACTAGTAATTTATGTGAATATTGTTTAGATATTGTATTAAAATTACTTGTTGATTATTATTCTGTGAAATTGTATTTATTTTTTTGACTTATTTTGATAGAAATTATTATGGGTTTGATTAAAAATTTTCGTAATATCAAACTAATAAATTGTATTCCGTAACTTGAACTGTAATGTTATTTGAGAGGATGGTCCTCTGACCATCATCTCATCATATTCAAATGCAAAAAAATAAGCATTTACCATGCATTTATGCTTCGTAAATCACGATGGGAGACCTACTGAAAAGAAACCACAAGAAACTCGGCAAGAGCTGCCTGTTTCTCCCTTTAATGTGTAACAGAATTTTTTGAATTAAGGATCCTATTATAGCGCCAATAAAAATGCATTAGAAAAAATCACTTCACAAAATATTAATTAGCAATAGACTTCTTGGAGAATTTGCTTTAAGTTATTGATAAATGCTGTTTTAAATCCAATCCGTATTTTGACTTTTCCATTCTTGTGAAGAAATCTGTATTTTTTGGTGAGATATGATCACTCTATTTCTAAGATCTGAATATTTGTTGCCATATTTTGATAAAAAAAATTGAGTTTTGGGTTAAGATATTCAAACATAAAATAATTTAAAATAAACACATTAGTAATGGTGAGAAGTGTTTTATTTAAATATAAAGCATTATTAGAGATTTGGTGCAGACTATCTCCTTGAATAGGCGAAGATCTTGAGTAGTAAGTAAATTTGAAATACTTTACAAGAAATGTGTGAACTGCACAACTACGATCTGGTAGGTGATCCAGAAATTGAGGATATACAACGGCAGCGAACAGTCCAAGTTTACTATCCTCATTAGTCTGATACGCATCGGTCGTGCAGCCACGTACTCTGCGAATTGAGACAATCTATCTTGAAAGTCTTCATCTGGAAATGTACATTAGTGGTAAAAAGCTGGTTGCGCCAGTAGTATATTCAAATAAAAAACTGGGCATTCTGGAGAAGGTGAAAAGGTACTTCACGCCGGAACAGTTGCTCAATCTTTACCAAGCACAAGTTTGATCTTGTATGGAGTACTGTTCTCATCTTTGGGACGGTTCCGCCCAATATCAACTCCAGACGCTTGAGTCCATTGAAAGGAGGGCCAATGACGATCTTTTTAATAATAAGCTGAAAGGCCTTAAACATAGACGGAAGGTAGCCAGCCTATCCGTTTTAATAGGATAAATCTCGGAGAGTGTGTAGCAGAATTGCACAGCCTTGTTCCGCCGTCCCCATTTTTTATCGGACAACCAGACTTACGAATGGGCGCCACCCTTATATGGTTAATATACCAAAGAGTGGCACTAAGCGCTTTGATTCCAATTTTGTAATCCGTACCGCTAAAAAGTGGAACTCTTTGCCTGAGTCTGTCTTTCCTGATAAATAATATTAAGGGGTCTTCAAGTCACGAGTGAATCGGTATCTTCTAGGCAAGCGCGTTACATCCTAGATCAAATCGTCGCTTACCATCAGACGAGATAGCGGTCAAGCGCTTTCTTATTCACGATAAAAAAAAATACTAACCTTTCTCTTGTAGCAACTGATTGTTTATGAGAATTTGTAATTTTTCAGCTTCATGTGTTAAAAAGCCACAAGCGATTGCAGGAGAAGAAAGGGAAATAAAATTGGTTATGTTACTTAATAAATCCAACGCCTGTGATAAGTCCTGGAAAATAAAGAAAACACTTTAGCTGATCTGGCATATGCTTATAAAATTGTTTGAAATTTAAAACGCGTAACCTGCAGCGTTTGGTCTTGATTAGCCCCGCTTTTAGAAAAATGCAAATTGTTTTTGAAGTGAAAAAATCTTTAGATAGTTGAATGTTTAAATAAGAAATATAAATATTAAATTGTATTTTTCTAATAGCTATTTTATCTAGAAAAAATCTATTTCTCTCGGAACTCTAACCCGCAGTCTCTCGGTATCCGGGCGATAGGTTTTCCCATTGACCCGCCCAAGTCAATTGGGTTCGGTCGGATTTTATAATAACCCAACTTTAAATACCAAAACAATATGTAAAATGTTAACTAACATCAATTTTATTTTATTTCTGAGTCTCTAACGACCGCGTGCCAAAAGTTACAAAAAAGGCATTATGAGCGGAATCTTTAGATTACGACGATTGCTAATACATATACATGAAACGTAACTTAAAAATATATTTATGAAACGCTTCTCATAATATGAATAGGGATGACCTTCTTTTCGCACTCTCCGTATTCCTGATTAATATACCACCCACTGTTTGTCGATGCCTTGTATTTTGTAATGCACTAATAATTATAATTTCATTTTCTTTTTGAAATACCAATTCAATCATGCTATTGATGATAAAGAAACGTCACGTTAACGTTTACTTTGCTTTAGGTAATAAGTTTTCACTCAAACTGTTCTTTTATACTGCGACATTCTTAGCGTTGTCAGGCATCTAATAAAGTCGGATAGGGTTTGACGTTTTAAATGCTGTACAACCAAATAAAACGATTTCTATGTGTTAATATTGTCTGGACCTGAACATTCTATTGGATTAGTTTCTTTAAAACTTGACCGAACGACCAATAAGTTTTGTTAATAGTAAGGCTTTTTACCCAAAAGTGCAGCTTATGTAGCTGACATTGCCCATTGTGTCGGGGATAAAACCCGAAATGCTTTAAATATCTTCTCTTAAGTTTAGTTAAATTCATTATTTATTTATTCACAAATTGCAGTACATGCGACTCAGTGATTAAACAGGACATGCAACTACTAATTATCACAAGCACCTCGGAAGGCGTAGCAAATGAAGAGTAAAGGGGCAGACATTCATACATTTTTTTCCTCAAAGTATTCACTGATAGAATTATAATTTTTTTAATTATAAAAGGGTAAGCGCTTGACCGTTATCTCGCCTGATGGTAAGCGATGATGCGATCTAGGATGTGATGCGCTTACCTTGAAGACACTCGTGACCTTAAGAACCTAAGTTGTATGTGTCAGGAAACACAGACTAAGGCAAGGAGTTCAACTCTTTAGCGGTACGGATTACAAAATTGGAATCAAATCATTTAGTGCGACTCTTTGGTATAGCAACCATATAAAGGTGGTACCTATTAGTAGAAAGAGGAGTATTAGAAAGGGGACGGCGAAACAAGGCTGTGCAGTTTTTCAACACTTTTGTCAAAGACCTTATAGATTTATAAATATTTGCTCCTGCTTTTAGGTCTTTTGGCAATTTATTATAAATTTTGATAACAGTTCATTAAAAAATCGTCAACTCTACTGGACACGTTTGCTATTGAAGGCAGAAGTGAGAGTGGCGGAATCTCTCACAGAAAGACGAAGTTCCTCGATATCTTCATGGCCTTTCTAATACTACCTTCTTATAGGTACTAATACTTACTCCTAAGACCTAAAAAAAAAACTTACCAACTCTCGGGTTTTAGCAAGAAGAGCCCAATCCATATTTATTAAAATTAATAAATCAATGACTTTGTAAAATGCGGTAATGAAATACTAAAACACACCAGAGCGATAAGTTAGCAAAGGCTTAATACCGGCCAAGTACGAGTACTTGGTTCCATAGTTCCCAGACCCAATATGATTGTTCTTGTTTGATACTATCACAGAATAAAGAAATTATGATATAATAATAATATTAACATATTAATTCAGTACAAATTTTCCTATTTACGTCTTCAAGTACATTTTATCAGTTGATTAACTTTTTACTCATTAACTTGTAAATTCTAATTACGTACTTTTTTCAGGATTTTATTTTAAGCATTTTGTTGGCTTCTATAATACGAGGGCTGTTTTAAAAGTGTCAGACTTTTGTTAATTAAAAGTGCTACGAACTTCTAATTCCCTTCAAAGTAGTCTCTTTGGTGATACACACACTTCTCCCAGCGCTTCTGCCACTGCTAAAAACATTTCTGGAAGGCATATTTTGGAATGCTGTTAAGCTTGGCCGTCGTATACTGTTTAATGTCTTCTCTTTCTTGAAATCGAGTTCCTTTCATGGCATTTTCAGCTTAGGAAATAGCCAGAAGTCACAAGGAGCCATGTCGGGGGAGTATGGAGCTTGTTGAATGAAGTTCCATCGTCAGCAACTTTGGAACGAATTTTGCAGAAACTCCTCTCATTTTCAAATCCTCAGTTAAAATCGAATGACCCAATGCTGACTCCAATTTCTTCTTCTAGTTCTCGAACTGTTAGATGATGATCGTCGGTGATTAAAGTTCGCACTTGTTTAATAACATTCTCACTCCGGCTTGTCGATGACCTGCCTGATTCACTTTCCACTAACGTTTGACCACTTTTGAATCGATTGTAACACTCTTTTATTCGAGTACAGCTCATGGCAGACTCCCCAAAAGCCTGTTGAATCCTGCGAATTGTTTTCACTTGCAAATCACCAAGCTTTTGGTAAAATTTAATGCAGTAACGCTGCTCAAGTTTTTTTTGTCATTTTATAACTTGATAAAAACCGCCGAGCACAACAGAGGTCTACACTACTAGGCTGACTGCCGGCGACTGAAGCTTTGTCATGACACGAAACAGTGCATGCGCACGAATGATAGTCCCCTCCACATCCCCACTAAGCTTGGCCGTCAGCGCATCATTGGTTTCAGCGGGACGGTCCGATACTTTTTGAACAGCCCTCGTATGTATGCCCGAGGTTTAGTTCAGTAGCAATAGGGTCTGAGCTACGTCACGGATAGGCATATAGACTACCAAACAGACATGGCAAAACTTAACAGAGTCAACAAGGAACCTCTTGAGGAATCTGAGGAATCCAAAAACCTACAATAGAGAGTCAGACAATCGAACATATAGTTTACGATCATCTTGCATATGTGCTCTTTCTAATTTGGTGCCAGTAGTCAGCCTAGAAATGGTTTTACATGCAGGCTCATCTTTATAAGTCTAACAATGTCTAACAGAACATTACACTTCCTTGAAATCAGAATACCAGTAACTTACTGAGACAGTCAGGACCTAAGATTAATGTACCACTGAGACCTAAGAGCTAGTACGACTTTTTTTATCAATTCTCTAAAGACCTCAACCTGTAACGGTAAACCGAGTTCGCTTAGGACTGCGCTATAAAGTTCTCTAGCAGTTGCAACTGATTGCCTTTTTACTTGCTTTGTTTTGATTGATCTTGCTGTGTTCTTTTGTCTATCTTGTTGATAGAATAATTAATCAATAATATCAACAAAAGAAATGAAAGTATTTTTAGTCAGCTTGTTATAATTGTTTAATTTATCAACTGATACTAACCAACCATTCAAAAGTTTTCTTGCTATTCTCTGTGATATCAAAAATACACTTGTACACATTCAAAAATTCTAATGTTTGTTGAGAACCGCTTCTAACCAAATGGTTTATTACTTTTATACGGCAATAAGCACTGTAGAATACGAATGTGCTAATGACCATAGTAACATAGAAGCAAATTAAATTCGAGGAAATCAAAAGGAATATAACGTTTATAGCACAATGTGCGTATGCATTACATAGCAGTATGTCTAATGTGATTCTATATATTATCGTTCCAAATGTAAATAACATTAATTTGATACTGATGTAGTAGCCAACGTTAGTGCCCAACATCGAATCAATCTCATTGAAAGCTTTCAACGTTTGATAAAACGAACGAGTACCACTAAATAATGTGAGAATAGTGCAATTTAGGCATCTCTGGATCCCACTAATAGACATCCACAATTTGGGAAACCATCCCGGTACGGTTTGCAATAAATAAACGTAAGTAAAACCTAAAAAAGCTACTTGTCCGAAAGAACATATTTTAACAATTAAAGCATGTTTTCGAGAGTAACCTACACATCCAAAATTCAAAAACAAAACGACGTGCAGAAACGTAAAGAAGATTGTAACAGTTTTATCAATTGTTATTTGAAACATATTGGAAACACGACAAATACTGGCACGTAATCCTATCTACTTGTGAACTAGTTTCTTTTGTTTCGAGTTAAACGATAAACTATATCCCAAATTACTTCAAGGAACTGACTGGTAGTTCGGTTTTGAAATTACCTTTAACACTCATATTCGTAATTGATCAAAAAGAAGCACGAAACCTACTTTACATCAGGTACTTAACATTAAGAAACCCGCGACTTCACTTGTGTATTATGTAAATTTTCAAAAAACTTATATTTAAAAGGAAGTTTAACCCCGCAGAAATTGGTTGTAACTATTCTGTCATTTATAGCAACGGTACTACCATTTCTGTATATGACATTTCTTATACAATACCGTAGCTATTTAAATTTCAATAATTTAATAATAGTTATTTTGTATATGCTTTATTTGAGTAAAAATACTGTAAATCTATATTATATAATTTAAATTACCTTTGAAGGCTTTGAGTCAATACTAATTTTCCTTAACTTTAATAGAATCGGTTTTTTTGAGAAAAAAAATACTATAGCATATCTAAGATTAAGGATTTTAAGGGTCATCACGAAACTTTTTTTGAAGTTATACTTATTTTTGCGCTTGAGGGAGAAATTTTTCATGTAATGAAATTGGTGCACGCAGAATGCAACGAAGAAGCGACACCATGAACTTAGCTGTTGAAGTGAATAAGCTAAGAAAGATTTTTCATTAAAAAAATTAATAAGATAAATTGAGTTATAAGGCGCGTACATAAGTACATGCACGCTTTGGCCTATTATTCATACATTTTTAAATAATAAATTTTAAACTAGGCCAAAATCTGAAAAGTTGAGTCTTGAGTTCAAAGTCACACGCATATCCAAAAGAGCAATCTACTAGTATTTACGAGTATATATTCTATAAAAAGTAACACGTCATCTCAGTATATCTTTTTTATCGAGAACTGCTACATCAGTCACATATATAAACCACTGGATATGTATCGTAACTACGAAATCACAAACAAACAGATAAACAGTTTTCAAACTGTCTACGTAAAGCCTCTTAATATTCTGAGTAAAATGTAGATCATCAATAATACAGATATTAATCTTTACAAGTCAGTCAGTCCTGTTGATAAGCCATTTACGTTAACATACAAAGATAGGCCCAATAAGAAAATACAACTGGATCTATTTACTGAAACCAATAAATTATTGTCTACCAAAGATGGCACTGATATTCAACTTAACAAATACTTGGAAAATTAAAAGGGTCTTTCAAAGTATGGGTAGTTCACTTTGAAGAACATTCGCCGGGATATCAAGAGACTGTAGGTCCAAGTCCAGCTTTACTCTTAAAATAAGTTAATTTTTCTGGTAAAATTCAAATAACAAAATAGAGTCGAGTATTTAAGATAAGAACTAAACAGACACGAGTACTTCGCAACAATAAAGCATAGACTCTTGGACAAGAATTCTAACCTTATCTTTAATATATACAACATGAAAAGCAATCAAACAAATGGCTCGTTTTGTAGTGAACAGCCAACATGAGCTATGAAGACACCAACAACATCCCTTGTAATGCCGCTCAATATCTGTAATATTTAAATAACACCATTTTTGCCCGACACAGGACGCGTTTTATTTTGCTTTTTATGTTTAATCCTAAGGTTTCAACTCCTTTACAGGAGCCGAAATTATAGGATGACTAAGTAATGGTCGTCATACATGTACGCCTTCCAATATACCATTCCATATACCAACACTCGGGAACCATACCAGGAATCGATACCGAGATCTTTGGCAAAAGGCAAGGTAGCCCGACACATATATTTATTTTAAATGACACACTAATTCTATACATCTTTAACAGACGTTTACAGTTCTGTATTTAATACAAAAATGTAATGCGGCTCTAGAAGCTTTGGAAATTAAAGTGATACAGCGTAATGACGTAGCTCATAGAATTTGGTATAGACCTCGGACGTGATTGAACGTTCTGCAAATGAAAGTATACTTTTGGTCGACTTGAACACAAAAAATGTACTCAAAAAATGGCGCATAGAAATAAAAATGTTAACAATGAGCCTGTATGAGTTTTGTATTTCTTTCATAACTAATTGTATATCTTTTATCAAATAAAACATTTCAAAAATATGGCTTTCTCTTCGTTCATTCCATGATTCATATTCATCCCTTTGTCCCTATTTATCCTGTGATCCGATTAATGTTAATGTGGCTCACACTCTGAAGCTTATACAAAGACCAAAAGTTACTAAGTCAATTTTCAAATGTGTTAACCATCGCACTGTTACGAAACCCTATGAAAAACTAGTTTTCGTAATGAAATTTAGTTAAAAAAACAACAATGGAAACCACTCCAATTATAACAATATCCATTAGGTTTGTAATACATCAATAAAACTTTATTAGCACAGAAGATTATAATTGTTTGCCACGCCCAACTATACCGCTAATAAAATGTCTTTATACTTAATTAATTACTATACTTCAATCCAGTTTGCCATACCCAAATTTATAATGGCAAGTGAGTTACAACGTTCATCCGAAATGGACGTACAAAGTGTACACGGAAAACCTATTTTATCGAAAACATTAATAGTATTGTACACCATCGTTCAAGTGATCTGTGGTGTCGACTACGGTTATGTGAAACTATTGTCTAAAAAGTGGGGAATAGTTCTTAAGATTATAGCAATTGTGTTCTCTTTAATAATAACAGTGTTTCTAAGTAAACTAAGTCTCGATTACAGCTTAGGATTATTTTATAATTCATTGTACTCAGTTGAGTATTTGATTTACACGTCAATACTTTTCTTCTATAATTATACTTTGTACGAATTTTTATTTGAATTGAAAACGACAAATCGTAAAATCGTGTCGGATGTGGTTGCTAGATCTGTGTTACTTCCTTTCATATATGTCTTGTTAAAGACTATAGTGTCTGTAGCTTATCGTGTTTATTCTAATGAAGATGCGTTTTGTTTATCAGCGTTTACTGAAATTTTGTTGATGCTTGTATCGAACTTTGCATTTAATTCTTTACTACTAGTTCAATACATGATAATATATACAATATTCAGACATATGACTATTTTAAAAACTGATGTGGTTGAACATAAAATAAGGGCCAATGATGTTTTGAAGACGTACAAGAATATAATGGATACGATGGATAGAATAAAGCCTATATGTGATAAAATGGTAAGAAATCAAAAATCTAAATAGACTCGGAAATTCTGCAAACCCCATATATTGTAAATTCGAAAGTGACTTTTTTTGTAACGCTTCAACTAGTCAACTTTTCACACACGTTATAATGGGTAGAAGATATTTATTGCATACTATTTTTTTTAATGGGTTCGCCCTTGATCCCTTGATCAAGACCGGGGGCTAAGACAGAATCTACGATGGAGCGAGCTAAGACAGAATCTACGATGGAGCGAGCTAATCCAGAAGGTGCCTTTTCACCCTGGCTTTAAGAACGGACGGGTTATCAGAACTTGGCAATAGAGACGCAGGGAGGGAGTTTTACTCCTTTTGCTGTGCACATTATGTAATCTTTTGATTTATATGATGATATGGGCTATTATTTAGCTTTTATACCTTAGTTTATTTATAAAAAGGTCTCATTTAACAGAGTGAAATGTGTTTTAAAGTTAATTTCATGCAAATAAAAAAACTTAGTTAAACATATATAATAACTATTTCAATCTACCACCCTAAAAATAATATTAATTATTACGACATTATTTGTCCCTGTGTGAATTTTGATTTTAAAAATTATAATAATAACAATCACACGAATTATAATTGAAGCGACTGGGGACAAAATATCTAGCAGGTTCTTCGGCCAACGTTTAAGAAAGCCTTCCAACGCGGAAACACTGACAGCCTTTTGGGCACCTTTTCTAACAGCAGCTGTGAGGCTGGTTTTCACCTTTTTTATTTATTCTATTATATCTAGATATAATTAATATTTTATTATTTTATTTCTTAATTGTCCATCACACCAATTAGCCTAGCCCAAAGTAAGCACTATAAGGACTGTGTTATGGTTCCTAGGGTACTGGATAGACCTACATATATCATACCTACCTACCGTATCTGAGTAATCCATGACTTAGGTACTTTATTCATCACACAAACACTCTTCCTGATTTCAAACCCAGGGCCGCCGGTGCGAAGGGCAGGATTAATACCACTGCACCAAACGGTCGTCAAACATGTATGTTTTATTAAAAATTTCAGGATTCTTTATTGGTTTCAGATTATGACCAGTCTGATTATAGCCGTCCCTAGATATGTAGCAACCGAATACATGATACTACATGAGTTAAAATTGAAAGTAAGTAAAAGGAAATATGCGTTCGGTTTGCGTTTATTATTTATAATTAACTAGCGACTCGCCATTGTTTCGCACGGGGTGTAAAAACTATAGCATATATTTATATTAAATATTCTTCTTTTTATTAAACAGTAAAACAGACAGGCCCAATTGCCAGCGCAAACAGTTTTTATAAAAGAACAAAATAAACTTTTACTATCAACTTATAACGTCAATTCATTACACAAATTACATGATGTCAAAGCTTATCACGAGATTTAAGTACACGTATTTACTTTTAATGGTAAAAATCAATCACATCAAGTTATTTACTTTACTTGTTTATCTACACAAGTAAATCTAGAATATAGATTGCTATTACAACTGTATAACCCAGATTCGTAACAAACGATTTTGAATTTTTAATTTATATCCGAAAATAATTAAGGGCCACCGTTGCCCCAGACCTTCAAATCCGACCCTGACCCTCATATTGTCGTTGGAGTTTTTAGATTTCGGGCCAGAATTCCCGGCTAGTGGACCAAAGAGCCCATCACGACGAAGGATGCCCCGGTGAGTTGGGTATTACCCCAGACGTGTAAGACCGTGCAATGCCGGCTTCAGACCGCCCATCTGTCGCCAGCTGTCGTCTTACCAGAAGACCCGGCTGTCAAAGTAGAAATTTGTAATAGTTTTTTTTTGTTTCAGCTAGATTGGGTTTCAATGGTGCTGCAGTATACGGTAGTACTGCTAATGGGTATTCTAAGAACTTTACCGTTCTTCACTGCGGAAGCTATCAATACTCAGTTCGATGAAATCGTACTGACCTTGCATAACGACCTCATTGACACAACAGGTAATGAAACATTTGATACGACAGGTAATAAAGTATTTGAAACACTTCAAATTCTCGCTAGAGGACAAAGATTTGTTGCTAAGATGCTACGCGAGGCTATTGAAATCAAGAAATATCCTTATTTCAATAGAGATAAGGGTTTGGAGCGTTCCACTTACTTGAGATCCAATAATCAAAATAATAATATCTCTAGAGACACACACAGACCAAGACACGAACAAAATTGTAAAAAAATTTGGGGAATTCACAATGGTTTAAAATTGTTACTTAGAATATAGTATAGAAGACTATAATAGGATATAGAAGAATATAATAAAATATAATCATAATTTCAATAAATTGTTTCCAGATCATAGAATTATTATTTCTATAAATTGTTTTCAGATGAACAGCGAAGGTTCGAGATAAAGAAAGCCATCCGGTACATGTCCGCCCGCCCCAGTCAGTACTACGTGTGGCGAAGGATCCCCGTAGACATCCGCTTGTTGATGGCTATCACCAGCATCATGACCACATACCTCATCGTCATCATACAGTTCACACATCTCTTCGACTAAACAACTATTAACATATTCTCAGGATTTTCCCAGCTCCAAACGTTTAAACGCTCCAAGTCAATATGATATAAAAAACCATTATGGTTTCCTCCATCGCTGAATAGTAGGTATGATCAGCCACTATAATCTACCAAGTGTAAGACATAAACTTTAAACTTAAGTGTAAAGCGAAAACCAATTCCCGAAACTGAGTGAAACAGTGCCCGGCCGTGTCAACGAACCGTTCTGGCTAATAGACTAGGGTGATGTTGTGGTCCCGTCGCTGTTTCTGAATTCCATAACGCAACTGCTTTTGCTATTTGAAGCCAGAACAACGTATGTGATGATGTCTAATATATTTATGATATAATCTGTACTTACCGAAAAATTTTACTTGAAATAATTATATTTCATGTAATTGTATTTTTCGCAAGCTTTTCGCGATTGTACCTTTTTATCACTTCCGCCAACAAAATAAGATTACGAAGACATCCCGAAGACAATAATAAAAAAGGGTCCGAAAGATAATCCTTGCACCTTCAGATTTTATACCGACTTACCGAAACGGTTCAAATTTAACAACGCTCGTAAAAATGGGATTATATTCATAACAGATAAAATATTTTAATGGCTCCCCTTCAGTTTTATTTGCTTATGTAATCCAAGAAAATGCAACTTCTCATTGTTTTTATGCTTAAAAAGGTAATCGTTAAATTGAAATTTATTACTCTCGTAAAATATTATAAAGTCTAAAACTGCTTATCAATAGAAATTAATGTTTCATAAATATTAATTTAGTTTTTAAGGGTCTTTTTTTATTGCCCTAAGACAAATGAGTGTAGGTATCGTTAATGAAACCACAAATAGTTTAATCTAATATGTAAACAGGCTTTGATCCAAATAATCAAATGAACTTATGTGATACAAAAAACGAAACCATAGCGTGTGTCAGCATAACACAATGCCATCTATGATCACAAATAGAATTACAAACGAATAACTTATATGTAAATGTAAATATCATTTCATTTTAAAAGAGTTTTATATCAAATTGTTGGGACAAATAAAATAAAATTAAAAAGCATTTATTACTTGTTTATTTTTTGTAATAACATCATTCCTCAAAAATGTAAGGATTTTGAATGTCAACACTTGGCTGGCGGTATGAAGACAGCTGTAAAAAAACACGTTTCAAAAACGTGTTTTTTAAAGTAGCAATAGCTACATTAAATTAAATGCTTAAATAACAAAAATATAATAATAAGAAGCTTATACAAAAACCTCATTACTGCACATTTAATTTGTTTTTAATTTGATTCTTGATTTCTTATATGTTCGATATATCAAAGAACCGCACTGAGCGTTTTAGTTCCAATTTTGTTATACGTACCGCTCAGGAGTGAGAGTCCTTTCTTGAGACTGTTTCCTGACAAATGCAATCTAGGGGTTTTCAAGTCACGAGTGAAGGTACCAAACCTTCTTTTATAGTCAGTTTTTTTTTCAGCATTAGAAAGAACAAAATTTGGGTACTTTATTGTACACATATAATGTAACAAGCAAAACGTAACATCGTGAAAAGTTTACACTAAAAATACCTTAAGAAGCAGAAGTTGCAAACTTGTGGAACGAAACGTTGGTCAGTTTGACGCGACAAAATTAAAAATTACATGCCGATGTTGCAATACGTACCATGTTAGGTGATTTTTAAAATGGTCGCTTAGCATGGCCGCTATTTGCAACAAAAGCGGCAAATGTCAACGTCACTGGCATCACGAAAGCGATTGCGAGTACTTTATCTGTTTTGACTATTTTCTTTGGTTTATTGTTAAGTTTCTGTTGTTTTTGTTGAAGTTTTTTGTTAAAAGTTTTTGTTGTTATTTGTTATTTAATCTGTTCAACAATGGACGAGCCTGAAGCCGGTCCAAGTGGACTCTAGCACAAGGTTAGCCACCACTGCTTCTTTGTTTACATAATTTCTAATGCTAAAGAAAGTGGACTTATAGATAATCACATTCTAGATCGCATAATCGCTTACCGTCAGGCGAGAATGTGGTCAAGCGCCTGCCTATTTAGTATAAAAAAGGAGCCGTGATCACGGGATAAGGTAATGATCGTTATACATGTATGTATATATGTATGTGTGCTACTACTTTCAAATATTTCAATCGGTCACTTTCATAACCGTTAAATTTATACAATAAAAAAGAAAGCATGTGTGCAATTCATACGAGATAAAAGTGAAATCTCCAAAAATAATACGTACACGTATACAAAATAGCACGGTTGTTGTGATGCCTTCTCTCAAACTTTGTACTACGCATGCGCACACAAACACGTATCAACACACGTACATAATGCTTCCTATCTCATTTTCTCCTACGTTTAATCTTATGAATTTATGTGTCTGTCTCTTTTTACTGTTGCTTTTTCGTCTCATCGACTATCAAATCACAAATATGCTAAAGAAGTTTTCATTTCAATAAAATTTCACAACGGTAAAAGCGGTTCTATTCATATGTGTGTGTGAAAGGCATAAAAGTGTAAGAACTAAGTAAATAACACAGCTGTTTCTTTTTTATCGATAGTTGGATACATGTAAAAGTATTGTTTTTGATGTTGTTAGAAGTAGAAACTGGAATATAAAGGAGATGGTGCCGGCGTCTGCTTGAGAAATACTTGGAAAGATTTTGCTGGTCTATGAAGATTCAGTAGGCCAATTGGAAGAGTACTGGCCCAGATAGCGAAAGGACATCCTCAGGAGTTCGTGTCCCGCTAGACACATAAGACCAGTCGAACTTTTTCTACCAGCATTTATCGTGGAGACCGCAAGTTGATAATTGGCAGTCCTCATTACATTTAGGGTCGATTATAGGCAGCTTACAGGTAATTACAGTTATCATAGATACAATAAAATAATTAAATAAAATGCAAAATAAAACAATTTTGATTTGTATAAACTGTAACAATTAGGAACGTGCCTGATTAATATTATGAAGGTAGCAAATGTATGATGACTATTAAGGAATAGTCAACTAAGGAGTCAACCTGTGATCACAGCTCCTGTAAAGGAGCCGAAACGTCAGGATTAAATATAAAGTGTACGGTCTTACACCGCACATTCCTTTCTTCAGTTCAATACGCTTAAATTAGGTTACGCGTCAGCATTTTAAGTTTACCTTTTATCTGCTGTAATAAAACATGATGAGATTACGATCGGCCACAGCCGTGGAAGGACCCATTTTCTAACTACCTTTTTAACTGTAACTTAACTTAACTACTTTTATAACTTTATTAAACTTAGTGAAGAAATCCTTTCGTTTTATCTCCGCAACAACGCAACTTTCAACATCGTGCCAGCCACTACTTACTTCGTGAATAACGATCAACGAAACTAACTACAACATCTACCTGTAGGTTGTTCGTGGTCAACTAAGCGAACATTCTACATAAAGTATGCGCCAATATACAATAAAAAGTTATTTTTTATTTAAATGTGTGATGAGCTTCGAATAAAAGAACTAAACACTTAATTTTATTTGCTTTCTATTCTATTTTATTTATACTAGCTAATCCGGCCATGCGTTGCTGGTATAACCCGGCCACGCGTTGCTGGTATAAGGCGGTTCACCCACTAGAGATGCGTCCCGCCGCGGTGCGCGTAGCGACAGAAAACGCGCGCGGGGACGGAGGCGCAGATCTGCCTATCTTAGCGGTGTAATCTGCTTCTCCGCGCGGAGTAGCAATACAAAACGACAAGGCTCCGCGCTCCCGCGCAGAATCTGCGCGCGGGGCGCCTACCCGCGCTTTGCCGCGTCGGCAGTGTGTTGTCATAGGCGTGTTTTCTATACAAATTGAGATTCTTGCATACAATGGTAAAATCTGCGGCCCCGCGCTACGCGACAGGGCGCGGTGCAGTGTGTTGACCGCCTAACCCAGCCACGCGTTGCTGGTATGGTAACAAACACACAAAGTATTGTCATAATGTAATGTGTGATATGATATGATAGGAACACCGACAGCATACATATTAATAAGTTGTGTAGTTTACATTGTCAACACTATTATACAGTAAGTACTTAGTCTGGCCATAAATACTGTTACACTTAAAAATAAAAAAATATTACATTTGAATTTCGAATCTGTCAATTTTATACGGTTGTTCATTGTGTTTTCTCATTTTGGCGCCAATACATTTTATAATATTTTGCGATATTAAAATGGAGTGGGGTGATAAAGAGAACCGATGTGATTGCATTACACAAAGTAGGTATGGAGCCAAATGCAATTTTTAAAACTCTCCATACCCTTGGTATTAGTAAAATGTTTGTGTACCGGGCTATTAGTAGGAACAATGAGACTTCCTCTGATTGTGATAGAAAAAGATCTGGCCGTCCATGTAGTGTTCGTAAGAAAAAGGTGGTCAAAGCAGTAAGGGAAAGAATTCGTAGAAATCCTGTCCGAAAGCAAAAGATTTTATCTCGGAAATGAAGATAGCACCTAGAACCATGTCACGTATTTTAAAAGATGACTTAGGACTTGCAGCCTATAAGAGACGCACTGGTCACTTCTTAACTGATAATTTAAAGAAGAATAGGGTGGTAAAATCGAAAAAACTACTGAAGCGGTACGCAAAGGGAGTCACAGAAAAATTTTTACAATAGAGCAACATTTTAACAAACAAAATGACCGTATTTATGCTCAAAGCTCTAAGGAAGCTTCCAAATTAGTCGACAGAGTGCAACGGGGACATTATCCGAGTTCAGTGATGGTTTGGTAGGGTGTTAGCTATGAAGGAGTGACTGAGCCATATTTTTGTGAAAAAGGTATCAAAACATCGGCACAAGTATATCAAGATACCATTCTTGAGAAGGTAGTTAAGCCCCTTAACATCACCATGTTCAATAACCAAGTATGGTCCTTCCAGCAAGACTCGGCGCCGGGTCATAAAGCTCGTTCCACGCAGTCTTGGTTAGAAGCGAACGTTTCGGACTTCATCAGAGCTGAAGACTGGCCGTCGTCTAGTCCCGATCTTAATCCACTAGACTATGATTTATGGTCAATTTTAGAGAGTACAGCTTGCTCTAAACGCCATGATAATTTGGAGTCCCTAAAACAGTCTATACGATTGGCAGTGAAGAATTTTCCCATGGAAAGAGTGCGTGCTTCTATTGATAACTGGCCTCAACGTTTAAAGGACCGTATTGCAGCCAATGGAGACCACTTCGAATAAGCTTTATATATTTTTAATTGTTTTATATTTATGTACTAAACTAACATAGTGTAAAAGTAATAAATGTTTTAAGCAGTTAAAAAAAATGTTTTTTCTATCTTACAATATTTATGGCAAGACTAGGTATATACAGCTTTAAAAAAGCTTTTTGAAGCATAAACAAGTAAAAAATGAGCTGAAAGAAAATCTCGTTTAATATAAATAAACGCATCTATCCCCTAACCCTGTATTGATTTGAAAACATCACGCATGTAATCTTAGCATGATTGATGACACCCCATAGGACCACCTTAAAAATTGAACCCACCAATTTAAGTTGATCTTCGTTCTTTACCAAATTTATTCATTCTCTGTTTCATATTATAGCGGTGATGTGTTATTCGAAGTTACGCAATAACCAGTATTATTTGAGCTTTATCCGCTAACATTTTATTTGTTTAGGGGTGTTTCACTAGTGGAATTTAGATACGCCCAATGAATAATTCAAAATATTTTGAAGATACGAAGTGAGTTGATTATATGTCACATTATTCACAATTTCGTCTGATATCTTAATTCGCTTGTCGTTTATTTTGATCAGAGTTATTTTCATACATATGAGTTTTAAAAATTCTGATGCAGAATACATCAAATACGATATTTTTATATTTTTTGTTATTGAAGTGTTTTAACTTAAACAAATTCAACAAAGAGTGATGTGATGTGGAAGAAGATACAGTGACAAAGATAGGAAAAGGGATGCTTAGATGGTTTGGACTTGTAGAGAAAATTAACGAAAGAAGATTAACAAGACAAATGTGCATGGGTAAGTCGGTAACGACAGACCAAGCCGAACTTTTAGGGACCAAATAGAGGATGTCCTGAAAAAAGGCCAAATCAAAAGTACCTTTAACCGACGAGCTTTTTGAAAAGGCTGATGAGAGTTAAGGAAGCTAGAGATGTATGTCGGGATAGTGGTAAGTGGAAATATATGATCTCTGCCTACCCTATGGAGGGTCACCTACGCTGATCTAGTTAATCTATAATATAAGATCACAGTAGCTTGTGTGTTTGTCTGTCCGCTCTTTTTCCATTGTATCAATAACGTTACCATAGCAACGTGTTAACCGCAAGTAGTTCATCTACCGGACGCTAGATGGCGCTAACAGAAAAATATTTAATAATAGAAAAAATTTAAAGAATTTTATCCACCCGTGCGAAGCCGGGATGGGCCGCTAGTAATATAATAATATCTTTATTGAAACGCACTTAAAATACGTTGTTTTTAATAGTCCAACATTTTTGCCTACCACCGATTCAGGACGTCTTTTAACTGATAAGAACGGGTGCAAGAAATTCGTCAACTTCAAAGTAAAACACTTTTCGCCAGATACTGACATACAAATACAATTAAATAATTATTTAAATTTATAAAGGGTTACATTAAATTATATAAGCAACATTGGGAAAAAGTTATATATATATGTGTGTGTGTGTGTGTGTGTGTGTGTGTGTGTGTGTTTGTGTGTGTGTATGTGTGTGTGTCAGCATGTATTATTTAAAATGTAAATGCATAATAATATCAATTACTTAAACTGTTTAAAGAATGGCCTACAGGATGTTAAGGTATCAATATTGCAAATAGCTCGAATGCATTGTTTCTGTGCAATGAAAATTTGATTTTTTTTGGTTTGCTTTAACAGAAGTAACTACATTTACTATATTATACGTCGTTAGCATACATAATATATTAAAAACGATATATTTAGTACTTACACTTCTGCGCATTTAAATGAAACAACTTCTTTGCGGACTTTGCGCTATTTTATGTTTCGACTCTTTTTATATAAAAAAATAACAGTTGGGAACGTGCACGATTAAAATACTGTGCAGGTAGTAGAAACAGTGCCGGATTTACCATAGAAGCTGAAAAAGCTGAAGCTTAGGGCGGCAAAATTAGGGGGCGGCAAAATTGACCCAGAAAATTGGTACAGAAAAAAGTAAGACGTGGCGGGGCAGAAATTCTTTAGCCCTTAGCGGGCTATATCTATCTTCCTTAGCCCGCCACACCTTATAAGTAGTGCAGTAAAAACAAAGCTTTGCTTTTCTTAGCCTAAAAATATACCCAAAAAGTTATAAAAATAATCTTGAAACTAGATTATTCTCTAAAAAAGGAATTAACGTTATTGTGAACAGTGCAACTAATTTTAGAGGTCAGTAGGGGCGGCAAAAATTTTATAGCTATGGGGCGGCAAATGTGTACACCCAGCACTGAGTAGAAAATATATGATGACCATTACCTTAGTGATTACATGATCACGGCTCCTATAAAGGAGTCGAAACGTCAGGACTAAACATAAAATAAATTTTGCTCGAAATCCGTAAAAAAGTTTCTTTTTAATATATTTATAATATTATCACAATAAATTTTATGGTTCCATTATCTGTTTTAAATAAGTATAAAGATGTTCGTTATAATTCCGATAAAACTAAAGTTAGACCTGAACTAATCTCTTCTATCTCTCAATCACAACAACAAACAAACACTGCATAAAACTAAACGCATCAACTGTAAAGTTGGTAGTCTCCATAAATTATGTATTCCAGATATAAAACCATCCGAGTGGCTGAGATTCCCTGATCCTGCTTGTTTTAATGGCGCACTTCACTGAGAATAAGCTGGTTTCTCACAACACACTGATCTGAACGACGGCCAACTGGAACTATTGATACCATTAAATCACTATCAATCTATTAGTTTAATTCTTAAACTAATAGATTAAGAGCTGAGGGACACCAAAGAAAGAATATATTTCTTTGATAGAATCAAGCGTTACTTTTCGAAAATCCATATCCATGAGTAAAACCAAAATATGTAGCTTACTTTCGCAAAATCCAAGCAAAGTGCACCGAGCACTCGGTGTTGCACGGTCTATTATTTATTAATCAAAAACAATGCAAGTTTACAGATTTCTCCAACACACATGCAAGTCACAAAAAATAATCAAAATAATGACTTAATTAATTGAAATTCAAATTCAAATATTTTATTTCGGTAACTTAGTCTGTTACAAATATTAGATGTAGGAACTCCCCTTTAGGCAAAAAATCGCATGTGGTAGGAAGAACCGCTCTTTTAATAATCAGTTACATAGCCAACTAAATTTCAACTGTTAAACACTAAACAAGCAAGTAATATAATGCTTTAATTGAATATATTTATCTTTTCTTACTGCTAATATGTGTGCAGTGTGTGTATGTGTTGTGTGTATGTGCGTGTGAGTGTGCGTGTGTGTGTACGTGTGTGTCTGACTGTGAGAGAGTGCGTGTGCGTGTGTTGTATTGTTCTTGTTTTATGCATATAATACATATTTTCAGATACTTACATTAATTTAAGTGCATACCTATACGTAATAAATAATGAAATGTTAGTTCTTAAGGAACAATTCTGTCTCCGTGTAACTTAATGATTTTAACCATTCCAAGACCGTTTTCTTACATTTGCGTTTATTAAGGGAGTAAATGTTAAGGTACTTATTTATTTTATTATAGACTAGCGGCCCGTCCCGGCTTCGCACGGGTGGACAAAATTCTTTAAATTATTTCTAGCATTCAATATAGCCTATGACACTCAGCAATAATTTGCCTTTCTATTGGTAAAAGAATTTTTAAAATCGGTTCAGTAGATCCCGAGATTACCCCTTACAATTTAACAAATATACAAACACACAAACTTTACTTCTTTATAATATTAGTATAGATTGAGGCAGACTGCGTAGAGTACTGCCTTCTTGCAAAGCCTGATTTTACTGTGGGAACCAAGGCAACTTTATTTTTTCGTCTCCTGTTTAGTAATTTAGCATCAAAGGGAAGAGATTTGTGCATTAATATTAATATAAATAGTAATAGTATAGTTAAATAAATAGGTTGAAAAGTATTAGTCACCAATAAAAAAAATAAAATGTGAACTAGAAATAAAAAATTAGCAAATAAATAAAAATAAATAAAAAAACTAAAGAACATCAAAATCATGTGAAAGAATAATAAATTGAAATGTCAAAGGCTTATGCGTTACAATAAACCAACAATAAACTGGTAAGCTTTTGTACAAATAAGTGGCAACGTGGCGAACAGGTCAATTCTTCATCGCATCGAGTGAGCATGTCGCCTAACAGCTTCTGATGATGCCCCGTGTGGGGGCGAAACACGTGTAAGTAGTTTGTAATGATGCCGGTTTCTGCATTTAGTTGCGGATAAGCGGGCGGTGCACTTTACTTGGATTTTGCGGAAGTAAGCTACATATTTTTGTTTTACTAATGAAGAATATATGATTTTGCGACATGACGTTTACTGAGAGAGAGGGGGGACGAACGAAATTAAGACAAATTATAATTGTTGTATTTAGTTATATCATTGTCAATATGATTTTATTGTAAACGACTGAGTCTACCACCAGTTCTGAAATGGGAGGCCGTTCAGAGAAGAACTGGCGAGAGAAACTCGGACAGGAGGACCGATAAGATGGAGGCATCTTAGTTTAATTATTTGCAAAAAGAGCTATTAATTTAACTTCCATATATATTCATAATTTTAATATTTTTCATTTTAATATTACATGTTTAAAGAGCGGTATGTACCAGTATTAGGATATGCAGTCCCTGTGTACGTATGTACCTTGTTTTCATGAATAATTCAGAATTCAGAATCATTACAAAAACTAGATTATGCACTCATGAAATATAGTTAAATCAAGTTTATGACAAACAAGTTTATGTCTAGTTGAGTAAGGTCACAGGATTAATAGTTTATTACTAAGTATTTAGATTAAATTGATATTTTTTTAAATGTAATATTTTATTATTGTGTAAAACTTTCTTAGTCGCTTTCTTTAGTATTTACTAAAGAGGGATCATCACCATTTTTTTTTGAGGCTTCGATATTTCAGAGCAGTTGCACAGAAACGAATTTTTTTGCGGGTGGGTGTTATAGTCTTAAATTTAACATCGGAATGGAAAATATCGAAGCCTCAAAAATGAATTAAATGCTAATGATCCCGTTGATGCTGATTTTAATTAAAACTTACAAAAATTGTTTATCATATTTTATGTACTGTAATATTGTGATTCGATAGATAGATTCCTAATTTTAAGCAAGTTGACCAGCGAAAATCACACCAACTGCGACAATTTACAACATATTTATACTAACGTCTGATTCCATGTGACAAAAGAGAATGCAATTAAAATAGTAATTATTAAATAAGACCCTAATTCAGTGTCAACTTATGGTTGTGTGCACAGCAACAGAATTTTTGAAAGCAATCCTCCTACAAATTACGTTCATAATTAGGTATAAGGCGACCATAGCTAATCGGTTGAGAAGTCAGTTTTTACCCAAGCGGACCGAGTTTCGATCCTTGCCTATTTACTATGGATCCACTCGTAATACAAGCATTTAGCAAACCACGAAGGGTAATATTAACTAGTTCGATGCAGTAAAGCTAAGCATAAAGCTTCGTTAGGACCATATATTGAAGCAGAGCTTAATACTAAAAAAAATAATCACAAATATTAAGTAAATTTAAAAATTAGATAAGAATAAAAACTTTCAAAAAACGCGCGCTTTTTGTTTCAATTGGAAATCCTATAGAGCCATTTTTTTTGTCATAACTTTATTATTTTTGCGAATTTAAAAATTCGGGCTCCGTCACGATCTAGTCCTAAACTTGTTGGTTTGATTCATTACGAATAATACTAAAATACATTTCGTCATTGAAGCTGATCCATGAGAGCATCGCCCGCTTCGCTCCGATAAAGTTTTTCATAAAGTGTTCTTAAAAGAAATATTATGTGTTTAGAAGTTTTTCGTAAATATTTAAAACCTACGTTATTGTTTAAATTTTCAGTAATATAATTGATGCTTCCGCCTTTTAACATGACATTTCACTCAGAGTGCCCCGGTAATGTGACCAGAAATGTGTTAATAAACCATTATTTAGTATAGTAAAAGAACTGCATATGTTAAGAATAGTTTTATCGAAATTGCTTGTGCGTATGTAAATAATGAGCTTTAGATATGTTTGCATATTGCTCATCGAGCTCAATTTAAATAGCTGTAATTAAACATTTAAATGATGACTCTTAACATGTACTATTAAATTTAAAAAACATCGAAACTTTATTATAATAATAATAATATTTCTTATATTCATACCAATTAGCCTAGACCAAAGTAAGCACTATAACACTAGTGTTATGGATATAAGGCTAACGCATAGACATATATAATATGTTATATTTATAGAAACGTATATAAATACCCATTCAGGTATAAATGCTCTCATTCATCACACAAACAATATTCCTTTCCGGGATTCGAACCCAGGGCTGCTAGTGCGAAAGGCAGGATCGCCACTGTTGCACCAAACGGTCGTCGGCGATAATGGTCGCCGTTTGTTAGTTCACTTTTTTATACAAGGCAAATTATTAACAAAAACCTTTATTTCTTATTATATACAATTGTTATTTGTTTTATGAACGTGACCATTGGCTTTTAAATAAATGCATGAAATTAATTTGTTTTTATTTTATTTGTTTTTCAACAATTGTACATTACATAACAATCAATAGCTAAATTCTATGGGTAAATGCACCATTAATTAAAGGTAAACACCACATAATTACAATTACTATTGAGGATAGAAAAAGATTGCGCCTTAAAATTACTTTATTACAACAAGATATAAACAAAAAAAACAGTGCTGTCTAAGGACGCCCGAAAGAAGCGAAGCTTTATTATGTAAAGCGTAGGAACTAAGCGTTAAAAACAGCCACGTACACTGACATGAGTTAAAGCGAGACAGAAGGCCACGCAAACTGAGGTTGGGAGGTAGCTGGCTCCAATATATATCGTGTAACGGTACTTAATCTGCCGCTCTCGTGTCATGGTACTTAATCTGACGCTCTCGTGTAAAGTACAATCTGACGCTTAGCTCGGATAGAGTGGCCGCGCGGCGAGTGCGACCGTCCCGAACGTCCGCATAGAAACTTCGCTTCAATAATCAATATTTTATAAATCAACGTTGGTTTCTTGCAATGGATTACAAAATGTATATAATGTTACAGCATTAATGTCAATAGCATTTCCATAGCAGTTCAAAAGCCTGCCTTCTCTGGGGATAAATGAACTGGTGGAACTAATGAATGGTGAGATTTGAGTTCTAGGCAATTTATGAGGTACGTTAACTAAATTTACTCAGTAAGTGAGGACAGTCTATCTTATTTTCATAGTTCTTATATTTTTGCATTTTTCAATGCTAACTTATTTTACTAGAAATCTACTAGAAAAAATCGACTCGGCTCACAAGTAAATTCTCAGGCGGGAATCGAACGCACAACCTTTGAATATCCGGCCCAATGCTCTCCCAATTGAGCTTCCGAGCCTTTTGAACACTCGTTAAAATTTTCTAGTACCTTTCTACTTTATACACTGTAGGCCAGCGTTATCTCATCGATGAGAGGAACATCCTCTCGTATTCGAAAGAAACATTTTTACAAAAGTTTGGACAATCGATTAAGTGACAACAGCAAATTATCTATCTTATTGTTAAATAAATTATTCAAAAATGTGACATCATTTATTATCCTACGTTTTTCTAACCAAGTATATTTAAAATATTCTTATCTATCCCTGTATAAGAACCCTTTCTTACACACGTTGGCTGAATATGCTAGGTGCCTGAGATATCTCTTCTGAATGGGAGCCATTTATAATGCATAATTTCAATTGACATAAAGTCACTTGGCATACTAATCAAAAGGCATACATTGCATGCATTGCATTCAGAATTGCAATTGGAAAGCTCACATAGAAACATTAGTTAAGAAACTTGACAGGTACGTTTATGTTTTGAATAGAATAAGAGAAGTAGCCTCTAGAGAATCAGCTCTTGTAGCATATCACGGATACGTAGCAAGTATTCTACGGTATGGATTGATACTTTGTGGCAATTCAGTTGATATGGATAGAGCTTTCAAAGTACAAAAAAAATGTATAAGGTGTATCTGTGGTGCGGGTTACTTAGATAGTTGTAAGCCCTTATTTAAAAAGTTACAAATATTGTCCTTGCCCTCTCTATACATCTTTGAAATGTGTCTATTTGTAAAAAAAAATGAAAACTTATTTCCCACTAAATGGCACTGCGAATATAGAGGTAGAAATGGAAATAAGTTGCGTATACCAAATAGGAGACTCGAGTTATACTCTAAAAATTCATATTGCATGGCAATTACTATCTTTAATAAATTGCCAAATAAGTTGACTCGAGTGCCTTATTATAAATTAAAAACTGATCTTTTTCATATTTTGGTAGAAAAAATATATTATTCTGTCAATGAATTTCTAAAAGATGATTTGAATTACTGACATACACTTTGTAATATTATTTGCCCTTTGTATTCGTTTGTTATACGACGTTATTTGACATTTGTATAGTTTAAAATAATTTATTTTTTTTCATTTATGATACTTATAGGATTTAGATTTATATTTAATAAGTTCATTGAGTATTAGAAATGTTTTAAATATTTGCACGTCGACAAATTCGACAGGTCATGTTGTACTTGGAAATTATGTTATAAGATGTATTTTACCATGTCCTGGCAAATAAATGAGATATTATTATATTATTGTTATATTATTGACATTCATTGCAGGTTAGATTAGGTTAGGTATTATTTTATTCATTATCAACCAGCACGTAATTTTAAATTATGCCAAATGTTTAGTATGCGTTCTAAAATTATACATTTTAAATTTCTGCGAAAAGGGAGCAAGCACCCTTCTGAATACGTAATTTGAGATATCTTCTTCGAAGGATGTCCATAGCTGGACAGAAAGGCCTCTAAAATAAGGGTTCTTGTTATAATTTCTACGCTTAGTCTCTGCCAACCTCACTGAGTTCGAAATAATAGTAATAAACTACCGGATACCACATACATAATACTTTAAATTTTTTTTTTATTTTTACTGTTTGTAATTCAAATTATTAATGCTTTATTATTTAGATTTTGTATTTTTTGCCTTTTTTGAACTATATATGCAAATTATGATTTATATTTACAAAAACATCTATATTACTATGCCTACTTACTATACACACATTGTAAGATGTGACGACGTGTTTACTTTTTAACAATGCACCATCTTAACCTTATTTAATTTTAATTTTATTTAATTTATTTATATTTCAGATATTACAATCCATATTTATTAGTAACAATTATTTATTGTATAGGATATAATAATAATATTTCTTATATTCACACCAATTAGTCGCCCAAACTAAGCCCTATAAGGCTTGTGTTATGGATACTAGGGTAGCGGATATGCATACATATATGATACATAGATAATTAATATTTATAGGAATTTATATGAATACCCATTATTCAGGTGCAAATGCTCGTATTCATCAAACATCTTTCATTTCCGAGATTCGAACCCAGGACCGTCGATGCGAAAGGCAGGACCGCTACTGTTGCACCAAAGAGTCGTATAGATATAAGAACTTGGACAAGACAATAAAAATAAATATGTACAAAGACCACCCCACCCGCGCCTCTGAATGGACAGCGTCTTGCAACGCTATCCAATCAATACACAAGTAAAGACCAACATAATATTTGAGTCAGTCTTGTCAGCCTCTTAATTTCATGCACTACGAGGTTTGCATTTAAACTATTATCGAACAACAATGGTCACATTTTTGTTTCAAAAGAGAATGTGTTGAACATATCATTGTGATTCTGGTACCCTCCCGATTCCTTTTAAAACAATTCAAGCTCAATAACGCATTAGTAAACGCGATCAGCCTGTGATGGATGTTAAGCACATTTTCAGTCCGATGGGTGAGGAAAAGTCCCGTGTTTTTGAAAGCAGGGTAAGCCATTGCGCCGTCTGTTCTAGTACCCTCTGTGTAGTACGCACTGTATATTTACATCCATATCACTTCGTATGAATTAGTTAGTCAAAGAGGTGTGTGAACTGTATGATGACAATGAGGTATGTGGTCATGATTTTGATGGTGATCACAGGTAGGCGGACGTCCACTGGAATCCTCCGCCACACGTAGTACTGGCTGGGGCGGGCGGATATATACCGAATGGTGTCTTTGATCTGGAGCCGCTTCTGCCGATCTAGAAACAGTTGAATGATTAATGAGACTAAGGAGTTAGTTGATCTTACAAATAGCGCATTTTTTTAACGCGAAACCATTAAAAAATGCTGATATAAAAAAAAATCAAACCGGGGGCCAAGACAGGATCCACGAGGGAACGAGCTTACCCATAATGTACCTATTCAACCTGGCTTTAAAAACGGTCGGGTTATAAGTACTCGGATATACAGACGCAAGGAGGAATCTCCACTCCTTTGCTGTGTGCACTATAAAAGAAGTTGAGAAGCGTTTGGTGCGACAGGTAGATTATGTAAGGATTGCAGCAAGTGGAAAGAAGTTATATTTACCTACCCCTGCGGGAGAAAGGCGTGATTATATGTATATGCGTGTGAACCTCGACTATGAAATCGACATCTTGTGGAGGATAGAATCAACCAAGCACGTTGAGGAGCGAAAAATAAGGTTTTAGGTAGGGTGGACAGGATGGCAGAAAAAGTATGGATCAAAGGAGCGAAAGAACATGTAAGTCCTTGCGCCGTTTTTGAGGGGATTTTTAATGCGGACTTACTAAAGCATATTAGTTTTAATGCGCCGAATAAGTATGTGGACCGAAGGCTAGCGAGCCCGCGTGCGAGTACCAAACTGCTGAAGGAGGCACCGCTCACGCGCGGAATCACGATCCTCTACTCCATTTCTAAGAAAGTACACCTATTTGCTGGCTCTCTGAGTGAATTCACGAGGGTTTCACTATTTTTTTGTAGTTATAAATTACATTGATCTACTTGTGCCTATTCACTACAGTATCGAATTGGTGAACAACTGTAATGGTAGTTGTAAGTTTGGTTGGAATAATAAATGTTAATAAAACAAAAATATAACTTACTTCCGCAAAATCTAAGTCTGCGGTTTCTGCATTTATTTGCGGGCGATGCACCTTGCTTGGATTTTGCGAAAGTAAGCTACATATTTTTGTTTTACTAATGAATATGGACTTCCGCCATCAACTATCAAACAAATAATAAAATAATATATATTGATTGACTGATTGATTTAATTTACCTGTTGTAATAATCAAGTCGTTATGGAGAGTAAGGATTATTTCGTCAGCTTGAATGTTGACAGCCTCTGCAGTGATACCCACCAAGCTTCTTAAGAAACCCATCTCTATTATAACAATGTACTGCAGTACCAACAGCACCCAATTTTGCTGAAACATTTTTTATAATACAAAATATTTGATAAGAATACACGTAAATGGATGTATATTGTGATAACTTTAGATGGAAGAAACGATGGTAGTCCACAGTGCGTCTGAATGACCCATAGAAAAAGGGAGATGGCAGTATGATCACATGTAGCTCCTGAGCACACTCTCCAAAGTTTATTCTATGAGTGGCGATGAGCTAAGGTGAAGCTTGCTCTTCACCAAGAAATTCCAGGAAAGTGAAATTGGCTGAAAACAGCTCTCTATGCAGTTTCTAAAATCAATATAGTAGTGTTATGGTGCCCACCAAGGATGTTATACAGGACTAGCCTACGGCGAGGCAGGTGGAATAGGGTCATAGCTCTCAAAGATGGGAGGACCTCTGAAGACAAGACGGTAGGCAAGACCAGCTGGCGAAGGATCGGGCGGTCATGAGCCGGCACTGCACGGTTTTTCCAGTCTGGGGGGATACCAAAATGCACCCTGGTATCCCCCATTGTGGTGGGGCCCTCGGTCTAGACTGCCAGAAATCCCGCAGCAAAAGCCAACAACGACCCCGAGGGACCAACGGCGGCGTGAGGGTGCATACTTAGGTTTTTAGTGGGTAGGCCTCCAATCCCCCATCAGGCACTAGGCTAAAACTAATTTTTATTAGGTAGGGAAATAAAAGAGAGTCCCACATAACTGCACCACTAGTCCGGCAGCGCAGTATGCGTAACGCATTTTCCTAAGTATAAAAAATAACCAGCCGACGGCAGACAGGTGGGTTCTACTGTCGGCATCGTACTTAGCCTCGCACACCGAGGGGATTTTGAGAGCGCACTAGAAATACCCCGTAGTGGAGGAGCCCACGGGCCGTCTGTCATGGTCCGTAGTGGCCAGTAGCCGTAGTCGCAAGCGGACTCACTGAACCACGGCAAAGAGGTTGATACCCGGTTGTACCCGGCCTAAGCCCCGTGCGCATTGGTTAGGGGTAGTCCGCACATATCTCCGCTGTTTAACCGCGGCGTGGGAATCCATAAAGATTTCCCCTGGGTCAAAAAAAATAATAATGTTATACAGGACACAAACACTGACAGCAAATTGCTAAATAATTATCTTTCAGCAGTTTTCGCTGTTACAGTAAGTGGGGGCTAATTTTTTTTTCTGCTTTTGTCGCTACTAAAGACAACTAAGAATAAAATGAAATGAATCATTCCTGTTTGTCACTACTAGTGACATTTGGGAGTTTAATAAATTAAATCCATTGAAGCCAGTCATGGCTTAGATGGTGAGGACGGCTGTCAAAAGTTGTTATCACAGTGTTTGACCGCGATAAAATCCAAAACTACTCAACTAATTTTGATAATCCTTTTTCCATTTTGTTCGATTTGTTTCAACTTAGGAAAAAGGACAGGTTTCATTAATAACACAGCAATGCGTGGCCGGGTCAGCTATAGTATTTATAAAAATTCCCTGTAACAGTGTTTGATCGCGATAAAATCCGAAAGTCCCCAACCGATTTTGATTGTTTTTTTTTTTCAATTTGCTGGATTTATTCCGACCTAAGACATATGATATGTTTTATTTTAATTTCTATCATAGTAACGCGTGGCCAGGTCATCTAACTAAAATATATTTTTTTCATTGATTTATAATTTATTTTTAATTTATTATTATTATTAACTAATAAATTTATCACACTAAGAAAGACTTACTTTATTTTTCAACTCGTGTAGGGCCATGTATTCAGTTACAATGTATCTTGGTACGGCTATTATTAAACAGCTCACAATCTGAAATAAAATATAAAAGAACAGTTTTGGTGACCACAATATGCGGACTTATTGATAAAAGCATTTTCTACCGAGAACGAAATTCATGTACGCAACAATCCTGTTGTATCAAAGCTATTCTCAACAATGGACCACTGGGGGATGAACCATTTTTAACTTTTCAGTTTGTTTTAATAACAAGTAAAAATGAAAATTTGTTTTAAAACAAAATATTTATAACCAAACCTTGTTCACATTTTCAGCTCAATATCTATACTTGTAAAAGTGTAACACTCAGTAATCAATTAGGTAGATAGTAATACTTAGAAGAATGAAGAGATGGCGCTGACGTCAGCTCAAGAAATACTTAAAATTCAACGGGCCTGTCAAGGTTTTCCAATATTTATTTATCGTGAATAGGAAAGCGCTTGGCAGCTATCTCGCCTGATGGTAAGCGACGATGCAATCTAGGATGTAACGCGCTTGCCTAGAAGATACCTATTCACTCGTGACTTGAAGACCTCTAAATTGTATTTATCAGGAAACACAGACTCACGCAAAGAGTTTCCACTCTTAGCGGTACGGATTACAAATTTAGAACCAAAACGCTTAGTGCGACTCTTTGGCATATGAACCATGTAACGGTGGCGCCTATTCGTAAGTCTGGTTGTCCAATGAAAAAATTGGAACGGCGGTAATAGTCTGTGCATTTCTGCTGCACACTCCACTTCCGAAACTCGACTTATTGGAAGAGCAATCGCCTGGATAGCATGGAATGTGGGTTCAACTACCGGCAAGTTGATTTTTGTCTTGTAATAAATCCTTTTGATATAAAAATCTAGCAGTTAAGTTCTTGAATAATAAAAAAATATGATCACTATATCGAGATTTTGAATTTTTTAATCGGGCAGGTTCCTAGCTGTTAAAATTTATAAATAAAAATCAAAAGTGTTTTATTCTGAAACTAATTTGCGGTTTTTTGGCCCTAATTTTTATTTAATCTTAACGTTTCCACTCCTTTACAGGAGCCATGATCACAGGATGTCTAAGGCAATGGTCGTCATATATTTTCTACTACCTTTTCATAATATTTTAATCGGGCACGTTGCTAACTCTTGAAATTTATGAAAATCAAAATTGTTTGCATTTTATTTAGTTATAAAATTTTCACTACTATTGCGGTGTTCTCTACTGAGTCTACCGCCAGTTCGGAAATTGGGAGGCCCTTCCGGGAAGAATTGGCGAAAGAAATTCTGGAAACCGTAAATAAGTTGTTTTTAAACGGTTTTATTTAACTCACCCCGTTTGTTTTATTTATTCTTGGGTCAAATTTAGTAATTCAAATTTCACCCTCTTCCCGTCAACCTATTAATCTGAAATTTTGTATACACTTTGGGTTTTGGTGAGAATACAATTATGTTTATTCATTATCATTATACATTCAAGATGGCCGCCGCTACAAAATGGCGGATAACGTAGGTTTTATCAATCCCATCAATATGGGTATCAAATGAAAGGGCTCAACAAGCAGAATACAATATACTATAAAAAATTGAAATCCAAGATGGCGGCCGCTACAAAATGGCAAATAACGTAGGTTTTATCAATCCCATCAATATGGGTATCAAATGAAAGTGCTCAACCAGTAGAATACAATGTACTATATAAAATTAAAATCCAAGATGGCGGCCTCTACAAAATGGCGGATAACTTAACTACGTATAGAGGAGTTGGACTGCAATAAACTAACGGGCAAGAAACCTTGCAATAATGAAGCACTAAATGAATTAAACAGAATGCGAAATAAAAACTAAAAACTAGAAAATAAAAATAGGTAAAAAAACTTTTTAAGTTAAACGGTTTTATGTTAAACATACATTGCAATGTTTAAGATAAATGTACTAAAAACCAAAAAAAAAAAAATAGATACAGTCGTGGGAATTATAAACATATGCATAGACTAGACTAAAATAAAACCGTGGGGCACGACAATTGTCTACAATAAAAACAAAATTAAAACAAACATTTTAATCAACGATTGTAGACGATTGACGTGCCCCACGGTTTTATTTTAGTCTAGTCTATGCATATGTTTATAATTCCCACGACTGTATCTATTTTTATTTTTTTTTGGTTTTTAGTACATTTATCTTTAACATTGCAATGTATGTTTAACATAAAACCGTTTAACTTAAAAAGTTTTTTTACCTATTTTTTTTGGATGACAACATTTATTTCATGACTACGTTCCCTATTTTCCGAACTGGTGGTAGGCTCAGTAGTGTACACCGCAATAGTAGTGAAAATTTTATAACTAAATAAAATGCAAACAATTTTGATTTTCATACACGGACAGGGGTCCGGTCCCCCGGTCCCCTGTCCCCCGGTCCCCCTGCCCGAGTTTCTTTCGCCAGTTCTTCTCGGAAGGCCCTCCCAATTTCCGAACTGGTAGTAGACTCAGTAGTATACAATGTAATCGTAGTGAGAATTAATTCAATAACTAAATAATGTGTAAAAATAAAAATAAAACAATTTGATTTATATAAAATAATTTAATAATTAGAAACGTGCCCGATCAAAATATTGTGAAGGTAGTAGAAAATACATGACAACCATCATCTTAGTCATCCTGTGATCACGGCTCCTGTATAGGAGTCAACAAGTTCCTGTATAAACGTCAGGATTAAATATAAAATAAAATAAAACATGCGCAAAAATCCGTAAAAAAGTGTTTTATTCTGATGTGTAATGTGCGCGGAAGTGTAAGAACTAAATACCGCAAATTAGTTGTTTTATTTGAATAATAATTTGAACTGTTCTTCTAAACTTTCGCTGAGGTTTCTACTCCTTTAAAAGAGCTTTGGTCACAAGATGACTAAGGTATTTACCGTCATACATCTAAAGTTCCCAACTAAATTGTTTTTTGTGACGTGAATTCCTTAAAAGTGGTTTTATATAAATTTAGACATCGCGAAAAATTCAATATCTATTTTTGTATAAAAAATAAATATAATTTTTACTTACCAACTTATCTAGTACAGGTTTTATTTTATCCATAGCGTCCAATATACACTTATACGTCTTCAAAATGCCAACAGCATTTATTTCATGATTGACCACTTGACTTTTTAATATACTCATATGTCTGTAATACGTGTACATTATCATATACTGAACTAATAGTGAGGCGTCGATAGCAAAGTTTGACACAACCTTAGCTAAATATTCAGCTGGTGTTTCCGAACAGAATTTAATTTTATTAGAATAAACACAATAAATCATTGATACTACAATCTTAAAAAAAACTGATATGACAGGAAGTAACACAGCTCTCAAAACTATTTCCCGTAAAGTTTTACAATTAGCTGCTTCCTTAAATTCAAACAAAAACTCGTACAAAGTATACTTCGAGAAGAAAAGTATTATTGTATAAGTTTCATATTCCATCGAATATAATAAATAATAGAATAATCCTACATCGTAATCGAGAAATGGACTTGTTAGGAATACTGATATGTTTAACGAAAATATAAAAGCTATTAATTTCAACACTCTTCCCCACTTTTTTGGAAACATTTTCACGTAGCCATAATCAAGACCACAGATCACATGAATGATGGTAATAAATATAATACTGATTTTTGAAAGAACAGGCGTTTGGTAAACACTGATATCCATTTTACTTGAACTCCCTATATCAATTGTTCAAAGCGAATGTTTCAAACCGATACGTTGGATATTAATTAACTAGACAGGGAAGTGAATTTGGGTGCGACATATAATTGACTTTTGTTGTTATATATAATGGATGGGCTAGTCTAATTCCTTGGAATGGACACGCCCTTAAGTGGAGTGAGTTCAGTAACCTGGTGTTATAAAGAAAAGAACTCCTGGGCATGATTTTATTATAATGTTCTAGCTTTTGCTTCAACTAAAGCGATCTCGATCCTGTTAATTAATAAATAAATAAATACGCTCAAAAGCCTCGAGCTTAGACGGAAGTTAGCATATCCCTTTTTATAGGATACATTTCAGAGAGTGCGCAGCAAAATTGCACTGTCTTGTTCCTTCGTCCCCATTTTTCATTGGATAATCAAACTTACAAATAGGCGCCACCGTTATATGGTTGATATATACCAAAGAGTCGTACTAAGCGTTTTGGTTCCAATTTTGTGATCCGTACTGCTAAAAATTGGAACTCTTTGCCCGAGTCTGTGTTTTCTGATAAATTCAATTTAGGGGTATTTAAGTCACTGGAGTGAATCGCATCGTCACTTACCATCAGGTAAGTGGTCAAGCGCTTACCTAATCGCGGTAAAAATAAATCCGGACAGCTCACAAACATTATTCAGTCCTAAAATAAGCTCAGCTGGTACTATGGGTACTAAATAATGTATAGAATACATAAATATAAAAACGATCATGACTCGGGAACAAATGCCTATGTTGATTGTTGAGTATGCAGACAACAGTACTGTCGTAGAGAAATACCTTATTAACACAAAAGCCAGCGGTGACTACGTGAAGTTGATGAGAGAGGCCATGTTTGACTGAATGAACCTACGTCAAACTACGTTTCCCAGTGGGGTGAGAGTAACCTGCCGCCAAAACACAAGCTTTCTGGGGTACGTCTGTACCTGTTACCGGCAGCCTCGAGCTTCTCAACATGGAGTTGTCTTCAGACCTTCACCCCGATCGAGTCCAAGGCTCAAATTAGCTAAAAAGATGGATGTCCTAAATAAGCTCAAGCGTATTGCCAGGACAACTTTAAAGGGACAGGACAGGACAGGAAAGCTAAGTACAATCTTGCATTTAATATGAAATGAGCTGTCCCAGATATTTCGGCAATCTCTGGGACAGCTCAGCAAAATACCAACTTGCTGCACTGGAAACAATACAGCGCAGAACTGAGAGGCTATGAAGACCAAGCTTCACACCTTAGCTCACCGCCACAAAGTTGCCTGTATATCGGTCTTCTAGAGTATGTACTTTGGAGAGTGTGCTCAGAAGCTGGATATGCACATATCGCCATCTCCTTTTTTCCATCGGACATCCATGCGCACTGCGGGCTACCACCCTTTATTCTATTCTTACCTGTCGCAGCAAGCGCTTCTCAACATCTTTTATAATGAGTGGAACTCCCTCCCTGCGTCTGTATTTTCGAGAACTTATATTCCTTACGTTTTTAAAGACAGGGTGAATACTCCTTCTGAGTGGATCCTATCTTGGCCCGCAGGCTTCATTGGAATGACGAGCGAACCCATTCAAAATATACAAAAAATAATAATTCTATTACAGCGAACGGATTTTATACAATACTGTCATTACAAAAAGTTAAATAGAAACGAAACCTATCCATTGTTGTTTTTTAAATAATCATCAATATTGTAATAGCCTTTGTTCGTGAGTTTTAGCAACATTTTTAAACTTTTGAAAGGGTAGTCCAATGAGCTTGTGTGGAATTTTGTTATATAAAGTAAAACGCCAACCCCAAAATGAACCCTTTTTTATTGAAGCCTGAAAACTGCAAGTTTTTTTAGCTTCTATTTATTAATTGTATGAGCATTGCCATTTTTTATAAGAGAGTAATAGTATTTTCGTTCATTTACATAATATTTTCATGGATATATTGAATAACAACTTTTAATTATTGAATTAATTAAAATAAAGTTGTGTTATTACCACGCACCGGCACTTCTAGAATATCAGCGTTACTGCGATATGCTTGGTCGTGTAATATTAACACAAATTGAGGCAAGGACCTTATTGGCCAATCTTGTATCATTTCGTTACAATTTTGTATCGAGTATTCTTGTTGTATAATTAATAAACAAAAATATATGTTATTTTTGTTTGTTAATTATGTTTGTAGCATGTTCTGTAAATTGGTCAAATAATGTTTCTTTATTTCGTTCTCTCATAGTCAAATAAATATTTGGTTTAGAATCGATTCAAAAATGTCAGTTATAATAATAATTAATGATTTTTATATTTTTGCATTTCCAACGCCATCTTATGTATGATAAATTTCTACTAGCTGTCTACAGAACCCTTTTTGTCTTACCGTCGAAGCTAAACGGTGGTCTGAGATTCGAATCGACAAGATGTTTATGTAATTAATACGAGCATTTCTGTCTGTGTTTTGTAAATTATATACTTCTATAAATACAACTTATTCATGTCTCACTCACCCACATAATAAAGGTGAGAATAAAAACAGCTCTTGCCTGCTCTTCTGGGAACAAGGTCTCCCGAGGTAGGACTTATGAAGCCATGGCCTAGCTTTGACGTTCAATACACGCATTAAAGTCACGTGTCCTCATGTAAAGGTTAAGTGGTACAACTAATTTTTGGTATTATTTCCTCAAAAAAGATTACAATAGCAGGACTCATACATAAGTAGGGAAATTTTAGACTGTCCTGTAGCACTTCATTGTACAAATCAATATTGGATTCCAATTTTTCTAATAGATCATAACTAATTAACCCGACGTGGTAGTCATGAAACATGTAAACGAACTGAGTAATATTATCACGTTCATTAATTCCCGTAAAAAAGGTACAGCAATTGAAAAGTCATTAGGTGTAGTGGCGTGGATTTTAATTACTCCAAAAGTATTGTAATCTCATGTTATGTTTAAATAGTAGTTTATGATACTGTTGCATAATAAGGGTTCTTATAACATGAGTGTGTTTTAAAAAAACGAGCCGTTGGCGAGTTTTTTTTATAGTATCACACGAGTGTTATAAGACCAAGTTATGTACAGTGTCATACACTACTTTATCTACTCTCATACTATATTACGTAAAACAATGTTGCAAACAAAACCAAACTTTGTTTAAATATTGAAAAGATTTTTTAAATGTCAAATGTTGGCGCCAAGGTGCAAACATCGATTGTGAATGCGTGTTGCGTCGTCGCGGACTCGTTCATTGAAACCTTTTTAAAGTAGAGGTTCAACCTCCTTGGTCCAGCTGGAGGTTGTATAGGTGTATCGTTATGATTAAAAAGTTATATTATGTTACAGGTGTCCATACAAGACCTGTATCGTAATTAAACTTTTTTTTTTATTATTTTTGGCCTGTACGTAATGTTTGTCATAAGCATTTTGTTTTCAGTTTTAGAATCTTTGTATTATAGTATCAGAGTAGATAAAAAACTAATTGGCACCAGTGTCAATGCTAAATATGGAATCACGTATTTCGCCATGCTTGTCTTTGACCTTCTAAAAAATAAATCCCCGGAATATCTTTAGTAAATTAAAGCACTCAAATTGTCATAATTACTATTTGTTGGGCATTCCGAGGTCTACACTGGCTCCGTAATTAACTTACAGAAAGGCACATCCAGACGGCCTGCTAGCTAGCAGCTACCTTTCTTGGTTGCTATTCGTACCTGTCGCACCAAGCGCTTATCAACTCTCTTTAATAATGAGCACAGCAGGTATAGCACTCCCTCCCTGCGTCTGTATTTCCGATTACTTATAACCCGCCCATTTTTAAAGCCAGGGTGAATAGACACCTTCTGGATTAGCTCGTTTCATCGTGGATCTTGTCTTGGCCCCCGGGCTTGATTGGGGTCAGAAGCGAACACTATAAAGAAAACCGTGGGTTTCACCGTCTACCGTCTGTCCTTCACTCCATCTGTCCATTTATCTGCCTGTCTCTCAGACTGTCTGTCTATCTGTTTGTCTGTCTGTCTACCTACCTATCTGTCTAGCTATCTATCTGTGTCGAAAGTTAAGGGATGGAATTCGCTATTTGGATAAAATGTAGTTGGAGTTAGAGTTTGAATAAAGTAATCCAAGCTTACCTCTTTCTATTACCTGCGACTTAATATTTGAAGAATCTACTCTAAATAAAACAAACTTTTGATTTTCAGGTCATTTATATATTTCAAGCACAACTTATTACATCAATATTTAAAAGAACTAAGCTAGTATAAATGCGTGAGCTGCACTATAATGATCTGGTAAGATATTATGAGGTTAAGCACGAGGATTGGTAGCTTCCAGTCCAATGGTATTATTTTTACCATTTTCAGCTGCATCGGTTGCGCCGATACACATTGCAAGAACTGCTCAATCAAACATGCTCGTCCTTCATCTGCAACATTGTTTTAGAAAATAAGCTTTTTTGAAACAAGTTTTGAAAGTTTCTTCGATGTTGGGTAATCGAAAAGGAAAAAAGGAAAACGGTAATAAAATCTGTACCCTGAAATCTACACTAATATTATAAAGAGGAAAAAATTGTATATTTGTAATGAATAAACTCAAAAACTACTGTCGATTTCAAAAATTCTTTCACTATTGGAAAGCTACATTCACGTTGAGTAACATAGGTTATATTTAATGCTAGAAAAAATTTAAAGAATTTTGTCCACCCGTGCGAAGCCATGACGGGCCGCTAGTTTTATATAATTATAATCATAAATTAGTATTAACAACTTAAATAGAGGTTATTTCAATAATCCTTACAATAAAAACAGTTTTAATTGTTAAATAAATTTTATTATCATATTCCCTTTTTATTTATTAACCTAAAAATAAGTGTCTTTCTTTTTTATTTGGTGAACCCTACAGGGTCCGTAATTTTCTTACACAAATTTCTATTCACAGTGGAAATTTGTGATCTCTGTCTATCCATACAGAAAAAAGGCGTGATTGTATGTATGTAAATCTATAATCTAAGATCACAGTGGTTTGTGTGTTTGTCTATCCGATCATTTCCATTGTATCAATAACGTTACCATAGCAACGCGTTAACCGCAAATAGTTCGACTACCGGTCGCTAGATGGCGATAACGAAAAAATATTGATTAATAGAAAAAATTTAAAGATCTTTGTCCACCTGTTTAAGAATTTATATAACACTAGGTGATAAATTAATAAATTAAATAAATTAAAAGAAAACCTATCCTATGTCCTAAGTGGAAGCGAATCCCGCAAAATTAAAACAAAAAACATCAAAATCGGTTAGGTATATAGTTACGGAGTTCAACGCGGTCAAACATTATGTCAGGGAACTCATATATATATAGATTGTGGAAAAGCACTAAAACTGCTGAGTTTAGATTATTATATACGAGAAGGTAGCAAAAACTTAATAGTTCATCAGGTCGACAACGAATGATTGACCGGACAAACCGTGAGTAACGCATTAGATCAAATATACAATTATAGTAATTTACTCTACATCTTACTAAAATTTTTCAACCATTAGATACTTGAAGACCATTTTATGAAAACTGCAAGTCTGCATTACGAGAAACGTAAGGCCCGTATCGACTTAATTTTATTATCATGCTTTAAACAAACTTTAATTGCTAAATGACCGTATACCTCTCGCTAAAAGTAGTTTCTCGAATAAGATTAATTTCAGCTTTGCAGCTTGTGCCGTCAAAAGGCCAGCACATATTGCCGGTGAAAACAACAAGACGATGACTTAAAAGATATAGAGACTCCTCACTAGTTGTTCATCGAAAAACAGGTTCTGAAAATTAAATTATATATATTGAATATCCCTACGATAAGATTACCCTGATTTCACATGGTCCTATAGCTTTATCTGATCTCTCGGAAGACAAGAATTTTTAAATCCTCAGCGGAAGCACCAGCATGAAACATTTCCAAGGACATGATGAAAATTATATAGGATTCTATTATTTAAACCATATGGTTGGCAACAAACTATTGGTCGTTTTTTTTTTTTGCAATTTTTTCGATGTTATGGTATAAGATAAATTATTTTAATAGAAAAATACTACAAAACATCGACTCGACTTTCTAGTATTTTTCTATTAAAATAATTTAAGCTACTACTCCGCCTGATGATAACCGATGATTATAAAGTTAATTGAGTTTAGTTCTTAAACTTCCTATCCATCGCAAATTTTAAAACTATTTTAACTGATTTCACAATTCATTTGTTTTTAAAAAACATAAACTCACTCTTGACATTTTTTCTGTGCAAAAGCCATAATCACATACAAATAAGAATAAACGCATTGTAAATCCGGTTATCGTTAATCAAATAATAAGTTGAACAACTTTATCGGGGAGGAATCTCCTCGATAATTGGTTATAGCACAAAAAAAATCCAGTTACATACATATGCTTTTAGGTGTCCAGGTGAAAGCCCATTCGCATAAAAAATTTATATTTATATAGACACATATATTTATTTTAATATAGATACATAGTTAAATGAAACCTATCCTATGTCTTAAGTCGGAACAAGTCCAGGAAATAAAAAATAATAAAAAAGCATGTGTGCAATTCACACGTGGTATAAGTGAAACCTTCGAAAATAATAAGTACACGTATACTAAATACTACGGTTGTTGTTATCCCTTTTCTCAAGCTTTTTACAATGCATACTTATACAAACACGTATTAACCCACGAACATAATGCCTATCTCATTTTTTCCTACGTTAAATCTTATGAATTTATGTGTCTATCTATCAACTTTCAAATCACAACCATGCTAAAGAAGTGTTCACTTCAAAAAACATTAAAATCAGTTGAGTAGTTTAGGAGTTCATGGCGGTCAAATACTGTGACAGGAAATTTATATATATTTAACAAATAAATATTTTGATTTTTGTATCCGTATTTTAAAATATTTTATTGGCATCAAAATGCTTCGAATGTAAATAGCAATTTGTGCAACTCACAATTTGCTTAGAATCTTCTACAAACTTTGTTTCAGAGAAAGTTGCAGCATTTGCCAACCCGAAAAGTATACGGCTGTAAATTGCACTGCCTATAGAGTAAGACCAATGTAGTCCCTGGCACTTTTAATTGAGTGATTAGACATGTAATTGATTTTTCAGAATCAATGTTACTACATGGTTTTGTGTTTTTTTAACTGAGCGTTTGTTTCATTTCAGGGAATCGGGTATTGTAATCCTTAGTAATGTTATAAACAGGACTTTATAGTACTTACTTCCCCATTTTTTATATTCAACAACACATAATAAACAGAAGTAATCAATTCTGGTATTTTAAGCGCAACTGCCATTAGATACTGAAAACAAAACACATTTTTGAGTTAGTGACAACATTAACAAATTATCCACTTCTGCACGAAGATAGTCGCAGATGTGTTATAAATTATAATTTATAATATATTACATAAAATCGCGCCCTTTTCCCGTAGAGGTAGGATCGAGCAGCAAGGATCACAGTTTTCCACTAACCACGATCCTATCATACATCTTTCGCTTCTTCAACTCTCATAAAACCTTTTATACAAGTTCGTCGGTTAAGTGTGCTTTTGACCTGGCAGAACATCTTCTAATTAATGCCTGAAAGTTCCCCTTGGTCTGCCTTTACAAGCTTGACGATGAACATTTGCATGCTATATGTCCAAACTATCTAAGCATCCCTTAGAATTTAGACGCATTATCGACTTGGCGTTTTCTTAGGACATCTTCTAATTAATGCCTGAAGGTTCCCCTTCTGGTTTGCCTTTACCGACTTGACAATGCTTTGCATGCTACATGTCCAAACCATCTAATCATCACTTAGATACTTTATTATCTTTCGATAAAGTGATTCCGTCCCAGCCAATATAATAGTATCACTATATAATCTAAAAATAATGCTGTCAGACAACCATTTAACTACTTCAACTATTCACAACCATTCATTTACTTCAACTCTTTTTAAAATTAAAGATTTAACTTCTTCGAAAAATAAGAACTAAAAAATAAGATTTCCATTTTGAGTAGGTATTCCATTACCTAAATGATCTTTGTCAGGATTAACTAAATTTAATTATTATATATTTTTTTCTTTTTTACGTAAAGTCGACTGCACAGCAAGCAATAAAGCATACACTTGTGACAATATGCTAAGTAGCACAAGTGTCACAACTGTATGCTTTATTGGAAAAAGTTTTGGTCTGTAGAACATTACGGATTAGTTAATGGTGTAAACTCTTTTGGCTTGTGAACTAAAATTCTTTAATGGAACATTATTAGTTCCATTTAACTTTGTATGCTTCCATAATAAAATAAGTCTGGAACTTTTAAGGCCTATTTAACAGAGATCATTTTATTTCTAAAGTGTATTGACAAAGCATTGCTGTACAGTGTGAATACAATTTCGATCAGCCAATTTCTTGTTACGCCATCTTAAAACGTACTTACCATGTAATTAAACGGTCCTTTATATATCTCTATGCTGTCGGCTAAAGTCTTATATATAATAATATCAATCGGAATCGGCCGGTTACGCTTTTTTACAACCTCGCTTAAGAGTTTCAAGCGACGATAAACATTGTATTTAAAAAAATAAGTCAACAAAAGGATAATATCAATAATCACAAGATAGCATATGACCATACTATTAAGTAACGCAACCTTAGAACATTGTGATTCAAAATAAACACAAAACATTAACGTATTAATGATTCTCACCAAAGCACATAATACGCAAGAACCGATAAGAATAAAATCGTGTTTCATTAGATCACTGTCTACAGCTAACATATCGTCTAGATATACCAATTTCTTTAGTAAAAGATAAAATGACTTATCGTAGTTAAATACTAAAACCGAACAATTGTACACATGTCGGACTAAAAATATAATTATCCACACATCCGCTGCAACTGTCTCTTTTTTATTCTCAAAAAAAATTAATGCATATGAAGTACTTGCAAAAATTCCAGCACATTGTAATAAAGTCACTGTTTTAATGACAATTTTAGCTTTAGTAGATTTACGCTTTAAAAAACCGAAATCTAAGACAAAAACGACATGCAATATTATGAAGAATAACTGTAATGAAGCGCTTATTTTGTTTTTATATGGATCGACCAACGCCATTTTGCGCTCGAATTTTTCGTATGTTGCGGTTTGAGCGAAAGTTGATAGTATAAGGTGTAGTAATATCAATTTTAGATTTTAGATAACTCAGGTAATTTAGGAGTTATCAACAGACGTACGTATGTGGATAATATTAGAAATGTGTTCACGCGTAATAATATGTTAATATATCTTTTATTTAAACTATTGTATGACAAATTATATTAAGAATAATTAGATCCCAGAATTCATACAAAAAATAAAAATGTGAACAAAACTTATATATTTTTCAATACTATCTTGTAAACTGAGTAAAAACAACTATAATATAAAATAGGAATACAATGCAGAACATTATATTTGCAAAGACTATAAGCTATTTTAAGTACCAGAAGTGGAAATCAGTTTAAAAATAAACAATATGACACGATACACTGTAATTATCTTTTAAAAATAGAAATTTAACAAAATAACCTAAAACATCAATTTAACTGATTTAGAGATTGCACGCTCACACTAATCAGATTAAATCAATAACACGACACTAATAAGACTTACGCTAAAATCACGTCACCCAACAGCAACTCGAGCAGAGATCTGTCCGCGCAGAGATCCAATAGCAAAAAAGACTCCTTTGCCGTTGCACACGTCATTTATAGGAATTGACCGGACTGGAGGTAGAAATTAGTCATTTTTAGCTTATACTATAATATAATACGTCTCTCAACAATAATTGTCAAATTACAAAGCCACACTCAATGTAAACTTTTTTGGACGTCTGAATCCAGTTGGCCATAACTGATGTTCTAGGGCCAAGGCGTAGGTGCCATTCAATTCGCGCGTTGGGTTGCTCCTTGTATATAAGTCAATTCAATTTTATTTTCTTTCCAAATCATTGATTAATTGTATTGTTCTCAGCACTGAAGAATTAATTTTTCCTTTGCCAAAACGCATGTGGCAACGCAAACTTGGCAATGTTTTTATTGTTGCATATGGTGTATATTTTGTAAGTTGTCCCTCAATAAAAAGATAAAGAATTGTTCGACCAACATGTAAGAAGCTTGACTTTTTACTGCAAGCTGTTTACATTAAAGAGCAAGCTTCACACCTTAGCTCACCGCCGCAAAGTACAGGCAAGTTTCGGTCTTCTACAGATTGTATTTTAAAGAGTATGGTCAGGAACTGCATATGCTCATACCGCCATCACCCTTCTTCAATCAGACATCTGCATCTCATCTAACACTGCACATCCACCCTTTCTTGGTTGCTATTCCTAACCTAACTAACCTAACCTGTCGCGCCAAGCGCTTCTCAAGTTCTTTTATAATGCGCACAGCAAAGGAGTGGAACTCCCTCCCTATGTCTGTATTTTGGAGTACTTATAACCCGTCCGTTTTTAAAGCCAGGGTGAATAGGAACGTTCTGGGTTACCTCGTTCCATCCTGGAGCCTGTCTTAACCCCCGGCTTGATTGGAATCAAGAGTGAACTCACTAAAAAAAAATATTTTCACATAAAATAAGTCATTTTCAATCGTCGTCATAGAAATTACTATAATAACTTAATCCTTGAATGTTATATAAATTAACCTCTATCGAAATTTTATTCCGTAATACAGAGTTACATATTATCATAATGGCTTTGTTTTCAAATCGTCCATTTTCGTGACACATTTTTTAGATAATATCACAATTAACAGTATTTATGGTAGTTTGTAGTATTTATCTATACTAATATTATAAAGAAGTAAAGTTTGTGTGTTTGTATATTTGTTAAATTGTAAGGGGTAATATCGGGATTTTAAAAATTCTTTCACCAATAGGAAGGCACATTATTGCTGAGTGTCATAGGCTATATTTAATGCTAGAAAAAATTTAAAGAATGTTTTCCACCCGTGCGAAGCCGGGACGGGCCGCTAGTCTTTTTATACGTTTATTAGATAAATTGTAACTATATAGCAAACACCGGGATTTGGGTAAGTTTGGGTTTCATTTATGCTTTTCAATGTAAAAATAAAGAAGCCTTGAGTTTCCCCTGCCAATGGATATTAATAGTTACAAATATGAGACACCATACATTAATTTTCACACCGCCTCACTATGTGGAGGTGCCTAAGAGAGCTTGGCCATAAATACATTTTGTAAAATTATACTAGATTTAAAAAATCTAAAAATCCCACGTTTTTCAATGTCCTAAAAAGAATAAAATAACCCTGCGGGGCAAAGCGAGGGGCCACTCAAAACGTGGGGGCGCATATTACTAAGAGGAGATTTTAAAGAGATGAATGACATGCATTGATGCCGATTATTGTAAAGATGCGCCCCCACGTTTTGAGTGGCCCCTCGCTTTGCCCCGCAGGGTAATTTTTTTCTTTTTAGGACATTGAAAAACGTGGGATTTTTAGATTTTTTAAATCTAGTATAAATTATTTTATTCTTTTTCGCTTTCTCGTATGTTTTTTTGTTGTTTGCTGAATTAAATCATAATCACACACTGCATTAATTAATCATGAACGCAGCAAACATATCGAGAGAAAGAAGTGACATAAAGTCTCATATAAAAGCGAAAGTGGCCGAAAGTTGTCGAAATTTGACCTGAAAGTGCATCTGGAAAGTTGAAAGTTGCTTTAGAGTGCATTGTCATCGGGTTCTGAACTATCCTGAAAGTTTCAGCTTTCTAGCTTATCGGAAAGTGCCTCAAATTTAAGTTGCAAGATTTTGCCCGGACAGACAAACAAATAAGAAAAGTGAGATAAGAAAAACGTGGTAAATAAAAATCGGCGCAGGTACTTGTATTATACCTCAAACTATAGCTAAGAAGTTGATCTACTATATTATGTATAAATTGTGTATGTAACTAGTACTTTTTTATAGTAAAGAGCATCTAAATACGATGATTGAAAAATTATCACGAAAACATCATAATTTGTATTTTTTTCAGGATGATTTTCTAGTAAGCTAGCAATGAAAATTATACAAGTATTATACCATTTTAGAAAGCTTATAATATATACTTTTTTTGGTATACACAAATATGCTATATATTTATAAATATATTTACTAGAAATATTTATCTCATGACATATCATTTTTGCGTATCTGAAACTTTCAATTAGAGTTTTGACAGTTGCCGAAATTTGCCGAAGGTCTGTAAATGATGTTATTTGATAGGAAATTTAATATTTTTATACAGGAAGAAAAAAAAAGTTGCAACTTCATTGCACAACATAATGCTATCTATCATAACATGAAATAGTAATAATTTCTTAAAAATACGTGGGCGAATCTATTTGTTTTATTAGTTGATATAGGTTACACTTATGATATATTGTTAATTGCGGTTTATGTTTTGATAATGTATCGAGTATTTCTCACCATTTTTAGTTCGCCTACAAAATAAATTATCAATAAAACACATAGGAAACCGAGTAACCACATAATGATAAATAGTTTTTATTCCCATACCTGGCACACGTTTCAAATCAGTTATTTAATATAAAATAGAGCATCTGCATACTGAATAATTACATACGGTTTTTCGTTCGTTATTGTCGTTATTAAAAGTGTATCTAACCACCTACTCTCTCGCAATGAGTGAATTCCAATGTACCAGACGCGACCTATGTCTTGTTTTGATTGAAAGTGACGGGAATTATGTTGTTGCTTTAACAAGTTATATACGGAATAATTTTATCAACTTTTCTGAGGCAAATATCGCTAAAATTGTCGCGAGTGTACAAAAAAATCTTATTACGAACTTTCGTCAACGCTACACTAAATCTGGCAGAAATAAAGAAAAAATTTTAAATCAGAATAGCATGTGGTTGAATGCCACATTCACAGTAAATCTGGAAGATCCTACTTGTGAATCTGAACCTTCGACATCGACGGGGAAGCGAGGACGCCCTTCTAAAACCTACGAAGACAGTTCCGATAGAACACAAAGACGAAAAAACAAGGAGTTGCTTGAAACATGTGGCCTTGATTTTATACTGAATTCATATCTTCAAGGATTGAGATCTCAAGGGGAAACGGAAGAAGCATTCATTGTCGAAATTTTACGAGTATTACCCAAAATAAAAAAAGTGAAATACGTCAAAATCTTTTAAATGAAACGGCACATTTAACAGCGTACTCTAAAGATGAAGCTCTCAGTATTTTTATAGAGTTGGACCTTAACATGGCACAGTATGAAAACATGAGAAATTGCTTAATTGCGAAGAACTGCGTATTATTTCCGTCATATAAATCAATTCAGGAAGCTAAAGGAATGTGCTACCCACCAAGATCAAGCATAGAAATTAATAATATTACAGCAAAAATAAAACTGCAAGATCTGCTGGTTCACACTATTGCAAGAATTTTGAAAATCAATGGTGTATACAAAGCTGGCAAAAAACATTGAATGCTGTATTCGAAATGGGGCTGTGATGGCTCAAGCGGACAAAGTGAATACAAGCAAGTCTTAACTGAAGAGGATGAGTTAACTTCTGACACAAATTTATTTATATCTTCATTAGTACCTCTGAAACTTGTTGATATTAATACAAATGAAACTTTGTGGGAAAACCCTGTTCCATCATCAGTAAGATTTTGTAGGCCCATTTTAATAGAATTTTCAAAAGAGACACCAGAGAAAACTACAAGTGTAGTTAATGAAATTATAGCTCAAAGAAACGCTCTCACAACAAGCTTAATCAATAAAAATGGTGAAAGTATTGAAATCAAACACACATTATTTTTGACAATGGTTGACGGGAAAGTGGCTCAAGTTTTGTCAGAAACTTCATCAGGTGCTGTATGTACTATCTGTGGTGCAAGACCTACAGAGATGAACAATTTAGAAAAAGTACAAAATAAACCTGTTGACGAAAATTCTTATCAATATGGGCTTTCGACTTTACATTGCTGGATTAGATTTATGGAACTAATTTTACATATATCTTATAATGTAGGCTTTGAAAAATGGTCTGCTACAACGACAGAAAATAAAGATTTGAAAAAACAAAAGAAGACATATGTACAAAGAAGGTTCAGAGAAGAACTTGGTTTAAATATAGATAAACCTAAGCAAGGTTCTGGTAACAGTAATGACGGTAATACAGCTAGACGATTTTTTCAAAATTATCAGTGCACTGCAGAAATTACCGGTGTGGATGAGGAATTGATAAAACGATTTTATGTTTTACTTCAAGTTATGTCTAGCGGAAAAGTAATTAATGCTACGAAATTTGGACAGTATGCTTTCGATACAGCACAACGATATGTTAGTAAATATATGTGGTATTATATGCCATCATCTGTCCATAAAGTCCTAATTCATGGGGAAAGTGTAATTCGGCATTATTCAGTGTTACCTCTTGGACAGCTCTCCGAAGATGCCCAGGAATCAAGGAACAAAGACTATAAACGATGCAGACTTCATCATGCTAGAAAATGCTCTAGAGTAGCTACAAATGAAGACGTTTTACATACACTTTTGTACACTTCAGACCCTTACATAACAAGTTTAAGAAAACCTTCCAATAAAAAGTCTATGGAACTTATAGATGAAGCTGTAGAGCTAGTAGAATAATATAATTCTATGTTATTTTCTTTTTCTTATTATATTTAATTAATAAGAGTAATTTTATGTGTTTATTTTGTATTAATTATAACATTTAGGTCACATTGTTTAAAATTAGTCGTAAATTTATGATATTTTTTCAATATTTCATGTTTTGTATTTTTTTACAATTATTAAATATATTTTTATATGCATAGACTGTATATTATTTTAAAGTACGTTTATCTCAGATTACCTAAAAAAAAACCAGCTTTATATCTATAAAAACATGGAAGTTATAGATTTATGACCCGAAACCGACTCGATCTCCACATAGTGCGCCTTGAGCGCTAAGAAGATTTAATAGGTTAACGCAACTTAAAACAATCAGTTATATTGGTAGAAGTTTGGTAATTTGTAACTATGTTTAACTTGTTTTAAAACTATGAATCATGAAATCGGAACATGAAACCTTTATGCGACTCAGTTGACCATAGCGATCGTCAACATTACAAGCTTTGATTTGCTTTCGCCTGTCCCCGTGTCTGCAATGGAATATTGCAAATTAAATTTGACCTGTTCCCGGTTTCCGATTGAGCTGTAAATTTGCATGTATATGTATATCACGTGGCAGTGCAATATTATGATGACATGGAGCTGATCTAATGCTGGAGCAGGAAGGTGACCATAGGAACACCGCAATAAAACAACACAACCCCATTGAGGTTTGGCCTGTTTGATTCGTACTGACAAGTAATTTGATTTGATCCTATATGGTTACCAAGATCTGATGCTGGAGCTGAAAGATGGCTATAGGATCTCCAGAATAAACGACACAACTCCATCGAGTTTGTGTTGGTTTGATTCTTTTTTTTTACTTTTTAATTTGTTTTATTAACAAGTAATACTACATGCTTATTTAAAAAAAATAAATTTAATGGAATCTTGTTTCTATAAGTAATCAAGATTTGCTCGTGGTTGTTATGTCTATAAAACACGTGACTATTTACTAATTATTTAAGCTGAAGAAGTCAACTTTGATTCCAACTCGAAACGCCTTCGCCTCCTCGCCTTCTTTAAGTCGAAATACGCTGCGTTTACTACCTTTGTGCTTCGAATTTAGCACATTCGTAATCCGCAAGAGTAGCCAAATTAGTAGTTGTTGATTTAGCCATTTGAAAACCTTCAGACTGTCGTGTAGCAAGTCATCTTGCTGTTGACTGCTATCTTCTTCTTCGTCGTGACACACTTGCTAGAGCAGATGTTACTCGCCTCACGATCATCCGCCATTTCTCCCTGCTGGCGGACATCCTGCTGCATTCGTTCAGGGAGCCACCCGCAGCAGATTTCACTTGGTCAGTCCATCTCATGGGCGACCTCCCTCGCCCTCTGGTGCTCGCTATCTTTCCCTGTACGACGAGGTGCTCGATGGAGTGGTTGTCGCGTCGAGAAACGTTGACTGCTATAGCGGTTAGAAATAGTTTCGGATATTTAGGCAAAAACAAACAATACCGCAATAAATCTGTGCGTAGATACATCACTACTAGTTCTACCTTTGGGAACCGGCGTAACCCCAGACCTTTTCCAATACAAAGGGTAAGTTGAGCGTTTCAGACACAGATTTATTATAAATAAAGCTAGGGTGCCTTGAGAACAACCATACAATCCTAGCCCAAGAATATAGGAATTTCATCAGGTCCACTGAAAGATCGTGGTTTAAGACGTCTTACCGCAACTTTTAGATCGGTCTTACCAATTGCCTATATTCAAATTGAGACTTAAATCGACTAAGATGTCATCCACACGTGCCGCCTTAACTGGGTCCAATTGCTGTGTGACAAAGGGAATTAAAGTATCGGACAAACGTGTCAGCAGTGGCTTGGACAGACAATTACTATTTGGGGTGTGAAATGTTTGATATAAATACAAATGATCTTAACCTTTTATAATATAATTTTATTTCATATAATGTCATTTGATATAACAATCATTTAATATTTAATAGTATCAGGCATTACATGGCAGAAGTCCATATCCATTAGTAAAACAAAATTATGTAGCATACTTCTGCAAAATTTAAGCAGAGTTTGACTTATAAGTCACTCGTTACTGCACGGTCTAACTCCTGATGATGCTCCGTGTGGAGGCGAAACACGTGTAGAGTAGTTGGTGAAGGCGCCCGTGTCTGCGGTTTCTGCATTTATTTGCGGGCGGGCGGTGAACTTTGCTTGGATTTCACTGAAGTATGCTATATATTTTTGTTTTACTAATCATTTTATAAACCCTTAATTATAATTTTTATTTTATTTACTACTACTTTTTATAAGGTTTGTTACATTTGTGTACAATAACACATTTTTAGGTACAATATTCTACCTTAAAGCTTGTAACTGTCTCAAATTTTTATAGGCAAACACAACATGCACCAGTAAAAGTATTAAATATATTTAACCTATTACAATTAATATATTAAGCATGAAAAGTAGCTTTGACAATACGGTGCTGATAATTCATTTATTCCTTAAATCTGAAATTGTTTAAGGATCGTGTTTGACGAATCGAAATGAATGTCGATTATGTCGCTGTATTGATTTGTTATCTTACAGAATCTTGCAATTGTTGAGTTTAACTCAAAAACAGTCTCGAAAGGAGTGATTGCATTCCTATGGTGTCTTACACATGTAATGGCGACTGCAGCAAGCGGTCCCACCGAACCACGGCAGACAGGTGGTACCCCCAGGGGTCCAGAGTCCTCACATATCCCCGCCGTCAAATATAAAGATTTCACTTAAAATAAGTTGTTTTGAATCGTCCAACATTTTTACCTACCTAAAGTCGTCCTGAATGGGTATTCAGGACGACTTTTAACTGACAAGAAAAATGGGCGCAAGAATCTCATTGATTTTAACAAAAGTAACGACATTCACATTATTTTACGTCGTCAGCATACATAAACTAAAAAAAAAACAAAATTATTCTGTTATCAGTGATGTGATAACTTATCACAATAATGGTAGTGTTATGATTTCTTAATATCGTTGATTACAATTAAGTCAACAAGTATCTGTTTTAACTACGTATCCTTAAACATCGCAATAATATACAGAGAATGATATTGATGAAATATAGAGAGAATTATGAAAGCAGCAAAGATGTATGTTAAGTAAAAAAATATCAATTATTTAGTTAACTAGTAAATGAAAAGAAAAAATGCTGTTTTCACCTATAAAGGCATGTCTTTTGGTCTTGTCATGTTTGTATGTTCATAATTCAATGTTTAAAGATATGTTGTTGGTGAATCATTTTCAATCAATAAATATATGTCAATAATACTGAAGGTTAAAACAGACCCATCTCCCAAGTCAGCACCCATTCACGAGCATGACGAATGATGCAGCCAATAGCCAACGCTAATCATAACTTCGCTCAACCATAGCTTAGGGAACATAACGACCCACACCACATGACATCACCCAAGAGAAGTTTTCGGAGAGCATGTCCATACTGCAACTACCAGTAATAATGTTATCTGTTTATCAATTTTCTTACACAAATAGTTAAAAGAGATTTGTGAGTTGCACTATAATTATCTGATAGGAGATGATAAAGTCCATCACTAAAATAGGCAGTGTCCAGTCAAGTGGTATTACTTTCACCATCTTCAATTTCAGTGGTCTCGCTGACACATACTCCATAAACAGTTCCAGGAAGCAAGCTCGATCCTCATCTGAAATACGGATATTTATTTATTTATTTTTATTGTTATTAATTGTTCACTAATGCGATAGTGTAGTGAATAAGAACAATAAGATCAATGTAATTTATAACTACAAACAAATAGTGAAACCCATGTAAATTCACTCAGAGAGCCAGCAAATAGGTCTACTTCCTCAGAAATTGAGTTGCGATTGCGCGCATGAGTGGTATCTCCTTCAGCAGATTGGTGCGCGCGCGGGGGCTCACTAGCCTTCACTCCACATACTTATTTGGCACGCTGAAACCTCCTTTTTCGTCGTGAGTCGTTTTTTCTAGAATTTTCTCTATTAAGATAATTTATCTTTTAAGGTAGCAATGAAAAAATGCAAATAATTAAATAATAATGCAAAATTGCTGTTTTATCTTAACTGATTGTCCTAACATTTGTAAAAATATTTCTTTTGAATACGAGAGGACGTTCCTCTCTTTGATGAGACAACGCTGTACTTAACAATTATAAATTAAACAACGGTTTCAGGTGGTCACATTAGTGGCCAAATACTAAATAGATGGAATCACTAGTATTTAATATTATAAATCTATCACAAATTATAGTATATTGTTTTAAATCAGTGAAAGTGTATAGTTAGGATTCAATATTCTCAATACCGTGACATGGTGCCGTGATGTGAGTTGGAAACCTTACTAATGATTAGAAAAATCCAGGATATAATACAATAAGAATACTCATTACACAATTAATAAAATTCATTGAAATAAAAACACTTTTGCCGGATTCAGGACGCGTTTTTTTTTATTTACAGGAATTTTAAAGTTGTCGATCAGGATTATATATAAAAAAAACAAAAAAAAACGCGTTCTGAATCTAGTTAATATATGTAAATGTGCGATAGGCGCAAAAGTGCAAGAACTGAGTATAATCCAATATATAAAGTGTTATCATACCCTTCTCCAATATTAACATTTCATATAAAATCAATTTTAACTTCTTCGCCTCCGCCGTTAGAAAACCAGCTGAAAGGGCCGGTAGAAACAATAAGACGACCACTTGAGCTGTGTAAAGACTTCTCACGAACTGGTGGTCCACGTACATATTCTGAAAGAAAATGAACATATACAATTAGGTTTTTTCCCGGTTTTTGCAAAAAACTCGTGCCTCTCGAGGCTCATTTTTAGGAAGATGTATGTTTTATAATGAGGTGTCACACCATGTAAATGAACTGCTATTGGAGAAATTTAAAAAAAAGGTAAAAGAGCCAAAGCAAAGCTATTACAGAATTAATAATGATTTGAAGGACAGAACGGCGCACTATGTGGAGATCGAGTCGGTTTCGGGTCATAAATCTATAACTTCCATGTTTTTATAGATATACAGCTGATTTTTTTTTAGGTAATCTGAGATAAACGTACTTTAAAATAATATACAGTCTATGCATATAAAAATATATTTAATAATTGTAAAAAAATACAAAAAATGATATATTGAAAAATTATCATAAATTTACGACTAATTTTAAACAATGTGACCTAAATGTTATAATTAATACAAAATAAACACATAAAATTACTCTTATTAATTAAATATAATAAGAAAAAGAAAATAACATAGAATTATATTATTCTACTAGCTCTACAGCTTCATCTATAAGTTCCATAGACTTTTTATTGGAAGGTTTTCTTAAACTTGTTATGTAAGGGTCTGAAGTGTACAAAAGTGTATGTAAAACGTCTTCATTTGTCTAGAGCTCTAGAGCATTTTCTAGCATGATGAAGTCTGAATCGTTTATAGTCTTTGTTCCTTGATTCCTGGGCATCTTCGGAGAGCTGTCCAAGAGGTAACACTGAATAATGCCGAATTACACTTTCCCCATGAATTAGGACTTTATGGACAGATGATGGCATATAATACCACATATATTTACTAACATATCGTTGTGCTGTCTCGAAAGCATACTGTCCAAATTTCGTAGCATTAATTACTTTTCCGCTAGACATAACTTGAAGTAAAACATAAAATCGTTTTATCAATTCCTCATCCACACCGGTAATTTCTGCAGTGCACTGATAATTTTGAAAAAATCGTCTAGCTGTATTACCGTCATTACTGTTACCAGAACCTTGCTTAGGTTTATCTATATTTAAACCAAGTTCTTCTCTGAACCTTCTTTGTACATATGTCTTCTTTTGTTTTTTCAAATCTTTATTTTCTGTCGTTGTAGCAGACCATTTTTCAAAGCCTACATTATAAGATATATGTAAAATTAGTTCCATAAATCTAATCCAGCAATGTAAAGTCGAAAGCCCATATTGATAAGAATTTTCGTCAACAGGTTTATTTTGTACTTTTTCTAAATTGTTCATCTCTGTAGGTCTTGCACCACAAATAGTACATACAGCACCTGATGAAGTTTCTGACAAAACTTGAGCCACTTTCCCGTCAACCATTGTCAAAAATAATGTGTGTTTGATTTCAATACTTTCACCATTTTTATTGATTAAGCTTGTTGTGAGAGCGTTTCTTTGAGCTATAATTTCATTAACTACACTTGTAGTTTTCTCTGGTGTCTCTTTTGAAAATTCTATTAAAATGGGCCTACAAAATCTTACTGATGATGGAACAGGGTTTTCCCACAAAGTTTCATTTGTATTAATATCAACAAGTTTCAGAGGTACTAATGAAGATATAAATAAATTTGTGTCAGAAATTAACTCATCCTCTTCAGTTAAGACTTGCTTGTATTCACTTTGTCCGCTTGAGCCATCACAGCCCCATTTCGAATACAGCATTAAATGTTTTTTGCCAGCTTTGTATACACCATTAATTTTCAAAATTCTTGCAATAGTGTGATCCAGCAGATCTTGCAGTTTTATTTTTGCTGTAATATTATTAATTTCTATGCTTGATCTTGGTGGGTAGCACATTCCTTTAGCTTCCTGAATTGATTTATATGACGGAAATAATACGCAGTTCTTCGCAATTAAGCAATTTCTCATGTTTTCATACTGTGCCATGTTAAGGTCCAACTCTATAAAAATACTGAGAGCTTCATCTTTAGAGTACGCTGTTAAATGTGCCGGTTCATTTAAAAGATTTTGACGTATTTCACTTTTTTTATCTATGGGTAATACTCGTAAAATTTCGACAATGAATGCTTCTTCCGTTTCCCCTTGAGATCTCAATCCTTGAAGATATGAATTCAGTATAAAATCAAGGCATGTTTCAAGCAACTCCTTGTTTTTTCGTCTTTGTGTTCTATCGGAACTGTCTTCGTAGGTTTTAGAAGGGCGTCCTCGCTTCCCCGTCGATGTCGAAGGTTCAGATTCACAAGTAGGATCTTCCAGATTTACTGTGAATGTGGCATTCAACCACAGGCTATTCTGATTTAAAAAAATTTCTTTATTTCTGCCAGATTTAGTGTAGCGTTGACGAAAGTTCGTAATAAGATTTTTTTGTACACTCGCGACAATTTTAGCGATATTTACCTCAGAAAAGTTGATAAAATTATTCCGTATGTAACTTGTTAAAGCAACAACATAATTCCCGTCACTTTCAATCAAAACAAGACGTAGGTCGCGTCTGGTACATTGGAATTCACTCATTGCGAGAGAGTAGGTGGTTAGATACACTTTTAATAACGACAATAACGAACGAAAAACAGTATGTAATTATTCAGTATGCAGATGCTCTATTTTATATTAAATAACTGATTTGAAACGTGTGCAAAGTATGGGAATAAAAACTATTTATCATTATGTGGTTACTCGGTTTCCTATGTGTTTTATTGATAATTTATTTTGAAGGCGAACTAAAAATGGTGAGAAATACTCGATACATTATCAAAACATAAACCGCAATTAATAATATATCATAAGTGTAACCTATATCAACTAATAAAACAAATAGATTCGCCCACGTATTTTTAAGAAATTATTACTATTTCATGTTATGATAGATAGCATTATGTTGTGCAATGAAGTTGCAACTTTTTTTTTCTTCCTGTATAAAAATATTAAATTTCCTATCAAATAACATCATTTACAGACCTTCGGCAAATTTCGGCAACTGTCAAAACTCTAATTGAAAGTTTCAGATACGCAAAAATGATATGTCATGAGATAAATATTTCTAGTAAATATATTTATAAATATATAGCATAATTGTGTATACCAAAAAAAAGTATATATTATAAGCTTTCTAAAATGGTATAATACTTGTATAATTTTCATTGCTAGCTTACTAGAAAATCATCCTGAAAAAAATACAAATTATGATGTTTTCGTGATAATTTTTCAATCATCGTATTTAGATGCTCTTTACTATAAAAAAGTACTAGTTACATACATAATTTATACATAATATAGTAGATCAACTTCTTAGCTATAGTTTGAGGTATAATACAAGTACCTGCGCCGATTTTTACAAAATGTATTTATGGCCAAGCTCTCTTAGGCACCTCCACATAGTGCGGCGTGGAGTTAGCCTTTGACTTAGAAACTGTACTTCTAATTAATGTTTATTTTTCTAATGCGTTTTTTAAGCGCTAGAAAATTTTTCTTAATTTTTAAATATCTGTAACACGTTAAGGGGAAAAAAATTGTACTTGGTGAGTTTCTTGCAGTTTCTTCTCGGTACAAGGTCTCCCGTCGTAGGACATACGAAGCTATGGCATAGTTGACTTTCAATGAATGCATTTTAAATGCTCATATTAAATTTAAAGCATTTTATCTTTATCTTCCACTTTCTACGATCCAGACATACATCTCTGGCTTCTTCAACCCTCATAAGACCTTTTATACAAGCTCGTCGGTTGAGGTTTCTTTTGGCCTGGCCTGTTTTCAGTATATCTTCTATTTGTTCTTTAAAAGTTTGCCTTGGTCTGCCTTTACCGACTTGCCCGTGCACATTTGCCTCACAAACATGTCTTCATAAAATTTGTGTATACTATAGGATTTCTACAGACAGTTTAAGACTGTAATGCCTATGAATTAAGAACCATTTTGCGATGGTGGTTTTCTAAATAGGTCGAATTCATTTTTGGCACTCTTTTATAGACACCAAAAGGAGTTTTGATGCTTTATATTCGGGTGTAATTTGTAAGCGTCGCGGGGGAACTAATGGTGTAAGTGTATACGAGAAACGCACAGGAAGACGAGCTCGACCCGACAATTTAACGTAGCCTAGGAGCTCTGATGAGTCGATTAATGAGTTTAAAATCTTGTATACGAAAATTGTATCGAACTTTATGCGGCGATTATACTATTGGACATTATATATTGGACAGCCAATAAGACCATCACTTATTACAGGCATATACCTGCAATAGGTGATCAAAGTGACGCTTTAATTAAAGGCTGTCTTGACAAAAATAATTAGCAAGCTAACATAGAGTTCAAAAAAGAAGTTACAAAAATACTAATTTACAAAGTGAAAATATTGTAAACAAAGTGACTTGAGCCGATCCATGCCAGCTGCACAGCCCTATCTCATCTCATATTGGAATCGAGCTAAACTCAATAATGCAACTGTCATGGTCTCACAGCATACTTAGAACTATTAGTTATACTATCCACTTGTCAGTCCACGGTAGCAATTGCTACCGATAGCCAACACCCCTCGTCAGTCCCTGGTAGCAATTGCTACTATATTCAAAATTCCGCTGGGCATGCTGTTTTTTTTTAATTACTATTTATTTTTGAGTTACAGAGATTCAAATATTCTGTGGTGGATTCTTTATTTAATCAGCTTTATGGTAGTATTTTTTATTTGATCCTTGCTTCATAATTTAGCGGGATAATGACATTTTTATCTAACAGTCCGATGGCCGACATTTTTTTAAACAATTGCACGAATTGTAAAAAAAAGATTGGCCGCATTGAGAGGGGTGGGGCACGCGGTAGCGGACTGACAAGTGGATATATTAGTTTTGCTGTCTATTAAAACATTATAAACCTGCTGAAAATGCTTACTTTACCCTCTTTAACATTCAATAAGGCCAGGTACACGGTGCCGATCAGCTCCGGTATTTTGAAAAACAGTGCCATGAGATACTGAAATATAATGTAAATCATAACTTTAAACACTAAAAATTCGGGCAGAAAGTAATGTTTAAATTAATTAAGCCGTGACCACAGGATTAAAAAGTCGAAACGTCAGGATTAAATATAAATTATGCGCAATAAACCATAAATAAGTTGTTTTGTGTGTTTGTTGTAATGTGCACGGAAGTGTAAAAACTTAAAAGGAAGTAACGTGTCAAAAGTCAAATGCCTCATTAGCCGCCGATATCAGTAACAAAAAGAAGTCTAGAATTACGTATATATATTTCGTTCGTTTCGTTTGTATAAACTTGTTCAGAGGAAAACCTAATGTAACAAGAGGAGTTAGAGTTTAAAGTTGTCTGGGCGCGTGAGAACGCCGGCGTTCTATTGAGCCTTGACTAAACTTTTATTAAAACAGAGAGAGCCCCGGCGGTTTTATGAGCCTTGGCCGGTTAATATCGTCACTTTGAATCAACCTCCTCATATCGAACACCCTTCCCAGCATATGAACAAGTTGCTAACTATTAGGAATTCTTTAATTATGACTTATTTCACCTAAAACGTCGATTGAAATAAATCGAAAATAACTTTTCTATTTTTGGTATTTAATTGATTTTTTTTAATGAATGAAATGTATACATTGTAAAATTTGTTAACCATTTGCGTCATAATAATAATAATAAGCGTACTGATTTAATAACATAATAATTTACTAACAATAAATTATGTATGAAAACTTGTTTTACTTCCGGACAACTCACAACGATTTAGTCCTAATCTAAACTGAGCTATGGGTACTAAATAATGTGTAGAACACGTAAATAAATATAAAAACAACGATGACTCGGGAACAAATATGCCTCTATAGGGATTCGAACCCGTGACCTTTGGCGCAGAAGGGGGAGCCCTAAGGCTTTATATTATATTTCATAAGTATTTTAAAGAATTGTTTTAGATTTACAAAAAGGTTATATTAAAGGTTGAAAAACTGAAACATATATTCGTATATGCATTTATTAATTGCTAGTTAAGAAAAGAAAATGTTGCCATACTGAGATCTTACAATCCTACAACCTTTGCAGATTAAAAATTTTATAAACGAAAAGTTCCTTAATAAAAGGTTTTATTATAACTTGTCAATCAAACGAACTAAAAAGTTTAAACAGGATCAAAGTACTCGTCAATACGAATCAAACGAGCCAACTCGATGGGGTTGTGTCATTTTATTGTGAAGTTCCTATGGCCAGCTTCCACCTCCAACATCAGATCAGCTTGATGTCATCATAATATTGCATTGCTAATACATTTGCATGCAAAATTTCAGCTCAATCGGAAACCAAGAAGTTAGTCAAATTTAACTTGCAAGATTTCATTACAGACACCGGGACAGGTGAAAGTAAATAGAAGCTTGTGAAAATCCTCTTTTATAGGATTCACGGTGCGTGTATGAAAAAAAAAATAAATAAATCAGTGTCTTTTAAATAAATATCATAATTAGTGGCTTGTGTCCTCTTTTAAGTATAAAATACAAAAGATACATGTTATTTACCTTAACAGAACTCAAATGAACTAGGGATATGAACATTTCTTATGTAATGAATGAATTAAAAAACAAATTGTGTTTATGTACAATGATTGTGAATTGTGTGCTGTATTCTAGATAAAGTGGTGTAAAAAATCAAGTGTATTCTTGTCTTTTTTATTTTAATCCTAAGAACGATTTGACAGCTCCATTCCTTTACAGGAGCTGCGATAATAGGTCCTGATCAAGTTAGTTATCCTGTGATCACGACTCACAAGAAAAAAAACTCACTTAAAAAAAAGAATAACTGCATCGTAAATCTGATTATAGTTATTTAATTAAATAAATGTTGTTAATTACACTTCATAAAACTGAATCACCTAATCACTTCGTTGAAAACACAAATGGGTATAATAATTAGACAATCCTAAGTCATTAGATCATAATATATAAAATAAACAATTTTTTCTTACAAATACTTTATAAACTGTACAGAATGCAGTTATTATTATGATGACAACATTTTACTATTCAATGACAATAATATGTACTTTTTAGTACATATTAGTACATTATTAAAATTATCAGTATAAATGCTAATAAACAACTGATTATTTATTATATGTTTAATGCAACGGTAGCGATCCTGTCTCGCGCACCCACCGACCTGGGTTAGAGTCCCAGTAGAGGCAGATGTCTATGTAATAAATACGAGCACTTGTACCCGACTCATTGATATTTACATGAACGTCTTTGAACGTTACATATCTATGTATCATATATGTATATCTATCTGTTACCTAGTACTTTGGGCAAGGCTAATCGGTATGAATTTAAGATTATTTTCCATATGAAGGCAAACAGTGAATACTTTAATTTACGAGTATAAACTTGTATAAACAAAATATAATTATCACGCGTAAAATTTATCACACAATAACAGTTCGACTCGCCTCGGCAATGTTCGGTTCTCATCGGGCAAATCTGGCCAAACCCGTCGCTTCACTATGAACTTTGGGAAAGCGTTTCTTCCTTTTTTCTTTTTGCAAAAAGAATTTCTCAAAACCGAGTAGTTCGAAGATTATCGCGTTCTAACTATATTTTTCAGCTTTATTATAATGACATTAGTATAAACTAAATTGATTACATCAGCAGTTTTTTTTTAATTTTATACTTAATTTTAATTCAGTATAATCAGTAATCCAATTCGAAATTTGTTAAAAAAAACAAAATATACAGACCATCAAAATAACCTTAATTTTCTTTTAGTCTATATTGCATCAAATTAAGCAAATAAAAAAATATTATAATCCCATTAAACCACATTGATATAAAAAAAGTATATTTACCAAATAATCGAAACATCCTTTGACTTTCTCAACAATATCAACCAGACTCTTATAAACATAAATATATTTTGGTATTCTTCGTCCACAGTTCTTTATTATCTTATTCAACATCTTCAACCGAGAGTAAGCAGTATGTAAGAAAAGGAACGTAAGCAAATGTATCAAATCAGCCATAACGATATGACTTATGATCATACTGTTGACAACCGGTGATCTAGTACACTCTTCTTCAAAATACACACAGTACATTAAAGTATTAATAATTCTCACAGAAATGGCGAAGCAACAAGTACCGATAATTATAAAATCATCGTTGTAGACTTTGCTGTCAACGACTAACAAATCGTCAATATTAAACAATGTTCTGATTAAAATAAAAAATGACCTCTCATAGTTGAACATTAAAATTAAACAGTTATAAATATATTGTGACGAAACTGCTAGAAACCATACCCCGATAAATATTAGGTCTTTTTCATTATCCGGTAATGTGAAATCGTATAATGTTAGCAAACAAATTCCAGCGCATTGTAGCAAAGTAAAAATTTTTATGCTGATCTTAGCTGCAACAGAATTCCGTTTTAAAAATCCGAAATCCATCGCCAATATTGCGTGCAATATTAGAAAGAATATTTGCAACGTTATGCTTATTTTATTCTTATTATATGGAGTAACGAGAACCATTTTAAATACTTTTTTCTACCTATCTCGCCTGATGGTAAACGACGATGCGATCTTGAATCTGACGCGCTTGCCTAGAAGATACCTATTCACTCGTGACTTGAAGACCCCTCAATTGTATCCGTCATAAAACACTGATTTACACACGGTACGTATCACATTTGAACTAAAACGCTTAGGCTTAGTCTTTGGTATATCTACCGTCCGATGAAAAAATGGGGGCGGCAGAAGAAGGTTGTGCAATTCTTGCACAGACTCCGAAATGTATCCTATTAAAAACGGATAGCCTAGCTACCTGCCTACTTCGTTTTATGAATACAAATGTGGTTTGAAAGGTTTAAGTAATACAAATCAATTTTACTTTACCGCACTAGAAATAAATTGAATTATACACGCGATTCATAATGTAATAGTGTAATTATGTTAATTTCGGTGTTTATACATTGTGTTGATAGAAAAAAATATTTGACATAATTTGTGCTTTACGAAATGAATGTCACAAATAATATTGAAACTCAAAATAAAAATAATATTTGTTACAATCTCACCAATCAGACTTAAAGTAAGCACTGTAGGGCTTGTGTTATAGTTACCAGAGTAACGGATAGACATACCTATATCATACATAAATAAGTAATCTTTATAGAAATATATATAAACTAGTGGACCCGACAGACGTTGTCCTGCCTATTATTTTTGCAGTATAGATTTATATGCAGTATATAAATAACCTAGATACCGTCTGCAGCGCCATCTGCCGGGCTGATTTGTGAATCTAAACCATTCTCAGATCCCCTTGAACACACACAAAAAAAATCATTCAAATCGGTCCAGCCGTTTAGGAGGAGTTCAGTGACATACACACTCACAGAAGAATTATATATATAAAGATACCCATGACTCTGGTACAAATGCTCGTACTCATCACATAAACATCTGCCTCTTCCGGGACTCGAACCCAGGACCGTGTGCGAAAGGCAGGATCGCTAGCGTTACACCAAACGGTCTTCGAATATTAAAATTTGTCCAGTTGGATTTAAATAAAATTCTAGAAACTTTTTACCAGAATGTAGTGAAAAAGACATTGAAAACATATTTAAACTAAACTAAATACATATTTTTAAACGTTTAATTTTCACTTATTTAAATATAATATATACATATACTCGTACATGTATACAAAATTCTGCTTTGTATATTTTTTTAATAAATCCTATTTAACACTTACAATTAATGCAATTTTTATCTGAGTATTTATTTAACTACATGGACCACGTTACTGAAGATGTATGGAATTGACTAAACAAGGTTTATTTACAAGCAGGTGACGTCATGACATCTAGTAAATAAATAAATAAATAAATATTTCTTACATTCACACCAATTAGCCTAGCCCAAAGTAAGCACTGTAAGGCTTGTGTTATGGCTACTAGAGTAACGGATAAACATACATTTATGAGACATAAATATGTAATATTCATAGAAATATATATTAACACCCATGACTCAGGTACAAATGCTCTTATTCATCATACAAACATTGGCTCTTCCGGGATTCGAACCCAGGACTGACGGTGCTAAAGGCAGGATCGCTACCGTTGCACCAAACGGTCGTCAAAATAAATAAATGTTTTCTTACATTCACACCAAATCCGCGTAATTTTTAATTCATTTTAAGTTAAATGTTGATTTTATGGTAATTAGAGAAATTAACAAAGATTAAATCATATGATGAAATGTTTTCGTAAAACCTAACAAATCTTTATATATAAAAATTCCCAGTCACAGTGTTTGACCGCGATGAACTCCAAAACTACTCAACCGATTTTGATGATAATTTCTTCACTTTGCTGGATTTGTTCCGAATTAGGACATGAATATCTTCATAGATTTTCTTTTGTTCGCGGATAAGATCTTCCATGACGATAAAATTAATAGTTTATTTTACTGCTGATAAAACCTGCTAGATATGCTCGAAACTTGTTTAATTCTTGATAATTACTTGATAACTGGTTATCTCAATGCTTGTGTATCCTGTGTACAGATGTGCGACTTTTCAATCCAACTGGTGAGACCCTCTTGGAGCGAGGCCAGTCGAAGCGATCCGCTCTGTACACGAGACACAAAAAAACACTGAGTTTCACTCGAAGCACCACTTAGATGTATGAGTCCTTACTAAACCCACACACCTTAACTGCTAATGATAAGGCTGGCTATATCTTCGATAATACGAGATGAAGATAACTATTATTACGTGTTATTATTTTATTACGTGTTTCCACAATTATAAAGCGGCTATTGATTAAAATGCTGATGCTAATGAGTAATGCGATCGGTGACGGAAAGCAAACTAAATTATAATTAAATATTTCATTTACAAAAGTGATGATTGACAAATTGATGCTATTGTGCGGTTAAATGACCGTACAATAAGTTTAATTTTAATTTAAACACAGCAACGCGTGGCCGTGTCAGCTAGTACTCAATAAAAAATAACCTTAAAACGTGTACTAATCAAGTAAAGTGAAATAATCGCCAAAGAACAGTGTGGACCATCCTTTATCGTAACCTAGAACTAGAACTTATAACCGAAGACTTACCGAGTTGAATGCCAAGGACTAACCAAGTCGTTCCCATACAAAGGAGACTGCGCTGCATGCTATCTTCCGTTTGATCCAGAAACATACAGGATCATATTCGGTTCTTACAGTTTCTATTTTTAATTATAATAATGTTTCTTAAATTTACACCAATTGGCTTAGCCCAAAGTAAGCACTTTAAGGCTTGTGTAATGGATACTAGGGTACATAGTGTAAGCTATGCTAGCAATTGTTCAGTAATTATTATTATCAAATCGAAATTATGAATATGAGTACAATTATTAAATGAGTATGACGATGTTTGAAAGTCACTAAACGATTACGTATAATTGGCTGATCGAAATGATTGGTCGTGTGGTTATTTGTCAAAGTAAAGGTTTTCCCCCACCATTTGAGGCAGGCTCCCTTCTGGGAGCCAGCCGACTTAAGTTCATCATCACGACCGACCCCCCTTCTGGGAGCCGGTCGATTTTTCTATGCGCTCTGTCACCTAGGTGAGTAGCGCTTTCGCCACTCCTCTCTAGAGGGGTAGTCGCCTCAGACGAAGGCTTATGACCTTTCCCGGATGCAAGCCAATCTCAGGTGGTGATGTTAGTCAGTACGAGTCTGACATAACTCTCGGGCCGGCCCGAAGTATCCATGGACGATTCACCACCTCCCTCCCCCGTGCCTGGAGGGTGCATTTGGCATAAAAAAAAGTCAATTAAATAAATAAATAAATATTTCCTACATTCACACCAATTAGCCAAGCCCAAAGTAAGCACTATAAGGCTTGTGTTATGGATACTAGGGTAACGGATAGACATACATATATGATACATAGATATGTAATATTCATAGAAATATATATAAACACCCATGACTCAGGTACAAATGCTCGTATTCATCATAAAAACATCTGCCCCTACCGGGATTTGAACCCAGGACCGTCGGTGCGAAAGGCAGGATTGCTACCGTTGCACCAAACGGTCGTCAAATTGAGGCATTATAATTCGGGTTGTCGACGAGAAATAACCTCTTGCTGATATTCTGCTAGCTTGACTTAGTACGTGCTTACAATAGATATGTAATATTTATAGATTTATGTATACCCATGACTCTGGTATAAATGCTCGTATTCGTCACTCTAACATTTGCCGCTTCTGGGACTCGAATCCAGGACGATCGATGCAAAAGGCCCTTTAGTAATTCTAACTACGCTGAAAATACTTTCTTAAGGCGCTCCTGTGAAACTCCAACAAATTGTTTAGTAAAATTGTTATTTTTTCCACCTCAATTGGCAAGTACAAGGCTGAATTGCGAAGACTGTTGCTTAAATCTGACTCATAAGCTTGTTGATTGCACTAACCTATATTTTATCTTCAAATGCTATTGTTATGTATATGTTTAAATCTTAATACAAATTAATATTTCTTACATTCACACCAATTAGCCTAGCCCAAAGCACTGTAAGGCTTGTGTTATGAATACTAGGGTAAGGATAGACATACATATATGATACATAAATATGTAATATTCATAGAAATATATAGAAACACCCATGACTCAGGTACAAATGCTCGTAATCATCATACAAACATCTGCCCCTTCCGGGATACGAACCTAGGACCATCGGTGGGAAAGGCAGGGTCTCTCTAGGATCTAGATAATTCACACTTAATTTCATTATATTAAAGTGAACTTTAGCCATATTTGTATAGCTAATACTATTGTAAGGCTTTGCTTTGAATAAATAAATTAAAAAAAAACTAAATGATACCTAAATTTCGATTTATGGTCTTGTATGTTTTCATCAATCTCGGTCTAGTAAATGTTATTTTTCGTTCCCCTGAACTTTGTATATTACTGGAAACACGTGTCTGCTCTGCTTGAGACGACCTCGACCTCAAGGTCGCTTCGAATACTGCTAAGAAAATACTACTTCAAAAATATTGAAAAAGAATATCTTTTGGAGTTAACTTTTGGAGTAAGGGATGTTGTATGTATGTTCTTTCAAGATGCTAGTACAGTAAGTATTTTAAAAATGATTTTATACATTATTTTAATAGAAAAAAACTAAAAAAAATCGACTCGGCTCAGAAGTGAATTCTCAGGCGGAAATCAAACCCGCAACCTTTGGAAGCCTGGTATAATGCTCTCTCATTGATGAGACAACGTTGGCCTACAGCGTAAAATTAGAAAGGTACTCGAAAATTTCGACGGGTGTTCACAAGGCTCGGCTCACAATTGGAAGAGCGTCGGCTTCTCTTCAAAACCCACGAATGAGGAGCCGCGGTAATTGAGCGGAGTACGTATATATAAATCAGGCGTGGTGCTGCGAGTGAGCGAGACGGTTCCCGAACATTGTTTGAGATGTATGTCAACTCAACACGACGATTCTAGAACGTTTGCAATTGCGTCGTCGTATATTTGAAGCCGAGCGCTCTGATTTTGAAAATGATCGAAGCGACTTGATAGTAATCGTTAGAGCGAACTGAAGAGTGATTTAAAAAGCGACCTCAGCGATTTACTAGACTATTGTTAATGTGATTACTGGAATTAATTAGCAGGTCTTGGAACTTTGGCCGGAAAGTTTTATATTGTGTGTAAGTTATTTAAGTAATCTATTTGACTATCCAAATCCCACAGCTCGTAAAAATATATTTGTGAATATCTTGTTAATTCTACTCCTAAGATCCTGTCAGAATATATCCTGTCCTGTCTTTTGTGACATTCTGTCCATATTAGAATGACACAGACGCTAACGTTGAGACAGGTTCCATATTAGCATCGCACTCGTTTGTTTTTCTTGTTTGTGTAGCCTTTGTGTTTAGTCTTTTTTAGTCTTATGAATATTTAAAATACGGCTTCGATGGGGACATTTATTTCCGTTTTTATTTTTTATTTTTTTTATGGAAAATAGGCATGCGCTTGACCACTGTCTCGCCTGATGGTAAGCGTCGATGCGATCTAGGATGTGACGCGCTTGCTTAGAAGATACCTATTCAATCGTGACTTGAAGCCCCTAAAATGTATTTGTCAGGAAACACTGACTCAAGCAAAGAGTTCCACTCCTTAGCGGTACGTACCACAAAATTGGAACCAAATTATTTTCATTTTTTAATTAAGCTTATTGAGTTTTTTGTAAGTGTTAGAAAGCATTCCATTCTTACACTCTAGCGAAGGAAGGAAGACTGTATGAGCATTGAAACCTAATCTATCATGCCTTTAACTGTATTGTCTTTTTACAGTTCCTTTTTTCTCTCTAAATTCATTGATTAATTGTTTTGTACTCAGAATAGATGAATGGTACATGATTATTGTAAATTAACTTTTTCTTTACCAAAACGCATGTCGTAGCAGCTTGTAATAAAACAGCACTTATGCATGTATCAAAATTTGCTATGCTTGTTGTATATGGTGTATGTTTTGTAAGTTGACCTCAATTAATAATATATAATAAAAATAATTGTGTATTATTTGTACTTATGTTGAGAGTAGATCCATCTTTCCCACTGGGCACTCTGGGTAAATGCCCAGGGCCCCGCGATCGATACGGGCCCCCTAGTTCCTGCCAGATCACTAAACCAATACCGACATTTATTACTGAAAACCTTATTTCATTAGAGTAAATCGAACCTCAATTAGGGACTATATTATAGACTTGCTTATTAGCTTTTGCATGCGCGAAGCTACTCTTCTCTCGCCCAAAATATTTAATTTCCTGCGTTGCAAATGCATACTTTTTAAACGCGATAAGGAAAATAAGTTTATTGTAACATAAACACAAATTAAATCAAGTAACAATAACAAAATTAAGAATCCAACTGACACTAAACATAAACCAGAATACAACTATGATACCGTATCAGTTATAAACAAAAAAAATCCAAAATCCAATCCAAGTATGATACCAGAACCAGCTTTACTTGGCGGAAGTTCATATCCATTAGTAAAATAATAGAAGTGGCAATTTCTTCACTCAGTGCATAAACTTGGCTATACAAAGGGGTATTGCCGCCAGTCTTTTGAGTACCTTGCGTCGAACAGGCGATTTCGTTGAAAAATTTAATTGTAAAAAAAAGTAGCTTACTTCCGCATACAAGCAAAACAGGAGCTGATGATGCTCCATGTGTAGGCAAAACACGTGTAGTGAAGATGTTAGATGTATCGGTGTCAGCAGTTTCTGCATTTAATTTAGGGCGGGTGGGCGGTGCATTTTACTTGTTTTTAAATAAATAAGTTTAAGTAAAGTACTAATCTAAAATCCTATTTAAGACCGTTTTTGTTTCAATATTGTAATTTATTTTAAAATCACACAAAGTCAGTTAAGTTTGCTAATAAATAATAGTAATAAAATCATCCATGTATATTTTATCTAAATAATTATGAGTAAAACATCGTTAATATCTTTATTTACATCGATACAGTACTTTTTTGATATTTTATTAACCTTTATTAAATTACTTAAGTAGTAAATTTTATTCGTTGTCTTTGCAATAGTATCTAATTTAATTACCACTAATAGCACTGCCACACACTATATTTTTGGTTCCACTTAACTTCTTATAGTCGCTATCTATCCATGCATTCAGCTGCCATTTTGTAATGAAGCAACTGTCCAAATAATGTCCTCTTTATGTCTTCTTGTCCTTATATCCTTTGCCTTATCAAATTTCTTGTAAAGACAACCATTATGGATACTTAAAACGGTATTCAACCTTGTATTTCTTTCTCGGTGACGACGGTTTAGAAGTGGGCCTCGGTTTTAGCAGTCTATCATAACGTGACTTCATCCATTCTTCTCCTGGTATACTCATCGCTTCAATAGACCGTTTGGCTGTTTTCTCTGGCAACTTATATTTGCCCATTTCTATCCATGGACTGATGTTGATGTTCGTCCTCTTGATTGCGTCTAGCACCATCTTTGTTGTCACATAGATTAGTGTTATAACCAATGAAATGATTACAATGTCTAAAACATATAAATACTCTTCTACATATAATGCTATAAAGTATGAGATGTGATATTCTTTCTCCTTCAGAATTGTGCATGGTGTTTCCAAAGAAGCGAATGGAATGGACAGATAAACTAGTGGACCGATGATTGATAATAATATCGATATGTAGAGATTCAAAGTCTGATCTGTTAAAAGTTTGGTCTTGTGTACCACTTTGGGCTTCTTATGTAATAGTAACATAACTTTTTCGTGGTAGTCATCTTGTTTGAAGAAATCTTCTAAGTGGAAGTAGTCGACGAATCTGAAAAAAAGTTATATAAGACATAAATTAAAAAAAAATTGTGTATGTATATTATATTTGAGCATTAGAAATTATACTTCCTTGGCGTAGCTTAAAAAAAATTTAGAGTAACAAAAAAGATAAAATGAAATTAATAAGGGTTTAATTCAAAATCATGTATATATTTAAAGAAAAAACCATTTATTCACTCAAACAAACAACAACAAAATATGTATATGTTACGGTAAGTGTGATAACTATGGTTATTATTAATAATTGTTGGTAATTGTTAATAATTTTCAATTAATCACACTTACCGTAACATATATACAAAGAATAAAAAATATGAAAGAAATAAATAATTTAAGTTTCTATTATAATTAACATAAAAAATAAACACAAAAATAGAAAAGAAAGACATATAATAAAAAACAAATTAAAATAATATTTATTCTTATAAAGTAAAATAAAATATGAAAATAACAACGTGTTTTATTGGATACTTTGGGTCTAGTTTGTATATGAGTTAATTTAGTTGTTAAAATAAATAAACACTTTTGATTAAAGTTAATTTCAAATTTCATATTGACGGATTGCCAAAACGGTGTGCGTACGTAGTTCTAAATTTTACTCTCACGTAAACGCGCCAAGAGAAGTAAAGGTAAAGTAAACTTCAAAAAATATTTTTTGGATTAAAACCACATTATGCACGTTTCGCATCTTTACTACGAACTACGAACTTTAGACTACGAACATGTAGTAGTTCGTAGTTCGTAGGTGTTATTGGTAATTATTACATTTTCTCTTAAAGAACAGATAATATAATAATTACCACATTTAATTGTAAGTTTCAATAAGCATTAACTGTTACACAAGTCGATTTTTTATTAGTAATAAACTTTAGATACTGAGGGTTAAATACATAGTTAATATACAATGTGTCCCGTCACCAGTGTCGCAGCCTTTAATGATGTGAAATATGGCATTTTTTATCGACAAATTGCCCCTCAAATTTTGTTTTTCTCTTACGGCTGCCATTTTGTTTTCTTGGTAGCAAAGACCTGGGCTCTCATACTAATTTGACCACCACTACTCATGTAAATGTCTTATCAACATTAAAAAGGTGTCATTTGATAGCTTAACATGTAGACAACAGTTACACTGCCATCATGTTTCAATTGTCATGGAATAAGAATAGAAAAAAATAATTAAAGAAAAACAAACAATTTAGGGCAATTTGTCGATAAAAAATGCCACCATAAAAGACTCCGACACTGGTTACGGGACACATTGTATATCAATCTAAATATTGTGCCGAAATATTGGAAACTCACTAAAAACAAGGAACATGGTAACAATCCCGTATGTATATAACTTATATTACTATAATGTTAGTGACCATGAAAGTTTAAAACTCAGCTTAGTTTAAGACTAAATAATTGTCGTGAGTTGTCCGGAATTATTTTTTTATCCATACATACATATAACCACGCTTTTTTTTCCGTAGGTGTAGGCAAAGATCAAAGATTTCCGCTTTCTACAATCCTGATATATATCTTTCGCCTCTTCAACTCTCATCAGACCTTTCATAAAAGCTGATCCGTTAAGGATACTTGTGTTTTGGTCGTTTTTCAGGGCATCTCCTATTTGATTCCTGAAAGTTCACCTTGGTCTGCCTTTAAGGCTTGCCTGTGCACATTTGTCTCATGAACTTGTCTTGCGTTTCTCTTTTCGTCCATCTTCTTTTCAAGACCAACCCATCCAAACATCCCTTTTTTATCTTTTTCACTAAATCTTCCACACAGTGAGTATTAAAAACCCAAAATGTTGAAAATAATCCATTGTATAAGACGGAAAAATTATTAAAGAAAATTATTAGAGATAAGAAAATCATTTATTCGAACTCAATGGCATAGTGTTGATCTGTTGGATCGTCTTTTGTGAATGTTAAGCAACGTTTTATTATTAACTTTATCGGATGGGTGATAATCTACTATCTTGAGCTTCTTCGGAAAATATGGTAACCCATTGGTCACGGTTCCATACTGTATCTATGTTTATTTAAATATAATTAAAAACTGTATAATACGAATATTATACAGTTTTTAATTATTATACAATATAAATGTTGTATAGTTTCTCACCTTTGTGAGCTTAAGATTTAAGGGATATGTTTTAGGTAGTATAATTTTAATCTACCGTATTATTTATACGTTTTTGATTGTTTTGATATGTAATTATGTTTTTTTGTAATGATTGCACACGGGCTCTACATGAGACGCTTTTGTCTAGAAAAAATCGACTCGGCTGACAAGATGTTACCGCCTGAGAACAGTTTCTGTGCCTGTTCAAAGACAATCGTTCTTCAGGAGTAAACTCCAGCTGACACACTCATTTTTTTGTGGTACTATACATGTTAATAAGACACGTGGCTAACAACCGTATAGTAAATAAAAATAAATAAATATTGGTATGGTGAAATCAAGCGGGTCTACGTGGGCCTTAAGTTTTTTTTTTTAATGGGTTCGCTCTTGATCCCAGTTAAGCCCGGGGGCCAAAACAGGATCCACGATGGAACGAGCTAGCCCAGAAGGTACCTATTTACCTTATCTTTGAAAACGGACGGGTTATAAGTACTCGGATATATAGAGGCAGGGAGGGATTTCCACTCCTTTGCTGTGCGCATTATAAAAGCTGTTTAATTAATTTCATATTTCTTATGGTTGTTACATTTGTCGATTCATGTATATTGTATTAGATTATAGTAATAATCATTGTATTGGCTCTAATATTATTAGTATTGTTAGATACAATATTGCCATACCCTTACAGGGTACATGTATAGCCATTTAAGTTTGTTTATATATTATACATTCTTATAACTATTTTATGCAATAAATAAATGATGTTGAGAAGCGCTTGGTGCGATTTGGTGTGTGTGTGTGTGTGTGTGTGTGATGATAAGGAACTTATTTAATTAATCTAGTATTAATGATTTATTCCTAAGTTTTTAGTTGTAAGGTATATTTCAATGGAAAGTGGACGGCCTCCTAGATCCAGTGGCACGCATACCGGTTTTCAAAGAAACACCACTCCTGGGTCCCGGATCAATGTAGAAAGCGAACTTTTCTATGTTGGCTTGGCTTGGCTTGGGTCTGGGTGTTGTGGTACCGTCGTTGTTTCTGAATTCCATAACACAAGTGCTTAAGCTACTTAACTTGGGTTCAGAACAATGTATGTGATGTGTTTAATATTTATTTATTTGAGGTATACACTTATTTAAAGTATATCGATAAAATTTATGAAGACACTATCGACAAACTTAACATTATAACATAATCACAATAATAATAATATTATAAACATTTTACATCAATTAGCCTAGCCTGAAGTATTGAAAGGCTTGTGTTATGGATACTAGGATACCGATACATATACGATACTTAGATATTAAATATTTATAGAAATACTGGCTGACTTGGCCACGGGCCTAAAAATAATACCTGTCCTATGTCCTAAGTCGCAACAAATCCAGCAAAATGAAAAAGAAAATACCATATTCGCTTGAGTAGTTTCGGAGTTCATCGCGGTCAAATACTGTGACAGAGAATTTATATATATATATAGAATGATATATAAATACCAATGACGCAGGTACAAATGTTAGTATATAAATACTAGCATTTTAAGTGACAACACTCAAAGATCTGCCCCTTCCGGGATTCGAAACCAGGACCTTCGATTTGAAAATCAGTATCGCTACCATTGTACCTAACGATATGTTATATTCATTGAGATATAGAAAAATACGCATGACTCAGGTAAAAACGTATTCATCACACAAACATTTCTATCGCTATCAAATTTATTACAATATTGGCCATTTACTAATACAAATAAATAGAGATTTAAAAATATGAAAAATTTCACAACTTACCTCCGCCACGCTAACCGATAGAAAATCATTTTCAATCACACTTGTGTTTACACTTATTTTTAATAAAAAAAAACAACACGAATCACAAGCACCACAAACGGATATCACATAGGTATACCTGTCACAAAACTGAATCAAAAACTGTTCCGGTTTGAACATTAATTAATGATGTAATTAACAAACAGTATGGAATGTTTCGTCACTTAATGATCTATGACAAAAATTAGACTTCGTTGCCTTCAGCACGCATATTACACGTATATTAACGCAGTTTTAAAATATCTTCAGAAAATACGTTTTATTATGTGATGCGTGTACTTCTTGAGATGACTTCTGTTGTTTGTTATTTTGTCATGCAGTCAGTTGTTTAATTGTAAGACATTATAAGATTGTTTCTTAGCCTAAATAAATTTAAAAAAGCAAATTTAGCAATTGCTTGAGGCATCATGTCTTATGTCATCAGAAACAGCGCCGAAAAAAATTTACTACCACATAAAAGGTTAGGCTGTGTTCATGTCGCATTATATTTAAGCTTGTTATTAAAATCACATGAAATGAAGTGATGTAATGAGTTAATTGATTTTTATGATCATAGATGATGCTGTAGCGTTTTGACTGACAATAATATCAGCAAGATTATCACCGTTATCAACGAAACGTAATAATTAGGCGTTGCAGTCGCTAAGTATAAAGCTACACTAGCATCATATATTGGAGCGGAGCGTAATAACTAAAAAAGAAAAAAACAATTTTGTTTTGATAGGAATTTTTGCAAATTTCAAAATTCGGGTCCGTCACAATTTTGGCCTAAGCCTGTTGATTCGATTCCACACAAAAAATATTAAAATCGGTTAAGAACTCGGGAAGTTATGGCGTAACAGACACTGCGCCATTGAAGCTGATCCATGGGAGCTTCGCTTCGCTCCGCTCCAATAATATTTCTTAGATTATTCTAATGATAAACAGAATTATAAAAGTCAAGGTATAATGTCCCAAATTGATATTGTAGTTTATTACGTAACTAAAGTAGTGAATTTAATAAATAAAATTAACATCTTGAACTATAATTATTATCACACATAATAACGAAATTGATATCATAACCAATATTTCTGCCGATGCCGATTGGGTTAACCAATTCTTTAGGGATAGACAACTTACTTTTATTAACTTGTATAAGCGCGACTGAGTTATCAATAAATACATATTTTTCTATGAATATTTTTTATCTATGTAGCATATATGTATGTCAATCCTTTAACCAAGCATTTATGACTCAAGCCTTGCAGTGAAAGCCTTACAGTGGGTATGTAAGAAATATTATAATTATAAGATATAAAATACGCCACATAATATAAAAAACAACCACGCTTCTGAGTCCTCTAGTGGGATTCGAACCATCCGGGCGAGTGCTCCGAGCTACCGAGACATAATCAAACGCGTAGAAATATAGAGTTATAGAAATATAACATTGCCAATACAAAAAATACAATATTATTAATCCATAATCTAAGATCACAGTGGTTTGTGTGTTTGTCTGTCCGCTCTTTTTCCCGCTCTTTTTCCATTGTATTAATAACGTTACCATAGCAACGCGTTAATCGCAAGTAGTTCGTCTACCGGACGCTAGATGGCGCTAACGAAAAAATATTTAATAATAGAAAAAAATTAAAGAATATTGTCCACGAAGCGTGCGAAGCCGGGACGGGCCGCTAGTATTACTTAATATCATATGATTTTGGTTACTTAATATTCCAGCAACTAAATTTACATTTCGAACCACCTAAAATTCCCAAGTATTATCAAAGTAAAATAACAACTTGTCGTCTATATTTAAGGTTCAAAATAATTTGTGCAGTCTACTCACACTACAGCCTGCGCGATGTTTACCGCTAACACTAGATCAAGTGTCCACAGTTGTTAATTCGGCCCACGGTCCTGATTTAAGAACATGCTCGCCCACTGCGTGCTCCCTTGAATTTAAACAGTGCTCTATCTTCGTTGGAAACGATCCATGATGGCGTGGAAATTCAATTGTGGAAATGCGGCGAACGGGTAAATATTTTATTGTGCTGGGGCCTTTGGGAAAATTTGTCTATTCTCAGTATTTCCGTGACAAAAGCTGTAATTGAACGTGTGATGTTTTGCGTCCCTATAATCCCTGGTGTCATGTGATCCTTGATTTGCCACTCTATAATAATAACATATATTAGGTATAACATACGCCCGTAAAAAACAATCAGGTCTCCAAGCCCTAGGTAGGAGAAGTGGTTGTTTTTTTAACTAAATAAATAAAATAAAATTAAAATAAATAAAAATTAATAAACTATAATAAAATAATAAAATTAAAATAATAAAATTAAAATAAATAACAATAAATAAAAATTAATACAATAACATATGTTACATGCTTTGTCTTTAGTCAAATAAAATAACATAAAATAAGTAACTGTAAAGAAAAAACGAACACCACAATTGAAAGTTACTGCGGGCTACCACCCTTTCTTGGTTGCTATTCCTACCAAGCGCTTCTCAAAATCATTTATAACTCGCACAGCAAAGGAGTGGAACTCCCTTCCTGCGTCTGTATTTCCGAGTACTTATAACCAGTCCGTTTTCAAAACCAGGATAAATAGTCACCTCCTGGGTTATCTCGCTCTATCGTAGGTCCTATCTTGGCCTTCGAACTTGATTGGGATCAAGAGCAAACCCATTCAAAATTGAAAACATAATAATAATTAGTGCGAAAAAATAATTACCCATAGATAAATTAAATTCACGTGAACAACAAGTGTAGACAGTGGCAACAGCTGATAACGAATTAAAGTATCCCGTGCCGAGTTTCTTGCGGCATCTTTTCAGTACAAGGTCTCCCAACAAATGCCTTCAAAGACATGGCGTAGCTGTTCACATTCAAAAGCATTATCAATGTTCAAATTGAATATAAAGAATTTAATTTTACATTTATATGTATAACCTACGCTGAAATTATTATACTCGTATATTTAGTTCTTACATTTCCGCACGCATCAAACATTTTAATAAAACAGGAACCTGGAGGAATCCAGGCAGCAGGTGTAGGGATACAGAACATATAGCCGAAATAGAACATGGACGCGATAATAAGTCAGCAGTGTGTGGCTTTGAAAAGCCCAACCACTACATTCGCTTTGATAAACCCCAAATTCTCGCTTCAGAACAAAGATTTGCTACGTAAGGATATTAAAATTAGGAAACAACCTAATTTCATTAGAGATGAATTTTGGAGCATTCCACATGCTTGGGATCCCTTAATTTACAATATTGTATCTTCAAAAACACGCGGTATGACCTAGTGATATAGTTAGCTCTTCTTTAGCAATAAATAATAATAATAAATAAATATTTCCTACATTTACACCAATTAACCTGGCCCAAAGTAAGCACTTTAAGGCTTGTTTTATGGATACTGGGGTAGCGGATAGACATACATATGTCATATATAAATAAGTAAGATTCATAGAAATATATATAAACATCCATGACTCGGGTACAATTGCTCGTATTCATCATACAAACATCTGCCCCTTCCGGGATTCGAAACCAGGACCGCCAGTGTGAAAGGCAAGATCACTAACGTTGCACCAAACGGTCGTCCGTCCAATAATAAAAGTAAGGTGGATGTCGGTCCCGCTGCCCAAGTTTCTTTTGCCAGTTCTCCTCGGAAGGGCTTCCTAGTTTACAAACTGGTGGTAAACTCAGTAATTTACAATAATAAAAAATAACTTAATAAATAGCAAAATAAAACAGTTTTAATTTGTATATATTTAACAGTTAGGAACGTGCCCGATTAAAATATTGAGAAGGTGTAAGTAGCACATCAATAATGACTGTTGCCTTAGTCGTCCTGTGCACACGGCTCCAGTAAAGAAGTCTAAACGTCAGGATTAAATATAAAATATGCACGATTATCCGATAAAAAAGTTGTTTTATTTAAATTATTAGGTAGGTGACCAATCGCTTTCCTATTCAAGATTTTAATTTTTTTTTTTTTTTTGGTTTCGTTTGCTTTAGATCTTTTACTTAAATATCTAATGACATGTTATCATAATAAATAGAGTAAACATTAATATTTAGTTTAGTCCGTCCGTTAATTATATCATAAACTGCTTTTTTTACCATTTGTTAAATAATTTGCAACAACTAACTTTAGAAATTTAATGCAACTTATCATAATTTATCAGCTAGTGCATAATAGCTAGCGCATACGTTTAACATACATGAGTGTATGTTAAACGTATGCGCTTTATACTGTGTCTGCCTACAATGATATTCATATTTTTTTTGATAATCTATTCAGTTATATTAGTCGGTATTCCATGTAACATAAATATACTGTGTTGCCAGCCAAATCAGAAAGCAGACACTTCCCAAAATAAAGGGATAACCGCTAAGTATGATTAATGTCCACTGGTTGTGCACACTGGCTCTCCATGCGATAATTTATTGCACACCGAATTAAGTGACGAACCCACTAATTGTTGGTGATTTATCGCTACTACAGTTATTTGAAAGTAACATTTAGCTCATTAAATAATAATATTACTTACATTTAATTAACTTGGCTCGAACTAACTTTGAGGTTGCGCATGCTAAAGATAAAATATTTTTTGCTTGTATCAATACAACCTCAGTGCTACGCCATGGCTAAAGTAAGTCCTATGTCGGGAGACCTTGTACTAAGAAAAAGCCGTAAGAATCTCGGCAAGGGCAAATTTTTTCTCCTTTTTCATATGTTATATTACATAGCGGTACAAATTTAAGGAATATTTCTTGTACTACCAAAACATATAAGAAAAATTTACTATTACAACAAACAGATTTTATACTTTATTATCATTTATCATTACACAAAAATAATATTAAATATAGGCTATATACTCCACGCATTCTTGTCTTTTAAATAGTCACCGATATGGTTTGTTCATGAGTGCATTTTGAACAACCTTAAAAAGTTTTATAATTTTTATATATTTTATGCATTTTCAATGCGATCTTGTAAGATAAATTATTATGATAGAAAAATACTAGAAAAAATCGACTCGGGTCACAAGTGAATTCTCAGGCGGGAATTGACTTGTGACCCGAGTCGATTTTTTCTAGTATTTTTCTATCATAATAATTTATCTTACAAGATCGCATTGAAAATGCATAAATATATAAAAAATATAAAACTAAAATGGCTGTTTCATCTTAATCGATTGACACAACGCTGGCCTACAGCGTTAAAACAGGAAGGTATTAGAAAATTTCGACGAGTGTTCACAAGGCTCGGTAGCTCAACTGGGAGAGCATTGGACCGGATTTCCAAAGGTTGCGGGTTCGTTTCCCGCCTGAGAATTCACTTGTGACCCGAGTCGATTTTTTCTAGTATTTTTCTATCATAACAATTAATCTTAAAAAGGTATTCTTTTGGTACTTCAAAGGGTACTTCAGTCAGCTTGATGGAACTTTGTTATAAAAAGTCAAACCTCTGCCCAAAAATGAGCCTCTTGTTTTTTGAAACAGCAAGTTTATTAGAACTAGTCATACATAATTCAGCTTCAGACTCAAACAGCTTCAAACTCTCTAAACAGGGTATCCAAAACCTTTAAGTAAGCGCTTGACAAGCGAATATAGTAATCATGACGAGAGCAGTAATCTCGATGTTTACTTTTTATGTTTATGAGACGAACTTCTTTGAATTTCATGGATTCACCCTGCGGGTGCCGGGTCCATCGTGTGACAGAAAGAGAAACTCGGAATAGATCCCGGGAGGTTTAAGAGTCCACTTTCCGACGTACATCAACACTCACCTTCACTACTCGTGTTTGCCTGCCCAGCCAAATCTGGTATGAACCTGGAAATGCAGCTTTATATACTTGTATAGAAATTAATACAGTTCTGGACAAGCCAAGGTCTTTCAGGTAAGTCTGTAGTACTCACACCGATTATTTAATCCAAAACAAATCCAGAGTCAAGACTGCAGCAGAGTTGATTCATCTCACACAGGGCAAGGAAAAGTTTTCAAAACTGATGTCCAATCTTCAGTGATATCAGAGAAACGTGAAGAAGAAGAAGAAGAAGGATAACACATATTATACACAGATGAATAAATAAACAACCATAACTAGGGAACTTATACACGTGTTCATAACACAAACCTAATCCTATTTCAAGATTCCTACTCAGGACCTTTGGTGCTTGGTAAGATCGCTGCCATCGCACCAGCTGGACGTTGATATAAAAAATTCCAGAAATACAATTAAAGGTGTTTCTGTGTAAAACTAACTTATATACGAATTAACAAGTTATTTATCAAGCCATATACCTACACAATGCTTATGGAAAACTTCCATTTGCGATCGTTACCAGTTCATTAAGTGACAAAGTGTTTTTTCACTAATTACCATAGAAGCATAAACTTTATCAACGTTTTTCTATCTTTGCTAACATATTTTATTGAAGAATCCAAACTGAAAGAACGCATTGTGTTGAAAATGAGTTTTGATAAATCATCAACAATAACATTTTTATTACTTCATTTAATTTTTGCATTAGATTTTGGTTTCATGTCAGGAGCTCCAAGAAAAGTTATATTTGTAGTCAAATGTTGTTCATTTACCCAGACAATATCTTTTTATATGTATTTCTTCTATATTGTTAACACACTGGATAATCTGGATAAAAATCTTATTTTAACTTTGGCAATTACAGTAACGTGTTGTGTCATTAATTCTATAATACTGATGATTTTCAGTGGCAAAAGATCTTTTTATAAAATTTTGAAAGACTTCGATGCAATCTTTAAAAAGAAAGCTATGTCTAATTGGAAGATTTCATTGTTATTTTTTATTTCAATTGCTTCGTTAAAGGATATTGTGCATAACATATCGATATATTGGATTTCTTCTGTTAAAAGCTGGTTTATTCCCATATCCGTTGTAATTCTTTATTGTACGACTTGTTTTGATTCTATTATGGTAATTAGTTCTTTTATCTTCTACACCGCGACACGTCGGTTGAACATGATGAGAAATTATATCAAAACCGGTACTTTAAGCCCACACAAGTGTTTAACTTCATATAAAACCATCTGTGATATCATTGATAATTTCATGAGAATGTTTAGCTATTTGGTTAGTAATTAGCATTTATTTGACAATAATATCTTTATTCACTGTCATTTCTTTACCTAAATGTTTATTTTCACAGTATTTGTCGACATTGATCTTCAAAATACCTCAACTAATATTACTGACTTATATGTATTTAGCTTCGTTATCTGGAAAACAGGTAAGTCTGAAGAAAACCGATCTTATTGTCATCTCTAGACTTATATCAACAGTTTCGTTCCTCGTAGAAAAAACCATAGCTTTTTTTGTTTAATATTGTTGTTTAGCCGTAAAAAGTTAAAATCAAAATTCAATGAAAATAATTTATCGTCTAGACGCGGTAGCGTGTCAAGCCAAGTTCAAGAATGAAACTGGCGAGTAGCACCGTGTGTAATATCACACGAAGCTACTTGGAGCCACTTTTGACCCCCTCATAACTCAAAAACTATTTAACATAAACATGTCAAATTTGGCTCAGATGTTGAAACTTGCGAGATACATATTTAAGATAACATTCTATTAGGAACACTTAACTTACATATAGTGCCTGTTCTATATTTAGTAAAGGGCAGGCTTACGTTGGACTCTCCAGAGTTAAAACCTTAGATGGAGTACATCTTATCAATTTAGATCCAAGTCAAATCTAAGCACAAGAGAGCTTTATTGTAGAGTACAACTGTCTGCGAACGTTGTACCGCCCCGTCTTGGCCAAATTAAGTATAAACAAAAAACGCGTAAAAAAATTCCCGATACTGAATGGGCAATTCACTCGAACATTTCAAAGGTACAAGAATATGAGAACTACCCAAGTCAGACCTTAGGCTACAATTTATTATCCTAAGTTATAAGAAGAAATTATATGTTATGTTTTTATATATAAATTTCAGGACTGACCATTGAACTGGGCACCCATTTAGATCTCACTTCTTTTGTCGTTGAGGTCAACAAGCAAGGCAAATATCAAAATATTGCACTTGGCTCTCATTTCACATTTGGCTTTGATGGGTATAAGATTACATATTCAGCCTTTTCATCTTAATCGATTGTCCAAACATTTGTAAAAATGTTTCTTTGGAATACGAGAGGACGTTCCTCTCATTGTTGAAACAACACTGGCCTTAATTTCACGTTTTCACAAGGCTTGGTTGCTCAATTAGGAGAGCATTAGACCGGTCATCCAAAGGTTTCGGGTTCGAATCCATCAATATTTTTCTATTAAAATAAGTTGTCATATATATAAGAAAAAGTAATGCTTGTTTTTTAAAATCTCTTTTAAGAAGAGTCGTTTAAGCAAATACAGCTACAATAATGATTTACGAGATATTTCGTAAAGCATTCTTTCGTCTACAGAATTATGTTTTTATTTTCATTTCCAGTCTATTTATCATGTCACGAAAATTATACACAATGTGTCAGTACTTATTGTGTTATCATCACCTGCCTTTTTCGCTGGATGTCTGACTTCAGAAGCTAAGAAATTACTGGCAGACATACATGATATGATACTTCGAGTGAGAGGTGAGTATTTTTTATTTAGGTCTACTTACAGCTTATGCACTAAGAACATAATTTCTTTCTTAAACATCTAATGTTAGAGTACAAACTTAATTAACAATTATTATTTTATGTATTTTCATAATTTTGGGGTGGTTGGGATCTACCTCCTATCGGTCCACCCCGGGGAACGGCATCATGGACCAACTCGGCCCTTGGTGACAGCTGATGATCCGAGCTGCGGTGGTAGGCTCCGCAAGGGGCCGCCTGGCTCGCAACCACCGTCCTGCCGAAATCCGCCGCCAAGCAGCTTTGCTGCGTTCCATCGGAGGGCGGGAGTACCAGTGCCAATGGGGGTTGGTAATAAGTCAATTGCGCAGCTTCGGGCCGGTCTTGGTATCTTGGCTATGCTGTACCTGGTAACTCATTCTGGAGGGTAGCGGGATCCAAAGCACTGTTTTAGCCGCTGGCCGACCGCAGTTAGTAAGGCGCCCAACTAGCGCGGTAGCTTCTTGACGGAGACTCAGATAGCAACCCCTTTGGACGAGGCGTACCTCAACTACCCTGCTTACACACTTGAGCATAGGTTTAAGATGTGTGCAGGGGTCTGTGTGTTCGTCCGCAATGACATATGCTAAAGGCGTCTCCGATGCTATGAAAAATCCGGGTTTTCCGTTATCTGGCTTCTGGTGGATATACGGGTAGAAAAGATGCTGTACATCTGAGTCTACCGATCACACAGCGGTGACCGGGAGACGACTCGGTTCATCGACCAACTCACAGAGACGGCAGTCTTGGCAACTCAGCGTTATCCAGCGGCTTGGGGGACTTTAACGCTCACCACACACCCCACCACCCCACAACCACAACCAAGAGTGGCTGTTACCATACCAGAAAACTGACCATGCTAGGAGAGAATCGCGACGAATTGCCTTAGCGCTAAATCTTACTCAGCTGGTGGATCAAGCGACGTGAATTCCAGATATTGCTGCCAGTCACACACACAATTGTCTTGACCTACTGCTGACAACTGATCCACACAAATATTCGGTATCAGTCTCAGCTCCACTGGGATCGTCCGACTACTGTGTGGCGAAATCCGTAGCAATCTACTCTAAGTGCATAAGGCAGGTATGCCGTTACGAGTCAGCAAATTGGGACGACATGCGTTTTTTCTTTGCTTTTTATCCCTGGCGGCTATAATTCGGCCGCCAAGTCATGCAAAAGGGTCTTACTAAAGGCAAGATTCGACCACATTAGCCAAATAGGGACGAAACTGTCTTCCTATCCGAATGGAAGTAAAAAGTTCTGGTCCCTCTCGAAATCAGTGGAAGCGAATTTCTGCCGTCCTATGCAACCGCCTTTGCTGAAATCTGACGGGTCACTGGCCTATTCTGCAGCTGAGAAAGCAAGTTTATTTGCCTCTCTGTTTGCGAGCAATTCCCGTCTAGACACCGGCTCTCAACAACCACCAAACATACCTCGCTGTGATTCTTCGATGTTGGAGACGACGTGATGATCATGAAAGAGGTCATGGTTGAGCAAATAAACGAGAGGCTAAACTACGTTTCCCAGTGAGGCGACAGTAACCTCGTTAATTTCAACGCCTCCAAAACACAAGCGTGTCATCCTTTATTTTCTCAATATTTTTAAATAGTGTATTTAGCGGGAAAATAAATTTTATCCTGAATAATACTATTCAAACCCTTAGCTAACTCATATACTGGAGAACCTATATACGAGACAACTAGGCGCACGGGAACATTGTCCTTGTGTATTTTAAGTAAACCGTACAATACTGTTTCGCGGAAGTAAGCTACATATTTTTGTTTTAATAATGGATATGGACTTTCACCACGTAACGCCTAATTCTGTCAAATAGTATAATATATAATACACTTAAATATCATAATCCAAAAAGAATATATTGGCCTCTTTTTTCTGCGTAGATTCTATTTATTTTCTACTTTAAAAAAATAGAACTACCCGATTATTTGCTGGTTTTTTATTTTATGTTGTCGTAACTGCTGTATATACTTAAACAAATTCAAGATTGTATCGAGTAGTGAAAATAACATTTTAAAATGAGGCCGGCAGGACTAGCCAGGAAAGAGGCCACCGGTGCAGTTTCGAGAAGTTACTACCAAGTGTAGAGGTAAATAAAGAATTGCTTTAAAGAACGTTTAAAACGATTTCATGTCTTTAAATATAATTAAATGAATATTTTCTTTGTAGGTAGAAATATGTACCATTCAAAAAAAAAGTGTGATTCCCGATTTCGGGTACTTTTAAATCGAGCTCGTTAGTAATCAGCCTTTCTCCCCGACCAATGCATCATTACATTAGGGACGGGCGTACATATGAATGGATCTTCTAGATTGACGATACCTATTGATTTTTAATCGATTGAACATAATACGATTTTTCACTGAAATCAGAATCGCTTAGTCAGGAGGTAGTAGATATTTTTTCATAAATTGGCGACGTACCGTTTTTTTTTTCATATAAAAATGTTATTATACAAAAAACAATCCCGTAGGCGTAGACAGAGATCACAAATTTCCACTTTCTACAGTCCTGACCAACATCTCTCACTTTTTCAACTCTCATCAGAAATTTCATAAAAACTCATTGGGTGCTTTTAATCTTATTAGAATGCTGTATTTTTTATTTTTTAGCATTCTGAATACCATATTTCTATAAGATTTAAAAAGAACGCTTATAAAAAGCAACCACATCTCCAAGCCCTCAGGATCCTAAGGGCTTGGAGATGAGGTTGTTTTTATAGGTTTAATTTATATCTTATTATAATTTTTACATAATGTTTGTATAATCTCCGAATTGAAAAAACATAATAAGTAGAATGGGCTACAACCAACCACGAAAGACAGTGCACGGGAGTCTGGAAATCATCAATTTTTATTACCCGTCCGAAAACCAGAGACCCTACCATCATGTCTTATAGCGATTCAAGTTAAGCTGTTGAAAAGAGACAAGACTATAGACCACATATAGCGGTGTCTCACTTTGACAATCGAACTTACATCGCGCTAAGAGATCATGGTAGGCCCTCTGCACTTACAAAAATTTCCCTCTGCACAATCTCAAGCTAACACTCACTAAATCTTGGCCCTCAGATGGAGAGCGAGAGCATGTGCTGGAAAGGTTCGCGGACTACGTATCATCGAGGCCACTACGACTGAAAATGCTGCAGGTGGTGCCGCTGGACTGGTCACTGCCCCTCATCATTATCAACATCTGCATCTCATACCAGATTATCATCCTGCAGTTCTCGCATAAAATATAATGGTAGAATCACCTCATAGTTCTAAATGTAAAATATCACAAAACAGAGAACTTAACAATTTTTATCGAAAATAAGAGAATGTTATAATTTAAGTTTATTAACTTTTTTCATAACTATACCACGTTTTTTTGTTACAGAACTTATCAATGGTAGTGAAATTAGTGACTAATGCAGCCAATTTAATTATTTTTATGGTACCTGCAATCGTAGCTGGTTTTATACGCTCTGAAGCTGAAACATTAATAGTTTCGTTACACATTCGCTTACTGCGAGAAAGAGGTGTGTAATACGTACTCTCTTCTTACGATTTAATAGTATTTTCTTTTATTTAGCTCCACTTGTTACTCTGAGCTAAACTGGTTACTCTATGCGTGTTCTACTTACAGCTTATGCATTATCTGTGATCTCGGCACTTCTAATAAGTCGAAACGTCAGGATTATTGAAAAAAAAACAAGAATAAACGGGTTGTACATCTGGTGAAATTTATATTTTAATGTGTGATGAGCGCGACAGTATTTAAACTAAATATAATATTAAAAAATATGTAATATTTATAAAAACAACATAATATTTCGTCTGCCAACGTCTCGGTAGCTCAATGGTCAGAGCACTCGCCCAGATAGCGTAAGATCATGAGTTCGAATCCTACCTGAGGTCTCGGAGATGTGGTTATTTAATAATAATATTTGTTATTTCTTGTTTATGTTTCTCTCCAATACTGAAGATTAGACATCAGCTTGGAAAACTCCTTTTGGAATTTTTTTACATTCACCCCAATTAACCTATCCCAAAGTAAACACTATAAAGCTTGTGTTATGCATACAAGGGTATCGGATAGACATGCATATATTATACATAAATCACTACATAGTATAAAACAAAGTTGCTTCCTGCTGTCTGTCCCTATGTATGCTTAGATCTTTACAACTACTTAACGGATTTCAATGCGGTTTTTTTTAATGAAAAATGTTTATATCTATAATACATTCATGATATAGTACAGAAACACTGATAATTTTAGAGGTTTATAATGTGATGTCGTTAATAAACACATTTTTTCCACTTACATTGCAAACGCTGTCTGAACCCTACGAGATAGATCAAAATAATGTACTATAGTATTGTACACCTTCAAAAGGTCTACAAAAAAGTCTTCTATGTTATTTGTCTATCTCTTAAGGATAACTCACAATAAGCATTCTTTATCCTTTACTTTTTACGATAAATAATGGCTTATTTAAGAAGCGATTTTAAGCAATACAGCATTAATCCTTAAGTAAATACCTTTCTGTAGTATATTTAGTATCATCATTGCATCCGTGCAATGTGTAGGTGGGTGGCTAGTGTGTAATATTCAAAGAAATATATATATATATATATAAATACCCATGACTCAGGTACAAATGCTCGTATTCATCACACAAACATCTGCCTATTCCGGGATTCGAACCCAGTACTGTCGGATCACTACCGTTGCACCAAACATTGTGAATGCTAAAAAATAAAATAAACTAAATACAATGTTTTAATTATACATTTGTCTTTTGCAAGCGATGAGCAGGAATATAACTTGAAGCAGTTTGCTGAGTACGTAGAAGCGCGACCTTTACGCATCAAGCTAATGAGAATAATAGACCTGGACTGGTCTTTGCCGCTGCATATATATATATATATATATATATATATATATAATATATACACACACACACACACATATGTATATATATATATATATATATATATGTGTGTGTGTGTGTGTATAGAGTGAGTGAAGAGTGTAGGAACTAAAAGCAGATATAATAATAAACATGTAATAATTTTCCTTACATACACACCAATTAGCTTAGTCTAAAGAAAGCACTATACAGTTTGTATTAAGGATACTAGGGCAACGGATACACATACATATATCTATGTATAAAGATATGTAACATTTACAGAAATACTAGCCGACCCGGCCATGCGTCGCTGTGACTCAGTTATTATAATTTGTTTTATTTTATTATACATTACAATGAAACCTATCCTGAGTCAAATCCTAAGATAAGAAAAAGAAAAAATCATCAAAATCGGTCGAGTAGTTTCGGAGTTCATCGCGGTCAAACGCGGTCAGGGAATTTTTATATCTTATGCTTAAATATTATTATACTGTCAACTTACAGGATTTGCAGTTTTTGTTTTCTCTATGGTTAAATTAAACAAATTAAATCAAATAAAATAATTTTTGATTACTAAATATTTCCATAAATTTCAAAATACGTCTATGAAAAACAACCACAGGATAAGATCCTAAAGGACCCTACCTGAGGGCTTGGAGATGTGGTTGTTTTAACAGATATATTTTAATTAAATGCTACTAAACCAAATTAATATAATATGGCGTAATTATTTTATTTAAAATTATTATAAAAAATATTCTTATTAAAAAGATACATATAAAATCACTAATTATAATAAGAGTTGTCGTATTTGTAGTCGTATTAATATGTGTGCAATATTAAATACACTTTTTAGTTTTATTTCTACTTGCTTAATGCCCTCCCGAGTTCCTCAGTTCCTTGACCCATTGCCTTGACCTTCCGTAAAGCATATCAGCCTTGTTCACTAAATATCATACCCACTAGTATATGAACTAGTACATGTGGCTCAGCAGCATCTACTACTCCAGCATTATTGTGTTATTGATACTAGGGTAACGGATAGAGAGAGAGGGAGAGAGACGAACTTCTTTGCATTCCATGGATTCACCGTCCGGATTCCAGGTCTATCGTGTGGCAGAAAGAGAAACTCCAAATAGATCCCGAGACTTGTGACACGGGTGTAGATTTAAGGGGCCCCTTTCCGATGAACATCAACACACCTTCACTACTCGTGTTTCACTCCCCGTCCAGCCAAATCTGCAATGAACCTGCTAATGCAGCTTAAGATACTAGAATAGAACTTACTACAGTTCTGGACAAGCCAAAGTCTTTCAACAATAATAATACTCACACCGATTATTTAATCCAAAACTAGTCAAGAGTCAAGACTGCAGCAGAGTTGATTCACCTTATACAGGACAAGGAAAAATTTTCAAAACTGATGTCCAATCTTCAGTAATTGGAGAGAAACGTGAAGAAGAAGAAGAAATTATTCTACAGCGGATATTATACACAGACGAGTAAACAAACAACAAAAATAATATAATAATTCAGCTTTATTTAATTCCATACAAAAAACATTAACATTATTCATTACTGAAACAGTAGATTTTTAACAATAATAAACAATCATAATTACATAAACAATCAATATATTAATTAAATAATTTTACAAAAATGTAATTTAATAATTTTTATTCTTATGATTGATTAATTAATTTCTATAATTTAATTTTTACTTGTGATTTAATAATTTAATTTTGTATGGTTAGGTAAAAGCCTCCTTCAAGGACTTCCATTTCTTTTTATTTTTTACTGTGGTTAGCCAATTTTGACCTGCTGCCGTCACTATCTCGTCTGTCCACCTGAGTTTAGGCCGGCCTCGCTTTGTGGGGCATTGTGGTGCGGACCATTTTATTGTTCTGCCAGTCCAACGGTGTGGCTAGACGCCACGTGAATTGCCCACTTCCATTTTCTTTGTAGTGAGAACGTTAAACTGTCGATCGGTTATTTTAGTTTTTATTCTTATATTAACGTTCTTGACTTTGTCTTTTAATTTGATTCCTAGTAGGCTACGTTCCATTTTCTTTGAGTTGTTTGCAGTTTGTTTCGAGTTTAGGAATCAAAGGTCCAAATTTGGCATACGTTAAACATGGAAGTATCTCTGAGTCCATAAATATGTTTTTAAAGCGTAGCAGGAGCTGAGATTTAAATAAATCTTTGTGAAGAAGAAGAAACTATTCTACAAAGGATATTATACACAGACGAGTAAATAAACAACCATAACATGTGTTCATGCAAGCGGCTTTGCGGCAAGATCGCTACCATCGCACCAACTGGACTTTGATATCAGAAATTCCAGAAAAACAATTTAAGGTGTTTCTGTGTAAAACTAAGTTATGAACGAATTAACAAGTTATTTATCAAGCCATATACCTACACAATGGTTATGGAAAACTTCCATTTTCGATTATTACCAGTTCATTAAGTGACAAAGTGTTTTTCCACTAATTACCATAGAAGCATTAACATTATCAATTTTTTTCTATTTCTTTGCTAACATATTTTATTGAAGAATCCCAACTGAACGAACGCATTGTGTTGAAAATGAGTTTTGATAAATCTTTGACAGTAATATTTTTATTACTTCATTTGATTTTTGCATTAGATTTTGGTTTTATGTCAGGAGCTTCGAGAAAACTTATATTTGGAGTCAAATGTTTTTCATTTGTTCAGACAATATCTTTATTCACATTTTTCTTCTATATTGTTAACACACTGGATGATTTGGATGTTATTTTAACATTGGCAATTATAGTAATGTGTTGTGTCATTAATTCTATAATACTGATGATTTTCGGTGGCAAAACATCTTTTTATAAAATTTTGAAAGATCTCGATGCAATCTTTAAAACGAAACCTTTATCTAATTGGAAGATTTCGTTGTTATTTTTTATTTCAATTGCTTCGTTAAAGGACGTTGTGCGTTACATATCGATATATTGGATAACTTCTCTTAAAAGATCATTTATTCCCGTAACCGTTGTAATTCTTTATTGTTCGACTTGTTTTGATTCTGTTATGGTAATTAGTTCTTTTATCTTCTACACCGCGACACGTCGGTTGAACATGATAAGAAATTATATCAAAACCGGTACTTTAAGCCTACACGAGTGTTTAACTTCATACAAAACTGTCTGCGATATCATTGATAATTTCATGACAATGTTTAACTATTTGGTTAGTAATTAGCATTTATTTGACAATAATCTCTTTATTCACTGTCGTTTCTTTTGTGCAATATTTTGAGTTAATATCTAACTGTTTATTTTCACAGTATTTGTCGACTTTGATCTTCAAAATACCTCAACTAATATTACTGGCTTATATGTATTTAGCTTCGTTATCTGGAAAACAGGTAAGTCTGAAGAAAACCGATCTTATTGTCTTCTAGGCTTTATCAACAGTTTCGTTTCTCCTAGAAAAAACCATAATTTGTTCGTAAAAACATTTGTAAAAACGTTTCTTTCGAATGCGAGAGTACGTCCCTCTCATTGTTGAAACAACACTGGCCTTAAAATGTAAAAACTGTCAAGTAGAAAAGGAACTAAAAAAAATCGACGGGTTTTCACAAGGCTTGGTAGCTCAATCGGGAGATCATTGGACCGGTCATCCAAAAGTTGCGGGTTCAAATCCCTTCTGAGAATCGCTTATGAACTGTTAGCATTTTTCTGTTAACATAAGTAGCCAGTCTCTTTTGAAAAGAGTTGATCAAACACAGCTGCAATAATGCTTTACGTGATATTTCGTAAAACATTCTCTCGTCTACAGAATTATGTTTTTATTTTCATTTCCAGTCTATTTATCATGTCATAAAAATTATACACAATATGTCAGTACTTATTGTGTTATCATCACCTGCCTTTTTTGCTGGATGTCTGACTTCAGAAGCTAAGAAATTACTGGCAGATATACATGATATAATACTTCGAGTGAGAGGTGAGTATTATTTATTTAGGTCTACTTCCGCTTATGCACTTAGTACATAATTTCTTACTTAATCATCTAATGCTTAGTTCATAAACTACTTTCAAGAAGACACTTCTTGATTCTTATGTTAGAGTACAGACTTAATTAACAATTATTATCTTATGTATTTTAATAATTTTCTGTTAAAGGAAAGATAAATAATCTTTGACATAAGTGGCTGTTTAGCTTTTATCAATAATACTATTGAATAAAATGTTACGTATCCTTTTGGAATAGTGTTGAAAGGCGACAATTAAGTCGGCATACTTATTTGAAACTCGGTATAGACCAGGGATGGCAGAATTTCCATCTAAGGCTGTGTATAGACGGAAGATAACTAGCCCATCAGTTTTTTATACGATACATTTCGGTGAGTGTGCAGCAGGATTGCACAGCCTTGTTCCGCCATCCCCATTTTTTATCGGACAACCAGACTTATATAATATGATATATAATATGATATATATATGACTATATAATATGATTGATATACCAAAGAGTCGCACTAAGCATTTTGGTCCCAATTTTGTAATCCGTGCCGCCGAAGAGTGGAACTCTTTGCCTATACAATTTAGTGGTATTCCAGAATAATGAATAGGTATCTTCTAGGCAAGCGCGTCATATTTTAGATCGCATCGTCGCTTACCATCAGGCGAGATAGCGGTCAAGCACTTGCCTGTTCACAATAAAAAAAATAAAAAAAGACTGTGTATATGAGAGGAGGCCAGAGTGGCGTTATGGGATTTCGAGGTATGAGTTAGATACATCGGTACCCATTAGCCATATAACTCAAAAATATACCCAGGTAAATTTTACCAAATAACTTTACCAAAAACTAATTGTAATTAATATATAAATTATTTTTCTGAATTGGGCAATAATTGATCAGATTTCATTGTTATCCGAAATGCGGGAGTTAAGTTGTTGGAATTAACATTAAACTTTAAAATAGTTTTGTCACATGCATAATTTATAATTTGTTAATTTAAGTATTTCATCCGCCTCCCCTGGATGTAGACGTCGACATTCTAAAATATTTGACAGTATACTTATGATTTCTTGATAAAGGACGTTTGTAAACACTCTATCTACATCCAGAGAAGTAGAATAAGTTAGGAAGTAAAATAACATCCTTTATTTGCTCAATTAAATTTGTTGTATTTTTAATACCGTATTTAGGGGAAAAAGAGATTTTATCGTTAATAATATTATTATGAATAATAGTTACTCTTAGCTAACTCATATACTGGACAACCTATATACGAGACAACTGGGCGCACGGGAACATTGTCGTTGTGTATTTTAAGTAAACCGTACAACACTGTTTTGTGGAAGTAAGCTACATATTTTTGTTTTACTCATGGATATGGACTTCTATCAAGTAACGCCTGATTAAAAACACTTCAATATCATAATCCAAAAAGTTCTTAGTTCGAAATTAAAGAATATATTATGTTGGCCTCTTTTTTCTGCATAGATTCTATTTCTTTTCTTATTTAAAAAAATTAAAAACTGTCCGACTATTTGCTGGTCGACTAGTTGTATTTTTTTATTTTCTTGCATTCTGAATACCATATTTCCATAAGATTTAAAATACGCTTATAAAAAACAACCATTTCTCCAAGCCCTCAGGATCCTAACTAAGGGCTTGGAGATGTGGTTGTTTTTATAGGCTTATTCTAAATCTTATTATAATTTTTACATTATGTTTGTATAATCTCCGAATTGAACGTAATAAGTAGAATGGGCTATAACTAACCACGAGAGACGGTGCACGAGAGTCTGGAAATCATCAATATTTTTATACCCTTAATTAATATTGACTATTATCTATTTTATGTTTTTTTATAATTTAGTTTGATTTTTATTTTATATTAATTTTATTTTTAATTTTTATATTTAATTTATTGCTATTAATTGTTTCATTGTTAAGTAAATTTAATTCTTATTAGGACTTTGCTATCTTTTTATTAATGATACGTATATGTAAATGTTGTGTATGCCAGTTATTGGCTTTCGTGTAGGATAAAAACCTAGAATATAAGACAACCAATTATAAAATACACGTAAAGCTGTTGGTGAACCTTATGAAATAAATAAATAAAAAAAAAAATACCCGCCCGATGATGAGCACTTACAAAATTTTCCTCTGCACAATCTCAAGCTAACTCTCACTAAATGTTGGCCCGCAGATGGAGAGCGAGAGTATGTGCTGGAAAGGTTCGCGGACTACGTATCAGCGAGGCCATTACGCCTGAAAATGCTGCAGGTGGTGCCGCTGGACTGGTCACTGCCCCTCATCATTACCAACACCTGCATCTCATACCAGATTATCATCCTGCAGTTCTCGCATAAAATATAATGGTACAATCACCTCATAGTTCTAAATATTTATACGTAAAATATCACAAAACAGAGAACTTAAGGGCAAGAAGATTAGCTGGAGTGACATTCGAGAAGTTCATGCAAACGGTAGTGATTCTAACAAATCATTTTTAAATATGACCTGACTCAAACTGATTAAAATATTTTAGTGATTAGAGGTAATACGAGGAACTCGGTACAATCTGAACTAAAACCTGCATATTCTGGACCTATTATGGTTCCTGCTGCTAAATATAAGGACCTAATAGATATCTGCCGCTCAGAAGTAATTCCCTTAGATTATCATCGATACTTTAACTCTTTACCACATTACTGTTAATGATTCGGAAGTATCGGATGATGACTTATCGGAACAAGAAAAAAATTATGCAGGTATATTTTTATATACAATTTCTCTTACCTTCGTTATTACTGCTTTTTAAACTGAATTATATGTTAATAATAAGTGAAACTCAATTAAGTAATGTCATCTTTGTCTACGTACAAGTTCATTGCTAAGTATATGCACCCACGTCTAGATCACTATGTGACTACTACTTGATACCATTATGGAAGCTGGTTGTATGATTTATTTAGAAAAAGGTAACAGTGCGAAGTTTCAATTTCTTCATATACGCTTTTCCGTTGTTATAATAAATATGATAAGTTTAAGACTGCCAATTTCAGTTCATGCCGTTGTCCTTTACTTTACTTTACTTAATTACCATGCTGTGATACGATTAGCTATTTTATTAGCTATTTTTAAATTTTAACTATTATGGTACGTTTACACTACGACACAAATTGCGACACAAATGTCTGACATTAGTGTCTGCACTGTTTATACTTGAACGGTTTTTTTGTGTCTGAGTAGTGTCTGTTTGTAAGTGTATGGAAATTGTGTCCGGGCTGTTCACACACAAACTAGTTAGTGATAAACGGTCAGCATGGATAAATGTCGTGCAGCCGCTCTTGCGCAGTAAAAACGCAGAAGAACTATTTGGATACATCAATGGATTAAAAAGGCAAGAATTATGAGCCGACCATAGATTGCTAAATGAGTTACGCACAGAAAAACATCAAGCTTATGAAAACTTCTGTCGAATGAAATACGAAGATTTACAATATTTATTAGAAAAAGGTACTGCGATAATACAAAAATAAGATACGAGAATATGATTGTGTATCACTCCAGGTGAACGATTGTCACTAACATTGAGGTTTTTAGCATCAGGTACTTGAATAAATGATTTGCCATAATGCAATTTGTTTATTGTTTATAATTTTTTGATTTGAGATTTGATTTTATATTTTCGCAAATTTGTCAATTATCGACGTCTTGCGGTAAAATAAACTAACAGATATCCATTTGTAACATTCTAAACGGTTCGACCAATCATAGAAGGGCTTTTAATTTTACGCTTTTTTTTAAAATACGGCAAATAACACACTGCTCTCTGATTGGTCGATGTTGACAGTGGCAATGCTTGTGTCCATAGACTTAGGTACAATCAGACTTACCAAACTATAAATTTATCAGTTTCGATTGCCTACCTTACTGTATTTTTACTTTAAAACTAGGTAGGTACCTATAATACAGGATTACTTTTTTACGTAATATGCTAATGACCCCTACTTCACCTTAGCAAAATAAAACAACAGAAATCGTGTTCTACGATATTAAAGAGGTTTATTAAAAAAGAAAAACAATCATAAAACATAAAACCAGCCTTATACCAAAAAAAGGTTAGTTTAGGAAGTGATGACCGCGAAGGAGGCTACGGAAAGGGTGAGAGAGGACGATCTTGTAGCCTTATTTTTTACCTGGCAGCGTGAGTTCGACCGTCCTCTCCCACTCAATAGTGGTGGATCTGGGGTTGGTTTTGGAAACCCCACCTAATTATGATATATTTATTTATATATTATGTATAATTATGATATATTTATTTTCAGCCCATATTATCTGACTATTTGTGGTCTCTTTGCTACATGTAAAACTCATTTTATATACTCAAATGCGGTGCAGTGTATAGAAAAATTTTAAACTTGTTCGAAAACTTTCCGCGACACTAGACACTAGGCAGACACTCCGACACAACGTGTTTACACAGCGGCTGGCGCGACACTAATTATGGTGTCGCAATAATTTTCGCAACCAGAGACACTCGTGTTCACACAGAGATACTTCGATGTATACACTGAGTGTACGGTGTATGTGTCGTAGTCTAAACGTACTTTTAGCTACGCTAGGCAGTTTAAAGGATACGACGATGAGGTATTACGGTCCTTCTGATTAGAATAAAGTCTGAATGTTATTTTGACAAAATAAATATTGTTATTTTTTGTTTTAGACTATGCTAATTTTAAGTCCGTATCTAACTGTGGTGTAATCGCTGTTGAAAGGGATTTGTTACTCATTTTGAGATTTATAAAAATAATAAACAGATTTTCAATAAAAAATTAATATCTTGTTTGCATTAATGGGAGGTTAGTCTTATCATGGCTTACATTTGGTTAATTATTCACAAAGGACTCATTAATTATGATAAATTCCAACAAGAAAGACCCATGTTGTTATGAAACGTCTTTTTATTTAGAGTTCTCCGTAAAACAACGTATACTCTTTACTACGGACCTTTGCTTTTTTTTATTTATTTCAGGTTTATTTACAATATTTAAACTAACACATGCTAAAAAATAATGGCCTATCTAAAATACGTTAGCTTAAATACTTATTACAAATAGACACAACTTCGTTTTATGAATAAACATTAGGTATTTTTTATTTTTCTTTCTCCAATTAAATGCAATATTAAAAATAAATGGTATGATTAATAATAACAACTTAGCCACACACAAAAAACTGAGCTAACACCAAAAATTTAAAAGAGATTTACCTCTATTACACCAAGGTAACGTCATCGTGGACTGCTTTATTCCGAATTTTATGAACGGAGTCATGGAATATGTCAAGTTGGTCACTGACTCGGTTAAAAACTCTGGATAAACGAGGGATGGAGGAATTATCACCCATAACAGCGGTCCTTAATGGAAGACAGAGCGGTGTGATAGGCTTACGCGGTACCTTACGCGGAACTTTAATTTTAAATAGAGATAGCAGTATTTGACAGTTTATCCTACCCGTAAGCACTTTGTGAGTGAATATCAAATCCAAAGTGTCCCGTCTTTTGTCCAGTGATATCATCTCAAAGTATCTGAGCCTATCTCTATATGCTTTAATTTTTCGATTGGCGATTCTTTCACCTTAAAACAGCCTATGTTAATATGGAACTCACTATCTGGTAAAATAGAAGAATCAGAAATATACACAACAGAGCATTTAATTAAGCTGGGGCATTGTAACAACATACAAAAAAAATCTAAATGCCAAGTCTTATAGTTTAGGAGTAACATAGGCCAACAACTTCTCTAACCTCTACTGAAAACTATCAATCCTGCAGATCGTACTTTATTCTACGCATGAGTTGAATTATTATACATAAATCACTACATAGTATAAAACAAAGTTGCTTCCTGCTGTCTGTTCTTATGTATGCTTAGATCTTTACAACTACTTAACGGATTTTGATGCGGTTTTTTTAATAGAGTAATTCAAGAGGAAGGTTTATATGAATAATACATGCAAAATATAATAGAGAAACACTGATAATTTTAAAGGTTTCTAATGTAATGTCGTAAATAAACACATTTTTGCGCTTACATTGCAAACGCTGCCTGAACCCTACGAGATAGATCAAAATAATGTACTACAGTATTGTACACCTTCAAAAGGTCTACAAAAACGTCCTTTATGTTATTTGTTTTTCTCTTAAGGATAACCCACAATAATAATTTTTTATTCTTTACTTTTTACGAAAAATAATGGCTTATTTACGAAGCGATTTTAAGCAATACAGCATTAATTAATCCTTAAGTAAATATCTTTCTGTAGTATATTTAATATAATGCTTTAAATAATTAATTTGTTTTTTTTTGCAGGCGATGGGCAGGAATATAACTTGATGCTGTTCGCTGAGTACGTGGAAGCGCGACCTCTACGCATAAAGCTAATGAGAATAATAGACCTGGACTGGTCTTTGCCTCTGCATATCTTCAATCTCTTTATCACATATAAGATCATCATCGTGCAATTAACCCATCTGTTCTGAATTTCATACCTGAAAAGAACATTTATAATAAAATATAGAGAAATTATTTACTCACAATCCAATCAATATATACATATATATATGATATATATAATTTATAATTTTCTCTATGTATAAATTAAACAAATTAAATCAAACTAATGTGAACGCTGTGTTTTAAATGAAATAATTTTTGATTACTAAATATTTCCATAAATTTCAAAATACGCTTATAAAAACAACCACAGGATAGGATTTAATAGGACCCTATCTGAGGGCTTGGAGATGTAGTTGTTTTTTACAGGCATATTTTACTTAAATGCTAGTAAACAAAATTAATATAATATGGCGTAATTATTTTATTACAATTGTTATAAATATATTCTTATTAATAAAAATAAAAAATCATTAATTATAATAAGAGTTGTCATATTTAGCTATTAATATGTGTGCAGTATTAAAACCCTCTTTAGTTTTATTTATTCTTGCTTAATGCACTCACGAGTTCCTCAGTTCCTCGACCCATCGCCTTGACCTTCTGTAAAACATATCACCCGTGTCCACTAAATATTATGCCCACTAGGGTGGAGTGAAAAAATTTTTTTCTGAATTTTATATTTCCTGGTTTCTCAAACAGTGATCCATCGTAATGGAAATGTTCATGAAAAATACCAGCTTTCTAACTCAATATCTTGAGGTGGCGCATTAGGTATGAAGGCAGAAAAATAAGAGAAAAAAAAGAGTTACAAATAAACATTTAACAATAATACTCTATATTCTACTGAATTTATACTTAAAACTACTAGTACAATGAATAACTATATTAAATAACCATAAAAATAACATTTTAATGTTCAGTTTCAGTAGTCCCAGTGTCTTCTTTTAGACGGAAATACTGAGATTTGGTGTCAAAAATAGGTATTTCTTGCCTGGATTTTATTCTAGTACGAATGAAACCATCTCCAGCATTGGGTCCACAAACAGACGCCGAAGCCTCAGTTACATGTTTCACACACCTTTCGACTGCTTGAGTGTGGCAAGTGTATTTCTCATTCTTCTCAATATCAAACAATTTACCTCGAGATGCAATTTTTGTAGTAATTTCCCAGTCGCTATATTTCATTGTTAAAGGAGGTTCCGTTATCTTCTCTTTCACCCATTCTATCAAATCATAATATTTTGTCGCATCTATTTTTAGCTCTGGTAACTGGAATTCACGAACTTTCTTGCATTTGGACTCTTTTCTTGCCTTTAAAACTCTCCGAAGAGCCAGCTCTCGTTGTTGATTATCATCTTGTAACATAGCCAGCAATAGATTTTCTGGGTGCATGAAGAAAGCATTTCTTTGAATATTATTTAAGACAACACTTTTTAAGTCATCTCGCAAATACATACTTCTTTTGACCATATTAAAGATGAATCGGACTCAAGAGAATTTTGACTTGATATCAAACCAATTTGGTGCGTAAACTTTCATGGTGAAAGTGGCCAGTTCTTTCAAATTATTTGTCGGTTTAGCTGTGCCAATATACAAGCGAAGAATCCTGTTAGCACAAGTTAACCATCGAGAATGGACTAGTTTTCCTGGGTCTTTGTTAGCTAAGTTTGGTGGAACTGTACCAGAAGAAATAGCAGAACATATCCGATAAAGGTATTTTTGATCGGTGCTCAACAAATCAATATCTAGATCCGGCAATTCGGCGGAGATGGGTTTGAATGTTTCTATTTTTAAGTTAAAACACTTATCAAGTTGTTTTCCTAACCTGCCAGAAAAAGTATTGGGGCCTGTAGTTTTACCGTCGAGACTGGAGAACAAATGACTAAGTAGTAATTCATTTGCATGTAACAAGCACACAAACCATTGCAAAAGGCGCTTCAGACATTTGCAGATAAAACAATGACTCAGTTTTTCCGACCAGTATTAACAGCAGTACCATCGCATCCAATTGCCATCAAAGAAGAACGAAATTCATATTTGTTTTCAAGAAAGTCGACAATATTTTTCTCAATATCAGCCGCTTTACCCGAATCAATAGAAAGATGACCGATGTATTCAGAATAAGGTTCTGATATGATTGAGATATGTTCTTCAACTATAATCTTCCTTTGGGATATATTATTAGCCTTGGTTATAGTCAAAGTTTTGTCCTTACGACCATCAAAATAAATAGCCGTTAAAGGTTCGTGTTTTTCTATAGATTGCAATTCTTTACGAATATTCTCTGCGTATTTTGCTTCGATCTACTACTTTTGATGAGTCCTTAGTACTGATAAGATTTAAGTCAAGTAACGCAGCATTTACAATTAATGCTGCAGATCGATCAGAAACTCCAGTTCTATCGCACGTTGTAGCAAGATTTTTCAGCTTATCTCTCATCTGTTGAGTTTTTTTAAGGGATGGATTAGATAATAATTCTGCAGTACGAAATTCATCGTCCTCATCTGATGTAGAAGAGTCAGACGAACTGTCAGACGTCCAAACTATAGCTGGGGCAGATGATGATGTACTTAGAGTGACGTTACATTTTGCAGCAAACTCTTCATATTTTCGCTTCCTAATTTCACGACGCATAGATTGAGTTGTCATCTTATCCCCAGAACCAATATACATTTTGCGATCATGTCGTTGATCTTTTAAGAAGTTTTTCTTAGCAACGGGTACTTTAGTCACATTTGCATAGTTCTCGGGATACACATTTACATGTTGCGAAATCAAACAACTTATTTATTAAGTCATCGTAGAATATCTGCTTTTTGGAGTCATTACGTAATTTTTTCACATTCTTGTACTTTTGATAATATAAAATCAGCCTAGAGACGACTTGTTGATGGATAATTATAGGGATAGATGCTTTACTCCAGATTGCTTCAATATCGGAAGCAATCATTTTACATAAGTCTTTGAATGAAAGGTCCTTTCCATTATTCAACTCTAACAATTCGTTTCTAATCCATAAGTAGTGTTCAATTACATCACAATATGAAGGTAACATGTTATCACTGAATAAGATTGGATCACCAAATATAGGACACCGGAAATCTTTACGCGGTTTAGGCATTTTTTATGAAAATTTACTTAACGTTGGCACTATTTTAAAACCATATATTAAAGTTTCATAAGAAAATACTATATTTGTGTTTCGAGATCACACTAAGACGAAGTAAAAAACAGTATATTTGTAAGCAAAGAATGTAAGAGTAACCCTTTTTTGAGGGTAGGTTAATAAGTAAAAATATTAGTTTTTTTGAAATTATTATCTCAATGCGCCACCTGAAAATAAAGTCATAGACCTTTGATTTTTTGCATGAATAAAGCTTTTACATATGGTCACCAATTAATAATACAGGAGATTTGAAAAAGGCAAAAAAATCTTTTTTGTATATGTTTCACTCCACCCTAATGCCCACTAGTATATGAACATGTACAGCGATGGACACCTGCAGTTAGACTGATTGGACTTTGAACTGTTAGAAGACGGTCGCGGAGAAACGTGTGAGAGTGTGCGATATATTTTTGTTATTTCCTCTCAGTCACGCACCGGGCACCGAGCTAGCGGCGTCGGTCAATTACGATTTTGATTTCTTTCTTTAACAGGCGTAAAACATAGAATCGCTTGACAAATGTGAGTGTGGCAGCCGGCTCAAGCGAAACTATGTTTTATAATACAGACAGTGCAAATAGAGTTTAAAATCATATGAAATTGAGCTTGGCGCTTGCACGAGCGCAGCGCTTCGGAGAGTTGATGTTGAATGGCTAGATGAGCGCGTTTAGTAAAATATTGGTAATAAATTTGAATTGGATTCTTATGCATTATTGGTTTATTTTGCATTAAGGATATTCTAAGCAATAGCTACTATATTGTATGTTGATGATAGACATGACTATTCGTATAAGTAATGTTTTATTCATATTGCAATCGCAATTAATTTATGTGTCATTAATAAAAAGTAAAATACACAGCATTATGCAAATTAACACGAAACCTTAATGAATTACTAATAAACAAAATATTTCTACACAAAATAATGAATTTTGTGACGTTTCCTCAGAAATATTTGTTTATTAGTAGTAGCGTAGTTAAAATATTATAATTGTTCAAAGGTCAGATATGCGGTAGTGATTTGGTTATATATTATGTAAAAAAATATATCAAAATGTGCATACCCCGTTAAGAAACAAAAATATTGTTACTGTGCGGGAAAATACGATAGGCAGATGAGTGAATAAAAAAAAGTAAATTTTTAAAATCCTCTACGTAAATATGTTCTACGAATTCTTAGTTGGTCAGTTAGGGTCAAGTCAATTCAAATTGAAGCGGAGTCGAATTAAATTTTCATTATTTAATAAGGCAAATCCGCCTTTAAAACAACATATTTCTTTCATCTTTGGACAAAAAAAAAACTCCGACCTCACAACTACAGCACGGTAATTTCATCTAACAGTATTTTAACTCGGCCGAAGTCTTGAGAAAGATACCTACAGCCGAGCGCTACGTAATCATGCGATAGGGCTGCCCGCATCCAGCATTTTAATTACATTTGTCTACTTTGGGTTTCCTTTTAGTTTTGTGGTAGTAAATATACTTTTTTTATTTAAACAGATAAAATAAATTGTGAAATTAATAGGAAGAGTTAAATAAAAATGCGTGTTTTTTGATTGGCAGATTTACTAATTAAAAACAAGTTTATGTTTAAATAGCAAGCTTTTAAATTTGCGACCAAAAAATACTTGCGCCTTGACTGAGACATACGAAATGCTTTTTTATTAAATTTTAAACTATAAAATATTCGCATTCTAATATAAAGTTTCATTAAAAATTATTTTGGAAAACATGGACAAGGTGGAGAAAAAGGAATATATTTTACTTGATTATAGATACCTGTAGTTACTTTAATATTGATATATTTGGTTTTAAATGAAGTTCGGAATATTTCTTCCATTTTTTCTACATATTCCTCAAAATCATCACTGGGTACTATCAAAAAAGTGTGAGAATTAGTCTTATTGTATTCCCGGTACCTTAAGTATCGACTCTCTGAACTGAAATTTTGGCTTCTTTGATCGAGTTTCACATACGACTTCAAAGCGTGACAATTATCATGTTTCTCCAAACAACGCTTAAGATGATAGCCACAAATATAAAATAGTGAATATTTCCTTCTCGTTATATTAAATAATAAACTTGAATGTATTTTGTAGAAAAAGTCGCGCGATTATTGTTAAAAACTAACACACCGTTCGTTCGTCAGTGCGGCACAGTCGTGATGTATTCTATGGTCGTGACTGTTTGCACTCGGAGCGCACCCTGACATCGAGCTGCGTAGGTATGACTCGTGATTCGACCGTTTGTATGGAGTTAAAATACTGTTAGATAATATTACCGTGACTACAGCGTTTTGTATGGAGAACGAAGTCTACGCCGGCGCGACTGCGGGAATTGAAAAAACATTTAATAAGTCAACGGTGAAATGTTCAAATTTTTTCGTTCGCTCGAAATGTGGTGGATTGCGCTCTTTTTTAGTTTTTGTGGGGGGGGGGAGGAACTTTACTATATCAACTTTTGGAAATTCGCTTGGATTCGCTTCGACTCTGTTCCAATATTAATTGACAATGTCGGGTGTAAGATTTTCAATTGGTTCCCATAGGATAAAGCGAAACAGATTTTGTGGGAGCATAGTTATATCAAATGTAGGTAAAGTAATTCAAACAATTTTTTATGTAAAAATATTAACATTTATTATCACAATTGCATACATTCTATACTTAATCAAAAATTCTAAATAGGCTCGACAGTATATTAATTAACATTGTTTAAAAACCTTTAAATGACATGGCAAAAATTCAAGGCTGGCTAAAGATAAAATAAGTTTCCTTAACAATTTTATGATTTCGACTAGGAAAAGATATCAATAAGTAAAAAATTTAAAGAAAGCGCTGCGTAACGTAATACAAAATGTGCTTAAGATTAGGAACACCTTAACTAGGAAGAAATGAAAAGCAATATCTGAATTGAAAATTATGCCGTACCTATCTGTAGTAGGTATGACAAGAGATTTTCACTCTACGGCTACGATAAATGTTGAGTCACCTAAAAAGAATTTTCCCGTTAATGATAAATAAGTCTTAAAACTTTAATAAAAACATTCAAAATTAATAAAATATAACTCAAAACCTATATGAAAACATTTTAAACAATTTAACAATCAAATATAAAGTAAAATCGTTTATAACAATTAACAATCAAATAGAATCTTAAAACGTTATGTTGAAATATGTAGTCAATTTTTTTTGCCGGCCTTCTTGTTTTTAACCCGACGTCTTTAAGTCGGCGCAGGATTGTTCTTTGTGATACCTGAAAGAAAAAAATACTTATAATACTTAACGTATTGTGCTGTATCGCGGTACACTCTGGTATAAAAAATGATGCGGAAATGATCTTGACACATCCTGTATGGGAGTTTATTCAGCTAGTGACATCACGTCATGATTTGAGTTATAATATGCTTAAAAGACTGGACCATTGGATAATTCTTATTGTTATGTATACTTTTTAGTAGACACATGATTTGTATAAAAACAATACAAAAAATTGTGAATGGATCAGAAGATTTTGACATCTTTTTTACTTTAACAAAATGATTGCCATGGTAACGGGTCATAGCCACTACGAAGATCCCGGAATATCTAATTTAAAAGAAAGGAAATTTAAAATTTTAGTAAGTTCAATTTCATAATACATTCTAATTATAAAAATGTCAACGGTGCCAGAGGTGGGACTCGAACCCACGACCTTTCGCTAACCGGGCGACTGCTATTCCATCTGAGCAACCGGGACACTAATGTCGTGCGTTCGAGTCCCACCTCTGGCACCGTTGACTTTTTTCTAGTATTTGTAGTTATAGAAAGAATAACATTGCTAAATGCAAATAAACAATAAATATTATTATTTATTTCTTCGCACGTCTTCACATCGAATATACATGTTTACTGTTTTTAAATAAAAACTTACACTATACTGCGAGGCAAAAGTTCTGGTGGTCAGGAATGGTTGACTGGTATGTGCCTCTGTGCAAGATCGAGCCATAGTGGCTCGATCTTGCTCAGCTGTGGTGGCGCGTTGATAGTGCTGCCGATGGTGAGCAGATAAATCACCGCCAGTCTCCTCATTACGGCGCAACCAAAAATTTATTGTTGTTCGCTAAAACAAAAACATTAATATAATTAAGCTATCGCGACAGACAAGCAGAAAAAATATTAAATAGAAAAACTAGATTTGTTTAATATATGATATTGAAACGATGCAAGACATGAGATTTTGCTAAATTAAAAATGTTTAATAAGAAGCTTATTAAGTAAATATGTATAATATAAAGGCTAGGCGTTCGTCATACATTCGTATTGAAAGTTTCTCTTCATATTGTCCCTGAATGTGCACGCAAGAACAGTATCGACTAAAGGTCTGCCGCAGGCGCAAGAGATTTGCAGCTTTAGTTTTAGGGACAAAATTGTTTGATTCTCTAAAATTTAGTTGATCTATAATAGTAGCACATTGAGTAAATTAGCTGTTTTAAAAATATGTTTTATTATGAATATTTATAAAAATATTACATCTGAATTAATTTTATAGATATTGTCTTCGCATAAATCTATGTTATATAATATACCTAATATATGTAATATAATTTTTACTATATAATATGATAAAACTGAAGAGTTTGTTTGTTTACTTGAACGCGCTAATCTCAGGAACTATTGGTCCGATTTGAAAAATTATTTTAATGTTAAAAATCCATTTTATCGAGGAAGGATATAGGCTATATTTCACTAGCAGTTCCTGTAGGATGGAATCCTACAGCCCACGCAGGTGGAGCTGCGGGCGGAAATACTAGTTATAAATAAACTTCGTTCAAGGCGCCATGATAGGTGTGCAAACATATTTAAAAATGTGGTATACGACAATTCTATTTAAATCCTACTTTTTTATCCCGGATAATATAAAAAAATGTTATATATAATATTATAAACAATATGCGGGGATGCGCAAGCGGCTGACCGGGCGAGCCTGGCCCCACGCTGCCTATCGGCATCGGTTCTCACGCCTCCTTGACAATCGACGATCGATGACGGTCAATGTTGACCGAGGGTCAACGTCGGACGACCACTGTTTCCAGCCTTACAACTGCGACCATGCCACACTACATAACGCTGAAGTGCAGCAGAAAGCATATTTCACTAACAAACTATTGTCGAATTGTATTACCTGAATGAGGAAATAAGATCTAAAATCGATTGATTCAATAAAAAATTTAATAATATCGTATTATCATGTCCGTTTCAACCGCGCGGCCACCTCATAATATTTGATGAAACTTTGCCAGGAATTAGTGCTAATTTGTTTCTTTACACACCTCTTTTCGTGAATTTGTTACAAATAAAACTAAGACTCTATGACAAAGAATAGTTGGCCGCTAGAACTGTCACTTGCCGTTGTCATCGACCGTGATTACACAGAAACTATATAATGCAGATAGACGAATGATGCATCAAAAGAAAGGTCTTAATTTGTTCAATTTGTTACAAAAATAAAAAAACGACAAAACGTAAATAAACAAAACGTTATGCAAAATTTAGTTTTCAGGTTATGAGTAGGTAGGTATGTCACCATAAATATCAAATTAATAGAGGCTAATGTGTATGGACAATTAGTTACTAATTTGTTACAGCGAATAAACGTTAAAAAATACTAGAAAGTGGGTTCAATAATTTGTTAGAGTCGATTTAAGTTGGCCGCTCGGACAATATTCATAACGGACAATAATCGCTTTTTAAACCCCGTTCGATCAATATTTTTAACAATAATTTGGAAACAAAAGAGATCCTTTTTCGGGAATCGTGCCCATCATAAAACACCTGCGGAAAGTCAATGAAACGAAAATCTTATCAGTAAATGCTTTAAAGAATTAAGAACAATAGACATCAATATGGCTGCAAAACGAACCGCATATTCCTTCAAATACTCTATTTGAAGCTGTTTGAAGCCAGCGCGCGCGCTCGTTGATTTTGAGTCCTATTTCAACAAAGGCAACGTCGATAATACTTCGACGGTGAAAAAGTGCTCTGTCCTGCGCTCCCGGGCCGGTCGGACGATAGATACCTACTTGTTGTTATTATTTTGTTTAAACTTTTCAAATTACCTAACAAATTACCTAAGTATCATGCTTATTACTCAAAAAAGAGATATTTAAGAGACCAGCTAGAGCTAGACCAGCTAGACCAGCAGAGACCAACTAGAGTTCAGTAAAATTGACAAGTAAAATTATCCCCAAAACTGAAACATAAATCTTTTGAAAAAAAAATGTATTTTTGCACTTAAATAATGCCACTTTGAATGCAGTTCATTTATCCGTAGATTAGTCAATAAAATAATATATCACAAACAAACACACTTTAATATTTATTGATTTGACTATAGATTTATCTATTTGGCAATAGAAAATAATAATAGACGTAACAATTGGTATACAAATCAAGTAAAAATACACCTTTTATCCTAAACACAGCTCATTCACAATAGATCAACTAGATTTTAGACGAACGTTTTCTGTCTCTTACTCATTTTGATATCTAATTCAGTTCACATTTAAGAAATAAAATATGACTATAATTTATGTAATAAAATAAAACAATTTAATGGCTATGAAACATTTTTACAATTATAATTAACACTGATAAACAGAGACAATAATACAGAAAAACAGTTAAAACTCAGTTAATTAACAAGTGATTATATTGAAATATGGTGTTATTTAAATAATTTAGTAACACTTACCGTAATTCCAGTTCTTCTTTCAATTTCTTTAATGGTGTAACCACTCTCTCGTAGAACCACAATTAATTGCCGCTGTTGAGGGGTCAGTTGTGGAGCCATATTGAGCGCGCGCGAATGGCATACACGTAAACAAATTGACGCGATTTCATAGTCCGACGTTAATTTGGCAACTGGCCGGCCGGTGACGGCCGGCGGGTGGGGGTGGCAGGAGCGATTCAAATGTGACGCGCTGTGATTGGCTTAGACCGGAATCTCTGTCCCTCGCTAACGATTTTGTTTAGATACTATAGCATAGTTATAGTTATATTAGGTGTATAACTCCATGTGTCCATCTCTGTACAAGTGGCTCAGCAGCGTCTACTACTCCAGCATTATTGTGTTATTGAGGAACTTTTTGCATTCCATAGATTCACCGTGTGGATGCCGGTTCTATCGTGTGGCAGAATAGAAACTCCAAATAGATCCCGAGACTTGTGACACGGGTGTAGGTTAAAGCCAAATCTGCTATGAACCTGCTAATGAAGCTTCAGATACTAGCATAGAACTTACTAAAGTTATGGACAAGCCAAGGTTTTTCAACAGGTAATTCTGTAATACTCAAACCGATTATTTAATCCAAAACTAGTCAAGAGTCAAGACTGCAGCAGAGTTGATTCACCTCACTCAAGGCAAGGAAAAGTTTTAAAAACTGATGTCCAATCTTCAGTAATCGCAGAGAAAAGTGAAGAAGAAGAAACTATTCTACAACGGATGTTATACACAGATGAGTAAATAAACAATCATAACAGGAAACTTATACACGTGTACATAACACAAACCTAATCCTATTTCAAGATTCCTACTCAGGACCTTTGGTGCTTTGGCAAGATCGCTGCCATCGCATCAGCTGGACGTCGATATCAGAAATTTCAGAAATAAAATTTAAGGTGTTTCTATGTAAAACTAACTTATGAAAGAATTAACAAGTTATTTATCAAGCCATATACCTACAAAATGCTTATGGAAAACTTCCATTTACGATCGTTACCAGTTCATTTAGTGACAAAGTGTTTTTTCACTAATTACCATAGAAGCATTAACATTATCAACGTTTTTCTATCTTTGCTAACATATTTTAAAGAAGAATCCCAACTGAACGAACGCATTGTGTTAAAAATGAGTTTTGATAAATCATTAACAACAATATTTTTATTACTTCATTTAATTTTTGCATTAGACTTTGGTTTCATGTCAGGAGCTTCGAGAAAAATTATATTTGGAGTCAAATGTTTTTCATTTGTCCAGACTATATCTTTTTTTACAATTTTCTTCTATATTATTAACACACTGGATAAATTGGATGTTATTTTAACATTGGCAATTACAGTAATGTGTTGTGTCATTAATTCTATAATACTAATGATTTTCAGTGGCAAAAGATCTTTTTATAAAGTTTTGAAAGACTTCGATGCAATATTTAAAAAGAAACCTATATCTAATTGGAAGATTTCGTTGTTATTTTTTCTTTCAATTGCTTCGTTAAAGGACGTTGTGCATTACATATCGATATATTGGTTTTCTTCTATTAAAAGTTCATTTAATCCCGTAACCGTTGTAATCCTTTATTGTACGACTTGTTTTGATTCTATTATGGTAATAACTTCTTTTATCTTCTACACCGCGACACGTCGGTTGAACATGATTAGAAATTATATTAAAACCGGTACTTTAAGCCCACACGTGTGTTTAACTTCTTATAAAACCATCTGCGATATCATTGATAATTTCATGAGAATGTTTAATTATTTGGTTAGTAATTAGCATTTATTTGACAATAATATCTTTATTCACTGTCGTTTCTTTTGTGCAATATTTTGAGTTAATATCTAAATGGTTATTTTCACAGTATTTGTCGACTTTGATCTTCAAAGTACCTCAATTAATATTACTGACTTATATGTATTTAGCATCGTTATCTGGAAAACAGGTAAGTCTGAAGAAAACTGATCTTATGGTCATCTCTAAGCTTAATCAACAGTTTCGTTTCTTTTAGAAAAAACCATAACTAAATATGTTTAAATTTTGTTTAAGATTTCTGTATAGCCGTAAAAAATAAAAATCAAAATTCTATGAAAATAATTTATGATATAATATAAGAATGCAAAAAATCATAAAATTAAATGCCCGTTTTATTTCAAACATTTCTAAAAAATTTCTTCCCGTTCCTCTCATTGTTGAAACAACACTGGCCTTAAAATGTGAAAACCGTAAAGTAGAAAAGTACAAGAAAATTTCGACAGGTTTTCACAAGGTTTGGTAGCTCAATCGGGATATCATTGGACCGGTCATCCAAAAGTTCAAATCCCGCCTGAGAATCGCTTATAAGCCGAGTCAATTTGTGTTAGCAATTTTCTATTAAAATAAGTTGTCATATTTATATATATAAATCTTGGTTATCCTTTTTTAAAGTCTCTTTTCAAAAGAGTCGTCTGATCAAACACGGCTGCAATAATGCTTACGAGATATTTCGTAAAGCATTCTCTCGTCCACAGAATTATGTTTTTATTTTTATTTCCAGTCTATTTATCATGTCATGAAAATTATACACAATTTATCAGTACTTGTTGTATTATCATCACCTGCCATTTTCGCTGGATGTCTGACTTCGGAAGCTAAGAAATTACTGGCAGACATACATGATATAATACTTCGAGTGAGAGGTGAGTATTATTTATTTAGGTCTACTTCCGCTTATGCACTAATTACACATAATTTCTTACTTAAACATCTAATACTTAGTTCATAAACTACTTACAAGAAGACACTTCTTGATTCTAATGTTAGAGTACAGACTTATTATCTTGTGAATTTTCATAATTTTATGTTAAAGAAGAGATAAATAATCTTTGCCGTAAGTGGCTGTTTAACTTTTACTTATAATACTATTGAATAAAATGTTACGTATCCTTTTGAAATAGTGTTGAAAGACGTCTATTAAGTAAGAATACTTGTTGAAATTCGGTATAGACCAGGGATGGCAGAATTTCCATCTAAGACTGTGTATAGACGGAAGATAGCTAGCCTATCAGTTTTTTAATAGGATACATTACGGTAAATGTGCAGCAGAATTGCACAGCCTTGTTCCTGACTTACAAATAGGTGCCATCGTTATATGATTGATATACCAAAGTGTCGCATTTAGCATTTTGGTTCCAATTTTGTAATCCGTACGTCCTCTTTGCCTGAGTCTGTGTTTCCTGATAAATACAATTTAGGGGTATTCAAGTCACGAGTGAATAGGTATCTTCTAGGCAAGCGCGTCATATTTAAGATCGCATCGTCGCTTACCATTAGGCGAATTAGGGGTCAAGCGCTTACCTGTTCACAATAAAAAAAAATCAAAAAATAAAAGACTGTGTATATAAGAGGAGGCCAGAATGACGTTATGGGATTTCGAGTTATGAGTTAAATACATCAGTACCTATTAGCCATATAAATCAAAAATATGCCCAGGTAAGTTTGCTTCAGAGCACGACAGGGGATTGGTTTAATAGCTTTACCAAAATAATAATTGTACTAAATTTATAAATTATTATTCTGATTGTCATCTTGTTAATCTTACTGGCTTTAATTTAGAAAATAAGTTGTTATTTACGCAATAATTGATCAGATAGAAGTTTTTATTTTCATCCGAAATGCGGGAGTTAAGTTGTAGCTTAAACTTTTTCTATCCTGCTGGTATTATTTTTAAATTTTTGACAGTGTTTTTAACACTTAGTTCCCAATTAAAGAATATATTATATTGGCCTCTTTTTCTACATAGTTTCTTTTTCTTTTCTAATTTTAAAAAGATAGAACTGCCCGATTATATGCTGGTCGACTTTTTTATTTTATTTAGTCGTAAAGCTGCTGTATACGCTCAAATAAACTCAAGATTGTATCGAGTAGTGAAAATAACATTTTAAAATGAGACCGGCAGGACTAGCTAGAAAAGAGGCCACCCGTGCAGTAACTGAGAAGTTAGCAATAAATAAAGAATTGCTTTAAAGAACCTTTATAACTAGAATTAAATTAATATTTTCGTCGTAGATAGACCTATGTACCAAAGAAAAGTGTGATTCCCGATTTACTTTTAAATCGAGCTTGTTAGTAATCAGCCTCTTTCTCCCCGACCAATGCATTATTACATTAGGGACGGCCATACATATGAATTATCGACTAAATATCAGTAGATAGTATTATCGTGAATCGATAAGAAAGATTCTAGAAGATCCATTCATATGTTCCGAGTCAGAAGATAGTAGATATTTTTTCATAAATTTGTAAACTACCTATTTTTTTGGCAAAAAAATGTTATTATACATAATTCAATCCCGTAGGGGTAGACAGAGATCACAGATCCTGACAAACATCTCTCACTTTTTCAACTCTCATCAGAAATTTCATATAAACTCATTGGGTGCTTTAAACCTTATTAGAATGCTGTATTTTTTTTATTTTTTAGCATACTAAATACCATATTTCTATAAGATTTAAAATACGCTTATAAAAAACAACCACATCTCCAAGCCCTCAGGTCAAATAGGATCCTAACTAAGGGCTTGGACATGTGGTTGTTTTTATAGGCTTATTTTAAATCTTATTATATTTTTTTTCATAATGTTTGTATAATCTCCGAATTGAAAAACATAATAAGTAAAATGGGCTATAACCAACCACGAGAGACGGCGCACAAGAGTCTGGAAATTATCATTTTTTTATGACCCGCACTTACAAAAATTTTCCTTTGCACAATCTCAAGCTAACCCTCACTAAATTTTGGCCCTCAGATGGAGAGCGAGAGTATGTGCTGGAAAGGTTCGCGGACTACGTATCAGCGAGGCCACTACGCCTGCAAATGCTGCAGCTGGTGCCGCTGGACTGGTCACTGCCACTTATCATCCTCAACATCTGCATCTCATACCAGATTATCATCCTGCAGTTCTCGCATAAAATATAATGGTACAATCATCTCAAAGCTCTAAACATCTGTAAGTAAAATATCACAAAACAGAGAACTTAACAATTTTTATCGAAAATGCAATGTCTGTCAGCATGTTAATACCCTTAATCCAGGGTGCGATTAGGATAGAATATTAGGGGGGGGGGGGGGGGGATCCCGAAGATATAACTGGGCCTGATGGACTTGGCAGGAGTAGAAGATACATTAGTTTCAAATTCCTGGGTAAACCTCTGGCTTTGCTCCGTGTTCAATGGCAGAGAAGGTGATCGCAATAAATTAGAAGTCAATTTATGATTTTACATATTAGAATATATATAAGTTCCCATGATTCAGGTGCAAATGTGCGCAAAGGCGCCCACAAACATCTACCCCTTCCGGGACTCGCACCCAGGACTGTCTGTGTGAAAGACAGGATTGCTATCGTTGTACCAAAAAGTTTAATAACATTGATAGAATTTCGATCACTGACCAGCCAATGGTAATAACTAAACATTCAAATAACATAGCACCTTTTGTAGTATTTTATAGGTTATTTAAGTAAGAACAGCTATTATTAATTGACACAAAATGATTGAGTGTGTTGAGAACCATTATAAGAATTATTGCTCGACAACATTACATATTACACCCACAAAGCCACCGAAACTTCGATGTCCATCCATTAATATTTTAAGAAATATTAAAGTCATTATAAGTGATCGTTATTTCTACATATCAACTCAACTTTTAACAGACGCGTCAGTGCTTACTATTTCACGGGCATTATTAGTACTTTTGCTCTCTTCAACATGGTTGAAATATCTTATAATAAAGCCTTTACTATATTCTTTATCTTTCTGCACGTTGCTTTGTGTTTAGACTTCGGATGTATAGGGTACTTACGGAAAAACAAATCAACGGTCAAAGTTTTCTCGTTCACGCAAGTTATATTGTTGGCTTTGATATACTTATACAATGTAGTCATTGAGGATGACGGTGGTGATATTTTACGGTTGGGATTAGGAGGCATTTATATAGTCTTGAATTCTGCTTTTCTAGCATTGTCAAGGGATGTCCGCTCATTTTATCACATTCTCAAAGAATTCAACGAGATGGATTCTCTGTTAGGCACCAACGTTGGACACAAAACTAGTATACAATTAATGTTGCTTACATTTGTTGTGGTATTTTATAGAGTCGCATCAGATACAATGCTCTGTTACATATCAAATATATGTTTAGATAGTATTGCAAATTTTTTGATTGCCTACAGTTTCATATGTTTCGATGTCACGATGGTCGTTGGCATTTTCACCTTATACATCGCTTATTGCCAGTTGAAAATAATCAATTATTGGTTAAAAATTGATAACTACCAGGCAGTTGAGTGTTTGGTCTTGTACAAGAGGCTTGTTGATATTATCGGAACTATCGTAAAAGTGTTTGAACATTTGGTAAGTCATCATTCACCTTTCCATATAAGCTTTTCTTATAAAAGCACCATAGAGATTTGATCCATAAGTTCCTAAGCAGCCCTAACCTTTTTTGAATTGTTGGGTGTTAACAATAGCATAACCAGAACTTATAATTTGTCTTTCGAACCCTAGGAGATCTCAATATGCAAAAAATCATTATCTCTTAATAACCCTGCTTTCAGCCAGCACGTTTTAGTACTCGTAAAATGAATTAGAAGTATCAAGTATAGTCACCAAATTTTAAAAGTTACAATGTACATCAATCAACCGCTTTTCATCATCATTTCTAAAGCGCATAGATTAGAAACGGAATTCTTTACCTGCGTCTATATTCCCCAGATCATAAAACCCAAAATCCATTTAAAAACAGGCTGCTTTTAACAAGCTCGCTACATCATCAGCCTCCTCTCAACCCTCGGGTTTAGAGTATGTCTATGAGTTAGCCTATTTATTTTATTGAATGCATCCTGAATCGTTTGCACAAAGCAGTCATCATCTCCTTCACAATCTTCTCTAAAATATGGCGATAAAACAGACAATGGCTAAAAATTGCTATCAATAAGTGACTGTGACTATTAGCGATTGGACTTCCACAATTGCACTTGTAACTGTTTTACAACCTTCATAAGGTTTAATGCAGTGTGGTGTTCGTCAGAGTAGCACCAACAGTTCACACTGTTTTGTTGGGGTTGGTTCAAACCCGGGTTCCGAGACAGGATCCAAGATGGAACGAGCTAACCCAGGAAGTGCCTATTCACCCTGGCTCTGAAAACGGGTGGGTTATAAGTACTCGAAAATACAGATGCAGGAAGAGTTCCACTCCTTTGTTGTGCATATTTGAAAGATGTTGAAAAGCGCTTGGTAAGTCACTTAGGGGTGTTGCAAAACCTCTCATGGACTTAAAATGCACAGCAGTATTTTCCTAACTATGGTCTTTCATGCGATTACCAACCTGTCTTCCAATAATGGAGAATCAAGCAAATCCCCACATTTTAAGTGAGGTTGCCGTTCAGCTGCATACGTCATCCGCTAAGATTATAAGTCTCAATAGCCTTCTAAAAGACCAAGTCTGCTCCTGCATCAAATTAGAACGTTATTGCAAACTATTCTTTAATTTGTTTCAGTTCATCATTGCCATAATCTACAGAATGATGGATACGTTATTTTTGATATTTCTTATATTGTCCGATATTACTCATAACTTAAAATATCACGAAATGGTAAGAGTTCTCATCAAAAAATGGGTAATAACAGTCATATCAAAAATATGGATGGTCTAAGAGTGTGGGAAAAGTTCGAGTTAATTTTGTTGCTAAAGTTTTTGACGAACGTTTGGTGCAACGGCAGCGATTCGATGGTACTGGGTTCGAGTCCCGGAAGAGGCAAATGTATGTGTGATGAATACAAGTATTTGTACCTGAGTAATCGGTATTTATATATATTTCTGTAAATATTTAATATCTACCTATGTATAATATATGTATGTCTATCCGTTACCCTAGTATCCATAAATCAAGCCTTAAAGTGCTTACTTTGGGCTAGACCAATTAGTGTGAATGTATGAATCATTATTATTATAAGGAGAATGTAATACTTTAAGTTTATACACTTTTTTCATAACTATACCACGTTTTTGTTTGTTACAGAACTTATCAATGGTAGTGAAATTAGTGACTAATGCAGCCAATTTATTTCTTCTTATGGTACCTGCAATCGTAGCTGGTTTTCTACGCTCTGAAGCTGAAACATTAATAGTTTCGTTACACAATCGCTTACTGCGAGAACGAGGTGGGTGATACATACAGTCTTCTTACATTTTAAAAGTTTTTTATTGTTTTTTTACTAAGCTCTAAGCTTGCTGTGATCTCGGCACTTCTAATGAGTCGAAACGTCAGGATTATTTAAAAAAAAAGAATAAACGCGTCGTACATCTGGTAAAATTTATATTTAAATGTGTGATGAGCGCGACAGTATTTAAACCAGATATAATATTTATAAAAACAACATAATATTTCGACACGTCTGCCAACGTCTCGGTAGCTCAATGGGCAGAGTACTCGCCCAGATAGCGAAAGATCGTGAGTTCGAATCCTACCTGAGGTCTCTGAGATGTGGTTTATAGGCGTATTTTAAATTTTATAGAAATTAAATTGAAGCTGATCCCTTCAATCCCGGATCAGCTTCAATGGCGCAATGTCTGTTACGCCATAACTTCCCGAGTTCTTAACCGATTTCAATATTTTTTGTGACAAATCGAATCAACAGGCTAAGGACCAGATTGTGACGGAGCCCGAATTTTGATATTCACAAAAATTCCCATCAAAACAAAAATTTTTTTTCTTTTTTTTGGTATTACCTACGCTTTGCTCCAATATATGGTGCTAGCGTAGCTTTATGCTTAGCGACTGCATCGCCTAGTAATAATATTTGTAACTACTTCTTCTCTATGTTCCTCTCCAATCACTGAAGGTTGAACATCAGCTTATAAAGCTGCGCCTGAAAATTCCTTACATTCACCCTAATTAACCTAGCCCGAAGTGAGCACTGTAAAGCTTGTGTTATGCATAGTAGGGTAATGGATAGATATACATATATTATACACAAATCGCTACATAGTATAAAACAAAGTCGCTCCCTGCTGTCTGTCCCTATGTATGCTTAAATATTTAAAATGACACAACAGATATTGATGCGGTCTTTTTTAATAGATAGAGTAATTCAAGAGGAAGGTTTATATGTATTATGCATGCATAATATAGTAGGGTAACACTGATAATTTTAAATGTTTATAATGTGATGACGTTAATAAACACATTTTTTGAACGCTGGCTGAACCCTTTTTTTGTTTTTTTGACGCGGGGAGTGCCTTACGCGTACGCCGCCGTTTGGGAGAACAGCGGACACGTTATGTGGGACTCTCCCCTGCAGACCTACCCGACGATAAAAGCTCGTCAGGTTGGTGTGCTGGGGCCTACCCACTAAACCACCGCGGTGTCCCTCTAACACCTTGGTGGGGATCATGTGATCGTGTTAGGATTCTTTCCACGATCCCCACCAGTGTGCGTCCGCCCTAGGCGGACCCTCCTCCGCTCCGTGGGGGGCACGGAGCTGCGGAGCACCCCGTGACACCCTGAGTGCCCCGCATCGCCTGGAGACCGGTGCAATGCAAGTGCTGGACTCCCAAACCCAGCACCCGCTGGCCTCCACGGGTGGAGATGGGGGAAAACTTCCCCCACGTCCATCCGTCTTGGGACCTTTGCGCCTGCGGGAGTCCTCCGGGCCCTAAATTCCCGGGGGGCTCCCACAGCCGCAATCCCGAATCTGGGCGCATCCCGTCTCCCTCTCAGCTGAGAGGGGAAAGGGAGCTCTCCCTACCTTCGGGGATGCCGACTACTCGGACATCCCCTCCCCCTCTGGCGCCCGGACTCGCGCCTCCTGCGCTCGCGCCCGCGCCTCTCCGTCACTTGTACAACCCGCCGGCTCAGGGGAAATTCCCTTCATTACCAGCGGGTCGCACCTGCGACTACCCACGACGTGGTCGGCCGGCCGCCCACTGGCGGCACACACCGAGCACGTCGGCTCCCGCTTACAGGAAGCGGCTTTGTGACCAGGCACTCCGCACCTGAAACAAAAGCCGCTCCTGTCTATCTCCGCTGGACACCTAGGGCTCGCATGCCCCAACCCCTATACACTTGAAGCAGCGCATGGGGCGGGGGCCGAGCAACCTCACATCCGCGACGCTCCAGCCGACACGCAGACGTGCCCCATCCGCTATCACTGCCATCGCGGCATTCCTCCACTTCTCCAGGCCCTTTTCCGGCGGCAGTGGATCCACTCGGTGAGCTTCCTCCTGCATAGCCTTGCGCAGGAGACCCACTTCCTGGGTAAGCCTCTCCATGTGCCTGCGGAGGTTGGCATTTTCCAACCTCAGCTTCTCCAATTCCTTACTGGAGTCTTGTATCTGACCCTCCGGGTTGGTCCAGGTGGCCACTGAGCGCGTCTTCAGCTGCTCTACACCCGTAGTCCATCGATTTTGTAGCTTGACAGGTTTCTTGGCCTGCCCCGCCCTCCGAGACGACCAGTGAAAGCACTGGTCGTCTCATCCGAGTCTGTTTAGGTCTCGCCCTGCGACGCTGACCTCATCTCCTCGGCCTCAGCTTCCCTAGCAGCAGCTTCTCTGGCAGCTCTACGTCTAAGTGTCTCTTCCATGAGGCGCATTATGTGACGCCTTCCTTCCTCTCTGTCTTCCACTTCCAGAGTCTCCACTCTCGTTGGGGAGCGCTCCCTCTCCTTCACCGTCCTTCCTTCAGTTCGGCACAGTTTTTCTTTGGACGCCGTGCACAGTCCGTCAAAAGGCTTGGCAAAGCTAACCTTTCCACCACGTGTCGTCTTTTTATTCTTATTTTTAGATTTTTGAGAATTCATCTTGGACCCACGAGTACGGGAGCGGGGGCCCCCACCGAAGTGGCGGCCCCCGCTCCCGCCCACGTACGAGGTTACGGTTGGGCCGGAACCGATCCTAGGATCGGAACACGCCCCGACTGGCCCGCTGACGCGAGCTGGGCCCGAAGGCCCCCTCGGGTGATTTTTTAAAGGGGTTGTCTTCCCCGCGGCCCCCACCTGAAGGTGGCGGCCCTCGGCCCTGCACTACGTACAGGGTTACGAGCTCCTTCGGCGACACCAGGACTGGCATTGCCTAAAACTCCCCTAGCTCGGCTACCGCTACCCGGGATACCCAGGACGCCAGCCGAGCTCCCCCCCTGCTGGTTTTGGTCCGCGCCGGTTAAGCCGGTGGCCCCCATATCTGGAGGCCGTCCCCTATCCGCCACCCGGGGCACGCGCCCGATGGCAGTTCCAGCAACTGCACACGGGACGCTGTCTGAACCCTACGAGATAGATCAAAATAATGCACTACAGTATTATACACCTTAAAAAGGTCAACAAAAAAGTCCGGATGGTATATGCCTATCTCTTAAGGATAACCCACAATAACTATTTTTATCCTTTAGGTACTTTTTACGAAAAATAATGGTTTATTTACCAAGCGATTTTAAGCAATACAGCATTAATCCTTATCCAATTAAGTCCCTTTCTGTAGTATATTTAGTATCATCATTGACCCCTGCGAAGCCGGGGTGGGTTCGCTAGTGTGTTATAATCAAAAAAATATAGATATACATAAGTACCCATGACTTAGATACAAGTGCTCGTATTCATCACACAAACATCTGCCTATTCCAGGTTTCGAACCCAGTACTGTCGGATTACTACCATTGCACCAAACATTGTGAATGCTAAAAAATTAACAAAGTATAATGCTTTAAATTAATAATTTGTTTTTTTTTTGCAGGCGATGAGCAGGAATATAACTTGATGCTGTTCGCTGAGTACGTGGAAGCGCGACCTCTACGCATCAAGCTAATGAGAATAATAGACCTGGACTGGTCTTTGCCTCTGCATATCTTCAATCTCTGTATCACATATCAGATCATCATCGTGCAATTAACCCATCTGTTCTGAATTTCATACCTGAAAAGAACATAGATAATAAAATATAAAGAAATTATTTACTCACAACCCAATAATAATAAATATATATAGAACAACTTTTTACGGTTTTTGCGCATCCTGTAAAGGAGTCAAACGGTCAGGATTAAATATAAATTATGCGTAAAAACTGTGAAAAGGTTGTTTTATTCCAATGTGTATTGTGTGAGTGTAGGAACTTAGAACAGATATAATAATACACATGTTATAATAATTTTCCTTACAAACACACCAAATAGCTTAGTCCTCTTTGGACTGTAAAGTTTGTAATCAGGATACTAGCGCAACGGATAGAGATACATATGATATATTTACAAAAATACTAGCTGACCCGGCCACGCGTTGCTGTGACTCAGTTATTATAATTTGCATTTTTTTTAATAAATTAAAATGAAATCTATCCTAAATCGGCAAAAAACCAGGAAAAATAAAAAATCAACAAAATCAGTCGAGTAGTTTCAGAGTTCATCGCGGTCAAACACTCTGACAGGGAATTTTACACGACTCCGGTACAAATACTCGTATTCATCACACAAACATCCGTCCCTTTCAGGACTTGAACCCAGGATCGTCGGTGCGAAAGGCAGGATCGCTACCGTTGCGCCATACCATCGTCCAAATTAGTACAATGGCACTAATAAGATTGAATCTAGGCTTTTTCATAAAGCAAATCATAAATGGTAGATTCCTGACCCCGAAACTAGTAAACTTGAAACTTGACTGAGACATTTGTGAATAATGTAATTTGTCACAATTCCTTTTCTATTGATGTATTTATTCTATTTTTTGCATTCACAATGCCATATTTTCATAAGATTTAAAATTCACCTCAAGCCATACTTTTCATTGAGACAGCAAGGTTATGCCCTATCTAGGTCTACTTGCACTAATTTGGGGACATTTGTCGACACTTTAACTGCTGCGTTAGACTCTAATAAACAGGTTGACGTCATCTACATGGATTTCAGCAAGGCCTTTGATTGTGTCCCTCACGCAATTCTGTTGCAAAAGTTATCTGCATATGGTTTCACTCCTGTCTCTTTGAGCTAGTTGGAATCTTATCTCGCAAATAGATCATTTTATGTAGTTGTTAATGGTTTTCGGTCACAATCATGCATATATAGCATCTGGTGTTCCGCAAGGATCATACTTGGGTCCCATTCTGTTCAACATATTTGTAAACGACTTGCCAGAATGAATCAAATCCATCAAATGCGGATGATCTGATGTTTTGCAAAGTAATTGACTCGATAGAAAAATGTGTCGAACTACAGAATAACATTAATAGCCTTGTGCGCTGGTGCTCCCTAAATCAAATGACTCTCAATGCTTCTAAATGCTTCCTTGTCAGATATTCAAGCAAATCAAGGATATTTTCTTCAAATTATTATATTGGGGATGTTATTATTAAAAAACTACAGCAGATAAAGGACTTGTTGTCTCTAATAATAACTTAACATTTATTCCTCAAATAGACAGTATCATAAAACGGTCTTCTAAAATGTTAAGTTTTGTAATTAGAAACGCAAAGGACTTCAGAGGCAATAGTGTCAAGATTCAGTTGTACGATAGCTTGATTCGTAGCATTCTCGAGTACGCAAGTATATGACGCATTTTGCTACTCATTGGAACGTGTGCAGAAGAGCTTTATATGGCATTTAGCCTTCGCTAAAGGCATATCGAAAAAAATGAAAAGAATCCCATATGTCGATAGACTTCTTCATTTCAAAATGTTATCATTAGCTTGTGGTAGCGACTTTACTGATATCCGCTTTGCCTAGAAAGTTCTAAATGATAAGGTTGACTGTTCATTCCTGTTGTCGTTTTTTAACTTTCGCGCACCCAATCCACGTAACAAAATTACACCACTATACCGTCCATTCCGTAAGACGGTGTTTGATGCTAACACTCCTGTTTCACGATTTTGAAAACTTATTAACTATAACATAAATTAAATATAACAATGCATTTGATGTTCACTTTGGCTCGCTCAACTATGACATTAAAATCGTCATTGATAAGCATAATAATAATAATAATCACTTGTTTTAAAATTAAATATACATCCTTATTTTGTTAATAACAATGCACTTACATTATGTTAGTACAATTACATTATTAAATTAATGGTTAGATATATTAAAACAAAGTTACAATTCAATTATTTCAATTATTTACAAAACTAATATAATATGGCGTTATTATTTTATTAAAAAAATATTATAAAAAATATTCTTATAAAAAAAATATAAAATCATTAATTACAAAAGCGTGGTCGTATTTAGCTATTAATATGTGTGCAATATTAAATACACTTTTTAGTTTTATTTCTACTTGCTCAATGCCCTCCCGAGTTCCTCAGTTCCTTGACCCATCGCCTTGACCTTCCGTAAAGCATATCAGCCTTGTCCACTAAATATTATGCCCACTAGTATATGAACATGTACATGTGGCTCAATAGCGTCTACTACACCAGCATTATTGTGTTATTGATACTAATGATAAGGTGTACTGATGATAAGGTAACGGATAGAGAGAGAGAGACGAACTTCTTTGCATTCCATGGATTCACCGTGCGGATGCCGGGTCTATCGTATGGCAGAAAGAGAAACTCTGATTAGATCCCGAGATTTGTGACATGGGTGTAGGTTTAAGGGGCCCCTTTCGGATTAACATCAACACTCATCTTCATTCCTCGTGTTTCTCTCCCCACCCAACCAAATCTGCTATGAACCTGGTAATGCAGCTTAAAGAGCTCGTTCTAATATAGAAATTCCTGCAATTCTAGACAAGCCCAGAATTATATAGCCCAGACAGGTTATAGAGAGATTTTGCTGGTATACCTCTCGTTCCTACTTCTACAGCATGCGTGTCTATTAAAATAGAGTCTTCTTTGATAGTAATATATTATGATACATAGATATACATGTAATATTCATAGAAATATAAATAAATATACAAGACTCAGATACTTTTTTGGTTCATTTAAACCGAAAAACCTATTATTAAACTCACTTTTAGCTCAACCAATTCGTAATCACATAGTGCCTTCTGAGTTTGGAATTGTTTACCGAAGTTTTCTTCGCTGAAACTTCGTTTCGCCAAAGTATTATTTTTTATATATCAAGATCCTTAATGTTTATTATTATGTTCTAACCTAACCGTATTAAATTGTACTTATTCAATTAGATTAACGCGTATTCTAAGCAAAATAAAGGGTACAATTTATTTACGACAGCCCTACTTATCTCATATGTAAAGTTTTTTCCTATTTGTCGCGCCATTGTTAAATAATTTAAATGGAAAATTATTTGTTTTATGATCTTATATAATCTTGCATTTTTCAATGTTATGTTATATGATAAATTATTTTTACTAGAAAAAATCGACTCGGCTCACAATCTTAGGCGGAAAGCGAACCCGCAACCTTTTGAAGTCTGAAGATGTTTTCCCAATCGACGGATCGAGAGCAATGGACCGGACTTCTAAAGGTTGCGGGTTCGATTCTCGCCTAAGAATTCACTTGTGAGCCGAGTCGATTTTTTCTAGTATTTATCTATAAATAAATAATTTACTACTGTTGTGTTGTATGTTTCATATTGGTTAATATTTCAAGTTGCAGTTTCATAATCTATGGTTCGAAGCAATCCGTTAACCAAGTGCAGTGGTAAGGAGACATTCTAAGCTGTTGATTTTCGTATTTTCTCACATTTTCTTTCCACCCTACAGCGGACTGGTCGTTAATCATAGTCTGATATCCACCACGCCTCGCTGTATTAACTTACCTTATAAATGTTTTTACCTCACACTTGGTTATACGTTTGTTTTTTCCATTTTTGTTTGAAACAGAGGTTTCTAAATAATAAATAAAAGACGGAAAATCGTAACAACAAATAAATGTTCCAAATTTTTTCAGACAATTTCAGCAAAAGTATCAAGAAGCGTTGCCAGACGTCCCTATTTTGGCGGGACGATTTTTAAATCAAAATTAAATGTCCCGCGTGGGACAGGCTCAGTCCCGCTTTTCGGGAATATCTCGGCCGGAGGATAACTCTCAGACTATTGTTTAAAACACGACATTTTTGTTTTTTGTTATTATTATTAAGACGAAGATGGCTATTTTTATCATTATGTAAACATAATTAAAACTCAAATAAAAAGATGAATATTTAAAAACATCTGATTTTATACATCTTTTCACAATGTTTCGCTTTCGACGAAAGAATTCCGCTTTTTTCGCTCAAAAAGTTTCAAGATCCCGACTTACTAAATAAAAAATCTGGCAACGCTGGTATCAAGTGCCGAGATGCTATGGTGCACAGCTCAGTTTGCCAAAAACACGTGAATTCGACTCACAGCTAAAGTTGAATTTTTGTGAACAAGATTTTAAATCGCACCTGAGATCCTACGATTACCTCTTATTGCGTTTCAAGTTCAGATGTTGAAGAGAGAAACTAATATAGACTGTGTATAGCGCTGTCTCACTTTGGCAATCAAATTGGAACGCTCTAAGAGACCATGGTTGGCCCTCTGAACTATAAAAGTTCTACTTTTGTAACAGAGTTTTTCGCAGTATTTTATGTGGAACAATACAGAAAATCAAAGTAACATAATAATAATTCTTACAATCACACCAATTAGCCTAGCCCAAAGTAAACACTGTAAGGCTTGTGTTATGGATACTAGATGGATAAATATACATATATGATACATAGATATGAAATATATATAGGAATATATATAAAAACCCATGACTCAGGTACAAATGTTCGTATTCATTACACAAACATTTGCCCCTTCCGGGACTCGAACCCAGAACCAACGGTGCGAAAAGCAGGATCGTTACCGTTGCACCAAACGGTCTTAAAATATATCAAATTAGTTTCGGTATAAATGCGTACAAAATATAATTCGTTAGATTAAGAAATACATGGGATGGTTCAACAGGAGTCAATGTTAGGTTGAAACATTATCGGTTTGGATAACTAAAGAATATGGGTTCTAATCCTGCCTGACACCACGGACAAGTTTAATATTTTTTAATAATCATTTATTTTTATACTTAAAAGTGAACAAAAGGTCACTATAGCTATTATTATAGTATATTATATATATTCAATTTGATAGGTTAAAAAAAATAGAACTAACATAATAAATTCATAAAATCATTGATAAATTTTAACATTGTATTCTGTCATACGTTATTAATAAACTAAACCTATGTATGTGTATTTAATTTGCCTATAATCGGCCTTTTTATTATGTTTCTTAAACTTAAATATTTACATGCCTTCATTATGAAGACAAATACTGTACACCTATCAAATTATTATTTGTACCAGACTAGTAAACAAAGTACCTGCAAATATTTTTCTCAAATAATAAAAATAAATAATAATGTAATTAGTACTTACACTTCCGCGTATATTACACAATTAAATAAAATAACTTTTTTACGGTTTTATGCGTATAATATATTTAAACCTGATATTTCGACTCCTTTACAAAAAAAAACGGAAAAAAAAGGTTGTCTGTAAAGTCAGTTTACAGACGATAATTTTACGTGATAGCGTCATAAGAAAACATTGATGAAATATTGCATTCTTTTATGAATTGAATTGAATTATTGTTACTGAATTATCACTATTTTGTATAATACAAAGAAGGAGTTAATTGAAAATTATTATTTTTCGATTAATTAACATTAAGTTCAGAATAAAACACTTTTTTACGGATTTTTGCGCATGTTTTATTTTATTTTATATTTAATCCTGACGTTTCGACTCCTTTACAGGAGCCGTGATCACAGGATGACTAAGATGATGGTTGTCATGTATTTTCTACTACCTTCACAATATTTTAATCGGGCACGTTCCTAATAATTAAATTATTTTATATAAATCAAGTTGTTTATTTTATTTTAAAACATTATTTAGTTATTTTATTAATTCTCACTACGATTACATTGTATACTACTGAGTCCACTACCAGTTCGGAAATTGGAAGGGGCTTCCGAGAAGAACTGGCGAAAGAAACTCGGGCAGGGGGACCGACCTCCATCTTACTGTTTAATTATTTGCAAAAAGAGCTAACTACATCATCTGGTCTTGCAATGTGGGTTTTTGTGTAATGTGCGCGGAAGTGTAAGAACTAAATATGTTAACATTAAGTTGTTGTAATTAACAATGGAAAGTAAAAAATACTAGAAAATATCGACAGTTGTTCACAAGGCTCGGTAGATCAACTGGACCGGATATTCAAAGGTTGCGGGTTCAAGTCCCGCCCAAGAACTTGTAAACCCAGTTGATTTTTTCTTCTATAATATACTATAGTATATAGCATCTAATTATAATATACTAATGAAAATGCAATAAAATAAAAAAAAAACAGTATACATACAAGTAACATTAGCAGCCATCGAATGAATATTTCTCGTTTTATCTGTTTTAGTGTCTCGAAGGAATGATTAACGAGCACTATCAGATGGATCTCTATTCACGCTAACTACGGAACCCTTTTAAGTATTGTTGCTAAGATTTTAAATTAATGAATACCGTTCTTTGTTAGGGAAACAAAGGGAAAGTATATTAATTTAGCTTTTACTTCACAGTGGTGAAGGTGTATATAGTCTAGCTTGTTTAATAACGAAACTTATTCCCTACATAATAAGTTATTCTTTGTTTTTTTTTAATATGATGTGTTGTTTATTTTAACTTTATAATAATAACTAGCTGACCCGGCAAACGTTGTTTTCCCATGTATATTATTTTAGTTTTAGAAAGTAGAAGAAAGAAGAAAGGTGTGAAAATTTAGGGTTCTATGTATTTTTGTATGATGTATCATAAAAAAATAAAAACAAAAAAAATTTACCAAAAAAAAAAAAAATTAAGGGTGGACCACCCTTAACAGGTGAAAGGGATAAAGGGATGAAAAATAGATGCTGTCCGATTCTCCACCCTAGCCGATATGCACGCTCAGATTCACAAAAATCTGTCGAGCCGTTTCGGAGTAGTTCAATTACGCACACCGTGACACGAGAATTTTATATAATGGATGTTTATAATAAAAAAATATTTATTCAAAGTTATCTTGTAATATAAATTATTTAATAGAAAAATTCTAGTTATAATCGTACATACCTATATTACATTGCAGATTACTCCAATCTACTGACTAGACGGCTGACTTTCTAGAAGGTCCCTACTGTTACAACTTTGGCGATTCTTAAGTTAAGTGCGTATTTTTTGTTTTAGTGCTTTTTCATTTTTTAATTTTTAAATTACCGTTTTTTATTGTTGATTTCAGAGTTATTTTTATTTTGATATACCCAGTGTTACTCTCACAGTAAATACGAATCTAACGGCATTTCTCAAGCTAAAATCCATCGAGCAGTTCTACATATTACTAAAATATTACTTTCGATGTTTTTGGTATGTAGTTACCTAAAACATGATAAGATGGCGCTGTTAGATATCTTAAGAAACACTTGGACTCTGTGTATTTTCCATTCACAATACCATATTTCTATAGGATATAAAATACGCCTGTAAAAAAATATGATACTAGTTCATAGTAGAAGTTGAAATAAGTTTTCGTTTTCGTGCGAGCGTCTCGGTAGCTCAACAGTCAAAGCACTCGCCCGGATAGCAAAAGTGGATGGATCGTAGGTTCGGATCCCACCTGGGGGCTCGGAGGCGTGGTTGTTTTTTACACGTATATTTTATATATTTATAGCTGACCCAGCCACGCGTTGCTATGGTAACGTTAATTGATGACCCGGCCACGCGTTGCTATGGTAACGTTAATTGATTATAAAAACTGTTATTCTTAGACTTATGGTAACTATATATGGTAACAAACACACAAAGTATTATTATTATATAATGTACTGATAACACTTGGACTAATTTAACTCGGCTTACAATTTGTTCTCAGTCACGCCTGAGACTTATTGTGTATTATTCTATTAAAATTTATCATATAAGCTAAAATCACCCGTTTAACGGGTCTATCAAAGCCTCGGTAACATTGGATCACTTGCGCGGTAAGTAAGACATAGTGGGTTCAAATCCCGCCTGAGTTTTTTTCTTAAATAACTAGTATATGATTCATTTATCTATTTATTAAATTTATGTAGTCGATGGCAACAAATAATTTGGAGCGATACGTATTTGAAATATGAAGGGTTATTTGTTTGGCAGAAAATAGGCACTGCGAGCATTGCGAATTGGATGCGGTATTATCAAGCCTAATTTTTGTGCGGACTGCTAGGACACATGCTTTACGGATGATGACACAGTATGCCATTAACCACTCGGACCACTGTACAACATAAATACACGATAAAGAACTTGAACGTATTTTCACATTTGATGGAATTATCCTAGCCAATGGTGATAATAGTTGATAGTCAATTGTAATAATAATCCCTACTAATATTATAAATTTGAATGTAAGTTTGTTTGTTATGCTTTCACGCAAAAACTACTGAACCGTTTATTATGAAACTTCGTACATATATTCTTGGAGGTATTAGAAGTACCATAGGATATATTTTATTGAAAAAAAAATAAAAAAAATGCGGGTGAAGCCGCGGGTAAAAGCTAGTATAATAATAAATTAATTTTCTTTTTTCTTGGAAACATGCAGTAAACTTACCGAATACAAGATTGTGGAGAGACTGGTATCTGAACTAAGTAGCTTCTATCTCAGAAAAACCAGTACTCTCCCCTCTTAAATTGTGGTACTTATAATTAACACAGTGATGGTCTGGCATATAGCAATATATACCATTTGGTGTAAAGGTAGCGATCCTGTCTTTAGCACCAGCGGTCCTGAGTTCGAGTCCCGGAAGGGGCAGATGTTTGTGTGATGCTTGCTTTTGTACCTGAGTCATGGGTATTTACATATATTTCTACTAACATTACATATCTATGTATCATATATGTATGTCTATCCGTTACCCTATTATTCATAACACAAGCCTTACAGTGCTTTCTTTGGGCTAGACTAATTGCTGTGAATGTAAACAATATCAGAGTCACAAACAAATCGCTTAAGGCTTAATAACTTGAGACAGCTTAAAAGTAACATTTACACTGAAAAGTCATACTGGAAAACCCGCTTGACCAGTAGCAAAGAGGACACAAAGTTGTCCTATATAAAGCAATATCGATTCGGTTTACAAGTTATTCTCAGGCGGGAATAAAACTTGATTTTCCTAGAATTATTCTGTTTGAAAAAAAAATACAAGATAGCAAAATATAAAAGTTATAAATATTCTTCATTTTCTGCTTCCCCAAGTTGAATTTTCACAGCGAAAATGTAATGATATGACCGCCTTTCTTTGTCTATGGCATGGCATGGAGGGAAAATTGATCACATCCATTTATTCGTAGCATTGTGAATACACAGCGTTCGCGATGGCACATCATATCGCTGATGGGTCTGCATGGAATTGTTTTATCAAATGTGTCTTGATAAATAATATGAATTTTTATTTATTGCATCAGGGAATATATTTTCGTTCGCTATACGTTATTTGATGCAATTTGAGCACTTTATGTAAATATTACACAACTTTGTCTCTCAATATTAATAACTGAAACTCTTAAAATGAAGGATAAAGAATCCGTCAAAGATTTTGTTGGGGCTTACTCCTTAAAAATAGAATAGAATAGAATATTTTTATATTTTCTTTAAAGTGGTTAGTGTAAATGATTTTACAATATTTTTAAAGTCACACTTTAAACACACACTTTTCGCCAAATACTGGCATGCAAATACAATCAAATCATTGTTTTGTTTATATTACAAAGTATTACATTAAATAATATAAGCAACATTTTCATAGAAGGCGCTCTGTATGAAAAATATGAAGAGTAAAATTTAGTGATCGAATGAAAGCGTCACGTTTTATGTACGCAACCTATCGTGAGCATCTTTTACTTTTATTTAGAAGTTTTGTTTTATTATTTTCTGTGGCTGTTCAAGGACAATCTATGTTAAGGAGAAAAACCTCCTGTCGTGCGTCGGAGCTGAAACACACACATTTTTTTAGCTTTATGCAAAACTTTCACTCATTTATTCTTATGATCGTTTTACTTCTACTACTACTAGTATTAATTTACGTTAAGGCAACAGTAGCACATCGGTTGACGTGTCAGCTTTGAACAAACACGACTGAGTTTGAACCTATCCAATATATATGTGCACTCTTTTTTATCACAAGCATTGCATGAATAATAGGAATATGAAAAGTAATAATAATATTTTATTACTTCAACACCACTTAGCTTAGCCCAAACTAAATACTGTAAGGCTTATGTAATAGATACTAGAGCAATGGATAGAGATATATATCTATAATATTAATAGGAATATATATAAATACCCATGACTCCCGTACAAAGGCTCGTATTCATCACACAAATATCTGCTTCTTCTGGGACTCGAACCAATGATCGTGAAGCCAAAGCAGGATTTATTTATAAGAGGACAACTTACAAAAACTCACATAAATAAGAGAATGATAACATATTTTATTATGTTGCTCCAGCAAAACTGCTGTTTCAATTATAAGTTGGCTATTAAAAGGCAGGTTTATGTGCCCATTTATTCATCAGGCGTCACCGTTATATGGTTGATACACCAAAGAGTCACACTAAGCGTTTTGATTCCAACTTTGTGATTCGTACCGCTAAAGAGGGGAACTCTTTGCCTGAGTCTGTGTTTCCTGATAAGTACAATTTGGCGTTCTTCAAATCACGAGTGAATAGGTATCCTATAGGCAGGCGCGTCACTTTCACTTATTACGTAACGTTCACTCTTTCTTTTAATCGTGGGAAAACATCTATTGTTGAGATGTATTATTATTACTTTTATTTTATTTATATTTATTTTATGTATTATTTTTCATGTATTCTGTGTACTTGTATGTTTATTACTTTTTTGTTTTTGTGCGTGTACGTCCGTACGTCCGTACGTCCAGAGGGCCTGCCAGAATACCAACGCTTCTGCGTCACTCTGTCCATCTTAGAATGACGCAGACGCATATGCTGAGGTGGGGTCCGAATTGGCCTCGTTGTATGTTATGTTTTGTTAGTGTTTAAATAAATATGCTCTTTGGGTTTAATGTCATAGTATTGTTTTTTGGAATTGTTGTTTGCATTAATGTAAGCGAAGCCAATGAAGGTTCTTCTGAATTTCTTTCTTTCTTTCTTTCTTTCACATTCTAGATCGCATCGTCACTTATCAACAGGCGAAACATACGGATACGGTAGCGATCTTTTTTTTATTGTAAATAGTCATCTTTTTACAATAAAAAAAGGATCGCTACCGTTGCACCAAAAGTTAGTCAAAAAAGTGTTGACACATTGTTAATATTATATAAATAAACTTTTCTTTCAATTTCCACCCTGTATAATTACAGTTGGCGATCAATAACTAAACAATGCATAACTACCTTTAGATACTGATTTACATAATCAAATATTTCCGGTTAATTAGGCAGGAACTATTTGTTCAATTAAATCAACAAACCGACTGCTTCCACATTATACAAATTGTAGCCCCCGGCCGCGTCTATACCGAAGGATTAAGATCTACTTGCTATTCTGTTAATTACGTCATATAAGTAATAATAATAATTCCTACATTGACACCAATTAGCTTAGCCCAAAGTAAGCACTACAAGGTTTGTGTTATGGCTATCAGGGTAACGGATATACATGGGTCGTTCTTCTTTTTACCGACAGTGAAACGACGTTTTTCTGTTTTTTTGGTTTTTGAACTAACCATAATTGTGGTTTCTGTGTGGAATTTAAAAGAAATTGCATCCGTGTTGTCATTAGGACTAATAAAAGTTTCCTTTGCGGCAAATATTAATCCTTTTTTAAAGTTGGTTTTTAAAAAAATTATGTGACAGAGTGACCTTTTTCTGTGGAGACCACATTTCGATTTACCACTCTGTCACGGCATTCTACGGAAAACAAACAAAAAAATATGTTGGTTGGAGAAAATGAAAAATTACATAATATTAATAGATAAGAAAAATATGGACGTTTATTCGAACCGAATTAAAAAACCATAAATATCAATACTCCAACGAGATGCCATAATAAGACGAAGGACAGACCATTGTCGGTAAAAAAGTAGAACGACCCACATACATATATATATGTCATATTTATAGAAATACTAACTGACCCGGCCACGCGTCACTGTGCTATAAATTATAATGAAACCTATCCTATATTCTAAGTCAGAAAAATCTAGCAAAAACAAAAAAAAAACATCATCGAAATCGGTTGAGTAGTTTCGGAGTTCAATGCGGTCAAACACTGTGACACGGAATTTTTATATATTTAGATATATATAAATACCCATGACTCGGGTATAAATGCTCGTATTCACCACACAAACATCTGCCTCTTTGGATTCGAACCCAGGACCGTCGGTGCGAAAGGCAAGATCTTTGCACGAAACGGTCGCCATAAGTTTTTAATAAAAAGGTTATATTAACAAAAAATATATACTTGGCGAATTAAAAACCGCCATTGGTTCGTTATTATTATTTTAGATCATAATAACAAATTGTAACAGCGAAATATAGAACTTCTATATTTGTTTAACCCACCATGTTTCTTTTTTATAAAAAGCTTTAATACATTTTTGAAGTGCTAACTTCTTTAGCATCGTTGTGATTTGAAAGTCGATGAAACGAAAAGAGACAGACACATAAATTCATAAAATTTAACGTAGGAGAAAATGAGATAGGAAGCTTATGAATTTATGTGTCTCTCTTTTTAATGTCGCTTTTTCGTTTCATCAACTTTCAAATCATAATGATGCTTAAGAAGTTTTCACTTGAAAAATTGACGATACCAAAGAACTTAATTTATAGTACATTTTGACTTAAATTTATCTATGTTTCAATAATTTCATGTAATTTAAATCGCACGAGTTTTAAAAAACAATACATCTTGTTAACTGGTGAAGAAGAGCTACTCTTTCCAACCACATGTTATTAAATGCTCTTAGCATAATATCACATTTCATTAATAAAATTAATTATTAACAGAGACCCGAACAAACAAATCATCCACCTTTGAGTAAGCCTGAGGCAAATATTTTAATGGATCACTAGCTAGTTCAGTAGTTAATTTATCTGTTAAGTAACCGTTAATAATTGACTTCAAATGAAAGTTTCATATTACTACGGTTTAAGTGTTTATAGGTAGTTGTATTGTGTTCTTTGTTGTCTACTCGTGTTTGGCAATTTGTAGATTAGTTTTCAATACACATGAAATTGTAAATTTTACATATACACTATTGGAAAGAAAATTTACAACAGCCATTTAATGTTTTTTATTTTCTGTTATAAACACTTAGTAGTAGGGATTCGTGGGTTCTGGCGCACTTCCCCCCAACCCAGACCCCTCTCCTCCCTTCCCTTTGGTATTCTCCAAACTCGATCCGACCAGCGTTACCGCCTAAAAAAAAAAAAAAAAAAAAAAAAAAAAAAAAAAAAAAAAAAAAAAAAAAAAGGTAAGCACCCCCATTTGGAGCGATTGCGCTGGGTCCCAGCTTCGTATCTCTTACCGTTTCCTTGACATGATTCTAATCACCTTCCCCGATGCTTCTCATTAACATATCGTTCCCGACCCTTCCTCATTGTTAATTACCTCATTACTTAAGCACCCTTTTGTACTATGCTCGGCTCGCTTTCTTTGTATTGCTAATAGCCTACTGTGGCCGAGGTTATGGGGCCTTGGATATCATTAGGTTTGCAATATTCCAATGCTGCCTAGCCGAACTTACTCATACTTACTGTTTTAGATGAATCTGTCAGGTGTTCAGCCAATCAGAGGGTTTGTGGGTTCTGGCGCTAGTAGTAGGGATTTGTGGGTTCTGGCGCTTCAGGATACTAGCGCATAAAACAAGCTCCGGGTGAGCTTGTTTTATGCGCTCCACTAACCTAACCCAACCAGTTTCTTGAATGATTGTCATAGGCAACCTAACCTCGCATGCTTTTCAAAGGAAACCTAATCTAACCTATCCTAACCTCTACCTTGAGTTATGCTTTTCATAACAAGCTAACCTAACCCGTACCCTGTATGCTTGTTACAGAAAGCCTAACCTAACCTAACCCGTACCTTGTATGCTTGTTTGTTGAATAAAACCATTTTCTACCAGCCTTTAAAACTTCATAAATTAAACAACCAAGTCATGTTGCTAAACACATTTATTCAAAAATCATATTAAACATCTTACTTATAATTAAATCATTACTTATTCTATTGACAGTAGAGAATTCATTTACAAAATCGTTCATCAATACACCATACATTTTTGCATAAAGAAATACTAGACAATATTTTCCACATACTGACGTAAAGTAACTTTGCAGTTGCTTATGATTGTATACCCACTTCTTTGTATTTTTTTCCAAGAACAATTTATGAAACCCCACCGGTTTTCGCCCGAAAGAATCAAAGTACTCGCCAACTCCATTACTATCAATGTGAATACCCACCCAGTGAGAACCAGGCTTGGAATCCGGATCCAAATTGGCTACAATGAAAGCAGGTAATTGAACAATCATAGGCAATCTGTTCGCTGCAAATACATTAGATGTTAATCTGTTATCAATTTTACTCATAAAGTATTTTATTTCTTGACTATCCATCATAGCTCATGTTAGCGGTACGATAGAATTCGTATTTCCAATTGAATGGAATTGTATGCTCCACCCGTATTTAACTATTGTAATCGACACTCACATCGCGGTTTTTGTTAATTTCCACAACATTATCGAACTCTGCATAAATAATACAATTGAGTGTTGTTGTCAAAGCTGTATCAAAGCGAACCTCTAGTCTTACACTTCCATGTCTAACTAAGTTCCAATGTGAGCTCGAACTGGCCGAAAGATCTGGAGTTAAGTCAAAAGCTAATAAACAGTATCCTCCTCCATAGTCTTCTCTTGCTATTGAATTGCCTTCGTTCAAAAAGTGAATGCCGGTGCCAGAAAACAATGTTTGATAGGTCGATGTAATCAATCCATCTTTGAAGGATGGTTGTAATGTTTTTGAATGGACCTGTTGGCCATCCACATATAAACTAAATAAATTTATACCATGGTTATCAAAATTAAATGGATTCTGTGTTATACAGCCATTAAATGCTGAATTTTTAATAAAGCCTATAATACATCTTTTAGGTACTTGTCCGAGGAATATGTTATCCAAAGTTTTGCCTTGAACTCCCGATGGAATAGTTAGAACTTTAACTTCAGCTCGAGTAATCGGATATTTAGCTGTTGTCGTTGCTAAGACTTTTTGATGTGCTATTAGGACAGATGGATTTATTCGAGCCTTACGAACAATGAGACTGGCGTCAGTGATTTTAACCTTAATTTTGGCATCAGATGTATTACAAATTAAATTGAATGTTTCTTTGCTACGAACTAATTTGACACGCATCTCTACACCATTTAGTAAGAATTTTTCTTGGTTAAAAATATCTCCATGTAAATGACCGATCATATCAATATCTTCGTTTAATTTTACTAACTCCTGTCTCTTGGTAAATCCTTTATTTGTGTCATCTGTAGCGTCCATTTTGTAAGGAGTGTCACCATACCACAAACCACAGGTCAGATGAGAGTTTTTTGCTGCAGGGCCGTAGTTAAGTAAAGTTTCCAAATATGCACGATATGCATATGTATTATTTGGGGGAGACACAAGTTTTTGATTTAAGTACACATCTAATTGACTGAATAGAGAATGTAACCAATTATTAACTGGCGCAATTCGAGTAGTTCCTTGGACATCATTTGAAGCAGAATATTCAATCTTTGCTTTTATATGAAGCATGGTATGCGACAAGTCTATATAATCATCACCAGTACCAGGCACTTGAAATTCTAATGGACCATCATCACTTAATGATGAAATTGGTTTATAATGGATCCATTGTCCACTTTCAATACTTGTTTGAGTTGATGGTAAAGCGAATAAATCCAACTCTGACTTGGCACATTCACATGAATGATTATGTAAAAAAGACATAGTTATTCACTATTTTAGTTTGAAAAAATATCTTCAAATTTTGTTTTCTTGGATGATTTAGACCGACTTCCTCGCAGTGTTTTACGTGAAATGAGTGACAAGCTCGACTTTCTGCTTCTTTTATACCCAGACCCGCGCATAAGTGAGTCTATTTTATCATCGGCCTTTCTTTTCAAGTTGGTTGTAGCATTTTTGAAACGCGACTTTATTGACTCTTCAACGGGATGCGAGTTCACCATATCTGATAATAATCCAACCCCAGCACTAAGAGCTTCTTTTCCTACAGTTCGAAGTCCATTGGATAACAAAGGAAGAACGGTCCTAAACAAACCTCCTAAGAAACTTCCAATACCGTGTCCACGTTGATGAGCAGCGCCCTTATATATAATCCCAACTCCAGATCCTGCCTGATGAGAATAATAATTCTGATACGGACAAGGGCTATTAACTATTGCTCTATTCATCTTATGCGCCGAAAATGTAGTTTAACACACGATGTACCGAACTGAAATGGAACTCTACCACCCACGCTTGTTCTTATATCTATTTCTATTGTATCAAATTCTCTGCGCATAACTGGTAAATAGTGTGCGGGTGAAAATGTGTGCACTTTGTATGCTCCGTAGATGTACTTTGTTGGATCCAAAGGTATGATTCGTACCAACGATGCCATCACATCACCTATTATTTGCGGTTGAATAATATCCGAATAAATGAAGAGTTGGGATGGTAACCCTAAATATAAATTAATCGGATATTTTCCATTCGGTTTTGCTACTAAGTCGACATGAGGTGCAAAACCTAGTTGAAGACTCAATTGAGGTGATAACATTACAGATATCAAGTCTGTGTTATGACGAGTTGCTGTAACCAGCTTCGATATTTCATCATACCTTAGTCTAAAATGATTTTTCAACAATGAGTGTTCATTAAAGGCACTTAAAAAATTATTAATACTGTCATACGTCGTTGCTGGAATATGAGACTTGAATTCTGCAATTATATTTAGCTCCTTTTTTGAATCCTGGGCATCTTGTACGAGTGTTCTTTTCTTTATGTATATAATGTTTTCATGTTCTTGTACATTAAACATTGTACATGGATAATGAAACTCCACCAAACCAACGTCCCATTCACCTTCTAACTTTATAGTTTTTGGTAGTTTTGTTAAGAAATTGGCGGTTGTATTTTCTGGATAGTATGAAGTTGAACTATTGCTCAAAAGAGTTAAATAAAAACTGTCCTCGCTCATGTCTCTTCTAAATCTGATACCGGGATCCAACTATTAAACTTGTTAGGATAACCTTTCCATTTGACTAACACTTCTCTTCTACCTTGAATGCGTCGTGATCGTATAATTTTATCTATTTTATATTTAGTGGAGGGATCATAGACAACTTTTTGTAGCTCTTTTGTGTAAAACGTTCCTGTGATTGGTTCACCTTCCAAGTCTTTTAATGTGTATACAACCCAAGGAGCCCGTTCAATAATGGAATTGATCACAAATATTTCATCACTCCAATTGGTTTCATACCCTTTTTGAAATATATGTTTATATTTAGTTATTCTAACATGATCACCTATTCGAAGTGATGGATATTCATTTATCTGTATTTTCTTTTTCTTAGCTCCGTATAAATTTTCCCAAACGGTCATAATATTGTCATTGTTCACTTCGCATGGACACATCTTTATGCTGGAGTGAAAGCTATGGTTGTATGAATTTATTAAATCTTGTAAGATGTCGATGTATTTGTACGTATTTTTATAAGTAAAGTAACGCCACATCTTAGTTTTGAGAGTTCGTTGAAACCTTTCAATAACACTAGCTTTTATGTCAGGATTGTTTGTTGTGTAGTAATTAATATTTTTACTTTTGAAATAGTCCCTAACAACTTTTGATACAAACTCTGTACCTTTGTCAGATTGAATGTGACGAGGAGTGGCATTAACTTCGGCAAATATACTCTCAAAACAGCTTTTGACAACTTCAGAGGTCTTACTTCTCATTGCTCGTGCAAAGGCATATTTACTAAATACATCAATAACACACAAAATATATTTATAACCATCATTATATTTACTATATGTACGCATGTCGCTCAAATCAGCTTGCCATAGTTCATTATAATTAGATAAAATATACTTATTTCTTGGGAATCGTTTTTGAATAGGTTTATGGAGTGTGTAAGTTTCTTGCGACTGTAACCAAGTTTTTACGTCATCGCGGTTCAATTTGCCTTTCATTGCTTTGGCTAAATTATTTATGCTACTAAATCCAGCGGGATGTGAAACATCATAGTAAATGTTTGCTAAATCTAGTAGGGGCTCCATTTTTCCCAAGCAATCGTTCTTTTTGACCTTTTATTAGTAGTAGTTGTCACAGGAGTTGAGTATTGAGTGTCCGAATCAGTGTCCTTATCACTTTGTATCAGCTCTTTCGTCTGCAACTGTGTCATATATTCTAGAGATGTAGGATTACCAATGCAGGAAAAAGGTACTCGTATGTCCACTAACGCCGATGCAAATTTTTCCCAGCCCACCGGTTTTGGGCGTTTAAGTGGTCTCACAAAATCACTTACTAAATCGAATATATTGCTTCCAGGTACAACTGTATTATTTAAAACTACTTCTCCATTCTCTTTCCACCAGATTTTCGGATGACTTTGTAAGATATAATGCAACAATACTCCACCTCTTTTTTTGTAAGTTTTAGGGATCAATTCAAGTATTTTCGACGGACTGTTTTGATATTTAATAGCGATCGTTCCTTTATTTTGACGGGTCACATCTTCATTGATCGGAGTAGGTTTTACAACTGGAATGGTACCCTCTTGTTTTTCTTCTTTAATTGTATCTTTAGTATCATCAGACCTCACTGTTTCATCATCGATATCGGTCAATAATGAAATTTTAAGTGGTTTTCTACCTTCTTCAACAACGTGTAAATATCGTTGCAAAACTTGAGAATACAAAGCCCATTTTTCGTGATCATTAAGTGAACTCTTTAAGATTTTTTGCATTTCATCATCGAGTCGTGATAATGAATTGTCAGGTTCGTGAATATTATGAGCCTTTAGTTTGTTCATAAGTTCCGGCTCTACAAGTAACATTTTTTTCGCGTGCTGCATGTTTAATTTATTATCGAAGACAGTAAACCGTTTATCACAGCACCTAGTATTATGGGTAGAAAGGCTCCCCCTTTCTGCACGATGATGTTTTTTCTTGCTATATTTTTACCTTTGGATATAATTTTCCGTAAAATGTGTTTATATTTCTTTAAATGTTTCTTTTCCTTTTCTTTAAGTGGAATTTTACCTTTTAAAATGTTGTAGATGCACTCGCAGATAACGTTTACTTCTTCTTCATCACATGCTTTCAATATCAGTTTTTGATATTTTGGTTTCAGAGTATGTAATGCTTTCAATAGATGTTGGTGCGTTTTTACTCTCCTATGCATGGTTTCACAATGATTAGCATTGTATGTGATGCGACTATTTATAGCTTTTCTTGGGAATATAGACTGTGCAATATTTTGTTGAAGAAAGTACATTCGTTTTGATTCGATAGCTGTCATCAGTATTTTGCTTCAGATCAATCATTAAGTATCCATGAGCAACTTTGGTGGCATCTTTATAAGCTTCTTCAATAAATTTTGTATTTTCTGGACATACTTGACGAGCTAAATATCTGACTTGCGTCTTGTCTCTTGGGTTTTTAAAGTAAATTATATAATTAGCATTTAATGATATGTCACGTTGACCTCTCCCTTGATGAAATAAATTCTGGGTTATGTAAAATACACTAAGATTTCTGTGATGACTGCCTTTTGTAAAAATATCGACTATCCTGCCGTCAGATTCTCTCATTAGGTCATCTATGATAAGCAGTTGAGGTAGTTTACCATCAAACATGCTTAAATCGGGTATTCCTTGGACATATTCCACATTACTTAAATTGTACAGTGGCTGCATTTCATCATAACACCATAATGTTTTATGAAATGTTTGATCACAAACATCATTCACACAATTTAAGAAAGTAGTAACAAAATTAGATTTACCACATCCACTTGGACCAGCCACAATAGCTGTGAATGGATGAATAAAATGTTTCATGTTGAACAAAATCTATGTCTTGCTTGTTTAAAATCTATGTTAGGAATGAATGGATAAGGAAATGTGGATTGATTTAAAAATACTCAAATTTTTCAGATAGTAAATTATTTATTATTCTAAATATCTTAAATCTAAATCACAAAATATTAAGAAGTGTGTCTAAGTACAAAGTGTTATATTTCTGAAGTCTACAAAATAGCGGTAAGTTTTAAAATGATTATTGAACAAAAAATCTTAATTATATAATACATTACCATAAAAATGAAGAAAGTCACAGAAAACAACTTACAAAATATTTCTTAATTTATAATGCCCCCATGCTAGTGTGTCTGTGGAGTTGGGTAAAATACATCTTTTTGTGTCGTTATACGATAGACTAGTTTTGTTAATTTTTTGAGTAAATATTACATGTTTTATTGTCCGGAATCTATACATTTTTGAAAATTTGATTTGTTTATCGAAGAGACATTGCTTGTAGTTATTCATATTCATTTTCTTTGTTACACATTTATTCACTCCTTTCGCTCGTGCAATGAATTTATCTTCTACTGTTATTGCATACAATTTAGACCTCAACCCCACAAACTCTTTTAATATTTTTCCATTGTTTTCATCTTTAAAGAAACCTAACCTTTTTTTATTCAACCTAGGGAAACCAAAGATATTATCTTCTGTATAATCAGAAGTGTCAAAAAATTCATTTAGGTCAGGTTTTATATCAAAATATAAATTTTCTGTAAAATATTGATAAATAAGACTATCTGTATCAGTATATAATAACTTAACATTTTCTTTAAATTTTTTCTTCATGTAATTATAATGAAAGTCGTACATAAGGGTTTTAGATATATCTAAAATACAAAACCCTAAATAAATTGGCTTGTTGTAGTACAACTTTGTTTTGCGCAATTGAACTGCAATCAAGTTCTCTGAAAATATACTTAAACTATGAAACTCTGGTTTGGATATTAATGATTGGGCACCTTGCACTTTACCTCTGCTATCCCAGTGAGTAATTAATTTCACATTTACCCGTTTCTCTATATTTTCCATGGTCTTGCCAAAAACAGCGTTATTCATTAATTTATAAAAATCTTTTTCAAAATCTGTTTTTGCTTGTGTTCTTAACTGCGTGTTTAAATCAATATATTTTCTTAGCCATGGACTCTGTTTAAACTTCAACACCCTATGCACTTTAGTTAACTTTAACCCTAAATTAACACATTGTTTGAGGTTTCTGTAATGAATTACATATTTAGTTTTATTGTTTAAATTCGGGACTAACTTTTGTGTTTTACATTCGCCGATAACTATGTTTTCCGCACAAAGTGGTAAATCAGAGTGTAAATCATGCAGATCGTTGGGATATTCAAGATCTACTTCCAGAATATAACCATAATCACAAGTGTCGGATATGTTAAAATCAACTTTAGTATTTTCCCATTCAAAATTTCCGGTAGGTAAATATTGAGACATAGCCCACCCATATAAATTATTAGCATCAAAATAAGCTATGAAAGATGTAGGTTCATTTGGATTGTAATCTTCCAAATACATGTTGTTAGCCTTTCCATATCGATTACTACATTGCGATATTCCTCCTCTGATGCCAGCTTTGATGAAAGCTATTTTATCAAAGTCAGTTAATAACTCTAACTTAGCATCAGTGTATTTAAGCATCGCATCCCAGCTCAACCCAGGTGCAGTGTAATAATGTGATGGATCCAAATCATATGTTGCTAAACAAATATTACGGAAATTTTCAAATATGTCTGTTAGTAGCATTACATCTGTCTTTAAATATAAATTTGAATAGTCAAGCATTGTTTCACATCTAAAATGATTCCAAACATCTTGAGCATGAGCATAGTCTTCATCAGAAACATTACTATCGCTTAAGGAATTGTAAAAATCTTCTTTGGTGGGAAGTGTTGAACTCTCTAAAGAATCAAATGACTTCACGAATTCGTATGGAAATATCCCCTTTCTGATTAAACGTTTAAAGTCCTCATAAAGGGGAAATTGCTTTTTTAGTTCTGTGAATTCATCCAATTTTAGATTTTTGGCCAGACTATCTAAGCTGGAAGACATGAATTTAAAGGAATCTAAAAAACGTATACTTATTTGTTGTCCGTCCACAAAAATTTGTTTAGAAAATGAGATGTATTTCTCTTTATTTTGAGGAATTACATCTACCACACCTTGTTGAAAGTCTAAGGCATGGACAATAAAATGCGCATCGTAATTACTCAAGTTATGTAAAAATACAGGTATGTAACGTGGATATTTAAATTTAGTTTTGCATAGGGAGTGCACCATTCCTTGAAATTTACCAGTAGACCATTCAAAATATTCTACAGAGTCAGAACCTAAATCATTACTGCATATGAAACAAGTTTTGGAATGATCTGTTTTATCGTGTTCAGTTTGAAACGATGCGGAAGAAGGTTTATGAAAAAATATTCTTCTTTGAATATTCGAAATATTACTACTTATGCTTTCCATGAAATGTCTAGCACAGTCGGGGCCGGTATATGAATGATATTTCGACAGTTTATCATCATAGGAACATTTCAAGTAATAACCATAACTATAAACATTATGTTTATGAACATTATTTGTATACGCATTTGTAGGATCTTGATCACAAGTGTGAATCGGATTAAGGAACGATTCAAAATCTGCATAAATAACAAAAGGTAATTTAAGTTTTCGCTCAAACTGATTAAATAAAATTTTGTCAGATGGCTGGTTCTCATTGAACCAATTTTTAAAAGTTTTTTGAGAGCTTGGAACTTCTGTAACAATATGAGCACAGTCATGTTTCTGATGATCATTTAATTTTTTTAGTGTTGCAAAATGTAGAAGGCATCCATCACAAATATGGATTGCTTCATTTCGACCAGTTACTTGTTTGCTAACAAGTCGTGACAGGTTTTTAATGAAGCAGTAATGACCATTGGAACCGTTAGTTAAGTACAACAAATTTACGTGCTGCTCCTTCCTCGTTTTTGTGAAGTGTAGAGGACCAATTACGGTATTTGATTTAGTGTTAGAATTGTACTCTAATCCAAAAACATTTATACTTATATTATTCAAAAGCTCAACCTTTTTAATGTCTTGTAATTTTACTGGAAATCTTATATTACAAAAATTTAATTTGCTCTTATGAGGTAAATACGAAGATATTCTGTTAGCATCTTTTGACACCGGGTACAAAGCAGATAGTAGAGCCCACCTAAGACATTCGTAATCTTTATTTTTGACATTTATGACCGCCTTTTTATTTTGTATATCTTTCGGTACTTCTATATACGATCTTGATCCTTTTAAAGGACTAAATTTATTTATGTTCATATCTAAATATTGTATTTTATTCAAAGTCCATCCACTATCTTTTTTTTCGAAGTCACTCATTTTGACAGAAAAGTATTCGCAGATTTTATGCATAAGAGCTTCAAATTCGTCTCCTAGGGCAAATGTGTAATTCATACTTTGAAAATCAAAAGTGTTTTTTAAATCTTTGGTTTCCTGGGTGAAATCAGCATGAATGATAAAATTCACTTTAATTAAAGTCAATTCATCTAAGCATGATTTGAGCAAGAAGATAATTTTGTCTTTATTATTATTCAAAAACTTTTCGGGGGTTTCTAATGTCTCTTGGCTACCTAAATATATTCTATATGTTCTAACACGAGATCCAAAAGCAGAGTCAATCAAACTTACATTATTCAATTCCTGACATGTTGAAATGACTTTGTTTTTATGAGCTTTACTCTTTAAATGGTTAGCAAAGTATTTTTTTCTCACCCAAACATTACACGCTTCACATAAAGTTCGCTCACTATGACTTTCGTCCGGCAAAGCAGATGAATTGGATGGTCCAGCTTCTAAATGATCTTCTGCTTTTCTTTTGATTCCCCTCCCAGATTGGAGACTATTACTGAAATGAAAAACATGTAACATAAAATAAATGTCAAAATATTATGAGAAAGTCGACGATTAGAAGTTACGAGAGAAAAATCAATAAAATACTAAACGTCTATTCTTAAAAAAGTATTGTTTGGTAGTGAAAATAAGAAATAACATAGGTAAAGCTCACCTAGGTGTATTGTTCTCGTTTCCTTCAAAACAGCACAGCTCCCAAAATCTTTGCGTTGTTTCATGTACGTATTGAATATCTTCAATTTCTTGACATAATTTGAACATTTCTTGTTCAAAGCTGTCCTCGCTTTCTATAGTGTCCATGTTGAACGACATCCCGATTGAAATTAGTGATTCTTATAGAAGGCAAAGTGGTATTTATATGCATAAAAAATTAATACTTATAATGATAAAAGGTATCCTAAATTAGATGAATAATCATTAGTAAATGAGCTTATTGTGCTCATGAGTCGAAATGGTATTTTTTGCAGCCCGCTTTCTCTGCAATTCCTTTAGTTATGTTGTAAACCACTTCCTTGGTTTTACTAAAGTTGATATTATTTTCATTCGTATAATATTTTACACGAACTTCTGCGTGCTTCCAATGTTCTTGTAAAGGTATTTTAGAAAGTTTTTTCAAATCAAATAATTCGATTTTTATCAAATGTGTCGAAGTTTTCAAATCGTCTTCATTTGATGATATGTATGAAACTCCGCCCCCCTGACAACTACGTCCCACGGTCGAAGAAACTTTCTTCTTCTTAGCCTTCTGGTCAAAGAAGGCATCAAGGTCGGGAGTATTTGCTTTTCTTTTTACCGGCATGGGAGAAGACTCTTGACTATCAGATATTGGGTAATAAAAGTGTTTTAATGTATTGCATTCTTGATCATCGATTATGTCAATTGGAGAGTACTGCAACAATACAAATAACTCAACTTAATACACACAATCTTGCTCATACATTAAAATCAAAGCATTGTAAGAACAAGTAAATAAAAAAGAAAACAATAAAGGTCACTTACCGACATTTTGTAGACTTCAGAAGCACAACACTTTGCACTACACACAAATATTAAAGTACTGATGTAGCTCTAGTTTGTTCTATGCGTTTTATAGTGCTTCCGTATCGTTGGAATGCAGTAATATCAGTAGCTCATAGTAGCAAAAACGAAAGTTTAGGTGATTAGTTGGTAATTAGATAAGTAATGAGGTAGCTCACCATTATGATTGCAACAATAACAGGGACAGTCATCAGTAATGGAATATTTTTGCGATTACAAATGAGGTGGTCATAGTTCTTACTAAATGGTGTAGAGTCGATCTATCAAACATTGTTTTCTAGCAATGGAATGAAGTCACTGACGCCAGTCTCATTGTTCGTAAGGCTCGAATAAATCCATCTGTCCTAATAGCACATCAAAAAGTCTTAGCAACGACAACAGCTAAATATCCGATTACTCGAGCTGAAGTTAAAGTTCTAACTATTCCATCGGGAGTTCAAGGCAAAACTTTGGATAACATATTCCTCGGACAAGTACCTAAAAGATGTATTATAGGCTTTATTAAAAATTCAGCATTTAATGGCTGTATAACACAGAATCCATTTAATTTTGATAACCATGGTATAAATTTATTTAGTTTATATGTGGATGGCCAACAGGTCCATTCAAAAACATTACAACCATCCTTCAAAGATGGATTGATTACATCGACCTATCAAACATTGTTTTCTGGCACCGGCATTCACTTTTTGAACGAAGGCAATTCAATAGCAAGAGAAGACTATGGAGGAGGATACTGTTTATTAGCTTTTGACTTAACTCCAGATCTTTCGGCCAGTTCGAGCTCACATTGGAACTTAGTTAGACATGGAAGTGTAAGACTAGAGGTTCGCTTTGATACAGCTTTGACAACAACACTCAATTGTATTATTTATGCAGAGTTCGATAATGTTGTGGAAATTAACAAAAACCGCGATGTGAGTGTCGATTACAATAGTTAAATACGGGTGGAGCATACAATTCCATTCAATTGGAAATACGAATTCTATCGTACCGCTAACATGAGCTATGATGGATAGTCAAGAAATAAAATACTTTATGAGTAAAATTGATAACAGATTAACATCTAATGTATTTGCAGCGAACAGATTGCCTATGATTGTTCAATTACCTGCTTTCATTGTAGCCAATTTGGATCCGGATTCCAAGCCTGGTTCTCACTGGGTGGGTATTCACATTGATAGTAATGGAGTTGGCGAGTACTTTGATTCTTTCGGACGAAAACCGGTGGGGTTTCATAAATTGTTCTTGGAAAAAAATACAAAGAAGTGGGTATACAATCATAAGCAACTGCAAAGTTACTTTACGTCAGTATGTGGAAAATATTGTCTAGTATTTCTTTATGCAAAAATGTATGGTGTATTGATGAACGATTTTGTAAATGAATTCTCTACTGTCAATAGAATAAGTAATGATTTAATTATAAGTAAGATGTTTAATATGATTTTTGAATAAATGTGTTTAGCAACATGACTTGGTTGTTTAATTTATGAAGTTTTAAAGGCTGGTAGAAAATGGTTTTATTCAACAAACAAGCATACAAGGTACGGGTTAGGTTAGGTTAGGCTTTCTGTAACAAGCATACAGGGTACGGGTTAGGTTAGCTTGTTATGAAAAGCATAACTCAAGGTAGAGGTTAGGATAGGTTAGATTAGGTTTCCTTTGAAAAGCATGCGAGGTTAGGTTGCCTATGACAATCATTCAAGAAACTGGTTGGGTTAGGTTAGTGGAGCGCATAAAACAAGCTCACCCGGAGCTTGTTTTATGCGCTAGTATCCTGAAGCGCCAGAACCCACAAATCCCTACTACTAGCGCCAGAACCCACAAACCCTCTGATTGGCTGAACACCTGACAGATTCATCTAAAACAGTAAGTATGAGTAAGTTCGGCTAGGCAGCATTGGAATATTGCAAACCTAATGATATCCAAGGCCCCATAACCTCGGCCACAGTAGGCTATTAGCAATACAAAGAAAGCGAGCCGAGCATAGTACAAAAGGGTGCTTAAGTAATGAGGTAATTAACAATGAGGAAGGGTCGGGAACGATATGTTAATGAGAAGCATCGGGGAAGGTGATTAGAATCATGTCATTAAGGCCTTAAGTCGAGTGTGTCATTAGCGTCGAGGTGTCATTAACAGGGGTTCATTAGTTAATCAAGTAGGAATGAGTTCAGCAAAAACGTATCTCGGAAACGGTAAGAGATACGAAGCTGGGACCCAGCGCAATCGCTCCAAATGGGGGTGCTTACCTTTTTTTTTTTTTTTTTTTTTTTTTTTTTTTTTTTTTTTTTTTTTTTTTTTAGGCGGTAACGCTGGTCGGATCGAGTTTGGAGAATACCAAAGGGAAGGGAGGAGAGGGGTCTGGGTTGGGGGGAAGTGCGCCAGAACCCGCGAATCCCTACTACTACACTTTGTGCCAAACTTTTTGTTTTTATAAAGATATATACTATTTTTTTAGTCATAATATGTCTTGCATTCACACCAATTAGCCTAGCACATAGTAAGCACTGTAAGGCTTGTGTTATGGATACTAGGGTAACGGATAGGCATACATATATGATACATAGATATGTAATATTCATACAAATATATATATACACCCATGACTCAGGCACAAATGCTCGTATTCATCATACAAACATCTGCCCCTTCCCGGGAATCGAACCGAGGACCGTCCGTGCGAAGGGCTACATTTGTACCAAATGGTCTTCTTATTTTATTTATTGAATTTCTCTTTTAACTGAGATTGTTCAATAACACATTTGGTAACCTCAAGTTTAGTAGTTATGAAGAAAATAAGGAAATACAACTATTTTTTTTTGCAAAATGGCAGTAAAGACTTTCTTTTTCTAAAGATTTCAATAAAGAAACCATAGTAGATTTATTTCAACTTGGAAAACTTGGAAAGTCTTTTCTCTTTGGCAACTTTCCAAAATCTACCGAACTTCGACCTTTTTACAGTGTTTCCCAGAAATTTCGTAACACCAAACATACACAAATTCACCCCTGATTCCCGCAGAGTTAAGCAGAGATCACAAATTTCCCGTTACCACGATTCTAACACATATCTCTCGCTTCTTCACCTCTCATCTCTCTCTCTCAGCAAGCTCGTCAGTTAAGGGCCTGGCATTTTTCAGGATATCCCCTATTTGGTCCCAGAAAGATCACTGAAAGTTGTTTTGTCGTTACCAACTTGGCCATGCACATTTGCCTGATATATGTGTCTTATTAGTCTTCTTTCGTCCATCTTGTCTAATGCCCAAACCGTAATCACTACATAGTATAAAACAAAGTCGCTTTCTCTGTCCCTATATCCCTATGTATGCTTAAATCTTTAAAACTACGCAACGGATTTTGATGCGGTTTTTTTTAATAGATAGAGTAATTCAAGAGGAAGGTTTATATGTATAATACATGCATAATATAGTAGAGCATTGCATCCGTGCGAAGCCCGGGCGGGTCGCTAGTTTAACTATATAAAACAGTCTGTAGTTGAAGTACGGAAGTTCTTGGTAAGTTCTTGAGTAGAACGGCTGCAAAATTCACCAGAAAGGTTGATTAAAGTCACATCATATCATAGCTCCTGCAATAAACAATAAGGTCCGTTGACTCCGCTCGTAAAACACATGAATGCATCGGAAAGCGCAATCGCGCTGAAAATTCGCGGTTTACGATTCGACACTCAATAGCTTTTATGATTCTTGTTAGCCTTTCGATGGAACTTCGAGATTTATATACAATAGCATTGACTCATTCGATTTCTATTTATAAAACGAAACACAATTCGCAATAAACATTTACACTAGTCTAAAATTAATTTCATCTGAAATTGTTGAGCTTAAAATTGTTTACCGAAGATTTTTCGCCGAAAGCTCATATCGCCGAATGATTGTGTTTTATATTTCAAGATCCTTAATGTTTACAACTATGGTCTAAACTTTTTATTTCTACCGTTGGGCGAGTAGCGCATGTAAGGATTGGAGGCATACCTACTCCTTAGTATGCAACCTCATACTGACATTGGTCCCGCGAAGCTGTTGTTGGCTTATGCCGCGGGGATTTCCTAACCTTATTGAACCTAAGTTCAAAAGAGGCTAAGTCTACATATCCTGTATTTATTATAAGCTAAATCTATCGGGAATATTGAAAACTAAAATTACATTGTTAGGCGAAATGAGCTTTCGGTGAACAGTACTCCGATAAACAATTCCATGCGGGAAAACCCTTTATTTAAGATGAACTATTTTGATCTCCCGTAAAGTATTACAAAGAGCAAACGATAACAAAATTTACATCCTCAAATATAACGTCACACAATGACAATGTCAATTATGTAAATTAACAACTTACTTGTTCAATAAGTCGTATATGACTCATGCGAAATAAGTTTAGGAATCAAAGGTGACTCATTTTTTTATTAAACTGTGGGATATCTTTTGAGATGAGCTTGCCGAGCTCATACATACACGCCTAGTCATGAGTCATATTTGATCATCGAAAAAACAAGTTCTTAATTATATTCTTAAACAAGGAACTCGACAGCGCAGGTTACCGCGTTCGGCATAGGTGAGCAATTCTTTCCGTCCCCTACAGTACGAATATTAATGACCATGAGAAATATAGTCATAGTTTATAACAACAAAAAATACTTACCCTGCTCATCACAAAATCCAACAACTACGTAACAACATCCAAATAGAATAATGCAATGAATCCATTAAAAATCTACATCGCAAACCAGCGCACCTGAGCCCGCCATTCTGAGACCCCGCCATTCTGAGACCCCGCCATTTTCTTTTTCGTCCATTTTGTTTGCCTTGACGTACGGTGCTCCTGACGGATTACGGGATTCCGCTAACTGTAATAAAATATTTCCCTTGTACCGAGTAATTATTATTTTTTATTGCTGCTATTAGAAAATTAGTGTAATTAGGGGAGAGCGCTCGCTTCGGATTAAGGCTTTAATTAGTCTAAGTCTTAGTTTTCCTCATATCTATAAAAGGTGCGTGAGTAATTAATATTCTGTTTGACTAATATTTGCTTGTTAAATGAAAAACTTTAACAATTTTCTTTAAATATGATGCCAGATAAAAATGAAAACCTCTAGGGTTACGTCTAATATGTTTAAACATTTTAGTATGTTACTGGAACTCCTTAGATTGTCTTTGGATTTTTAAAACATAAGTTACTCCCTGTGTTGTAGCCCAAAAAATATGTTGATATAATCATTTTTACTAATACAGACACATTTAGATTTTATGCTTCATTTACTCTTTTCTGAAATTCAATACCTACACACAACCGCAAAAAACGGAAAGCTAAAACCCGTTTGTACATTTTTAATAAGTTTAGCTCTATATGTTCTGTAAGAAACAAGTTCTTTTTCATTCCTATTCCTGACATTTCCGTAATCATCATATAATCACTCCTTTACAGGAGCCGAAACGTCAGAATTAAATATAAATTATGCGCTTAAAACCGTGAAAAGGTTGTTTTATTTAAATATATAATATGTTAATATTATGGCCTGACTTATCTTTAATCCGTGGCCGAGGGTTGAGTGTTTTTTTTTAATGACTTTTGGCAAGAATGTGAAGCGTCATTTAGTAGTTTTGTTTTACTAATTAAAATTTGTGTTATGGTGGATTAGAAGGTAATAATGGTGGATTAGTAAATTATGCGCATAAAACCGTGAAACCGTTGTTTTATATTAATCTGTAATTTGCGCAGAAGTGTAAGAACTAAATATGTAAACATAATATAGTCAATGCATTTTTACTATTCTTTTTTTACATAATTTTACTCTAGCTGAAAATCACTGTTTAAAAATTAGTACTTAAATGATAAAAGATACGTTCTAACAACTAACATAGTTTTAAACTAAATGTCATAACAAAACTTAAGTGACTTTCTCAAACAATTTACTCCACTATTTCCTCTTATAAAGTGCATTCTTGGATCCTTAATCTGGTTCCACATTAAACTTGATACTTTGTTTCAAATTGCATTTCAGTAGCGACTTGTAAAAACTTATACATAATGCATGTTTCGCCTGCAGCTGACTTTATTTAGCTGCTACTACGAGTTCTAGTGACCGATAAATGAAAATGAAAATGAAAATAACTTTATTCAAATGCACTTAAAAATAAGTAGTTTTTGAATCGTCCAACATTTTTACCTACCACCCATTCAGGACGTCTTTTAACTGACAAGAAGAATGGGCGCAAGAAACTTGTCAGCTTTAACAGAAGTAACGACATTTACAATATAATACGTCGTCACCATACACAATCCACAAAAAAAAACAAAATTATTTTGTTATGACAATACTAATAGTGTTATGATATCGACGTAGGAAAGCATATTTGCTGTAAGTAGACAAAATACCTAAAGTGACTTTTTACTATTATTAGAATCAGAAAAAAAAGCCGCATCGAATGGCCCAGGTCCTGTGTCTCTACGATGAAAAAAAAATTACATACGCCGTTGAAAACGCCCGTACTTATATATTTTTAGCAAGATTAAAATGCTGTATGTAGACCAAAATCTAGTCATTTTAGACATTTTGTACTTACAGCAAAAGAAAGACTGTATTTTTTGCCTTACAAATACTTACTTCTTCCCATTTAGAAACTTAACGCTACTTACAGCATTTTTGCGGCGTGTGATTTTTAGATTCGTTTACTTACAGCATTTTTAGGGAACCTACAGTTTTAGTTTTTGTCATTTACAGCAAATCATCACGTATTTGCTTTAAAAGCTCACACCACATAATGCATTTTGTGTAATCATTTTTTATTTCATTTTACCGTTACACCATTGAAAAAATTATAGTACTTTGAAGTTGTGTTTGTGTTACCGCATCGCTACCGGCTCCGCCCGCACCCTTCATTCCTTGTACAACATTCTGTAATTGTCTCATATAAGCGTGGCATTTGATTTGAAACGTCGTGTGTGCTGGGTGTCCGTAATAAGTGGTGTGATTTAGATTGAACCTGAGTATTTTATCACGAAAACGTAAGTAAATTTTCCGAATGATTATTATCAAGTGTCGATAAGTATTTACGTATTGTATCTTAATCGAAACCATCTAATACAAGCAAAGATATTTGTATTCTGCCATAATTAGGTTTAAGCATTTTTTCTAGGTAATTTCAAAGTATAAAAACTTGTCCTTCTATAGATTTTTTATGAATATCGTCACACCTGTAATCCCTGACGGAGTAGGCATTTCACCGACGTATTTAGTCTCCAATGTGACTGGTGGCGAACAAACCAATATACTACGAGCACAAATCCGGTTACGAGCTGCAATTGAGGAAGTTTCACAACAGTAAAACCACAATTATTACACTTTACCATAGCCGGGAATCGAACCCGGAATCTCATGACCTATAATCAGCAATCACTAGGCAAACGAGGGTAACAAGATATTTTTTATTTTTTATAAACTGCCTTGCTTATTTTAGATGGCGAAACGCAGGGAATGGATGGACGAATTGAGACCTCTTCAAGAAGACATTGTTGAAGAGCATTCAAGAAAGAAACCTAAAATACAAATATTAAGCAACGAACTGTACCTACAAGGCAATTTAATACATAGGCGCGATAATAAGTCTGCAGTGTGTGAGCATGCTTTTGAGGGGCCAAACCACTACATTCGTTTCGATAAACCATAAATTCTCGCTAAAGAACAAAGATTTGTTCCTAGGATGTTACGCGAGGCTATTGAAATCAGGAAACATCCTAATTTCAATAGAGACGAAGGTTGGAGCGTTCCACCTGCTTGGGACCCAATAATTAATAAATTAATATATACAAAAACACACATTGCAAGACCTGATGATGTAGTTAGCTCTTTTTGCAAATAATAACAGTAAGATGGAGGTCGGTCCCCCTGCCTGAGTTTCATTCGCCAGTTCTTCTCGGAAGGGCCTCCCAATTTCCGAACTGGTAGTAGACTCAGTAGTATACAATCTAATCGTAGTGAGAATTTAATAACCAAATAAAATGTAAAAATAAAACAATTTGACTTATATAAAATAATTTTAATAAAAAGGAACGTGCCCGATTAATATATTGTGAAGGTAGTAGAAAATACATGACAACCATCATCTTAGTCATCCTGTGATCACGGCTCCAGTAAAGGAGTCGAAACGTCAGGATTAAATATAAAATAAAACATGCGCAAAAATCCGTAAAAAAGTGTTTTATTCTAATGAAACAATTAAAGTTCAATTGAGCAGCCTCAATAGTGCAATGCCGAAATCAAATTTATATTCGACTAAGCTACCAATATCCCAATAAATATATAATGTCTTAAAAAAATTTGTGGAAAAAAAATTGATTCCAAATATGTACGCCAAAGAATACTTAGGTTTTAAGTACAGCTGTAAAACAAATGAAACCGATGAAGATGACTGAAAAAAAATGTGAATGATTCGCGATAGCATAATTTTAATATCATTGGTTTATTTACTTTTCCTTCAATATGTTTTTGATTGAACACAATGTCTTCATGTAAAGTTTCAATTATAATTGTATTTTGTTACATCTTTCGTTCTAAAATAAGGCGAATTGCCACTAAGTTTCCGTTTTTTACTTTTAAATAAATATTTTTTGATTGGACACAATGTTTTTATTTGCATCTTGCGTTCCTAACTAGTTTTAGGGCCTTAGTTTTTATTTTGAATATTTTATTTTTTTAATGTTTTATCTTCTTCTATCTTATATATAAGAGAAAAAGACTTTTTTAATTCATTGTATTATTGAAACGAAGTTCTGGCAGTATAATTAGAGTTTCAAATTTTGCTTTCAACAATTTAAAAGCCCATAATTTTTTTTACCATTTACGACATTTTATTTCAACCAAACATTACATTACCAACTGACCCACTGCATTTCTAGATCTAATCATAATTATAAATTTATTGTTACATCTTAATTGCAGTACCCAAATAAATAAATTTACTGCATACAGCATATTTACCGCCTGTAAATTGATAATATTTCCATCTACGCGTACATTTTTCTTCCTTAGTTACAGCGTTTTAAAGGTATGTAATTTAAAAAACTGTTTGCTGTAACTAGCCAAACACGTACTTATAGTAACTTTGGATAAAAAAATTACATTGCAAATGGTGACTGGCAGTTAAATAAACCTATGTTCCAAAAATGGTAGCAATATCATGGATAGGTCAGACACTATTAATTTTTTTCGGAAATTAATAAAGTTTTTTGGCTCTGGTGAACAATTGCAATATGTCTACTTACAGCAAATATGCTTTCCTACGTCGATATCATTATTTCGTTGATTACAACAAAGTCAACAAGTATCTGTACTTACTTAAAGTAAGTATCCCTGAACATTGCAATAACATACAGGAAATAAACGACAAAAAGAAAGCAACAAGATTTATGTTTAGTATTAGTCAATAATACTGAAGGTTAAAGCAGACCCATTTCCCAAGGCAGCACCCGTTCACGAGCATGACGCATGATACAGCCATCGCTTCGCTCAACCATATCTTAGGGAACGTAACGATCCGCACCACATGCCACCACCCAAGAAATGTATTAAGAGAGCATGTCATACTCTAACTACCAGTAATAAATTAGTTTTAAAAAATTAACAAATGCTTATGTTGTATGATACAACTTGTAATAAATAATGTCATGTTGAAATGACACATATTACTTCCATGCATCGCGATCTATTAAATAGTCGTTGACCTTGTAATAACCTTTGGACATGAGCTTATTTTTTACATATATTTTAAATTTATGATAAGGCAAATCTACTATACTTTGTGGAACTTTATTAAACAGTGCTATACCTTTCCCCAAGAAAGAGCCTCCTGTCTTTTGAAGTCTAAATCTTGGAACGGCAAGTCTCTTCTTATTTCTGGTGTTAAAGCAATGTACGTCGCTATTTTTGACAAAAGTATTGTAGTGTTTTCGTACATAAATTATATTCTCATAAATGTACTGTCCCGCCACAGTAAGAATATTAATTTCCTTAAAAAAGTCTCTGAGAGAATACCGAGGCCGAAGGCCGTATATTGCGCGGACAGCTCTTTTCTTTGATACAAAAATGCTTTCAATATTAGCAGCTGAGCCCCACAACAACAACCCATAAGACATTACACTATGAAAATAACTAAAATAAATTAACCTTGCCGTTTCAATATTAGTTAAAAGCCTTATTTTTTTTACAGCAAATGCCGCAGAACTGAGTCTACTTGACAAGGCCTCAATGTGAGGGTCCCATTGTAGTCGTGAATCTAATGTAATACCCAGAAATTTTGTCTTTTCAACAAATTCGACTACTTCATCATTCAACTTTATATGTAGGTCAACCCTCCTTACATTCGGTAACGTAAATTGTATGCACTTTGTTTTCTTTGAATTTAGTGACAAATTGTTACTGGTGAACCATTCTAAAACTTTTGATAGCGTACTATTTACATTGTCAGAGCAATCATCGTGTCGAGAGACTTTAAAAACTAAGGAAGTGTCATCTGCAAATAGCACTGTCTCACATAGATTTTTAACATAGTAAGGAAGGTCATCAATATAGATCAAAAAAAGTAAGGGCCCTAATATTGATCCTTGGGGCACGCCCATAGTTATGGGGGCTCTAGCAGACTCACTCTTATTAATAACAACTTTATGAATTCTATTTGACAAATACGACTGTAATAGGCTTTTTGACATATCAGAGACACCATAATGTTCCAACTTTTTTAATAGCGTGCGGTAATCAACGCAATCGAACGCCTTAGGAAGGTCGCAAAAGAGGCCAATTACATCTTGCTTGCCCTCCCAAGCATCAAGTATGTGTTTAATAAGTGCAACTCCAGCATCAGTAGTACTTTTACCCTTAGAAAAACCGAATTGATTTTTATGAAAAATTTTAGTATCGGAAAAGTGAGCCAATAACTGCATATAGATAATTTTTTCAAAAATTTTAATGAACACTAGTAATATAGATATAGGTCGAAAGTTAGCGGGATCATTTTTTTCTCCAGATTTGAAAAGGGGAACTAATTTACTATGTTTCATTAAGTGTGGGAATACTCCCTCGTCAACACTATTATAAAAAATATAAGCTAAGTGAGGCGCAATTATGTCAATTATTGATTTAATATTATTAGTTGACATACCCCATAAATCTTCTGTTTTTTTAATACGAATAGTTTTAAATGCTTTAATACTCGTAATATCTTCACTATTAATGTGTGTAAAATTAAAATTTACATTGCACCTATCAACACTCGATTTTAGGAGGGCAGCAGCAATATTAGGACACGAACGTAGGGAACTTGTAGTTTCTAATGGTAATCTAGAAAAAATATCCTCAAAAGCACCAGCAACAACTTTGTCAGAATTTACAATATTTTTGTTAATTTCTAGTGAAAAAGATTGTATTTGAGATTTGCTTTTGCCTGCTTCTTTATTAATTATATTCCATGTATTCTTTATTTTGTTTTCTGATAACTTAATTTTGTTAGCTATGTACATAGATTTAGCAAGAGAACAAACTTTTTTAAATGTTTTAGAATATTTCTTAACATATTCAATAAAGCTAGTATCACTGGAGGTAGATTTTAAAGCATAAAGTTCATATAATTTCCTTCTGATTTTATAAATTCCAGGTGTAGCCCGATCACTAAATTTCTTTTTTACATTATCTTTTTTTAATACCCTTTGTCTAAATATATTGCTAAATTCATTATTAATTATATTAAACAAATTATTATAAAGACTATTAGTTTCAAAGTTGGAGACCGGTAGAGTTGCAAGTTTGTTACTTACATTGTATCCGAATTTATCTATACAATGTTTAGATAATGGTCTACAAGTTATTTCGCGTTTCGAAGGAACGTGATGGTACTCAATAGAGGCAAATTGGCCGCTGTGGTCGGATTTAATGCAGTTAATTATTGATTTTTTAAGTATTTTATTATTACAAAAAATATTGTCTAAACAAGTGGCGCATGTGGGAGTAATTCGGGTCGGTTCATTAAATACATTAAATAAATTAAAAGATTTTAATAAATTTAGGAACCCACCCGAGAGACGTGTTGAATCAAGAATATTTATATTGAAATCCCCACATACAATCACTTTTTTATTTTTGTTGCAAGTTATTCTTAATACTTCCTCCATAGCGGCCTCAAACTGTGGGTATGAACTCTTGGAAGGTCTATATACACATACAATAACTATTTTATCTAGTTCCACACATGATATCTCAATAATACGTTCTATTGATTTGGATACTATATCTTTGCGTTCCTTACATTATATTGACTCATGTAAAATTATCATAGAGCCACCTCTTTTGGTTGATTTTCTAGTAAACGAGCTTACAATTTTGAAATTATCTATGTTGGTCATCAATTCGTAATTCTTTAGCCAATGCTCAGTTACACATAACACATCAATATTTTCATAATTTAAATAGAGACTTAATTCTAAATCCTTGCCAGAGTAGCCTGGTATATTTTGATGAACAATATTCAAATAGGAAGACTTTTCTTTTGTCACTATAGGGCCAGAGGACTCCTCTATTGTCTCATAAATTAATTTAAAATATTATGTTTAGATTTTAATAAACAATTATTTGGAACTAATTCCAAAGTCGAATAATTAATGTCAATATTATACTGCTCAATAGAAGCAGCAGTTTAAGTAGCCAAGTTATTGGCTAATTGTTTAAAAAAATAAGACAGCGATATAGCTATTTGTCTTTTATAATAAGCAGGCAGATAGTATTTATCCTTTGTCATATAAAATTTCTTTATAAATTTATTAATATCAATTATATGAAATTGGCTATTATAATGTGCCATAGTAGTTAATGATACATTTAAATGATATCTATAATTATTTTCCGCCTGTGGCAGACTACTGCTATAGGGGAATGTAAACATAACAATATATATATATATATATATATATAAAAATGTTAGCATTCGTTATCATTCTATTATGATTTGCTAATATTAATTTATTGTTGAAGTAAAAGTCCATGTATTGACCACTATTGACCCCACAATTAATGCTGATTTGTCTACGACTAACTTAAACACTTAAAAGCGATTCTTGTTGACTTTGTTGTAATCAACGATGTAATGAAACCATAACACTACTATTTTTGTGATAACAGGTTTTTTTGTGGATTATGTACAGTGACAACGTTATAATATTGCAAATATCGTTACTTCTGTTAAAGCTGACGAGTTTCTTGTGCCCATTCTTCTTATCAGTTTGTGACGGGGTGCAGCCGGAGAAATAAAAGCACTCAAGGTCACTTGTTTTTATATTTAAGGAATTAAGGCACAACTGAAACAATTATATAAAAAAAGGTAAATTACACTGAATACAAAAACAATTTCACATTTATCACTAAAAACATTTATAGAAGGTAGGGCTACTTACAAAAGTGCCTTAAAGAAACTTATAGACTTATAAACAGGAACTGGTGGTACAGAATACATATACAGGAAAACTTGTGAATTATGCTTATGAGCTTTTTCTACTTATGAGCTTATTATAACTGCTCAGCACTATAAATATATATAAATGATTGTTATCGGTGAGTCAACCGCTCTACGCGCTGACTCTGGTAAGAATGAACTTCGAACTTTAAACAAAACAAATAAAAAGAGACAGACAGTAAATTTAAAATAGGAAACCAAGAGAAAAATATGAGAAATGGCCAGAGAAGAGCGCAATGAAAGCAACGAGTCGCCAATATAGCTATGGCGCCTCGTTACAAGTTAAATAAAAGACGTCCTGAATGGGTGGTAGGTAAAAATGTTGGACGATTCAAAACAACTTATTTTAAGAGCATTTGAATAAAGTTATTTTTCATGTTCATTTTTATTTGTCTGCACCATAAAGAATGTATTAAAGTGGCCCTAATATGGGGCATTTACGAATTTAATAATTTGTATACGATTTTGTCAACAAACAAGACAGTACAATAATCATATCTGTCGCATTTTCGGTTATTTGTAAGCGGAAAAGATCTAATGGTTTCGGCGAAAGACATAAATTTAGATGACACATTTTAAAGTCTCAATCGTGTCTGAAAAGTTAATAATAATAATATTATTTCCTACATTTACACCAATTAGCTTAGCCCAAAGTAAGCACTGTAAGGCTTGTGTTATGGATACTAGGGTAACGGATAGACATACATATATGATACATAAGTATTTGATATTTATAGATATATATATAAACAGCCATGACTTAGATACAAATGTTAGTGTAACTCACAAAAACATGTCCTTTTCTTGATTCTAACCCAGTACCGTCAGTGCGAAAGGCAGGATCGCTACCGTTGCACCAAACGGTCGTACTGTGTTAATATACTAAAAATACCCAAATGATCACCGAATCGCCGGCAAATTAGCGACCATCAACGCCATCAAAGATGTATTTTCCGATGCCCTTATATCTGTATTTTAATTAAGGAAGGTTAACCGATTCGTTGCTACATACAATTACAAAAATGGGGGATACGAGCTTGATTTACGTGAAAAATGAAGATAATTTTTTTCTGGGTTGGTTTCCCTAAAACTTGATTTGAATGAGTTATCATCGATTTAAAAATGACACGGTTTCAGTGGCTAACGCCACACGCAAAAAAAAGTGATGACACGACAGGCGTGCCATCAGCAACGAATCGGTTAACTATATATTTACTCGGAAACACTTTAAAACGAGTAAAAAACCTTAGTAGTTGCAACGAGTTAAAACCAGTTAGGTATAACTGAAAGAAGCACTCACATGTTGCTTGCAGCAGTTCCAGCTGAAACATGGAGTTATCTAGCAGTTTCCGATCCCGTATAGCCTTGGGCCGGACCTTATCGGTACATTAAGTCAGTGACGTTTCGTTTAAGGAAAATAATATTTATGACTTGAAAATGTATTTCTTCAACGAACCAACATTTTAACACAGCACTATAGAGAACACAGACCTAAAACTAACTTGATCTATTTATGCAATTACTCAACCGATTTTGATGTTTTATTTTGCTGGATTTGTTTCAACTTAGGACATAAGATAGGTTTCATTATAATTTATAAGAAAACTAGCTTTCCGCCCGCGGCTTCGCCCGCGTGGAATTCGGTTATATTGCGGTATAAAGCACAACTATAAGAAAACTTCTCATTCCCACGGAAAAATCTAAGAAGCGCGATGTAACGCTGGATACAATTAGTTGTTAAACCAAAACTGAATGGTACACTATATTATATGTTTTCCCTTGTGGAGCAAAAACATGCAGATTTTGGGCACTGGATACCCGGGAACACGCTACATAGAGCTGACCATGCGAAAAACGATGTTTTTCCAAGCTATCATTCCACTTCTTATGTATTTTAAAAAACACATCGTTACCATGTTTTAAAAAACACCCAGCGCCATCTATCGCATACCTCAAGAACTAAATAACGTAACTAATTAATACTTATACCAATTAGTAATTCGTTGACTTTAGTGATTTCAGGATAAGTAGATGTAAAAAAAACAATTTAGACGATAAAACAAATTGTACGTCATCCCTCGAGAATTCCTCATTTTCGAGGATTCATTTTCGTATCATTTAGCTTCAAAATTTACATGTTCATATTCGTTTGCAACATATAAGTTGATGTAAAAAAAACAGTTTAGACGATAAAACAAATTGTACGACATCCCTCGGGAATACCTCATTTTCGGGGATTCATTATCGTATCATTTAGCTTCTAAATTTACATGTTTATATTCGTTTGCGATATTTTACGTTGTTTTTAAACGACACACAGCGCCATCTACAATCCATCCATCAAGCAAACAATATTTTTATTTTTCCTCGGGAATATCAAATTTTTCCAGGATAAAAAGTACCCTATTATTTAATCTGGACTTTTATCTTTACGTCTGCAAAATTTCAAAGCAATCGGTTCAGTAGTTACGGCGTGAAAGCGGAACAAACAAACAAACAAACAAACTCACTTTCCGATTTATAATATTAGTAAGGACTTCTAAATTTACATGTTTATATTCGTTTGCGATATTTTACGTTGTTTTAAACGACACACAGCGCCATCTACAATCCATCCATCAAGCAAACAATATTTTTATTTTTCCTCGGGAATATCAAATTTTTCCAGGATAAAAAGTACCCTATTATTTAATCTGGACTTTTATCTTTACGTCTGCAAAATTTCAAAGCAATCGGTTCAGTAGTTACGGCGTGAAAGCGGAACAAACAAACAAACAAACAAACTCACTTTCCGATTTATAATATTAGTAAGGATGGCAGCAAGTATTATATAAATATAAATTTTATTATAAGTTAATATTCTTCAATTTGTGAAAACAATTTTTAGTTATTACCAACAACACATACAAATATATTTTTAGTTCGTTTGAATATTCTGACTTTCTTTCGTAAGTCTTAATTCTAGAAACATTAATGAAACACAAATATGTAGCTTTCTTCCGTAGGAGTACTTCGTCGAAATAGAGAAAAGGGAATTTGGTACAATACCATTCAGTGCGAGCCTCCGCGTATTCCCTGGTTTAGTTACAGCAAACTTAAAAGATCTTTTATTGTAGTAGCCCACCGACTGCGTTCAGGTGATTTCCCATATAAAAAGTTTGCTTTTCTAATGAAAAAAGCAGAATCTCGTAATTGTGATGTATGTGGCACTATAGATGACATTCAGCACATTATGTTAGAATGCAAAAAATTGAAAAGTGAAAGAAGACCACTGATGTCGGCATATTACAGAGCATCCTAGCTAAACTTTGCTCGCTATGATGCTCTATATATTAGCCTCTATGTAAAGGTTAAGTTAGTTAAATAATATAGCTTGGTAAGTAGTTTATAAGGTTCGATGGAACTGGCATGTTTTAAAAAAAAAAGTTCCTTAAAATAAAGAGAAAAAAAAGCTTTTTTTCCGCAAAAACCATAGAAAAATGCCCGCCCGTCCACAAGTGAATGCAGATACAGCATACCTTGCACCTTCACCAACTACTCAACACGTGTTTCGCCCCCACAGGGAGCATCATCAGAAGCTGTTAGATCGTGCAATATCAAGCACTAAACTTAAAAACTTAGTTCGGTGCATTTTGCTTCTTTTTCCGGAAAAAGCTACATATATAGATGTATGCATCGTCTGGCTATTAATTCAACTCGAACAAAGAGAGATGCCTATCACTCAATGCTACAGAGAATAGTGAAAACATATGAGGACAAGTTCAGAGATGCCGATATCTTTTTCTTGAGCCGAAACGCATTCAGTAACGTGGTATTGAAGTCCCTTCGTCAAATTTATAATAAGATGTAGGACTGATTGACGTCGGCAGTGCGAAGGAGGTTGCATTCGTATCACACACACCCACACATACACCACACAAATCACTCATACAAGCACCGTAATTTTTGCCTATTAAATTTACCCTCCGTTTAATGTACCTAATTAATTTTATATTAGAATATCCAGTGATCGACTTAATATAAGAATTGTAATATGTCAAACTTCGTAACTGGCTATTCACGTTTGTAATTGGAAGTTTGTATTTATGGTTGAGAAAAGCTGTGAAGTTTGTAATAAATTATTTTAAAAAAATGTTCTGTTAATGGATATACGTTTCCGTCTGATTCTATCAAATTCTGAAACGTTTTTACAATATTACGAAAGAAAGAAAAACAAATTATTCTTATCATCTTTATCGATCCTCATCTCCGAAGGACATAAAAGTTCGATATAACAAATAACTTTTCTATCTAATATTCATATAAAAAACCAACATTGCCGTCTCGGGACGCCCGAAAGAAGCGGAGCTTTACTGTATAAAGAGAAGGAACAAAGCGTTAAAAAACTACGATTTACACGGTTTATTTATAAGAATATACAGAAAGGATAAACGAAACAGCTGATCGCAACGGATATTCAAAAGTGACTGGCGTAGTAGAGTAGAAAAAGAGATAGAAAGCCACGCCAGCCACGCACAGAGACACGAGTGAAAGCCAGACAGAAAGCCACGCACACTGAGGTGAGGAGGCAGCTGGCGCCTATATATAAAATGTAACGGCAATAAATCTAACGGTCTCGTGTAACGTTAAAATCTGACGCTTAGCACGGATAGAGTGGCAGCGCGGCGAGAGCCTATATGCGAGCGGCCCGAGCGCCCGTATAGAAGCTTCGCTTCAACATTATTTATATTTGTTACAAGTTTCAAGATAAGGTCCAATCTTTTCAAAAGACGCTGCTTACGTTATAGTCTTGCCCTTATATATAATTATATATAATAGAATTATATTATATTGTCATATACCTATCTATTTTTATGTCGTAGGTAACAACTACAAATTAATTGTCCTTTTGTAACTATTTAAGTCAACCAGTGTGTTTTATAAAAGTTATGTGTACATTTGTAATTGTATGCAGACATGCAGTCTTTTATGGTTTTAAGATTGTAATAGTGCCTTTTTAATATAACAATTATATTGGCGGGAGCGGGGGCGTCAATTTAGTGGTTTTGGTTTGTTTGTGAAATTTTGTGTTATAGTGGATATTAGTGTGTAATAAGTGTGAATTGTTAACCACTTAGTGTTATTGAACATGCCCTTGTTGTTGAAAACTGAGACATAACAATGAAAGGTGTCAGTAGTGGGTATTCACCGATTCTAGACCACCGGAGGCCACCCCCTGGTCTGCCTCGGTCCAGAATTTTGTACAATGGGGATGTCGAAACCTAAAAAAAAAAAAAAAAAAAAAAAAAAAAAGGTAAGCACCCCCATTTGGAGCGATTGCGCTGGGTCCCAGCTTCGTATCTCTTACCGTTTCCGAGATACGTTTAACTAATGAACCCCTGTTAATGACACCTCGACGCTAATGACACACTCGACTTAAGGCCTTAATGACATGATTCTAATCACCTTCCCCGATGCTTCTCATTAACATATCGTTCATGGCTAATTGTTTTTTAGCAATGCTATGTACTCTGTACCTATCTAACATTACCTAAATAATAACAATAATTTATCATGGATTATTTCCAAATTTGGAATCTGCTCTTCATCGGTCATTCTCGTGGTACATTCACTATTATTTCTTGCTCCTAAACTTATCAACTACGTATGAAAAATATGTTTAAAATTATGTTTTATTATTACAAGTAAAAACACCATATTTCTTTGTCTTAAACGTATACTCATTCAATATTGAAATGCTTTATCAACTACCTGTTACCGCAGTCCATGGTCGAGGACAATGAATTTGTACCATTTTTCACCCCATGCAGTCAACATCAAAGCAGTACAGATAATGAATTCGAGATCGATGGGTTGAGAATGATGGTTAATTGCACCTTATGCGTGGAGGAAAGAAATAGTGGACGTTTGGTTGCTGGTTACTCACGCCCATCATCACCGATTCCGATGGAAGCCGCACCAGTCAACCCCCTCTTGCGGGACTGGACCGCAGAGGAAGATGAAGAAATCAACGAAATTCTCGCCAATACCGATACCGACATGTGGAATAGGGAATATCGTATTCTCCAACAACCACTTCTCCAACTTTGTTTTAATAAATACGATGTTTGTAACATATATTAAGGAATTGTAAATTAATTAAAGCATTTTTTCTCTTTTACTCATCTTATCTACAGGCTACATATTTGGTCATCACTTTGAAAATACGGGACCTTGTCTACACAATTGCAACAATAAAATCTTGGCGATGCATACTATTATTTCATGCACCTAAACTTATCAACTACGTATGACATTTCTCTTTGCTGTATTTCAACCAAGTTAAACCACATGAAACTTTTTAACTTATGTTTTATTATTACAAGTAGATACTCATTACCATGCGAACACCATATTTCTTTGTCTTAAACGTTTACTCATTCAATATCGAAACGCTTTATCAACAATTTGAAAGTAATTTTTACTAACAACGTTGACTTGTTATTGTTGCACCATTTAAACAAGTTTGATTGTTTGAATCGTCAAATAAAGATTTCTTAGTAATTAAAACAAATTACTCTTGATCAACGAGTACGTACCATAAAAATGTATATGACTTATTTCAAAAAATAAATATTTTTGAATAAAAATTTGAGTTTTTATTTGGTTTTCCTTAAGATATGAATAAAACATGTTTTGTTTATTGAAAAACATTTATTGACAAAACTTAAAATTAAATTACATTGTATAAAACTTAAAATCAAATTACATTGTATATATCTTAAAATTAAATTACATTGTATCTTTAAACATTTTTTGTAATATTATATCATTGCAAGTGGTATTACTGTTAAATATTTCAATAAAATTTTTCAAACCATTAAACTTGAAATATAAATACATTACACAGTATTCACCGCAAAGTGAAGACATAACATTTTGAATGACTTTATTGTTGTAAGACCACCTTATTGCATTTCTCCTCAAAAAGTTTAAGTGGAACCCATTAGGTTTACGTCCAAAAGTATCAAAATATTCTCCAACACCATAATTATCTATGTAAATTGCGATCCAATGTGATCCGGGTTGAGTATCAGAATCTAAATTACTGATTAAAAAAACAGGTGCAGACATATAAATCGGTAATCGATTAGCAGCAAATACATTTGCTATTAATGAATCATCAATTTTTTTTAAACAATTACTTATTTCTATTGTATTCATTATGCATGTCTGTATTATGATAAAGTACAAAAAATATAACTAAATTATAAACAACATCGAATTATATATTTCTTACATTTCTAACTACCGAAGTCCACATTAACATTTCGGTTTTTATCAATTTCAATTAAATTATCAAACTCTGCGTATACAATACAATTGACAGTTTGGTTTAAAGCATTTTCAAATCTTACTTCTATTCTTACACTACCATGTTTCACTAAATTCCAATGTGAAGAGGAATTTGCTGATAAGTCAGGAGTTAAATCAAAAGCCATCAAACAATAACCCTTTGAATAACTTTCTTTATTTATCCCATTACCATCGTTCATAAAATGAATCCCTGTTCCCGAGAACAGAGTATGATACATAACAGTATGAACATTATTACTAAATGATGGTTGTAACGCTTTTGAAGGAATCTGCATGCCGTCAATATATAAACTGAATAAGTTAATACCAAAATTATCAAAGTCAAAGGGATTTTTTGTTAAACTACCATTGAAAGCTGTGTTATCAACAAATCCTATTATACACCTTTTAGGTATTTGTCCAAGGAAAACGTTATCAAGTGTTTTACCCTGAATACCAGATGGTATTGTTATTACTTTCACTTCTGCTCTAGTTATAGGATATTTGGCTGTTGTAGTTGCTAGAACTTTTTGGTGAGCTAGAAGCACACTTGGGTTGATTTTAACTTTGCGGATCATAAGAGTAGCATCTGTGATTATAATTTTTACTTTTGTATCCGTTGTTGAAGCCATAAGATTAAATGTTTCTCTTGAACGAACCAGTTTAACACACATTTCAACTCCATTGATTAAAAACTTATCTTGGTTAAAAATATCCCCATGTAAATGTCCAATCATTTCTACTTCTTTACTATTTTTAACATATTTTTGTCTTTCAAAAAACCCTTTATTTGTTTCGTCTGCAACATTCATTTTTCCAGCAGTATCTTCATACCATAAACTACATGTAAGATGTGATTGTTTTGCAGGTGGAGCATAATTTAATAATGTTTCAATATATGCACGATAACCGTAAGTATTATTAGGTGGAGATACAAGTTTCTGATTTAAATAAACATCTAGTTGACTAAAAAGAGAATGTAACCAATTATTTATTGGTGCTACACTTGCTGTATCAGAAAGAACAGTTAAGTCTTGATTCATTATTTTTACTTTGATATGAAGCAATGTATGAGATAAGTCAATGTAATCATCACCAGAACCAGGAACTTGAAATTCTAATGGTCCATCATCACTAAGAGATGATATGGGTTTGTAATGTATCCATTGTCCACTTTCTATACTTGTTTGAGTTGATGGTAATGCAAATAAATCCAACTCTGACTTAGCACATTCACTAGAATGATTATGTAAGAACGACATTTTTAATTTAAGAAAAAATATCGCTGTATTTGTTTTTAATGATCTTAGCTTTACTTGCTCTCTCCTTTGATTTAAGTGATTGAATGGAAATACTAGCTCTTTGTTTTTTACTTTTATACCCAGAACCTCTCATCACTCTATCGATTTTGTCATCAGCTTTTCTTTTTAAATTTGATGTAACTTGTTTGAAACGATTTGATAATGATTCATCTATAGGCTGCACATTTACCACATCAGATAATATGCCTACTCCGGCATTTAATGCTTCTTTACCAACTGCCTTAGCTCCACTAGACAAAAGTGGTAAAACTGATCGAAACAGTCCTCCTAAGAAACTTCCGATACCATGTCCACGTTGATGTGATATGCCCTTGTAAATAACACCAACTCCAGTTCCAGCTTGATTGGTATAGTAATGATGATATGGGCAAATATTATTTTTATTATTTAAATACATGATTTTATAAGTTGCGTTTAAAATGTAGTTTAACGCAACTCGTTCCAAATTGAAATGGTATGTTTTCTCCAGTATTTGTTCTTATATCTATTTCAATAACATCAAACTCTCTACGCAAAACTGGAACATAATGCGGTGGAGAGAAAATATGCATTTTGTTAGAACCATAAACATATTTGACAGGATCTAGGGATACAATCCTTAAAAGCGGACACATAACATCTCCCACCATTTGTGGTTGCACAATATCACAGTAAAGATAAAGTTGTGATGGTAATCCTAAGTATAGATTAGCTGGAAATTTTCCAGTAGTTTTTACAACAACGTTAGTATTTGGATCAAACCCTAGTTGAAGACTTAATTTTGAAGAAAACTGAAGTGAAATTAGATTATTGATATCACCTGACAAAGTGACATACTTTGAAATTTTATCATAACGTAATTTAAAAGATTCTCTTGAATTCAACGTAGTTAAAACTTCGTTTATATCTTCATAGCTTGATGCTGGTATATGACTTTTATAAGTGACTGTGTATGTATCAACTTCATTGGGAACATTCATCATCTTGGTTATGTACATGATGTTATCGTTTTCTTGCACAGTAAACATAGTACATGGATACTGAAACTCTACAACACCAACTGACCATTCTCCTTCTAATTTTATAGATTTCGGTAATTTGGTTGAAAAGTTTGTAGTCTTATTTTCAGGGAAATATGAAATGGAGCTATTACTAGGTAATGTTAAATAAAAACTTTCTTGACTCATTTTAGTAATTCAACACTTGAATACGGAATCCAACTATTAAATTTATTTGGATAACCTTTCCACTTGACAAATACTTCCTTTCTGATACCAGAACTGCGTGTACTTATGATTTTATCTATTTTATAAATCATATTAGGTTTGAAATAGACTTTTTGCAATTCTTTTTCATAAAATGTACCTTTTATATCTTCATTTTCGAGATCTTTTAATGTATAGACAACCCAAGGTGATCTCAGAATGATAGATGATATTATAAATATTTCATCACTCCAATTGGTTTCATACCCTTTTTGAAAAATATGTTTATGCTTTGTAATTCTAACATGATCTCCTATTTTAAATAAAGGTCTTTTAATTTTATTCAAAAATGAATTTCTATCATAAAGATTTCTCCAAACACTCATGATGTTAGTAGAATTAACTTCAGAAGGACACATTTTGATGCTTGAATGTTTGGTGTGGTTATATGAGTAAATAAGATCTTCTTAAATATCTATATATTTATAAGTATTTTTATGAGTAAAATAACGCCACATCCTTTGTTTTAGAGTCCTTTGAAACCGTTCAACAATACTAGCTTTAATGTCAGGATTATTTGTTGTATAATAATTGATTGATTTGCTTTCAAAAAATGATCTTACATCTTTTGACACAAACTCTGTACCTTTATCTGATTGTATATGTTTTGGTGTTGCCCTAGCTTCATCAAAAATACTTTGAAAGGCAATTTTAATCGTTTTTGAATCTTTCTTTTGTATTGCTCTTACAAAAGCATATTTACTAAATACATCTATAACACATAATATGTACTTATAACCACCATTATGCTGTGCGTAGGTTCTCATATCACTTAAGTCAGCTTGCCATAACTCGTTGAAATTTGATAATATATATTTATTTCGTGAAAAGTTTCTTTGTACAGGACGATGTAGAGTATAAGTTTCTTGACCCTCGAGCCATCGTTTCACCTCACCTTTTTCAAGTTTTCCTTTCATAGCTTCGGTAAGTTTTTTAACACTACTATATCCGGCTGGGTGACGAGTATCATAGTATATTTCGTTAATTTCTAGTAGGGGGTCCATTTCTCCCAATCTATTTTACGTTTAATTTTTTGATGTGTAGATTTTGTTTTAGTTTGCAGTTCTGTTTCACCAACACTTTGTAATTGTAGATCAGTAATATATTTGAATATTTTGGGATTACCTACATATGTTAAAGGCACCTTTGCTTCTTTCAAAAAAGATGCAAATTTTTGCCAACCAATGGGCTCAAATTTTCGCAATGGTCTTGTAACATTGTTTATAAGGTCCACAATATTACTTCCAATGATGTGTTCACCATTGATTACAACTGTACCATCATTTTTCCAATTAATTTTATCATTATTTTGGTTAATGTAGTCTATCAATAACTCGGCTTTTGGTAAATAAGACTTGGGAATATTTTTTAAGAGTTGTTTTTTTGTATATTGGTCTTCAGTTGTTTTTACTATATGTGATACGTTAGGTTCTTTTAAATTCTCTGTATCATCTATTAAAGACTTCTCTTCTGAAAAGTATTTATTTTCGCGGATAAGAGGAATTTGTAGGGGGCGTTGTTCTTCACCAATGAAATGTAAGTATCTTTTTAACACTTGTAAATATAACATAGATTTTTCACGGTCGTCAATATTTGATTCCAAAATATTTTTCATATCTTGATCTAAGCGTGATAGAATGGTTTGACTGGTACTTTCTTTTTGTTTTAATTTTTCGATTACATGTGGTTCAAGCAGCAATAACTTCTTTGCATGTTCCATTTTAAATAAGAACTCTTATTGAAAGATTGAACCAAGAAGGGTACTAAGAACAGACCCTAGGATAATGGGAAGAAATGCACCACCTTTTTGAATAATAATTTTTCTCCGGAGCGTACGTTTGCCTTTGGACACTAATTTACGAAGTATATTCTTGTGTTTTTTTAATTTATTTACCTCTTTATTAGGAATTGTTATTTTTCCTTTTAAGACGTTGTATATACATTCACAAATACAGTTAATCTCTTCTTCATCACACGATTTTAACAATGCTTTTTGATACTTAGGTTTTAATCTAATTAAAGACTTAATTAATTCCTGGTGTGCTCTTACTCTCTCAGCCATAATTTTTCAACTAATAGTCACTTCTCGATGAGTGTTATATTTATACCCTTTCTTAGGAACATACACAAAACAATATTCATCAGAAGGAAAGATTTTAGTTTTAAATCGACAACAGTCATCAGTGTTTTGTTTCAAATCGACAAAAATATATCCGTGTGCTTCTCGTGTGGCATCTTTAAATGCATCTTCAACAAATTTGGAATTTTCAGGAACAAGCTGTCGAGACAGGTAACGAATTTGAGTTCTGTCTCTTGGATTTTTGAAACAAACTATATAACTAGAGTTCAAAGATATATCACGTTGTCCTTTACCTTGATGGAATAAGTTTTGTGTTATATAAAATACGCTAAGGTTTCTGTGATGACTACCTTTCGTAAAAATATCAACTACACGTCCATCTGCTTCTCTCATTAAATCGTCTATTATTACTAATTCTGAATCAATACCATTAAACATAGTTAGATCAGGAATACCATGATGATAATTGACATTATTCAAATTGTAAAGTGGTTGCATTTCATCATAACACCAAGTAATTTTTTTGAAATTTTGATTGCAAATTATATGAACATTTTTCAAAAAATTTGACACAAATACTGATTTTCCACTACCACTAGGTCCAGCTACTATACAAGTGAATGGATGGTAAAAATGAATCATTATTACGTCTTACTATAAGAACGGTTGATCGGGTAATGCATAAGAAATGAAAGTCAAGATGATTATTAACTATTGTAATCATAATAAAAGAATGAAGCAATTACAAAATAAATGAAAAATTATCCTATACATTACAGAACTCAAAAAGATTATTAACAATTATATTTAAAACACCATAAAAAATAAATAAAATAACACTGAAAACACGGTATAATACACAAATCTTACATATTTTTGCTAAATGTAAAAACTACTTACAACAAGGAAAATACTATAAATAAAAATTATTAATTAAATTTTACTATCACCTTAAATACTAACCTAATAATAAATTTAACTATTTCTTAAACTATAATGACCCCAAGCCAAAGTGTTGGTTGAGTTGGGTAAAATGTATCGCTTTGTATCATTATAAGACAAACCAACTTTGGATATTTTTTGTGTGAATATCACATGTTTGATGGATCTAAAACGATGCATTTTGGAAATTAAAACATTTTTTTTAAACAAGCAATTTTTATAATCATCCATAGTATATTTTTTGGTTGTACATTTATTGACTCCTTTAGCCTTCGCCATAACTTTGTTTTCTACATTAATTGCATACATTTTTGATCTCAAACCAACAAATTCCCTAAGTATTTTTCCATTATATTCATCTTTAAAATAACCGATAACTTTTTTATTAATCTGAGGGAAGTCGTATGGGTTATCCATTGGATAATCGGAAGTATCAAAGTATGAATGCAAATCTTGTTTTATATCAGCATAAAAATCATCTGTAAAAACTTGATACACAAGACTGTCGGTATCTGTATACAATAATTTTATATTCTCCTTAAATTTAGTTTTCATATAATTATAGTGAAATTTATACATTAAAATTTTTGATAAATCTAGAATACTAAAACCTAAGTATATTGGTTTATCATAAGTTATGCTGGTTTTTTTTAACTGTATAGCTACAAGGTTTTCAGAAAATATAGCTAAACTATGAAAATCAGGGCGAGCAATAAGGCTTTCCGCCCCTTGGCTTTTACCTATATTTTTCCAATGAGTTATTAATTTCACATTTACACGTTTTTCAACATTTTCCATTGTTTTACCGAAAACAGAGTTATTCATCAATTTGTAAAAGTCTTTTTCGAATTCTGATTTTGCTCTTTTTCTTAGTTGTGTATTTAAATCTATATATTTTTCTAGCCATGGTCCTTGATTAAATTTTAAAACTCTATGAATTTTTATAATTTTCATACCCAACTTTAAACAAAGCAAAAGATTTTGATAATGTATTACATATTTTTTTTTATTATTTAAATTGACTACTAGTTTACTTTGACTAGCTCCCGGTGTACAAATATTTTCTGGACAAAGAGGAAAATCGGAATGAAGGTCGTGTAAATTATCAGGATAGTCTAAATCCACTTCTAATATGTAGCCTACATCTGATGTTGGTGAAATATCATAATTTACATTTGTGTCAATCCATTCAAAACCACCATATGGAAGGTATTGAGACATCGCCCAACCATACAGATTGTTTGCATCTAAATAAGTTAAATATGATACAGGTTGATTATCATGAAAGTCTTCTAAATATTTATTATTAGCTTTGGCATATCTGTTACTACACTGAGAAATTCCACCTCTTATACCAGACGTTATGAAAGCTATCATCTCAATATCAGTCAAAAGTTCTAATTCTATTTGTGTATGTTTTAACATAGCATCCCAACTAAGCCCGGGTGAAGTATAATAATGAGCAGGATCTAAACCATATGTACTTATACAAACATCACGGAAGTTTTCAAAAATGTCTGTTAAAAGTAAAACATCTGTTTTGAGATATAAATTGGAGTAATCTAACATGTTTTTACATTTAAAATATTTCCAAACGTTTTGTGCATGGTTGTAATCTTCATCTGACACATCAGTTTCAGTCAAACAACTGTAAAAATTTTTTTTTTTTGGTAAAGATGTTGAATTTAAAGAGTTAAATGATGTGATAAACTCATAAGGAAAGACTCCTTTCCGTAACAGATATTTGAATCCCTCTGGGTGCAGGTTTTGTTTTGATAGTTCGCGAAACTGATTTTCTTCGAGATTTTTTGCAAGTTGTTCTAGACTACTGGACATAAATTTAAAAGAATCTAAAAATCTTAAATGGATGACTTGTCCATTTATATTCAACTTTTTAGTGAATGATATATATTTTTCTTTATTCTGTGGAATAATCTCAATATCTCCATCTTTAATATTCAAAGCATGAATTATAAAATGGGCGTCATAATTGCTCAAGTTGTGTAAGAATATTGGTATAAAAAATGGAGGTTTAAATTTAGAACTGCACACAACATGAGCGACACCCTTGAAAATACCAGTATTCCAATCATAATCTAGATTAAATTCAGAATCTATATTTAACGAACAAATATAACAATTTTTCGTTTGCTCAATCTGAGACTTTTGTAAATCACTTATCGGTTTGGGTTGTTTTCGAAAACTTAATCTATTTTGAATTTTGCAAACATCTTCGTATATACTATCCATAAAATGATTCGAACAATTAAAGCCACTATAAGATTTGTATGATGATAAGTTGTCATCATATGAACATTTTATATAATAACCGTAGCTGTAAATCTCATGTTCTTGTATATTAGTGGTAGAGGATAGAGTTGGATTTGGATGACATGAAGAAATTGGTTTTAAAAATGCTTCAGTATCAGCATAAATTACAAACGGTATTCTTAACTGTCTTAGATATTTATCAAAACGAATTTTATCAGATGACTCTTTATGACCAAACCAGCTTGTTTTAGTTTTTGTTGAACTGGGAATAGTAGTGCGGATGTGATTACAATCATTTTGTTGGTGTTGTTTTAATCTTTCATTTGAAGTGAAATATACAAGACAACCATCACATAAAAATATTTGGTGATGATCGCTAGATAATTGCCGACTAATCAACCGTGACATATTTTTTATATAACAATAGTGTCCGTTCGTACCGTTTGTAATATACAAAAGGTTAATATGTTTTTCCTTCCTGTTTTTGGTAAAATAGAGTGGACCTACTATATTGTTACGTTTAAATTCTTCTGAATACTCTAAACCAAAAACGTTAATACTAATGTTGTTATTACTCTCAACTTTGACAATATCTTTAAGTTTAACTGGGAATCTTATATTTTTAAAATTGAGTTTATTTTGATTTCTTATATAAGAAGATGTACGATCAACATGACTTTCAACAGGATATAAAGCTGAAAGTAACGCCCATTTAAGACATTCATGATCGTTATTTTTTACATTAATTATAGCTTTCTTGGTTTTAATATCTAATGGTAAATCTATATAACTTGAACCACGTAAAGGATTGAATTTGTTAACATTCATTTCCAAGAACTTTATTTTTTTAAATGACCAACCACTGTCTTTTTTTTCAAATTCAGAGATTTTAGTTAAAATAGTTTCTCTTAAATAAACTAAATATGGATCTAAATTATCTCCAATTGAAATGGTGTAGTTAGAGGTTTGAAAATCAAAGGAATTTTCAAGAGCTTTAGTTTCCTGCACAAAATCTGCATATACAATAAAATTGACTTTTATAAATGTGAGTTCCTTAAGACAATCATCAATAAGTTTTGAAATTGTAACTTTCACAGAATCAAAGAATAGATCAGGTGTTTCAAGAATTGAAGCATCCTCTTGAGGAGATAAAATTCGATAGGATAAAATTCGTGATCCGAAAGCAGTATCAAGTATTATAACATTTTTACATTCATGTTGAGAAAGTAAACTTTTATTTCTATGTATAGTACTTCGCAAATGATTTGAAAAGTATCTTCTACTCACCATAACATCACACACATCACACTTAATCTCTTCTCTCTCTCTCTTCTCTGTGTTTATTGGAAATTGGTTTTTCGAGGATGAAGTTGATGGTTCACCTAAAAAGTTTCTCTTTATACCTCTACCGCTACCAGTTTGAATTGAAATGCTAAAACAAACGAAAAAAGATTTTTTTTTATAACAGTATTAGTCTAGTTTACTTAGTAAAAGAGAAAAGATTCGTTAATATACTCACAGGTTTGGGTTCTCAACCACATTCTCCTTAACGGACATGATTTTTTCATCACCTTCAAACGAATTATTAAAGAACTCATCCTGCACATGTATATCATCCAAACACTCTAAAACTTCACATTGATCTGTAGTTTCTGTGTTAAAAAAACTGTCACTCTCATAATCTTCGACCTGCACTTGTATATTATGCAAACCCTCCAATTCTTCACATTGCTGTATAACTTCTGAGTTAAAAAAACTGTTACTCTCATTACTTTCTGCGGAAGTCGAGTCTCCGAAATAAAAGCTCACGACACGTTGTTGCTTGCTAGATTCCATTTTACGTTTAAACTTTTAATACGATTCAACAAACATGTTGACTCGTATATACATTTCAAAGAAACATAAACATTTAGCGTACAATAGAAAAATGAGATCTATTACTTAAGTACCATTAATTATTAGTAAGGAATATCAAATGCCATTCAGACACAGGTAAATTATGACAAATTAAGACTAACGACTACACATTAAAATAATTATAACTATAAGTGATCCACAAACTTTGAATTCACGGAAATGATGAGTTTTTGAAAAAATACTTTTTACAATCTTTGGTGTTTGCAATATCCTTAGTAATAGAGTAAATGAGCTCCTTGTTTTGATTGTAATTTTTATCGGAATCCTTTGAATAATATTTTATTCGTACATCTGCATGTTTCCAATGTTCACTGTTGGGAATCTTCGCTAACTTCCTTAAGTCATACACTTCTATTTTTATGAGATGAGTCGATCCTGCAGCATCGTCCATGTTGGTTGATATGTATGCTGTACCACCGCATTTTTGCGCTCGCCCCACAGTTGACGATGTCTTTTTCTGTGTTTTCTTGGGCTTAGCTTCATCGAAAAATTCATTTATAGACGCATTGCTTGCAGTGCGTTTCAGAGTTTTATTTTTCAAAATAGATGTCTCACAAGATCCTTCACTCTCAGAGAGTGGAAAATAATAATGTTTGAAAGTATTTGGTTCGTCCAAACTATTTAAATTCTGTAAGCAAAAATAACTAATATTATCACTCAGTACTAATACATCAAAATTAAACATTAAGATGGAAACAAATTTAAGTATAGTAGATCACTTATGCTTACCGCCATTTTCCCAACACAGCAGATCGCTGATAAAAATATAAGAGGGTGTTGTTGCACTTCGACAATAGAGTCTTTGTAACTGATTATTTGGGTATTGTAGTCAATATATACTCCAAATTTACTGATTTCTACACAATTATTGTTAATGATCTAGTACTCGTTGATCAAGAGTAATTTGTTTTAATTACTAAGAAATCTTTATTTGACGATTCAAACAATCAAACTTGTTTAAATGGTGCAACAATAACAAGTCAACGTTGTTAGTAAAAATTACTTTCAAATTGTTGATAAAGCGTTTCGATATTGAATGAGTAAACGTTTTTACTTTGGGAACGTTTTTACGTTAGGAAAGTGTTTTTACTTGTAATAATAAAACATAATTTTAAACATATTTTTCATACGTAGTTGATAAGTTTAGGAGCAAGAAATAATAGTGAATGTACCACGAGAATGACCGATGAAGAGCAGATTCCAAATTTGGAAATAATCCATGATAAATTATTGTTATTATTTAGGTAATGTTAGATAGGTACAGAGTACATAGCATTGCTAAAAAACAATTAGCCATGAACGATATGTTAATGAGAAGCATCGGGGAAGGTGATTAGAATCATGTCATTAAGGCCTTAAGTCGAGTGTGTCATTAGCGTCGAGGTGTCATTAACAGGGGTTCATTAGTTAATCAAGTAGGAATGAGTTCAGCAAAAACGTATCTCGGAAACGGTAAGAGATACGAAGCTGGGACCCAGCGCAATCGCTCCAAATGGGGGTGCTTACCTTTTTTTTTTTTTTTTTTTTCTTAGGTTTCGACATCCCCATTGTACAAAATTCTGGACCGAGGCAGACCAGGGGGTGGCCTCCGGTGGTCTAGAATCGGTGAATACCCACTACTGGTGTCTTTTAAAGTTCCCTTAAGAAGTTTAGTAAAACTTCACACCTTTACTAATGCCAAGGGAAAGGAATTATTTCATTATTCATTCTTTATCCATTGATCATCTTTAATTCATAAATCAAATCTCATCATCATACATCATTATCTAATTAAAAAAAATTACTAAAACCTAGGCTGTATGGGCTTAGTATCCTTTGCTTTCTGTTTAGGTAAAACTTAAAAGGTAAAAAACTACCTTCGCGATCTTTTGCGGAGCTACTTACTCAACCTCCGTAGACCAAATGCACTAATCACGGCATTACCTAGCTTCTCATGCTGTCAGATCATTTTGAATAATTAAAGTTTATTCAATTAAGACCACAACGGGATTCTCCACTCAGTGAATTATTCAGACTGAGTAATAATTAATGTGACAGAACACGGCCGTTGACTTAATCAAATAATTGCTAGAGATGTACCCGCCATTAGCAATTACGAAGCCAAACGTTGGACCATGTATATGTAAAATATGTAATGTAATTTGAACCTTATCTACAAAGTCGCTAATCACTTCCTCATACTATTGTGTAAGGGAATATTAATTTGAGTTTATATAACAAATTAATTAATTGAAAAATACAAAAAGCTACCGAGCCTTGTGAACTCCCGCCGAAATTTTCTAATACCTTTCTATTTTTACACTGTAAATCAGCGTCTCATCAATGAGAGGAACATCCTCTCATATACGAAGGAAATATTTTTAAAAATGTTTGGACAATCGATTAAGATGAAACAGCCATTTAGTTTGATGTTTTTTGCATTTTCTTATAAGGTAAATTTTTTTAATAGGCAAAATTTACTCGACTCACAAGTAAATTCTCAGGCGGGTTCGATTCCCGGTAGAAAAGTACCAGAAAATTTCACAAGGCTCGGTAGCTCAATTGGGAGACCATTGCTTGGGCCGGCCGGTCGGGTGCTGTTTCCGCCTAAGAATTTACTTATAAGCTGAGTCGGTTCTTTCCAGTATTTTATTTACTAAAATAATGTATCATATATAGCATTGAAAAATATATAAATAAATATATAAAAAATCATAATAGTTATATAATTAGATTATAGGTTTTTCAAATGAAACACATAATAAGAGGAATAAAAAACCGCCTTTGCCGAGTATCTGGCGAATTCTTCTCAGTACAAGGTCTCCCGACGCAAAATTCGTAAGCTGTTGACGTTCAATAAACACATTGTAAATTGAATATGTCATAGTATTTTTTTCTTTTACATAACAAAATTTCGTTATTTTTTTCGGTTTCTTTTTGGTTTTTTATAATTGATGCTTTATGCAGTCCAGACCATATTGTTTATACAATAAAAGACCAGTTATTATATTTATTGTTATTTAAACATTAAACTGCTGCATTTTTATTCCTTAAGTAATCAGCCTAAAACACTTAAAAATACAATTTTTATTTCATACATTCACACCAATTACCCTAGTCCAAAGTAAGCACTTTAAGACTTGTATTTGGATACTAGGGTAAGATAAGATACGATCATTTAAATTCAAATAATGTCACGTAATTATAGAACCTCATATTGCAATCATCATTAGGGGTGTCATTTTAAATTATTAACGGTTAAGGACAGACATACATATTTGATACATAGATATGTAATATTAATACCCATGACTCAGGTACAAATTCTCGTATTCATTACACAAACATCTGCCCCTTCCGGGACTCGAACCCAGGACCACCAAACAGTCGTCTTGGTATCTCAATTGAAAGAGCGCTCCCCTATGATACGCATTAACAAGTAATATTAATACATCTATATAAATAAGGAAATGGCTCTTACCCGAAACCGATTGACTTGGAAGGTCAACCCAATATTTAGATCACATACTTTTGCGTCCAATCATAAAAAGAACATTAGACGACAACGCATACTTCTTCTGATCCCAAATACCTAAAGCACATGTGTTATGAAGATCAGAAACAATCACGGTACCACAACACCTGGACTTGGCTTATAAAGTTTTCTACATTGTCCCGGGCCGGAAATCGAACCCGAGACCTCGGTTACTAACTACCGGTTTTCATGGTAGCTTAACTATGACCACGGAGCCCATCACGGGTTCACCCTTCCTCCCTCCCTTATATACCCCTATGTGGGTCACTCACATCCTAACTATAAGTCTTATTGTTAAATATACATGTTGTGACTTGCAAAAATATAATACAACTAGCGGCCCATCCCGGCTTTACACGGGTGGACAAAATTCTTTAAATTTTTTCTAGCATTAAATATAGCCTATGTTGCTCAGCGTGAATGTAGCTTTCCAATGGTGAAAGAATTTTTGAAATCGGCTTAGTAGTTATTGAGTTTATTTATTGCAAACATACAAAAATACAAATCTTTCCTCTTTATAATATTAGTGTAGATTTTGTAAATGTCATTTTGTCACCAATTTTCCTGCAGCTGTTGTACTGGTCTTCCTTATCGATGAAGACACTTGGAAGAAAAAGAGACAAGAACCCACGCTTAGGGTATCGAAACATCATTAATTTTAACGAAAAATGTTTAATCTCTTATTTAGTAACATATACACTTAAATTATATTCTTTTTTGAATAAAACAGTGTATATGTGTCTATTTTCTTCTTTTTTACGTTCGTCTTGTTTTGACCATATGTATTATATTTGCTAAATTATAATATGTAATTGAAAGCCTACAAGTAATTAGAATACTGATTAAGCCACGAACCTAACCTGCAGGCATTTAGCATTAGTAGGGTAAATTTATCTAAATTCTATCGAGATCATCAAAATATTTTATTGCAATGTTACTTACTTAAAACAAATACTTGATTTAATTGTTATGTTGATGTTGATATTATCAAGCATTAATCCTCCAAAATTAAAGGCAAAAGGCAAGTAATGATATTGGAGGTAACGACATATTATCTCTGGTAGCAAAAAGGGCAGCACTATTTTTCGAATTGTGGTATTTTAATGCGATCTTCGCCTGATTTCCGAGCGAGAACTTTTTGTCTATCTGCTGAGATGGATGTTCAACAGTCTTTTAGGTAATGTTCTATCCTTTTAGTTTTTTACTCTACAAAGATTACTTATCAAATATTCATTATATTTTATTGTATAAATAGTTTCTGATGTATTACTTGATTCTGTATATATATCTTTTGATGCTTTCTTACTGATCACTATATAATTTATATTCATTCTTTTCACAAAGAAATAGTACCTGCTGGCACACGGAAGGAAATTTTTAGTTATTTTTGTTTAGTTACGCTAAAGAAGTATAACTTCTTACATGCGTACATAAGTACACACACACCGTTTTTTCATTCTGTTTTGTCATCCTGTATTAAATTATACAATTTATTCTACCTTATTATATAATTCATTATCAATTTTTCTGGTTTGATATATCGGCCTCAAACCAAAGGGTCTATAAATTAGGCGAACGAACATGTGCACCGAGTCGTACACATCATTGGTTATAAAGATAAAAAACCACATCTCCTCTCAGGTATGATCCTATGGAATCTTATAATATCGCATGCAAAAAATAAAAAAAATACATGATGATAAAGATGAAAAAAAAATCGGTTCTAATAGCGGTCGAGTACTGGGACGCATTACCCTATCTGATACAATATATCACGAAGCTGTTAGACGCGTCGGTCGCGATGCCCGCGGGCTTGGTCATCTGTCTGTCACACAGTTCCCGCTCAATTAACACAGAACTACAAAGTTGACCGATGTTCGTAAATATACAGAGCGTTTGATTAACAGTCCACAGATTGACGTACATTGAATGAATTACCTTACACAAACAGAAATGAAAACTGAAGTATTTTTGTTTTGAAAACTTTTAAAAATAACACATCGTATTGTAACACTAACATGTTTTTGTTTCTTAATGAAAACTAAAGCGACGTGTCCATCCGATTTTTAAGGAGGAAATGGATAGTTAACGATGACTTTAAAGATTAGATCAGCTATTATATTGATATCTTTTTTATAAAAAATACTTTCATTTGAACCTGTATTTGGGGATATTTGATATAAAAACAATATTTTTCAATCTGTAAAGAAATCATATCTCTATAACTTGTAGTATTTGAATTTGTTCAAACAAAACATCGATTTTCAATATTTTCCGCGTTTTTCGCTCATATCTCAAAAAATATTTTGTGGCTTAAAGACGTTTTAACTAACTAACGGCATTAGATAAAACTATGTCCGTTATCTTTATGCCTTTGACAATGATGAAAAAAAAAGTTATTCAAAACAATAGTTATATCCCATAATGCTTATTTTTTTTAATAGAAATAATTTATTTACGAATAAGAGGCCAGGTCAAAGGTATATTAGCCCATGAGCTTGTATGAAAAGGCTGATGAGAAATTGAAGAAGCGAGAGATGTATGACAGGATCGTGGCAAGCCGAAATCTATGATCTCTGCCTACCCCTGCGGGATAAAGGCGTAATTTTATATATGTATGTAAAAATGAGGTCAATACACTGGAGATCTTGATGTAAAAATAGTATTAGACCGTAATGCTTAGTACTTAAAGCTCAATTAGCCATCAGTAATAATATGCTAATATAATGTTCATGTTTATTTAAATGTTAATTCATTTTAATTACTATATAATCATTAAATTCAGTAACTGAATTTATAAGTTATTTTTAGCTTTCTAATAAATAGAAATATTGTCAGTTATCTAAGGAGGCTGATTTGTAAAGGAACCAAGTCTGTTATCGTGAGTGCTAATAAATAGGTTAAGATTAACGCAGTACATTTTTCTAATGCCTTTTGTTGTATTTAGTTCTTACACTTCCGCGCACATAACACATTTCAATAAAACAACAGGTATCACCAAAACAGCACAGGCGGCTGCAGCCAGAGATGTCAGAGATCATAATATCAAACTCAAGCTCTACAAAGCAACACTATAACCTCTGCCCTAGTACTAGAATGTCATACACACTCCAGTCCAATGCAAACACAAACAGTGTAACTCTGCAATGGACCAAAGGACATAGCAACTCACTAGGTGACGACGTGGCTGACGAACTTGCCAAAAGGGGTTCAAAAAGAACGGTGTATGGACCAGAACCATTACTGCCTATACCCCTAGCACAAATCAGAACATGGCTGCGTAAAAAAAACCGTAGAAAACCACCAAACAGAATGGAACAATAGTGTAGGCTGAAGGCAAACAAAGAATACCATTCCGTTGGCTTCGAAAAAGCTTGCCCGCAACCTCACAAGACTAAACAGGGACACAATCCGTAAAGTACTAGGTAGCATAACCGGACACTGTTCTCTGAACAAGCATCTATTTACCATAGGTGCGCCAGACAGCCCTCTATGTAGAGGCTGCATGGAGGCGGAAGAAACGCCACATCACGTGCTCTTGGAGTTCAGGAGCGTGACAGATCAACGGGCACGAATTCTCCAGTCTCTAAAATCACTACCGGAAGCATGTAGTAACCTAAAAAAGCTACTCGCCTTCTTGGATGTTCTGGATGGTTGGAGTAAAAGAAGAAAACCTAATCACGTACAATGGAGCAATCAAGAGGCTAAGTGCGGAAAATTTCTAAATTAACTTTTTTACTGTTTTTTGCGTACAATTTATATTTAATCCTGGCGGTCAGATTCCTTTACAGGAGCCGTGGTCACAGGATGACTAAGGTGATTCTTTAGAAGTCGAAAAATCAGGATTAAATATAAATGATGCACATAAAACCGTAAAAATAGTTGATTTATTTAAATCCTTTTGTTGTATTATAAAACAAATCAAATATAATTGCTGACTCGAGAACTAACCCCCAACTAAAGGTACTTTTATGACGTCATTCATCATATAACCCTTCGATGTTCCTGATCTACCTTTGCTACTAAAATTGATATAGTATCAGTAATGGCCCTCTATTGTATTTCCTTAAATTTATGATTCAAATTTATATATATACGGTGAAACCTTCCTTGATTTATAATACTCACTGTTATTTTTTTCATTATTTGGCTCCTAAAACTAGGTACAATCAAATAACACATTAAAACTAACTTACATTATATCGTTTTATAAAGATTTACCCTATTAGATGTAAGCACAGCATGATAAAAAAAGAACTGTATTCTGTATTTCTGAGAACTTATAACCCGTCCATTTTCAAAGCCAGAATGAATAGGTACTCTCTGGTTTAGCTCGTTCCATCGTGGATTCTGTCTTGACCCCGGGCTTAATTGTGATCAAGAGCTAACCCATCCCAAATAAAAAAAAAACAATATAATATTATGCGCAATATCAATTGTTCAGTGTATTACACGAATACGGATCAGACGGTTGCTTACCTTGTCATCCTATAATATCATTTATCAGTAACATATTTTATATTACTTATCATAAAATCTGGGAATTCACCCCACAATATATTTATTTCCTTATTTTTGTTATTGCAAAAAAAATTATTAAGTTACAATACTAAAAGTAATGATTTGATTAACTTTTTGGATTGGTAACTATATTTATGTTTTTTTGCATTCATCAGTTATATGATAAATTATTTTAATAATATAATAACATAACTATAATAATATAATAACATAACTATATTTATAAAAAAATCCCTGTCACAGTGTTTAACCGCGATGAACTTCAAAACTACTCAACCGATTTTGATGTATTTTTTTCATTATACTGAATTTGTTCCGACTTTCATTGCACTATAATACAGCAACGCGTGGCCGCGTTAACTAGTATAATCCGTATAATATATAGATATTTATCATGTATAGAAATGCATATCCATGACTTAGGTACATATGGTCATATTCGTCACACAAACATCTGCTCCTTCCGGGATTCGAACCCAAGACCGTCGTCGGTGCGGAAAGATCTCTACCGTTATACCAAACGGTTGTCAATAGAAAAATACTAACAAAAATCGACTTGGTTCACAAGTTTTACGCACGATTGACTTGAATAAGCTGATGAATGCGTGACGAGTTCGTTACGAAAAGTGTGATCGAGCGATGCGAACGGAAGTTGAGACGGAGATATAAGTTAGTGAAGATAAAAAGAGAGAGAGTAACGTTTCATATATTACTGTAGGGCAAGAGAGAGGTGCGAGCACACTTTTTCTCTTTCTCTCATAGTGAGTTACGTTTCGTATATAATTTTTTTTTATTTAATGATTTGTATAAGAACCATTTTCCATTCTTCCAAAAATATTATTTCATTCCCCAACTTTGGGGAGCCACAAACCGAATATATGGCGATTTCACGGTCAGTTTCCCGCTTTCATTCCGTTCTCGGGTTTTTATCCGTGTCCTCAGGCAATTAGTGTTGCCGACAAGTCAATCATGCGATAAATTAACTGTCACGAGATTAGCTTATTGACATCCTTGTGTATATAATTACGGTTGGCTTAGAATTTAATTAGGAAATTTCATATAGTTAATAATGTTGTTACACTACACAACTAAGTAATTATTAAGTAGGAAATAAACTATCCTATACATTTGATAAAATTTCCTTAATATCTTTCAAGTATTTCATTGTAAAGTCTAAACTTAACTTTTGAAATTGAAATTTTACTGATTTCTCATTTATTTCTAACGTTGTCATTGTTATAAGATATAATACGCCTGTAAAAAAACAACTACGTCTCCGAGCCTTCAGATGGTTATTTTTTACAGGTTTATTAGAAATATGACATTGTGAATGCTAAAAATAAAATTAAATACATTAAGCTCTAATTTTTTGAAGTGAAAACTTCTTTAGCGGCGTTGTGCACGAATTAATGATATCATGAAAATCAATTGACAGAAATTATAATATAAATAATGTTAATAGAAAACATACATCAGCCAAATATGGGAAAAGCTGCTTAATTTATAATAATACTAGCTGGTGCCCGCGACTTCGTCTGCGCAGGATTAGTATTTCGAACAATATGTTTATAAATTGTAGCCTATGTGTTATTCTGATGTATAAGCTATATTGTGGTAAAGTTTCATTCAAATCCATTCAGTAGTTTTTACGTGAAAGAGTAACAAACATCCATACTTACAAACTTTCGCCTTTATAATAGTAGTAGGATAAGCCGTTAAAATTTATAATAATTTACCTGACCACATAAGAACGATTCATTGTCATACAGTATTTAAAACTAAATTATATTAACTGGCTACATAAAAATATTTTTTATAACCTGAAAGAATTTTTGAAAGTTTCTTTGAAATCAATAGTGCGTAGTAATAACTGCATAATGAGTGTACTGGAAAAAATCGATTCCGCTCACAAGTGAATTCTCACGTCTGAGAATATATAAAATTATAAAGGAAATTATAATAATATGTCAAATCAAATAATCATACGAACATACATTCAAACTTCAAAATTACTAAGTTTATAATATGGAAAAGCTGTAAACCTGTTTATTGCACTTTGAATAGAAACGCAAAAGTGCACCTCATCCATTGAAAAGCTGGCATTACGCAAGATTATCAACCCTCAAGTGGCATTTTAATTACCTGGGTACTTTAACCCGCTACAGACTAAAGTGCCAGGCTATAGTGCCGGACTAACTTTATTTCGGTCCTTTCGACCCCTCAAATCCCTGCTTAATGACCGGCCGTTGTTAGTTATTTCGTTAACGTTAACGTATTCAATACATTGTTTAATTATTTTTATAACATGTAACGAAAAACCTCTTTGGGGCCGTCCATTAATCACGTGATGTTCTTTTATGGCATTTTTTAACCCCCCCTCCCCCTTGGTGATACATGGTGAGGTTTCAGACTACCCCCCCCCCCTCCCCCCACTATATCACGTGTATTTTTTAGTACCTACAAAGAATCTTCAGTTTTTTTTTAATATTTATAAAATACAGGTTTAAGTATCATCTTATTTCATTATAGAAAACTAGCTGACCCGTGCTCTCTTCGCATGACATGTCGGGAGCAGCACTGTGCAGTACAGACATGTGGGGGGCAGCACTGGGCAGTACAGACATGTGGGGGGCAGCACTGGGCAGTACAGTCATGTGGGGGGCAGCACTGGGCAGTACAGACATGTGGGGGCAGCACTGGGCAGTACAGAGATATGGGGGCAGTACTGGGCAGTACAGACATGTGGGGACAGCATTGCGCAGTACAGACATGTGGGGGGCAGCACTGGGCAGTACAGACATGTACACACATGTCGGGGGCAGCACTGGGCAGTACAGACATGCCCCCCAGAACTGGGCAGTACAGACATGTGTGGGGAGCACTGGGCAGTACAGACATGTCGGGGGCAGCACTGGACAGTACAAACATGTGGGAGGAGCACTGGGCAGTACAGACATGCGGGGGGCAGCACTGGGCAGTACAGACATGCGGGGGGCATCACTGGGCAGTACAAACATGTGTGGGGGAGCACTGGGCAGTACAAAAATGTGGGAGGAGCACTGGGCAGTACATACATGTCGGGGGCAGCACTGGGCAGTACAGACATGCGGGGGGCAGCACTGGGCAGTACATACATGTGTGGGGAGCACTGGGCAGTACATACATGTGTGGGGAGCACTGGGCAGTACAGACATGTGGGAGGAGCCACTCCTCCCACATCTCTGTACTGCTTCGGTTCAGTATCGCGCGTTTGCTAAAAAAATAAATACACGTGATATATTACTACACCCCCCCTCCCCTCTTGTGATATTTCGTGATTTTTTTATGGACCCCTCCCCCCCTTTCGAGCCTCAGGTGATTATTGGGCAGCCCCTTTAATAAAAAAAAATCATGTGTGCAATACACATGTGGTAGAAGTGAAACATTCAACAAAATACCACGGTTGTTGTGATGCATTCTTTTAAGATTTGTACTACTCATGCGCTCACAAACACGTATTAACACACGTACATAATGCTTCCTATCTCATTTTCTCCAACGTTAAATCTTATGAATTTATGTGTCTGTCTCTTTTTACTGTCGCTTTTCGTTTTATCGACTTTCAAATCACAACGATGCTAAAGAAGTTTTCACTTTAAATGAAAATAATAGGGGTTAAAGTATGAAATTGCCGTTTTATTGCAATAGGTTCTTTGAATTGACATAGAATCTTCATGGTTTGAGGTTTTCGAATGAAACTTTTTTTAAATGGTTTCTATGATGTTCTTTTTTTAAAAAATGTAAAACATTTGAATATCGACTTTCAATTGTTTTTGTTATTCAATTTAGACAAGAAAGATGGATACTGCGAAAATTCGAGTTATTTTTGAATACGAGTTCCGACGCGGAACTAACGCGGCAGAAACAGCCCGCAATATCAATGCTGCGTTTGGAGAGGGGTCTACTAATGAACGCACCGTGCGATTTTGGTTTAAACGCTTTCGTGATGGAAATTTCGACTTAAAGAACGAGCCACGAGGAAGACCGCCCACACAGGTAAATAACGATGAATTAAGAGAGATAGTGGAAGCCGATCCTAGTCAAAGTACCCAGGAATTAGCGGCATGGTTTAACGTTACCTTACCCACAATATTGACTCACTTGCGTCAAATCAATAAAATAAAAAAATACGAAAAATGGGTGCCTCATGATTTGACTGATCTGCAGAAAGAAACGCGTGTTGAAACTTGTGTTGCCTTGTTGAACCGGTACAGAAATGAAGGAATATTGGATCGAATTGTAACATGTGATGAAAAGTGGATTCTTTATGATAACCGGAAAAGAAAAATGCAATGGCTGACCCCAGGTCAAATGCCACAACAGTGTCCTAAAGCAAAACTTACCAATAAAAAGGTAATGGTAACTGTTTGGTGGTCTCAGCATGGTGTTATTCACTATAGTTTTCTCCGATCTGGTCAAGCAATAACGGCAGATGTCTATTGTGCCGAACTCCGAACCATGTTGACAAAACTAGCAGTAAAACAGCCCCGACTCATGAATCGATCTTCACCATTATTGCTCCACGACAACGCGAGACCTCACACAGCACGAGAAACCATTTTGACCCTTCAGGAACTGCAGTTAGAAACCATTCGTCATCCTCCGTATTCACCAGACCTTGCTCCAACGGACTACCATTTTTTTCGTGATTTGGACAATTATCTACGTGACAAGAAGTTTTCTTCCCAGGAGGCAGTACAAAATGCTTTCACACAGTTTGTGCAGTCTAGATCGTCGGAATTCTATCGCAAAGGCATTAATGACCTTCCCATTAGATGGCAGCAATGTATAGATAATAATGGCAACTATTTTGATTAAATAAATTTGTTAAAAATTTAAAAAATAAACAATATAGATTTTCAGTACAAATCGGCAATTTCATACTTTAACCCCTAATATTTAATTATTATACGGCATACTGTATTTTTTTCATAAACGTTTGCTTATTTTTTTTATAATCATGTAATTTAACACATAATTAAAGATAAGGAAAACAGTCTTTGCCAAGTTTCTTGCGGCTTCTCTTCGATACAATCTCCCCACGTAGCTTTGATGTTCAATACACACATTGTAAATTCTTATATGAATAAAATAATTACATCTTTATATAATCAATTAAGACAGTTAAGCAACTTATTACGGACTTATCAGAAATATAACACGAGTAACTGTGATAGCATAAAAGTTAGTAAGTTACTATTTTATGTCTACGGCACATAGCTCATAAATTTTCATTTATTTATTTTCATTTACATAAAATAGATAAAAATATCTAAAATAAAATTTAGTTTTATCAGTAAAATATACAGGCAACAAAGATTACCATTATATGGCATGTAAGAACATAGGAACATTCCTTTTTTGCGCCAATTTCATACCATTTGCGTTTCTTTACAATTCTTTCCCGATTTCTAGGCCTGCTTGAAACGGAACACTTTAAATGCATTCTTTTCGTGTTTTTATTTAACCCTGACGTTTCGACTCATTTCGAGGAGCTATATTCACTTCACAAGATTACTACCGTGTTTTATAGCCGGTGAAAAATAATCCGTATAAGAATAATTTTCAAATAGGTATTTCCACTTTCATTTGGCGGAATACAAATCCAAGTTTGTTTCAATTCAATATATAAACCATTACTCATTATGTAAGTAAATATGATGTGCTAAACTTATCGCAATAATATCTTCTCTTTTATAACGAAACTGACTATGTTAGAACCGATAACTCAGAAAAATTTGGTTGCATGTAAACTATCATAGACAATTTATAAGAAAGTTTTTGCATAAAAACAACTGGACTTTTTGGCGGGAGCAGGAAACGTGGTGCAGGAAATGGTGGTTTTGTTTTTCTTGTTAAAATTTGTGTTGTAGTTGATATTAGCGTGTAATAATAGTGGGTTTTTAATATGCATGAGTCTTGGCAAGAGAAACAAAACAGTGGAAGGTCTCTTTTCGCGGTCTCTTAAGAAGTCCACGAGGATATTTCAGTATAACCCCACACCTTTACTGAAACCTAGGGTAGGGTTTATTTCACTATTCATTCATGGTCCATTTATCATCATTTATCATTCATAAATCAACTCTCATCATCATCTTCATCATGATTTAACTAAGAAAAGAAATAACTGAAACTGGGCTGTATGGGCTTTATACCCATTGCCTATCCTTATGGGAAAACGTAACAAAAATAAAAACACTGTCATAATTAAAATTAAAATTCAAACGATGACTTTGCTGATTGACATAACGTTGGAGATTTTGTCGAGCTTTGTCTATTATATTTGGTTTTCTGTTAACTGCATCTAATCCACTCGTTGCACATGGAATGCGCGACCATTACTATCGTATAATTTTCACATCCGTCTGCGTAATATCTGCTATATTTACAGAGGCTTTGTTCGGATGTAATTACTGTTCGGATACGCTCGGATTTGTCAATGTTATTCGGTTACATATATGTCACTTATGTTGAATGAATAGTTTGGGAAATAAATGAGACTTTGTTTTAAGGATGAGAGGAAACATTAAGGTTCAAAATAAAGTAATTAAATACATACAATAGGGACCATATAAAACAGAGAAGATATTAAGAAAACAGAGAAACGTAACAGAACAGACAAAAAGACAGAAGAGGTTGAAACAGATTCATTTCCAGCTAATGGTTGGGTATTGTTGGTTTGTAATCTCTATATCTCATTTATTAATACAAGAAGCTTAAACTTTGTAACCCTTTTCAAACATACAATCTAGTTTTATTTATTAAATAACCGTTTACACACAACACGTGTACAAGTTTACACAAACATGTTTATCACAAGTTACCTATAGAACTATATCATTAATTCCAAACAGTACTTTTTTGAACTCAAGTTGACAATGTCAAACAAATAAAATAGAATGCGACCGTATATGGAAAATTATCGCAAAAGAAATTAAAAATAGACCAACAAATCATACCTTGCACCGTGGTTGGATTCGAGCTGTGATTTTGGTTTGTCTGTAGATTATACAAAGTGTTACAAAAAACCCCGTAAAAAATGTAATAAATTATCAAATCGAAAAATATTGTCAACCCTAGTAAGCTGTCACTGCATAGAACTGAAGTTATAGATTATTTAACGGATTTTAAGTTATTCATTCATAAATGTTTGCAAGCTCAATAAGAAGAATGAATGGTTTCGAAAAACGTCAAGTCAATTGTCAATTTCAACTCCTCTAATCGATATCCTACAATTATTTCGTGTTTGCTTCTTTAACCAAGCGCTTCTTTAACCAACATTATTTCTAAATTGAAACTGAAACTTAGTGTCAGGGAAGTTTTATGTGTAAAGATAAGCTGACCCGGCCGCACGTTGCTGTGTTATAAATTAAAATGAAATCTATCCTATGTCCTAAGTTATAAAGTTAAAAAATATATAAAAATTCATCGTGGTCAAACACTGTGACAGGGAATTTTTATATATAGAGATAGACCTTTTGATTTGTATACTAAGGGACTTTATGATAACTAAAGCAAAACGTTGCCGATTGGTGATCTTCCACAAGACAAATCGAAAAGTGGCGTATAGATTTCTCATTTAATCAGTGTTATTAATAAGACCAAGCGATATTTCACGCCGGGACAGCTTTTAAATCTCTATAAAGCTCAAGTCCGATCTTCCGTGGAATATTGCAGCCACCTTTGGGACGGGTCAGCAAAATAGCAACTTGCTGCACTGGACACGATTATAGATGTAAGGCCGGTTTTAAACCAATTAAACCAATCGGTTTAAAACCATTTTAAACCAAAAAACCGGTTTAAAACCGTAATAAACCATTATTTTTCGGTTTAAAACCGTTAGTCTTGATGATTGTGTTTTTCATAATTATAACTATTTTATCTTGATTTTACCGAGGTAAAAACATTACGAAGGACCTACCTATAAACTTTGTTAAATTTGTTATACACAGATTTTGATAAATTTAGCAGGGATAGGGTTTTGATAACTCACGCGTTGCGGTTATTAGACTCGAGATGCGCTCACTTCCAGTGCACAAAAATGAATGATAATTTGACTCGGAGGAGGGAGGTGGTGAATCCTCTATGGATACTCCGGCCCGGCTTCGAAGTTATGTTAGACTCGTACTGACTAAACACCACTTGAGATTGGCTTCGCCTTCGTCTGAGGCGACTGCCCCTCCAGAGAGGGGCGGCGCAAGCGCTACACACCTCGGTCAGGATGCGCATAGAAAAATCGACCGGGTCCCAGAAGTGGGATCAGTCGACAATTGAGAGGACTGGGGTAGATCTGAAGGGTCTGTCGTGACTTTATTTTTGGCGGATTCCTATGCAACTAAGAGGTGGTTCAGGTCTGCAGATAACTGATTAGGTTGATCCGTCAAGACGGATCTAGGTTATCTGGACAGACGATTTGAGGAAGTGGAAGGTATATAGTCGGATGCGCTTCGGATAAGAGGATTTGAGTGGCTCTCTGATGTTTTAAAAAAACGATCAGAGGCCTTCGTATAGAATTGTTGGAGAGTAGGGAGGGAGTGCGGATATACCAGGGAGCATTTGAAGATAATTTGATCTTATTACATTTCTATTTATACTTTTCGGAAGCTTCTTAACTAGGGAATCACTTAGTGAGAAGATCTAACGGAGACCTAACATTGATATTGTTCGATTTATGGCCTATGGGTGAATCACCATGCACTGACGAGCACTGTAGGTACATTCGCGGCGGGCGGGGTGGCAACGGCGCGGCCTTGAAGACAACGTTGTCTGTTTCCTGCGCAAGTAAAACGGACGACATTTTGTTGATGATTTCTTCTAATGGAGTGTGTAATAAATAATAGGTATATATTTCTTTTAAATATAGGTAAATAAATTTTACACAACATCACATTGATCTAACTCCGAAATACCTAACTAACTTTAATTAAGTACCTACTTGTGTTACGGATATAAGAGTTATCTTCACTAAAATTACAAATATAGGTATACAAATAAATAACACCCAGACAGAACAAATACAATGTTCATCGCATGAGCACAGTAACTGTACTTACATAAAGAAACTAAAGTATGTAGGTTAACCTACATACTACTTCTTAAGTTGTCGTATAGTAGGTACCTATGTAAGTATTGTAGTGTAGGTAGGTAATTTCTATTTTATTGTCTATAAACTAATTAAAACGAAACATAATATGTCGTCAGGTGATCAAAAATTGCCCTTAATGAAGTGTAAAATACAGTTCTTTTATCTTTGTAGGCAGGCAAGTTTTAAATCACATCAACCTTTTGAAATGGCTGAAAACTGGTTTAAAACCGCAAAAACTCATTAAAACGAAACATAATATGACGTCAGGTGATCAAAAATTGCCCTTAATGAAGTGTAAAATACAGTTCTTTTATTTTTGTAGATAGGCGGGTTTTAAACCATTTAAACCTTTTGAAATGGTTGAAAACTGGTTTAAAACCGCAAAAATTGGTTTAAAACGTTTTAAACCGGTTGATTTACATCTATAGACACGATTCAGCGCAGAGCTGAGAGGCTCATCGGTGACAGCAAATTGGTGAAGAGCAAACGTCACATCTTAGCTCATCGCCGCAATGTTGCCTTTCTGTCGGTCTTCTACAGACTGTACTCTGGAGAGTGTGCTTAAGAGCTGCATTTGCTCATACCGCCATCTCCTTTTTTCTATAATAGCAACCAAGAAAAGGTGGTAGACGCACTGCGGGCTATCACTTTTTTTTGGTTGCTATTCCTACCTGTCGCACCAAGCGCTTTTCAACATCCTTCATAATGCGCACAGCAAAGGAGTGGAACTCCCTCCCTGCGTCTGTATTTCCGAGAACTTATAACCCGTCCATTTTCAAAACCAGGATGAATAAGCACCTTCTGGGTTAGCTCGTTCCATCATGGATTCTGTCTTGGCTCCCGGGCTTGATTTGGATCAAGAGCAAACCCATTTTCCTAAATAAAAAAAGCTATTCAATAATGGTTTTCTTAACAATTGACACTAACTTATAAACTATGATTATGTTTATGTTTTATTGTACAATTTAAAAAAAAATATGAAAAGCCCAGTGGAATTGGAATCCGTCTAAAAATAACTCGTAGTATGACAAGAACTTGCTACAACATCAATGGTTGTAAATCATGAAAACATGAAATATTCTAAAGCGTAGAGGGGTTTAAAGAGAAGGAGTCATCACTTCACACAAGTCCGTATTTCCTTCAGCGATCTATATCTATATATAAAAGCGAAAGGTCAATCACTCAAGACGAAATCTCAGAAACTACAAGTGCTAGGAGTTTCATACTTTACATGGGAGTTCCTTTTAGGACGTAGGTGCCCACGAAGACGGGATTTTGCGAAATTCAACCCCTAAGAGGATAAAATGGGGTGGCAAAGTTTGCAATACAATATGTTTATTTGCAAAAAAAATAGAGTACAGTTACAGTTTGTTGTTATAAATTAAATGGTCTTACTTAATCTATTTAGTCACGCTACATTACATTCAAATATTTGAGTAATAAAATTATTAAAAATATGTAACTAAATGTCACAATAATAGTAATAATGTCAGGATCACTTAAGTATTCTTTCTATGTATAATATGCTTTATTTATTAAAAAAACCTTGAGAGGCTATTCATATGTCATAAATATTATTAATTTCTTTTGTCTTTCGGTAGCTTGTTGTAAATACTCGGAGCAACACCATACAGATTTTTTCCAAATGAAGCAGTTTTGTGTGTAAGTTTGTATGAAACTTCTATAGTTTTAATAGGAGGGTTGCCAAATGCTCATTATTTAAAGAAATTATAACGTATTTAATTATTAACCGACTTCAAGAAGGAGGAGGTTGTTAATTTAGATTTTTTGTTATGTATGTACGTGCATAACTATAGGTAGATTATGTACGATTGCCGTGAGGTCGGGAGGGCAATCTTTCCATCTAGGCACACATCTAAATTTTCACGCGAAGTCAATGGTAACAGCTAGTAGAAGATAAATTGATCAAATCTAATACAAAAATATCTTTCAAAGCTTCACAATTTTATGGAAATCTCAGACGGAGGTGGCGCAGGTACCGAAATGTATAAATAATGTATAAACCGATGACTGGAAGTGATATATTTAGCTTCTCTGTGTTCCGCCATCTTTCATACGCGATATAATATATACGGGAGGCTTTCTTAATGATTTCCTTTCGAAAAATACTTTTTTATTTCAGATAAATAAACTTGAATTTGTTACTATAAAATTAACGTATAAATTACCTTGTTGAGGATGTTTAAGACCTGGTTAACTACAAATAGGTAATTTAGACCTGTAAGGTATTAATTTTAATGACTGTTGAATAATAATTAAGCCTAAATTTAATAAAAAAAAAAACATAATATATGATAGTCTTTTGTTCTACTTATTTATTTTATTTATTTATTAAACAGATCACCAACAAGATTGCACTAATACAATCACAAAACAAATACAAACATAATAACTACTTGATCAAGTGAAACCTTAATTAGAGGCGACAACGGCATGCGATATACAAAATAAAAGCAATTGCATTACAATTACTCACTTACTTACCTCACTAACCTCTGTTTTTCCTTATCACTTGCGCACTCATCAGCCTGGATGGTGACTGAAAATCCGTGATTCACCAATTCTCCAGTGATTTATTTTTCATCTAGCCTTGACTAGAAAATGTTAGTCGTGTGATGTTACGTACTATCAAATTGATTTTGATTTTTTTTTTCTAATTACTATACATTTGTATATACTATAGCAATAAATGTTTTTATCAAATTGGCAATAACGCCAATAACGCTCATGAACTAACTGATGAGGACAAATAAAATGCTCTTAACTAGATGACGCATGGAGACGCCCCACACGAGATAGACCGATGACCTGGTGAAGATTGGGTGAATCCAACAGGAGCCAACAGTGCACTAGTAACGGCGAATGATGATGGACCGAATAAATAACTTTTGCATAATTTTACGTTTTAAAACTTGCTACGACCCAATGGTCGACATCAATATGTTGTAGCAAGTTCTTATCATATTACGAGTTAATTTTTATACGGATTCGAAATCCACTTGGTTTTTTTATTAGTTCCATAAATTGAACAATAAATCATAATCATAGCTTGTTAACAATGACAAGAAAACCATTACCAAATGGTAGCTAATAACACTGATTCAAAATTAAAGGAAAAATCTGTACGCCGCTCTTTAAATATTTTTATTTCACTCAATAAAAACAAAGGTTTATAAAAACAATTGCAGTCAGTTCAACTGGACCTGTGGTCGATTACAGCCAGAACATAAACCTTTTATAATAAAAATTCAACGTCTAAATTCTAAATTCATATTTCCAATCCCTCCTCGAACAATTAAGTGCACACTTAATATTTAAAACCAGGTATAGAGTGAGCACTAAAACAATCATAAAAACGAATTTAAATCCCGATCGTAAAATTTAAAAAATCCGACTCGTTTCTATCGTTCCGTTTTACGGCAACGGATTCCGCATCGATTGTTTATTTTATGCCCTTACTCATAGGTTGTTGGCTTTCATATCCCTAATGGCTTGAGTGGAAAGAAACGCTCTTTTCTAAAAAAAAGAACACGAATTTAACGGCTGAAATAGACAATTAATGCAACAATACAAAATCTTTGGGATAAAAAACAAAACACACTCGTCACTTTTAGGATTATTTGTAGACTACGAATAGATACAATAATAGTTTCTTTCTTTTCTCTTGTTACTCGAGGACTGAAGATACATTATGCTCGCTTAAAACTTATCCATACCCTGAGCTCCAGTTTACCAAAGATTTCTTCGCCAAAAATGACATTTCAACCAATTTTCAAATTATTATATCTCAAGATCCTTTGAGCGTTTTCCATTTAGAAAAAAAAAGTCGACACTGTGTTGCACTGTGTCAACTTTTTGTGTGTGTGTGTGTGTGCCAACTAAGTTGACATTAGGTTTTTGCTATGGTATGGTCGACACAGTGCAACACAGTGTCGACAATTTTGGCTAAATGGAAAACGTTCTTTGTATTGTTAACTAGATATATCTCGTCTCAGCCAAATGATGTCTACTGCCGGACTAAAGCCTCCCGCAAGTATCACCACAACGACCGGTCCTGCACTGCCCACATCCAAGTGCTTCCCACGACCTTCACCAGATCGTCTGTCCACCAAATAAAAGGTCTGCCTACACTGCGTTTTCCGGTCGTTGATCGCAACTGGTGAACTTCTTTGCCCCAACGGCTATCAGTTCCACGAGCTATGTGCACCGCCCACAGCCACTTAATTTTGGTAATTCTGTGTGCTTTGTCGGTTACTTTGATTTTCCTACGGATCTCCTCATTTCTGTTTCAATCAGGTATAGAAACTGAGCACGCTCCATCGTCCTTTGGGTGACCCTGAGCCTTCTTATGAGGCCCATAGTAACGGGCCCCGTTTCCGTTCCGTACGTCATCACTGGCAACACACTGGTCAAAAACTTTAGTCTTGAGACACTTCGGATTTGGACAAGATAACGCGAAGATTCCCGAACGCGAACTGAATATATCTAATCTAACTATGTTAATTTAAAACTTGACTTAATCCGTTCTATTTAAAGCCAAAGCTTTTAGACATAATTAGATACCTGATATAATCAATGGTAATTTTAATAAGAATTTGACAAATTCCATTGTACAAAAAATTAAATTAAATAAACTAATTCCTGTCTGATTAAACGCACATTTAATTTTATGACGGGGTGATGAGAAAACATGGAAATGAATTGGCGCAACGTCTACCATTCGTTTAAACGCGAACTATTTATATTCATACAAACAGTCAGCCGGTATTATCACAAATTGAAATTCCAGGCGTCTGCTACAATTTTTCAGTGTCTAAACTTTGCTCGGGTTAAACCTCTTTTAAATGAAAACTAATTTTAATATTTACGCTTCCCGCCTTCTTGGGGGTGACGAAGGATTTTATAATAACACTTTCACAGCGTTGGATATAAATATAATAGGTTTAAAACTGTCTGTGAATAACTGTTTTCTATTAACAAACTAACCCTCATTGACTTGACTTTTCGGTTGTTCGGAATAATCGACTTTCATTTGTATACAAAACAAAACCATTTTAGGAGATAGCAAAAAACACGGATCTTGATTTATTATTTATTGAAAATGATTTATCAACAACTTATTTTTAAACAATGAAATATTAACATACACGAGTACAGCATTTTTTTTCTTTTCATTTACTAGTTGATAAAACCATTGAAATTTTTAAGGTAATTTATTACTTATAAATAATTATTAAACATTATGCAAAGTATAATTTTTTTAGAGCTGTTTCAAAAACTATAAGTAATAGAAATATAATAACTAGACAGTTCAAATGAGTTTTTGTTTTAATATGCTGGCCTTTAGTCTCGGGTATTCTTCTGCTGCGAGCAGGTACGGGTTTGAGCTGTTGCTCCTACCCGGGCATCTTCTCACGGGGTGACTACTCCGTGGTAACTGTACAATCTGTAACAGATTAAATGATTTAAAGTGGCGACGAAAGTCGCTTGTATGAGGTTTGTGTTACAACAGCCTCCTTGTCACTCTCGCGTTGCGCGGGGGGGACTGGTGCGCGGCTCTCGGCGCGGTCTGCATACCGGGTGAGACCCCAGAAGGGGAGGCCCAGGTAGCGCCAGCGAGCGAGCCGCGACTTACACAGTCAGGTTGCGGGGGTTGTTGTAGTGGGTGATTGGAAGTTGTAGAGGGGGGAGTAGGAGGTGGGGGGTGGAGAGGTGGGCGGGGCGCAAGCACGCTGCGAGGCGCTGCTTTTTTGCTCCGTATGATGTTGTCTGAGGGCGCTATATTTTGCAGGTGGGTGTGAGCGCCGTGGTCCGCACGGTCGAACATCTTCCTGGCGATGCTGGCTATGACGTCATCAAGCTGCGCGACTTTGAGGTCACGCGCGATGACGTCGTTACGGACATATCTGCCCGCTCCGGTAGCGATGCGGAGAGTTTGGCTTTGCACCGTGTCTAGACGTCGGCGCTGCTTCTGGGAGCAGAAGGCGTACCAAGCTGGAGCTGCGTAGGTTAGAATCGGCCTTACGTAGAGTTTGTAAATGTTGGCTTTAATATTGGTAGGTATGTTGGATTTTAGTATGGTGTAGAGGGCCGCTCGTGCGCGTCTCCCCCCCGTCGTGACCTTGTCAATGTGTTTCACCATGTGGAGTGAGCGGTCAACTATCACTCCTAAGTATGTGGCCTCATTGCTCCATTCAATGGGTTGCCCCAGGAGCTTGAGTTGGGGTGGTGTTCTTCTGGCCGTGGTTTGAAGCGCGGTTGTTTTGCTGACGTTGACCGCAATCCTTCAGTCTGCTAGCCATTTTGGTAGCAGGTCGAGCTGTTTCTGCATGCGCCTGGCCGCCATGCTCGGCCAGGCGGACGACGTGAAGAATGCACTGTCGTCTGCGTACAAGGCCAGCTCGACTCTAGGTTCCCATTCCTTGAGGCTCTCATTTATGGAGGGGACGTCGTTGGTGTAGAGGCCGTAGAGGGTCGGCGAGAGGACGCTGCCCTGCGGCACGCCCGCGGTGATGGGTCGCTCGCTTGACTCACTGGATTCCACGGACACAACAAAAGAGCGCTCGCTTAAGAAGTCGGCGATGAGGTGGACTAAGTCTAAGTCTTGACGGCACGGGGGCGCCGCGTTGCGTAGGAAGGTTGGCCGGAGGGGCTAGCGTAGCGCCCGGCTGAGTGTCCCTCATGTCGACACTGCGTGGGGCAGGAGGCGGTGGTGCGGCGGAGGGAGGTAGTGGCGGCTGCGTACGGGTGTTGCTGCGGCGTGCTGCGGCTAGGAACGCCTTGCATCGGCGATCATTAGCTGTGTGATCCTTGCCGCAGTTTGCACAGGATGGTGGGTCGGCGCGGTCGCGCGGGCAGTCGGCAGCGGTGTGTTCACCCGCGCATCTCACGCATTTGATCAGGCGATGGCAATTCTCGGAACTATGACCGAAGGTCTGGCAGCGGTGGCATTGCGAGGGGCCGCTTCTCGGCCTCCAGGCCTCTATTATGATACCCGGCATGCCCAAAAGTTCATCGACTTCGTAGAGCCGGGACAACTCGTCGGTATTCAGGTGGGTGAGTTGGACATGAAAAACGCACCCTAGTCTTCCCCTTTTTCCTCGGATGCCTCTAATGTGGGTGACGGTAAAGCCCAGCTCTTCAAGGGCTTATTTTATGTCGGAGTGTTGCGTATCCGCCGGCTCCAGGGAAAAACAGTACCAGGCTATTCGGGATACTTTCGGAGAGGTTGGTTAAGTATCGCTGGGTGATACGGAACTCCTCTTCTGTTTTTGGTAAAAACCGGATGCCGTTTTTAAAGGGACGGGCGTTAGGAGTCTGTCCAATAGCCCTTTTTAAGGCTTTGAGATGAATCGGCCAGTTGGGTAAATGCTCCACTACTAAGGGTGGGTACCCTTTGGGTCGGGGTTGCGGCTGAGTCGTCGGTGTGGGCGATCCTGCTTGGGAGCGCGCGGTGGTTGGAGAGGGTGCAGAGGCTTGTGCGGCGGTTGCCTGCGCGTAAGAGAGAGGGTCGGAGCAGCTGATGTCCAGCGGCTGCACTCCGACGTATACCGTTGACCTCGTTTCGTCGGCATCGAAAGTGGACGGGAGAGGACTGGGGGGTCCTTCAATCCCGGCCAAGGCGTCGTCGAATTCATCATTGGGTGAGTTTGGGCGGGCGGCGTCGGGTGCGCACGCTCCCACCAGTTTGGGTGGAGTACGGCCGTGGCGAGGACGCTTCTCGTCCCCAGCTGGGAGGTCATCTTCTTCTACTAGTCGGCGACGGGGGTCGCGAGGGGGCGCGCCTGATGAGGTGCTCGGGCGGGGTTGATCATCAGTCCCACTTGGGCAATTCACGGCAGCGCGCATAAATAGGGGCGTCGTGGCGCGTCTTGAGAAGTGCGCGGCGGGCTTCGGCGTTGAAGCAGGTGCAGGTTTGGCACTCGCACTGTGGGTCCCAGGAGCCGTTAAACTGGCCCGGCTGGGCGGTGATATCCTCGGGCGGTCCGGGGGCTTCTTTTCCGGCAGAGTTTTGTTGGGATTCATAGTGAATTTACCAACAGAGGGGATGGGGGGGGTAATTCAAGTTCACTATTAGGTGAGGGAACGGCGAGAGTGGTGGGAGGTATGGTGGGGGTAGTGAAGTTTGGGTGGGGAATCTTATATAAGGGACAACACTCTGGGGAAACACTCTTGTTTTTACACACAGTTAAAAACGTGGTGATTCAACACGTAACACAGATAGGACGATCACTACACAAAAGCGACTTATCGCGGATAATAGTCACTGTCTATGTTCGTAACAAGGTGGCACAGCACACGCGAGCGCGGGGCGCGGTGCGCGGGCGCGGTGCGCGGAGCGCGGCGAGAACAGCCGATGTTTCACGACGGGAGCCGATCGGGGCTCAACGCGATTGCTCAGCGGAGCACACTCGACCGGACGACACGAAGGAACACGACGAACAGCGCGCGCTGCGTGCTGGCCTTTAAGAGCCAGATTGCGTTTTTATAACGTCGCGCGTGAGACGCGCTTCGACAGCTTAAAGACGATGAAGAGGTGAAGTCGGTAATTACGGCCTTTTTGAAGCTAAAGACAAATCATTTTTTCATTATGATATTAACAAATCATTTAAACGACCTGAGAAATAAATTAGGGTTAAGGGGGAATACATTAAAAAAAGAAAATAATTTGGTGTTTAATTTCAACCTTCTTCCCACCCATTCCGCATACTTTTTGACCTCCCCTCGTACCTCGTACCGACCATAAGTTCTGTTACAAATGAAAATGCAATATCTTTTTTATGAAGTTATCAAATTTTATTAAACTTATATTTACATATTTATTTAAGTCTTAGCAAAAAATAAAAAAATGTTGTATTCGAAATTGCCACCTTTGGCTTTTATACAGGTCTTTAATCGGTCTGGCCACGAATCTATGGATTTAGGCACTGTTTGCTCCAGAGATTTTTTTTTTTAAGAGACTCCATTTCACCGTGTCGTTAAGAGCAGGCCATGTCCTTTTAAACTGATCATAATTTGTAGTCTAAAGGGTTGAGGTCTGGGCTAGATGAGGGCCAATCTTCAGCTCTTATAAAGTCCGACCAGTTGCAGAGTCCTGCTGGAAAGTCTACGATACATTTCTAAAAAGTGTATTGCTGAGAGGTTTCACAACACGATCCAAGACTTCTCTTGATACACTTTGGCTGCAGTTTTCACTCCTTTTTCACAAAAATATAGCTTTGTGACGCCTTGATAAGACATGCACCACCAAACAATCACTGACGCGGATGATGACCACGTTGTAACTTTCGGACTACTTGAGCAGCTTCTTTAGAACTGTGAGCGTATACTTTATCACTTTGCTCATTGTAGTGCTCTTCAATCGTGAATTTTTTTTCATCGGTAAAGAAGATATATCTATGCCTGCGTATCGTGACAGAAGGCATTTTGATCGATCCACTCTCTTTAATTGTCAAGATTGATTTAGGGCATGTCCTGTATATAGACGATAAGCACCGAGTTTCAGGTCTATTTTTCAGAGTTTCAGTTTTATTCCTAACGGGGTTTCGACGAATTCTGGCTTTAACAGCATTAAGAGCCTTTTTTGTTCTAACAGCACGCGGCCACCCCGATCTTTTATGGTCTTCGACAGAGGAAATGTTGTTGTATCTGCTATAGTACGATATATGTTGTATTCGGTTGATACCAAGCTTTTTAAGTGTCTGGAATATAACCGACGGCTCCATACCCACTTTGTGCAAGGCAATCACTGCAATCCTATTTTCTTTAACACCCCATTCCATATTTTAATTTGATAATGAACACGAAAAAACATGAAAAATGGCGCAAAATTTAAAGAAGTTTTTAAAATAATAAACGCGTTCCAAATTCAAAATAATTAAAGGTTGAAAAAAGAGAAGGTTTTATGTAACAGTATTTATGGCCAGACTAGTGTAGTAGTGTGTAGTAGTAGTGCTTGTATTCATCACACAAACATTTGCCCCTCCAGGATTCGAACCCAGGAACATTGGTGCGAAAGGCAGGATCGCTACCGTTGCATCAAACGGTCGTCATTATAACTTATGTCCCATTTTTACCAGGATGAATCCCTCCACCGCTCTGAGCGGGGTGCCCAAAATTATATCAGCAACCAACAATGACTGTAAAGGTATGGCAACTAAAAAACTGTATATCTTTTAAAATACTTTTTATTAATGTACATACATACCACAGCTTGCATCTAACAAATAACAAATTGTCCTACTTAAAAATACTAGCTCTCATTAAAAATAAATCGAAGAAAAATATTTTCCATCGACGGAAATTACAAAGCTTAACCTATCCAATTTTCTCTGTGATAGAATGTATCATAAAAAAGTTGAAATCTCAAAACTTACAGCAGATGGCAGCAAAGGAGAAGTCTAAGAATGATCTTTTAACAAGATGCAAGGTCGTCGGGTCCATATTGAGTAGCAAAAATTTTAAAGCGTAATTTAAGCTCGTACTCTTATCATTTGGCATAATTTGAAATAACTTGCTGGTTAGTAATGTATAAAAAATTCCTAACCTAACTTGCAATATATGTCAATTTATACCTTTTGATTAACATTACAACAGACTTTATGTCAATTGAAATCATGCATTTTCAAAGCGTCGTCAAAGTGAGACACCGCTATAAATGGTCTATAGCGGCGTCTCTCTTTAACAGTGGAAATTGAATCGCGATAAGAGGTGATGGCAGGGCCTCAGGTCCAAATAGACCTGCCATCAACTTTGTCTAACGATACAAATGCAAAGGGAAGGAATTCAGAGACCAGGGTATCTTTTTGCATCAATCAAACTTAAAAAAAAAACTGAGTGTGTGTTCTTAAATGTGAAAACGGTACTATAGATATTAATGTATTGTAATTTTATATTTTTTCATTCACAATGCCATAATTCTATAAGATATAAAATACCCCTGTAAAAAACAACCACGCCTCCGAGTTCTCAGGTGGGATTCGATCCGACGACCTTTCGCTATCCAGGAGAGTATTTCCACTTATTCTAACATAGCTTTATTTTCTTAAGGAAAAAATAAAAGAAATGAGGTAATATTTAACCCAAGTTCATGTTGTTTTCCACTTTTCATGAATATAACAACTTGCTGTCAGTTCGGAAACTATTTGATATTATTTTCTGATACAGAAGCGAATTAGTTTTTGTTTAAAATCAACTTTATCCTCATTAGAAAATTCTGAAGTAATATAAGTTATTTACGGGATTGTTACCATGTTCCTTGTTATTGAGTTTCCGATATTATATAAATAACTTATATTACTATAATGTTAGTGACCATGAAAGTTTAAAACAATATATCATCTGACATAGTACATTTTTAGCCCCAGTGTTTGATTCTAATTTTTTTACTGCCACAGATTAATTTATGAAGCTAAAATTTCAATCACAGAGCAAATTAGATAGATTAAAAAAGAAATATCCACAAAAGTTAATGCATATATTTACACAATTGGACGACACAATTAAGTTTAGAACGCCTTAACGTACCTATACAACATATTTAATAATAATAATGTACAATTATAAAAATATACAAATAATATTATTTCCACCATTTCTATTTTTTTGCATAGCGCAATCTTAATTTAATTTTCTTTTAAAAAACACTTAAATATAGTCCAATAAAAATAACGATTGATTTTTTTTTATAAAACACAAACGTAAATAAAGATTAAGAAATACAATTTAAGGCTATTTACGATAATTTATCCACAGCAAGAGGACGGAGAAGCTGCTTTGGTCACTCCTTTGCCTAGTTACTAGTAACTTACTACTAGTACTTCTAGAAGTATAGTTACTTCTTTCCTTTGCTAAGTGGCAAAGGAGATGTTTCAATTTTGTATGAGGTTTGGGCCTCAACATGAAGCATTAAAAAAACCGTGAAACTAAATAAAATAAAAAGATCAATATCAAAAATTTTCAATTTTGAATCATATAATTTTCGTATTAATTGAAAATGCGAATGGTTTGAAATGAAAGAATAACGAGAGACTGATGACGATCACAGATTAGGCATTAACATATCGCCACAAACTTGACCTTACTCTGTGTAGTTTATGGTCTTAGTTTGAATAGTACGCCAACAATAGAATGCTTCGCAAACTTATATACGCCAATATATTTAATAGCCATGCCATAATTTTCTTATTGTAACCACAGATAGGTAATAGTTTAGCACAGACCACTACGTCTCCGTGAGAAGCTTCCAAAATATACGTTTGACAAATAAAAAACTGTGTGAAATTTGTCAACGCTTGGTACTTTTAATTCTGAAACATAGTCTGACCAAATCGTTATAAGTTCTCACTTCTAATGATTTGAATAATATTAGGATATTTTTAATAATTGTGAGATTTGACAAAAATTGCATTAAAAAGACCTTTTAATTTTCATAATTTTACAATTTCTAGAGTCACTTATGTAGTTCTTAAGTAGTTTTTTATCAATAAAACAACATTTAAAGGAGGCCTTTCTTTTCGGGCCAAAAATGTACCTTGGTACAAGTTATTTGAAAATATTCATAATAATGTACGAACACTTATTTCATATATAATATACCCATAAATAAGATTTTTATAAAGTTAATAAAACACAATAAATTATACACTAAATTACAACTGCGTAGAACGAAACGCTAATGTGGCACTTGTGTGCACGAATCTATACTACAACTGGATTGCGTACTTCAAAATGACACTTTTAAAAGTTTAAACCTTATGTGGTAACAATAAAGTAGATTTTCCTGTATCCTACGCAAAGTAGAAAATCCGAGCTCAGTGAGATAGCACAAAAGTAGTAGTCTGTCCTTGTCTAGCCTACCTGCCAGTATTAAATAAAATATTCTTTGGTAATTATTGGTATGTGGAAATGGAAGAAATACTTGTTATTTTGCTTAGGACCTTACTTGAAAGTAGTTCATAAGCAATGATAATTATTTCGCTACCATAAAATTACAAAAAAATATAATTAATTTGAAATGACATGATTTTATATTTTAAAATTTTAGTAGTTTTTTGTAATTTACGTAGGTGGTACTGTTGTTGTGGTAGGATTGAAATTTCAATATGGCTGCTGTTGTTTTCGTCTTCACTTCCACATTATCTTATTTTCAGTTTTGTTGAAATAAGCTTACGAAAGTGTTAGTGAAAATGGTTTATTTTTGTTGTATAAACGGATGTAAAACCGAATGGTATCCCGGTTGCGGCTTATCTTTCCACAGGTAAGCTAATATAGTATATTTTTAAGTGTACCGATGTAGGGTGACCTAATTAACATTATTTACTAACCCGGACTGATGCGTTTATTTTGAGTGTAGGTAGTAAGTACCTAAAATCTGACCTGGGCCCTTTAAAACAAATCTATACATGTGTACAATTTGAGAAAATTTGTAAAACTGTAAACAAAATAATGTATGTATCTATCTACTACAATAATTACAAAATTGACATTGTTACAAGTTTATAGTCTTCAGATACCTATCATTGAGCTAATATTACTGGCGCGTTATGGCCGGAATTAATTTTCATATCATGTTAATGAAATAAGTTTAATTTTCACTTGTTGTAATAATGATCATACCTGCAGTAATAATTCTCATAAAAATGGGCTCTGTTGGGCAAACAGTCTGTATAGTCTGATTGTCTGTAAAGTACAAATGTAATATAATGGTTATTACTTTATAATATGATAATATTTTATAGGATTCCTAAGGACAAAGTAAGGGCCGAAAAATGGAAGCAAAGTATTCATGGAAAAGTGAACAAGAAATCTGTCATTTGTGGTTTACATTTTAAGGATTTAGACTTTATGAACAAATCAAGAAAACGGTTAAAATCCACAGCTGTCCCCTCAATATTTCCAAAGGTATGAAGATATTTCAATTTTTATTTCTATGGTTGAAAACCATTATTTATTTGTATGCCCTTATGAAAGTAACATATTAAATAATGCTTACAGATTGTTATACCTGACAAGAAAATTCAAGTGCTCAATAGTTTAACATTGGTTGAACCGCTTCAAGGACCATCAACAATAGACACAATAAGCAAAAAACGTAAACTGCAGAACAAATCAGAGAAATATATTCAAACCGAAGACCTATGTGCAAATACACCCCGTAAAAGAAAATTAAAGCGGGAAATAAAAGTACTGTCTCAGCGTCTGAAAAGACGTAACATTACAGTACTTAATTTGAAATCATTACTAGCTATTATAAAGAAAAAATGCAACAGTTACAGCGAAGTAGAAGAAATGATACAAATAAATTTTAAAAACATTCATGACCAAATAAACTCAAATAAATCTATTCATGGAGCTAGATATAGCAATGACGTAAAATCTTTTGCTCTAACATTATATTATTATTCGGGAAAAGCTTATCGTTTCTTAAGAAACCATATTGCACTGCCACACCCTGCTACACTCCGGAGAATGTTGGCCACTCACAACTGCAATGTCGGATTTATGTCCGAAGTTTTTGAATTTTTGAAACAAAAAGCTAGCCAATGCAAAGATATCACTAATGTGGCCCTCATATTTGATTCCATGGCAATCAGAACAGCAACTAATTATGAAGCAAAAAGTGATAAATGGTGGGGAACAATTGATTTAGGCGGCGTTGCTCCAATTGATCCAGAGAAATTGGCTTCAGAGGTACTGGTATTTCAAATTGTATCTCTTAAGAGAAATTCAAATGTCCTATAGCTTACTTTCTTGTGGACAAGATATCTGCGGATATCCAGGCACAATTACTATCTACGGCAATAAGAATGTTAGCGGATATAAATATACTTGTTCGCTGTTTGACTTCTGATGGTGCTGCGAGTAATGTCAAAACATATAGAATATTAGGATGTAATGTAAATTATCCTAATATTCAGCCGTTTTTTAAGCATCCAACCAAAGACAATATTAATGTGCATTGTATACTAGACCCTGTACATATGTTAAAATTAGCCAGAAATGTTTTTGCTGAGACTTCTTTAAGCTCTGAAAAAGGTGAAATAAAATTTGATTATATAAAAAAACTGCAAAAACTGCAAGAAGAAGAAGGACTGAAACTTGCTAACAAAATTTCAAGGGCACACATTAATTTTTTTGGAAAGAAAATGAATGTTAGGTTGGCAGCGCAAGTTCTCAGTAGTTCAGTGGCTGATGCACTTGATTTCCTGCGATGTAGTGGACATATTGATTTTGCAGGTAGTGAGGCAACTCTTGAATATTTAAGATACTTGGACAGGATTTTTGATTTACTGGACTCAAAAAATCCTTTTGGAACCGGATTTAAATCTCCACTGCGCCCAAATAACAAAGACGTTTGGGTTAATGTCTTCCAGGACACAAGGGAATACTTGTCAAAATTAAAAGTAAATGGCCAGAATATTTTAATGCATAGACGACATATCCCTGTTCTTGGTATCATAATGGATACATATAGTTTCACAAATCTAGCTACAGATCTTTTTGATGAAAATGTTCAAAGTTATCTTTTAACACACAAAGCTTCTCAAGACCATTTGGAGTTATTTTTTTCATGTGTTAGAGCTTGTGGGCGAACAAATGATAATCCAGATGCGCTACAATTCATGTACATTATGCGTAAATTACTTTTTCGTAATAGTGTAAAACCAAGTATTAACGCTAACTGTACTGAAGAGGATTATGAATCTTCCCCTATACTTGAGTTTAGAAGTGCAAAAAGATCATCAATTTCACAAGACCCTAATCATGAAAGTACCGAAGCAGATAAAATTTATTCATTAATACAGTTAATTGAAAGAACAAATGTTTCCGATTTTAAAAGAAACATTTTGTATTTTATAGCGGGATATATCGTGGGAAAAATGTTACAAAAAATTACTTGTGAATATTGCAAATCTGCCTTGTTAACTAAACGGGAGCATGTAGATCATGCCTATTTTGTTGACATTTGTAACTTTTCATCCTTCACAGCTTTCGTCGACAGAGGCAGTCTTAAGCATGCTTCTAAAATAGTTTTCGATATTGTGAAGTACACGGAAAATTTGTTCTTAACGCTATCATTGCAATCAAAACAAGATTTTAAGAGAAAATATATGATGAATATAATTACACAACATTTTTACACCCAACTAAAAAATATTCCCCACCCAGTACAGTCACGCACCATCGAATCAAAACATGAAATAGAAGTAATTAAATGTGTAGCAAACAATTATCTTAACATGAGACTGAAAACGTACGCGAAAGAAGAGACCATCAAAATTATGGGTAATCGCATGACAATGCGTCAAAGACTACATAAGACTATTTTATTTAGCAATGTATAACATGATTTGCGAATTATGAACATAGAAAGCAATTATTGTCTTACATATTATAAGGATATTATAATAAGGTTACAGAAGTAGAATCAATAAATATAAATACCTGATACAACCCTTCTTTTATTTCAAACTAGCTTACCGGTTAAACTAGATTTCATGTCATAACGTGCACATAAACATAGGTAGTACCTAAGGCCTCGGCCGCGACAAGGTAGCCGAAATTTACTATGTTAATGTGCGCGTTCTAATCCGAAATAATTACCTTTTTCAATGTTAAACGGTTCAGTGTACGGACCATTTAAGGTAACAGAAGCATTGGAGCCTACTATAGAGAGATTTCAATAATCATATCAGAAGCTGCTCACCATAGAACAAGGCCTCCTGGTAGACTTTTGAACAGATTGCATCAAAATTGACTTTCATAAGTGTACAAATTGTACCTAAATGAATAAAGAAACTTTGACTTTGACCATATCGGTTATCACGATTATACGCCCAGTCACGAGCCTTTTTTAAATCTATGAAAGCGCAACATACGTGTTGGATTTTTTTATACCAGAAAATAAATCATCTAATTATATTAATTTTTTCTGTGTCCGTAGAAATTATTAAGAAACAGACACTCTTTAGAAAGAGACGCACTACTACTTTTATGGCTCTCTTTCGGCTCGTTTTCAAGCTCATAGTGCGCAATCCAGTTGTAGTACAGATTCGTGCTTGTGTGTGACAGTCGGTTAGATTTTAACAAGATTTTGCGGCTCTGGAACACGGTATTTTAGTAAAGTCCGTAGGCTGATAAAATAACTAAACGCTTAGAATGATTCGCAATAGCAAGAAATATCTATTTTTGCTCTTGATCCTACTGTATATATTAAAAACAGAAGAATTCATAAAGCAGTATGTTGCTGATAAACTTGTATGCATTTTATATTTAAGACTGAATATCGAAAAATGTTTATATAATTTTAATCTACAAAACGCTTCAAAATCAAAACAGTTGTGCTTGCCAGCTAAAAAAACATTTGTTGCAAGTAATGTATATTTTTGAATGATATTTTTAGTGGTACAAATGTATTTAAAAATAAATAAGTATTTTTTTCAGAATATACAATATTTTTGCTATTTTTTGGTATCTTTGAATCTTAGGTACATTTTTAGCCTTAGTTATATGGAAGAAAGAAAGGCTCCTTTGATTTTTGAAGACTTGTAGACGCCAACACAAACAGTAGGTGGGTATAGAAAGAAAAAAGAACACGCTTGCAAAGCGCCTAATTGTAAGCTTACCTATTTTGTTCAAACTAAAACATAATTTGGTAGCGTAACTTATAACTAGATATTATTTTATGTAAATAGCTTATAATTAATAATGCCATAATACAATATTTACATCAGACTTGATAAAATACGAGGTTGTTTATAATTTACATAATTATTATTTTACAATTTATTTAAAAATGCTAACGCGCACGATTTTATACAAACATTGTAGTCAGTATACTTTAAAATAAGGAAAAATATTCTTATTATATTTTATACACTTACAGATAGATAAATCTAAAAAAATTTAGAAAACATTTTCGAACTGTTTAACCCTTTCACCGCCATCACCGTTATATGTCGGGATATGAAACATGTGCTCCACGCGCCACACACTTAATTTTACGTCCAGTTTTATAAATTGTTTATTAATGCATTTTATATTATAGATAAAGTTGCAATAGACGTTGTCCATTACAATCTGGGATGTAGTCTTAATGATGAATTACTTTTGCAGCGTTTCATTATCATATTTATAAGAAAGTTGAAAAGTACTATTCTTTGTAAGGTGTTACTAAGTACCTACATGCATCGCCGACATCATGATATTACGTGTCCTAGGGATGGGCAAATCAACGTTATCTAAATGACATATTATTAGATAATCATGGTGTCAAAGCAAAAATATTGAATTGATATCAAAATTATTACGTCAAATTCGCAGCACGAACAGTTGCACCAAACAATAACATGTTAAAACGATAAAAAGGTGTGTTAAATATTGGATATAATTTATTGCTTCGATAAAGAAGGGATAACTTAGAACATCACTAGTTCAGATTATCTCCTATCGCCGTCACCGTGATATTACGTGCGGCTCAAGGTCAAACGACGCCATATTTGTATCTTGATGTCAGTTGCTCAGGCGCCGTCACCGTAATAATACGTTCCTTGTGCAAATTAGTGTTGTTCCCTTGCCATGATAGAAGACGACGAATTATTAAATATTTTAGAAGGAAATAATGACGAAATAAGAAATAATAATGGCAGTTCTAGCTCCGATGGTGATAATAATTTGGTAAGTAATTGTTTCCTTTCGTAGGCCATTACATGCACGCTGGCGCCACTTCGGTAAGGGAATTATTACGCTATTAATGCACATTTTGTTGAAGACCGAAGCTTGTGATTCCCTCGTATAACTTCTATAGTTTATTGTTCGTTCGTTGTTTGTGTTCGTTTACGGGAGTGGCACTGGTGTTGTTTATAGTGGTGAGGCCTAAGTTTTCAATTTAATATTTACTCTTAAAGTATAACAAAAAAGTCGGACTACTTAGTTTCGTTATTTATTTTAGTAACTTTTTTTCAGGAACAGGAAGACTCTTCTAGCACATGGAATTCTATACTAAGTTGATATACCTAGATGTTATACTAGATTCATAGTCAGAATATTGATTTAAACGTGATAAAGAATTAATGTATAAGATACTTGATTAATAAAGACTGATTTAATATTAATTAAATTTTAAACTTTTATTTAAAAACTCATCGATAACATTATTTCTCAACCCTATTTGAAATTATACCGAAAGACCGCTGGCGTTGGGGGTATGACGAATGTACTTAAATATGGCGGTGAAAGGGTTAATATAAAAAAAATTGGTTGCCTGTAAAGTCGGTATACGGGCGAAAGTTTTACGTGACAACGACTTTGAGTGGTAAAATAATTTTAATGTGAATATTCATTCGTATAGTAGGAAGAAGGATGAAATAATAGTAACAATTTAAAACATTTATTTATACAAAGAATTATATTTAAAACATTAATTTATAGGCACGCGTCCCTTCCACTTTTTACGTCTGTCTCTCTCGCTCTTAGGCGGGCTAACCATGCCCGAGTGGAAGGGACGCGTGCCTCTCACTCGCTCTCATTGTGAGCGCATAACGTGAGCGGAGCGTAACGCAGTTTCTTGAAGTGTCACCCGGCAAACCAATTTATAAGACGTTGTCACGTCAATAAACTTTCATAGTCACTTACATTAGTATTAATTAAAACTGGATTATTAAAATGTATTTTATTTTTAAGGCTTCGATATTTCAACGCCGTTGCGTGCGCCATGGTCACGGATGAACTGAACTTTTTTGCGGGTGGATGTTATGCGCAGATACAAATCGTTCTACCCTCCGTCGTAGTCTCTTAGTACACTTGATACCGGTACCACTGTCTGTAATAGTAATGTAAAATGGTAGACCGAAATATCTACCCATAACATCCACCCGCAAAACCCTTTCGTTCTTCAACTTTTTTTGACATCAAAATTTTTTTTCGTAATTCCCTTTCAATAATAAAGAAAAATCACTATTACTATAGAAGTCTTAAAATTTCTTTAATTGAAAGTATAATAATCCAAAATGTTTTCTACTAACTTTTTAGATCTCCCTAAAATGTATATAATTTAATAAAAAAACAGTTTATAACTTTTTTGCAATCTCAATGCCGATTCGGCTCACAAGTATTAAGTTAGTTAAGAATCCTGCCCGAGCATTTCTTGTGAGTTAGGTCGATTTTTATTACATAGTATTATTCTATTAAAATAATTCATCAAGAATTAGTTTCCTTATTTTAAAGTATTATATGACTGTTTGTAATACGTGGTGCGTTAACTCTCAATATGGAGCGTAACTGTTACAGTAAATAGTAATTATGCCTGTAAACTAGTGTTGTAAAGAACTCAAGTTCTTTCAGATCTTAAAACTCAGCACTTATTATATATATATTATATATTATATTCAAGACTCGACTCGATACCATACTCATAAGAGGCTTCTGAGTTTAAAGATTATTCTGAGTTTGTACTCTAGCCATTTTTATATAAATAAGGTTCCAAGAATCCTAATAACTATTAAAAAATAGAATAGCTATTTGCAGGCCTTTCTATTTTATGACATCGGATAATAATTTTGTTGTAAGTTATAAAAAATATATACAGGAATATTAGTTTCGAAACCTTATTGACACTCGAATTAAATTTTGGAACAACTCACAACAATTATTTAGTTCCAAACTAAGCAGAATTTGTACTAAATGACGTAAAGAAAACATAAATAAGTATAGGGACGATAGACATATATATGTCACCCTAAAATTGTAATTAATGTTTGATTGTAATCTATCTCGCGAGATTGTAAACTGTCGAAAGATTGTGAACCGTAACTTAGTTGTTACAATTTAACGCATTAATTTTCGATAGATTATAATCTTTCGAAGTGTTGTTGTTGCTAAAATAGGCATAGGAAGAGAATTGCTTGGGCAGCGCAGAGCCGCCGAGCTGCAGTCATAGAACGGTACGAGTTGTCCAAGAGGGCATATCTGGAGGCCATGGACAGAGCAAGAGTAGCCAGCTGGAAGGAGTTTTGTGGCACACAAGACAGGGAAACCATGTGGGGGGGTATTTATAGGGTTATCGGCAAAGTGGGCAGAAGACATGAGGATATGCTGCTCACCATTGATGGAAGGAGCATCAGCCCCAGGGAGTCGGCGGTTTATATGGCGGAAACATTCTACCCGGAGGACACGGAGGAGGGAGAGAGCGAAGGGCATAGACATATAAGAGAGAAGGTTGAGGAAAGGATTGTAGCCAAGCCGGCTGATACACGGGATCCCCCCTTCACCCAAGCGGAGCTGGTCCATGCTGTCGACTCCTTCAACCCAAAGAAGGCTCCAGGTAACGACGGGCTAACCGCCGATATTTGTGCAGCCGCCATAAAGGCGGATACGTTAACAGCCCTAGCCATATATAATAAATGCTTGGAGCTTGCCCATTTCCCGAAACCCTGGAAGGAGGCCGCAATGTTGTTGCTTAGGAAGGCTGGTAAGACAGACTACACCCTGCCCTGGTCTTATAGACCCATCGGCCTTCTCCCAGTGATGGGCAAAATTCTTGAGAAGCTTATGATTGGCAGATCTTATTCTGCCAATCATAAGCTTCTCTGGCACATCCAGCATCAATTTAACATTAGGCAGTACGGTTTTATGCCGCAGCGCGGTGACGAGGACGCCCTCTATGATTAGTTGGGTCAGATGTAAAATAGAGGACAAAAAGATCGTGACACTGATCTCACTTGACATAGAGGGGGCCTTCGACAACGCGTGGTGGCCTCAAATTAGGTACCAACTGAGTAGGAAGGAATGCCCTGTAAATTTGGGAGCACTGGTCAGTAGCTATCTTAGTGACAGGATGGTATCGGTGAGATATGCGGGGGAGATATTCCGGCGGAGTACGAAGAAGGGTTGTGCACAAGGCTCTATAGGGGGGCCTCTGTTCTGGAATATTCTTCTGGACCCCTTGCTGAATAGGCTCACCGATGCCAATATAGACTGCCAGGCTTTCGCGGACGATATCGTCCTGCTCATAGATGGGAATAACGCTGTCGATATTGAGGCCAAGGCGAGAGTGGCCCTGGACTGCGTCCGGGATTGGGGCATCATGAATAAACTCACTGGGTCTTACGATTGACAGCAGACTCACCTTCAATAGTCACATCTCCCAGGTTTCCAGGAAAGCGTTGGATATCTATAAAAACGTCTCAAGAGCAGCAAAAATCACGTGGGGGCTGAAACCCGAAATTATTAAAACTCTCTATAGAGCGGTAATATATCCTTTACGCGGCCCGCCGCGTAAAGGATATATCTTTTCCGCCTCACCCGCCCAGACCCCCGGGTCTGGGCGGGTGAGGCGGAAAAGATTAAGTCCAAAAAAGTTTTTGGGGTGGTTCAACGAGGTTTCGCTCAGAAAATTGCCAGGAACTACCGAACTGTATCGCTGAATGCGGCCTTGTTGTTGTCAGGCCTACTCCCGTTGGACCTGCGAGTCCGGGAGGCGGCACAATTGTTCGAGGCGAAAAAAGGGAAACCGCAGGCAGTGATACATGGTAGAGATGTAGAAAGTAGAGTCCCCTTCCTGGCAAATAGACATCCAACTCATAAGACACTCCTCAAGTTTGAATGTATTAACAGTGCAGAGGAGGACGGTAAGCTGGCAGAAGACTTGGAGAAGATCTATACGGATGGTAGCAAACTGGAGGGGAAAGTGGGAGCTGCCCTGACCCATTTGAAAGGGCAGCATGAGACGAGTACCTGGAAGTTTAAGCTGGAACCATACTGTACAGTCTTCCAAGCCGAGCTCTTTGCCGACCTCAAAGCAACTGAGTTTGTGTTAGCGGGCGGGAACAAGGAAGTAGCGATACTGAGTGACTCAAGGTCGGCCCTTCAGTCTCTCCAGGTCCCGGACTCCTCTCACTCCCTCACAAGAGCAATCCAAAATAATATACTTAAGTTAAGGAACCAGAACCAGATAGTCCACTTTTATTGGATTAAGGCTCATGTGGGAGTGGCAGGAAACGAAAGGGCGGACGAATTGGCAAAGAAGACGACGTTGGGACTAAAGTGTAGGTCGCACTACGACGCATGCCCGTTATCGTACATAAAGAGGCAAATCAGAGCGGAGACCATAGTTCAGTGGGACAATAGGTACAGGAGTGAGGGCTCAGCCGGAGCAACAAAAGTTTATTTCCCAAATGTGGTGTGGGCCTACAGCGTCATAGGAAAGATGAACCTCGAACCGATACTATCGCAGGTACTGACGGGACATGGCGGGCTCTCTGCTTACCTGCACAGATTCAAGTGCAAGGACAGCCCGTCATGTATTTGCGAACCTGAGGTGCAAGAGGACATCTTTCATGTGCTGCTGGAGTGTCCTGCCACGGCAAAAGCCAGATTCGATACGCAATGTCAAATAGACACCCAACTGGAAGCCCAGAACCACAACAGAATAATGGCAAACGGAACGGAGAGAGAGGTCTTCCTAAAATATGCAGTCGGGGTAATGCGTACTGTGGTGGAGAGGAACAAGGATAAGTAGGTAGGCTTTGGAAGGATTTACAATTAGTTCATAATTAGTAAAATTTTGATAGTCTAATTAAGTTAGAATAGGGACGAACACTTATAGTGTGAAGATAGTCGAGCAATTGATAGATGTAAGGAATTATATGCTGACATTGGTTCGGGTTAATGTGAAGCGGAAGGGACATGTAATTGTGGGTAGAACAGTTTACTGAAATGTTTAAACTCAAATGGGACTGACAGGATGACAATGTTGATGTAACGGTAAAATGTAGAAGGGATGTTGGAGGAGTTCGTTGGAAAGATAATGTTATGTGTTAAATAATTCTGTAACATTTTAAATATTGTAAGAGTGTAATATGGTAAATGGGGAGCAATGGGAAATGAGACTGCAATTGTGTAAGTAATTATAAGATATGTAATTAAGGATGGAAATCGTATGATGTAATGACGATTGATAGGAATTAAGCTGTTGTACCTGAGCAATTGTATATTTGAAGTCAATGTAGACCAATAGTGTAAGACAAAGTGTAAATACTCAAAGAAATGGAATAGATGTAATATAGGGTGAACGTAAGTAGAATATAATGTAAAATGTAAATGTAAGATAAGTAATAGCAATGACAGTGCAATAAAATGAATGTAAACGCAATAACCATAAATGTAATAACTTAACAAGTAATCTGATGAAGGATAATGTACCTGAATACGTAAGCCTATAGTAGCCATAAGATAAATAATAGTATAAGGATGAGCAGCTAAATGTAAGAGCTAGGATAAAAAGACAAGAGGTATAATTCCAGTGGAACAGGAATCAAACACAAATGTTATGCAAAACTTATAAATATGGAAGTGTAATAATTTATTAACCCGGCCCTTATTATTAGTGTAATAATTTATTAATTAAGCTGTACGCCGGGGTTATTCGCAGCATGGCCCTTTACGGGGCGCCGATATGGGCAGAGGCGCTCGATAGGGAAAACCGGAGCAATCTTCGGAGAGCCCAGCGAACAATAGCCACAAGAGTGACAAGGGGCTACCGCACAATCTCCTGGGCGGCGGCCTGCGTTGTAGCTGGTACACCCCCATGGGAAATAGAAGCCCAGGTCTTGAGGGAGGTGTACATGGAGAGGAAGCAGGCGAGGGAACTGGAGGACGCGACTGGGGAGTCTTCCTCCCCTGACGGAGACCTCCGCGCCCGGCGAAGGGCTGAGGAAATGCTGATGGAGCGATGGAAGCAGCTGCTCGACTCTCCATCGGCGGGAGCCAGGACGGTAGACGCCATCCGCCCTATCCTTAATGAATGGAGGGAAAGGCGCCATGGAACGGTGACCTTCCGTCTAATGCAGGTACTTTCCGGGCACGGGTGCTTCGGAAAGTACCTGTATCGGATTCGGAGGGAGCCGACTCCGTCGTGCCACGAGTGCGGCGCTGCGGAGGACACCGCACAGCACACCCTGGAGGTGTGTCCGGCATGGTCCTCGCAGCGCGGCACTCTGGCAGCGGCGATTGGAGGTGACCTCTCGCTGGCCGCCGTGGCTAAGGCCATAGTGGCAACCGAGAGGTCGTGGAAGGCAACGGTCTCTTTCTGCGAAGATGTCATTTCGCAGAAGGAGGCCAAAGAAAGAGAGAGAGAGGATGATGCACACGCTGCACACATCCGAAGGAGGCGCATGGGCAGGAGACGGCGCCAGTTTGCGGCGCGCATCCCGGTTTGAGGGAGGATTTCCCTTCCTTGAACGAGCCTAGGGCGGACGGGGGTGACCAAAAGCTGGGATACCCAACTCCTGAAGTCAGGAGCAGGCCGTCTCCACCCCTCCTTAGCTGAGGAAGGTGCTGGGAGATGGCGGAAGCTGTGGTTGCGAGAGTCCCGCGGGGGAACCTTAGGGACTCTCACTGCCGCAGGCGGAGAAGGGGGACGGAGGTAGCGATGCCTTCCTTCCTCCTAGCAAGACCAGCTGGCGAAGGATGGGCGGTCCTGAGCCTGCATTGCACGGTCTTGCACGTCTGGGAGGATGCCCACATGCACCCGGGTATCCTCCATAGTGGTGGGGCCTTCGGGCCAGTCTGTCAGGCACCCCGTGGTGAAAGTCACCAACGACCCCATGGGACCAACGACAGTGCGGGGGTGCATACTTAGGTTTTTAGTGGGTAGGCCTCCAATCCTCCATCGGGCACTAAGCCGGATGAAGGAATGGAGGAAAGTCCCACATAACTGCGCCGCTCGCCCGGCGGCGCAGTATGCGTACCGCATTTTCCTAAGATTAATAAAAAAAAAAAAAAAAAAAACCCGGCCCCAGAAACCTTAAGTTAGGCAGAGGCAATCCAAGCCTAGAAAGTGAGAATGCGGATGGAAAAGAGAAAGAAACGTATGAAGCATGGAAGTACGAGAGGCATAAATGCGAGAACTAGTATGGAAGAGTAGGAAATAAATTGTTGATAAGGTCCTGGAAAACCGTAGCCGGGGAATAGAAAAAAAAAACAAGTGTTATTGTCTTATATTTATTTGTTTAATACTACTGTGAACTAGCTACGCTACGTCTGTTTGACCGATTCGTTGCGGATGGCACGTCTGGCTTGCCATCACTTTATTTTGCGTGTGGTGCTAGCCACTGGAGCCGTGTCATTTTTAAATCGATGATAACTCCTTTAAATTAAGTTTTAGAGAAATCTACCCAGAATAAAACTTTCTTCACTTTTCACGTAAGTCAAGCTCGTAGCCTTCGTTTCTGGTAATTGTATGTAGCAACCAATCGGTTAAGAAAATAGAAAAGCTTAGAAAATTGTTACTTATTAAAATATAATTTAATAACATCATTTTTTATCTATACGATTATTTAAACAGAACATTTTTAATTAATGATTTATTGGAAGCTTAATACGGCTGGCTAAAGTTAGCTTAAGAGCAATGCGTATGTATACCGACGGACACCCTTAAAACACCCGACACTTTTAAATAGGTACCTATTTAATAGTTTTGCATTCCATAAACTATATAAAAACCGGTCTAACTATCCGGCCGAAGTTTCTGTTTCGACCAGTTTCGGCCAAAAATTATATTTTGGTCTAATCTTAGGTTCCGGCCGAAACTCATTGTTCGCCTGTATGCAGTCGTCTGCTTTAAACTGAACACTCGTTTAAAAGCAATGCTGACTATACGCAGAGCTCTGAAAGCTGCCTTATTGTATATACTTTTAAAGTTTTGCGTTCCATTTTAAACAATTTATAGAGAAACTGGTTTTTACCAGTGTCTGGCCGAAGTACCTGCATCGACCGGTTTCGGCCACAAATTGCAATTTCGGTCAAAAATCGGTTGAAACTTCGGCCGTGCCGGAACTTATTGTTTATAAATTATGACGTTCGCTTAACTTTGGACGAGTTCCAGCTTCTTTAGTTAGTTTGACACTAGTTCAGTCGACAGTTTTGTATAAGAAAAAGTATTCAATATACAGTTTAACTTTGTTTAATTTTATATAAATTCATTTTATTAAACTGTTCTTTAATTTAATAATAAGTACTTGACTACCGAAAAGACCTGCGTTTCTTAAATTAATAAAATTGCATGTTTTTGGGATTAATAAGGAAATTATAATTGAGATGTTATTGTTACGAAGGGCGACGTTGACGTATTACGCAACGTATTAACGTATTACGTGAAGTAATTAAGAAGGCTGTATTTTCATCCCAGTTCATGGCTGAATAAATCCTATTGACTGTTGATTATTGTTTACTTATGAGAGAAAGTCTTAAACATATTTTTTATTTAAGTTATTTCGGGATTTTTACCGGGAGCGACGTCGCTCCGTGATCACGGCACTTGCAACAGTGCCGAAATATCGGAAACTCAATAACAAGGAATATGGTCAAAATCCCGTAAATAACTTATATTACTATAATGTTAGTGACTATGAAAGTTTAAAACATTATATATTTTTTATTTTTTGTTAAGTATTAAGAATAATAAATTATAATATTAAAAACAAGCAATTAATTTTGTTGCATACTTCTTTGTTGTTATTTAATTAACCTGTGAGCTATCGACGGCTATTTTGTATTATTTTTTATTTTGTCAAATTTTAACCTTTAGTATAGAACCTAATACAACTAGTTTAAATGTATACGGTGTAACCATGACAAAGTGAACTTTATTCAGTTTATTTTACGATTCTATTTTAAAATAATGCGTGGAGTTATTATATTAACCTTGTTACTTTTTTGTAAAGAGAGATGATAACTGTATAAAATCCGTTAATTGTAATAGTAAGTTTTTCTTATACGTTTTGGTAGTACAAAAAAATCTTAAATGTTGTATGACTATGTAATATAACAAATTATAAAAGACAAAAAATTAACAGCCCTTGCCGAGTTTTACTTAGTCTTACGAAGCCATGACGTAGCTTTCACGTTCAATACACGCATTGTAAATGGTCATATTAAATAAAAATTATTTTATTATTATTGATTTAATCGGTTTATCAATGTTCGGTTTTTTAATGTTTAATTTTAAGATGATCGTCCTTATTATAAGTCAATTTTTAAACTAGTCACACGATTTATTGTTCAACTTGTTCTAACATCTAACTCTCATATTTTGGACCCCTTTTTCCGAATTTAACATTTTGTCCGACACTAAAATGATTAAAATATCACAATCAATATTAAATCAGAATTTCAAGTCACGTGCTAAATTACTTATCCATTAAATGTGGCGGTGAAAACTTATATTTATCAAATAGCTAAACTAAAACCTAGATTTACAAATATCTTTAAGCTGCCTGTATCTTAATTACTATGTTTCAGAGGCAGTGATGTTACGGACACTTGGGCCAATATAGGAAGCTCCTTAAATCTGTATTGTTGCATTTTTATCTATGGAACCACTGTAACGGTTCTCAGTAGTACCTACTCTATGGTCATTTAGAATTTATTCCTTTTCTCCAAAGACAAGTTGTGCTTATCAATATTATAAATACAAAATACAAAAAAAAACTATACTCACAAGTTATTAACAGGTGGATCTCGAACCCACAACCATTCCAACAAATTCAAAAGCTGCAGGTTCGAATCCCGCCTAAGAAAAACTTGTGAGACGAATGAATTTTTTCAGTATTTTCTATCATACAAGATAGCATTGAAAATGCAAAATTATAAACATGTTCTGCTTATTAAGAAAAAAATAGTATATAATAATACTCATCATGTGATAAATTATTTTAATAGACGAATACTAGAAATATCGATTCGGCTCACAAGTGAATTCTCAGGCGGGAATCGATCCCGCAACCTTTGGAATTCCAATCCAAATAGCATTGAAGAAATGGAAAAAATATATGAAAATTATAAAACTCATCATGTGAATTTAATTCAATAAGCATTTGTCTAATATTTGTCGAAGTATTACAATAACTGCAATAATTGATTTAAACGTCCTTTTGAAAAGAACTGTCCTCACTACTGGGACATATATTTCTATGGATGAAAACAACGTGGATTAGTCAAACACCATAAATCTATGGTCTGTGTGCCGTTCTTTCAAATTGACGGTAACCTCAAAAGAGTTTTAAAAGGAATTTTCAATTGTAATTATATAATTATATGTATAGTACATATATACAAATCCACATATATATCACAAGCATATCCCTTAAGAAGCTATTAAGTTTTGACACATTTTTTTTTCTTACTCAGACTGTATTATAGTTATTTATGTTTCGACATCAAAAAATATATGAGAAAAAAGGGCCTAACCGTGTTATCACAATTCAGCGAAAATAGGCCTTATTCCTAATACTATACATTTCAAATTGCAATCTTCTTTTGTCCATCCAATTATAATAACAATTATTTATCAATTAGTTTTCAATTATATTGGTCTTAATATCTTTGACGAAGCCACTATATATTATGCGTACAACGGTACAACTTTGACCATATATTATCAATTTCTTTAAATTGATATTCAACTTTATGCGTTAGGACTAAAGCTGAAAATCGAAGGGAGTAAATGTAATATTGATTTTTACATGAAAACGAATTAACAAAAAGCTTAACAAGAATTGTCATTTTTTGTTTTATTTTTATGCGTTTGGATTTTTTTTAATATGGCTATCTTTGAGGCATAATCTCTTTCTTCCTTGGTCTCTGTTAGAGACGTCATTTTGACAGTTACAAATCTGACTTTTTTACTTATCCGACAGAGACGAAGGCAAAAACATATTCCGCCTATATATCTTCGCTTTGGATCCTGACATACATATGTATCTGATGAGCGAACCTCGTGCTTTGTTAAACAAAAATGCCAGGCCGAATGCACCAATGTAACCTAATGCATTTAATACAAATGTCATTTAATTAATAAAACCACTTAATTAAATGTATTTCAATCATAAATTATTTTAATACAAGAAAAAATCTTAACCATGTTGTGAGCAGAGTCAAATTTTTCTAGTAATTTTCTATTAATTTTTTTTTTTTCATATATAAATAGCATTGAAAAATGCAAAAAATGTTTCATTCAGCTAAAAGACATGAGTAAATATTTAGCATTTCTTCTTGTATTAATTGATGTCGAAACATTCCAAATTAGACCCTAATATGAAGTACTAAGAGTTCAAATTGTAATCTTCTTGATTATCCGTAGGTGCTCTAGGATTATTTACTACAGATTCAGGGTTAACAGAATGTACGGGTGCTGGATTCATAATTCTATTAGCTTGCATCCTAGAAAGATCTAGAACTGGTAATCTCAAGACATAGTCATTATCCCACCTTTCGTTTCTAGAACGTTCTGCCCACGGGATGAGGCGGAAATCTGTGGTGAGTCTGGGGATTCGCTGCGCGAGGGTTCGGAGGCGGGAGGTGGTGGGTTCCTGTCTCGGTTCGGGCACGAATGTTTGATCGCGTCGTTGCTCCGGCCTGGATTGTTGGTTGTTCGTAAACATGTGTTGGTATCTGAAAAAAGAAATGTGGCGATTGGTTTAGGATTGAACAGTGCTCCAGTAATTACATGGCTAAAGCAGTAACGAAACTAATCCTATTTGTTGTTGGCTTACGTTAAATTAGGGCGTTACGTTACGTTACGTTAATTTATGTTAAATATATATATAAGAAAAAGGAGACACAGTAATTGAAGGAAATACGTAGGGATAAAAGATCGAGGCGATTTGAAAATAATCTTTGAAGCGAATTTAAGAGTGACTTAATAAGTGACCTCAGCGAGTTACTGGACTATTGTGAACGTGGTTTACGCAAGCGACTGGGACAATCTGCGACGGTATTGAAGTGATATCTGACAACTTTGGTTTGGACAATTGCAGTTAATTAGCGGACTTGTTTTGGAACATTATTTGGAAGGTTTTTAGATTGTGTTATTTTATTTGACTATTCGATACCCGCGGCACGTAACATTATTATTATTTGCCTTTCACACTGACGGCCCTGGATTCGAGTCCTGGTAGGGTCACATATTTGAGTGATGAATACAAACATTTTTACTTAAGTCATGGGTTTATTTATATATCTACATATATAAAAAATCCGTGTCACAGTGTTTGACAGCCATGAACTCCGAAACTACTCAAACGACACGACTCACGTAGGACATAGGATAGATTTTTTTTTTATTTATAATATCAAAATGCAAATTATTATAACTGAACCACAGCAACGCCTGGCCTTGTCAGCTAGTGTACCATATATGTATGTTTATCAGTTTCTCTAGTATCCATAAAACGAGCCTTACAGTGCTTACTTTGGGCTAGGCTAATTGGTGTAAATGTAAGAAATATTATTATACGTGAGTGTCCAGTTGTGTAGTCCTTACCTGGCCACCTCGCATGGCAGAAGCGGGCGAGCGTCCCGTCCCACTCGTTGTACACAGGCCCGTCCCGATCGGGCCCGACCACTAACACCCAGCGCCAACAACTCAGGCAATGGTACACACAACACACCCAACTCCTCCTGCACATGCAACCATCGACACACCATTAGGCTAAATTAATATAAGTAAATAATAATCAAAAGTATTGTTCGTATCGTAAAGTTCGGTATCAAAATAAAATTATCGAAACTAAAGTATCAATTATCAATCATTCGCTGATGACATGGGATCTTTTTTACAAAAAAAACCATAACCACGAAAAGACGTGACTATGTAAATATTTTATATTTTACCACGATTAACGAAATTCCCGGTACTAGAGGAATATTTTTTTAATATATTAGAAATAGCAGCTGACCTAATACGCTCCCATGTGGAACGCTATTTTTTTATATACGTTAAGTCGGATCTAACCCAGATTTTAATATTATTTTCTACTCTTACTATTTCTGTACATTGTTAACGGTTTTTGACATAGCTAGAAGGCCATTAGCTATACCTCTCAGGCCATAATCGACAAAATCCTTTTGTAACACAATACTGTGTTTTACACTATCAAAAGCCTTTGACAAATCTAAAAAAACAGATTATTCATTTCTAGTAGTAGATTTACCTTCTTGAAACCTTAATTGTTTATTTTTATTATATTGTTTTATAACTATCAGCATAATTATAGCAAGGACCTTTTTGTTAAATAGAAGTATACACATTATTTCTCACTTATAAACGAACAATAAAAAATAACTGTAAAGTTTACATTAATATGAATGATTTATCGTTCATACATATCTTCAGTAAACATAACAATAATAATAAAATAAAACAACTTTACAGTTTTTGCGCATAATTTATATTTAATCCTGTCCTTTCGACTCCTTTACAGGAGCCGTGATCACAGGATGACTAAGTCAATGATCGTCATATATTTTCTTCTACCTTCACAATACATAAAACAAAATTGTTTTATTTTGCTTTAATCATCCTGATACTGAAATATCAGGATTAAATATAAATTATGCGCAAAAACCGTAAAAACGTCGTTTTATGAAATGAGTGATGTACGCGAAAGTGTAAGAACTAAATATAATAATAAAGAATTGATAGAACAGTAAACTTACGTTAGCAGTGGGTGTCCTCTCGCTACTTTCCGGTATAGATATGAATGGTTTCCTATCAAGTTCGTTTGATGACTGGTTTCCAGTGGGAGTCTTTTCTTTGTTTTCCTCCTCTAGATTAATATCCGGAACCACTTGCAATTCTTCCGGAGGATTAGGGACTATCACATAGGAAGCTATGATACTTGATAATTGATCTAAAACCTGGAAAATAAATGCATTCCTTTAAAAATTCCGTTTTTTTTTTGTTAATTTATATACTTGTCAGTCCACGGTAGCAATTGCTACCGATAGCCAATACCCCTCTCAGTCCCTGGTTGCAATTGCTACCATATTCATATTTCCGCGTGGCCTAATTTTTTTTTAAATTAAGATGAATTTTTGAGTTACAGAGATCCAAATATTTTGTGGTGGATTCTTTATATAATCAGCTTTGCGATAGTATTTTTTATTTGGTCCTAGCTTCATTATTTAGCGAGAAAATGGCATTTTTCACAATTCACGCAGCACTGGGACTGTTGAGAGGGTTGGGCACGCTGTAGCGGACTGACAAGTGGTTATTAGACAGTAATTATCTATCTGTCACAGTGTTTGACCGCGATAAACTCCGAAACTTCTCAAACAAATTTGATGTTTTCTTTTTCATTTTGCTGGATTTGTTCCGACTTAGGACGTAAGATGGGTTTCATTTTAAATTATAATAAAACAGTATTATAATAGCGGAGCCACTATTTCAGGTCAGATCAGCTAGTAGTAACCCTAGGAAGGTTTCAAATCTGTATTTTTGAACCATGCTAGATACCGTAACCATCAGGCTACCAAGTAGATCGGTGAGTAGGTCAATAAATGAGTACGAGCATTTGTTTGTATGTATTTGTATTTTTTTTACATAAACAATGCCATATTTCTACAAGATATAAAATATGCCTGTATAAAAACCTGAGGGCTCCGAGGTGTGGTTGTTTTTTACAGGTACATTTATTTGAATGTTAGGTATTGCCATATGTCATTTCATTTAATGACAACATTTATAAAAGAATAATATCAAGATAAATATTTATGCGCGTTCGCCCACCACATTTATATTTTAAAATACGTCAAATTAAAACCTCTGCAGTGACTTACTTTTTATTTACACAACTACCTACTCAAAACAAAAAGACATATAACAGATTAGCTATCAGTGATTATACAAGTTTCCTTGCTTCTATGATATGATGTGTGTTCAGCCTGAGGTTGTAAGACTCAGCCGACGGAAACGATCCCACGAGTTACTTTGTACTAAAAGTAAATATCAAAACTCAAACAAAATATATTGGCTCTAGTCGCTATCAACGACTGTAAGTAAAAAATAACGCGATTCAGTGCACTTGTAGCACCATCTATGGATATATTTCCGAACTAAAATAAAATTATTCAATGTAACCCGACTCAGCGAGCCCCTGTCTACTGGAGTTATGTAAAAAAATATTTTTTAAATATCGTCGAGTGTCGGAAAATATCTAGTATTTTAATTTTGTTTCTTTACTTATATATGAGTTACTGTTGGAGGTTGCATGTATGTATTTGTACTGGCAATGTAATCGTCTTACATGACGTACAGATAGTTTCAAATATGGACCTAACAACAGTGTCGTTTATCTATTGTATATTGTTATTGTGTCACTTGTGTTTGTATGTTTACTGCTTTACTAAATAAATACTTGAGTCCACATCAAACTGTGTTCACTCTGCTGATCTATTATTTACATCTGTTACTAAGATATGTACAAGGGTTTTCGAACTGGCATATGTTCTCGAATAATTAGGTACTTACGTAGATAACCTGTTTTATTATAAATAGTAAAGTAGTTATAGAAATAAAAACTAAGCAACTCAGAGGAAAATTTATGTATTTTAAGATAAAAATTCACAAATTCAATCCGGATCGAAGGGCCAATCTTCGGGCTGCCCGATAAATGATAATTTTGGTAAAAATGGTATAATAAATAAAAATCTTAAAATAAGTATTGATCTAAAGAAATACGGTATGAGTATATGTGTATGTTGGTAGATATAATCTATACACTTGGACGTTCCCACTCATTTTTGGCAGGTATTTTGATGTCACCATATACATATATGTATTTAATACTCACCTCATCTGCAAGTAGTCTATGTTTGGGGTCTTTCACCAGCAGTCTTTGAATTAAAAATACTGTATTGTCTGATACTTGTACTGTGTTGCCATCCCTGTAAAAAATATTATTTTTAAATAAATAAAAAATAATTTATACTATTTCAGTTGTAGAATTAAATCCTCCATTATACTTGAATTAGTGACATTTCTAAAACCTAAGTTCTTAGGTTTGCATTTGTTTCCCAGGCATAATTATAAAATTATACTATGCTTAATTTAGAGCTAAATATTCAGTGAATTAATATTATAATTTTGAATGAATTGAATATGTGTTTAAATAATATTTATATTGTATAAAATACATCGATTACAATCAGGATATAATATTTTTTTTAAAAGTTGTCTAAATAAGAAATTCATAGGCAACATTAAAAGTTTTATTATCTTACAAGATAAGCTGGAATGAAATTCAATCGGATAAAATTGAAGGAGGCATTGAATTATTTGTGAACAATATGGAAACCATATGCGGGCTCCAACAGTGGTCAGGGACATTATTAAGTTGGTGATGATGACCTCTCTGGTTTACAAGGTTCTTTAAATTACAGTACAAAACAGAGGCCTTTCCATCACATTTTATAGCGATTAAGTTTGACTATGGAAAAGAGACGCCACTATGGACCACGTTTAGTGCTGTCTCACTGACTTGAATAATGCTCCAATTTTATTTACAATTATAGCTGGAATTTGTCTAACTAATAATATCATAAATTAATTCGATTTGAATGAATTCAACACAAAGGAAGAGCATAGCCTGAATTTGGTTCCAGAAAAATTCACCAGGCCTAATTCTCAAATCCATGTGAATTAGCGTGACAAAGTATCGTATAGGGTGACCCGGGCCAATTGACCAGAGTGTGTGAGAGAACCACACGCAGCGCCTACATGTCGGACGGCTTGCCCAGGTCGGCTGGATAGGTGACCCGGGCGAATGACCAGAGAGAACGAATGGCGGATTAGCTTACGGTGGGATGTTGTAGGAGGCTGCCTGGATGCGCGAGAAGAGCTGCTGCAGGCTGGAGTCGCAGAAGGGGAACTGGCCGTAGAGCGCCGTGTACAGAACCACGCCCAGCGCCCACATGTCGGACGGCTTGCCCAGGTACGGCTTGCACAGCAGCACATCGGGCGAGATGTATGCCGGTGACCCTGCGCACCATTTTTATACCACAAAACTATATAATATTACTAGCTAACCTTACCACATATTTCTGTGTTTTATAAATATATTGTTTTCATTTTCAGCACGTTATTTATAACTGTAACATAGTTTGAAAATAATCCCTTATTGCAGATACACGGTTAACTTCAGCCGATGTTATATATTGAAACAATTAAATGCTGTATTTAGTTTTATTTTTCTAGTTATCGTAGTTAGTGGTTTCTATAAATCTACGGACGTTGGGTGCCGCATTATTGGACGTGTTGGTCTATTGAAGTGTCGTATTAGTGAGATTCTATGGTATAAAAATTTAATTTCCAAAGTATATTAAAGCGGTGACAATGCATAATCACACCTCTCGTATTAAAGTTGAACATATAATATCAGGTACTGCGATTCACTTTTAACATCTTATTAATAACAGTAAATTCCATACCTCTCTGGTCTTTGAGCAAATCTCTATCACTGCCAAGGTGAGTCCCAAGGCAGAAGTTTGTGATTGTGATACGCCCCGTTCTTTGGTTTAACACTATATTACCTAATTTCAAGTCTCTGTGCACTATGTTTCTCTGTAATTAAATAAAATGGTATGATAATAAACTTTATTCAAATATAATAATAATAATAGTATTTCTTACATTCACACCAATTAGCCTAGCCCAAAGTAAGCACTATAAGGCTTGTATTATGGATACTAGGGTAATGGATAAACATACATATATGATACATAGATATGTAATATTAATAGATATATACTAGCTGACCCGGTAACGCGTTGCTATGGTAACGTTATTGATACAATGGAAAAAGAGCGGGGAAAAGAGCGGACAGACAAACACACAAAGCACTGTGATCTTAGATTATAGATTAATATCCATGACTCAGGTACAAATGCTTGTATTAATCACATAAACATCTGCCCCTTCCGGGATTCGAACCCAGAACCGTCGGTGCGAAACGCAGGATCGCTACCGTTGCACCAAACGGTCGTCATATGTTTAAAGTTAACTCCTTTGAAACAGTACTATAATTTTTAGGGTTAGGGTAAATATTATGGTCTTAGACGCATTACAACCCAGTGATGCAACATTTTATAGGAGTGTATAATCTTATAATTTGTCTTTAACTTTTAATTTTGTCTCAAAATTGTCGAAGTTGGTGAAAAAAAAAAGTCAAACATCGGTTATGTATGTTAAAGATAATTATAAAAATAACATTTTAACACAAAACTTACTTTATGTAAATTAGCGACAACCCTAACTATATCGTAAAATATTAGTATCGCCTCCCTCTCTGGAACTTTTTTCACTTTGGTGACGTATTGTTGGAGGTTGATGAGCTCGGAGCCCTTCTCGCTGAACTGATGCGAAGTCACACAGTCCAATACGAGGAACAACCGTTGCCTCACTCGACCTGTGTACACCAAACCTGGACCACAGGGATTTGGCACTTCTTCTAAAGCATGATCCTGGAAATATGTTATCGTACTGATAAACTGCAAGCATAAAAGGAGCCATCCATAAATTAAATCACACGAATTTTAGGACTTTTTAACCCCTCCCCCGTTCTTGTCACAGGTGGTCACATTTTTAGAACCCCCACTCCCCTGATGTGACGTGTCACTTTTTTCATTTTTATGGATGTATTTAAAAATAATCAAAAGAAAACATTTTCTTTTGTATTAACATGTTGACTGCCAACTACGAGATAACTCGTAGATTGCGTTCTTTGCTAGGACGCCGACTACGAGTTATCTCGTAGTGTGTTTTCTTGTCATATTCGTGCAGCTACAATTAAACTCGTAGTACATCAGTGCTATTATGGATAATGGCTTCCGGGAATAGAACAATAATTCAATGCTGGCTTAATAACTATGTATGTACTATGTATTAGAGTTTTTAATAATATAATATGATTAAGTGACATTAGCTTTTTAGACCGGAATTCTGGAAATTGCCGTGGCAGTCAACGTCTTAAATAACCTTTTATAAAATCAACATAAAGTCAAATATTTTAGATAACAAAGAAAACAAACATGTTTCGTCACAAAGCTTTTGACCTGCCCCTTGTCACACAAAGTCACATATGTCAACGGTGATAACTTCCCCAATGACCCCAAAATGCAAAACATAACATTACTATCTATTAAGATTAGCCAGGATTAGCAGTAGTGGCGCTACGATGACGCTTGTTACGTCGGGCAAGCTTTATAATTCATAATAATAATTCATGATTCAATTATTGCAGTAAAATATGGTAAAAAAGCTAATAGTTACAGTTCTAGGATGTTCGCTTAGTTGACCACGAACACAAGTCCTGTTAGTCACAAGTAAATGGTGGCTGGCACGATGTTGAGAGTTATGTTGTTGCGGAGATAAAGAAAAGAATTCCTTTACTAAGTTTATTACGTTAAAGATAATAAAATTAAAAATATGGTTGAAAAAGGGTCCTTTCTCGGCCTCAGCCAATAGTAATCTCATAATGTTAAATTACAGCAGATTAAAAGTAAAGTCAAAATGCTGACGCATAACCTAATTTAAGCGTATCGAACTGAAGTAAAAAATGTGTGGTGTAAGACTGTACAACAGTAATTGTCTTGATTGCATTAAATTCTTTATGAAATATAAAATCCTATTCTAAATCCTATACATTTAACATTGACATCAATAAAAATAAAAGATAAAAATGAGAAAAGACCCTCAACTGTGGTATTAGCCATCAGTGAGGGTGGAAAATGAGCTCTCCTAGTCTGAGTCGGAGAACTGGGGCATATGGCAAGGGGCGGAGCATTGGGTACGATAGACTCGCATTTGGTTTCGGTCAGGATGGGTGACCGGGGGGGCAGCGAGCCCGGAGATGGAGACAGCGAGGATAGAATACTGCTCAAGAACAGTAGCTACAAATTTGGTGATGTAGTCCATAACGGACTCTATGTAGGCCTACGTCCGTTGGGTGGCGCAGGGGGGACACGCGAAGCAGGTATCCCTATTCGGATAGCCACCAACAAAATCCCTAAGGCTAAGACCAAGTGCAACAGAGTCGGATCTTTGGTTTTATCTAGAGCCTGAAGGACCCTAGTCAGCTAACCGGGAGCGATCCGTCGGCTTCGTTACCACAGTAAGCTATACACCAACGCAACTGCGGGCGACGTAAGGAACCCTTTAGGTTGATACAAACAAAATGTTCCATCAAACTCGCAACAAGCTGCGAGATAACTCGCAACTGGCAGCTTCCTAAAAACGCCGAAGTGCGTTGGAAAGAGTTTTTATGTATTTCAACACTGAAACTCAAAAATGCCTAATTTCACAGTTACGCGTTAAGACAGCGCTGTCGTAATAGTATTGGGACAGTATTTGCTCCAGCTCACCAATGTATTATGGATGTGGAAACACACATACACGTAACACAAGCGTTTAGCTTATGAGACGGTAGCGGGAATTTAAATAAAGTTTATTGCATTGTCAATACTCTTTATAAAAGAAATTGGTTAACATTATTGTAATAATAATACTTACTTTAAAGAGACCATGGTGATGTATAACTCCATCCTGGTCTTTTAACAATGATAAAAGTGAATATTCTGTGTGTAACAACATTTTCCCTTGTCTATCGTCTTGTGTTTCACTTTGACCTTCATTTCTTAAAGTTAGTATTTTTATCTGAAAAACAAAATTATAAGTTTATTAAAGTTTGTATAATAAAGACCCGATGTGAAAAAAATCATTTAAATTGCTTAGTTTTACCATAGAGTAAATAAATACTATTAAATACTGAGGGTGAATCCCCAGTTATAAAAATTGCCACTAGAAACTCGCACAAAGAAAGGTAATGCGTATGGTGTACTTACTACTATAGTATTGTTCATTTTTTATAATAATAAGAATAGATGACATGTTTTCTTTTCACAGAAATAAAAATATTTAAGTAGTAGTAGTAAGTTAAAAGGCAACATTTCATATGCCAGTATAAGTGAGTTAAATTTAAATTTGATTTTATTCATTCAAAGCTTTAAAAATCTTAAGTAATAGACAAAATAAAAATGCTCTAAATTAACAACACATATGCCATCTTTGGAACTTAAAGAGTCCAACCAAGTCTAAATTGCAATGTACACAGTACTACATATAAAATATCTTAATATTATGCTATAGTTAGGGCATCCAATTCCAAGTTTATTTGTAATCTCGTTATTACCAGAATTTGCTGCTATGCCATCTTTGTAAATGTAATAATAAAGAGATTTTTTTTTTCATATAGGTATATGAAATATATACATAATATTTCAAACAATAAATTATTACTGTCCTATATTATTTTGTTTCAGGTCAAAAAGTTTAGCAATTAAATGCCTAAATAATGTTGCAAAATCATGCGCAGGTGCATTTTCAACTCAGATCCTCTTAGATTGAGACTGCTTTTACAAATGCGAGGGGGAAACAGTGCGCAAGATAAAAAAAACTGCTCAAAGCTAATAAAATGATGTAATGTCATTGGTAGATGTTTTCCTCACCTACTGCTTAGCTACCTCACACTACTCTCTTGGAAAAGTAGACTTAAACACTGACTGTTAACTCACAAAAACAATAAAATAAAAACAAATATCAGTTTCTTGAGAGTGAGTATATTCCACAGGTTTATTCTATTGCGAAAATTGGTAGCCTTCCTTGTGTTTCTGCCAAGAATCACCAGGGAAGACCACAGCAAGGGTGCTTTAGTGAAACTATAGGTCTGTTAGATTACCTGATAAAAGTCATCAGTCCTCTCCTTCCTTGCTAAGCACTGCACTATACTCTTAACAGGACTAGGCCCCAGCTTAGGTCCCAGCAAGTAGGGCCCTGCCTTACGAACATGTTTGTCAGGAACTGGAGTCCCTGGCGCAGGGACATCACTTTTATTATACGTTATCTTTGGTTTTTTCGGCGCGAACTTTTTAGAGTTTTTGAGAATACCACTTGAAGATGAGCCTGCGTACGCGGAGACCCTAGCAACCTTCGGACTCGGCTGCAGGAGCAAAGGTCGTGTCCTCTTAGCATGATTTGAACTGCCTTCTGGCCTGTCGTGGTCCATAACGTACTGACTAGAACACGATTATAAATCACTCACAACACTTTTGTCATTTAAAATCACTGCTTAACACAAAATTCAAGTTATACGCTATAAACCTAAGATACAAGAAAGTAACAACCTCACTAATAATGGTGCAAAGTGAAATTTTGTCAATTTATTTACCTGAGGAATGAAAATGTCTGACTGAATTTCGTTTCGTTCAAAAACCACATAGTCTGTTGTCAAAATAATTGCAAAACTATGAGAGTCATTGTATCATAATTTTAAAACTTTATACAAAGTTATGAATTTAAAGGATGAATATGAATTTCAAAATAATTCGTAATAGGTATATACTTTGTATAGTTACCCGCATATCCACAAAAAAATTACTCCGTTCGATTTACAGCATGAAATCTAATACACAGAGGTGTAAATGAGAATATTTTACAGTTTGTTGTAGATTGACGAGCCGTTGTCCGTAACTATTTAAAATGCAATATTTTCATCTTTCTAGTATAAAATAAGACCACTATTACATTACATTAAATCATCTATCCATCCTAAATAATAATCATGACTGCGATGACTACTATTTTCTTAGTTTTTGAAATAATGACAATTAAAAGACAGTATAAACAAAGCACCTGTTTCAATTTTAACGACTGGACTTTGTTAGTACTATTGTACTAAAAGAGAAACACCGTGCAAGATATGTTTTGCACAGCACTTTTATGTAGGTACCAAAAGGTACGCATCGTTTTATTGTTGGTATAATGTATTTGGCTGCAAAAAGGTGCATCGCCAGAAATAAATTAAACATTTAATTACGCTTGGGAATACTTATTACACATTTATCATATGTATCCATATAGTTTATACGGAATCTGCGGACTATCTGAAAAAAGTATTCGTTGCATAAGACAATGTTTCTTGATAGAACTTTCTGATATCATCAGATACAAATATATTTCTACGTGCGAGCCTTATTTTATGACCGATGTAATAAATCCTTTATTAATTATTTTCAGTATTTAGCATCATCAATTATACATATGTACCTACCACCCTACGTACCGACTGACCGTTGGTAACTACTATTTCGTCTGTGAACCATACTTATCTGTCAAATTTTGACTTAAATTTTCTAACCATGTTTGTCATATTTCTTGATGTATTTTTGTGATACAATTTTCAGTATAATTGTGAAATATTAGTAAAACACCCTTGATTGTAAATATAACATATATTTTTTCAAAATGTGGAAAGGTCTTAGGTTAACTCAGTCTCAGTTATCAAAATTTCATTTTAAAGCACATACACTGCAGCCTATCGGTGTTCCTGCCTTAGATTCTGTATTAAACCAATGGTATGAGTTTTGCAAGAAGCCACCCAAAGGTTTCGAGAAGTATTTCCAGCCAGGTACAAGTCAAAAGCAACAGAAAACACCAGAAAAAGATGATTCTCCTGCCCCTTCAAAAAGTTCACCATCTTCTCCAAAACCGTCGTCGTCAACGGATAAATGGAATATAAATATGTTTTCCAACTCAGGAGGCAACAGAAGTAGCGGCAGAGGTCCGTATGAAGGTCAAGATAGAGAGAAATGGATGATGTTTGGTGCTTTTGGTGTTGTAACATTTCTTGCTTCAATAGCCTACTTTGAACTGAGATATCGAGAGATAAGTTGGAGAGAATTTGTTAATTTATATCTTAATAAGGGAGCAGTTGACAAACTTGAAGTTATAAATAAGAAATGGGTGCGAGTCAAGCTTCAGCCAGGATCAGCACTGGAAAGCAAAGTAATCTGGTTTGCTATTGGGAGTGTAGACTCTTTTGAGAGGAATTTGGAAAATGCACAAATAGAAATGAGTGTGGATCCTCCAAACTTTGTTCCTGTTATTTATAAAACTGAAGTCGAAGCTGCCAGTTTAACGGGTATGCTTCCCACGTTGCTTATTATAGGGTTTTTAATCTACATGATGAGAAGATCAGCAACTATGATGGGTGGCAGCGGTCGTAAAGGTGGTGGCCTATTTGGTGGTGTCATGGAATCTACTGCAAAGTTGATAAACCCTACAGACATTGGGGTAAAATTCCAAGATGTTGCTGGGTGTGAAGAAGCGAAAATAGAGATCATGGAGTTTGTGAACTTTTTAAAAAATCCTCAACAATACATTGACTTAGGGGCTAAAATACCAAAAGGTGCATTACTGACTGGACCTCCTGGCACTGGTAAAACATTATTAGCAAAAGCTACAGCTGGAGAAGCCAATGTACCATTCATCACAGTGTCTGGATCTGAGTTTTTGGAAATGTTTGTTGGTGTTGGCCCTTCTAGAGTAAGAGACATGTTCTCTATGGCCCGTAAACATGCACCATGCATTTTATTCATCGATGAAATTGATGCAGTAGGTAGAAAAAGGGGTGGCCGCAGCTTTGGTGGTCATTCAGAACAAGAGAACACACTTAACCAACTTTTGGTTGAGATGGATGGCTTTAATACAACCACCAATGTTGTCGTATTGGCTGCTACAAACAGAGTGGATATTTTAGACAAAGCCCTTTTAAGACCTGGTCGTTTCGACAGGCAAATCTTTGTTCCAGCTCCTGATATTAAGGGCAGAGCTTCCATCTTCAAAGTACATTTAACTCCATTGAAAACTACTCTAAATAAAGAAAATCTGGCACGTAAAATGGCAGCATTAACTCCAGGTCAGTGGCATTTAATACAACAATCATATTATAGCATCTGTCTAATATTGGCTCTATTAACACATTCCACCGACTAGTAGGATCTATGTCAGTGAGCTCGCCTAGCGAGTCGGTGGCATTGAATGTGTTAATGATTGAAACTACGTATGTTTATAAGTATGATGTATATTTAATATTTTACACTCATAGATAAGGAAGAAAAATTATAGTATCAATTTGACTGATATTAAAATACATATCTTTGATAACTTTATCCTTCTTCATGTGTTCAAGGATAAACAATGAGGATAACTTTCGCTGAGATGTGTGGAATCTAATATACTGTAAACGGATGTAACCTTAGCTTTAAAGATAGAATGCTTTCAGTGACAGATACCTGGACCTGTTACCCGAAGACCTGGTAACCTGTTAACACCGGTTACCAGGTCTAATTGGAGTTGTCAGTGAGGCTTGACTATTATAATATAGTGGCCGCTTCCTAATGTCAATTGTGTTGTTGTTTCTTTTTCTTCTTAAAAATGTGATGAGTCATCCTGTGATTACAGCTCCTGTTAACGGGATAAGAATTAAATGGAACAGTTAGAACTTAATATAAAAAAGTGGTTTAAATTTGGGAGTATTAATCAACTCATATTTTCCCATGGATCAGCTTTAAAAACACAATGTCTGTTACGCCATAACGTCCCCAATTCTTAACCGATTTTAATAATTCCCATTCATTTATAATATCCGGTACGCAAAAATAAAAAAGTTATGACCAAAAAATATCTATGGGATTTCATTCTTATGGAATTTTAAAATTTACTAAACATTATTGATTTCTTTTTAATTTTTTTTCGTATTACGCTCCGCTCCAATATATAGTGCTCGCGAAGCTTTATCCTTAGCGACTGTATCAAGCAAATTATTAGATAAACTAGCACAAAATTTATCCAGATCATACTCGCGATTATGTTATTAAACACTGAGTTTATATTCTTACTAGCTGCCAGATCTTACACAATAAACTGCTGCTGCATACGTTTTGTAGCATTAACATGAAAACAAACCACACATTCCATACTTCCTTTCGTCAGTGGTGTATTTGTTGCTCAGGCCAGGACCAGGACTGGCTGTGCAGACCCCTTTCCTAGAGATGTGCTAAGTAGAGAGTATGGGAGCCATACGCTAGGAAAAGTCGTCCAATAGAATTGTTTCATTTTCCTTACCTCGCGCAACTGTTAGTATATTTTTTCCTTGAACCTTGCTAAGCCACCTCGTACACCTCTAGTTGGAAAGCATTAAAGCAGTCTTATGATGACACATCTTTGACATTTCGTAAGGAATAAATAAACAGACAAGAATCTTTTTTGAAAGTTCCTTAATTACGAAATCTACATTTAATGCCTTCCTTTTTTGCAGGTTTCACTGGCGCAGATATAGCTAACGTATGTAATGAAGCAGCGCTAATCGCAGCCAGAGAACTGGCACACGATATCACTATGAAGAATTTTGAGCAAGCTATTGAAAGGGTAGTCGCTGGAATGGAGAAAAAATCAAATGTGCTCCAACCTGACGAGAGGAAGATTGTTGCATACCATGAAGCTGGTCATGCTGTTGCTGGCTGGTTCTTACAACACGCAGATCCATTGCTTAAAGTCTCCATCATTCCTAGAGGCAAAGGTCTGGGCTACGCACAATACTTGCCTAAGGAACAGTATCTATATAGCAAAGAACAACTATTCGATAGAATGTGTATGACACTTGGCGGCAGAGTAAGCGAGGAAATATTTTTCGGCAGAATCACAACTGGCGCTCAAGATGACTTGAAGAAAATCACTCAAAGTGCATACGCGCAAATAGTACATTACGGCATGAATCCAAAGGTGGGTAATGTCTCTTTTGAAATGCCTCAACCTGGAGAGATGGTTATCGATAAACCCTATTCAGAGAAGACAGCTGAACTTATTGATTCAGAAGTGAGAGATTTGATCAACACAGCGCACAAACACACTACGGATTTGCTCACAAAACACAAAGAGAACATAGCTAAAGTGGCTGAGAGATTACTGAAGCAGGAGATTCTTAGTCGAGACGACATGATTGAGCTATTGGGGCCTAGACCGTTCCCCGAGAAGAGTACGTATGAAGAGTTTGTTGAAGGTACAGGTTCGCTCGATGAAGACACCACATTGCCAGAAGGACTTAAGGATTGGAACAAAGAGAAGCAACCGGCTACACCTCCACCGAACAGTATACCCAGTGGCGCCGCCAGTAAAGATTAAGCCCTTACTTGTAGATTATTGAGTTTTTAGTCTGTTTTATGTGAAATATATGTTTTAATTACCTTTAAGACATAAAGGGATTTTGTTTATTAGTGGGTTGTGCGACACAACATAGATATTTTTGTTGTAGAAAAGGATTTAAAGCTGGAAATATTTTCTCTCAGTATTTACAACTAGCAATTCGTGTAAGTAATTAACGTCTAGTTATCGTCGAATCGGAAGTAACTTAAGACAGTAAATTACTTTTAATTTAGTTCATTATATGGAGGGCTGCTGTGCATTTGTTGACCGTGAATTCCTCTTACAGACAACTGCTTATGTGATTGTACTGCGTTTGTTTTGTAAAATAAATAAATTCCAGTTATTCTGTTTTCATTTTTTCCCTCTATAGTTTGTTTATGGTGACATTTTATGACTCAGAGTATGGGTGAGTAGAGGAATATTATCTTCATTTATGACACTAATAAGTAAACTATACAAAAAAGGTCCGTAAAAGTCTACCCTTTTTACCCTAATTAGAAGAATAAATTACAAAGATTAATACATATAGCAAAGGCCAGTCATCGAAATAGTGACTGTATCCAAGTCGAGAAGAAACAAAGATGAATATCTAAAAAAGTTATATAAAAATGAACTTGAGTCAGGCAGGACTCGACTCGAACCTGTCCTCTCCGGCTCATCTGCAGCTGAGAAAGCAAGTTTATTCGCCTCTCTGTTTGCGAGCAGTTCCTGTCTAGACACCGGCTCTCAACAACCACCAAACACACCTCGCTGTGACTCTTCGGTGTCGGAGATCACAATTCACAATAAGCAGGTCCATAGTCTTACTTAGTCTGGACGTGAATAAGGCATGTGGTCCTGATGGAATACCAGCAAGAGTATTGACGTATTATGCGCCTGAGTTGTCTCCTATGCTAACACGCTTGTATCTCCTCTCTCACAAGACAAAAACCGTACCATAATCCTGGAAGCTAGCCAATGTGCAGCCAGTATCCAAAAAAAAGTCGTGCCGACCCATGCAATTACCGACCGATCGCCATCGCTTCCATACTCTGTAAGGTTGTGGAAAGAGTGCTGAACAGCAAGTTGCTCTCATACCTAGAAGACAATGATCTCCTCAGTGACCGGTCAATATGGCTTTCGCCGAGGACGATCAACTAGGGATCTTCCAGTTTATATGACGCATTGCTGGGGCGAGGCCCTCGACATGCACAGCGAAGCACTTGCCGTGTGACTTGACATCTCGAAGGCTTTTGACAGGGTCTGGCATGCTAGTCTGCTGCGCAAGCTTCTTGCGTATAGTATCCCCGCTGACTTTTGTAGTTGTATAGCCGATTTCCTGACAGAACGATCGATCAGAGTAGTTATCGATGGCTGCTTCTCGACTCAGTGTCTATTGATGCCGGAATTTCTCAGGGGTTTGTTCTCTCTGCGACACTTTTCCTGACCTATTGATACCAGGAATTGTTGGGTATGCAGACGACAGTACTGTCGTAGATCGATACCGGTCTAACGCAAAATCCGTCAATCCTTAGTTTATTCCCTGTAGATATATATTATTACAGTGTTTTTTTATATTTTTTACTATGATGTAATATATTTTTATGGTACCCAAGAGTAGTTCACATGGAACGGCAGAATGCCCGGTAGCAACAGGCCGGCTTTGCTCGGCAAGTATAAGTTGACTGGAGTAAGTCTTTTTGAAGAAAAGTCATTTTTGATAAAACAATCGGTTTAAATAAAGCAACTTATTTAGAGATTTTTGCGCATAATTTATATTTAATCCTGACGTTTCGACTCCTTTATAGGAGTCGTGTTCTAGGCTAAATAAGTTGTCTTATTTAAACGTGTAATCTCCACGGAAGTGTAAAAAAAACAATCGGTTTTATTGCAGCATTATTCATTTTAAACTAATGACATGTAATGTGGATTAATCCACTTTTACCTTTTGTAAAGGAGTCGAAACGTCGGGATTTAATATAAAAAAACAAAATTAAATATGCAATTAATCCGGTTAAAGTGGTTTTATTTAAATGGATGATGTGCGTGGAAATTGAAGTACTATTTAATGCCATTTATTAATTACGTATTTATTCGGGTAATTAATACCTAAATAATATTAGCCGAATTATTTTTATTTTATTTTTATTTTTATTTTATTAGGACAGCCAACAATAAGTACACTGGAATACAATAATTAAAACTAACAAAAACAGGATTCAAAATTAAGTGCCTTATCAATTACAGGCAGTCACATCATGCATTAGAATTATCTTAACTACCTAACGAATTTCAAATAAACTAAGCTTTAATAGTAATATTTTTTAAAACAAGTAAAAAAGCAAGACTGCAACTAATCCTAAATTAATATGAGATCTAATAAAAATGCTGTGCTAGTAATTCATATCTCACCTCTTAGTCGGTTGACTTAGGAGAGTTATTTTTAAACTTCTTAGAGAGCTACACAATATGTCCAAGTCCGAGCTCAGCGATGAATGGAGATTAATTAATCTAACCAAAGGAGCGTGAGATCCAAACCTGCTTCTAGTTGTCGGCTTTCTGAAGAGTGGCACCCTACCACGAGGATATCTCCTAGGGACGTTGAAATTTAAAGCGCCCAATATCTGGGGACAGTCAATGTTTCCATGGATAACCCCATGAAGAAAAGAAAGATCCAACATAGTTCTTCTATCTGCGAGAGACTGCATATTAAAATACTTCAGTCTATCTGAATAGGATGGCAACCTTTTTGATAATCCACAACTATAGGACAAATGCCACATAAAGCGCTTTTGAAGTCTCTCAATGCGCATCACATCAACATTATACAAAGGGTTCCATACCACAGCGCAGTACTCCAAGCTACTTCTCACCACTGCATAATACACTTTCTTCTTTATTTCAGGCCGCTTAAAAACTTTACAATTACGAATGACAAATCCCAACATCTTTGCACTTTTGCTTATCAGATTATCGTAATGCTTTTTGAATGACAGTTTGTCATCTAGAGTTACCCCCAGATCACGCAAATGATCCACTCCTTGTATCTCCATTCCATTTATGTAATATCGGGAAGGTAAGGGATTACGTTTTCTGGTAAATCTAATAAACATACATTTTTTAACATTCAATCTCATACCATTGTCAACACACCACTGTTGGACCCTATTGATATCATCTTGCAACAAAGAAATATCAAAATCATTGATAATTCTTTTAGAAATCTTGAGGTCATCAGCGAAAAGATATGCGTTCGATTTTTTTATGTTATGCACTAAATCATTGATAAAAATGTTGAACAGGATAGGACCCAAATGGGAACCTTGTGGAACACCAGCGGCATTCACATATGGATCAGACAGCTGACCATTGAGAGCTACAGTAGACCGTCTATTGCTAAGATAGGACCCAAACCAACGCAGCAAGGAACCACCAACACCACAGAAATCCAACTTCTTTATTAAAATTCTATGATCGACGGTGTCGAAAGCCTTGCTAAAGTCCATATAAATGGAATCCATTTGAGCGCCTTCATCCACTTCCTTGATTACGTTATTAACAAAAGACACTAGGTTCGTAGTAGTAGACCGAGATGACATAAAACCATGCTGACCAACATCTATCATGTGTTTGATTTGTAGATACAAAAAAGGACACACAAGGGACTCAAAGAGCTTTGCAAAGACTGATAGTATAGTAATAGGCCTAAAATTACCTACGTGATTATGCTCACCCGATTTGTATATAGGTACTACCTTGGCTTCTTTCCATATTCTAGGAAAGGTACCCATGGATAATGAAGCATTGAATATAATAGTTAGTGGCAGTGATAGTGGTTCAGCACATCTAACTGCAAATATAGACGGTATACCATCCAAACCGGGCCCCTTATACAAATCAAGTCTTTTTAATTTAGTTAATACAGTTTTTTGTGAGAACTGGATATTACATAAAGTATTAGGATTAAAAAGTTGCTTCGAACAAACTGCAGGATCAGGTGATGTCTTCTTATATTCGGTAACTCCAGAAGCACAATTCACGGAGGCGAAGTGCGATGCGAAAAGATCACAAGCTTCTTTAGCGGTGCTCGAGACTTCTGAAGTTCCATTTGTCAGTGTGGATGGATAATTATTACGGTTAGCTCTTTTATGTTTTAAAAAAGACCAAAAATACTTGGGATTTTTAGAAATGCAGGATTCAGTGTTTGCTATATAGGAGTTGTAACATTTCCTAGCAAACTCTTTACATCTTTGATTCAATATGTCAAATGAAATCCTGTCCAAAGGATTGTTATATAATTTGACTCTCATTCTGTACCTGTATTTTTCTTTTAACATCTTAATTAAGTTACGTGAATACCATGCTGGATATGCCGTAGTTGAGAATGAACTAGTTTTTGGTATACAGCGTTTAATTGACTTTCTTATAACTTCATAAAAGCGCTCTACCATACCATCAGCAGTTGAACAGGAATTTAAAATGTCTAGCCATGGAGTGCTATTTAGATCCTTTATGATCCGATCATAATCTGCCCTAAAGAAGTTTCGTCTAGGTGACAACTTAACATCAGACTCAACATTAGAGCCACTGACAGCACCAACAGAAATTAAGAACTCAAGTGGTGGAATTGTTAAAATGCTTACATTTACTTATCATGTCATAACTTTTTGACAGCCGCTTGGTAGTGATTCTACCTTCTGCGCCGTTCCCTTCGCGTTAGGGGCTATATATCTATGTTTGTGTGAACATAAGCATTTGTTCCTGAGTCATGGTCGTTTATATATTTATTTATGTATTCTATACATTATTTAGTACCCATAGTACAAGCAGTGATGTATAAGATACCCTATACAAAGTATCTGAAATACTAGATGCAAGATACTTTAAAAAAAGTATTTCAGATACCAGATACAAATAATTTTCTAAAAAGGTATCTGAAATACTAGATACAAAATACCTATCTTTCAAATACTTTTTAAAGATAAAATACTTTTGCAAGAAAACAACATTTAGTTGAATTTAAGTTTATTTGTTCGAGAAAACAATTGTCGAATAGATCGCGTTGATAACAAGGATCAGGCAAATGTGACAAGACAAATATAAAGGTATTCAAATTGAGACTTTTTATGTTTTAGTTGAGGTTAGAGTAAAAATAATTCCTCAAACATATTGTCGCTCATCTTCCTTCGATGAGGCCTCATTATCATGCCCCGAAAGGAGAAGAGTCGCTCCACAGGGGCAGAGCTGGGCAATCAGGTTTTATATTTTAGAAATATTTTTGGATGGAATGAGCTAACCCAGAAGGTGCGTATTCACCCTGGCTTTGAAAATGGACGGGTTATAAGTTCTCGGAAATACAGACGCAGGGAGGGAGTTCCACTCCTTTGCTGTGCGCATTATAAGGGATGTTGAAAAGCGCTTGGTACGACAAGTAGGAATAGCAACCAAGAAAGGGTGGTAGCCTGCAGTGCATCTGGATGTCCGATGGAAAAAAAGAAATGGCGGTATGAACAAATGCAGCTATTGAGCACACTTTCCAAAGTAGAGTCTGTAGAAGACCAACAGACAGGCAACTTTGCGGCGATGACCTAAGGTGTGAAGCTTGCTCTTCACCAATTTGCTGTCACCGATAAGCCTCTCAACTCTGCGCTGAATCGTGTCCAGTGCAGCAAGTTGGTATTTTGCAGAGCCATCCTAAAGGTGGATGCAATATTCCATACAGGATCGGACTTGAGCTTTATAGAGAGTTAAAAGCTGTCCCGGCGTGAAATATCGCTTGACCTTATTTAGGACGCCCAGCTTTTTGGCTGCAATTTGAGCTTTGGATTCGATGTTGGCGCCGAAGTTGAGTTCTGAAGACAACTCCATGCCAAGAAGTTCGAGGCTGTAGGTCACAGGTACAGATGTACCTCGGAAAGAGGGGTGAGGTGGAAGGAACTCCTTTTTGACGTGAAAAGACACGATTGTGTTTTGGAGGCGTTGAAATTAACGAGGTTACTGTCGCGGCGGCGGCGTAATTGGTGCGGCTTCTCGGTCTCCAGATGGTGATGGACCATATGGTCATTTGAGTGCAGTCCTCTAATGTTCGCGAGGTGCACTTTAAATGGGAGGAAGTACAGCCGTTGTTTAAAAATTCTTCCTGTTGTTGGGTGGTAGGATTTTTAGTCGAGACGCTACTTAGTCGACCAATGGAAGTTTTCTTGGGCTAAGTTGACCAAAAAAGGGAACATACTAGAGACTGCGGGGATGCCCGAACCCCCCGGAAATGGCCACCGGGTCGTCCCGACCAGTCGCCAACTGGCATGGTGGAGCATTTTGGGATTTTTTGCGAGTTGGCGGGGCAGCCGTTCACGTGTGGCTAGCGTGCCAGTTGGGCCCCTTACTAACTACGGTCGGCCAGCGGCTAAAACCGTGTTTCGGATCTCGCTACCCTCCAGGATGAGTTACCAGGTACAGCATAGCCAAGATACCAAGACCGAGGTCGAGACAGTTGTAGAAAGATAGTGTCGCCATCTGTCATTTAGTTCCCGACAATATCGGCTATTTTCTTTATTTATGGCTTGCACAATTTGTGCATTTGCAGTGTCAAGTAAGTATAATCTTTCTTCTGTTCTTGAGTAATTTCCTAGGTTTCAGTAAAGAAGTGGGGTTTTACTGAAACCTCCTTCGTGGCATTCTTGACAGAGCGCGAAAAGACACCTTCCAACTGTTTTGTTTCACTTGCCAACACTCATGCATATTCAAAAACACTCAGTGGTTAATAACACGCCATTATTACACACTAATATCAAACTCAACACAAAATTTAACAAGAAAACCAAAACCATTAAAGTGACGATTCGCGCTCCCGCCAAAAAGTCCAATATCGACTAAATATACGACGCACTGCGTTTAGTTGCGTTGGAAAAGAAAAACTGCGAAGTTCATTTTAGTAAAAGTATCTTAGGGAACAAAGTATCTTCAAGATACTAAGATACCAGAAAAATGTATCTAAATACAAGATACAAAATACAAAATTTGTAAAGTATTTCAAATACAAGATGTAAATACGTATTTTGTATCTTGTATCTGTATTTCAGATACTTTTATCTAAGATAAGTCACATCACTGAGTACAAGCTCGGCTTAGTTTAAGATTAATTAATTGTTTTGAGTTGTGCTGAATTTATTTAAGTATAATTTATTTTAGACACAAGGAGTTTAAATAAATAAATTTTAGACAACATCACACACATTTTCTGAACCCAAATATGTAGGTATATAAAGCACTTACATATGTTATGAGAAAAGTAAATAACAGAAGAAACATCGACGGTACCGCCACCAGACCGGATGTAGCTGCTCAGGAGCTGCATGTACTCATACCACCATCTCCTTCTTCATCGTCATCATCAGTCGTTACGAGTTCACTGCTGAACATAGGCCTCCTCTTTAGAGCGCCACATGGAGCGGCTGTTAGCATTTTATAGCCATAAACTTCCCGCAACTTTCACCAGGTACATCGGTCTACCTAGTGGAGGGCCTCCCCACGCTTCGTCATCCACTTAGTGGTTACCACTTCGGAACCTTTCTTCCGCAAAGGTGATCAGTGCTGCAAGCAATGTGGCCTCCCCATTTCAGCTTAGCGACTTGAAGAGCTATGTCGGCTTCCCGCTTTGCTTTTCTTTGCCTTGCTTTTCTTGTGACATTGTGACTTTCATAACTCAAGGAAACACCGAGGACAGCTCCCTTCCAAATTCTGAGCCCAGGATAATTCTGAGCTTGTTTAAGAGGCCAACAGTTAAGGACCACGTCTCAGAGATATACCACTGGCTACACTCACTGCTCGAAGACGTCTTCAGACTCTGGGCGATTTGGGACATTTCGTGCAACTTCCTAAAAGCTGCCTAGCCGAGTTGGAATCGTCAAGTCACCCTTTTTGTAAAAGATTATTTGTCTTATGTACACATTTTCGTCTTTGTTTAGATTAATAAAATGAGGGAAATGACACTTCATAGGTACTTAATACCGCTTCGGTTGGAAGTTAATACGTAGTGATTACATACGCTTTGGTTCATAATTCTTCTTATCAGCCCTATCAGCCTATAGATAAAACACTACAAAGAGAATCAACCATAAACAACTAAGCGTGATCCGTAAACAATACATCGAGCGAACATCTGCTTACCTCGTTCCTACATTCATTAACGAACTACCTCCCAACGTACGAGATATCATCAACGCACAAAATATTAAAACTATATAAAGGTACTAGTGGACCCGACAGACGTTGTCCTGGCTGTTATTTTTGCAGTATAGATAAATAACCTAGATACCGTCTGCAGCGCCATCTGCCGGGCTGATTTGTGAATCTAAACCATTCTCAGATCCCCTTGAACACACACAAAAAAAATCATTCAAATCGGTCCAGCCGTTTAGGAGGAGTTCAGTGACATACACACTCACAGAAGAATTATATATATAAAGATTTTTTTAAAGTAACCTAAAGTCTTTATAATATTGTTATTTTTCTGTCAGCATTGTTTTGTGTAAGAAAGTAACACTAATTATAAATCTTTGTGGGTTCTGTGTTTTTATATTAATAATTTAATTTGTAATCGAAGATTTAAAATGAGATATAAATTAGAGATGCCACGAATATTCGGCTACTATTCGGTATTCGGCCTATTCGGCCACTTTGTTTGGTATTCGGTATTCGGCCGAATAATAGGTACTATTCGGCCGAATACCGAATACCAAATCATGGAAAAAAAACCACATCATATTAATCAAGATATGTATTTATTATCAAATTACAATATTTTAATAAGTAAAGTTAATCAACGGTAAGTTGTGATGAATAAAAACAAGCTTTTCAGCATTTGACGGTAGCAAACGATTACGCTTTTCGTCGTAAATGGTACCAGCTTCAGAAAATAACCTCTCACTATACACGCTACTCCCGGGAGAAGAAAGATAAACTTTAGCAAATTTCGAGAGGTTTGGGTATTGTTTTTCATTTGCTGACCACCACTTGTAAGGATTAGCTTTCCGATCTAGGCGATTTGATTTCAAATAAAAGTCTATCTCATTTGCCACAGTATTCTTCTCCACGTTCTCCTCATCATTACTATTTCGCATATTATCTTTAGCGACTTCCTCGAAGCAGTTCCAGAAACTGTCGTGTATTTCAATATTTTCAATATCATTTTCGTTTATGTTTCTTTTTTTACGACGTGGAGAAGAATCGTCATCAGTACTACTAGACTCATCATTACAACTTAGTTTCAGAGCTTCTAGAAGAATTTTCTGTTTTGCTCTTTCTGCTTGAACAAAATCTAGGAAAATTGTTTTGAAGCGTGGATCAAGAAACGTAGCGACTAGATATTTGTTGTTTTCATCAAAGTTAAATCGCTTTTCAAGCTCAGTTTGTAGTGAAGATCTCATTGTCACTAAATTTGGTACTCTCTGAGCTGTCTCTGCCTTTCCCAGATATTTTAATAAAGTAACTGCATGTGGAATCACTTCAGAGATGCAGGAGATACCTGAGCTGGTTATTTTTGTAATCTCTTCAAATGGTTTGAGAAGTTTGATACATTGTTCCATTAGTTCCCATTGAGCATGTGTTAGATTATTTAAAGTGTCATGATCTGTTATGTACAAGGATATAGCTCGCTTTTGTTCTAATAATCGCTCCATTAAATAATACGTAGAATTCCAGCGTGTGCTCACATCTTGTACTAGTTGGTGGTTAGGCAAGTTAAGTTCTTGTTGAATGGATTTAAGTTTCTGCTCTGCTAAGCCTGAATGGTTAAAATGGGTAACAATTCGTCTAGCAGCAGCTACCATCTGTAGTACTTCTGGTTGAGATTTAAGCGATTCCTCTATAGCTCGTTGCAATGAATGAATAAAGCACCTGCCTGAATCGTATCCTGCATCTCGCACACCTTTTATCATATTAGCCCCACTATCGTGAAGAAGTAAATGGATCTTGTTTTTAGGAATATTCCATCTTTCAGTAATAGCATTAAGTTCTTTTGCAATATTGGTACCAGAATGTGAGCTGGGAAACGGTTTCATAGCTAAAACACCATGTTCCAGATTGAACTCTTCAGATATCCAGTGCGCAGTGAAGCTCAAAAAGCTCTCATTATTGTGCTGACATGTCCATATATCAGATGTCACTGATACTGCTGTTGCCTGCGAAATGCTGACTTGTATTTTCGACCAAATTCTGTTGTATATGTCAGGAACAACTTTCTCGGTCATGTAAGTGCGACCAGGTACTCTATAATGGGGCACAGCTGTTGCCATGAGCCTCTGAAATCCAACCCGTTCAACAAGTGATAATGGTTCGTTGTCTAAAGCAATCATTTCACCTATCAAGTAGTGATATTTTATTGATTTCGGATCATTAATGTCCCATATCAATTTCCTTTCAGATGTTTCTTTTAGGGTTAGCTGTCGGTCTCTTGATCTGGACGTTCCAGGAACTGCAGGTATCTTGGAATCGGTGGAAGTAGAAGTACCACCCTTGTTGCTGCCACTTGTCGAAGGAACATCAGTCAAAGTAGCGTACTGTTCGGCATGTTTGGATTTAAGATGGTTTTTTAAAGAAGTTGTAGCTGAAAATAAAAAATAAACTAAAATGAATTACAAGTACGTAACTGAGTTATGCACTAAAATTTTCTATTCACTACAAAAACGAAACTTTACTAGAAGATCGCTTAGTTATTTATTTATTTATTCACTTATATATGCATTTACCTACTTATTTCATTTTCCTTGTTTGACTTTAAATTTCAATTTCCTAACCATTTTACAGCTTTTTCACACGCCTACTATGTTTTTTTCACGATTTGTTTATGTTGTTTATAACGTTTATGAATGCCCGTGTTCATTCATACAATAGGTAACAAATCGTGAAAAATGACAGGCAGGTCTCAAATCACATTTGGTAAAAAAAACTTTTTGTGCGAAACATCGAAACAAGATTTAGAAAATTAACACATTTTGACGAATCGGGAAATATACCTAACGTTTCCGTACGCAATGAACGGCCAACCGTCATGTGTATGACGTATCGTGTTTTTTGACGAATCGTCAATAACTTAGATAACGTAACGAGTTGTTAAATTAATTCAAGTTTTTACTTACTTGCTTTCTTTCCTTCTCCACCCCTTGAGATCTTGCTATTACACAGCAAACAATTGGCCAATTTATTATTTTCACTACAAATCTCATAATATTCCCATATGGCCGATTTTTTATTAATTGATGTCATTTTTTTAATGAACAAACAATTGAAAAAGAACTAAAACAAACTTTTCTATCTGACAATGCGTGCCGTGACGTGATTTACTCGCAATTGAAACAGTCAACTAACCTAGCCGCCCGCACACTGCCCGCGCACGTTGAAGACAGGTCGCAACCTGTCGTATTAGTGTTTACGCGCTCGACTAACATGTACTTAGTGCCGAATATTCGGCCGCCGAATATTCGGCGCTTCGGCCGACAGCATTGCCGAATATTCGGTATTCGGTATTCGGCCAAATCACTATTCGTGGCAACTCTAATATAAATACGCCCGTAAAAAACAACCTGATGGCTCGGAGGCGTGGTTGTTTTATTTACGAGCGTATTTTATATCTTATAGAAATATTAGCTAATCCGGCCACGTGTTACTGTGTTATAAATTGAAACCGTTTTTAAAGCCAGGGTGAATAGGCACCTCCTGAGTTAGCTCGTTCCATCGTGGATCATGTGTTGGCCCCTAGGCTTGATTGCGATCAAGAATGAACATATTGAAAAACCTATCTTATCTTTTAAGTTAAATCAAATTACGGATAGTTCCAAATATTTATCAAAATCGGTTCAGTAGTTTCAGAGTTTATCCCGAACATACATCGTGACTGCAAAAAAAAAATTAAATACAAAGATGTATAATGTTAAAAGTATAAAAAAAACATCACGTAGGCCCGGAATGGAGAGTGCCAACTACTGAAGATACAGGACCAACTCCCTTACTTGCCTTCTGGAAGCCTGAAGTAGATACCATAAAAAAGTAGGTAGGTACCTACTTAATTTTAAAAAATATATATCTTATTAGAGCGTCATCATCTCTTCTACTTTGCTGTGCCCAAGATGGTTCAAAATTGTGTCCAGGGTCCAATATGTAATAATAATCTCTACATTCACACCAATTAGCCTAGCCCAAAGTAAGAACTATAAGGCTTGTGTTATAGATACTAGGGTAACGGATACCCATACATAAGTAGGTAATATAAATAACCATGACTCAGGTAAAAATTCTCGCATTCATCAAACAAACATCTGCCAATTTTATAAATATTAATATGCCTAACATTTTTGTACCACGTTAGAATGCAAAAAATATAATAATTTTTTTTGTTCATCATAATATTTAAAACAATCAAAATATCCGTAGTATATATTATGCATCTAAAATATACAACAACCGTTACCTATTTGCTAATGCAGAGAGCATTAGTCTTGCAAGTGAAATCTGCGACTTGACGAAATGTAATACGGCTAGTATAAAGTTACAAGAATGATGATAAAGCAAAATGCAGATGAATAAAAACATGATTAACTTGCAAGCTATCGTGAAGAATTTTTGTAAACATGAAATTAATTTTAATTATTTATTTATAAATTATTTTAATAGAAAAACTCGACTCGGCTCACAAGTAAATTCTCAGACGGGAAAAGAACCCGCATCCTTTGGATGTCCGGTCAAATGCACTCCCAATTGAGCTACCGAGCCTTGTGAACACACGTCGAAATTTCTACTTTGTATTTATCTACTTTTTACGCTGTAGGCCTGCGTTATCTCATCAATGAGAGGATTATCCTTTCGTATTCGAAATAAACATTTTTATAAATGTTTGGTCAATTGATTAAGAAAAATCAGCTATTTAGTTTTATGATTTTTTTATTTTTGCATTTTTCAATGCTTCCTTATATGATAAATTATTTTTATAGAAAATTTTCTGGTAACAAATAGAAAAATCAATTTTTTCTTTTAAAATAATTTATCATATAAGTAAGCATTGCATATATTATATAAAAATCATTCATAAAATTATTCATTACTTCTTATTCTTAATTATGCAGAAATAGCTAAACACAAATAGTACCTATCCACATATCCTGAATTAACAACTGAGATAGTTTATTTTCATTCCGGTGAAGGAACAAGATAAAAATAAACGCGGGAAAAGTCTATGGTTAATTTATCAACATAAGCTAAAGATATTCATAATGAAATGAAAATTATTAATGAAATTGTATCCTTATATCTATTAGATTCCTTTTGGGATTCATTGAACAACTATCTTCTCTGTGATTCATTGACCTTTGATATACAATGTATCCCGTCACCAGTGTCGGAGCCTTTAATGGTATGAAATATGGCATTTTTTATCGACACATTGCCCCTCAAATTTCGTTTTTCTCTTACGGCCGCCATTTTCTTTTCTTGGTAACCAAGATCTGGGCTCTCATACTAATTCGACCACCACTACTCATGTAAATGTCCTATCAACATTGAAAAGGTGTCATTTGATAGCTAAACACGTAGACAACAGTTACACAGCCATCATGTTTCAATTGTCATGGAATAAAAAATAGAAAAAAAAATTAAAGCAAAACAAATAGATTATTTTTTGTGTATTTTTTAATTATTGGCTTTTTGGGAAAAACCAAATTTGAGGGGCACTTTGTCGATAAAAAATTCCATATTTCACACCATTATAGGCTCCGACACTGGTGACGGGACACGTTGTATATAAATACAGAATAATAAATGTATACCCTTTACCGACGAGCTTGTGTAAAAAGGTTGATGAGAGTTGAAGAAGCGAGAGATGTATGTCAGGATCGTGGTATTAAGTGAAAATCTCTAATCTCTACCTGCCTGAAAAAGGCTTGATTTTATGTATATATGTAACAGAAAGCGGTCTGGCTGGCTTCACCATTAACAAGGTACTAAATTCAATTGTTGAAAATAAAAAAGTCTCATTTGATCATTTTGTTTTTAGCTTTAAAATGCAAATTTTAATGCTATAGGCAACCATTCTATGTCAAAATATTATCAGCTTTCAATATTATCAACTCTCTGTTGGTCTTGCCTTATATGTATATTGCATATCAACTATAGTCGATTGAACCCCTCCAATTTTAAAAATATACTGAAATATACAGGGTCACAGGTTAACCGATTCGTTGCTACATACAATTACCAGAAACGAAGACTACGAGCTTGATTTACGTGAAAAATTAAGATAGTTTTATTCTGGGTAGATTTCCCTAAAACTTAATTAGAAGGAGTTATCATCGATTTAAAAATGACACGGTCCAGTGGCTAGCGCCACACGAAAAAGAAGGTGATGGCACGCCAGACTTGCCATCCGCAACGAATCGGTTAAGTCGACCTTGATCCTTTTAAGGGTTTTAATTTCCATAATTCCTGACAGATTTGACTGAAATAACATATCCAAAAATTTAACTGTATTAAAGCAAAAAACTTCGAGGAATATTTAAAAAAGACTATGGCAGTTATATTGCGGACGACCTTAGAAATGCCTGCGTTTCTTCCACCTATCCAACAAGGTATAAAAGACAAGGGTATTATCAGAAATAATGAAAGCTAAAAGCTTGAGATAATAGTTACTAATAATAATACTTAATAATAGTTAAATTGGTTTTTTACCCTAGACGTAAAATAAAACAATCCAATTAGGTAGGTACATTATATATCGACGACGAAGTGCCAATACCTCCTAACTCGTCGAGAAATTCACTTTTTGTCATTTCGAATTAAAATTCGTTATTTGCATGTTTTAATGAAATTTCCTAAGCGTATTTTCAACTGCAAGAGCATTAAGTTAAAAAATAAATAAACAAATTTTTTAACTACTTTTTAACTTGTCAAGAAATTAAACGTTTTTTTCAGCTTGTGTATTTGTTATTTTGAATTTAGCCAGTTAGGTGTTATTGGCACTTCGCCGTCGATATATAGCTTACACTGATTTTTTATAGCACTTCTGCTACATGGCTGTTTTTTTTTTACATTTTTTTATCTATCGATTGTCTACTACGACTTGTTTAGTTACCTGAAATTTTGGTGTTGACAAAAATAAAAAAATGTGTGTATTTTATTTTTTTGCATTCACAATGCTATATTTCTATAAGATTTAAAATTACGCCTGTAAAAAACTCACAGCATCTACAACACGAAAATTGTAAAACAAATTAGAAGCATAGATTACGAAATAAATGGAGAGTAGACAAAAGGTCTGTATTTTTATAAAAAAAATGCTTTGGAAAAAAATCAGGTCTGTAATAAGAAAAAGCTGTTTTGCATGTATCATATCCTAATCTCATTCTCTTACCTTCAGGGTAGACCACCTTGGAGAATTTCATCAAAAACCTGCTTTTAAAAAAACATGGCATTGCATCCGATTTCATGACCTTTACAAGCATTGTGTAAAATCTAAAAATACCTAAAATTAACTTGAAGATTGATTATGTATAATATTATATTATTTTCAGTATCTTTAAACTTTTGTTTAAACAAAAATATACTTTTAAATTATGTACATAATATATTTTGTGATCTTTTTTTCAGCTAAGTTATAAGTATTAATGTGTTGATCCTGATCAGCTTTTTTATTTATTTACACTTTATTGTTTGCAGTCTGAATGGTTGACTGATAGACAATATCTTGAGGAATACCTCAAGATATTGCCTATCAGTCAACCATTGAGAATACTAAAAAAATAAAAAGAATACCAAGTAACGTTTTTTTTTAAATTTAGAAAAATCACATATATGTATTACATTTACTTCTGTTTTTTTATTGGGGCTTTAAAGTTAAGTCAATTATAACAGATAGATCGAATATTCTTTTGCCAAAAAAATTGCTTCAGTTAGGTTTGTTCATAGAAAACGGTTATGCTTAAGGCACGGTATTCCATAGTCAATAAAGCCAGGAATTATGGAAACTAAAGCCCTAAAATCTACGTCGACTTAACCTGTATGTAAGAACATTGACTTTGTGAAATATTGTAAGCACTTCGATTTTACCTGAAAGGATGTTATCGAGTGGCTGTTGTGACGTAGTAATTAGTAGTGTCTTATAAGAACAAAAAAATTCCCGCCATTTTATTTTCTAGTCAGATTATTAGGTAATACTAATATTTAAAGATTTTCTCTACTTTTGAATACTAATATAAATTCATATGTAACAAATGTTTTTGCCTATCCATCAGTACTTTTTTTTAATATATGATGGCACCAGGACCATTTTCCTAGGGTCGGCAATTTTTCTTATATGAAATGCGACTCTATGGTATAGAGATTACAATAAACAAACGTTATACTCGCTCTGTCTTTAAAGTATTATAATATATATTCCACTCTAAGATTGGTTCTTGTTTGAAACAATTACTGACAATATGGAACACTAAATAATTTTTCCTTAGAGTTGAGAAAGACTTATTCTATCATACGCTTAGGTTCGATAAATAACGACTACAATTTCGAGTACCAATATATTTAATTGGCCACTGGCTGAAATCAAAAATTTACATTTTGCTTCCCTCCACGTTAGTCGATCACGGGACGCCACCACCGCGCGATCCCCGCAGACTAATCATAAGGACACGCCAGGCGCGGGACGGCGAACGCGCGGCGGTGGCATCCCGAACATAAAATCGAAGGAACAACTTCAACAAATAAAAACAGGGTTATATTAAAATTATAATATGAAAATATTCAAATATCGACCGAAAATACATCCGGCCTTCCTTTCTGTTTATTTAAATATGCACTACATTAACTTTATACATCACCAATTTCTTAAGTAAATTCAGTTTTTGTACAATATAAAAAGAAGAATCTTAGAGCGGGGCGTCGGTCCTCGCGCGCCTGCCGCGGCGGCGGTTGGCGCCGGCGAGCTGCCGCTTGGCGCCGCAAGCGCCGCAGAACCAGTCCTCGGTGGCGCCCGGCTCCTCGGATATGCCCACGCACACCCAGTGGTACCAGCCGTCGCAGCCGTCACAGCCGATCATCGGCGAGCCGTTGTCGGGCCGCCCGCACGCCGGGCACACCCAGATCTTGTTGCCATGCTCGTCCACGTAGTACGGCGTGGGCAGCGCCTCTCCTGTTGGCACTGTTACCGGGGGAGGGGAGGGCGGCTCACCGTCCGCCTTGCGTAGTGGCTTGAACAGGATGCGCTTGTACTTGGAGTGCGCATCGGGCGGGCGGTTGCGACGCGTCGGCGACGCCGGCGGCGAGTCGCGCGCGCGCATCGGCCGCGTCACTAGCGCCGCGATCTGTGCCAGCTCGGGAGAACGCCCGCGCGTTTGCTCAGCTGGAGCGGGGGCGGGGGTAGGTTCCTCGACCGGGGCAGGCGGCAGGGGCGAGCCGGCGCCCAGCTTCAGCGTCAGCTTGGGCACGAGCCCGTCGGCGCGCTGCCGCCGCTTCTCCTTTTTCTCCTTGCGCGCTTTCGCGTCGGGTCGGTCTTCGCGGTCGCGCCGCCTTTCCCCGCGCTCCTTGCTTTTATCCTTCTTGTCCTTCTTCTTCTTGATCTTGACCCCGGCGCGGTCCTTCTTCTCGCGCTTATGCGCCTTATCCCGCCGCCGCTCGGTGTTCTCTTCGACCGCCACGGGTTCCGTAGGGACCGGTTCGGGCCGGGGTGGGGGCGCGGGGGGCTCAGGCGTCGGCAGCCGAGGAGGCGGCGGCGGAGTCGGTTCCTTAACAGGCTCGGCCTTCGGCGGGTTGAGCTCGATCGTGATGTCCGGCTGGACGGGCGGCATCCGGTACGAGCTCGCCTTGTGGTCCTTGCTCGGCCTCTTGTGCTTTTGCAGTATATTGGGCACGGTGGGCGCCTTGTGCTTGTCGCGGCGCTCCTTGTCACGAGCGACGGGCGCTTCGCCCGCCCCTCGGTCGTCGTCGTTCTCGACGGGGATCACCTCGAGGCTCGGCCTTCGCAGCATCGGCGGTATCTTGAGCGGCGCGCGCGACGAGTGGGGAAAGGCGCCGAGCGGCATCATGGGCCCGCCAAGGCCGCCGAGGAACCCGTGACTTGGTATCAGGCCGGGCCCGCCCGCCGCCAGCGCGAACGGGTTCGTGAGGAGATTCGGGTTCGGCAGGCCCCGCAGGGCGGGGTTGTTCGCGAGACCCGACAGGAAGTCGCTCCCCGGAATCAAACCCGGGTTGGGTATCAGGCCCGGGCCGGGCATCAATCCTCTCCCCGGTGTCATCCCGTGGAAGAACGGAAACGGGGGCATCGGTGGTATTTTGCCGTCGTTCTTCGGCCGACTGGATTTCGGCGATTTCGTCCTACTTAGCTTTATATTCTGTTTCTCCGCTTGGGCGATTTCGAACGCCAGCTGCTGCTGTTGTTTTTTTAACAGTTTCGCCGTCTTGTCTTTTTTATCTTTATGTTTCTTTTCTTTCTTGATTTTTGGACTGACACTAGCTACATCTTTGGGATATGGTAATTGCAGAGCCTTGTTTATCGATATATTCGGTCTAGGTTCGACGGGAGGCGGCTGCGGCGGCGGAGCCCCGTGCGTGTCCGAGGAATCGTCGTCGATACTTATAACTTCGTTAGTCCTTAAATCCATCACTTTAGAATAATCTAATGCACTACTATCATTATTGTTAACGACAGATTCCTCCGATTTTACTCTAAGATTGTCATTGGATTTACTTTCAAATGAATTTTCATGTGCTGAATTTTGCAGCCTTGAGATCATGTTATCAGACTGTGGTTTTTCTGGTACAACCTCTGGAGTGCTTCTATCTTCTTTAGATTTGTTCGATATTCTTTTAAATATATTAATTTTTGATCTATCAGGTTGAGATGCTAACTTCTCCTCTTCGTCTATTACTTCTTTTTTAATTTCTATGTCAGGTATGAGGGAATTTGTTGAAGATTGTTTATGTACAGGGACAGAGTTTGCAACAAGAGGAGATTTTGATATTGGTATTTTTCTCGGTACCGGTATTGCATCTTCCCCGGGTGGTTTATTTCGAGGAATGAACGACGGCTGTGGCTGAGAGGGTGATACATCTAAGGGTTCCTGTTTAATTACAGGTCTAATCGGTTCTGTAGCAGGAGGAATTGGTGCCGGCGGCGGCATTACAGTCTTGTGAACAGGCGCCGGTGGTTTTGGTAGCGGCATATTTACATGATTATGTAATGGTGGATGTACAGCATGTGCATCCTTACCCTTGATCGGAAACCCAGGTGGATATTTATTTGATTTACTATTATCTTTTGATTTACTACTTTCACCTTTATGACTCTTATCTTTTCTTTTACTTTTCATAACTTTACCATTCAATAATTTATTCTTCTTAGATTTCTTATCACTTTTCTCTAATATTGGTACTTTCATAGGGTTAGAATGATGTGAATTTGCTTTATGTTTCTCATAATGTTTTTCTGACATTATAATGGGAGGTCGGGCTTCAGGCAATTTACCTTCTCTAGCGGGAGATAAGAAACCTGACATAGTCATCATCACGCTACTGATTTCTCTAGTTCTTTCCTCCTCTTCCAGTCGTAACCGAGGCCTTTTACTGTTTGGTAGTGATACGGGATCTGTAGGTCTCTTGAATATGTCTTTTGGCTTCTCCGGGCTGTCTGTGACAGATATTTCGGGACTTGTGCATGTATTACTATCAACATTATCCAGACCATTTTGACGAATTTCAACTGTACCTGCAACTGCTGGTGTATCTCTTTCCTTCTCAGGGTACATAGGGGGAAGATGTTCATGAACATGCATAGGCCTGGTGACCACTTCATGGCTGCCAGGCTTGAGAAAGTTCAAATTTGACTCTTTAGGTTTTGGAAACTTGTCAATGTTCACCGGTGGTGGAATAGGAGGCACACTGCGTGTGTACTCTGCCAGTTCAGGCAATTGCACATGGAGGTCACGAAATACTAATCCTAAGTCATGTAAATTTGGTTCAGTCCTATTAAATTGTTCGGCATATCTACTAGCTTGCGTGCCCAGTGACCTAATATATTTCTCCAGTACGTGCACCAAAATGTCCAGCGGCGTAGAGTTTATACCATTCCATCCTATAGTTTGGCATATTTGCGCAACATTCCTCCGTAATATCTCGCGAGCGAACGTCTCTGACATTATGACACCAACAAAGTTATCTGGAACAAGCGAATATTGTCCAATTACATCCTTGTTTCAATATTAAACCGACCGAAAATATGGAAAAAACCACATAAGTTAGGTAAAGCAGGGTCCTTGTATGTGTTAGGTACAATATTATAGCAGAAACAGTAGTTCTCATGATTTTCATACCTGCAAGTGTCTAGTAGTACAGAGACGTGTTTGCGAACAGGTGGAAACCTCAAGTTTGGAACACACATGTATGCTTCACTAATGTCTTAAAATGTCACACGTAATTTATACCAACAGAAAATACGGTTACAATGCAAAATAATGAAGTGTTTACGTAAAAACTTCTCAGCATTCTAAAAACACAGTGCCCCGTGCGCCATGATTGCATTTTGGGTTGTCAATGTCCGGTGTTGTCAGATTAAATAATAATAATGGCGGTATGATTTGACTGCGTTCATGTAATTTTGTTTACATACCGTTATGTTCTCAGAGTAAACAGGACTGGAGTAGCCTTTGCCTAACATTACCCCTCTGCCAAATGCACAAGCATCGGAATCCTGTGCGTTATATAAAACTAGTTGAGCCGCCATTTTAAAACCACAATAATCAGAACGTCTTACCGTGCAGAGCTCCCACGAAAATGCCTGCCTGTGCTGTCTTCTACTGTAAAAAAAATTCGAAAATATCTAGTATGCAAAAAGATGGTGTCACCTTTCATTTGTAAGCATAATTTTTAGGTTTTGATTATTATTTAATTCATAATTTCATGTTTTAGCAGACTACAATTTCAAATTTCGCGCTCAAAGTTCGTTTGATGACGTCACGGCTGCACTCCCCACGAGACTACCTAGGGTTGACCATTATCGCATTTCAATTAATTAAGACAAAAATTAGAAAAAGTTTGTTGGTAATAAATAACTGTAATTTTGTATTAATTAATTACCAATTATAATTTCGTTTTAACAATGTACGTTGCGTGTTTATTTTTAGTTTAGTATTAAGTACATACCTACACTTTTGCGGCTGCTTGAAGCCTATTCTTTACCACACAACATGGAAATATAAAATAATAAATAAAATAATTTATTAAAATAATAATCAAACTATTTGTCCTTTTATTCATGCTGGGCGGCGCTCATAAACATTAAGAGTACTAATGCTGTATATACTTCCAGTGTCCCTGACTTCATAAAAAAGACACGGTTAAAAGGGTACCATCGTCTAACCAGCACACCCGATCATTTCCGAGAAACCAAAATTTTTTTTCGAGCCACAGGACAAATTGTTTTTATTTTGTAATCAGCAACCCTTATTAATTTGTACAATATTAATTTGCACAATAGTGATGTCAACTTCATCGATATTGTGATTTTACGAGTGAGTAATGAATGAATGAATGCAAGTAACATACTTAAATTGGAAATATGTATTTTTAATTTAAATCTGTATGTCGCAGGGAAATTGTATAATTCCGCAGTTTACATTCGGCGTCATCAGTTTAAAAAACACATACCCTTTTCTTAGTTCTTTTTCTTAACGATAATAAAACACAGCTTAGATAAATTACAGTTTGTTTCAGTAATTATTACCAGGTATTAATGATGATTTCAAATAAGAATAAGGTATGTGATTTTGAACTGATGACGCCGTATGTAAAGTGCGGAATTATACTATTTACCTGCGATATTATACATACGAGAATAAAACTGTTAAGATATAGAATAAAACAGGTCAAGTCCACCTTAAACCAAATGGCTAGTAATGAGAGTAGAGGAAGCGAAATCACTAATTTTTGAACATTTTGTCTGTCTGTATGTATGTTTGAGCACGCATCACCCAAAAACTACGCGACGGATTTTGATGACATTTTAGTATGGTAATAGCTAAATGTCATCGTCAACATTTAAGTTAAGTTTTTTATTAATATTGTAGCATTTATAGCTCCTTTTAAAAACCGGCTTGTCCAACTGCAATACTTCAAGATACTAGGAGTAAGGTATGTGGTACCAAAAGTCATTTGTACATAAATGAAAGCTATTGGAAGATAGTATTGCAGTATTAAAATTAGAAATGATCGGTATGTGTAGTTCAGGCAAATATACTCTGCCCCTAGGCGGTATACTAATTGTTGGTATTTATACTTTAAGCTTTGATATGCCCGGAAACATCTAATTTTTCATATTCAGTTTTCCTAAAGAATACAGCATACGAAAAAAATGGATTCATGCTTGTAATAGGTAATAGGGCATCTTGGGCATCTTCAAGAACAAGTACTATATGTTCCATACATATTGAGCCGTCTCAGTTTCAAAAATTATCTAACAATAGAAGAAGATTAGTTGCCCATGCTGTGCCAACGTTATTCTTGAATGATCCTCTTAGTTTATTATATAACTAGTTATGCTTCAAATAGATATTAACATGTAATATTATAACAGTTTTAGTTTATTTCATTTAAATGTATTAATTTTAGGTTAAAAAATAAGTTGAAAAGGAAATACCTGCAAAAAGTGATGTAAGCAAATCGCAAAAAAATACAAATAATCAATCGGTCAAAGTAAAAATCTGAGAAATATAACTATATTCACTATCACTTTGTTAAAAATAATGTTTCAGAGTTCCTCCTTTCCATTATGGGTATACGCAAAAGGGTCCACAGTGAATTCTATATATATAATAACACCTATTGTAAATATCTTTTAAATGCAATAAACTATCAAGTTTCAATTTGTATTTGTGGGAATACTAACGCAAAGTTAATAAATTCATTCATTGAACGAAACTGATTTATCGATATCGATATTCTCGTGCTATGTCATGTCACTTCTCACACAATGACATTCGTGTGTTTGAATAGAACGTTAACACACTATTTTAAGCACGTGTGCGTGTATTTTAAATATGTTTGTCGTATTATGCATGTGTGCGTTTGTAAACACGCAAAGAGTTTTTGTTCCTGTGTGCTGGCATTGAATGTAGTAGTAACCTCACCCCCCGCAAAAAATGGCAGAAAAATATGTACGAGATATTGACTAATGGCTACTCCAGTCCTGTTTACTCTGAGGTTATGTTTGTTTACATATTTTGTTATGTTACTAACATACCTGTATCGTTAATAAATTATATAAAAATAAATACTCTTGATAATAAATCAAGAGTATTTATTGTTAATTCAGGAAGGAAATTCAGCTTTATGTAACAATAATATAAAAAATTATTTTGTGATAAAATCGTGATATATATTTCTTGTTTTTAAAATAAAGCTAAAAAAGTATTTAAAGCAACTATATTATCCATATTTTTAAAGGTAAACAAACAATACTCGTTAATGTAAACATTACTCACAATCTGATTTCATTAAATTACTAAAGTAAGAAACGCACTCACATGGGACAGTAATTTTCTGTTGCGCTCTTATTTAATTATGTAGGTATATGATATGTAGGTATATGTCGTAGGCTACAGAACAATAATACTATAAACAATTCGGATTATACGAAAATCTTAGGACAATTTCAAAGGACCGGGTAATTGGTAATTAAAGAAGATTAACGTTATAATTATAATTATAACTAACACTGGCTGTCAGTTTATTAATATTACGGATGGACTTGAATTCAGCGTTCATGACGTACATATGCACGCTCCCTTAAGAAATCCGTAGTAAAACATCAATCTATTGCGAAAACCTTAGTTATTTCATCATTCATTAATTATCCATCAAACTATTATCAGCATTCATCATTCATTTATATAACAAGAAGAAATTACAGAACATGAGGATGTATAGGGTTTTTACTCTTTGCCTCATTTTTATGATAATATTGACAATACCTATGTGAAAATGACGCCTCTGGGCAGGGTTCCCAACTTAGGGGCATTCCCCCTAAATTTAGAGGGTAATTAAGTGAGATGGGATTTTTTAGGGGTTTTTTATGTTTAAGGATATCGAGAAAAATAAGGATGTGAAGTATACGCCGTGGGTTAATCCTAACTAGCCACTCAAATTTATTTTTTACCTAGCGACCTCGGACTTACAGTGTACTAATAATCCAACTACAATAGTTGGATTTTAAATCGAAATGGTGAATCTTGTACAATATTCAACCCATCCCCTAAAATGTTAGGCTTATTCAATGTCAACATGTATAACTTTAAAAACTCTGATTCGTCAGAAGAAAATGAAATAATATTTAACAAAAATATGATATCATACAATTTATTTTTAGGGGGATTTCCAAGTAATTAGGGCAATTTTAGGGGTTTTTGAATTTGGTTTTAGGGATAAATATTTTTAAGAGTTGGTAACACTGCCTCTGAGTAAAATATCTCAGAACAATAATTATTGTTCTGAGTAAAATATAATGTTCAAAAAAGTGATTGATGGTGGGAGTCAAAAATATATCTAAAGTTCCACTAATTAGGCTCAATGATACCGTTAAAGATTTAATGTTTTTAATATTGTTTTATTTAATTCGTTTCAATTAAATAATTTTATTATTCGTTTGTACTAAAGAACCTGTTCTAATTTTGCGGAGTCTCACACACATTTCCATCTTCTATTTTAGGGGCTGGGGGAGGATTTCTAAAAAATGGCAGGTATTTTCAACCGACTTCAAAAAGGAGGTTCTCAATTCGACCCGTATGTTTTTTTTTTCTATGTTTGTTACGCGATAACTCCGCCAATTATGAACCGATTTGAACAAATCTTTTTTCGGCGTATAGGTAATACCTCAAGGGTGGTCCCATTTAAATTTAGTAATAAAAAAAACAACCCCCAAGGGTGGAAAATTGGGGATGAACTTTTTATACGCAATATCTCCGCCGATTATAAATCAAATTTGAACGAACGGCGCTGTCTCATTAGAGCTGCGCGTTTAGTAGGCCTACCCATATTAAATGCACTAAGGGTATATACAAAAAAGTAACACTAAAAATTTTAAAATAAAATAATTAACTTTTTAAAAAAAATAAAACCGACTTCAAATGCGTGAACACAAAAAAAAAACTAAAAATTAAAAAATAATTCCTAATATCTATTACTTAATACTATAATTTTCCTAAACTATGTCAAAGTAATTAAAGTTAAACCAGCTAAATATCTTACAATAGTTATACTTATATACCTAATGTTTTTTGGAGTCGGTGCCAGTAATAAATGAATATTAAACCTAATGAAATAAGAAAAAAGTACCCAATGAAACAAAAAATATTAAGAAATAAGTTTTATGTTAAGCCTGGTACAACAAAACCTATACCAACTAAGAATAACAAATACAATAGAATACAACAAACAAAAAAGAAAGCAATAATTTGAAAATTTGCGCATCCGAAAATTCAGTATTTTTGGCACGAGCTTCAACGTAGTCTGCCCTCAAGTGTGGTCTGTCCGCCTTCGGGTTGCTCACTCGAGCAAGAGCCGCGCGCGCCCCGCCACGCGCGCCCGCGTCCCCCGCCGCACCGCAAGGCCCCGCCTCGCGCCTTGCGTCCCCCGCCACCGCGCCGCACGTCTCTTGTTCGCGGCTAAACTTAATACGGCTGGCACCGACTCCAAAAAACAATAGGTATATAAGTATAACTATTGTAAGATATTTACCTGGTTTAACTTTAATTACTTTGACATAGTTTAGGAAAATTATAGTATTAAGTAATAGATATTAGGAATTATTTTTTAATTTTTAGTTTTTTTTTGTGTTCACGCATTTGAAGTCGGTTTTATTTTTTTTTTAAAGTTAATTATTTTTCGTTAATAACAAAGAGTCTGTGTGCCGATTTTAGCTTCCTACCTTGAAAACTGCGAAAGGTCTCATATAAAATTTCACCCCCTCTTTTAAGGGGTTGGGTGCAGATTTAAAAAAAAAATGATGGGCGATTTTTTTGGTAGTCATAAATAGTCAGCATACCAATTTTTAGCTTTCTACCTTGAAAATTGGAATGCTCTATACAAATTTCCACCCCCCATTTTTGGGAAGTGGGGGGTTAGAAAGGGGCAAAAAGTAGCCTATGTTACTCTCCATCCGTTCAACTATCTCCACTTAAAAAAATCACGTCAATTCGTCGCTCCGTTTTGCCGTGAAAGAAAGACAAACAGACAGACACACTTTCCCATTTATAATATTAGTATTAGTATGGATAAGTATGGATGGTAGTTTCAAATTACAAACTGCCGGAACAGGTACGGATTTTACTGAATCCAGTCCACGTCTAGAGGAGGATAACGTGGGTGAGTTTTCAAATGAAAACAAAGATAATGTGCATGTTCTTGAATATTTAATAGTTATTTATCCAGCATTATTATAAACTAATAATTACACTTGCTTCCCGCTCTCACCAAAAATCCTATTCTATAGTTGTATTCTTGTAAGCGAAGGCAAAAGGTTATAAAACGCATACAGCCTCATTTTTTGATTATTTATTTTCTTCTATGGATGAATAATGATACGAGTTGATTATGAACTTTGGATGCTCAATTGATGATGAATGTATAGTAAAATTACCCCTTACTTAGTTTAAGGTTTAGTTTTCGGATTGCGCTGTTTAATTCTTGAAATACGTGATAGATAAAACACTTTCCGCTCTTTTGTTTCACTTGCCGACACATGTTCTCGAGCATTTAGTGGTCAAAATACAAATTCTAACAAGATTCAAGAACACCAACATTACTGAAGCGACTCTATCCGCTCCTGACTGAAGTTCTTACTTATCAAAGTGATACCCAATAAAAATTACACATTGTCAATTGAAATCATTATTGTGTTTTGAGCACAGCCCTAAATTTGACAGTTTGTCAAAACTGCAAATGGTCGGTGGGTTTGTGATGTGCTTTTTTGTAGATAAAATTTATTGAAAAATTAATTTTGTACCCAAAAAAACACATTGATATTGCAATGAATTGAGTTTGTATATTTTAATCTGTGGAATTAATAAAAGACAGTTGCTGTAATGCCTTTCACATAGTGTCGAATTGTGGTCCATGATTCTGTTGATTAACTTGCAAAAAATCTTGTAACTTTGGTGTCTCGAAAGTTGGTCTTAATAGATCGCTACAATGACAACTTCATCAGAAGATGTGTTGCTCAGCGTGGGTCACGTAAGATTTAAAAAAGGTGATGGAACATTATATGTTATGAATCAAAGACTGGCATGGATGTTGGAAAACAGAGACACTGTAGCAGTTTCACACAAATATGCAGATATTAAAAGTGAGTAACACTATTTGTTAATGCATAGCGAACTCATGCTTGATGATCTACTGCAGTACCAAGTAGTCTCCCCAAATAATGTAACGTCTTAAGTGTGGTCTTAAGTTCCTAACACTTAAATAATATTTTTAACATAATCCTTATTTTATTTATATGATATGGTCGATGAAACTGTTATTTGTTTTATTTTTCTCAGCTCAAAAGATTTCACCAGCTGGGAAACCAAAGGTCCAACTACAAGTAGTTCTTCATGATGGCACATGTTCTACGTTTCATTTTGTGAATCCAGCAGGGGCGGAAGCACAAGCAAAGGATCGAGATCAAGTGAAGTTGTTGCTACAAGATTTGTTGCCAAAGTTTAAAAGACAGATAGACGGTGAACTGGAGATGAAATCTAGGTATATTTCAAAGAGTTTTATTAACCCTTTCAAACCGAATGGTATGCTTATGTTCCAGTCTACCAAGAACTGATGGGCTTTTAAGCCCCACTCAATTTCAGCACAAGACTGTGACTCAGTTTTACTATTAAATATTGCATTTCTTGTCCCAAATTAGTCTAGGCTTATTAAGGCTTATCAAAACTGTACCCTTATATCGGTTTGAAAGTGTTAAATTAGCTTGTGATGTTGTGCTTTATACTTACTTTTCATAACTTTGTTTCTGGATAATGTTTTACTGGGATAAAGGTCAATTTTGTTAGTCTTAGAGACACATTTATTTATCACAAGGACTTGATAAAGATCATAAATGAAAATAGTATTCATTGAACATCTAAAACCTTGGTTGTGTAGTTTTCTTTCTAGTTCTGTGCTAGGACTTTTTTTTACTGAGAACTAGCTGCTTCTTAAATCAATGAAAGTTTTTTTTATCCTATCTTATCGAGTCGCTGTAACAGGTTTTCTGGAATATGAAACATACATAATAAAAATAAAAATCAATGTGGTATTTGTAAATTTCTTATAATGCTTTTAACCAATGAATTTCTACCAAAATTTTCAAATGGTAAAATTCCTTATAAATCTTTATTAGTCCTGTTATTAGTTACTATTTTGCATTATTTCAATAAAGCAAAACCGTTTATCAAGTCACCAAAAGTAATTTTTAGACTGCTCTAACACTTGCTTTATTCCACAAAACTTAAGTGACTGTGATGATGGTTTCTATGATTTTCAATATGGATTCTTATTAAGCAAATATTATTATTATTTATTTAGTTATTTACAAGAGCTATAAAACTGTGGAATGTAATTTACTCATTAAACAATTATTCTACACTAATTAAAGATGAAACTTTAATTCTTAAATAGTTAGAAATTTTATATTCAGTACTGACAATCTTCTTTGTTGTATGGGTTTTATCTACAATTTGATGCTTTGTGCCTATTCTCCCTATTTCCTGACATGTTTGATACACCTTTGACAAATGTACCATCAATAGAGATCAGTATTTCAATTTCAATTTCTTTATTTGCCTTAAACAGAGTGTGTAACAAGATTTTATATGCTGATTATGTAATTCTATTACTAACAATACTCATTCAAAATCAATGAAATTGATACTTTTGCGATTATGGATGAAATGTTTGACAGTTTCAGTTGCTAACAGGTTGCTAATGGAGGCACTCGGAAACTTTCAAATATTTCATCCATAGTCACAAAAGTAACAATTTCATTGATTTAAAATGAGAATTGTTGGCAACAGGGTTACGTTATTAGCCTACTGAATAAATAGAAAAAATATTATACATATGTTTGATTTGTTAATAATAAACAACAAATATGAATATGTAATACAAAAATAAATTGGCAACCTTTTGGTGCAATGGTAGGGATCCTGCCTTTTGCACCAATGGTTCTGGGTTCAAGTCCCAAAAAGTGTAAATGTTTGTGTGATAAATACAAGCATTTGTACATGTATTTGTACATATATATTTCTATGAATATAAGTTATTTATGACAATCTTTTAACCTAACACTAGCCTTACAGTGCTTACTTTGGACTTATTATTATTTATTATTATTTTATATCATCATCATTGTGCAGTATCATTAGTCTCTTTTTATGACACTCTTTAAGTGTTACGGGGTTGTGTGGATAACACAAAAGTAAAAACAAATCCTACTAATTCGGTTTTCAAATTCCTCACATAAATTCAGTTAATTTGTAATTTTTATACTAATTTATTGGATTCTTTTGATTCATATGTGAAATCTCCAGTGAAATATGCTGAGATACTGTAATTTTAATAAAATCTTTTGTATCCACTCAGATATGCTGAGCTACTGTAATTTTATGATATCTTTTGTAATGTAACCATATTCAAGCAATAAAATATCTATCTTTATCTCAACATCTGTCCTTTCCTCTATGAACATTTTAGCTCTGACGTTAATTCTTTCTCTAATCTAAACCTAACCGAATCGTACCAATACATATTTATATTTGTTTCAGGTTATTATCTCTACATCCTAATTTAAAGCATTTATATGAAGACTTGGTGATATCAAAAGTTATAAATAGCGAGGAGTACTGGAATACGCCAACACTAAAACATTATACAGAGTCCAATACTATAAAACAAGAAGCTGGTAAGAATAAAATTTTATTTATTCATGTGCTTTATATGGTATAAAGATAGTATATATTTTCTATTCTTACTTTTTCTATGAAATAAATGTTTTATTTATTTAATTTTTTGCATGCACAATGCGATATTTCTATGATATAAAATAGGTCTGTAACGAGCCACCACGTCTCCGAGCCCTCATAAAGGTGGTTGTATTTTTTTTACAGGCGTATTAAATAAATGTTTTTTTATATACTACGTATTTTTATATATTTTTTTTTATATATTTTATGCATTTTCAATGCGATCTTATCAGATAAATTATTATAATAGAAAAATACTAGAAAAAATCGAATCGGGTCACAAGTGAATCTCAGGCGGGAATCGAACCCGCAACCTTTGGAAATCCGGTCCAATGCTCTCCCAATTGAGCTACCGAGCCTTGCGAACACTCGTCGAAATTTTCTAGTACCTTCCTGATTTTACGCTGTAGGCCAGCGTTGTTTCATCAATGAGAGGAACATCCTCTCGTATTCGAAAGAAACATTTTTACAAATGTTTGGTCAATCGATTAAGATGAAACAGCCATGTTAGATTTATATTTTTTTTTTATATATTTATGCATTTTCAATGCGATCTTATCAGATAAATTATTATAATAGAAAAATACTAGAAAAAATCGACTCGGGTCACAAGTGAATCTCAGGCGGGAATCGAACCCGCAACTATACTACGTATTTATTGGATTAATTGAGTGGTCGAGTGGTCCATATACTGGTATGTGGTTAAGCCACTCCGAGGTCTCCGGGTTCAATACCCAACCGGGTCAATGTAGAAAGCAAAATTTTCTGTATCGGCTTGGTTCTGTGTTGTGGTACCCTCATTGTTTATGATGAAATCATAACACAAAAGCTTATGTTTTATGCATTTTTTTGCATTTTTTCTATGCTATCTTATAAGATAAATTATTTCGATGAGTGTACATAAGGCTCGGTAACTCAATTGGAAGAGCTTTAGACTGGATTTCCAAAGGTTGCGGGTTTGATTCCCGCCTGATAATTCACTTGTGAGCTGAGTCTATTTTTCTGGTATATTTCTGTTAAAATAATTTAACCAAGTTAAGGAACTAAAACACATCTCTGTACTTATCCTTGATAACAGGTGTATCGGGGGCGTTCCTAGCAGACATCCAACCTCAAACAGATGGATGCAATGGCCTCAAATACAACCTAACGCAGGATGTTATAGATGCTATATTTAAAACATATCCTGCAGTCAGAAAGAAACATAGCGATTATGTTCCTAACAAGATGACCGAAGCAGAGTTTTGGACGAAGTTCTTTCAATCGCATTATTTTCATAGGTATTTATATTTACATTTTAGATATTTGTGTGGTTGTATAGTAGTAGTTGTGTTGTGTAGTAGTAGTTGTGTAAAATGCAGGATTAGCTAGTACAATTAACACCTTCAGAAAAAAATCTTCTCAGCATATTTAAGTCCACTGTTGAACCAAGGTCTCTTGAAGCGGCGATTCTGGTCCAGGTCGGAACTGCCGTCTTTTTGATGTCGTCCGACCATCGGACAAGTGGTCTGCCGGCATTCCTGCTTCCTGTACGAGGTCTCTGGGTTACCATTCCGCTCCGATCCGGCCCATTACCATTTTAGTCGAGCAACCCGGGTACCTGTGTCGTTGCGTTGGCGAATGTCTCCATTTCGTATTCTGTCCCTCAGAGACACGCCTAGCATTGCACGTTCCATTGCCCTGTGCTCTACTTTCAGGCGGTGGAGTATCCCGACAGTCAGCGTCCACGTCTCACAAGCATACGTCATAGAAGAAAAATGAGCTAATCCAAAAAAAGACTTCAATTTTTCGGGCATAAAACTATCCTTTAACCCTTAAAACCCGAGAACATTATATCATGAGCGCGACAACGATACCTAAAATCCTCGAGCATTACATAATGCTCTATAGCGCGCAGTCTGATTTAATCCTTATTACGGTTTTGGTAATGGTTCTTTTTGATTGAATTATATTTTTCCCCGATAGAGAGAGAAAGAACGCATTTAACACAAAGCTAGGCGTCAAGGGGTTAAATGCAATTTTTGCAAATGAATGACTTAATTACATTTACATATGTACATACAACCACGTCTTTTTATATGAGCTCGTGGGTTAAGGGTACTTTTGACCTAGCCCTTTTTTCAGAACAGGACATTCAGTTGAGGAAATTATGTATAAAAAGTTAAATTTTATATTTCAGGGATCGCATTGCCTCGTCGTCAAGCAAAGACTTGTTCGGCGAATGTGCTAAAATGGATGATCAGGCGATAGCTTCGGCCATGAAACACACTACTTTAGATCTCACGGTAAGAAAATTAGACTTTAACTAATCTTTTTCAGCTTATCAATGTTCAGGGACTTCCCTGTGGATAAAAATACTGTATGGGAAACAGGACATAACTCAATATATGTAGGGTTACCAGGTCTTAAAATCAAAAAGCAGGATGGACTAGTCAGTTTACTCGGACATTTGGGTTAAATAGTCAAACACCGTTAAGTGTTTAGTATTATTATAACGGCAAAAGCTTTTTAAAGTTAAACAAGGGTTTTTTTAAATTACCAAAAAATATTTTTTTCACCTCACACGCTTGGATAAGTTTGGTGAGTCATTTAATTTTTGCGTGGAAAGGAGATTGTTCTAGACCGCCCTACAACCAACAAACATTTGACGTGTACATTAATTTTAATTATATTTTAATATACTTTTTAAAAATAATAAATTCAAGCGGACACTGTTTAATTCTTAATAGGTTTTTAAAAGTGACCTCATTGATTTTATTACCAACCAAACCCGCCATCTTTCATGGAATTGTCAATGTAAATGTCAAAAAAGATTTGATAGTGTCGCTCTCGCTCATATTACATAAATATCGATATCGACGACGATGTCCATAATATTAATATCTAGTGATAAATTAAAAATGGATAGAGGGGCTTATGGCTAAGAAATAACAGCCGCACGGGTCGATCGATCAGGTTAAGCTACGCTTGCCGCGGTTGGTTCGTGGATGGGTGACCATCTTTACATACCAAGACCCCTCCGTGCCTCGGAAAGCACGTTAAGCCGTTGGTCCCGGCTGTCATTCGTGGATCTTTGACAGTCGTTACGGCTCGTCAGAAGCCAGAAAATCTGACAACCAGTCTTACCAAACGGTATCGTATTACCCAGTAACTGGGTTGTGGAGGTCAGATAGGCAGTCGCTCCATGTAAAATACTGGTATTCAGCTGCATCCGGTTAGACTGGAAGCCGACCCCAACGTAGTTGGGAAAAGGCTAGGCAGATGAAATTAATAATGGATGTTCGATATTTATCACTTCCAAAACATTGAAAATGTGCAACATAAAAGTTTTTTAAAATTCCATGAACATTTTAATGGAACTTATGATGAATATGACCTAGCACGATTATGATGAAAATATAATGAACAAAACAAACTCACAAAATGTACTTACTAGTCGAATGAGGGATTTTCTGACAAGTGAGAAAATATTAGTTCAAAAGAGGCGTTGGTAAAAAATACATCACTGTCTCTGGTTTTTGACAACAAAATATAAGCTTTCATAGTAACGGATCTTATTTTTGTTATCAGTAGCCAGTAAAACAAAGACGTATTTTTTACCCACGCCATCTATTTGTCAGAAAATCTCTTATTGAACGATTGAAATGTCATTTACGACGCAACTCTAGTGAATTGTTCTCATAACGATTCCACGACTTCAATAGCCATATTTTTACTTTTTAAGTACTTACTTAAACTCTGTTTTTAAATGTCGCAAACTAAAACGTTTCACATTGTTCGTTGGGAACAAAATATTTTATTTTACTGTCATTTTGGTCTACTAAATTGTTTTAATTTAGTGGTCATTGATAATCGATATACAATGATCGATCTTCGAGAGAGCATCTCTACGTCACTACGTCAGTCGGTTCGTCTCACGCGCTGGCTGTGGTTGTGTTATGTTGTTGTGACTACCTACCTACCTATTTGGAGATTTCTTTTGGCGTTTTTGATTTTGTTTCTGTTTAACGGACTACGATTTGGATTGCTTTCAACGTGACCTGGCTTCGAATAACTGATTCTGTGATCTGCTTAAACGACACCTTGGCATTTTGACAACGGCTAACGGACTTCGCATACGAAATGGAAAGTGGATTTTGTATCAGCTGTGGCTCTGCTGGTGGTTCTATGTTGTTGGAAGATGAACAGATTCGTCGATATATTCAGGAAAGGGCTCCATCACTTTCGGTAAATAACTGTTAACGTGTACTTAACATAACGACATTTTGTAGAAGACATAACGTGTAATATTTTTCTAAATAATTGTTACTTATTTATTTTTGTTTATGCTTTTAGTGCAATCATACATATATACCAACATTTTAAGTATACGTTCTTTCAGATTCAAGCAAGTGATATTATATGCACAATATGCTGGATTTCGGCACAACAAAGCATACAAACAACATCAGAATACATTGGTAGAAATTGTGCACTATGCCATAGAACACTGGGACCTCGAACTCGTTCTCATCAAGTTATTGCTCTGAGAACTGACACACAGCACCATATTAATATCAAGAATATTATCACAGAAAGATTAATGCCACTGGAGGTATTTTATTGTCTAATTCTGATAAGCTACTTAGAAATATCTTATTGATATACCAGCTCAAAATGTACTTTTTATTTTAGATACGTGCTTCTCACCATATTTGCCATCCTTGCTGGCAGAGAGCAGATCGTGCTGCCAGGCATTATTCAGAACCGTCGTCATCTACACATACTCCAACAAGAAGCAATCCCTTGCGATGTGCCAATTGTGGGATCAATTTAATAAGATTGAGAAGGCACATACTAAATGACGATGCCATTCTTCTGCAAATACAGCAACATGTTGCACCGCAAGTGGTCAGTTTTTTTCCTATTTTAATGTCAAATATGCATGCTAATAAACATATCATGCTGTTAGTCCCTGTCAGTTTAAGTAGTACATACTTAGTCAACGCATCTTAGGACCATACATAATAATAAATTCACTGAGTAATTTATACTATCATTCCTATTAATTATGGATATGTGGAAACTGAATATTGTTACTACATTTCAAAAAATTAAACATATTTTGCTTTACAGGTGACTGCAACTGATTACATTTGTGATTCCTGTCATAATTTACTTCATAGTTCAATGGGAGCCTCGCAAGATGCACATGACTCTGAAAACATTGGTCATCAGCACATTTGTTTAACATGTGGAGTGTCACTAACTCAAAGTCGAAGACACTATATAAATGCAGAGATTAATCATCATATTGTTGATATTGTACGCAGTTGGATACAACCTCGTGAGGTTAGTATATTTTCATTAAATCATTACACAAACATTTTTTAATTACGGTGTAACCACACACCTCAGAGCAGCCAGGCAAGAATCCGTTCTGTATCAACCAGTAACATTGACAGATGATGTTACTGATTATCGCATGCAGTTAATTAAATATTTTTATATTAAAGTGTTTACCCTGTCATCTGAATTCCTAAGCTATAATTTTTATGTACGTTGGTATAATTATGTTGTCACTTTCATGTTATTTTCATTATAGATAATAATATATGAAAATTCTTTCTCACATCCTTATATTTAGACGTTTTATTTTTAGATGAATCTAGTAATCATTAACATATTTTTCTTTTTAGATTGAAGCATCAGATATACTTTGCCATAGGTGCTATCAAAGAGCAGATACAGCAGCAGTCAATGCTATTTTACCACCTGTAAACAATGTGATTCCACCGGAAGATGAAGCAGTAACCTTGCCCAATTTCTCAAGAGCATCAGATACACATAATCGATGCATATTTATTGGATGTCACATCACTTCACAAAAATTAGTGCCATTTGTGTTAAGAGTGAGACTTTTTAGAGACCACAATTACTACATACCACCAGAGTGTCGCATATGCGAACAGCATCTGGCACGGCAGCCCTGGTCAGAGTTACTAGGAGTGGAAAACGTCAACCATCGATTTAAGGCTTCACATATTGAAGATTTTGTCGAGTTACTAAAGAATGAAAAGTGTGTAATAGATTTTGAAAATATTGATTCAATGGACGACAATTTGGTGTGGTACTGGATTGGACGTACCAAACAACAATTTATGGAATTGCTCACAGAACTGCCAGATTTTAACCAGCGGGCTACATCTCTTGGTGCATATTTGATGAAAATTCGGACTGGCGATTCTGATGAGAGAATCTCTACTTTATTAGACATACCTCGAAGCACCCTTTCAAAACTTGTAACAAAAGCAAGAGAAGTAATGACTGAACATTTTGTGCCAATGCATTTGGGGCTACCGCACATATCCAGAGTCGATGTTGCAGCAAGAAACTTGTATATACCGGAATCTCTGTTTGGCAACCCTGGAAGTGACTTAGAAAATAGAAAAGCTATTGTAATAATGGATGGAACTTATATATACGTTCAAAAGAGCAGTAATTATGCCTATCAAAAAAAGACATATTCACTTCATAAATATAGGAATCTTGTTAAGCCATTCATTGTAGTATGCTGCGATGGGTACATAATTGATGTTCTAGGCCCGTATGCTGCCACAAAATCTGATTCCGATATAGTAAAAGATGAATTTGAGAACCCATCAAAACCCATGAGACAATATTTTAGAAATGGTGATGTAATGATACTTGACCGTGGCTTCCGTGATAGTATTTCACTTTTACAATCATTAAATTATTCTGTGCACTATCCTTTATCGTTAGAGTCAGGTGAACATCAGCTGAGCACACAAAGTGCAAATGAATCAAGAAAAGTGACGTTATGTCGCTGGGTGGTGGAGGTGGTCAACGGGCGGTTCAAAAGAGATTTTAAGCTGCTGCGACAGGATTATTTCAACAGAGCATCAAAGAATTTAATGAAAGATTTTAAGGTCGCAGCAGCTTTAATAAATAAGTTTCACCCGGTTCTAACAGATAGGGAAGATGCCAGAGAAATTATTTCTATAATTCAAGAAAGAATGTTTATGTCTAATGTTTTAGCAGATTTTGTGGAAGAAAATAATTTAAATAGGAGAAGGGCTCATTTTGAAAATATTTCTGTAGATAGCGAAAATCTACAAGAATTTCCACAAATTAATTTAAATGATTTAATTCTTATCCCTTTAGGTATATACCAAATTAAACAGGCCCGATCATACTACGGTGAACATGTGCGACAAAACGGTTCCTATATTATTGAAGTGTGTAGGGAGGTCGACCAAGACCTGATTACTAACTTAGAGTCAGTCACTTCCAGTAGCAATATATTGCTTGTACGTGGCAGAATACAAAGCCGACATATAAGCAGTAAGACATATTTTGTTTATATTTTGCTAGACAGGAGTCAAGTTGGAAGACAATCCATAATGCAATATTGTTGCAACTGCATTGTTGGGCGCAGGACCATAGGATGCTGCGCTCATATCATGACCATTATATGGTACTTAAGTTATGCCCGGTATGAAGGCAACATCGCTCCACCTGCACAATTCTTAGACAATATTTTAATAGAAAATAATGAAAATGAATAAAACTGAAATAATAAGAAATAAGTGTTTTAATTCTGTTCTTAACTATGAGAATGTCATACTTAATATGTATATGGCTACTTACAAAACCTGATGTTGGTCTGGTCGGAGTATGCGACTAACGACAGGATTCATATCAACTGCATAATTAAAGTGCTTCAAATCATATTCTAAAATCTGTTAGGTACCAATCTATACATAAAATGAAAAGGGATTTATACAGATATTCAAATGTTTACTTTTTCTCAACTGATGGTTTGCATAGAGTGGGAAATAGGTATGTAAGAACCTATACCTAAACAATGCTTCTTGTATGGCTGACTTGGTTTATTGAAGTAAGTATAATTAATCACCCTAGCTTATTATGTAAACTTCAACCAACAAAAATAATAACTGTACCTAAAAAGCGTAATAAAACTGTAGTTACGGTAATATTTTACTGTATTTGAAGTTTATTGCTTTGTAGAAACCAGAAATAACGATTTTAGAAGGAATTGCTTAAGTTTTCTTTTACTAAAAATAACCTCAAAATCTCTTCCTTTTTTTAAAATAAATCTGTTCTCTAAAGTGTCCGTCAAGAAACTTTGTTCTTATGGATTACTAAGGGTAATTTACAAATAGAAAATGATTTTTTCTATGCTGTTGGCTCCAGGGCGAACAATGTATGGGCGTAGAACAATCTCCTTTGCGTTTTATCCGCTAGCTTGGAATAGTGTTTTCAAATTAGAACCTGTACACAGAAAAACAAACATGGTACGTTCCGAATCGTCATTATAGTCTTTATAAGTTACATTTCATTCTTATTTAAATTAATACTGTAACCGTTTTATAAAATGATTTTAGTTCCTTAAATTATAAAAACAACAAGGAAAATAATATTTAGAATATACTATTTATTAATGTTAAGAATAAAAAATTTAAATGTATGGTGGGTGAGATTTTATAACACATGATTGGATTTTGGGCCGCACCCGAAAAACAACTGTCAAAGTGATCTGTATTCTTAGTCAATTCACATTTCATTAAAAACAATTTGAAAAAATAATACATTCAACATTACTAATTGCTTTATTTTTAATTTAAATGGACCAAATTACCATTTTATTTAAGCTGTTTTTCTTGCACCTAAAAAAGAGGTGAAAAATTGTGTGTTTTGCTCGTGTGTGTAATTGTGTGTTGTATATCAATGGCATAAGTTGAAATTGTTAAGAAACTTTATACTCTCACTCGATCAGCTGATCGGTAATTTTGTATGGAGACTCCATATTTTTATGATTTCCATTTATTGACATTGAAGTGATTAAAAGCGCTCGGCGCCCATAGGTAAAGGGGGCATCCATTAATTACGTGAGCTATTTTTCGATCAGTTTAGACTCCTCCCCCCCTTAGGTGAGATTTGCCTGGACCCCCCCTCCCCTTACGTGAGATTGTAGCTAAAAATAGTTTCAATTTTTTTTTTTTATTTTTTTTTTTGCTTTTTTTTTAAAGTTGACGTGAGATTTTCGATTATCCCCCCTCCGGTTTGAATGAGCTTTGGTAAGATTTTACAGGACCCCCATTCTGAGCTCACGTAATTAATGGATGCCCCCAAAGACGCCATAGGTAAAGACACCACAGGTAAAGACACCATAGGTAAAGACGCCTTTGCCTGTAAAGGAGTCGAAACAAATTAAATATCAAACTGATCTGGTAGAAGTGAATCTATTTTGACCTATGACGGTTCATGATGACTTCCGTGGTGGAGTAACTCGTATACCAGTTTTTATGATAAAGCCACTTCGAGGTCCGGGTTCGATTCCCGGCCGGGTCAAATAGAATCCGTCATTGTTTCTAAATTCCAACAAGTGCTTTAGCTTAACTTAGTTTGTTGTGTAATGTTATTATTTAAATGATATAAACCGGCAGGTGGACCTGCCCCGCTTTTCGGAGGGGGCGCCACTGGGCGATGAGGAGCCAGCATCCCGAGGAGACGCTCCCATTCACCGGAACATGATCAAGCGGTTCAACCAGCACTCCATCATGGTGAGTCCATACCGTGTAGATAAAAGGCAACAGAGGGACTAACCCAAATAACAAATTCCTACTCGTTTAAACGGTAATGGTTGCTTCAAAATTTAATAATAATTAGTAAACCATTAGATTATAAATTATTTTAATATAAAAATACTAGAAAAAATTTACTCAGCTCACAAGTCAATTCTCAAGCGGGCAACCTTAGGATGTCTGGTTCAATGCTCTTCTAATTGACCTACCGTGAGCACTCATTGAAATTTTCTAGTACCTTTTATATAAGATAGCATTGAAATATCCAAAAATATATAAAATCACAAAAATAATTATGTCATTGTTTTATTGCCTTTCAGGTGCTAAAAACTAGTCAAAAAACAAATTCTAGTAGTAATAGTAATAGTAGCAATAAAACAACAAATAACAACAAAGTGATAGAGAACGGTGTGAAAGAGACGAACGGCTTGGAGAAGCGATCAGCTGAGGAGAAGCCCGAAGGTCCACCGGACAAAAGACGGAGAATATTAGAGAAGATACGATACGAAGACCTGGAGGCAGGCGTTGAAGACCCGGAGACGCAGGAGCTGAAGTTATCTAAGGTATGTAGGTTCTATTTTTACACAATACACAACAATGAACGGTTGGTGCAACGGTAGAAATCTTGCCTTTTGCACCGATGGTCCTGGGTTCGAGTTCTCTATGGGGCAGATGTTTGTGTGGTGAATACGAGCATTTGCACCTAAGTAGTGGATATATATCTATGTATCATATATGTATGTCTATCCGTTACCCTAGTATCCATTACACGAGTCTTACAGTGCTTACTTTGGGCTAGGTTAATTGGTGTAAATTTAAGAAATATTATTTATTATTATACAAAGGTAGAATACAACTTTGAACAATTACCTAAATATCTCGTTGGTATCGACCCAAGCGCGCGTTAACGGCGCTTTTAAAAAACGTAGTGTGCACAGGCCTTAGGTAAATTTTTAGTAGCTATTTTGTTTGTGAGACATTTGTATTTGGGTGTGCAGGTAGAAAGATATTTATTGGGGCCGTCTTCACAAGTGAGCCAAGCCGGTCCCAGTGCGCACTCCCCACCACTTTCTGCGTTGGCGTCTATATGTCAGGTAAATATTTGTTTCTATTAGACTGTAAGAATATTTTATATTACTAGTTAACCCTGCCACGCGTTGCTGTGTTATGAGTTATAAATTATGAGTGTGAAACCTATCCTATGCCCAAAGTCGAAAGAAATCCAGTAAAATTAAAAAAAGACATCAAAATCGATTGAGTAGTTTCGGAGTTCATCGCGGTCACGAGCGGATTTTTTTATACAGGGTGGCAAAAATTTTTGCATTTTTGAAACATGAATATAAATAAACTACAAATGTTATTTTGTTGATGATTTATTTCAATAATTTAGTTATTATTTATATTTAATATATTTAAAAATGGCATCGTCAAGATGTGCAACATTGGACAACTCGCTGACACACATGCGGGTGATCGCGGCTATCTCCTCGTGGATGTTTTGTTTTAATAGGGATATTGTAGTCGGTTTATTAAGGTACACTCGACTTTTCAGAAAATATTGCATTTGGTAAGGTCCGGCCTTCTTAGAGGCCATGGGATATCACCTCTGCGAGAAATTAATTTGTTCGGAAACATTTCTTTGACTATCGGTGAAGTTACATTTGACGTATGGCATATTGCTCCAACATGTGTCCAAGTCCTGCTGTTGTACCCTTGAAATTCATGCAACTGTGGCGTCAAAAACTCTCGCAACATCTTGACGTATTCTGCTGAATTAACAGTTACATTATTTTTGATTATTTTCAAAGAAATACATACCAATTATGGCCGTTGCTGATATACTGTCGTTTTAGGTGAATGAAATGGCTTTTGGTGCTTAAGCCGAGGGTTTTCCCAGCTCCAATATCGACAATTGTGCTTATTCACGTGCCCGTTGATTTGAAATTGGGTTTCGTCCGTAAACAGTACATTCTCAGGGATAGAGAATTGCTCCAGCATAGTGTCAGCCAATAACTTACATTGAATATAATCATTTGGATTCATTTCCTGCACAATTTGAAGCTTATGGGTGCAGTTTGAGGTCCAGATGCAAAATCCGCTCAGACTAGTTCTTGGTATTACAGGGCCGCCGAACGCTTACGCGTAGACGATTCTGGATCGTTCCGTACGGAAATCTCAATCTCTCGAATGTTCTCATCGCTTCTTCTTTAACGTGGCTGCCCTTTAATTCCCAAGCTTTAATTCAATTAACACTTGGACACTCACTTACGCGACGTAATCCGCATTCAATTCTGAACAGGCGTCGTACAGTAAAGTAGGAATAGTACGAGGGCCGTTCAGAAACTAACCTCCGGTTGATTGAAAAAAATACACCAAGTTAAGTAAAAATATTTTAATATATACATCTTACAACTACATCTTTGCACTATTTTTCGACATAGTCTCCATAACGATTGAGGCACTTATCATATCTCTTTACAAGCTTTGAAATTCCTTCTGCATAAAAATCACCCGCTTGTGCCTTGAGCCAGCCTGTGACCGCATCTTTGAGCTCTTCGTCGTCATCAAACCGCTGGGACCCGAGCCATTTCTTCATATGCATGAAGAGGTGATAATCGCTTGGCGCCAGATCTGGGCTGTAAGGTGGATGGTTGAGAACGTCACACTTGAAGGACTCAAGAAGGGCTGTTGTTCTACGAGCAGAGTGAGGACGGGCGTTATCGTGCAAAAAAACGATGGCGCCAAGCGATTATCATCGGCTGGCTCGGGTCCCAGCGGTTTGATGACGACGAAGAGCTCAAAGATGCGGTCACAGGCTGGCTCAAGGCACAAGCGGGTGATTTTTATGCAGAAGGAATTTCAATTGTATAGTTTAGAATAATTTATTTTACAGGATTTAAAGTTATATTTTATAAGTTAATTCAATATTAGAAATTTTTAAATTTTTTGCATGTCGATAAATTATACAGGTCATGTTGTTCTATAAAGTATGTTAAAACTTGTATTTTAGCATTTCCTGGCAAATAAATGAATTATTTTATTTGGTGATGATGATTAGGCGTGGAGTAGCGGGCAGCAGTGCGCTCGGCCTGCGCGTGTTTCGGCGGCAGCCTCGGTGGCCGCGCTGGGCGAGCTCAGTCCGGGCGGAGCGTTGATGCGCCACCACCACGCCGCCAGCATGGCGCGTGAGTATACCGGCACACTGCACTACTCTAACACACTGCCTTACCACACTACTCTAACATACTGCCTTACCACTTTACTCTAACATACTGCCTTACCGCACTACTCTAACACACTGCTATACCGCACTACTCTAACACACTGCCATACCGCACTGCTCTAACATACTGCCATACCGCACTACTCTGACATACTGCCTAATCACATTATTATACCATTGTAGGTCTAAGAATTAACCTAGCTTAACTTGCGTAATCAGGGATCATAAATAAACACCACAAATGTTTGCCAGAAACTGTTTTATTATATTGATTATACGCTTAGATCAACTACCAATCAAGTGCAAAGAAATGTGTACATACAAATATCTAACGGGTGATTTTTTAAGCGTAGTTTTTTTTTAAATCGAATAAAACACTCAATTTGCATCATATATTCAAAATTTTTATTGAAATTGATAACTTGGCCTTTGCCATTTACATTTTAAAGATAACTTCATGTAAATGTTGTCCGCGGCTCCGTTTCTAATGGTCCATTCGGAAGGTTCAATTTTGTAAGGCTTCAATCGTGTTCGGCTTGTCCACATACACTAACGACTTTACATAACCCCACAAGAAATAATCAAGAGGCGTCAAATCGCATGATCTTGGCGGCCAATTCACAGGGCCATTTCGAGAGATAAGCTGCTCACCAAATTCATCCTTTAACATGTCCATTGTTTCACGAGCTGTGTGCCATGTGGCACCGTCTTGATGAAACCACATGTCAACCAAGTTCAACTCGGCCAACTGGGGCAAAAAAAAGTTGCGTATCATGGCTCGATATCGTTCGCCGTTGACGGTAACGTTTCTTCCACGGTCGTCTTTGAAGAAAAATGGACCGATGATGCCACCAGCCCATAAACCACACCAAACTGTCGTTTTTTCGGGATGCATCGGTAATTGTTGTATGGCATGTGGCTGTTCATCACTCCAGATGCGACAGTTTTGCTTATTGACATATCCGTTAAGCCAGAAATGAGCCTCATCGCTGAACACAATTTTTCGATAAAACAGCGGATTTTCATTGAGCTGTTCTAAGGCCCATTCACCAAAAATTAGACGTTGTGGTAGGTCATTCGGCTTTAATTCTTGCAGAAGTTGAATTTTATAGGCTTTTAAACCGTTTTTTTTTTTTTTTTACGTGGAGAAAATGCTTTTCGCATACCCCACCGCTGGGTGGACGGTGGGGTTATGTGGGACTCTCCCCTGCGCACCTACCTGACGATAAAAGCTCGTCAGGTTGGTGTGCAGGGGCCTACCCACTAAAAACTCCACGACGTCCCCTCAATCACCTTAGTGCCATTGGTTCGTTGAACCACTCATCATCATCAGACGAGAAGTCGTTCGACGAAGCACTGACACTATATATATTTTTTTATATTATATATATTATTTTATATATATTTTTTTATATGATTTAGTTACGAAACCAAATAAAAAGCTTTTGAATTTGAATTTGACACCAGGCGAAGTCACGGGAACCCTTGCGGACACTTCCGTGGCCCCGCCAGTGGATGTCCGCCCTAGGCGGACCCAACTATGTTCCCCTGGATCCGGGAATCTGAAGCGTCCCGAGACGTTTGGAACACTCGGCGTCATCGGAAGTCTGTGCAGTGCAGGGGTCGAGCCACCCAAGCCCGGCCTCCGCAGGCCCCCGCAGGCCCCCGCGGGTAGAGGGGGGGTAACCTACCCCACCACTTCCCGTATTATCTAGTGGTAGTTGCTGGTCAAATTGACGTCGCCTCCGCCCAGTCCTTCGTAGGCTTTTAAACCTAAATCAACACTTAAAATTTTCCATGTGGTTGAGTAACACATGCCCAATTCCTGAGAACGGCGACGATTTGACATTTCAGGATCCTCATAAACACTGGACGCTACGGCTGCAATATTCTCTTCAGTACGCACTGTACGCATGCGAGACAATGGTTTAATGTCCAACAAAGTAAACTTGGTGCGAAATTTGGTGATAACAGCACGAATTGTTGATTCACCAGGTCGATCATAACGACCATAATATGATCGTAGCAAACGATACACATTTTTCACAGAGCACGAATTTTGATAGTAAATTTCAACAATTTGCAATCGTTGCTCGTTTGATAGTCTTTCCAAGATGAAATGGCAGGGTATACTGAAAACTTTTCACTTTGACAGATGACGTTTGGGTGCCATTAACAACTAGTGCCGCCAACCTGAAAAACTTACCTCTTAAAAAATCACCCATTATATGACGTATATTGGGGTCAGGTCATTCGACTTATTTTATTACATAGTCGCCACAACAAACTGCCATTCCGCACTACTATACCACAATGCTATGCCACACTTATTAGTTTGGCATAGTTACCACACTACTATAAAACAATACTTTTATTCAGGTTAATGCTAATACGATTACGATAAATAAAAACTTAAACTATTGATGGAAATAATAATAACTGATAATGAATGCACCTTTTCGCGATGGTAATTGATATAGCACTAAATTAATTTGATGATGCAAAACGCCCGTGACCAGCCTAAATCTATACTACAATGACATACAACACTATATCATACTGCTCTACCACATGAACAATGACGATTTTTTTATAAAAAGCTCAAAAGCCTTGAGCATAGACGGAAGGTAGGAAGCCAATCCGTTTTTTATAGGATACATTTTGGAGAGTGTGCAGCAGAAATGCACAACCTTGTTCCGCCGTTCCCATTTTTTCATCGGACAACCAGACTTGCAAATAGGCGACACCATTAATAAATAAATAAATAAATAAATATTTCTTACATTCACACCAATTAGCCTAGCCCAAAGTAAGCACTTTAGGCTTGTGTTATGGATACTAGGGTAACGGATAGACATACATATATGATACATAGATATGTAATATTCATAGAAATATATATAAACACCCATGACTTAGGTACAAATGCTCGTATTCATCATACAAACATCTGCCCCTTCCGGGATTCGAACCCAGGACCGTCGGTGCGAAAGGCAGGATCGCTACCGTTGCACCAAACGGTCGTCTTGGTATTAAATGGTCAACCAACCAACGTCAACCATTAAATGGTAGATATACTAAAAAGTCGAACTAAGCGTTTCAGTTCCAATTTTGTGATACGTACCGCTAAGGAGTGGAACTCTTTGCCTGAATCTGTGTTTCCTGACAAATACAATTTAGGGGTCTTTACGTCACGGTGTCTTCTAAGCAAGCGCGTCACATCCTAGATCTCATCGTCGCTTACTATCAGGAGAGATAGTGGTCAATCGCATACCTATTTTCTATAAAAAAAAAAACATTGCCGTAGCACACTGCTGTTCTACAATACTAAACCGTACCAATATACCAAATTTCCGTACCGCACTACCATATCAATCTATTCCACTAACTTTTGCTGGTGGGTCAATCGCATACAAAAACCTGTGGACTGAATCAGGTCTCAGAACATAGTATAAACTTTTCGACATTATAAAAAAATATTTTATACAACTTATCATTTGTATATTTAATACAAAAACACGAAGAAACAATTGTCACAGATGACATATATTTATTTAAACAGATTTACCGATATGCAATTTTTGCAAATGCATTTTAGTTACTTTATTACTATGTTTGGGGTCATTAAAGGTAATTATTAACTTGTCACACGATATCAGTGTTATCTCTATGTTCAAAATTAAGAAATGTGATTTATTTGAATCCTCTCCCTCGTACCGTCGGACTTGAGTAGAAGCGTACATTCGGTCACTCTGTACAAATGAAAAATACAGGGTTGCCCAAACACTGATGTCCAAAATAAAAGTTTTATTTTTTAGTTCCATCTGTATATATTATAAATACGAAACGTACCTGGCTATAAAAGAAAGAGAGAAAGAAAATGTGTGTTCGCACCTCTCTCTCTTGCCCCTACAGTAATATACGAAAAGTAACTCTCTCTTTCTATCTTCACTAACTTATATCTCCCTTTCAACTTCCGTTCGCCTCGCCCGATCACACTTTTCGTAACGCTCTCGTCACTCATTCACTAGCTTACTCCCCAAATCAAGCGTACTCACAAGAAGTTTTACTTCAAAAATCTCACAAATCATCTACTTTTTTCTTAGCATTTTTTAAATTGGTTAGAGTAACAACTATCACATGAGAGTGATACAGATACCTCACGATTTCCCAATGTTTCGGCCACCCTGTGTAACCGTGTATAACGTGTGAGAATGTGCATGCGTTTCCAGAGCTGATCCCGGCGGACGTGAAGAGTGAGCTGCAGCGCGTGTACCTGTCGGGCGGGGAGCTGCTGCGCGAGCTGTGGCGCAGCTTCCCGCAGCCCGGCTGCACCGACGCGGCCGCCGCCGCCAAGGCCGCTAGCTTCTACGACGCGCTGCTGCGCTTCCGGAACCTCAAGCTGAGGCCCTTCGAGGTCAGTATCCGCCACTCTCCATTCACCACTCTCCATTTGCCGCTCTCAAATCGCCACTCCACTCTCTACTCCGTTTTACGGTTGGACCCCGATTGCTGCGCCGACGCGGCCGCCGTTATCAAAACAAATAGGTCACGGTCTGATACAGATAGGTTGCAAATTCTTTTCAATTTATGTTTCAGGAGAAAATGCTCCGTGATCTAACGCCGCTAGCGACATCTCTGACTCGCCACATGAACCAGATGATCGACACCGCCTGCGCCAAATATGCTCTGTGGCAACAACGCCAGGCCAAGCTCAGGTAGTACGCGCCTATTCAAGTCCTTTACCAGGACAATGCGTTTCATTAACTATTCGGTGTACCCATAAAGTGGAAACAGTGCTCCAGAAGACTCAATACCGCTACTAATAGTTACTACAAACCTTTGCTGCTCCAAATACCTCATAGAAGACCAGGCAATACTCTATTGTAGTACACTTTATCGATAAGTCGATACATTAGCTAAATATCGATAATTCATAATGTTAAAATGTTAAATCCAGAGGCGTCTCTAGCCCATGTAGAGTTTGTGTGCAATCATTAGCGCCCTCTAGTAAGCGCGTGGTCAAAATGGAATGAGTACAAATAACAGCACATTACCATAAACTGTCAAAATTCCCCAGTGCATAATAAACTTTATTGTTTGAAGATTAAGTTGAAAATCGATTAAACATTTTTGCCAGTTTTGGATGCCATGATGTGCTGCTGTATTTAGAATTATACAGGGTAAACGTACACATGTAGATGTTTGGTATAAAACAAAACACAATAAAACAAAACAAAACGACTTTCTATTCTCACTCGATCATCTGATCGGTCATTTTGTACGGAGAGTCCATTTTTTACTATTTCCATTCATTGATATTGATCTGATTGAAAGTGCTCGGCGCCCATAAATAAAGACGCCTCTGGTCCTATGAATACGCAATATTAAAAATCAATAAACTTGTTTCGTAATGCCTTCCATAATATGTTAAAAAAAAACGCCGTTAAAGAAGACCAACAGTCGTGTGATGGTGTGGTTAGATGTTAAAATGATGGAAAAAGGGTTATGAAGTTAAAAATGTGTGTTACCAAAATTTAAGTGATGTCTCATATAAATAGGGATTTGTGGGAATACTAATTTTGTTAAAAACAAACTCAGTCAATAATTTAACAAAGGCTTAATTTTCAAATTGATGAAAATTATTAAAAAAAAACATTAAACATTGTTGTCGACTAAAATTGACCAAAATTGAGCTGTGTTATGAAAAAATTGTTACCGCACAAAAATGCAAATTTTGTATTAATATTGTCTTATACTTGCGTTACTTCTAATCGACCTTAGAAAATATTTAAGTATTCAGTGATTCCAAAAAAAAAAACAATTTGTATTTTAAAAACATTTACTCGAAATTGTTTTGGTAATATTTTGTGTTTTTTTTTTTAAATATTGCTTAACTTTTTAAATATTCAGTATATCATAGACAAATTGTACTTTTTGCTTTTTGTAACATTTAAAATCTCGTGCTAAGAAGCACTTAATAAAGTGATCAAAACAGAAAAAGCACTAATTTATGTGTTATGGTTTAAAATTTCATTATCTCTCAAAATTGGCATTTTTTTAACACCATTATTTGAAGTAAAGTTCGAAACCGGTTAATATTTTTAATCACTACGGTTTAGAATTCGGTTATTTTTTTAATAAGCGGTTTATTTATTGTCCTTCCGGTTTTATAGTCCATTTTTTTAGCATTAGAAATTATGTAAACAAAGAAGCAGTGGTGGCTTACCTTGTGCTGGAGTCCACTTTGACCGGCTTCAGGCTCGTCCATTGTTGAACAGATTAAATAACAAATAACAACAAAAACTTTTAACAAAAAACTTCAACAAAAACAATGGGAACTTAACAATAAACCAAAGAAAATAGTCTAAACAGATAAATGCAGACGTTGACATTTGCCGATATTGTTGCAAATGGCGGCCATGTTAAGCGACCATTTTAAAAATCACCTAATATGGTACGTATTACAACATCGGCATGTACTTTTTAATTTTGTCGTGGCAAACTGACCAACGTTTCGTTCCACAAGTTTGCAACTTCTGCTTCTTAAGGTATTTTTAGTGTAAACTTTTCACGATGTTACGTTTTGCTTGTTACATTATATGTGTACAATTAAGTACCCAAGTTTTGTTCTTTCTTATGTTAAAAAAAACGGACTATAGTAATATCGATGTGGTTAATTTCAATATAAACTTGTATTAATTAATAAATAAAATGCCACCTTATCTAAAAACGCTTCTCTCTCTTTACGGTAATCGGTAGCGATTAGAAAACGCAAGTACAGGAGCTTTGATTTAGTTATGACATTTAAAAGCGGTGAATTCTTATATTGGTTACATTTTCAAAATTACTTTTTATTACCAGGTTATAAAAATATTATGGTTTAAATAGCATTAAAAATACTTTCTACAAAGATTTTTACTGTGAATATGTATTCCATAATAAATAAGGCTGTGTTCCAGAAATCTCCGTTGATGTACAATGTGTCCCGTCACCAGTGTTGGAGCCTCTAATGGTGTGAATTACGGCCGCCATTTTGTTTTCTTGGTAACCTGGGCTCTGATACTAATTCGACCACCACCACTCATGTAAATGTCCTATCAGCATTAAAAAGGTGTCATTTGATAGCTAAACATGTAGACAACCGTTACACAGCCATCATGTCTCAATTCTCATGGAATAAAAAATAGAAAAAAATAATTAAAGAAAAACAAATAGATTATTTTTTGTGTATTTTTTAATTATTGGCTTATTGAGAAAAACCAAATTTGAAGGGGAATTTCTCGATAAAAAATGCCATATTTCACACCATTAAAGGCTCCGACACTGGTGACGGGACACATTGGATAAAAAACATTAGGGATTTTTTCAAAAATAATTTCGAAACAACAACATTTAATTGACTAACAGAGACTATTGAACATATGTTTTTCCAATATAATATTTTTTATTTAACATATGATGATTTCTGGAAAAAAGTGATAACTTCATACACCTATGAAGATTGAAGAAGAGTATATTGGAATAAACCGAAGCAGCTATAAATTGAACTTAAAATTATCAACAAATTTGGTAGGTAGTTGAAAAAATTAATGTGCCTCTTGATATTACCCTAAAACATTAAAACTATATTTTTTTTAATAGCCACACACGTATGCTCGATAAACTGTCACTTTGATAAATAAGTAATTACAATATGTTCTGTCATTTCACACTTAAAATGAATATAGTTTTATTTTGTAGTTTTTTTATATCTACAGTTGCTTGGTTAACTGTACGCTATGCGTGGCAATAGAAAAATGGTAAGATAAGATAAGATTGTTAAAAAATCTTTCTGATGGGTTAAAATTGCACAATTGTCAACGTTCATACAATTTTTCCCTAATGATATAGCAGTAAATTTGGAAAATTAACATTATAAACTGTATGTTGTGCGCACAAACGTCATTTAAAAAAAATATAAAACATGTCTGTGGTTGTACTGGCGTTATCTGAACTGTTAAAACGATGCAAACGAGAGCCAGTCAACAGGTTTATGATGTCTCATTTCGACTGCTGCTTTGTAACAAGAAAATATTTGAAGACTTTAAAAGAAACAATAAGAGATTTATTTTTGTTTTCACCATAAGCCATAGATTATAGAAAAATTTTGCATTGAAAATCAGTTATATTTTGTTTTCAGTCCAAATTTTTCTGTACGTTTCCATTGTCAATTCTTGGTACGATCAAGTAATAACTAGATTTAGATAGGTTGGTAAAGTGTATAATATGTAAATAAATAATATTTGTCCACTGTATAAAATACGTGCAAATGTCTAAAATATGTTTTAATTTAAAATAAAAATCGTTGGTATCTAATAAGGTTTATTCTGAAATTCAAAATTCAATGTTGAGTACAGTTTTTCACATGAAGAGGAAAGCAGCTATCATTCAAGCTTAGTTCGATTGAGTTTAACCCTAAACATTAGAAAGAACGCTTAAAAAAATATAACGTAATATTTTCACGTTTATGTAGAAAATATAAAATCAGTGAAAAAGTAATCAAATTAACTTTTAATTAATTACATTTTTGAAAAGAAAAACATTTTTATGAGTAAAATTTTTAAAAGATTAACCGATTCGTTGCGGATGGCACGTCTGCCGTGCTATCACTTTTTTGCGTGTGGCTTGAGGCACGGGAGCCGTGACATTTTTAAATCGATGATAACTCCTTCAAATTAAGTTTTAGGGAAATCTACCCAGAATATCTTAATTTTTCACGTAAATCAAGCTCGTAGCCTTCGTTTCTGGTAATTATGTCGCAACGAACCGGTTAAATAAGTCGAGGTTATTATTTGTTATTCAAATTTGAATGCAAATTTATATAAACCAGTTACCTTTTCTCACATTAATACTAAAATTCAGAATCTAAACCAATGTTAGACGTTTAAGTTATGAAAAATAATTGCATTTTGATAAACCAAATGATACTGAAGTTGTTTTTTCCTTTTTATTGTAAAAGCGTTTGTTATATCACAAATACTTTGCCTACGAATATATTTTTCTGTCATTTGAAACTTGGTTAGTTAATTGACAAGACTGGGAGCGATATAGAAAAACTCGATATTTTTTTGCTTATTACAGTTTTTTATCTAACTTTACCAATAACGCTTACTTTTGGCGGCTGTTTGGTGTAATGGTAGCGATCCTGCCTTAAGTTCGAACGGCCCTGGGTTCGAATCCCGGAAGGGGCAGATGTTTCTGTGATGAATACGATCATTTGCACCCGAGTATTTTATATATATTTATTACTTATTTATGTTTCATTATGTATGTATATCACAGTGTTTACTTTGTGCTAGTCTAATTCTTGAGTGTGAAATATTATTTATAGTAATTTATCACTATAATAAATAAAAATAAGTTGATTTGGGTTGGAATTGTAATAAGCAAGAAATTATCAAATTTTAGGGTGATTTTGATTTTGGAATATCTACTCATATATACATTGTCCGCTGACAGTATTTGTTGATCATAATTAGTTTCTTTGTCTTTATTTTTAAATACTTAATTGTTTACAGTCATATTTGGAACAGCTTTTTAAACTTAAAACGACATTTTGTGTTACAAGCAAACAAAATTGTTAAACTAAACAGTGTTGCCATCAATTTAATTTCGTTTCCCTATTTTTTACGATACTTAGACGCGTTTTGACGCTGACTACCAATTCTATAAAATAGACAAAGAAATGCCATAATTGATTTTGAACATTTCAATTTCATCTTTCTATAGAGAAATAAGTTATAAGTTCTTTTTTCAGGATTTTATTTGTGAGATCCGTAGGAAAAATAAATTCACAACTTATATAGTTTTATTTTGATAATAGCTGCTGTTTTAGAATAATAATATTACTTTCTTGTCGTCCACGGAAAGATAGAGTTGATATTAATTGAATTTCTATTATTCCTACTTTTAAAAGTTTAATTAATAGAATTTTCAGCATATCAATATTAAAAAATCAATCAATTTTCAACTTTAAGTGTGAGACATGAGAATTCAATACTAATTAGACAATTTAGATGTTTAGTTTGTATAACGCAATTTCACGATTTCAACAAATATCATTTTCGCATATCATTTAAGCGTATAATCTCGAATTTCGTTTATGCGGGTTTTAAGTCTTTATACCTGAACCGTGTCGTATTAGGTTTTATGTGTATGATAGCTCTGTCTTTTTCTGTCGCATGAAAAAACGAATTAATTGATTTTTGTCCTTTTCTTCGATCTGGGGATATTTACAATAGCAAAAGTATGTTTCAAATCTTTAATATATGTGTTTTATGGAGTAATATCCTTCCCTAGCAGTATAGTATTGTTTTTTGTGTATTATGTATGGTGACCACGTTTAATATTGCAAATGTCGTTACTTCTGTTAAAGCTGACGAGTTTCTTGCGCCCATTCTTCTTGTCAGTTAAAAGACGTCCTGAATGGGTGGTACGTAAAAATATTGGATTCATACAACTTATAGGTGCATTTGAATAAAGTTATTTTCAATTTGTAGTTCAGTTCAATCTCTATTTGAGGGTATATATGGAGCATATAGACAATTTTGTTAGGGCACTTAGACATGCTTTTCTTGAATATGTTACGTGTAATACATATCTCGTTAATGAATTTAGTAGATTTGATATCGAACCTAAAAAGCCAATGGCGTAATGGTTAGCGCGTACGGCGCACATTATCAAATTTAAGTTTCGTAATGATTTATAAATACAAAATTACCTTATGTATTTTGTTTTGTCTTTTCAATGCCCTTTTTCTATAAGATTAAAAATACGCATATAAAAAGCCCTTAGGTAGGTAGAATTCCTACCTGAGGGCTCGGAGATGTGGTTGTTTTTTTATTGGCTCAATTTTAAATCTTATAAAATATTGAGCTAAAAACCTAGATAGATATTATTGTGTGTTGGATATAATGGATATGCACTGCAACCAAGTGACGCCTGATCGTATCAAATATTTTCGTCATGGTCATCGTCGCATGGTTGATAAAAATTTCTTAGACCCAGCTCGACTTTGTTTCGGAATTAGTTAACTCCACAAACACATAAAAGATTTGCTTGGTTACGGAATCCCCACTTTATTACTTAAGGAAAGGCCAATGCCCCAACTGTGCGGACATTGATAGGTTGATAATGTTGGTACCTTATTTGTAAGGCACGCCAACATTGTTCGACAGAGAAAGATTTAGCATAGAGAATAGCTCGTCTCTCATTCACACACACCGACTTGCAAGAAGTATTATAGTAAACTAATGTTCGCTACCTCATAACAAAAGATTTTGATTAAAAAATCGTCTGCAAATTATTTAATTAGTAGTGGCAACACTTTCATAGGCACAGATTAATAAAATTCGTAATTCATCCAACGTATTTATAACAAAAAAGTGACAATAACTCTGTTAGTTGATAAGATTAATCGAAATTAATTCTCGTTACCACGCATTCGAATAATTTTTGTATATCTTTTTGTGTATTGTAAATTAATTAAGTGTTTTGGAATCGCATAAAGTATCGTGTACGTAACGGTTTATTTTACGAAGCAATAAGGATTTCTTTTCTTATTTAAAAATATAACTGTATTCAAGTGCAGACTTTTGTATCAGTGTCTAAAAAGATAAGCAGGGTAATGTTGTAATGGCATATAATATGCTAAAGGAGCTTATCTTTAAATTATTTTAGTTAAGTCCTAATGTCAAGTCTGCACGTAGCTTTATATTCAGGGTTGCTTATGATTTAAATTACCATAAATATTTTTAAAAAATTGGAAAACATGTGCAGATTGGTAAGTAGTATTCTAAGGTATAATAATAAAATTGTTATTACACTATTACACAAAGTTCAATATCCTGGCAACCCTGTACTGGCGTGAAAGATCTCTTAAATATGTTTCGTATTGTGAAGTCATTTGTTCCTCAGATAAATGTGTTCGATTTTACCTTTGTAAGGCAGATTAAGACCTAACTCTCTTTCGTTAAGGTCCAATTCTGAGTACCGCGTCTTACATTGTAGTTCGACTTTAATTTATATAGTAATATTTTATTCATGTCGTGTAACAAAACTGATTTTAGCCTACAAAACCCAATTTGCAGGTATTATACAGACAAAATGTAAAAGTATATTATAATTAAAAGGTTTGTACTACTTGGTCTCAGAATAATATTCTTTAAAAAGAAAATATTTATGTGTATGCATTTTGTAAAGTTATTTGTTTCTGTTACACGACGTCATATAATAATTTGTAGGTACCCTCATGACTGATCTACCTGTCTCTTTCTAAGACGAATTATTTGTTAAAAAGCTAGTAACAACGGTAATGGGGTGATCGTTTGTTCAGTTAAAGCTGATCAAGTTATCATAAAATGAAATATATTCTCAAGCGATACGCAAACTTCGTGTGTTGACGTTTAAGTTGAAATTCGCTTGATAAAATTTTCATTTTTTGGTATGTTGATTTGCCTTTAATTGCACTTGAACTTTAACATGAGTTCAAACGCGATGCAAAAGCAATGGTTTTACGGAATTTGGAGCAAGATTTTAAAGTAAAATATGTGAAACTTACTGTATTACCACCAGCATAAAGTTGAAAATGCGAGTGAGATCATACAAGATGATTTTCACAGTTTGCATAAAAGTTACATATAGGCCAGAAAATTTTAATATGAAAGGTGGCTCAAAATGTCTTTTTCATAATCACTGACGCCATTTTTTTTTCTTATAAATCGCTAGAAGACACTCGGATGATGACATAATACACTAAATAAATAATTAATAACTAATGATACACAAGTAACAAACGAAAAGGAGAAAATATACTAAACCAGCAAGATCTTTTAGGTAACTTTGCATAATTAAATATAGAATATAATAAGTAGTTATATATATTTAATATAAAGCGTCAATTAACTCTTTACTCACCCCAAAACCAAATTATCTTTGAAAGTGACTACATTACTTCATGGTGTTACTATATTTATATATTTGTAAAAGTAAAATAAAATGGCGGCTTTTGCATCGCGTTTAGAGTTCATGTGCGCTCTTTTCCGTTCGTTTAGCGCAATTTGCGCTATGTAAACTACCTATGAGTTTTATTAAGTACCTTATAACGTTATGTGCGCAATAAAAGGATTTTTGCAATGACATGCATTTTATTTCTGTAATACATACACGAGATTTCTGTTATACTGGATTTACGAGCGCAGCTGAACTGATTCACCTCACAAGTGAATAGGTATCTTCTAGGCAAGCGCGTTACATCCTAGATCGCATCGTCGAGATACCATCATCAGGCGAGATAGCGGTTAAGCGCTTTCCTATTCACGATAAAAAAAAAACTCGCACGGGACAAGGAAGTGTTCCAAGCTGATGTCCTTCAGTGATTGAAGAGGAACATAAAGAAGTAGAACATATACACACAAATCGTTTGAAGAATTAAAACAATTGGTAGATTGTGATATTTATTTAATTCTTCTTAACCAATAAAGTATTTCAAGGTATTTTTGTTTTCAAATTGGTTGAAAAATAACTAAGCTCCAGTCATATTTTTTGTTCCGACCTTATTAAGTTCCAAACTAAGAAGAGCTTGTATAATCAACCTATACAAATCTGTTAAATTTATCCATTCCATTTTTAGCTTAAATTACAAAGACATAAAGTTTAAAAACAATTATGAGAATATTTGACAGTTGCGGGTAGGTTGACTTTCTTTTGTCTGTACTGTAGATACTAAAAATAGTATCCATATTATGCATAAGATGAAGGGCCATCAAACGCGTTGAAATGGAGCGACAATAATACATACAACGAATACATTATTATATGTATATTTTAATAATATTTTCGTTTTTAACCAAAAAAACAAATACTTAAAATACCTCAATTAAAAGTATACAAATTCGAGACAAGCTTGTATCATTCTTCTTGGAATGTACTTTATATTCATAACTAATTAACTGTATGTTAATTAATTACCTATAACTTTACAAATAGGTATAAAACTTTCAATCCTTTTTTAAATGTAAAAATATAAAATTATACGTTTAATTATTATATAAAATACGTAGGTAGTTATATATTACCTACACAATTAAAGCGTTAGTAGTTTTCGGATAACAGTTGTACAGTTTACTTTCTCTTTTTTTAGACTTAGAAATGACAAGGACAGAAAATGTTTTACTATACAACCGTTATAAAACTATTAACGACTGAGTTAATTAAAAATAACATTTTTATTATTAAGCTTCACTTGAAGATTACAAATTCCTATCTAAATTAAATTTAAATAACAGTTTATAAGGCCTTACATAGCTATGTAATAAATATTTCATAACATGGAGGTATCCGATAATACTTCAAATAAAACACATTATCTTTTCAGTAAAATAGTGTACAATGTACAATAAAATAACGGAAACGTTCCCATTGTATCTTATACATACAATTTTAAAAACAATTACGCAACATTACAAATTCGACCAGCTGCACTCTTTCTAACCTCAAAACTTTGATTTTAAGGTTACATTCAGATGACAACATTTTGACGCGCTATTTCAAATAGTATTTTATCCATAATAATAATTTTATCCACATATCAAGCATAATAAAGCATTCTGCCCTTACTGTTTGGAAATGGTGATTTTTTTAATTATTTTCGTTTGTGAGATAGGGTGGTTTTTTTGCCATATCTTCAGATATAGAGGTCTTACAGGCATTAAAAATTGGTTTCGTTCGACAGCTACTAAAGTAGGGAATGAATTGTGTAACAACTTTTATATTTTTTTATATATTTTATGCATTTTCAATGCTATCTTATAAGATAAATTATTATAATAGAAAAATACTAGAAAACCTCGACTCGGGTCACAACTGAATTCCCGCCTGAGAGTCGATTTTTCTATTATAATAATTTATCTAATAATAATTTATCAAAAGTTTGGTTGTTTTTCTTATTTTTAAAAGTTTCTATAAAAAATGGACTGCACTGACTGACTGTAGTAAAAAAATACAAGAAAAGGTATGTTTTCTCGTATTTATTTTTATTTTTTGCATTCACAATGCAAATGCAATTCTACCTGAGAGCTAGGAGATGTGGGTGGTTTTTAAAAGGCGTATTTTAAATCTTATACCTTTTCTTGTTGCTTTTTAGATGCACTCTAAGATATTACTTAAAAACTGATGTTAAGACCTAGAGCTTATCTAAGTAAAATTGTTTGGGAGTTATGACTATTTCAAAAGAGATTTTATCCCGATAATACTGATTAATTTAAATAAAATAATCACAAACTTTTGTTTTTGGCCCTTTTTTCTTACTAAATGGCTTATTATTGTTGATTTGTGGATAAAATGTGTCATATATTATCAATATTTCGAGCCAGAATTTTAAAACATTGAATAGAAGTAATTGGTCTACAAATTTATGCGTTAAAAATTGTTATTAGCAATGTTCTATGTACTATTCCTATTATAAATAAATAATTATTGCATTGCCTCAAAGGGTCGGACATCGGAGAACAGTGTGCTATTCAGTTGAGGGCAGAGTACATAGTCACAGGGCAGAGTACACAGTCTGATATAGAAAAGTTGAGCACGCTAACATTGCGATAATGTTGATTTTAGTTATGTGTAGGTAAAATGTTATTTTGTATGACTTGAAGCAAATTGACGAATAATAAATAAATAAATAAATATTTCTTACATTGACACCAATTAGCCTAGCCCAAAGTTAGCACTGTAAGGCTTGCGTTATGGATACTAGGGTAACGGATAGACATAGATTTATAATACATAAATATGTAATAGAAATATATATAAATACCCATGACTCAGGTACAAATGTTCGTATTTAACACACAAACATTTGCCCCTAACGGGACTCGAACCCAGGACCGTCGTTGCGAATGGCAGGGTCGCTACCGTTGCACCGAACGGTCGTCAGATATGTTAAATTATAGTAATATCAACAGGTCGTTGTTTGAAATCCGGCTCGAAGGACCAATTATGTTAAAAATTATGACTTTAAAAAGTTAAATGTAGGTAGTTCTGTAAGGCGTATAAAAATGCATTTAGCTTATTAGGATTAATGCTAACATTATATGCTTATCCCATGAATTATATTCATTAAAAAAATCTTTAAATGGTTTTTTAAACAACACAAACATAACCGTAGAGATAGATAATTATAGACAATTTTTATCTTAGAATTAATGAAGGTTATAATTTTTTTTACCTTTAATAATTATTAAAAAAAAATTGCGATAATTTAAATGAAATAGAAATAGACTTATTGCCTCAAATTTAGACTCCAAAAACGAAGAGATTCTTTTTTGGGAAGATTTAATAGACTTTTATAAAATATTAAAATGTACACTCCTGAACAGAGGTTATTATAAAACGATAATTTTATTATCGATAGTTAAAGATACGCCCGAAGTTAATAGTATCGTTCCTACAAATATAATTAACTTTTCATAATGAATATTGTAAAAATTTAATTCATTGCGGTAATAATTTATTATGTTTAAGTAGAAGAAATATTTTCTCAAATTAACTCCAACACAATGGTGTTGTACTCACTAAAAATCTTTGATAAAACATTCATAGACATTCGCAATCTCATAAGAAATACCTAAATGTAATAAGGATTCAATTTAATAAATAAGAGTTTTAGTTTGGAAATCAAATGTAAAATTCAATTTCCATAGACAAAAGAAACATGTTATGTATTATGCTTTTTACTATCGGTTTAATTTTTTACCAATCACGTCAAATAAGTGTTGCCAAGTGACATATCATCCATAGTTACACTTCTTTATTATTTGTAATATATTATATTTTTTTAAAGAGTATTGGGCATCTGTATTTGCAGGGTCTACCTGTTTTCGCAGAAATACAAAATGCATAATTTTAGAACGCATACTGATCATTTGACATAATTTGAAATAGCTTGCTGGCTGGTAATGAATACAAGAACCTTACCTTACCTAACCTGCAATATATGTCAATTTATGCCTTTTGATTAGTATGCCAAGTGATTTTATGTCAATTGAAATTATGCCTTATTAATGGCTGCCGTATTTGCACACAGTTGATTGATTGCTAAATGATAGTTGTAGAAATTAACACCATCCGTGTATTATAAACCTTATGGTGATGTTAATAAAGTAGTTATTGTGAGGCTCGTTCGGATAAGTTTCTGTCTTATTCAACTTTTTCGTTATTATTCGTTATTTAATGTGTTCGAAATTGTGATTTTTTAAACGATTTTCGGCATCAGATGTACCTGTAAAGTATTTACACCTGGCAATCCTAAAATTGCTTCAGTAATTCAATGTTGCCATAATAAGCGGGTTTATTCACTGTGGCGTTTATCTGAAAGCTTTGACTATCCACACGATAAAGATGATGGCTATGATGGCGGCTATGATGATGAGGATGAACATCTTCTTGCGGTACCGGCGCTGGTGGTCGGCGGCTTTGGCCAACTGGTCCACTCCTTCTTCCACTCTTACAGCGGCGTCTTCTATATGACTGGCTACGGTGTCTGGAATAAACGGACCGACAAGTCAATCATTAAGGTGCAGTCGAGTATTTGTATACAATGTAAATTTAACAGGTGACATATTATGATTTATATTTTATTTTTTGCATTTATTCAATGCCATCATAAATAATAAATTATTTTAATAGAAAAATACTAGAAAATATCGACTCGACTCACAAGTAAATTTTCAGGCGGGAATGAAACCCGCTTAACCTTTACGAAAAAGGTACTAGAAGATTTCGACGGTTGTTCACAAGGCTCAGTAGCTCAATTGGGAGAGCATTGGACCGGAAATCCATTCTATATGGGGCATTGGTTAGAATTGTGCTCGAGTATTGTCCTCCAATCACACTATGGCTAGAGTGGAGGCTATTTAAATTCGAAGATTCGAAAAAGGCGTGATTTAATGCACGTTAAATCAACACAAAATAGCAAATGTAATATGCTATAAGAAACTATAAGAAGATTGAGCAAGGCGTAGCAGGGAAGACTCACCGACGTCCTGCCCCTGCGCCTGCACCATGCTGGCCAGGTCGGCCATGATCTGGCCCACGTCCAGCACGTCGGCCTCGATCTTGCTCATGTACGCCTCCCGCTCCAGCATCATGCTGGTCTCGAACTGCACGAGCCGGGCCTAAGCGTCACCAATACACTCCATTAGCTATTTGATATTTTTCGGAAAAATATTGTTTCTTTTTTTCAGACAACAATTTCACATTCGCGCGAAAACACCCGGTCACGTGATATTTGCTGCCTGTGACGTCATATCACATAAAACGCAACAAGTTTTAAATGAAGTTCTGACAAAGCAGACGACGCTGTTTTGTGTGATGTGACGTCATCCGATTCTTAGTTATGGCTGCCCGCGTTTCGATTCTTGCAATCCACAGATAAAAAAAGGCAGATTATTTTTCGAAAAGTTGTGGCTCTAAAGTTCAGGGCTGCGACCCAACAATGGAAAATTTGTAGGCTGATGATGTTTAAAGGAGAATGCCAAAAGCCTCAACGAAATAAAACCATAACGTTTCTTAGCGCAAGTATTAAGTTTTAAATGGTCTTATTAATGTTAATAAAAAAATGTAATGGATATTAAGATATACGACTAAAGTTTAGGGTCAGCGTAGATCGACAGATGAGTGGCAAATAAACTGATTCGTTATCAATTGAAAGTCGACCTTAAGTCGCACAGCGCATTTGATTTTGATTTAAAAATGTAATTTCTATGTAGCCAAGAGTGATTGCAATCGCAGGGCGAATACCAATGCCACTAAAATCGATTTTCGATTGACAACGTATTACAATGGTTTTAACGTAGGTCCAAATCAAGCCCGGGGGCCAAGACAATTACATTACAAAATTTTAAGAAAGCATTGATTAAATGAACGCTAATTCATTCTTTATCCTGGCTTAGGAATGACTGCATCAACTAATAGTAGGTAGGATAATTATGGAATGCAGTCGTACAGCCTATACAACGATTTGAAATATTTACAATATTTTACAATTATTTACAACACGTTAATTTGTTTTTTTTTTAATTTTGAGTGATTTTTCAAATAAGCAAACACTTGTCGCTTATGTTCGTTACACTATTGTTTTAATGTGTTGCTACTTAAAATAGTTACAAAAATCACAGGTTTATTGTTCGAACCGTAAGTAGTGAATCAGTTACAGGCTTGAGGTATTTCTGTTTGTGGACGAAAAATAACTTCTTGCTATTATTCTGCTAGTAGTGCTGTGGATAAAAAAAATGCGGAGCTATAGTTAAGCGAGTGCTGACCTGAGCTTGCTGGTTGGCTAAGAGCGTCGCCTCCTCATCATCAGCAGCGGCGATGGCTTCGGGGTCGGGGCGAGGCCGCGGCGCCCGAGGCATGTGAGCCGCCATCTTCTCCGACACTTGCTACAAACGCGAGATCCGAAATTAATCAACGAAAACCTTTATCTCTTGGATTTTCGGAGACACTTCGATGAGTCGAATGATATTTTTTTTTATATAATAATAATAATAATATTTATTACATTCACACCAAGCCCAAAGTAAGCACTATAAGGCTTGTGTTATGGATACTAGGGTAACGGATAAACATACATAGATATGCAATATTTATAGAAATACATACAAATACCCATGACTCAGGTACAAATGTTCGTATTCATCACACAAAAATCCCTTCCGGGATTCGAACTCAGGACCGTTGGTGCGAAAGGCTCGCCGGGCACGCATCGCTGTGGCTCAGTTATTATAATTTGCATTTTTTTTGTTATGAATAACACGGAACCTATCCTATGTCACAACATCGGTTGAGTAGTTTCGAAGTTCATCGCGGCCAAAGATTGTGATAGGGATTTTTTATACATATAGAAAACCTATTAATATTTTGATACTTTCTTACTTATCACTATAAAATTAATTATCTATTTTTGAAGTGACAACTTCTTTAGCATCGTTGTGATTTGAAAGTCAATGAAACGAAAAAGCGACAGTAAAAAAAGACAGACACAAATTCATAAGATTTAAAGTAGGAGAAAATGTGATAGGAAGCATTATGTACGTGTGTTAATACGTGTTTGTGTGCGCATGCGTAGTACAAAGCTTGAGAGAAGGCATCACAACAACCGTGGTATTATGTATGCGTGTACTTATTATTTTTGAAGATTTCACTTCCACCACGTGTGAATCGACACATGTTTTCATTATTTGGTTACGCTAAAGAGTAACTTCTTACGTGCGTACATAGGTACACACATACGGTTTTTTTTAATAATAGAAAGATTGTCAGTCGACTAGTCGGAGTCACCTTCTGCACGACGGCGTATTTGTCGAGGGCCTCCTTGAAGTTGGTGGTGAGTCGGTCCACCTGAAGCTTGTGCGGTTTGTCACCTCGACGCACCACCTTGCCCAGCCGGGCCAGGTCGCGCGCCGTGGCCGACACGCTGGCGTTCACGCCCTGCTGGCAGCCATGGCTACCAACAAAACGTTATTATGAAACCCTACTACTAATTATGACCTCAGCTCTGATGACCTCAGATACTAATTATGAAGGCAGCTTGGCATGATGGTATCGATGAATCAAATAATAATATAATGTGGATATGGTCTCACATAAAAACAGGATTTTATATAAACTCGGCGTCAAAAAAATCGCACCTTATAAAAATCTTATTCAAAAATTCCTAAACCTTATATAGAGGATAGTGTTAGGTATCATTAGAAAGGTAACAAAAAGGAGCATCAAACAACAATTAAGTGCAATCTTTTTTTTAATTAAAATTATACAAAAAGCATAAAAATTTGAAAAATAATAAAAAATCTTAATTAAGTCCTAATTAATAATCGATAATTTACAAAAAAAATGTACAAAAAGTGTCTTAAAATTAACTCAAAATCTAGTGTTACCCCCCCTTGCCCTGATGACGGCTTCCATACGGTCCCTCATAGACCTCACCAACTTCAGGAGCTCTTCTTGAGGGATAAGACCCCATTCTTCAATCACCGCGGTTTGGAGTTCCTCTAGAGTCGAAGGAGCCGGATCCCGAGATCGAACCTTACGTTTAAGATGGTCCCAGAGGTGCTCTATCGGATTCAGATCAGGACTTCTCGCTGGCCACTGCATCACAGGAATTTGGGACCTCCGCAGGAAGTCGTTCACGATGGCTGCAGTGTGTGCGCGAGCGTTGTCGTGCATTAATGTGAACCCCTCGCCAAAAGATTCGGCAAAAGGGACCACATGCACATCCAGGTGATCACAGATCTCTGTGATATAGCGGCGCGCAGTCAGCGACCCTTGTCCGCGAGCACCTCCGGTCCGGGAGACGCAGACCAGGTCGGTTTTGCCGGCAGCCGACATACCGCCCCAGAACATGCAGGATCCGCCTCCATATTCCACCGTCTCCTGGATGCAGGCTTGAGCGAAACGTTCACCCTGCCTCCGGTATACTCTTCTTCGTCGGTCGTTGCAGAAAAGACACACTCGTGTCTCGTCTGAGAAGAGAACAGCTCCCCACTGCTCAATGGTCCAATCGACGTGGTCGCGAGCAAACTGCAAGCGGGCTCGTCGGTGCGCTGCAGTCAATTTTGGACCTGTAGCAGCTCTGCGGGCTGCTATGTTCTTCTCCTTCAGTCTTCTTCTAACCGTGGATACACTCACGGTGCGTCTGCGAACTGCCTGGAGCTCCTGTTGCAGCTGAACAGCGTTTGAGAAGCGATTTCTCAAAGAGTACGACACAACGAACCGGTCGTCTCTTTCCGAAGTGCAGCGACGTCTACCGGACCCATGTCGCCGGATATAGCCACCGGTCTCTAAAAAGCGCTGGTAGACTCTACGAACCGAAAAACGGCTCAGATTCAGTTGCCGGGCGACATCACACTGCCGCACCCCTGCTTGCAGTAGTGCAACCACTTGAGCGGCCTCATCAGCTGTAGTGTCCATTTTCCAGATGTTCTTTCTTCAGTAAAATCAGTGCGTGTGTCCCCTTCAACGGTTTAATAGCGAATGACCCACATTGAACCCGTGTTGACCTCTTTATACCCACAAAGTTAGCGCAACTCGCGACTCTCCCGAGCAGCAAAATTTCCTTAGAATTTTTGTGACCCTTTATTTGTTGCTTTAGGTTTTATTTGATAATGAAAAATAATGTTTTTTTATTAAGTTAATTAAGTAACCTTTTAAATAAAATTATAATTAATACGACTGCATGTGCATATCCAGAGTTAATGCCATTTGAACGTGATTTTCTTAGAGGTGCGATTTTTTTGACGCCGAGTGTATAAGGGTATGTATATAAATAGATCAATAATTAATAATAGGGGTTAAAGTATGAAATTGCCGTTTTATTGCAATAGGTTCTTTGAATTGACATAGAATCTTCATGGTTTGAGGTTTTCGAATGAAACTTTTTTTAAATGGTTTCTATGATGTTCTTTTTTTAAAAAATGTAAAACATTTGAATATCGACTTTCAATTGTTTTTGTTATTCAATTTAGACAAGAAAGATGGATACTGCGAAAATTCGAGTTATTTTTGAATACGAGTTCCGACGCGGAACTAACGCGGCAGAAACAGCCCGCAATATCAATGCTGCGTTTGGAGAGGGGTCTACTAATGAACGCACCGTGCGATTTTGGTTTAAACGCTTTCGTGATGGAAATTTCGACTTAAAGAACGAGCCACGAGGAAGACCGCCCACACAGGTAAATAACGATGAATTAAGAGAGATAGTGGAAGCCGATCCTAGTCAAAGTACCCAGGAATTAGCGGCATGGTTTAACGTTACCTTACCCACAATATTGACTCACTTGCGTCAAATCAATAAAATAAAAAAATACGAAAAATGGGTGCCTCATGATTTGACTGATCTGCAGAAAGAAACGCGTGTTGAAACTTGTGTTGCCTTGTTGAACCGGTACAGAAATGAAGGAATATTGGATCGAATTGTAACATGTGATGAAAAGTGGATTCTTTATGATAACCGGAAAAGAAAAATGCAATGGCTGACCCCAGGTCAAATGCCACAACAGTGTCCTAAAGCAAAACTTACCAATAAAAAGGTAATGGTAACTGTTTGGTGGTCTCAGCATGGTGTTATTCACTATAGTTTTCTCCGATCTGGTCAAGCAATAACGGCAGATGTCTATTGTGCCGAACTCCGAACCATGTTGAAAAAACTAGCAGTAAAACAGCCCCGACTCATGAATCGATCTTCACCATTATTGCTCCACGACAACGCGAGACCTCACACAGCACGAGAAACCATTTTGACCCTTCAGGAACTGCAGTTAGAAACCATTCGTCATCCTCCGTATTCACCAGACCTTGCTCCAACGGACTACCATTTTTTTCGTGATTTGGACAATTATCTACGTGACAAGAAGTTTTCTTCCCAGGAGGCAGTACAAAATGCTTTCACACAGTTTGTGCAGTCTAGATCGTCGGAATTCTATCGCAAAGGCATTAATGACCTTCCCATTAGATGGCAGCAATGTATAGATAATAATGGCAACTATTTTGATTAAATAAATTTGTTAAAAATTTAAAAAATAAACAATATAGATTTTCAGTACAAATCGGCAATTTCATACTTTAACCCCTAATATAATAATAATAATATTTCTTACATTCACTCCTCTCCTCTTCATAATGCACTGATCCAAGATAATAATTTTTTTAACAGAGATTAATTCTACAAAAACATTTTTAAAGTATTTTTCTATTAAAAATGACTTGATTTAACAATTTATACAATAAAAAAAAAACATGCAAGAGACCTATTAACCCAGCCCAAAGTAAGAACGCTTGTGTTATGGATATTAGGGTAACGGATAAACATTAATATTAAATTTATAAATATAAATACCCATGGCGCAGGTACTAATGCTCGGATTCGAACCCAAGACCATCGGTGTGAAAGGCAGAATCGCTATTGATGCACCAAATGTTCTTCAAATAGATATATTTATATGTATAAGTACAAATGCTCAAATTTATCTCACAAACATTTTTGTCGATTTTTTACGGGCGATTTCCACCTAACAACGTCTTGTGGGTGCTTGGCTATTTTAAATAGAAAGATTTGTCTTCATGACACTGTTAATAATGAAATATTTTATGTATGATAATACCTAAGACACTATGATTGTAATAGTTACTTACAGGGTGAACGGACAACTGGAATACGATTAGAGGCTAATACTTTGTCAATTGCTATACAATGTCCAGCGGATTAAGCAGTACGTCTAAGGCGCCGACGTTATAAAAACCGGTGTGAATAGAATGTGCTTTGTTTGCCCTAAACATGGTATTTAAGATTTTACAACATGTGTCATCATAAAATAGCATACAAAAGATATATAGTTCATAGATTAGTGTAAAGATACAGTTGCCCCGATGACTATTTACTTAAACATTGTTGCACATATGAATAGTGATATTTATTTTGTTTTATTCTTTCATTTCCTTGTTGTTGATGACTGTACCTAACAATAAAATTTATGAGCAAGGTTGGTCATTCATGCATATTGTAATAATGAAATTATTAACTATGAGCTTAAAAAGATCTGCTTGTTCAATCTGTTGGACTATGTTAAAAAACATTGTAATCAGTGCAGTCAGTGTAGGTCGGCAGGTGATGGGACTTATTTGTTACCGAAGGTGGATTTCATTTGCTGCTTTACAACGGAGATCAACAACGCGAGAGTTATTTTATTTAGTTAAACCAATGGCAACTCTATGTCAAAATATAGCAGACTTACATTCAACATATCAAAAAAAATCCTTGCCTCCACTCTGTCAGTCTACACTTTGCACACTCAAGCACAAATTCACTCACATTTTCTCTCTCAACTGTAAGTTGTCATTTGGCCCACCAATTTGCTTCATCATCTTTTCAAGGGAGCGCAACCCTGAGTTGACCGAGTTTATGTTGTCCGCTATACCCTCAGTCAGATTGTAAAGCTCGGTGGGGCTAAAATCGGCAAAGGCCACAGGCGGTGGGGCAGCCGTGGCTCCATAGTCACGGCTGGAACCGCTTATTGGTTCACGTTCCGTCATTTCGCTGCAACAAAAGATGGCAAAGTGAATACGCAAATATGTATAATGGGTTTTTTGTTTTTATTTTATTTATTTTATTGCATAGCATGTAGTTAGGTGTCTAAATACATTTTTTAATATGCATAAGGGTCTAAACAATAGCATGTACCTTGATAGGCACAGCCACAAGGAAGAGAAAGGGGCAGACATTTGGAATAATAACTTGGATGGAACAAATACTTTAAAAAGCCCTCAATTTTGCAATAAAGGGCTTTTTTAAAGTATTTGCTAATTTATTGGAGCGGAGCTCCCATGGACCAGCTTCAATGATGCAATGTCTGTTACGCCATAATGATTTTAATAATTAAGTGCATATTTTCGAGTGATGGGAAAAAACTATTATCTGCCACAAAAAACGACCAAACTGTACGAAAATTTACGTTCGGGGGTTTTTTGGGTCGCGGAATCTGAATACATTGTCAGAATTAGCCCTCTGAACACCTGGAGGCCAGGATGGCGCTAGGAACGTCATCGCCTGGAGTTCGATTCGGTAAGCTATAACTCCAGGAGATGACGTTGAAAGCCAGGTCGCCTGGGGCACCAGATTCCCCGGGCGGATTACCGATGACAAATTCGAGAAGGGCGACCCTAAAAACCCCCAGGACATGCGTTTTTCTTGATTTACCCGTGAGTTTGAAGCGAACTCCAGGCGATGACGTTCCTAGCGTCATCCTGGCCTCCAGGGCCCTAATTCTCTATGACCACTTAGCGATTCCTTGCTTTGAAACCACGTCAATATCGTAACTTGTTACGACATTTGCAAAATTCATATTCTCTATGCCACAATGATGAAACCGTGTGGTATGAACGCGACATTAGCGTGATTAGAACTGTCAAAAATACCACGTTTTACAATCGCGCGGAATCATTGTGACTTGTTTGTGACTAGTGAATGTTTTGCTGTTTTTGTGCGAAAATCATTAAAATAAACTTTAAAAAAGGTAAGTACAAGTTTTTATTCTTAATAAACTACCTACACACGACATATTAATAATAAACAATGTAGTGAATATATTAAAATTTAAGGTTTCGTTGGTTTATATTTTGTTTAGATATTTTCTGAACATCTTCATTCATGTAGAAGACTGACAGGTATTCATTTGTATTTAATAAACGGGAAGTATGTTTGTTATCAAAATAGGCAATAATTCTATAATCTAAGTCATAGAGTCATAAAAAAAAAAACAAATTTTAAATAAATAAAAAACTAGACATCTTTTACCTAGTGCTCATGACTTGAAATTAAAGAATAAATTTTTTGTATAATATACCTTTAGTATCTTGGTATAATTATCACAGCAGAATGTTTAGTTTTATATACTCTGTTGATTGCCTAAATAATCTTTGTTTGCAGGATGTCAAGGGCTAAGGTAACTACGACCCAACTCGTTCATTTGGTTGAATTTATCAAGGTCAACCAAGATGCAGAATCAGGACATGGTACTGGCCTTCAAGGAAAAATCGCAGAGCAGCAGTGGAAGACACTTTCGGAAACACTAAATGCCCTTGGAGGTCCAGTAAAAAAAGGAAAAATAATAGTTAATAAAAAACATTTCATTTTAAACTGTCATATTTGTTTCATTTCATAAATATAAGAAATACATGAAATTTTGTTAACAAACATTCTGTTTGTAATTTATTGCTTAATAATTAGGGGAGATTATAAATTGGTAGAAAGTACTTACGTTTTAACATGTAATTTTTCGATAATAAATAAAGAATCGTTTTTTAACACGGTAATTGTTTTGGCTAGTTTAAAATACCTTTCATAAATCTCACACAACCAACGACTTCATAATAAACGTTCAAAAATCATACAGAATAGAGGCGTCTCGATTCCTTATCGTGACATGGTATAAACAAGACACGATATCGATGTGGTATGCGCGCGGTACGATATAAGTGCGGAATCTAATGTGCCATACAGAATTAGGGCCCAGGTGTTCAGAGGGCTAATGCTGGCAATATATTCAGATATCGCAACCCAAAAAAATCCCCGGATGTAAAATTTCATACAATTTGGTCGTTTGGTGTGGCAGATATTAATTTTTTCCCATCACTCGAAAATATGCATTGGAAAGAATGCCTTTTTTGATGCCGAAAAGCAGTTTTCATGAGTTGCAAAAAAATGCGGACAAAGTTTCTAAATGAGTTAACGAACACAAGGTAAAAAATCGCATTCTGGTCTGACTTAGTGTGCAAATTTTCCTTATTTCAGCGAACTTAGTGCCATATTTCCTCGCCTATTAATATTTATTTACTCTTTACAGAATTATACATAATTTATCTATATTATTAGCTCCATGCAGTTGCTAAGTATAAAACTTCACTAGAATCATATATTGAAGCGGAGACAATACTAAAAAAATATTCAAAGCCAATGTTTTTTGTTCATAACTGTTTTATTTTTGCAAATTTCAGTCACAAAAATTATTAAAATCGGTTAAGAACTCGGGAAGTTATGGCATAACAGACATTGCGTCATTGAAGCTGATCCATGGGAGCTTCGCTCCAAAAATAGGTCAAGATATACTTAGCTTATAACTTTAACAACCAATAGTAAATACAAACACAATTGTTATAATTTTAATTGCTTTTGTTCACAATATATCTATCAACTTATTAGCTTCCTTTTATTAAATTGAAAATTTAATTATATCACAGTGCCTTGGGAGATTCCATAAAAGTCCTAGTGAGGTAATTATGTGTAAAAATGGCTCTGTATTCTGGCATTGTATTACAACTGTTGTAATTAGTAAGTACAAGACTAATTATAGTTCCTAGAATAATTTAAGCATGAAATAACACAGGAAATTATTAGATATTTTGTTCTGACAAATATGAATTTCTCCGACACAGATTTATAAAATTATAGTTACTTTTAGAAATACTTTATATAACTTCAGAAACTATATAATGGACACCTGATTTACCTTCAGTGCTCTTCTGCAAATACGGTGATCACTACTCCTCTTGAATTGTTGATTAAATCGCTTAGTAATCGTTCAGTGAACAATAACAAAGATTAATCATTAATCCGTTGTCAACACAATAGAAAAATTGAACGCAAATAAAATTCTTAACTTCGCACTTATGTTTATTCACTTCAGCTTGGAACGAACCATACCAGTGTTAGATAAGAGTAACAGAACCGGATTCTTGTGTACTTTTACGTTGTTATTGTAAATTAGGACTACTTTTTAATCAGGTTTTAGGTAATGATACAAATTCTTTTCCGTAAATCGGTACCTTTAGAAATATTTGACGTTTTCTCTCATGTCACGTATTTTGGCGTATGTCAGATAAAATGTCATTGCAAGTTAGGCATACAGCCTATCGATATTTTGGAAACTGAACATTTAAGACTATCAAAGTATGTTTTGTTTTTGCATTTTATTTTATATTTAAAATATGGTATAAGCTTTAGAACTGTTATAGTCTAAATGAAGAGACTATACATAAATAAAGCTCGGGAAAAGAGTGTTAAGTTTAACATTATGTTTGATATTAGAACAAAGAAATGCTAAACGTAGTAATAATTTGTAATAGTAACGTTATAATTTGTACTTACAGTTAATGAATTTACAATTGGGACTTGGAATGAAATCAAAACACAACTGCTACTATCTATTTTATTAAATAACAGATGACTGAAACTTTGTCTTATGCTGTGGTGTTCCATGTTGTATGCATTAGCGATTTCTATTCTTGTCTTAAAATTGTATAACACGCCGGATTACAAGAGTAATGAAAATACTATTTTTATTGCAATAGCAAAAGCACTAATCCACACATTTAGATTTTGCTGTAGGAGCACAGCACGCACCAAAAATTGAGTTTTCCTTAGAAATACTTAAAATCCCATTAATGAGAGGTTCACAAATCACAATCCCTCCGTACAAAAATAATCAGAGCTAAGGCAATCAAAAAATAATGTATGCCGAACTCAAAGTGGCCACCATGTCCGGCCTTTAATTTCGAAATTTAAGTAAATTTCGCGAGGGATATGCGGACAAAAAGTTATCTCGAGTTCTTCTAGGTTTCAAAAGACACGTTCAGCCGTTTTTTGCTATCTCATACTTCCCTGTGAGGCACAATTAGTGTATCTTGAGACACTAATTAAGCTCAACCGGTCTTTTGCGATCGTCTAGTCCTGTTCTATATAAGGCAATTTATAAAAAATAGACTTTATTTCTGAATTCTATCAGAAACAGCCCTGACATATTAGTGTACCTGTGGTATTTGAAGCGCGCGTTACGCGGTCCCCGTGTATTTTAGTTACCGTAGATGGGCATAACAGGCGTAGGTAGCAAGAAACGTAGTGATTACATACTCTTTGGTAGCAAGATGGCGGAGCAGCCTTTCGTGAGTGGCTAGCCCACTACTGGACCCCCAACTATCTGCGGTCGGCCAGCGGAAGAACCGCGCCTCTGATCCTGCTGCTCTCCGAAATTGTTATTATTAATTGATATTATAATTGTGAATCAAACAAGAGATATTTGACTATTATTTTGATGACTGAACATGTAATGAAATCAATTTTAATATTATTCCATTAAATAGATTATAAAGAATTATTCATAAAACATTAAATACAGTCGGTGTGAAGTAAATCCTCGTTTAAAGTTTATTTTCTGAATGATTTTATTTTAAGCCTTCAATAAAGTGAGAAAACTTTTGGACAAAATGTTTATGCTGAGTAGGTATATTATAATAATCATAATTCTTGGGGGTAATAATAAATAAGACGGTTTATAACATAACAATTAATCAACAAATATAGTCAGACACGGATTTAGTAGAAGGCAGGCAGGGCTATTGCCCTGGGGCCTCTACAAAGGAGGGGCTACAATAGAGATAGAAATCTACACTCGGCGTCAAAAAAATCGCACCTCTAAGAAAATCACGTTCAAATGGCATTAACTCTGGATATGCACATGCAGTCGTATTAATTATAATTTTATTTAAAAGGTTACTTAATTAACTTAATAAAAAAACATTATTTTTCATTATCAAATAAAACCTAAAGCAACAAATAAAGGGTCACAAAAATTCTAAGGAAATTTTGCTGCTCGGGAGAGTCGCGAGTTGCGCTAACTTTGTGGGTATAAAGAGGTCAACACGGGTTCAATGTGGGTCATTCGCTATTAAACCGTTGAAGGGGACACACGCACTGATTTTACTGAAGAAAGAACATCTGGAAAATGGACACTACAGCTGATGAGGCCGCTCAAGTGGTTGCACTACTGCAAGCAGGGGTGCGGCAGTGTGATGTCGCCCGGCAACTGAATCTGAGCCGTTTTTCGGTTCGTAGAGTCTACCAGCGCTTTTTAGAGACCGGTGGCTATATCCGGCGACATGGGTCCGGTAGACGTCGCTGCACTTCGGAAAGAGACGACCGGTTCGTTGTGTCGTACTCTTTGAGAAATCGCTTCTCAAACGCTGTTCAGCTGCAACAGGAGCTCCAGGCAGTTCGCAGACGCACCGTGAGTGTATCCACGGTTAGAAGAAGACTGAAGGAGAAGAACATAGCAGCCCGCAGAGCTGCTACAGGTCCAAAATTGACTGCAGCGCACCGACGAGCCCGCTTGCAGTTTGCTCGCGACCACGTCGATTGGACCATTGAGCAGTGGGGAGCTGTTCTCTTCTCAGACGAGACACGAGTGTGTCTTTTCTGCAACGACCGACGAAGAAGAGTATACCGGAGGCAGGGTGAACGTTTCGCTCAAGCCTGCATCCAGGAGACGGTGGAATATGGAGGCGGATCCTGCATGTTCTGGGGCGGTATGTCGGCTGCCGGCAAAACCGACCTGGTCTGCGTCTCCCGGACCGGAGGTGCTCGCGGACAAGGGTCGCTGACTGCGCGCCGCTATATCACAGAGATCCTGGATGTGCATGTGGTCCCTTTTGCCGAATCTTTTGGCGAGGGGTTCACATTAATGCACGACAACGCTCGCGCACACACTGCAGCCATCGTGAACGACTTCCTGCGGAGGTCCCAAATTCCTGTGATGCAGTGGCCAGCGAGAAGTCCTGATCTGAATCCGATAGAGCACCTCTGGGACCATCTTAAACGTAAGGTTCGATCTCGGGATCCGGCTCCTTCGACTCTAGAGGAACTCCAAACCGCGGTGATTGAAGAATGGGGTCTTATCCCTCAAGAAGAGCTCCTGAAGTTGGTGAGGTCTATGAGGGACCGTATGGAAGCCGTCATCAGGGCAAGGGGGGGTAACACTAGATTTTGAGTTAATTTTAAGACACTTTTTGTACATTTTTTTTGTAAATTATCGATTATTAATTAGGACTTAATTAAGATTTTTTATTATTTTTCAAATTTTTATGCTTTTTGTATAATTTTAATTAAAAAAAAGATTGCACTTAATTGTTGTTTGATGCTCCTTTTTGTTACCTTTCTAATGATACCTAACACTATCCTCTATATAAGGTTTAGGAATTTTTGAATAAGATTTTTATAAGGTGCGATTTTTTTGACGCCGAGTTTATATAAATTTCAACGGGTCTGCAACTATCGTTTCTTTCCCAGACAATTTTATTATGATAAAATACAGTAGAACTTTAAACATTGTTATAATAAATGAATAACCCATATTAGCAATAAACGATTTTATTTTTATAAAAATTCGAAAGTAATAGCGGCCTCCGTTACCCTAGGGTCTCCGGGTACCGTCCAAATCCAGCCCTAAAAACAGTGAAAATTAGACACAATTTTACATATTATTCACTTCTTTACGCTAAATATAAAATAATATTGAATCGGCAAAGGGATACTGCCACAGAGCATCGATTTGCAGTTTTAAGTAGAAATTATAAAGTTATAACATAAACTTTATTTGTAGGGAAGTGATTACGAGAAGAAACTCAATTTATATTAGGTATCAGACTCATCTGACTGACTGTAGGTTTGAGTTCCAGACTCAAACCTACACCCCTCGTTATTCGGGCGTGTGCTCTTCCGATTAAACAAGGGATGTGATTCGAATCCCATCTGACTATTGTGTCAAGTTGAATTTATTCTTGTAACAAGTTTGGTGCAAAGGTAGTGATCTTGCCTTTCGGGTCCTGAATTCGAGTCCCGGAAGGGGCAGATAGATGTTTGTGTGATGAATAATAGATTTATGCCTGATTCACGGGTATTTACATATATTTATATAAAAAATACATATTTAGGTATCATATATAATGTATAAATATCCGTTACCCTAGTATCCATAACACAAGCCTGACAGTGCTTACTAGGGCTAAGCTAATTGGTGTAAAGGTAAGAAATATTATTATTATTTTAATTTAATTATTATTTATGAGGTATTTACATTTCACTGTAAATTAGTGTAGTAAAATATTTAACTAAGTTTAGGTACCTCTAATTAAATTCTTGGTGATGTAATAAAAAATCTTTCTGTATCTTAACAATTAATTAATAATTTCTGTGCGAATTAGACTTAAATACGATTTTATTTATGATCTACATCTTTCGAGTTAGACATGGTGAATCGGCAAAGTGATTCTACAGCAGATCATCGATTTCCAGCTTTAAGTTGGTATCATAAAATTATAAATAATAATTTATTTCTATAATTTTTATATATTTTATGCATTTTCAATGCGATCTTATAAGATAAATTATTATAATAGAAAAATACTAGAAAAAATCGACTCGGGTCACAAGTGAATCTCAGGCGGGAAACGAACCCGCAACCTTTGTAAATCCGGTCCAATGCTCTCCCAATTGAGCTACCGAGCCTTGCGAACACTCCCGCCTGAGATTCACTTGTGACCCGAGTCGATTTTTTCTAGTATTTTTCTTTTATAATAATTTATCTAATAATTTATTACTAGAAAATTTAATTGGGATATAGAAATGTGTTTTATTTAATTTAACTTATTAAAAACAGTGATAGATGACAAACCAAGGGGCTGTGTATGACTCAGCGAGTACCGATTATAATTGCAAGTACTTAGGGGCATATGTATATGGGGAATACAAGTAAATTTATTGCGAACCAGTGAGTCTTGGAGTTGGCGACAGTATTAAAATATGATTTGTAGGGTGACTGTGATTTGGGTACACCAAATATTATTAATAAAGCATGCGTCATCCATTTGGAGTTTTAAGGTATATGAGATGTAATATATTTGTATTTTATTTTGTATTCACAATACCATGTTTCTATAAGATGTAAAATATATAATATAATATTTCCCACAATCACACCAATTAGCCTAGCCCAAAGTAAGCACCTAAAGGTTTGTGTTATGGATACTAGGGTAACCGATAGACATACTTATACAATATATAGATATGTAATTTTCATAGATATATATATCCATGACTCAGGTACATATGCTCGTATTCATCACACAAACATCTGCCCAGTCCAGGATTCGAACCCAGGACCATCGCACTGTGGGACATCCATAGGTCATAAATCTTAAAAACTTGCTTTCTAGTTTTACATTTTATTCCTTGTCGTTACATTGGATAGTTGCGGTACCTTCTGAAACTATAAATAGGTCAGTAATTAGAGTGCGCCTTCATTATCTATTGTGCATTCAAAGAGAGCGCATCGCCAATCGTAAATACTGTTATCAGTGAGTCATTAAAAAGCGTGACGTCATTTGTTGTCATTGCGGGACCTGTGAGTGCTGTGTGTGTTTTTTCTGAAATGGATATCCAAGAACAGGGTATGTAATAATTAATATTTTTATTTTAATTGTATCTTAGTATATATTTTCTTTAGTATGTCATTGCTACGAGGCGACTTTTCTTGGAGTATTATATTTTAATATTCAAAGTTTGAATAAACTTTTAAATATGTTCCCACTCGCTCCGACTATGGAGGTATATTGCACCATAATCTTTAGACTTTCTTATCTTAGGAAAATTAAAACTTGGCTGCCCTTATCTGCCCTTTTGGCGATGACAAGGGTGCTACGGTTGCCAGATTATCTCGTAGCATTTGCTACGAAATTAGTTTATTTAGTCTTAGTGCTTTGTGTAGGTTTTGTGACTGAATTTTAACCGTTTTTTTTTGTTTTAGGTAATTTATATATATGCTCGTTTTCAAGAATGCATATTCTTGAAATATGGCTAACTGTCAATACCGATAATGACTCGGAAAAGTGTCGTCAAGTCCTACAAAGTTTGTTGACTACTCTGAACGATGCTGAGAACATTGATATTCATTATTTAGAGAAAATTGTTAATAATTTATGTAAAGCTATTGCTCGATTCTGGAAGAAATGTAATAGGGATAAAACCAAGCTTTTATATAAGAATTCCGATTGGTTTAATGTTATTGAAAAAATTCAACTTGTGAAAAACAATAAGCAATGTACTCCGTCTGAAACGTCGCCGTGTCATTCACGTGGTCGTCCTCGAAAACCTTTTACGCAATGTAGTAAAAGGACTAAACGTCGGAGAGTAGCTGATTTGTCAAAGTCTGATGATTCTACTGTGAGTGCATTGCTTGATGTTTCAGACTGTTCATTCGATTCGTGTATATCTAGAGTTAGCACTGATGATGTCTTGTCACTTGTGACTGATGCTCAGTTGACAAAACATCAGTATTTATTATTTAAAAACTTTGTTAATAGTAAGATTTCTTCTTATGTATTACCATGTTACCAACAAATTACTAAAGCGAAACAGAGATGTTACCCTTCTAATATAACTGTTTCCGAGTCTTCAGCTGAAGTTGAATTACAAAGTCTTTTTGATCACACAGCTTCTCGAATCCTTGAATCTCAAAAAGAGGTCTTAGATCAGATTCCTGATGATTGTTTGTCTAATATCTCTTTACTTGGGAAATGGGGATTCGATGGCAGCACTGGACATAGTGAATACAAACAATTTTTTTCAGATTCAACTTTAGAAGATAGTAATTTGTTTGTAACATCTTATGTACCCCTTCAAATTATTGTAAAATTAGCTGAAGATAATTGTAAAATTTTATGGAAAAATCCTCGACCCTCTTCCACTAGGTACTGCCGTCCTATTCGATTTCAATTTTTGAAAGAAAGCACAGCAGTGTCTTTGCAAGAGGAAGCTTATTTTAAGGATAAAATTGAAAGTTTGCAACCTACTTTTATTCAGATCGACAATCGTGAATTGGTCGTTTCTCATAAGTTGCAGCTTTCAATGGTAGATGGTAAAATTTGTAGTGCTTTAAGTGAAACATCTACAAGTAGATGTTATATATGTAATGCTACCCCTAAAGAGATGAATAAAATAGACGAATGTTTACAAAAACCTGTAATAGAGAGTAGATACCAATTTGGATTACCACCACTACATTCTTGGATACGTTTCTTCGAATATTTTATTCATCTTTCATATAGATTAGACATAAAAAAATGGCAAGTTAGGCTAGATAGTGATAAACAATTGTTATCAAATAAAAAACAATATGTACAGTCCCAGTTTAGGGAACGATTAGGTTTAATAGTTGACAAGCCGCGTAGTGGTGGAAGCGGGACGTCTAACGACGGAAACACGGCCAGGAAGTTTTTTTTGGAATCAGCTGTATCTGCTGAAATTACAGGTTTGAATAAGGATCTCATAGATCGTTGTTGTGTAATATTACAAACGTTATCTTCTGGACATAAAATTAATGAATGCAAGTTTAAAGACTATGCATTACAAACAGCATACAGCCTGGTCGAGGAATATCCGTGGTATAGTCTTCCTGCTTCTGTCCACAAGGTGCTCGTACATGGATCAGATATTATAAGTTATGCATTGTTATCTATAGGAGAACTTTCCGAAGAAGCTGCTGAAGCGACAAATAAGTATATCAAAATTTATAGACGAAGTCACACTCGAAAAATATCACGTGAAGTTACCAATCAAGATTTAATACAACGACTATTATTACATTCAGATCCTTATATTACAAGTCTTCGGAAACTTCCTCCTAAAAAGAAAAATACTCTGTCACAAAGTGTAATAGAATTGTTACATGTTTAATATTGTTAGAATAAGAATAATTTATTTGTATTTTGTTAGTTGTTTTGTTTGTTTTGTATTTAATTAATTTTAATTTATTTATTTCTATTATTTTATTATAATTAAATAATGTTATCAATGTTTTGACTCTTATTTTATTTAAAAAATATGTTTTACATTCCAATTTTTAAGTGTTTGTTCATGATAAATTTAGGTAAAAGTATGTTATTGTTTATATTTGTTTTTTACTGAAGTAAACGTTTTTTATTCCGTAAATACATGTACTTCTTTCATTTTAATGTTCCTAAAACACTTTTACAACTATAAGTCACTAAAATAATACAATGTATTGATAGTAACAGGACTTAAACTATTTATGACCGCCCTTGTATGGAGCGTGTCCCTCCGTGCATCGGTGCGAAAGGTAGGATCGCTACCGTTACACCAAACGGTCGTCTTAATAAGTTTATTATAACTGGTTCCATCGTAATCGATTGTAAGATATTTGTAAAAATATTACTTTCGATGTTGAAGGTAGTAGAACATTGATGGAACGATACTAACTCATACTAGAAGTTGAAATGAGTTTGTAAATTTCGACGCGTCTGCCAGCGTTTTATAGAGGATAGTGAAAGGTCGTGGGTTCGAATCCTACCCGAAGCTCAGCTATGTGGTTGGTTTTTGTAATATATTTGTATTATTTGGTTGCTATTAAATACATGTAAAAATATTTATTTTTGATGTGTTGGGAAGGTAAATCTAAGCCATTTAGGTTTAAGCGATGAATTCAAAACATTTAGATTTTAGCTATAAATTAGAAGCTAAAATTTTTATGATTATAAAATTGTATGACGAACCTTGTAGGAACATACTCTGCAGGTACATATTAACACTAAACGTAGCAACTTTAACTATTACTCTATGCGATTATAAACGTATAAAAACAAATATTTATCAATGTTTTTTTTTAAACTCCCATTCAATTTGTATTGAATTTCGGTCTATTTCACAACATGGACATTAACAATACAGGCTGTATAAAAATTTCCACAGAATCCAGAGACTGAATAAGGTGTCGTACTGAGATCGTTGTGGAGATCCTCGGGGGAGGCCTATGTCCAGCAGTGGGCGTCGTACGGCTGATATGATGATGATGATGACTGAGTATAATTTAAATTCGGAACGTACTATCGCACTATTAAAGTCCATTTTAACACAAACACGATAGTAACGTGTATGCATTTTAAACTAACGCTCGGGTCTCTAAATATGCTATGCTATACTTCTCATTAAAAACTTACATGGTCACCCTAATCAGTAACAGTGAGAAGTAAAAACAGTCGTACGTTTGTCATTTTAACAACAAGAATAACTCAAGAATACTTCATTTAGCTATAGACGTCTTAAGACCAAGGGCAAGTCTTAACGAGGACTTTAGAATGCTATGTGACGTTTATATAAATCTTTGACGTTGAAGAAATGCAATACTATATCGTTTTATTGGCATTGATGTGTCAGAAACTATTTTAATGTAAAGAGATATTTGTTTTCTTTATACTTTTTTAGGGTTCCGTACCTAAAAGGTAAAAACGGGACCCTGTTACTAAGACTTCGCTGTCTGTCCGTCCGTGTGTCTGTCACCAGGCTGTATCTCAGGAACCGCGACAGCTAGACAGTTGAAATTTTCACAAATTTTGTGTTTCTGTTGCTGCTATAACAACAAATAATAAAAAAATAATTTAAGGGAGGCTTCCATAAAACGAACGCGACTTTTTTTGCCCTTTTTGTTCGATATCAATAATGGCAAAGTAGGCACTTGAAATAATCAAAATACTCAGTTATATTTTTACTTTAATAATAAATAATGAAATTTAAATAAAATATATATTAAAGGGGGCTCCCATACAACAAACGTGATTTTTTTACTTCACTAAAAGTTTATACGGAACCCTTCGTGCGCGAGTCCGACTCCCACTTGGCCGGTTTTTTTGTGTTCGATTCCCGGCCGGGTCAATGTAGAAATCGCACTTGTCTGTTTTGGGTCGGGTTAGTGTTGTGATATTGTCATTGTGATTCCATACCACAAGCTAATAAACTTGGGTTCAGAACACTGCATGTGAAGTTACCCAATTTTTAAAGCGATAAGATAAGATTATAATATTTATAATACTAACTTGGCTATTAGGTAATTTTTTACCTTAGTGGCGGTTTAGTAAGGATTCAGACCAATTATATATGTACATGTGATGAACTTGATGGCGAGGTTGAAGATGTTAAGCATCTTTCATAAAGGCCAGAGATCAGATGTGTAATACCAAGTAGTATAAATTATTTAAATGGACCGGATATCCAAAGGTTGCGGATTTGAGTCTCGCCTAAAAATAAATTGTAAACCGAGTAGATTTTTTCTAGTTTTTTTCCATTAAGATAATATAATTTATCATTTAAGATGATAGCATTGAAAAGAGACAAAAAAATAATCAAGTTTCACGTTCAGCTTTACGTACCGACTGCAATTCAATAATAATCCAATACCATTTTACTCTACGTTAAATCTAACTTTTTGCCTGAGCAGGCAACCAACGAATACCAACGAATCCTGGCCCCGGGTTCGACTCCCCGTAGACGCAGATGTTTATATGATAAATAAGAGCATTTTTAATTATTATATAGATATATAATAATTACGTGTCACGTTGTTTGACCGCGATGAACTCTGAAACTACTCAACTGATTTTAATGATTTTTGTTACATTTTGCTAGATTTGTTTCAACTTAGGATATAGGATAAGTTTCATTTTAATTCATAAAAAAATATGCAAATTATAATAATTGATCCACAGCGACGCGTGGCCGGGAAAGCTAGTATTTCTATATATCCATCTTTTACCGTAGTATCTATAACACAAGTCTTACAGTGCATAATTATGGGTTAAGCTAATTGGGGTGAATGTAGTAAATTTTATTTATTTATTATTATTCCAAGTAGCACTTCGCATTAAGATTTTGTTATAAAACGGTAAAAAGGTGTTAAATTATACTTATACAAAACATTTATTAGCACCATATAACTTAAATGTATCTTTAAAAGAGACCCACGCTATTACAGGTAAAAGTTATTTAAAGCCTGTATAATAGTTACAATAGATGTCAGAATAACTGTATAAGGTTGTTATAATGGTGTTAACAGCCACATCTAGAGTTATTGCAGCTATTGAGCGGAGTTAATAATCAGTAACTACGTAAGGAATAAGTCAGTGAATAAGAAATTCTAACTTAAAATCTTAGAAGACCTATAAAGAAAAGTTTATCAGTCTAATAATCTATACTAATAATATAAAGAGGAAAGATTAGTATTTTTGTATGTTTGCAATGAATAAACTCAAAAACTACTAAGCCGATTTCAAAAATTCTTTCACTGTTGGAAAGCTACATTCACGCTGAGTAACATAGGCTATATTTAATGCTAGAAAAAAATTTAAGAATTTTGTCCACCCGTGCGAAGCCGGAACGGGCCGTTAGTAATAATAATAAATTTCGGACAATTTATGGCAATTATTAAGTACCAAACTATATAATATATAAATAAGTTTATAAACGATCATGACTCAAGAATAAATGCTTATGCTCATCCCACAAATATATGCCCCTAACAGGATTCGAATCGGAGACCAATGGCGCAGAAGGTACGATCGTTACCGATGCATCAAGCGGTGCATTTTTACAAGCACAATATTATTTTAAATGATATTATGATATCATACTAGCTGACCCGGCCACGCATTACTGTATTAAAAAACTAGCTGACCGGCCACGCGTTACTATGGTAACGTTAATTGATTATAAAAACTGTTATTCTTAGGCTTATGGTAACTATATATGGTAACAAACACACAAATTATTGACATAATATTATAATTAGGATTTACAATATTGTCAGAAAGATCTTTAACCCGTTTGTTGATAGAATCTCAGCTGTATTGACGACCGTTTGGTGCAACGGTAGCGATCCTGCGTTTCGCACTGACGACGGTCCTGCATTCGAGTCCGGAAGATGTTTGTACGATGAATGTAAGAAATGTTATTATAATTGTTTTAAGAGTAACGCATACAAATGTTTAATTAATAACATGTGCTCAGTTTTTGTTCTAGAAAACAACCGTCATCGAAAATAAACTTGATGTCCTGGGTTCGATACCCGGAAGAGATAGATGTTTGTGTGATGAATACAAGCATTTGCACCTGAGTCATAAGTATTTATATATATTTCTATAAATATTACATATCTTTGAATCATATATGTATTATACCGTTACCCTAGTATCCATAACACAAGCCTTATAGTGCTTACTTTGGGCTAAGCTAATTTATGTCACTGTAAAAAAATAGTTTTATTATGTCTAATAATTCAGTATCACTGTCAAGACTACGTCCGAATTATTAAAAATCCTTTGATATCGCTTCCATAAGTTACGCTCATTACAATCGTGAGCGTCTTGTACGCAGGAAGTTTACACGCGCAAGTAGCTTCCCGTCTACAGGATGTTTTGCACAGAAGCTATTTCGGCCCTTAGAAATAGGTGAGCGAAAATAGATGACGTCTAGATTTATATGACGTAATACCGTTAGCAAATTCGTGAATTCAGTATATTATTAATGCATTTTGACACAAGCAGAGAGAGAAAACAGTTAAAACCCGACGCAATGGACTAAAAAATTTAAACCAGACTTTTATTGTAATACATACTGAAGCAACAAGTAAGCCAACTAGATAGATAGATAAAAGCTTTATTTCCTACTTTACACACACACACACATATATTAACAAAAATAAAATAATAATTATATCTTAGGTAGAACACAAAGTCATCCTGAAAAACTATGTGTGTATGTGCTGCAGCAGTACGCAAGGGACGCAGCTCAGCATCGTGTTTACCCGCATCGCGAGTAAATTGCTGATTTTCAGCTACAACTACGAAAATAAGACATTGGAATAAAATAGTTTCGGAATATCAATATTTTTTATTTCTAGTAAAACATTTTTAAAACCCTTATACAAAGGAGTTTTTATATCCTCTACACGGCGCCATTTTGATATTAATGTGACTCTTACGTAACCTATAATTGACCTTTTGGCAGGAGCGAGAAACGTCACGTTTTTCTTGTTGGTTTTGTTTCTCTTGTTGAAATTTGTATTGTTGTGGATGTTAGTGCGTAATAAAGGTGGATTATTAACCACCAAGTGTTTGTGAACATATAAGAGTGTTGGCAAGTGTAACAAAGCAGCGGAAGTTGTCTTTTCCTGTTCTCTCAAGAAGTCCACGGGGAGGTTTCAGTAAAACCCCACACATTTACTGAAACCTATCAAAAAATATATAAATATATAACTGACAATTATACTTACTTGACACTGGCTAAATGCACAAATCGTGCAAGCCATAAATAAATAATATATAACCTATAATTATCAGGAAATCAAGAAGTTTGTAAAGATAATTGCCAAGATCAGACTAGTATTTCTTAAGTTACGATCGAACATCCATAGAAACATACACAATTGACTTCATTACCCTCCTTAGGCTTTTAACGCAGTCGGGTAAACAAATTAACTTGGTATAATTAGTTATACATTGACAATTGGGTAAGGTTAGCTATTTTTTATCCATTACCAATTAGTGTGCCAATGTGAAATAGTGCTAAAATAATTCGGCAATCCAATATATGTCTCTTTTACCTAGTTCAAGATTCGAGTTGATTTACTCGAAAATGTGGATTAAGACCGAAACTTTTCGACGTTGGCCCACATCAATGATGTCAGACAATCGCTTAAAACTTACGAGGGGTTAGCGGGAATATTAATAAATTTAATTATATATTAGCGACTCTGTTAATATTCTTTTTAAATAGGAAAGGGAACAAATACGTTAATCGAAAGTTTTGTTTGAAAAACAGATGGCCATATTTACCTCATCTGAGGATTTCTAGACGTATTACGATAGTTTTTTTAATTGTAAATAGGTAAGCGCTTGGCCACTATCTCGCCCGATGGTAACGCGCTTGCCTAGAAGATACCTTTACTCGAGAATTGAAGACCCTTAAATCGTATTTGTCAGGAAATACAGACTTAGGCAAAGAGTTCCACTCCTTAGCGGTAAGTTAAGTATCACAAAATTGGAACCAAAACGCTTAGTGGGACTCTTTGGTATATCAACCATATAATTTATTCCTTTCGATTTTGATTCCCGGTGAAGTTAATGTAGAAATTATCCTTTTTCTATATTTCTTGGGTTAGTATGGTTAAGTTACTTAAATATTTCTAAAGATAGAAAAAATATGTAAAAAGTTTCCTCTCACGTGGGACTCGAACCTAAGTTTCTGGCTGGCCTTGTTAGCCAGAATCACACATGAGCTAAATTAAAAAAAAAAACAAATTGGATAGCCAAGGGATGTTGTCCCGTGTGTGAAATTCCCGCATAACATCTAACAAATCTAGTAGTTACAAGCTTAAATAACAAATAAAAAATGCTGATAAACAAAAATAAGAGACGCGTCGGAATTTACAAACGTATTTCAACTTCTACTATGAGATAGTATCGTTTCACCAATGTTTAACGTTAACTTCAACATCGAGAGTAATAATTTTACAAATATTAAATTCGATTAAGATTCCATCTTAATAATGTCCCACCAGAGGGGTCTTATATCTTAAATAAATATGGCATTGTGAATGCAAAAAATAAAATTAAATGCATGACTTACTTTTTGATCATCCTGTGAATGACGCGGTTGGAAGGGTTGTAATATTTTTATAGTAAAAACAATTTGAGAGCCAGAGCCATCTAGAGTTCAAATCGAACTCATAAAATGGATTTTAATGGTCATCAACCTTTTGTTGTTTTAAAAATTTTACTCTGTGGGGATTTCATTGTAAAGCACGAGTAAATGTTATGATACTTATTACGACGATCGTTGGGTGCAACGGTAGTGACCCTGCCTTTCGCACCAGCGGTTCTGGGTTCGAGTCCCGCAAGGGGCAAATGTTTGTGTGATGAATACGAGTATTTATAGTTGAGTCATAGGTATATATAATTCTATGAATATTACATATCTATGTATCATATGAATCGAGCCTTTAAGTTACAGAAAAAATGTATAAGAGCGATCTGTGGCGCAGGATTCTTGGATAGTTGTAAACCTTTATTCAAAGCTCTTGGAGTGTTGCCGCTACCTTGTCTGTACATTTTTGAAATCTGTGTTTTTGTGAAAAAGCATCCTGATCTTTTCAGTATCAAAAGTGATTTTAATTATAGGGGAAGAAGTGGTAACAAATTATGTATTCCAAAACAACGACTAAGTTTGTTTTCAAATAATTGCTACTGTATGGCTATAAGTATTAATAATAATTTGTCTAACGATATGGTACAAATGACATTCAGTAAATTCAAAAAGTTCTTATTTAATATGTTATTGGATAAAAATTATTATGATATTGATGACTTTATGAATGATAAATTGTAAATTGTTATTTATAATAACTTTGAATGAATTTGTTTTTAATCTTATTGACTTGCATGGTTGATTTTTGTTTTGTTTTTTTGTTTAACTTGTGCTTTAGATCAATATCTTTTTATTATACTTATTTTGCTTAATTTTAATCTAATAATAATGTCATATAATAAATTGCCATGAATTATTATTATCATTCGTCATGTTTAATGTACGACTCGAGAGAGAGTCTGTGACTAAATGTACTATCCAATTTAACATTTGCGCGCTGTATTATCAGCAGAATATGTCGGTTATTATTATGTATCACCTACTGTTATCCATATTCTTGCAAATAAATAAATTATTATTATTATCATACATGTACGTTTATCCGTTACCCTAGTATTCATAGCACCTTACTGTACTTAGTTTTGGCTAGGCAAATAGGTATGAACGTGACAAACATTATTAATATTTTATTACTAATAATGTACTATTTTAAATAGTGTAATACAGTTTAAGATTCAGTTAATAATTCTCTTTAATCTGTCCATATTTATTCATGTTAATAGTGTATTATTTAAACCTATTATTAGCCAATGGTTTTGTTTGTAAAACATATATATTTTGTATGTTCACTGTTATTGTTCCGAAAATAAATAAATGTTTTACATATATCTAAAGTGAATTTTGAATACGTTGAGGCTCGAATGGCGAGCACGGACCGAAAGACGATGCGTAGACAGGCGTCCCACTCGGTGTACCGACGATCTGGTAAAGTTCACGGAAAGTACCTGGATGCGGGCAGCGCAGGAACGATCGTTGTGGAGATCCTTGGGGGAGGGCTTTTTCCAACAGTGAACATCATTTGGCTAAAACGATTGATGTCTTATAGGTTGACCGACAAAGGGGATTGAGTGAGGAGTGGGCGGAAGAAGCGCATAGTACGCCCCGTCCCCCCTTTTTACGTATCCCTCTTTGTCGCCGTACCCCGCGCCCCCTGTACCGCGCGGGCGAACACACATTTAAGCGGTCAACCTATAGAAGATCACTTTGAAAGAAATCAATTTCAGCAGCAGATATTATAGAGGATTTAGGTACTTCGCTGTCAACTCAAAGGTTGCTAAGCCTCAGACTCATTGTGAGCCTTAAGTGCATATGAAAAAAGAACTCTCTTCCACTTACAAGAATCGGGCTTAAATCTGTGTTTCCTGGAACATACAATTTAGGGGTCTTCAAGTCACGAGTGAATAGGTGTCTTCTAGGCACATCGTTTACATCAGGAGCAATAGCGGTCCAGAGCTTACCTATTTATAATTTAAAAAAAAGTCGTGTTTCTGTGACTTGCAATTGCAATCTCAACTTTTGGAGAGGAAGGGATATGAATAGGACGAAACTCAGAAAACAAAGTTTGAGCTTTTGGACAGAGGGATAAGATAGTTAATCTATTTATTGGTACTAGCAGCTCGTCCCGGCTTCGCACGGGTGGACAAAATTCTTTAATTTTTTTAATATTAAATATTTTTCCGTTACCGCCATCTAGCGTCCGGTACACGAACTATTTGCGGTTAACGCGTTGCTATGGTAACGTTATTGATACAATGGAAAAAGAGCAGACAGACAAACACACTATAACAACTGTGATCTTAGATTATAGATAATAAGCACATACATACATAAACAAATAAAAACGCCAAAGAGTGAATAAAAAAATTCAAATACAGCCAATTTATTTATTTAATGGATCACAAACAAGATTCCACTAATACAATAATAAAAAAGACCACATAATAATTACTTGATTAAGTGTAATCTAAATTAGAGGCGACAACGGCACAAAACAGCAATAGCTATACAATTTTACATGTTTAAAGGTTAAAGAAAAGTTACAATTTCATAATTATACGAGCTAAGTATAGTCAAGAACATATAGTTCTTGAAATTAAACTAGTTTTACGGTATTAATAGCTCCTTCCATTTTGTTTTTTTTTATATTTGATCTTGATGATCTTTATCTAAGAGTCCGACGGCCGAAATTTTTTTACAATTCGCGAAGCATTGGGACTCTTGAGAGGGGTGGTGCGCGCGGTAGCGGACTGACAAGTGGCTACCACCAGTTCGGAAATTGGGAGGCACTTCCGAGAAGAACTGCCGAAAGAAAGTCCGATAGAGGGACCGACTTTCATCTTGCATTAATTATTTGCAAAAATAGCTAACAACATCACTAGGCCTGGCAGTGTGTTGGAGATACGAATATTATTTTATTAATTATGGGATTCCAAGAACGCTCCAAACTTCATCTCTATTAAAATTAGAATGTTTCTTGATATCAATTGCCTCGCGTAGCATTCGAAGAACTAATTTTTATTAAAAGTATTTTTATTTTTAGATGTTTGATTAAGTGGTGGTATATAAACAAATAAAAAGATCAAATTGTGACATAAAAAACAAACAGAAATACAGTGAATGTACTGTAATGTACAAGTGACACTGTTGTCAAATTTATTAGTGTAAATATGTATCAATAGATGGCGCCAACATTCATTTTAGATCACGCTGTACTTTTATGTTTGAGTCTTCATGAGGTCAATGTGTTCACAAAAATATAGGAGACGAACAGTTGCTCGCGCGCCGCGATACCGTACACACGTCTGCGTTACGTGTCGCTGTGTTCAGTATCAGTCTGTGCAGTGCAGTGTTCGTTCCGTGTGCCGGTCGCTCTGTCCGACCGGCTCCTCCCTCCTCAACTAATTGCAATTCTTATTGCGAATAGTTGTTAGTGCATAACGACTTTTAGTTACTGCACTCGTTGTGAGCGCGGACCCTTTTGTTTGTATCAAAACAAAAGGCTCCAAACCTCGCCCGCGACTTGTGTTGGTTGATACCTAACGGTGGCAACAAAGCCGACGGAGCGCTCCCGGTTCGCTCTCTAGGGTCCTTAAGGCCTTAGGAAAACCGAAGTCCTTCTCCCATTGCACTTGGGCTTAGCCCAAGGGGAAGGAGGGTGGCTATCTATTTCGGGATACCAACTCAATCATCGCGACACTTACTCACCCCTCCTACCTGGCTAGGTTTCGCCTAGGAACACATCCTTCGGTGAATTTCACTGAAGCCCCTCCTTTGTACACCCCTCCCTGTCATCCGCGGCAGGGAGGTAGGCATCTTACTCACGCTTGCGCACGGCCATCATGGCTGTGCGCAAGGGGGCCGTAGAGGGGCTGCTCTGGTTGGAGCAGACCCATGCGGGAGTATTCCGTTCGCTAATGTCACATTACGATTTCTCAACTTTTCTCGACTCTATGTCCCATAACTCCACTCCTCATGTTGAGCAACCCGCGTCGCCTCCATCCACTCGACCCGATTCGGAGATGGATACAGTAGAATCAGCTCCCAGCGATCCGGACTCCGAGTCCGAATTCATAACGGTCACCCGCAAGGGTAAGCGCGCGCGTAAATCCGCGAGCCCCCTACCTTCCGATCCAGATACCGCGAAGCCCCCCACTAAGTCCGCGTAAGACAACAGCGGTACCCCACGACCAATTTCGCCGAACACCACCCAACGCGACCCTACAAAGGTAGGCACCATTCCTCCCATTTTTATCCAGGACCTTAATTCCTGGAACGATCTCTCGGCCAAACTAAAGGCCAAATCCCTCGCCTATTCCCATGCCCGTTAGAAAGGGCATTAAAGTCCAGGTAGCGAACGCTACCGATTACCGCAAGCTGACGGCCTTTCTCCGCCAAGCCGGCATAGGCTTTTTCTCCTTCTGTCTCCCCGAGGAGCGAGTACTCCGCGTAGTCATCCGTGGCCTCCCCCGTCAACTGAGTACCGAACTCATTCTGGAGGACCTTAAATCCCAAGGACTTCCCGTGCATTCGGTCAAGGGGCTCTTCGCGCGCGATAAGAGACCCTTCGACCTCTTCATGGTCACTCTCGACCTCTCCCCGGAAGGGAAAAAGATATTCGAGGTTCAATCAATCTGTCAGCTCTCTAACATTAAGTTAGAACCTCCTCGCAAAAGTGGCGTTGTCGGTCAATGCCACAATTGTCAGCTTTACGGGCACTCTGCTCGTTACTGCTTCGCTCGTCCGCGTTGTGTGAAATGAACACAAGACCACGCAACGAAAGACTGCCCTCGTCCCAAAGTTCCCGTTCCAGAAAATCCTCCCGGCTGTGTCCTGTGTGGAGGAGAACACACCGCGAACTATCGCGGGTGCCCTAAAGCTCACCACAGAGCCACACCGGGTAGGTCGGGCCCGCGCCCATACCCTCTTCCGCGTCCCTTGGCCCCTTTGGCGAAAGTTTCCCTTCGATCTGCGGCGCCTCTCCCCGCCCCAGCTCCCAACGCATGGCGCCCGGTCGCCAAACCAACTCCCACACCGGCACCCGCAAGTGCACCCTCAGTCGCACCTGCGCAATCCCTTTCTGCGAAATCTAAGCCACCGATGGCTGTTTCGTACCATCCGATCCCTCAGTCCGATCGAAGCCGGTCACCACAGCCTTCGCATCTTCCCGAGGCCTTGGCCGGTGGCACCTCGGACGCTGACTTAGCATTCCGTATTGCCACCGCTTTTGACCCTCTAGAGATCGACGAGCTGGGTGCCAAGTTTCGGCTAGCTAAGGGTGATTTCGCAATAATCGCCCAAATCTTTTCTCAGCACCGTGAGCTCATTTCGTCCATTCGCGCCCTTACCTTGAGCCTCTAATGGCGTCTTCTCGGATAAAACCGCGATCCCTCTCTCTCGCATTCTTCAATGCAGAAGGTATTAACGGTCAGCGCACCGAGATAGCTAAATTTCTCGTCGACCACGCCATCGACATTTTGCTTATACAGGAATCATTCCTAACCCCCTCCATACGAGACCCGCGTGTCGCTAACTTCAATCTCATCCGCAACGACGGAGTCGGCAAAGGTGGCGGTACTCTCATCTATTACAAGCGGTCGCTTCACTGTGTCCCGCTTGACCCCCCTGCGTTAACTTCTATGGAGGCTTCTGTCTGTCGGCTGGCCATGACCGGTCACCCCCCGATCACTATAGCTTCAATTTATCTTTCTCCTAACAAACGGCTTCTCCGTTCTGACCTAGAGGCACTGTTTGCTATGGGAGACGCTGTAATCTTAGCCGGTGACTTCAATAGCAAACATGTCCAGTGGAGCTGCAATTCAAACAACCCTAATGGTAGGGTGATGTCCAGCCTCTCTGAATCTATGTTATTTGACATGATCGTCCCTAGATCGCCCACCCACTACCCTAGAATAGCTGGTCACTCTCCTAACCCCTTAGATTTCGCGCTACTCCGTAACGTGTCCCTCAGATTGTGTTCCATCGAAGTTTTCCATGAACTCAACTCCGACCACCGCCCAGTTATCTTGGAACTCGGCGTTCCCTTAGACCCCACTCCTATGACTAGAACAGTAACGGACTGGAAGAAGCTCGGAAAAATACTCGAGTCTACTAAAAGCCCGGCACTCGACTCTATCCCCGACTCCATTAACTCGTCTCTCGAGACCACTAATGCGATTAAGGCTCTCAGCAGCCATCTCACCTCTGCCATAAGCGAGGCGTCCCGGCAGGTTCCAGTGATGGCCGACCATCGCTTGAAACTGCCGCCCGATGCTAGGGAACTGTTGACAGCAAAGAACGCCGCGACTCGCGCCCACGACTCCTACCCCACTGAGGACAACCGTGTCAAGGCCCGCATGAAGGAACTGCGGAAATCACAGTGGGACTCTCTTCTTAGTGATATTTCGCCCTCTCATGTCTCCTACTGGAAACTTGCCAGATCATACAAATCTGAATTGCAGTCCTCCATGCCAACCTTACGCAAACCTAACGATTCCCTCGCGTTTGACGATGACGAAAAGGCCGAATGCCTAGCCGACAGCCTAGAAGCCCAGTGTTCGCCCAGTACTCTTCCCGTCTCTCCCGATCATGTTCAAATAGTCGATGACGAAGTCGAAAGACTTGCAGCGATCCCACCCACCACCACCCTCGAACCGGTCACCATAGATGAGGTGCAATCCTTAATCAAAGATCTTCGCCCCCGTAGCGCCCCTGGCTCTGACGGCATTTCCAACAAGGTCCTTAAGATCTTACCCGTCCAACTCCTTTGCCTTCTGACCGCAATATTCAACGCCGCATTGACGAATTGCGTCTTCCCCACAGAATGGAAAGAGGCTGTCGTTATCGGGATTCGTAAGCCCGGTAAGGACAGCTCCCGACCCTCTAGTTATCGTCCCATCAGTCTCCTCAAGTCGCTGGGGAAACTGTACGAACGCATCCTCGCCAGTCGTCTCAAGGACTATATCTTTTCAAATCACCTTATGATAGACGAGCAATTTGGGTTCCGCCCAAAACACTCGTGCACCCACCAAGTGCACCGCCTAACGGAGCACATCCTACATTATAGGGACCTTTTCCGTAAATCCATCCCCACCGGAGCCCTCTTTTTCGACGTTGCTAAAGCATTCGACAAAGTCTGGCACAACGGCTTAATTTATAAGCTACACCGACTAGGAGTGCCAGACAGACTCGTGCACATCTTACGAGACTATTTGTCGAATCGTACCTTTCGATTCCGCGTCGACGGAACCCTCTCCTCTCCCCACCCAATCCGCGCCGGAGTTCCTCAAGGCTCGGTACTATCCCCCATGTTATTTGCTCTTTACGTAAATGACATCCCTAGGACTCCAAAAGTCGAGCTAGCCCTATTTGCGGATGACACCGCACTCTATACCTCCGACAGACACATCAATGATGTCATAGCTAGACTCCAATCAGCTGCTACGACCTTAGGCGATTGGTTCCGTAAATGGCGAATCGAGGTCAATCCCGATAAAAGCGCTGCTATCCTCTTTACTCGCCAGCATCGCAATTCTAATTCTCTCCCCAAAATCCATCTTTTTGACCAATTCATCCCTTGGGAGGAACAGGTCAAATACTTAGGAGTCATTCTGGACAACAGGTTATCGTTTGTACCTCATCTCAAAGCCGTCCGAAACCGCGCCGCGTTCGTACTCGGTAGGCTCTATTATCTCATAGGGAAACGTAGTAAAATGTCACTTAGACATAAGTTGACCATTTACAAAACGTGCATCCGCCCTATCATGACTTACGCCAGCGTGTGCTTTGCACAAGCTCCTGCCTCTTACATCCACCGCTTACAGACCCACCAAAACCGATTTCTTCGCGGTGCCACGGGTTGCCCCTGGTACATTCGCAATGTAGATCTCCATCGCGACTTCAAACTTGACTCTATAGTCAAGTTTATGAAAGAAGCCTCCAAGCGATACTTCGATAATGCCCCCCACCACCCGAACCCCCTTGTTGTCAAGGCGAGCAACTACCAACCCCTATCTCAGACCTTCACAGCCCCCTGACGGCTTCGTTTTCGACGCCCACGGCATGTCCTAGACGCCCCCGATGATCCGATCACTCGGGCAAACGCCTCTCCGATTCCTCTCACACAGAACAGACACAGGCCAATTACTCACCACACACACACTCATGTAGCGTCTGTACACCGCACCCGTAGGTCCAAAGTGCGAAGACCGGGTCTATTCAATTCGCGCTTTACTAGGTACAGGCACGTACCCGGGCGCTTCTCTCCCCCACGACACGGCGTACCATAGCCGAGGTCCGAGCCTTCAGAGGCACCCTATGGCACCCTGTGCTCCCTTTCCGGCTTGAGCGCCGTAGTGACTCTATGCTGGCTCGGGGTCTCCCTCATGGGAGATGCCGTCCAGCTAGAAAACCACTATGGTGGCTCGCTACTCTCGGCTTGAGGTCCATTTAAGGATTTCGCCGTCCCAAAACCCGGTATGTTGTTAAGGTCATCTGCGACCAACATCAATTACACATCAAAAAAAAAAATATATAGGAGAATAATTTAAGAACATACAGTCTACTTGGTGTTATTTACATAGTTCAGATTTATTCACAGTACTGACATTGTAATTATTTAGCAAGCGTGTCAAAGCGACGCAATATGCGAAGCTCAGCGGTATATTAGACTAATTACACAAATAGAGCAAAATACTGGTTTTCTACTTTTACCTGTAGCTAGACTTGTGGGCTCGGATTCAATACCCTGCCGGGTTAATGTAGAAAATGAATCTTTCTAAGTATATTCGAACGGGTCTGCGTGTTTTGATACCGACATTGTTTCTAAATTCCATACCATAAATATATATACCAAGAACCATAAATAAATATAACAATAATAAATATTTCTTACATTCACACCAATTAGCCTAGCCCAAAATAAGCACTGTAAGACTTGTGTTATGGATACTAGGGTAACAGATAGACATCCATATAATGATACATAGATATGTTATATTCATAGAAATATATATAAACATCCACGGCTCAAGTACAAATGCTCGTATCTGTCATACAAACATCTGCTCCTTCGGGATTCGAACCTAGGACCGTCGGTGCGAAAGGCAGGATCGCTACCGTTGCACCAAACGTTCGTCATTTATGAGAACCATTTATGGTATGTTCCCTAATATTAATTAATTTAATATTAGAGAATAATAACACAGAACAATATAAAAAAATAAGGACTGGACTCTAGCATTGTTTATTAAAATCCGAAATAATATCGCTACTAAGCCCACCCGAGACAATAAAGAAAAGTCAGTGTTATACATTGACTCAGCTTGGAATAGAACTCGGGACCTTAATGTTTGTATACTAGCATCTCAACGGAAGTCGTAAATGGTTAATAGCTCGATATTAAATGATGTATTAGGAGGAGGAGGCTCAAACCCCCAGGGTTATTGACTTGAGCTTCCATCACTGTTTGATTTCCACTTATTAGTATTGATTAGTCAAACGAACTGCCCCACGGCTGGGCAATTGTAACTTCCGCCGCTAATCGTTACACAATGCACTTGCATCCATCGGAACACGTAGATAAATAATCTTTTCTTTTTATCCCTCAAAGTTTCGTCAAGGAACTTACTGTCATTTCACATAACCAAAGTTGCAACAAGGTTTTTTTCAATTATTTTAAATGTTCACTCTTGATCTAATTAAGCCCGAGGACCAAGATAGAATCCACGATGGAACGAGCTAACCCAGAAAGTGCCTATTCACCCTGGCTTTAAAAACAGACGGGTTATAAGAACCCGGAAATACAGATGCAGGGAGGTAGTTCCACTCCTTTACTGTGCGAATTATAAAGGTATTAACAAATTTGAATTTGAAAACCGAATGATCGTCTACTTTCTTCTACTAGTACTGTACAAAATATACACATATATCACTCACAGATGAATAATGTCCAAGTGCACTATCTCTTGTTGTGTAATCTTGACGGCTGCAGTAACTGTCCGCAATGCTCTTAGTTAATTGAAATGGCAAACAGCGCATTAGCATTATTTTCTGTATAATCGTGTGTGGCAATTACTTGGGCTTTACATTTGTTTCATTCTCTCTGGCGCCTGTGTTTGTATCTATGATAATATTTTAAGAAATATTATGTACATGTTAGCATTCAGCCTAGCCTAGCCTAAAGTTAGCACTGTAAATTATATACATACATAAGTAATATTCACAGAAATATGCATAATTAACCATGACTTAGGTACAAATGCTCGTATTCATCACAAAATCTGCCTGTTTCGGGAATCGAATCCAGTGCTGCGGTGCTAAAGGCAGGATCGCTACTATTTTACCAAATAGTCGTATATTTATCAAATATGCATGAAATGAATGAAATAAAGTTTTATTATTACTTGATAATAAAACGAACTAAAAAGTTAAAAAGCGTAAACTCGATGGGATTGTGTCGTTTCATTGCATCCTATGACTACCTTCTAGAGCCAGCGTCAAATCGGCTCCATGTCATCATAATATTGCATTGTTACGCGATATATATGCATGCAAAATTACATCTGAATTGGAAACTGGAGAGTGGGTTTATTAAACTTGAGATTTCATTACAGACACCGCGACAGGTGAAAGTAAATTAATAACACTTGTACTTGATATTTTTTACAAAAGTTACAAGCTTTTGTAAAAAATAACAATTATTTGACAATAAAATTGCTTTGAAGATGTAGAATGTAAACAATAATTCCATAAAAAAATAACTGATAATAAACATTGGCCTGCAAGTCATATTTAAAATCATTTCAAGAAAACAGATTACAATTACTAAACCTAAACATTAATAAAAAAAATATATTAGCAATAATAATAATGACAATTATAAAAAAGTCAAATAATGTCGTAAAAAAAACCATGTAAAATTCTATCATTGAGAACACATTACATTTTGTCCGTTAACAAATTAAATAATGTTGATTTCATCATTAAAAATGTCAATATATTTAAGTCATTAGGTAGCTTATTGAGTATGCGAATCGTCATACAGTGAATATTTTTAGAGTAATTTTATCTTTGATCTGCTTTACAAAGATTTTCATCTTTCCTTCCACTTGCTGCTACTTTTCAGTTGCTACTGTTAATGCTGGTACTTTACATGGTGGTAGCTACGAAAGTGTTTGCCTTATTTTTCCAATGTCATCCATGAGTAGACTCACACATTTGCCAATTTGGTATAATTTTGCAAACTTAACAAATGGCAAATGTTGCTTCCATCGCGAATCGCTTTTTAGTCGCACATCAAAGGCGGCCAATTAGCCAAATGTTTTTGTACCTGAGGCATGGGTATTTATATGTATTTATATAAATATTACTTATATGTTTATCCGTTACCCTAGTATCCATAACATAAACCGTACAGTGCTTACTTCGGTTCAGGCTAATAGGTGTGATTGTAAGAAATATAATGGACTTTTTGGCGGGAGCGCGAAGCGTCACTTTAATGGTTTTGGGTTTCTTGTTAAATTTTGTGTTGTGGTTCATATTAGTGTGTAATGATAGAGAGTTATTAACCACTGAGTGTTTCTGAATATGCATGAGTGTTGGCAAGTGAAACAAAACAGTGGAAGGTGTCTTTTCGCTCTCTCTCAGCAAAGGCCACAAGGTTACAGTAAAACCCCATATCTTTACTGAAACCTAAGAAACTACTCAAGAACTGACAATAATACATACTTGACACTGGCTAAATGCTCAAATCGTGCAAGCCACAAATAAAGAATAATAAGAAATATAATTATTAGTGTCATAATTATAGCTTTTTACAAAAAGCGCTATAATATTAATATCCAACAATGTGCAGTCGTACCGTTTATGCTATTGCGATTAAGGTTTACCATCTTGTTGATTGCACTTACACTAATATTACGGGCATATTACTCGTATAATTATTAAAATTTATTTTGAACACCTTAAAGACACCATAGTGGATGCGAGGAGCACTTTTAAGATTTGATTTTAAGAAAAAGAAACGTGCAAACGTTATTTATTTGAGTAAATATGTTATATGATAGACTGTAATGTATGGAAGTTAATCTTGGGTTTGACAGAAGAAGCACAAATATATGATTAATGTAGTGGAAATGAGAGTTTTAAGAAGAATAGCTGGAGTGAATTTGATGAATACTTTAATGAATGATGTGATGAGAGATTGGTGTGATGCGGAAGAAGATATAGAGACAAAAATAGATGATATGAGGAGCAAGAGATGTATGTCAGGATCGTGGTAAGTGGAAATGATCTCTGCGGGAAAAAGGAGTTATTTTATGTATGTATGATAGACTTTAATATAAGAACGATAAGGTCTGAATTTAAATTCTCAACTCAAACGCGATAGATTATAATTCACAAGTAATTAATTATTTGACGATAAAACTTTTATTCGAGCAATAGGAAATAGTGATGTAAATATTATATTAGACATGACATCACATTAATTTGATGATTCAAAAACCGAGACCGTTTTGATTAATGCTTCACATTAATATTTGTTGGAAATAGATATTATAATTAAGAGATGCAATTTTGTGATGAACGTATATTTTGGTGGTAGAAAATATTTATAAAAATAAAATCTTTATATAAAAATTACCTATGACAGTGTTTGACCGCGATGAAATCCGAAACTACTCAACCGATTTTGAGGATATTTTTTCTTTTTGCCGGATTTGTTCCGACTTAAGACATAGGATAGGTTTGATTTAAATCTACGACACAGCAAAGCGTGGCCGAGTCAGCTAGTATTTATGATTATTGTTATATAGGTGCGAAGTTTTTTTATCTTCTCTGTTCATAGTTTGAATTTAGAAGTGAACATAAAATATTTTAATAACAAAACTATTTATTTCTCTTTATGAACAAGTCCGTAGCAAAGACTGGACTATGACTATACGAGAACAAGCGAAAACGGCTTTTTGCTTTAAGATCGCCGAGAGTAAGTCGGATTCCAGATGACCTAACCCTAATAAAATTTATTTAATGTGTAAGTACAGTACAATGTTATTTTAACGTGGTTTTAAATACTGTTTACTCAACTTGCATTAGAAATGATTTTGAAATTTGATTGGTTCATACTGGTAGTTTCATACTGCCGTCATTTCCGAGGTCCCTGTTTCGATTCTCGGCTCAAATAGGAAAAATCTTAAATAAAACAAGTCATTTAGGGTGTTTTTGTGCATAATTTATGTTTAATCAGTGCCTTAATCATTCTGTGATCGCAGGCTTTTCTAAAGGTGTCGAAACGTCAAGATTAAATATAAATTATGCGCAAAAGACCCTTAACAAGTTAAATTATTATAATAGAAAAATACTAGAAAAAATCGACTCGGGTCGCAAGTGAATTCTCAGACGGGAATCGAACCCGCAACCTTTGGAAATCCGGTCCAATACTCTGCCAATTGAGCCACCGAGCGTTGTGAACATTCGTCGAAATTTTCTAGTACCTTTCTGATTTTACGCTGTAGGACAGCGTTGTTTCATCAATGAGAGGAACATCCTGTCGTATTCGAAACATTTTTACAAATGTTTGGGCAATCGATTAAGATGAAACAGCCATTTAGTTTTATAATTATTTTCTAGAAATTTTCTTTTATAGTAATTTATCTTTTAAGATAGAATTGAAAAATGCATAAAATATATAAAACTTATAAAACCCATAACAACTTGTTTTATATAGATGTGTAATGTACCCGGAAGTAAATTGAAGAAAGTTATTTATCCTTGAAAAAAATAACAGACTGTTTTTGAACACCTCAGTGGTCCAGTGGCTTACATATAACTAGGTTCGATTCTCATCCGGGCAAATGTAGAAAACAAACTTTTCAATATTGGCTCGTGTCTGGGTATTGTGTTGTCGTCGTTGTTTTTGGATTTTATAAAATCAAGTGCTTTAGTTATTTATGTGACATTATGTTATATTTGGATTATGTATGGTGAAGACGTATAATATTGTAAATGTCGTTACTTCTGTTAAAGCTGACGAGTTTCTTGCGTCCATTCTTCTTGTCAGTAAAAAGACGTGCCGAATGGGTGGTAGGTAAAAATGTTGGACGATTCAAAACTACTTATTTTTAAGTGCACTTGATTGAAGTTATTTTCATTTCATTTAGTAAATTGAAAGATAAATAATTGGAGCTCCCATGGATCAGCTTCAATGACGCAATGTCTGTTACGCCATAACTTCCCGAGTTCTTAACCGATTTTAACATATTTTGTGTGGAATCGAATCAACACATTTAGGACCAGATTATACGGAGTATATTTGAAATTCACAAAAATAAAAAAGTTATGAACAAAAAATGTTAGTTCTATGGGATTTCCCATTGAAAAAAAGTGCGCCTATTTGTAAGTTTTCTTTGTTATGGAATTTTATAATTTACTTAACATTATATTTTTTATTTTTTTTAGTATTACGCTCCGCTTCAATATATGGTGCTAGCGAAGCTGTATGCTTATCGACTGCATCACCTAGTTTTAATTCTTTCCGAATGTGAATTTTATATTTTCTTTGGCTTGAGTTCTTTAATCGCTATTTATTCTTATCTTCGATCGAAATGTGTGATAATGATCGCCATATATATATTGTACTGTCGCCATTCTGTTTAGTTTCGTACGAGGATGGTAAACGGTGAGAATGTAGCCCAACAGCATGTACCTGAGTCGCTAATTGCTAGAGAGCAACGCAAAAATGTAGACCTATTTAAGTTTCCTACGGAGAAAAACATTCAATGAATGCTATGTCTCGTAATTACTAAGCCGGTTGGTACAGCTACAAATTATAAAGTTTTATTTTGTTTTTATATAACGAGGACATTTCGAAATTGTTGCGTTCAATGTTAAGTCCCGTGTATGATAAGAAATATACAGTTAATTAAATTTTATTTTAAATATTTAATGTAATAAAAGGTTGTACAATTTTATGAGAATTTACTGATGTGATACAGACTTAGTCTCTACTAAAAATATTTTGTTTATTGAAGTGAAACTTCTTTAGGCGCATGAGAGTAAAATTTTTACAGATGAAACGTCACGAAGATGTGCAACGGATATGTCGAAGAAGAGGGACAGAGCGATCGAGACCGATTGAGAGAGTAAGAAAGGGCGAACGTCGCATTACGCATAGTGCCATGAAGCGAGAGGTGGAGAGAGCTATAGTGAGAAAGACTGAAAGAGCGAGAGAGTAAGGGAGATCGAGAAAAAATACACGCTATAGGTTTGTGTATTCGTTTAGTAGTTGAATATTAGAATTAAGTGGTCCTATACTAAACAGTTGTTCGGAGTAAGTAACAAAGAAGTTTTACTTCTGACATGTGTACTTTGTACGCACGCACTTTTTTTATTTTATTTAATTTAACGTATTGAGGCAGCGGTTACTTTTGTGATAATGTATTAAAAGGAGACTGCTAAGAGGATTTTTATTTGTCTTTGTATTTTTATTCTTTGTATTAGCCTAATATTCTTGTAGTGAAAACTTCTTTAGAATCGTTGTGATTTGAAAGTCGATGAAATGAAAAAGTGACAGTAAAAAGAGACAGACACATAAATTAATAAGATTTGACGTAGGAGAAAATGATATAGGAAGCATTATATACGTGTGGTAATACGTGTTTGTGTGCGCTTCTACCACTTTTATAATTATCTTTTTTTGTAACACCATGAAACTAGTTTGGAGAATATTTTTTAGAAAAAAACCCTTATGCTTAAAGGCTATAACAAAATTGCTCATTAATTAGAGGATCCGTCGTAGTACTATCGAAGCCATGACATAGTTTTTAGCTTTCAATAAATACATTGTAATAGCTCATATTGAATACAAAGCGCTTTATCTTATCTTTATCCAGGGGAGACGTCTAATGTTGTAGCTAATTCATTGTGATTATCCTACTGTATGTAGGAAATGTATTTTGAAGAGTGTGCTTTAGAGCTGCATATGCTCATACCGCCATCTACTTTTTTCCATCGAACATCCAGACGCACTGCGGGCTACCACCCTTTCTTGGGTGCTATTCCTACCTGTCGCACCAAGCGTTTCTCAACTTCTTTTATAATGCGCACAGCAAAGGCATGGACTTTCTTCCCTGCGTCTGTATTTCCCAGTACTTATAACTTGTCCGTTTTTATAGCCAGGGTGAATAGACACTTACCAACATTCCCGCTCCCAGTGAAACACTCAAGTCCAAGCTGGTAAGAGAGTGGTTGTCAGAGGTCATGAGGAGTCACTTACGGATGGCCCCTTTCCGATGTACATCAGTAATAACCTTTATTACTCGTGTTTCTTTCCCTGCCTAGCCAAATATGGTATGAATGATAACACAGCTTATAGAACTTCTGCAGTTCTGAACAAGCCAAGGTCTTTCAACATAGCCAAGTGGTCAAGAAGAAAAACAAAAATGCAGAACACTAAAAAAAGGTTAGTCAGACGTTTTGTAACTAATTAGTAATTAATGAAGTTTACAATGTATTTCTGATTTACCGATTTTAATTTGTCCATTTGATTGACTAGTTTGCGTCGGTTCTGTCTTCAATCGTCTCCGTGAAGAATGTTTGTCAGTTGGTAAAACAAACCTTTTTTTTATTACGTCAACTGTGTGGGTTAAAAATAATCTTCGGAGCTAATGTTTCTTTCGTTACAATATAACTTGAATCTTTGAATATTAATCTTTTTGTTATTCTTCTAGACATTTTTTTTATAATTATATTATGACAATACTTCGTGTGTGTGTTTGTTACCTTTACATTAACCGCAAGTAGTTCGTCTACCAGACGCCAGATGGCGCTAACGGAGAAATATTTAATAATAGAAAAAATAAAGAATTTTGTCCTCCCGTGCGAAGCCGGGACGGGCCGCTAGTCTTTATTAACTTTGAGGTAATACGGCACGGAACAGAAAAACTTTTTCTGTTCCATGTTATACGGTAATACTGAACTTGTGTTTTTCCCTATTTAAATCTTCGTTAATTCGTAAGGTGTTAAGAGAATGAGGTTTCAGTTTCCCATTTTACGGAAACCGATGTACTTAAAACTCCTTAAGACACCGGACTTCATGATATGCATTATTCATGCTTTTGAGAATAAAATGCAAGCTCCTATAATATCGTCTTACCAACGCAAAACAGTTGCAAAATATGTATAAGCAATTAAATAAAAATAAAAGGCATAGCTCAAAGGAAGCACTGTAAGGCTTGTGTTATGGATACTAGGGTATCGGATATACATACATATATCATACATAAATAAGTACAATTAATAGAAATATATATAAATACCAATGACTCAGGTACAAATGTTCGTATTCGTCACAAATATTTGACCTATTTGGAGTCGAACCTAGGACCGTCAGTACAAAAGACATGATCGCTACAGTTCCTCCAAACTGTTATTGTTAAGTCTTTTCACTTTAGTGTCCACTCATAGAAATTAAAAATTTACCCGATACCGAAAACTTAATACGTGTTTTCTGTATTCGGTTAAAGACTTTCATATATATTATTGCAGCATGGATCAGCTTCATTGGCGGAATGTCTGTTACGCACTAACTTCCCGAGTTCTTAACCGATTTTAATATTTTTTATGTGGAATCAAATCAACAGGTTTAGGACCAGTTTGTGACGGAGCCTGAATTTTGATATTCGCAAAAATTCCCATCGAAAGAAAATATTTTTTTTCTTTTTTATTTATTACGCTCCAATATATGGTGCTAGCGTAGCTTTATGCTTAGTAACTGCATCTGCTAGTATTATTTTATACTTACCAAAATAGAAGGGATTTAATTGTTAATATCCCTTGCTGAAACCCTTGTTAATTAAATTCCTTGGTGAGTTTCATGTTGGTTCATTTCAGTTCAAGGCCTCGTCCCGTCGAATTAATAACCAATCGCGTAGTTCGGTCTTCAGTGAATTAATAGGGTGCCTTTCAATTCACCTAAAATAATTGGTATTAATTTCATTTCCCACATTAATCACTCGGACTTATTTCATATACATTGAAGGTTAGGTTAGATAAGATATATTTTTTATTCACTACTAGCCAGCAAGCGATATCATTTGTGCCAAAAAGTTAATGTCAAATACAGCTAAAAACATATCGGAGATCCAATAAATACCCGAATGAAAACTTAAGAACACGAAATAAGTCCTTATATAAGGTGAAATAAAATTTACAATTACTTAACGGAACCAATTTAGGGTGAAAACATTTTTCCAAAGTTTAAAACATACCTAAAAGCTGTTATAAATTAAAGATTATTCTACAGTAAAGGAGTATTTGCTTGACAGGGAATTGAGGAGGTGTAGAATCTGATAGAATGATTATATTTATAGCTGACCTGGTCACGCGTTGCTGGTTTATAAATTAAAATGAAACCTATCCTATGTCCTAAGTTGGAACAAGTCTAACAAAATCAATTTATCGCGGTCAAACATTGTGACAGGGATTTTTTATATATTCGTTTTTTTTTTTATGGTGGATATACCAAAGAGTCGCACTAAGCGTTTTGGTTTCAATTTTATGATACGTACCGCTAAGGGGCCATTCATTTATTACGTAAGACTATTTTCGCTAGTTTTTGACCCCCTCCCCCCCTATTGTAAGAAAAAATAAGATTATGCCGACCCCCTCCCCCATGTTTAATATTTATTACGTAAGAATCTAAAGGCAGAAATGAATACACGTTTGGTTTGCTTTAATGTTTATTTTTCAAAGTAATAATTTTTAGAAATGTTTATTTGTACTTACAAAGGTACCAATAATTTTTATTTTTTTGGGGGAATAAACTTTGATTTTAATTATTCATCTTTACCTACATAAGATTTTCAGTCCAGGTGCTCAAAACCCACTCGGAAAGTGGATCTGACACTGGAACATCTCTAATAATAGATGTTGCTTCTATTTGATTATTCAGGATTGTGACGTCGTCAACGTTCACCCATTCCACATCAGCTCCTATGCGGCACAAAACTTCTCCTCATCTTGAATATATGGCTAAAGCTTTTTCTTTTTTCAATATTTAAAATACGGCCACGAAGTTTTTGGTTCACAATCCATTTGCATAAAAATTTAAACCATAAAATATGTTAGCATATGGTAATTCATACTAATGATATGTACGCATAATATTATTACTCATAACAAATTTAGCATAATTGTTTTAATCATAAATACAATCAGCACAATCATATTTAAGCATAAAATTCACAACTATTACTTTATAAAGGCATGATGGTATCAAACCATAATGAATAAAATCATAATCATCTTACTAAGTAACTCCTAAGATTATAGACACACATCAATAACTTTTTACATAAATATTACTCTAACCTTACCAAAACCTTTTTTTTTCCGGGGGGAAATGCTTTACGCATGCCCCACTGTTGGGTGTACGGTGGGGTTACTCACCCATGAGTAAAAGGCTGACAGTCATACCCACTAAAACCCCCTGCTGTACTTCACATCACCGGTAGGCCCTGTGGGGCCCTTTTTAGGAATCACCACTACAGCCCGGAGATTAGTCCCTTTGGACTCCTCCACGAATCGGTGATGCCTGAGTACAGTCAGGCATCACCATAGGCCAGCTAGGTGTGTGTAATGAATGCCACCAACGGATACCCGGTCCGCTGATGGTCACCCCACTGCCTTCTCCCAGTTATATCAGGATTTGCGCGGCATAAACACGCCGCCGTCTCCCGACTCTCTTCCTTCTCATTAGGACCGCATTTTGGGCTTCCTCCCGGATCCTTTGTGCAGCCTCCTTCTGCGAGATGATGTTCTCGCAGAAGGAGACTACTGCCTACCATGACCTCTCGGTCGCCAGCATGGCCTTAGCCACGCCGAGCAACAGGACCCTTCCAATCACCGACACCAGAGTGCCGCGCTGCAGGATCCACGCTGGGCACACCTCCAAGGTGTGCTGCGCGGTGTCTTCCGCAGCGCTGTACTCGTGGCACGATGGGGTCGGCTCCCTCTGAATGCGGTGCAGGTACTTTTCAAAGCATCCGTGTCCGGAAAATACCTGCGCCAGCCGGTAAGTCACCGACCCGTTCTTTCTCCCACACCATTCCCTAAGGATTGGCTGCACCGAACCACACCTAAACCTACTTTGACACTATATAATATAGGAAATACTGGTTAAAGTACCTTTTTTATTTTTTAGATTCAAAGAACCATTAATAAAATAAAAGTTTGTTATAAAATACTATTATGCGACTATACACTGTGCCTAAAAACATTGTGCAAATTATAATTATGCATAAATATATAAAACCTAATTATAATTATGCCACAGTACATATGTCGCTGAAAATCAAATATGAAAAAGTAATATTATGCACAAAGAAATATGCCAAACTCGTTATGCAAAACTATTTTAGAAATAAATACATTATGTTAAAGAAAGAGATTCCGAAGTTATTACCTATACGCATCCGAGCGAACCTCGGCACTTGCGCTGTTGTCCACGTTTTTTTAAAGTATAATTTTATCTTTGCGCATTTTTGTGATCTTACGTAAGAACTATTGAGACTCCCTCCCACCCCCTTGTAAGAAAAAATAAGACAAGGTCGACCCCCCTCCCCTCCTAAATCGTCTTACGTAATAAATGAATGGCCCCTAAGGAGTGGAACTCTTTGCCTGAGTCTGTGTTTCCTGACAAATACAATTTAGGGGTCTTCAAATCACGAGTGAATATATATCTTCTAGGCAAGCGCGTCACATCCTAGATCGCATCGACGCTTACCATCAGGCGAGATAGTAGTCAAGCGCATGCCTATTTGCTATAAAAAAAAATATATAGATTTTTATGTGTAGATTAATAGCAATAAATATATAAAATGATTTAATATTGTATTTACGTGTAGTGTGAGAATATCATACAAAAATAATCACATAAATTTTTAAATGACAACAATAAATTTTAATGAAACATTCATGATAAAATTGATAATCTTATCTTAATATATATAAATAACTTGTCACGTTGTTTGTGCGCGATGGACTCCTAAACTACTTAACCGATTTTGATCAAACTTCGTAAATATCTGGTTTTTGATCTAACTTAAAAGATGGTATAGGTTTTATTTCAATTTATAACTAGCTGGGTCAGCTAGTCTTTCTATATATTAAAATTTCGTGTCACAGTGTTTGACCGCGATGCACTCCGCAACTACTTAAACGATTTCAATGATTTTTTTATTTTGCTGTATTTGTTTTAACTTAGGACATAGGATAGCTTTTATTTTAATTTATAAACAAAAAATATGCAAATTGTAATAAGTGAGCCACAGCGACGTGTGGCCAGGTTAGCTAGATATATAATATATTTTTGTGTTATAGCGTCTTCCTCTCTTCTGTATTGTTGCGCCTCACAGGATCCGAAACTGTATCTTTTATCATATTAACCTTACCTTATTAAATGACATTAAGTTTGAAATAATAAAATTGACTGAAATGGTAGCGCCAAAAGGAGCGTAGCATGCTTTCTCATTCGAATACATAGTAATCAGGGTTGGTGCTATAAATCTGAGCAGATTGTGCTCAAGAGGCGCTTACGCCTACTCGAATTCGGAGTCAGGGTTGCCAACTTTTAAATAGTAATTTTAGACACTCAAACTTTTTTAAGTCATAATTTTAGATGTCTTTAAACTTTCACATTGCACGTATTACATGTAAATCAAACTTATTTGCTGTTTTTTTTTAAATTTATTGCTTCTCGTTTGGGGTGGAGTAGTTGTTGATGTTTAATACACTAATATAATAATCGTTACATAGAAAATGAAAGAAATAGTTAACATATAATATGCTACTTAAGGATTAAATAGTTATAAAGGAATTACAATCCAAGTTGTAGGTGTACAGCTGGCCTACAGCGTAAAAAGTAGAAAGGTACCTCTTAGAAAATTTCGACAGGTGCTCATTACGACGACCGTTTGGTGCAACGGTAGTGATCCTGCCTTTCGCACCGACGCCGAGGGTCCCGGGTTCAAATCCCAGAAGGGGCAAATGTTCGTATGATGAATACGAGCAATTGTACCTAAGTCATGGGTGTTTTTATATATTTCTATGAATATCACATACAGTATAATATATGTATGTCTATCCGTTACCCTAGTATCCATAATTTATTACGCTCGGTAGCTCAATCAGGAGAGCATTGGACCGGACTTCTAAAGGTTGCGGGTTCGATTCCCGCCTGAGAATTCATTAAAGAGCCGAGTAGATTTTTTCTTTTATTTGCTATTACAATAATTTATCTAATAATGTAGCATTGAAAATTGTATTTTTTTTTAAATCATCAGACTATAAATTTGCATTATTCCATTATTACAGCATTGCAATATTACCAACCATTTTAATTACAGTGTATAAATAATTATAATTATTATGGCTATAGTCAAAACACAGTTTTTATTAAACTTTAAGTTTAATATCAAAAATTGTTTTCATACGATGCACAACCTTTACAAAATGCATACTCTTTGTAACAGTTGACAGCCCTACTCGAAGTTGTCATTGAGAAGATTTATCGGATGCATTTGACAGGTTTATGGATTCTTTATAAGGTGTTAACTCAAATACGGATGATAAACAAATGGATTGTATTGTTTCGCAATTCGGTTGGATTGAAAGTTATCATGGTGAAATGTAGGTGATGTTATTGTTCTATCTTTGCATAAAGACTATAGAATCCTTTATTTAATTAGTACACACAAACACATTATAATAAATAAATAATAAAAATGTTTATTTTTTACGATAGGTACTTTATCTATTTCCCATTTTTCAATACTATGATAAATTATTTTAATAAAATAAAATAAATTGTATGATAAATTATTTTAATAGAAAATACTAGAAAATATAGACTCAGCTCACAAGTAAATTCTCAGATGAGAATCGAACCTGTAACCTTTGTATGTTCAGTCCAAAGCTCTCCTGGAGAATTATAAAATGTAAAAATAAAGTTCGTCCGTCATCTAAACTAGTACAAATAACAGATACATCAGAAGAAAATATAGTATTTTTTCTTTTAACAAAAGTAACAGTTTTATTCGCGCTAATGCAGGAAATTCACAAAAATGTCCGAAATGTTTACTGTGCCATCGCATCCATCACACTGAATTACACACAACAAAGATGCTTTCTATTTTCAACTCTAAATCTGTAGAATTAGGAGGCAGACACATTTAGATACATTCTACGCCAGTATCAAAGGAATGTCAGAACAAAAGGAAAGATAAAAGTTAGAGGAACGCAGACTATTTCAAAGGTTAGCCAAATGCAATAGATAGAGGACCAGTTGTTTTATTTGATTCTGGTGTAACAAGAAGACACACGCGATCACAACGCCCCATTTCAAATCAAATTGTTTATTTCATTCCAGTACATGAGATGTTATAAAATGTAATTGATTTTTATAGGTCCTTTGGAGTATAACAAAATAAGAGTGAGACTTATTTTATTATATTTTTTTATATGTATAAAAATTCCCTGTCACAGTGTTTAACCGCGATGAATTCAGGCATGATGAATACGAGCATTTGTACCTGAGTCATGGGTCATATATATTTCTATAAATTACATATCTATGTGTCATATATGTATGTCTATCGATTAACACAAGTCTAAACTTATCTTTTGTCCTAAATTAAAAGAAATCGAGCAAAATGAGGAACAATATTTAAATAGATTGAGTGATTTCGGAGTTCATCGCGGTCGAACACTGTAATAGGGAATTTATAATCTAATATCACAAATTTGTTGTTTGTCTGTTCGCTCTTTTTCCATTGTATCAATAACGTTACCTTAGCAACGCGTTAACCGCAAGTAGTTCGTCTACCGGACGCTAGATGGCGCGAATGGAAAAATATTTGATAATAGAAAAAATTTAAAGAATTTTGTCCACCCGTGCGAAGCCGAGACGGGCTGCTAGTAATTTATTATTAATAACAAAGAGTCGCACTAAGCGTTTTGATTCCAATTTTGTAATACGTACTGCTAAAGAGTGGAACTCTTTGTCTGAGCCTGTGTTTCCTGATAAATACAATTTGCAGGTCTCCAAGTCACGAGTAAATAGGTATCTTCTAGGCGCGTCACATTCTAGATGGCATCGTCGCTTACCATCCGGCGAGATCGCGGTCAAGTGTTTACCTATCAAAGGTAAAAAAAAAAACTTTTAAATATTCCTTTATAGAACAAACTGAAACCAAATTTTGCTTAGGTCATTGTTGTTTTAAGTGTCCGACATGTTAATTTCGAAGACCTCGATGGCGCAGTTGTTAAAATAAATGCAGAGGTTGAGCAACCTTAAAAGCCGGCCATCGGATGGGTGACCAAAAATTTGTCCCTCCGTACGTCAGTACCGAACTCTAAAGTTCCTTAATGAATAGCAAAGAAACACAGAGAAAACCATTTAGCACCCGCAATTACGTACAATTTCCTTGAAACAACATAGTTTCGTAACCATTAAAGCAATTAGCATGTCGCTAAAATACAGAAATTGCTTCGTTAAACGTTTTGCCATCAAACAGCTATTGTTTTTGTTCAAATAAATTCATTTGTAAGTATATTAACATTATAATTAACACTTTTACGATAATTAGCTTATATACTGATTGTTTTTTTAAACATCACATCGGGTTCTTTATGTCCCCATAGTATATGGCTAAAAACACCATTGAGAAAATGATCTTTACACAAAACGTAGGTTTAATACGAATTCATATAATTATGTCTAAGTATTAGGAAAGGAACTAGATAGTGCAGCTATCAGCGCTTTTTGCCCATGTTTGCGGAGGTTATAAAACTAACGTTAAACTTTTTATTTATTGGAGCGGAGCGAGCGAGGCTTCCACGGATCAGCTTCAGTGACTAAAATGTATGTGACGCAATAACTCTATTAGTTTTTTGTAATAATTCGAACTAACATTGAAATTCCGATTTGAAATTCGCAAAAATAAAAAAGTTATGACCAAAAACAATTGCTGATTGAAACAAAATGCGCGCGTTTTTTGAAAGTTTTAATTCTTATGGAATTATAAAATTTACTGAACATTATTGTTTCTTTTTATATCAGTATTACTGATCCAATAAATGGTGCTAGCGTAGCGTTATGCTTAGCGGCTGCATCGATCTTGTTTATTTTGGCATCAAACAATAAATCAAACAACAAAGATGGCGTACAAAAATACTACGTAAAGAAGATCTATATTACCCAATTATAATTATCATACAAAATCGTGCTCTCAAATGGACATTAATCGTTGTTATGACTTTTTTTAAAGGATTAATACAACTTATGCTAAATTACAAAAATATACAATGTGTCCCGTCACCAATCAGCCTTTAATGGTGTGAAATATGGCATTTTTTATCGTCAAATTGCCCCTCAAATTTTGTTTTTCTCTTACGGCTGCCATTTTGTTTTCTTGGTAACCAAGACCTGGGCTCTCATACTAATTCGACCACCACTACTCATGTAAATGTCCTATCAACATTAAAAAGGTGTCATTTGATAGCTAAACATGTAGACAACAGTTACTCTGCCATCATGTTTCAATCGTCATGGAATAAAAAATAGAAAAAATAATTAAAGAAAAACAAATTGATTCTTGTTTGTGTATTTTTTAATTATTGTTTTTTTTGAGTTTATAAAGTTTAACAAACTTAAAAACACGTATTTATGGTGAACCGAACTAAAAAGTAAAAAAGAAAGAAGAGAGCGTGGGGTGCTTTGTACGACATTCTTTTGACACTTATTCTGCATTTCGAAATATGAAAAATGGTAAGGCATCTAGGCAATAAATGAATAAATAAATAAAATAAATACACCAATGGATATGGAGAACCCTACACGTTTCTTACAATGACAATAATTTTCTCGTAAATTACTTAATATTTCTTACATTCTTACATTCACACCAAGTAGCCTAGCCCAAAGTAAGCACTATAAAGCTAAGACTTAATTGTCATATTGAAATTTATTTATTACTTTTTAGTTCGGTTTACCAATAGAGTGTTTTTGTTTAAAACTATACTTAATCTCGCAGTATTATTGGCTAATGCGTGTGATCGTGTAGTTTCAATTTGGCCTTGAAACAGCTCAAATCGAAGATGACATTAGCCAGTGCAGGCACATAAGTGCCGCCATTATGGTACAATAAGAGATGTTCAATTGAATAACGATTTTATTGCGCACCAGGGCGAACAGGGGCCGCGGGGCTAGTGATGTGAATTTGTTATCTACAAACAATATATCGACAAAGTCAATTTGAAGAAATAGAAAATTAATTTATTGGCACGTACTTAAAATAAAAATATTAAAAATAAAAATTATTATTTACAAGCCAAAAGGGCAAATAGCTCAGCATTAATTTGAGAAGCAACGCTTGATTTCATCTAGCAACCTCAAGGTGATTGAAGTGTGTTATTAATGCAGTTATACTTCTTTTGGCGCATTGGATTTGCACGCAGCATGCAAAGAAAAAGCGACATCATACAGTTAACTGTTAAAATGAATTGGCTAACTTCAAGATATCTCATTTTAAAAAATAAAAAAAAGTATAACTTCCGCCGTTCGTACATAAGTACACGTACGCTTTCTTTTATCTATTTATTTAGGGAACAAACAGTCTTTTGAAATTATTATATTTTTACAAATAGACTCTAATTTTATACAGGGAGTAAAATCGGTGCATTTCTGTCACAAAAAGAGGTCAGTTATTGATAAACCCCTGAACAAACAAACTAATCACCACTTATATAATATAATGCATTACCGAATATAACGAAGAAACTTGAATGTTAAACATGTAAAGAGTTATAAGTACCGAAATGAGATGCAAATATATAGTATAATTAAAATTTATTTATAAAACATATACATAAACATAATACAATTTTTCGATAACTACGTAGGTATTATTGTCAAATGTGTGTATCATACTTTGCTATATGATGTATGTAGACAAAAAAAAATGCATTTTGTTTTTAGTTAAAGGAAACCAAGCGATTGGTAATTTTTTAATTTATTTTATTATATGTTCGTTTATTTACATTGTACATATAACAAATATTTGTAAATAACTGCTTAGTCTGCTTAAAAAAAATAAAGGCTCAAATTTTACAATGCTTTTATGTTTAATCTCTTTAAAATCACGTATATGTAACTACAGAGTCATATAAGGTAAAAAAAAAATACAAGCAGTACTTCGTTTTAACATTATCGATAGTTTTAAGTGTGGGCATCACTAATATTATAAGAACACTTAAGCTGCACAATGGCTGGAGTGGATACGGGAGTGTGATTAAAGACAACACGAGGTGGATCACAACGACACACGCGTATCTGAGACAAGGTTGTATATTAGCTAACATACCGTGCTCGCATACCGGTTTCCATGGAAACGCTACTCGGAGGTCCCGGATTCTATTCCCGGCCGGGTCAATATTAAAAATGAAATTTTTTGTATTGGTTCGGGTCTGGGTGTTGTGGTACCGTCGTTGTTTCTGAATTCTGAAGCTTTAGCTATTTAGGTTCAGTATGTGATGTTGTCTTATGTTAATTTATATATTCTTCTTTGACTATTATTTATTGTTACCTTTAGTATCAATTAAACAAGCCTTACAATACTTACATTTATAGATGTGAATGTAATAATAATTAATACAAGAAATCTCAGGACAACTATAAATTACAAAATATTCTTAAACAACTATAAGTTATAATAGATTAAATCATATCAATGAATGTTAAATATAATGCTAATTGTATAGAAGCACATATCACACATTCTATTCTACTGCATCGACTGCATTGTACACGATTTATCACAGAGCAGAGAGGCTCGTTTTGTGACAGCAAATTAGTGAAGAGCAAGCTTCACACCTTAGCTCACCCCCGCAAAGTTGCCTGTCTATTCGGTCTTCTACAGAATGTACTTTGAAGAGTGTGCTCAAGAGCTGCGTGTTCTCATACCGCCATCACCCTTCTTCCATCGGATATCCAGACGCACTGCGGGCTACCACCCTTTCTTAGTTGCTATTCCTACCTGCTGCAAAGTTGCCTGTCTGTCGGTCTTCTACAGAATGTACTTTTGAGAGTGTGCTCAGGAGCTGCATGTTCTCATACTGCCATCACCCTTCTTCCATCGGATATCCAGACGCACTGCGGGCTACCACCCTTTCTTGGTTGCTATTCCTACCTGCCGCAAAATTGCCTGTCTGTCGGTCTTCTACAGAATGTACTTTTGAGAGTGTGCTCAGGAGCTGCATGTTCTCATACTGCCATCACCTTTCTTCCATCGGATATGCAGACGCACTGCGGGCTACCACCCTTTCTTGGTTGCTATTCCTACCTCGCACCAAGCGCTTCTCAACATAATGCGCACAGCAAAGGAGTGGAACTCCCTATCTGCCTCCGTATTTCGGAGTACATATAACCCGTCCGTTTTTAAAGCCAAGGTGAACAGGCACCTTCTGGGTTAGCTCGTTCAATTGTAGATTCTTGGATGGCCCGGGCTTGATTGGGATAAAGAGCGAATCCATTCTAAATAAAAAAAAAACCTCTGATAAATGTCACTTAGTCTTTGAGAGAGAGTATTGGCGAACAAGTTAATATGAAAACTCTTAAAACATTGGGTCTTATAGAAAGAAGAAGAAAGAAAGAAAGAAAAACATTTATATGAAACTCAAACACACAACAACAAAAGATGTATATGATTAAAAAGAGTAACAGCTTTAAAAAAAAAGGTACATATAAAAATAGGAGAAAAAATACAAATATGGTGTGTCTGAGACAAAAAGAACCCTGTCTCAGCATAGGAAAAATTATAGGAATTATAGGAAAAACCTACGCCAATTAATTTGAACATTATAAGCTGTTTTCATTTATAAACGGCTGGCGGTATCCCAAATAGCCAACTAATTTCGTATCTGACCCTTTTACCGCTCGATTTTATTACAATTTCGTTGTATCCCATTAGATTTTACGATGTAGCGCCTGACAAATAATAACTTTTTTCCCGCCATTAGCGTCTGTATAAACGCCATTATTATCCATTTTCTATTTAAAACTGCAAATAAAATTTGGATTTGAGCAAGCAAATGGTTTTGTCTTGATTTATTCTGATAATATACGGTGTTATTTAGAAGATTAATTAATTTTGAAATTATAAATATATATTTATTATAACGTTATATTGTTTTTCATTTTAATAGTGACTTAAATTAGCATTAATTGCAATGGATTCCGATATTTAGGAGTAGTTGCGACATCGTCAAGGAAGAACTGACTTCTGGATTTCCGGAATGACGGTGCAAATAACTGCGTCGAAATATCGTTTTTTAGTTATTATTTCATGTTATCACCTCAATTTGGTATTATCAATGAAGTGAAATGAAAATAACTTAAAGCAAATGCACTTAAAATAAGTTGTTATGGCGGACCATGGCGAACTTTCAGGGCCCAAATAAGGCCAGGTCGAAAGTACCCTTAACCGAAGAATTTGTATGAAAGGTCTGATAGGAGTTGAAGAAGCGAGAGATGGATGTCAGGATTGTGAAAAGTGGAAATCTGTGATCTTCACTACCCCTGGGGACCAGGTAGGGACTGAATAACCCGAAAATAACGGTATCTTTAAATTGAGGTCTGACGTCATACCGAAAAATAACTGTTACCGCTTTATTTCGATATCCAAATTTATTTCGGTATTGTAATTATTGTGTATAAACAGAAAAAGGTATATTTCGGTAGTGGTACTTAAACGACAATATATAAAGGTATGAAAGAGACGGACAGATTGACCGCCTCTCCCTATTTCATTCGCCTGGTATCTGGTATTTATGATAAAAACTAGGAAGAGAACCCGAATAGCGAAGAGATGTAGGGTCATGTCTCGTCTGACACAAGCCGAGTAGAATTTTTCTTGTTATTTTTTGGCGAAGTATTATAGTAGCGAAGAATCCAAGTAGCTAAAGCACTAGTGTTATCAAATTAAGGAACAAAGACGGCATCACAACGAATGATCATTTACTACATTGAGTAGGCCAGGAAACGAACCTGGGACCTCGGAGTAGCTACCATGGAAACCGGCATGCGAGCCACGAGTATTAACATTGTATTCCGTTCACACGAGACCAAGATTTATATATTTTATAATTATGTAAAACTGTCCCGTTCATGTCTTATAAATACCCCCAAATGATTCAATGCATCCGCCGACACTTTTGTGATATCGTTACGTATTCATCAAAGTGCGTTTTAAATTCGCGACTCGGATGCTATTAAAGCGATATCTCGATGCACATCTCGATTCCCGATGCGATGCATGTATCGATTGAATACCAAACAGTCGATTCGATATTTGTCTGTTTTTTGACACCGGAAGAGGTTTACAATAGGATTCATTGTGATAAATATTGTTTATGATTAAAAGTACAACCATAAAAATTTATTACAAAATCTATGATCATTTCAAAGACAAGCACGCGTGGAGTTAATGGCCTTGTTTCTATATTCATATTTCTTTTTGTTATGACAGTATTATATAATATCCGTATGAATTAATGAAACGAATGAAAAAAACTTTATTGTTACATACATAGATATACATAATAGGTCGGGGGAAAAGTTTCTGCGCATTTTATATGAAAATTCAAGACTTTTTTAAATATATGTGCCATTCTGTTCGTAGACTTTTTGCCATCTTGGCGGTAGAGACATGATTCCGTTGTTGTAGAAATTTTGGGACTTTTGATCAAAATAACGCAACAAGTACTTTTGGCACTCCTCTCTTGATGATAACCTGACACTGCCTAAAGAATTCCGAAAAAATCGAAACAGATGGAAATCTGAAGGTGCAATTTCAATGCTATATGGCGGCTGAATTAACACATCCCAGCCAAACTCTTTTGATTTTTGCTGAGTGGCTAAAGATGTATGTGGTCTAGCATTATCGTGATTCCGGCAGCTTCCTCTCAACTTTTGCTTTAATCTCATCATTAAAATTTGTTGGCAGTAGAGATCCTAATCGATGTGCTGCCCGGCGGCAAAAGCTCATAATGAACAACGCCCTTCCAACCCCACCATAAACACAGCAGCACCTTATTCCGAGTTAACCCAGGTTTTGCACAGTCTGTGAGGCCTGACCGACCTTTGACCATGACCTTTTTCTTACTTTTTTGTCATACGTGATGTGATATGTATGTATGTATGTATAGATATACATATAGCTTAAAAATTGAGAACGATAAGAGGTGCTATAATAGGCGGTGTTATCGCTTAGTGCGATCTCTAATGTTGCTATGTGGTGTCTGGTAGAGTAGAATACTACTTTTAACACTTAAGAGTGTCGTAAAGGTGACAAATGTTACTGGAAGTAATCACCATCACACCTCCCTTACACCACAAAACCCTTCTCGAGAATACTTTTGAGTTTACTGGTTCTCACAAAATCTCCTATTTGGAATTTTTGCTTTTAATTTTATATTCAGAATCATTTTTTATTTTTTAGATATCTTATTAGAATATTTTTTTAACTGGGATTAGTTAAAACCGGTGTTTGACCTATTTTCTCTGAAAACTGTTATTGTATTCATGCTACTTTATTCAGAACACCATTTATCTATTTGTCTCTTCCATTTAAATAAAATTTCTTATATGGAACTCCCTCCCTGCGTCTGTATTTCCTTCTTATTTTACCTTCGGAGTTAGCTCGTTCCATCGTTGATTCTGTCTTGGCCCCCGGGCTTGATTGGGATCAAGAGCAAGTTCATACAAAATAAAAAAAACCCTCCTATTTCTGTGGGGAGCTTCCGTCCAACAGTGGGACGTCCTTCAGTCGAGAAATGATGATTATAAATATCCGATAATTATTATAGTAAACATTTCTAATACTGGTGGATAAGACGTTTTTAAAAACAATTGCATGTGTGCGAAAAACATTCATTTTTGATTCACAGATTTTATAGTGCTATAACCCTTTGAATTTTTTTTACATACAATTTTTTTTTTTTTTTTTTTTTTTTTATTGCAAAAGTTGGCAAACAAGCAAACTGCCCACCTGATGGTAAGTGGTAACAGTCACCTATAATACATGTGGCTCTTGTGAGATTCGCAGCAAAACTGCAACCCCACAAGAACCACAGTGTACGTTGCCAACTTGTGACACAAGATGTAAAGTCACTGTACCCAGTAATTTCACTGCCATATCTTACCCTTCAAACCGGAACACAGCAATGCAAGCACTGCTGCTTTGCGGCAGAAATAGGTAAGACGGAGGTACCTAAGCAGACGACCCTGGTACAGAGTCTCCCTCCAGTAAAAATTGTCAGCTAAACGGATGTTTTTTGAATATTATAAAACAAACAAGAATAAACAAAAATTGAATAGTGAAGTTAAACTTGTTTGCTATTGCCAGATGTTTGCTTTGGCAAACAAATTAAGTGGCTTAATTAAAAAGGTGAACAGTGATTCTCTTTCCATACCATAAATTTCCTTTTTTATTTATTTGGGTAAAAAAGCAATTATACAGTTTCAATTATTTACATAGCAGGTATATGTATTTCTTCTAAATCAGCACTGTTTAACACACATTAGCTATTTTTTTTTTACAAATATTGTAATCTATCGTGGATTGAGAATCTAACATTAAATTAAACAATCATTACTAAGCGTTCACTTAAATGTTTTATAAAATAAGAATTTACGTAACAAATTTTCACAAAGATGCTTTGCTACCATGTCAAATGAGGAAAAGGACTAGTTATAAGCATGTACCAGGCTGTATATATGTACCTGTCATAATAAGTTCCACCTTGGTATTGTAAGAAGATGCAATGGGGCTGGCGTATCCATATGGATAAAAGCCCCAAAATAAATATAGAGTAAAAAAAGATTTTTGCTCTTTCAAGGTATTTTTTCAATCGAATTGCCCAAAAAGGACTATTTTATACTCATTAAATATTTTAATTATACGGTCTTTGTGAAAGTATCAAACAGAAAGAGTCCTTCTAAATCCATATTATTGTTACAGTCTACGGAACTCTACATTGTTCGTGTCCTGATTCGCACTTGACCGTTTTTTGAAATATCGCAGTAAGGGACAGATGTTTGTTTCTTGTATTTGAGTAGCAAGGTTAAGACAATTGCAGACCATTACGATGATTGCAAGCCAATTAATGAACCTCAATGATGTATCTGCATATGAGCATGAGAACCAATCCAAGTATTGTATTGTATTCTTTAATATATCTCTATATATGATTGAAACTTATAAAATGTGATTTTATAGAAATAAAGGTACATAAATGATGATATATTGACTGATAAAGAGAGGTTTATAAAAAAGTATATTCAAAAGTGTTTCATTTTGATTAATTAATGTTTGACAAAAAGTAACTGATAAACCATATTAAAAATTAACAATAAAAACTTATTAACTGAAATCTCATTTCGCAAATATATTAATTTTATAGATAATCACTAGCGGCCCGTCCCGGCTTCGCACGGGTGGACAAAATTCTTTTAATTTTTTCTATTATTAAATATTTTTCCGTTAGCGCCATCTAGTGTCCGGTAGACGAACTACTTGCGGTTAACGCGTTGCTATAGTAACGTTAATTGGTACAATGGAAAAAGAGCGGACAGACAAACAACAAATTTGTGATCTTAGATTATAGAATTGACAAAATACAGATTTTTTACTCTGCAAATATTTTTAATAAGTAATGTTCTTTTTAAGTACCTTTAACCGAATAGCTTGTGTGAAAGATCTGATGAAAGTTAAAGAAGCGAGAGAGGATCGTGGAAAGTGAAAATCTCGAATCTCTGCCTCGGTAAAAAGGTATATTTATATATATATACATTTAAAAGATTTTCAAATGATGTTTTATATACTTAATAAAAAAATTGTCTTGTAACTACTTGTTATATGAATTGCTTACAGAAACTATAGTTTGTAAAGTGATAAATTTCTAAAGTATAATTTTTAAAATAACCATTGATATGTTTTTTTGTCAAATAGTAGAAAACCTTTTATTTCACACATTAACATCTCTTATGTGTAAATCCACCTCAATGTTTCTTTGACTTCACAGAACTACCATGAGATGCTTAGAAAAAAGATCACGTAAGTGACTATAATAATATGATTTAATATTATCCCTATTAATATTATAAATGTGAATGTAAGTTTGTTTGTTATGCTTTCACACAAAAACTACTAAACCGATCATCATGAAACTTCGTACATATATTCTTGGAGGTATTAAAAGTAACATAGGATACTTTTGTCCGCAAAAATCAATATTGCGGGCGAAGCCGCGGGTAAAAGCTAGTAATAATATAATTTAATATTATATATTATAATTTTTGCTCGTCGGTGTATGTAATTCCAAATTTGAAGGAGGCTTTTCTTGTTTTTTTAAGTTCTTAATTTAAACTTGAAGTATTTTGTTTTGAAATAAAGCGACAAAGTGACGTATTAAGTTGTTGTCGCGTAAAGATCGCCTCGGGTCACGTGTATTTCTGTACTGTATGAGGAAGGGAGAACCAGGTCACACTCGCGATCCAGGGCTGCTGCGTAATAATGCTGCAGATTTATAATGAACTAGCTTTCCGCCCGCGGCTTCGCCCGCGTGTAATTTGGATATATTGCGATATAAAGCATAACTATAAGAAAAATTCTCATTCCCACGAAAAAATCTAAGAAGCGCGATGTAACGCTGGATACAATTAGTTGTTAAACCAAAACTGAATGATACACTATATTATATGTTTTCCCTTGTGGAGCAAAAACATGCAGATTTTGGGCACTGGAAACCCAGGAACACGCTACATAGAGCTGACCATGCGAAAAACAATGTTTTTCCAAGTGTACTTCAGCAACCATTAGAGTTTGGCCTTGTGCTTTATTAATGGTCATTGCAAATAAAACCCTTATAGGAAATTGTAGTCTTTTAAATAGAAATGGGAGGTCTGTTGGAATAATCGGAATCCGAGGAATGAGTCATTTAGTTAATCATTTAGCTTCAAAATTTACATGTTCATATTCGTTTGCAACATATAAGTAGATGTAAAAAAAAAACAGTTTAGACGATAAAACAAATTGTACGTCATCCCTCGGGAATTCCTCATTTTCGGGGATTCATTATCGTATCATTTAGCTTCTAAATTTACATGTTTATATTCGTTTGCAATATTTTACCTTGTTTTAAACGATACACAGCGCCATCTACAATCCATCCATCAAGCAAACAATATTTTTGTTTTTCCTCGGGAATATAAAAAGTACCCTATTATTTAATCCGGACTTTTATCTTTACGTCTGCAAAATTTCAAAGCAATCGGTTCAGTAGTTACGGCGTGAAAGCGGAACAAACAAACAAACAAACTCACTTTCCGATTTATAATATTAGTAAAGATGATGAGCCCGTGACTTGGCGTGGTTAAGAAGGCGACCCTTATCACATTAGGGGTATAAATAAAAGCCTACGATCTATTCTCAGACCTAACACGTATACACAAAAAAAGCATGTGTGCAATTCACACGTGGTAAAAGTGAAACCTTCAAAACTAATACGTACACGTATACAAAATACCACGGTTGTTGTGATGCCCTCTCTCAAGCTTTGTACTACGCATGCGCACACAAACACGTATTAACACACGTACATAATGCTTCCTATCTTATTCTCTACTACGTTAAATCTTATAAATTTATGTGTCTGTCTCTTTTTACTGTCGCTTTTTCGTTTGTCTTGTCTAAGTCTTAAGCAAAAAAATTGGTTGCCTGTAAAGTCGGTATACGGGCGAAAGTTTTACGTGACAACGACTTTGAGTGGTAAAATAATTTAAATGTGAATATTCATTCGTATAGTAGGAAGAAGGATGAAATAATAGTAACAATTTAAAACATTTATTTATACAAAGAATTATATTTAAAACATTAATTTATAGGCACGCGTCCCTTCCACTTTTTATGTCTGTCTCTCTCGCTCTTAGGCGGGCTAACCATGCCCGAGTGGAAGGGACGCGTGCCTCTCACTCGCTCTCATTGTAAACGCATAACGTGAGCGGAGCGTAACGCAGTTTCTTGAAGTGTCACCCGGCAAACCAATTTATAAGACGTTGTCACGTCAAAAAACCTAATGCTCTATTTTTCTTTCGTGGACTTGGAAAGGCCTACGACAAAGTAAGAATAAATTAATTATGGTCAGCTTTGTCAGTGTATGGGGCAGGCTACTACGACCAGGTTTTTTCCTTACGAACTATCGTAAGGAAAAAGCCTGGTCTGTATATCCCATTGTCTTTCTGCATCCCGCTTGAACATCCCATATATTCTCTTCAGTTTACTTCCTTACCATTTTCTTTTAAAATTAATAATAGATAAACAATTCTAGAATCTAGATACATGTTGCCTTTACATCGCATCACATTTCTTTTTTTATAAATAGGTAATACTGGAGGGAGACTCTGTACCAGGGTCGTCTGCTTAGGTACCTCCGTCTCACCTATTTCTGCCGCAAAGCAGCAGTGCTTGCATTGCTGTGTTCCGGTTTGAAGGGTAAGATATGGCAGTGAAATTACTGGGTACAGTGACTTTACATCTTGTGTCACAAGTTGGCAACGTACACTGTGGTTCTTGTGGGGTTGCAGTTTTGCTGCGAATCTCACAAGAACCACATGTATTATAGGTGACTGTAACCACTTACCATCAGGTGGGCAGTTTGCTTGTTTGCCAACTTTTGCGATAAAAAAAAAAAAAAAAAAAAAAAGGTAAGTGCTTGACCGCTTTCTCGCCTGATGATATTTTTTACATATCTGACGTTTCGACTCTTTTATTGGAGCCGTGATCAATAAAGTAATTTTCGTCGACCATTACCCTAAAATCTGAGTTTTGACTCACGTATTTATAACATGCTATATTTTAAGTTGTGTGTTATTATTATATTATAATAAATAAATAAAAAGTGACAACCCTACTGAGTGCATAAGTTGCAAGTGTCCACAGCAGACAGTATTTCTACTTTATGCCCTTTCTGCGTCGACGCGTGTCGGTCATTCGTTCCAATTTTACTCAGAATACGTCTTTCGCGCTCACCCAAAACTCAACTCCAGATGACTTTTAAAGCACCCGTTTTATCGGTTACATTATTGTAAAGTCAAAAGTGAAAATAAACACATCTAAATTATCAAAAACTTATTAAAGATTTGACAAATGTTAAGTTTAAGTAAACGTTTATATAAACAAAAAACATGTGTGCAATTCACACGTGGTAGAAGTGAAACCTTCAAAAATAATACGTACTCGTATACGAAATACTACGGTTGTTGTGATGCCTTCTCTCAAGCTTTGTATTATGCATGCGTACACAAACACGTATTAACACACATACATAATGCTTCCTATCTCATTTTCTCCTACGTTAAATCTTATGAATTTATGTGTCTGTCTCTTTTTACTGTCGCTTTTTCGTTTCATCGACTTTCAAATCACAACGATGCTAAAGAAGTTTTCACTTCAATAAAATAAAATGCATTAGAAAACATCACGTGCATTGTTCTGAACTCATGTTAATTAGCTAAAGCACATGTGGATGTAGTTCAGAAATAACGATGGCGTCACAACACCCAGACCTGAGCCAATATAGAAAAGTTTGTTCGAACCCGGGACTTCGGAGTGGCTTTACATGAACACCGGTATGTGAGTCACAACAACGTTGTCGTCGAAATATGTACGTTATACATATTTAATCGAAAAAAAGTGCGTCTTATATTCAAAGTCATAACGTCGACTTTTGCCAAACAGATACAAATTTTTGGTACTTTTTGTACATGATGATTTGTACTTAACTGTATATAATAATTAATGTAGGTGTCTTCTAGCAAATCGGGTTAGTGATTAGAACCGCAAGGCTATTGAGATTTTTAGCAACTTTGTCCAAAGATTTTTTTGTTCTCAAAATAATATGCTATTCCTACCTGTCGCACCAAGCGCTTCTCAACATCCTTCATAATGCGCACAGCAAAGGAGTGGAACTCCCTCCCTGCGTCTGTATTTCCGAGTACTTATAACCCGACCGTTTTCAAAACCAGGGTGAATAGCACCTTCTGGGTTAGCTCGTTCCATCGCGGATTCCGTCTTTGTCCCCGGGCTTGATTGGAATCAAGAGCTTACCCATCCTAAATAAATAAAAAAAAAACTTATTAGTATTATTTGATTAATTAATTATAATTTATATAATATTAATTTAATTAATTATATGTTATAATTGTGAATACATGTACTAACCTAGGTTTTAAGTTTATATTGATACTAACCATTATGAGACTTTGATTCTTGAAATAAATTGAATTACATTATTAAATGAAGAAATTATTACAGCAAAATTGTGGTTGCGGGTCGAGTCCCGCACGAGAATAGTTTGTGAGCCGAGTCGTTTTTTTCTATTAACATGTAAGATAACATTGATAATGCAATAATAAAAATCATAATAAAGTATAAATGAAACATGACTATTTTATCTATTCTACCAATTACATTTAAAATATAATAACAGTCACTAATTCGTAAGTAGGTGCCACTTATTTCTCAATTGTTTGTCGCGAACAATAAGGATTTGAAGGTCACTCCTTACTCGATTATGATTGATTGCACACGATCGCACCAGCATACAAATATGACAGCTATGCACTTGATAGCAGGTGAGGTATGCGCGTGCGCATTTCTAAAGGAAAACTTGCTTTTACTTTAGGACATATGTGTTTATTAAATTTTGTCTAGCCTATATTCTTTTGTGATCTTTGTATTTATAGGACTATTTGCATTATATTGTAAATAAAAATGTTATTTATAACGGTTCAACTAAAAGTTAATTTAAGTAGTTTTCCTTTTACTATCGGCGAGTTAAAAATATTTATTATTTGCTTCGATTTACACACTTTCACAGTGATATTTTATTTTTATCATTCATATTTTAAAATTCATTCCATTCAAAGAGGTGATATATAAGAATAGAAATGCATCAGGTTATTTCTAAAAATAAAATTTCCAGAAATAGAATTTAAGAGATTAAGTTGATTAAGAAAAAGAATCCCATTAAAAATGTGTGTTAATAGTTCGTAATTAATATTTTTAATGTCTAAGATTACAAAAACATTGTGTGTATCAGCTCCGACTCACGATTGGAGTTTACTCCTTAATAATTGTCTTTGAACAGGCACAATAAATAATAAAACAAAACTACAAAATAAAAGTGAAAGGTGCGCACGATAGGTAGCACACAAAAATCGTAACGCTGACATACGATCAAAAAATTTTTCTCTTCATATTTTTTAATATCGGGTGCCTAGTATGAAAATGAATTCTTATGGAGTAAACTTCAAAAATATGCATATTTGATACGCTGGAACAGGTAGAAGTAATTTATTCACTTTATTACCGTAACCTATTGACATCCCTTCTGTAAAAGCAGGCTCTTCTATCTATGGAAAGAGCTTAGATTTGGGCATAATAATAATAAGGAGGCAAACTACTCATTTCATGATTATTAAAATTAAGTTTGTGGTTGTTATATAGATATTCTTTTTTAAATAAAAAAATATATATTAAATTTTCATCGGATAAAACGTTGATGTCCAGTTTACGAAGAAAAATTAAAATAACTTTATTCAAATGCACTTAAAATAAGTTGTTTTGAATCGTTTAATATTATAACCTACCACCCATTCAGAAAATCTTTCAAGTGACAAGAAGAATAGGCGCAAGGAACTCGTCACCTTTAACAGAAGTAATGACATTTACAATATACGTCGTCACCATGAACAATCTTCAAAAAAAAACAAAATTATGCTGTTATCACAATAATAGTAGTGTTATGGTTTCATTACGTGGTTGATAAGTATTCTTAAACAATGCAATAATATACAGGGAATAAACGAAAAATTTAAGAAAGCAGTGGCAAAGAAAAACTCGTCAGCATCATTTGCAGAAACTAAATTTGTTAAGTAATCAGATTTGTTTAGCTTTTATCCAGTTTCCTGCGCTCTATAATAACTACTCAGACAGTTGTTTACTAGTAACTTCCTGCATCCTCTTTCGATGGATGACATTTTTACTCGGCCACGATCGGAAACGTCACGGACGCGGAAACGATTAATTCTTAAGGGATAGATCGTAGTGGCGCGTGCGCCCTCGGGTGGCCATACGGGTGTCGTTTTGTAGGACACTTATAAAAAAAATAAAACTCACTTTATTATTTTTATATTTTTTTATATATTTTATGCATTTTCAATGCGATCTTATAAGATAAATTATTATAATAGAAAAAAAATTAGAAAATATCTATACGCGTCACAAGTGAATTCTCAGGCGGGAATTCGCGAATGAATTCTCACTTTATTATTTTTGTTTTTAACACAATGCGAAAGTGTTTATAAAGAAAAATGTTGTAAAATTCTAGTCATTTGAGGGAAGTAATGACGTGGTTTATAAGCAGTATAAGCTAATAAAATTAACTACGTCTTGTATTGATTAAATCTGCTTGCAAAAAGATTTTTTAACACTTTATTGCATTTATAATAAATTCTTTTATAGCCTATTTATATGATGCGTTAAAAACGATATCATCTTTGAATATGTAATAAAATAAATAGTAATAATAATAAAAATAAAAATATTACCGCAAACTGATATGAATATCGTACATATATTCATATAAGTTTGCGTTATACATATTTAAGAAAAATGCAGCTACTCATTAATAGAATAGAACACGATTTACCAGGGCCCAGATTCTGCAAATGTCATCATAATATCAAGCGAATAAGCATATAGATTTGTTATTTTTTGTTTTAATTACAAGAACCACACCAAAAAGAAATATAATTGAGACAATTTGCATAAACATTAGCGAAATCGAGATCTAATTGAAGAGATACTGATTTTGATATATTTTTTTGCATTTTTCAATGCTATCTTATATGATAAATTATTTGATTAGAAAAAAGCTCTCAGCTCACGAGTTATTCTCAGTTGGGAATAACTTGTGAGCCGAGTCGATTTTTTCTATATTTTTTATAATAAATACTAGCTGACCCGGCCACGCGTTGCGATGGTAACGTTAATTGATTATAAAAACTGGTATTCTTAGGCTTATAGTTACTATATATGGTAACAAATACACAAAGTATTATCATAATATAATGTACTGCTAATAAAGAAGTCCCAAAAGTAACAGAAATGTGGTGTTCTAAGCGCGCATCCGTCCTGTGTGGTTTTTTCAGCGGCCGCATTTAGCCCGCGCCTTTTTCCCGGGTTAACTAGGCTAGATATCCGGTGCCATTGCTTGATGATGTCCTCTCCAATCACCAATTGTGGAATGAGCTTCTGAATGCATTATAAATGAATAACGAACGTTTGGTGCCATCCTACCTTTCGCACGGATGATCCTGTGTTCGACTCCCGGTAGGGGCAAATGTTCAACCTGCATCACTTACGACATCATTGTCGTCGACTTCACTCAAGTGTTTTTACATAAGACACTTAGGTATTTTATTTAAAATTACATAACGTCTTTACTTAATTTATATATAAATACATTATCCCGCCACTGGTGACTTATATGTCTATGAGTCTGTCTATGAATACGAGCATTTGTACCTCTGTAATGGGTATTTATATATGTATATATATAAAAAATTCCTTGTCACAGGGTTTTACCGAGATGATCTCCGTAACTACTCGACCGATTTTAATAAATACTAGCTGACCCGGTAACGCTTTGTTATGGTAACGCGTATACAATGGAAAAAGAGCGGACAGACAAACACACAAACAACAAATTTGTCTTCTTAGATTATAAATTTATTCATTTTGCTGTATTTGTTCTAACTTATGACATAGGGTAGGTTTAATTTTAATTAATAATAAAAAAATATTGCATATTATAATAACCGAGTCACAGCAACGAGTGGCCGGGTCAGCTATTATTTCTATAAATATCACATATGTATGTCTAAACATTATTATAGTATCCATAACACAAGCCTAACGGTGTTTACTTTGGGCTAGCCAAATTGGGGTAAATGCAAAAAATAAAAAAAATATTGTCATCATCATTTACCACTTTAGTCTTGTGTATGTTTATTTGGGTTACACAAGGAAGGTTAAAGAATATGACCTTCACCCCAATAAATGATTTTTATAGGTGGGTTTAAATAACGCACTAAGATTGTTCACTGAAAATAGAATACAGTCTAGGTGTTTCTTCATATAAAGTCCGTATATTTTGCCAACAAGGGCAAGTGAATTTTGAATTAATTTTGTTTAATCATAATTAGTGACAATACACAATTTTAATTCAAACGCAACACTGTTTACAAGATCAAGCATGCCAAATCGCATGTATGCGGTTATCGGGGTCAAAAGTATGAATCACACGTTATTAAAATGTATAGTGGAGTTAAACTTTAGTGATTTATAATATTACAGTGTTTTGAAACTGGTTATTTCCTTGAAAATAAGTGGTTTGGACATGTTGAGATGATGGACGAAAGAAGATTAACAAGACATATATGAGGTAAATGTAAAGGGGCAAGTCGACAATGGCAGACCAAGCTGAACTTTCAGGGGACCAAAGAGAGTATGTCCCGAAAAAAGGCCAGGTCAAGAGTACCCTTAACCGACGAGCTTGTACGAAAAAGCTGATGAGAGTTGAAGAAGCTAGAGATGTATGTCAGGATCGTGGTAAGTGGATATTTGTGATCTCTGACTAATCCTGCGGGAAAAAGATGTGATTTTATATATTATTAGCGGCCCGTCCCGGTTTCGCACGGGTGGACAAAATTCTTTAAATTTTTTCTATTATTACAGTGGAACTCCGGTAATCCGGCCCCTGTCTAATCCGACGCCCCCTGTAATCCGACACGCCTATCACTGTTGAATGTAGGTAGGTACACTAACATTATTTTGGCAAATCTTCACGAATATAGGCAATGCATGATTGAATAGGTTGCAACTTCTAATTCTGATAGCGGATCGGCCTAACATTCGTTCATAGTTTACTAGTTCAGAGAAAATATTATCATTTTGATCTGTAATTTGTCAGATTACAAGCAAGGGACTCTATTTAAAAAAAAAAAACCTGATTATAGGGGATCTTTGGCAGTACACTCTATAATCCGACAAACTCGATAGTCCGACACTGCCCTGCAAAACGTTTGTCGGATTACCGGGGGTCCACTGTAAATATTTTTCCGTTAGCGTCCGGTAGACGAACTACTTGCGGTTAACGCGTTGCTATGGTAACGTTATTGATACAATGGAAAATGAGCGGACAGACAAACACACAAACAACTGTGATCTTAGATTATAGATTATGTATGTACTATAGTCTGTAAAAAAATGTTTTTGATGATAAAGTTTATTTCTTTTATTCCAACATCAATTTAATGACAAAAAACTATTTCACAGAAATATATCGAAAAAACATGGTGGCCATGTTTACGTGAGTATATGAATCAATGAATAATTTTTATTTGCAACACTAATGAGTACATAATAAGAAGTTATTAATATTAATGATAACAGTTCATCCAAATTTAATTAATAATATTAAAAATGTAATAAGTTATCTAAATATTAGTTTGTATTTTTCTCTGTTTTAAAATAACGCCGAAAGAAAGAGCGGGCTCCTCCAAACACAGGTTATTATAACCTAAATGGAGGCACCAAACCCTTGACATTTATAACCTCAAATGAAAATAAAGAAATATTTAATTTTGTATGTTTTGAATTTTGAATTACCTTAGTCATCCTGTGATCACGGCTCGTGTTAAGGAGTTGAAACGTCAGGATTAAAGATAAAATAGAATATGCGCAAAATCCGTAAAGATGTTGTTTTACCCAAAAAAAAAATATTGGAGCGAAGCGAGCGAAGCTTTCATGGATCAGCTTCAATGGCGCAATATCTGTTACGCCATAACCTCCCGGGTTCTTAACCGATTTTAATATTTTTTGTGTGGAATCAAATCAACAGGTTTAGGACCAGAATGTGGCGGAGCCCAAATTTCGAAATTCGCAAATATTCCCATCGAACCACAAAAATATTTTTTCTTTTTTTAAGTTATTACGCTCCGCTCCAATATATGGTGCTAGCGTAGCTTTATTCTTGAACTGACTGACCTGCACTGTAGCTTGTATATTATCGTTGGATAATATACAAGCTTCAGATAATATACATCGGCTTTAAGAGATGATTTTATCCAATAATTATTCAATTCCGATCACAGACTCCGTTTCCACATTAAGTGGGACTCTTCGTAAGTTCGACAGGCGCCTGGCACACCGTCATTAGTCAACCGCGGACAATGCAATAGTATAAATAACTTAAAACAAAGTATTCTAATTCCCATTCTTAACAACAGCACCTGTGGGATTTTAATTTGGCATTTGTTTTGTAATAGTACTCTCTAAATAAAATAATTATTTTAGATAAAGACACTATAATATAGGAAAGGAATTATTATATAAGCAAAAATAATTATATCACTACATAGTATAAAACAAAGTCGCTTTCTCGGTCCCTATATCCCTATGTATGCTTAAATCTTTAAAACTACGCAACCGATTTTGATGCGGTAATTAATAGATAGAGTAATTCAAAAGGAAGGTTTATATGTATAATTCATTCATAATATAGTAGAGCATTGCATCCGTGCGAAGCCGGGGTGGGTCGCTGGTTATTTTATAAAGGGACTATTCAGTCAGTGAAGAAAGAAGTCGATACGTTATTGTTTAATAAAAATATAAAATAAAGTTGAGTGTTTTTTGGAATCTGTAAAAATTTCTTTTATTTTAATGAGTGAACACAAAAGTGTAAGAACCAAAAAAGTACTCTATATCCGGTAAGCTCGGAGCTGACATTTCAAGCGTTGGGCTACTTACTTACTACGCTGGTTCACCGACTCAAAGTGCGCCTTCGCCTCCGAGAAAACGCCACTTACCTTAACCAGTCTTGTGTGGTTTCTCGTCAGTAGCTAGCTTGAAGCTCGCGAACAATCTGTGAATTACAAAGAAAGCATCCATAGTTAGGTATATACTTAACCCAAAGATGCCCAGTCAAAATATTCATTATATTATAGCACAGAAATAAGTCAATAGTGCCAAACGCTCGCATAAATTTGTGCTTATGTAGTGGATATAATATTTATAATAAGCCAAGAAACTCAATATGGGAAAAATAATAACAGATATTAATATATAAATGTTACTATAGTCTAAAAGAATATTTAAATGTAAAAAAAAATCTTAAGGATATTAACAACATGTGTGTTGTTAATATCCTTCAATTACCTATTTATGATGATATATTTATTTATACTCTATTTCCTAAATAAGTGAGAAATCATCTCTCCTCCTTGAATTGCTATATTCTACTGGGTTCTTAATGTCCTTTTTTAAAAAAATTGTTATTTTTTTAAAAAGAACATTAATTATTTAGAACTATGTATTCACTTTATAGTATGGAATAAAATATTGAAGATCCGTTTTTACCACATCAGCCCATTGCTATCGGGGACATCCTACTGGTCCTCGCCCTAGGTTTACCCATGTAGGTTCTTTTGACGCCTTACTCTTCACCCATTCTTTCTAACTGTCCAAACCAGAGAAGTCTGTGGGCTTTAGTCTCGCATTATATTACAATAGGCTTCGGCCGCCTCATATTATTAAAAATCGAATTGAATTAACAATGTATTGATGTCAATTATACTCTTAGTTGCTATGTTTATTTATAACGACGTATACGCACAACATAGCAATTATTGAAAAGCTCATTAATCAATCGACTGTATTATTAAAAGTTCGATCACGCTTTCTTCATGATGACCTAATTTTTTTATTAGTATACGGGTTACTTACCTACTTCCCACACGATAAACTCATCATTATCTGATTGATGAAACAAAAGATTTAGAACAGCTCTCAATGGCTTCCTTATTAAATTTTTTTATTGTAACATTAGAGTATTTTTAAGGGATAATATAGGTACAATGTAAGTAATTAATTAATATTATTTAATAGGGATTGTTTATTAAAGAATATGAAATACATATCAGTAAGTAGTATTAAGTATGATATGGGGGTAGTGGGTTACTTTAATTTTACATTTTTTAATACTGATTTATTTGTTAAAAAAGCTAGATAAGGTGGGTTTCGTAAGGTGGAATTCCTAACGGAATTATTTACTTACTTACTACGCTAGCTCAACAAGCCAAATTGTGTCTCAAATTGTAAGGCTAACTTGAAACTCGAGATGATTCTGAATACTGAATAAGGACGCTAATATAAGTGCTAACGCACGTGGACCCACTCGCTACAAAAGAATTTAGCTTACCACTTTTATCGGGAATATTATTAATTTCTCTATTAAAGGAGTAACTAAAAAGCCCACAAACTCCGCTGGCTTGGCTGTTTGGAAAGAATGGGTGAAGATGGAGCCGTCGTAAGACACTACATGGGAGAACCGGTAGTCCTTGATATCAAAGATGTGATGTGGTAGAGTTAAATCATCTCGAGTGCAGTCATTCAAAGTTGACTCTTAAACTAATTAGCTGCAACCGTCATCTATATATATAAAAATTCCTTGTCTATCTATACTAATATTGTAAAGAAGCAAAGTTTGTGTGTTTGTATATTTGTTAAATTGTAAGGGGTAATCTCGGGATCTACTGAACCGATTTTAAAAATTCTTTATTTAATAGAAAGGCACATTATTGCTGAGTGTCATAGGCTATATTGAATGCTAGAAAAAAATTAAAGAATTCTGTCCACCCGTGCAAAGCCGGGACGGGCCGCTAGTAAGATATAAAATACGTGTGAATGCAAAAAATTCAATAAAAACAATTCCTTGTCTGTTTGACCGCGATGAACTCCGAAACTACTCATCCGATTTTGATGATTTTATTTCATTTTGCTGGATTTGTTCCTACTTACGATATAGAATAGTTTTAATTTTTATCTATAACACAGCAACGCGCGACTGGGTCAGCAAGTATATATTATATACAAAAATCTCTGTCACAGTGTTTGACTGCGATTAATTCCGAAACTATTCATCCGATTTTGATGATTTTATTTCATTTTGCTGGATTTGTTCCTACTTACGATATAGAATAGTTTTAATTTTTATCTACAACACAGCAACGCGTGACTGGGTCAGCAAGTATATATTATATACAAAAATCTCTGTCACAGTGTTTGACTGCGATTAACTCCGAAACTACTCATCCGATTTTGATGATTTTTTTTTCATTTGGCTTGATTTGTTCCGACTTAGGACATAGGATAGGTTTCATTTTAATACAGTAACGCGTGACCGGGTCAGCTAGTAATATATAAAAAATACGATTTGGAAAAGACTATTAATAACTTCTTAAAAATCTAGGCTTGTATTAATTCTCTTATGATGATGTATACCTTATTGTTAACGTGTCAATATTTCTAACTGTACTGTGAATTGTTTATGTTCGACCGTTAATAAAAATGTACTGTGGGCGGCATATTAATTAACACTGCATACGAAGCAACGAACATGCGGCGGCTGCTAATTTTTTTTCGTTATTAATAAGGGGCTTGGGATGTTTATGTAGGGAAATTCTTGTGTAAAAGTTACTATTATTATTATTACTAGCGGCCCGTCTCGGCTTCGCACGGATGGACAAAATTCTTAATTTGTTTTTATTATTAAATATTTTTCCGTTAGCTCCGTCTAGCGTCCGGTAGAAGAACTACTTGCGGTAAACGCGTTGCTATGGTAACGTTATTGATGCAATGGAAAAAGAGCGGGGAAAAAGAACGGACAGACAAACACACAAACCTCTGTGATCTTAGATTATAGATTAATAATAGTAACTTGTATGAAAGGTCTGATGTGAGTTGAAGAAGCGAGAGATGTGTCTCAGGTTCGTAAAAATTGGACATCAGTGATATCTGCCGGGAATAAGGCGTGATTATATATGTACGTGTTAAAATGACATAATATTATTCTTTAGGTAAAGCAAAATCAAATAAAACCAAATTGAAATCAAGCTACTGCATCAAAATAACAGAAACATAGTATAAATTATTATAATAGAAAAATACTACAGTCTGTTCATCCTAACTTGTCCTATTTGGTAAACAATCTTGACACTCCTTTTTATTAAAAATGCAGCAAAAAATCAACTGATAACTAGATTAAATAGGTTTCAGTCTATAATAACGGTTTATTGTAATAGATTATCGACTTTGTAATTATTTTATTTTCAAATGGGCGATTTCGTTACAAAGTTCTGCCAAGATTGTTTACCAAATAGGACATGTTAGAATGAACTGACTTAAGAAAAAATCGACTAGAGTCACAAATGAATTCTCAGGCGGGAATCGAAGCCGCAACCTTTGGAAATCCGGTCCAATGCTCTCCCAATTGTTGTCCCAAAGGTTGCGGCTTCGATTTCTGCCTAAGAATTCACTTGTGGCCCGAGTCGATTATTTCTAGTACTTTTCTATTATAATAATTTATCTTATAGAATAGCATTGAAAAATGCATAAAATATATAAAAAAATATAGAAACATAGTAATTCACTAAACTCTCCGCCTCTAATTATAATAAAAAAAAATAAATTAATTATTAATTATAAATAATTATTTATCCGTCGATAACATAACCAATAAATCTATTACAGTTACGAATGAAGATGTAATTGGCTAGTTCTTATTATAATTTATATTAAGTTGCTAAAAGGAAAACATTACTGCAACTATTATTAATCTATTCTTTAAAAAAAATCAAGATATATTTATGCTGCAGTAATACGGTCGGTACATATATATGTTGTTATCATTATGTTATCCACTACATGTTTCACCGATAATAGGCTTGTGACTGTTTAGTGCAATGGTCCCATGGTTTAGTGCACGGGCGTAGCCAGGTTTTAGTATCGGGGGGGGTTCAAGAAAATAAAACTACTGAAAGTGCATGCAATAACTTTTATATTATATGAAAAATATGAAATGATGGTTGCTCGATGGTATTTGTTGAGTTTTTGGTCAAAAATTTGTTTACAATGATGGCCTTGTGCGAAGGCGCATTATCGTGGTGCAAAATCCAAGAATTTTCTTTTGACAAATCTGGCCTTTTCGTGGAATTTGCTTTTTAAATGCCGCATAACGCTCGAATAATATTCTTTATTTACCGTTTGACATTCCGGCAAGAATTCCGATTGCACAACACCGCGATAGTCAAAGAAAACAGTCAACATCACTTTGACTTTTGATCAACTTTGGCGTGGTTTTCTGGTTCCGGTTCAGTTGGAAGGCGCCACTGCGAAGCTTGTTGACTAGTTTGCATGTCAAACTCGTAAACCCACGTCTCGTCACCAGTAACAATGCGTTCCATGAATGTTGGGTTGGAAATGACTCGTTCTAGCATGTCCTCAGCGACTCTCATGCGATTGCCGAGCGGCAACATGTTTCATAACCAAATTATTAGTTAAAATGTCACGGATCGACTCGTGAGATAAAAAAATTCGGCGGCTATCTCTCTTAAAGTTAAATGAGGATTTCCAGTCACTATTTCCTTCACTTTTGCGATGTTAACTTCAGTTGCAGACGTTGATGGCCTACCAGAGCAAGGCAAATCTTCCATCACATCTCGACCACTTTTGAACGTAAACATAAACACGTGTTTTTGATAAAGTCAATTCACCGTAAGCCTTCTGTAACATTTTCAGTGACTTCGAACACGAAATTCCATTGGCGATGCAAAATTTACGACAAACTCTTTGTTTGATATTTTTGTCCATTATGAAATTAGCAATACACACTTGATGTGATATAACTAAAAACAGTACTGTATTTTATATTAATAACAGATGCAACTCAAACTCGGCGCCAAAATGGAAAACAGTTGTGCCAATCTAACAACAACAACAAAAAAACAAACATTTGAATTTGGAACCATAAACAAATCATCCATTCCCGATACTTTTTTGACAGAATGTACTTTTTTCGGGTAGCACTGCCGAAAACATAAAAAATTGCGTCTTCAATTACAGAACTGACCGCAAAATTTAAAGGTAACACACCAGATAATGTCGCAGGCCCGCGTCAGACGCCGGAGCAGACGCCTGCGCCGTGTGCCCGCGCAAGGTTTAGCCTACGTCCTAAGGGGGTTAACCCACTGCGCCGCACCCCGTCGCGTAGCGTGTGGCCGCAGATTTTACCATTGTATGCAAGAATCTCAATTTATATAGAAAACACGCCTATGGCGATTCACCCACTAGAGATGCGTCCCGCCGCGGTGCGCGAAGCGATAGAAAACGAGCGCGGGGACGGAGGCGCAGATCTGCCTATTTTAGCGGTGTAATCTGCTTCTCCGCGCGGAGTAGCAATGCACGACGACCCCGTGCCTTATACCCCGTGGCACGCCCCGCGCTCCCGCGCAAAATCTGCACGCGGGGCGCCTACCCGCGCTTTGCCGCGTCAGCAAAATTGTGTGTTTTCATAGGCGTGTTTTCTATATAAATTGAGATTCTTGCATACAATGGTAAAATCTGCGGCCCCGCGCTACGCGACGTGGTGCAGTTGGTCAACCCCCTAAATGACGACGCGCGGCGGCGGGTGGTAGAGGGCGAATCCAAAATACATTATTAGTGTAATAATTAGTAATAAAATAAGTTATGCCGCTGCCCTCTCCTTATTTTGATATTTTTGATGTTGATATCTTAACATTTCGGGGGGGGGGGGGGGGTTGAACCCCCAAAACCCTCCCCCTGGCTACGCCCGTGGTTTAGTGCATAGACTAATCCTGCCAACGGTCCTGTGTACGAGTTCCGGAAGGGTAAATGTTTGTGTGATGGATATGAGCATTTGTACCTGAATCATGGGTATTTATATATATTTCTATTGATATTACTTATATATGTATCATACATGTCTTGGATCAAGAGCGAACTCATTCTTAATAAAAAAAATTAACCGATTTTGATTTTTTAGTTTGCTGGATTTGTTCCAACTTAGGACATAGGATAGGTTTTATTTATAACACAGCAACGCGTGGCCGGGTCAGCTAGTATTATTATCAGTACATTATATTATGATAATACTTTGTGTGTTTGTTACCATATATAGTTACGATAGTTACCATAAGCCTAAGAATAACAGTTTTTATAATCAATTAACGTTACCATAGCAACGCGTGGCCGGGTCAGCTAGTATTATATTAAAAATGATTTTGATACTGGCAAGCTAATAAATATATATTCAATTTTATCAGTTGACGTGTCTTGTCGCACAAACAATAGTGTTATAGACGTTTGAATGCCAGCTCGCGGTTTCTGCTGCCCACAAAGTATCGATACTTCCGCAACTCATAAACCAATATCGATAAATCGGTTCTGACATGGAACATTACGCTTATAGGCCCTTAACCCGGGTCGTGATAACAGACTGGCTATTTATATTTTGCAAAATCTACGAGTGATTTGAATTGATGATATCGATTTATCGCATAAAGAAATTTATCGATTTCTTGCTTTTCAAGATTTTTTATATTTATATATAATAATTATAACTGTCTATTGAATACCGTTAATTGTTATTGTATTTCGTTTATTTACAACTGAGTTGTTTTGTGACTCACAATAAATAAAAATAAAATTATAAGGCTTGGGGTATGGATACTACGGTAACGGAAAGACATACATCAATTTATATTTAATACTCATATAAATATAATATACATTATACTCGTAGTTCAGGTACAAATGCTTGTATTCAATACACAAGCTTAGTAGCTCTGACTATAAAATATTTTTTATCGTCGATATTCAGGACATGCCCTAAATCAATCTTTACAATTAAAGAGAGTGGATCGATCAAAATACCTTCTGTCACGATACGCAGGTGAAAGGCACAGAAATATCCTCTTTGCCGATAAAAAAATTTTCACGATTGAAGAGCACTACAATAAGCAAAATGATACAGTGTAAGCTCACAGTTCTAAAGAAGCTGCTCAAGTGGTCGGAAAGGTACAACGTGGTCATCATCCTGCGTCAGTGATGGTTTGGTGGGGCTTGTCTTATCAAGGCGCCACAAAGCTACATTTTTGTGAATAAGAAGTGAAAACTTCAGCCAAAGTATATTAAGAGACAGTTTTGGATCGTGTTGTGAATCCTCTCAGCAATAAACTTTTTAAAAATGTACCGTGGACTTTCCAGCAGGACTCTGCACCTGGTCACAAGGCACAAACTACCCAAGCTTGACTTGAAACCGACAGGCCCTCATCTAGCCCAGACCTCAATCAACCCTTTAAACTGTAGTTTGAACTGACCATAATATGTATATTATGGTCAGTTTTAGAGGACATGGCCTGCTCTAAACGACACTGCCACATCGAGTCGCTTAAAAGCTCTCTGGAGTAAGCAGTTACGAAATTTTCCATGGACACAGTGTGTAAATCCATAGATTCGTGTCCAGACAGATTAAAGGCCTCTATGAAAGCCAAAGGTGGCCATTTCGAAAGGAAAATTTTTTTTGCTGAGACTTTAATAAATATGTACATATAAGTTATAGTAATATTACATTAGGTACTTCACAAAAAAAATGCATTTTCATTTGTAACAGAACTTATGGCCGGACTAGGTACTAGGGAGGAACCTAGTACTATCCTAGGACCTATCCTATAGGATTTATCCTAAGTTTGAACAAATCCAGCAAAATGTAAAAGTTTTGTCAAAATCGGTTGTATAGTTTCAGAGTTCATTGCGGTCAACACAGAGAATTTTTATATATACTAAATATATTTCATAGATATTTCTTACATTCACAGCAATTAGCCTAGCCCAAAGTAAGCACTGTAAGGCTTGTGTTATGGATACTAGGGTAACGGATAGACATATATAATTCATATATAAAAGTAATATTAATAGAAATCTATACAAATACTAATAACTCAGGTACAAATGTTCGTATTCATCACACAAACATCTGCCTCTTCCCAGGCACGAACCATCGGTCCAGGAATCAGTCAAGACAGGATCGCTACCGTTTCACCAAACGGTTTTATCGTAATATGTCTATCCGTTATTATAGTATCCATAATACAAGCCTTACGGTGCTTGGCTAGGCTATTTGATGTGAATGTATGGAATATTATTATTATAACTGCGTCCGTGACAGTTTTCTACACGATCCTATAAAAAGGCACGTCTGTTCGAAACAAAGAGTCGATTAAGAATAAGCCCAAAGATCCGTCTTTTTCGGTTTCCGTGGCGCGTGCGCACTCCATTACAGTAGGTTGACCAAATATTATAATATTTTCTGTCCCAATAAATTTATTTTACATTTTATTCTAAGTTAAGTTTCTAGTCACAATGCATTTTAATAGATTTATTTTATTATATGCACGAGCGACGTAACTTCGTAATAAAATACATCGTGATCGCAAAAGTTCGAAATAAAGTTATTCATCATATAAAAATTCGAAGTACCGTACATCGGTGTAAAGAACATTTGTGATGAAGTAATTCATCATTTAAATAAACTTTTAAATAAAACTACTTAAAGATTATCTTAGTCCACTTGTGATCACGGTTCCTAAAAACAAATAAATGTAAAAAACAATATTAACCACATCACTAATCTAGCTTTCTAATTATATGGATACGTATTTATATATACGTCTTTTGTTGTTGTGTGTTTGGTTCTAATTAATGTTTCTGTCTTTTTGGGACTTATCCTCGTATGTAAGAACGTATGGTCACCCTACTCTGGAGGCGGAAGCGCGCGTAGGTTACGCTCCTACAAATTGGGATCTTGCTGTTCGATGACTGATTGATGGTGTGGCATTTTTGGCCAGGGGATGTAGAATTTCCGATGTGCATTCTAAATTAGGATATAACTCCACGAAATATGTGATTGTTAGCCCTTAAAAAATAAGTTTTATATATTTTTTCTTAATTTAATAATACTTAGGTTTGAAATTAATTTGTTTCAAAAACTTCTATAACTCTTTAGGGCAATGGTTAAGATGGCGTGTGTATGAGTAACAATAATGATTACACTTAAACCAATTAGTCTAACCCAAAGAAAGCACTGTAAGCATTGTGTTACGGGATAGACAAACATACATATACGAGTAAAATGGTATTTTTTTCTTAATTTCATACCAATTAGCCTAGCGTAAAGTATGCAAATGTTATAGATACTAGGGTAATAGATAGAGAATAAGAAGAGTAAATGATACTTACTCTTTCTATTCTCTATCTATATCTATATTCACATATCTACATAAATAGTAATATTTATTGAATAACTAGTTTCCCCGGTCACGCGTTATAATTTGCATTAAAGAATTAATAATTAAAATGAAACTTATCCTATGTCCGCAGGAGCGGGAATAAATTCAGCAAAATGAATAAAAATCATCAAAATTGGTTAAGTAGTTTCGCAGTTCATCGCGGTCAAACCTTGTGACACTGAATTTTAATATATCTAGATTAGCTGACCCGGCCACGCGTTGTTGCGTTTTAAATTAAAATGAAACCTATTCTATGTTCTAAGTCGGAACAAATCTGAGAAATGACAAAAAAAAAATTCCAAATAGGTTGAATAGTTTCGGAGTTCATCGCGGTCAAACACTGTGACAGAGATTTTTTTATTTACGAGGGCGGGTTAAAAGTTCGCGGAATGAGGGGCATGAAGGGGGGAATGGTGACTTTTTACTACCTGCACTAGTTGTGACACTCATTAAGAGTATAAATACTAAGTTTCAAAATAAAATAGGTCATGATTACCTGAGCTACACATCAATCAACAAGTCAATCCGGAAGAAAATTTGCAACATGGAGAAAATTGAGTTTCGCGCAGTCATGGCTGCGCGCTCAAAGAGTGGGCTTCGAAATCTTGGAACATCCTCCCTATAGCCCAGATTTAGCCCCAAGTGATTATTATTTGTTCCCAAAAATGAAAAAAGAGCTTCGAGGGAAGAAAATTTCCAGCGATAAAGAAGTGAAGAGCGCAATTTCGGCCTATTTTGACGACAAAGAGAAATCATTTTTTTTCGAAGGTATTAATAAATTAATTGATCAGTCTAATAAATGTATTAGAGTTAAGGTGGAGAAGGAAAAATAATTTTGTGTTTTATTTCTTACTTTTTACCCTCCTTTTTATATATGTATAAATATAAAAAAACCCATGACTCATGTACGAATGCTCGTATTTATCAATTTACAAACATCTGCCCCTTCCGATACTCAAATCTAGGACCGTTGGTGCGGAAGGCAGGATCGCCACCGTCAACCAAACGGTCGTGGTAAAGATAAGCCTAAAACGTCGATTGATAAAATAAAAACGCATATCAAAAGAAATTGGCGGAAGTTGTTACTCCAACGTAACATAAACCACACCTTTCAGCCGTTACTCTTACAATCCACATATCGATCTAGTGAATGGATCGATATCTTGAATGGATCTATTTAAAGCTTCGCTATACTTAGAATAAGCGACACGCACTTATGAATGGGTGTGAATGGACGGCTTTATGATGTGTATTGATTACATAGCGAATACAATCGAAGTACAATCAATTGTGAAATCGATATTTTTTTTTAAACTGGGTTACGTAAATATGACGAGACTAATTTATACTAGGTGATGCAGTCGCTGAGCATAAAGCTTCGCTAGCTCCAATATACATATGTAGCGGAGTGTAATACTAAAAGAATAATTAAAAAATGTTTATTAATGTTTTACATTAATAAAATCGGTTTAGAACTCGGGAAGTTATGGCGTAACAGACATTGCGTATTGGATATTGTTTGTAAATAATTTTAAAGAATATTTTAAGCAACTTATATATATATATATACTCTACATATATATAGTAAATATTTATATATATACATATACTATATATATATATACTTCTTTTCTGTGGCAACAGCTGAGAAGAAGCTGTCTCACTAGAAAATCTAATATTTAAACCTTCTACCTAAAACTATACCGTTATTTATTTTGCAGGATGAACTCTTTTCTATTTTATATTGTTTTAAACTTTCATGGTCACTATATAAACCGATATTTCGGCACTGTTGCAAGTGTCATGATCACGGAGCGACTCACAACAGTGCCGAAATATCGGAAACTCAATAACGAGGTACATGGTAAAAATCCCGTAAATAACTTATATCTTTTCTATTTTAATCTGTTGGCATTAATTTTATCTTCCTTTCAATATATATATTTCTTTGACCGTAATTTCAATAAATTCATTTGATTGTGTATACACCCGACACCGACTCATTTTAAGAAGTTGTAATAGCATTTCAAACTTAATATATAGTTACATATGTTCTTACTAGATGTCACTATACGCCTGTCAATCAAGCAATAATAGTTTCTTGTTGGTTTGTATATATACTTTTATTATTATCGTAACTTTCGCATGCGAGCATGCACTAGCTTAAGCTAACGCGGCGCTGCGTCGCCTCGCTTCCCTGGGAGCGATCGCTCATATTGGGCCTGTATAGCCTTCCTAGGATAAGCACCTACTTTAGGTGGTGTTTAGTCAGTATGAGTCTGACATAACCTCTCGGCCGGCCGATGAATCCATGCAGGATTCACCACCTCCCTCCCTCGCGTCCGGAGGGGGAAAAAAAATCGTAACTTTTGTTCTTAGTAATCATACGGTTAAATACGGTTTAGTTATTATCGAATTATAATTTTATAATAGTAGTGAGTGATCTTTTAGAAACCTGTGCCAGGTTCTACAAATCTTTTTAGGAAAAATTCAAGCATAATCGATTTCATTGTAAGTTTGGAAGTTGTTAAGGTTCTTTTTATATTCATAGATATATATATATATATATATATATATAGGTGAAACATGACTCAGATACAAATACTCGTATTCATCACACAAACATCTGGCTATTCCGGGACTCGAACTTAGCACCGTCGGTAACAAAGGTATGATAGCTACTGTTGCACCAAACGGTCGTAAAATCAAAAAAATAACTATCGTGATTATCTACTTCTAGTGTTGTACTAGTATGTTACCTCTAAATGAACGCAACTTAATGTTTCATGAAATAAATAAACGATTTTTAAGACACATAATTAATATTTCCCATTAACCTCTCGTGTTCAGTAAAATACCTTTGTAATCAAAATATTTATTTGCATTGGATTATTGTAAAATATAGATGATACATAAGATAAAACCATTCTTTAGCATAATTTAGCGTCATTTAGTAACATCCAATTATTTTTTTTATATAAAAAACTTTTTATAAGTATGGATTTAAGTCCGCACTACATCGGCGAGAATCGAACTCGATCCGCTTGCGTTGAAGTTGACATCTCAACCGATGGGCTTCCGCCGGCCGCCTTAACTATTGTAACCATGAAATATTTTTAACCATAACCCAGACAGACACTATTACACAACACGCATGCACGATTCAATCCTATGAATCTCACCCACACAAGTATACACATATATACATATATTTCTTTTTCATTATGTACGCTACGTATATTATTATTTTTTATTAGTGGCTTGCACGATTGTGCATTTAGCCAGTGTCAAGTAAGTATAATTGCCAGTTCTTGAGTAATTTCCTAGGTTTGAGTAAAGAAGTGGGGGTTTTACTGAAACCTCCTCGTGGCCTTCTCGAGAGAGCGCGAAAAGACGCCTTCCACTGTTTTGTTTCACTTGCCAACACTCATGCATATTCAGAAACACACAGTGGTTAATAATCTACCATTATTACACACTAATATGAACCACAACACAAAATTTAACAAGAAAACTAAAACCATAAAAGTGACGCTTCGCGCTCCAGCTAAAAAAGCTTTCTACGTATATTATAGAAGAGTGGGGCCTCTTTTTTGTTTTCTCATAAGGGAAGGCAAAGGATACAATGCCCATACAGCCAAAGAATAATAAAAAAATAATTAAATTTCCCTTGGTATCAATAATGTTGTTGAGTTTTACTGAAACCTCCTCGTAGATTTCTTGAGAATGCGTGAAAAGACACCTTCCATTGTTTTGTTTCACTTGGCGAAACGCGTGGATGTATCACTTAGTGGACAATAATCCAAAATTATTACACTAATATCTAACACAATACAAAATTACTAAAGTGACGCTTCCCGTTCCCGCTAGAAAATCTGAGCGGGACTCTTGCCACAGGTGTTACCATATGCTTACAAGGAATTTCAATTTAATTTATGTCTTTGGCAAATGACAAGTAATACGACTGTAATTATTATTATTTGTAACAGATTTTGTTAAACCAATAAAAATAATAACAATTTATATATAAATTTATGATGTCGTCATTAGTTACCAATTTATTACAAACATTTACATTTCATTATTTATCAAATATTTCATATATTTTTTATAAATATAAAAATTTAAATAAAAATGGTATTTAGGGTATTTTTGCTCATAATTTATATTTAATCCTGACTTTTCGACTCCTTTACAGGAGCCGTGCTCAGAGGATAACAAAGGCAATGAAAAAATCCTAAATTATTTCTTTTATTTAAATGTGTAATGTACGCGGAAGTAGCAGAAGAACTTATAAAAATGATTGTTATTTGTTATCTATTTTAATTTATTAAAATACGAGAAACTCTTCAATATATATTCATATGGTGTTGTCACAATAAACGGAATTTATCGGTTAAGCCTAAATATTGTTATGGGCCATTAACAATTTCCTGACGCGGAAGTAGGAAGTGTTTCGAATGCACTAACTCTGGTATCTTCCAGGAAAATTATAGGATATGTAATCTTTGGGAAAATGTTACGGTGAAACGTGGGGATGTTTAATACTTGTGTTTCTAATATCTCGATGATGATACTGTTTCTTACACTTAATCCAAATATTTGGATTTAAATACAAACCAATTACTAACATTAGTTCATCTTGGAAGACTGCTCCTTAAGCTTTAAATAAATAAATAAAAATTAAACAAAATTATACACACTGTCTTTAATAAAATTGCAGTAAAAACGTAAACAATTGGTTTAATAGAATAAATTTTATCAAAAACTGTTGCACGACACAGTTACCATCACAAAAACACAAAACTATTATTGCCATATGAAATAACACAATAAATAATAATCATTTTATGATAATTATTAAACAAATTATTAGTGTTGTTTTTTTAATTTAAGGAACACTAACATTGTATTAATAATAAATATGACAAATATTAAACTTAAGTTTAACATCTGTAAGTTTATAATGAAGTTTTAATATTCCATTAATGATTTTTACTTTAATTAAATAATTTATTATTATTTAGACATTACAAATTAAAAAAAAATATCGAGTATTAAATTTCAAGTTATATCAATAAAATTAAAAATCTATGAAATCGAATTAAGGAAAAGAGAAAAATGTTGTGATAATAATATTATGGCAAAATTTGTGGGCTAACATATAAAAGTAATAAATAATGTAATACGACAAGATTCAATGGGAAAAAGAGCCATAAATATACTCCACGTCCTTTTATTTTATTCATAATGGATTTTTATCTTTTATTTTATCGCTTATATGTAGGCTTGCCAAATGTCCCGTATTTTCCGGATTACCCCGTTTTTTCGGCCATCAATTATTGTTATAATTGTAAGTATTTATGTAATTTTATTTCAAGCGAACTTACGAATTCTTATGTAAATAAATGTCTTTAAAACAAAATATAGGAAGAATAGAATACTTTTTTTTACGGATTTTTGCGCATGTTTTATTTTATATTTAATCCAGATGTTTCGACTCCTTTACAGGAGCCGTGATCACAGGATGACTAAGATGGTGATAAGAAATCAATTTTTTTTATTGTTTGATTTATATAAAATAATTTTAATATAAGAAACGTGCCCGATTAAATTATTGTGGAGGTAGTAGAAAATACATGACAACCATCATCTTAGTCGTCCTGTGATCACGTCAGGATTAAATACAAAATAAAACATGCGCAAACATTCATAAAAAAGTGTTTAATTCTAATGTGTAATGTGCGCGGAAGTGTAAGAACTAAATAAAATATAGGAACCCTTAATTAAGATATAGAAAACGCCTGTAAAACCGCGCCTCCGAGTCATCAGGTGGGATTCGGCCACCAGCTCGGTGGTCAGAGCATTCGCCCCTATAGCGAAAGGTCGTGGTTTCGAATCCCACCTGGGCTCGAATGTGTGATTTTTTTTACAGGTTTTTTTTATCTTTCCAGAAATATAGCATTGTGCATGCAAACACTAAATTCAAATACATTAAACCCTTAACGGGGTAACGAAATTTCCCTTGTTTTATATCAATTGGCTGAAAAAACGAAGAATGTTTTAAAACGTTTCGACTAACAACTAATATAAATTTAAAAATTGAGATTTTGTCATAAAACATTGCTATTTTAACTGACTCCCGTAAAAAAGACTGAAACCAGTTTTTTAATGCTAGTAATCCTGAAATCATGCAATTAACGGTGACAACCCTCGTTATATTTAACGGCGATTTTTGAATATACTTATTTAAAATTGTTTATAAGTAGTAATATATTATAATAATATTTGTTACATTCATACCAATTAGTCAAGCCCAAACTAAGCACGATAAGGCTTGTGTTGTGGATACTAGGGGAACTAGACTAGTATATATAAGTAATATTTATAGAAATATATATAATTACCCATGACTCAGGTATAAATGCTGGTATTCATTACACAATCTGCCCTTTCCGGAACTCGAACCTAGGACCGTCGGTGCAAAAGGATCGCTACCGTTGCACCAAACGGTCGTCGTTGATTTTGTTTGAGTGAATGATTAGAAAGAATCGATATTTTGTATTGATTATATACGGCTACGATTTACAATTTTAAAAATGTAGTTTCTTTTACAACTAAGTATCTCTTTATATAAATACAAGTTTTCATCTTTAGTTTCTTTTGATACCAAAAGTACTATCATTGAAATCCCATATAGACTCGCCAAGATAACCTTAAATACTTACTAAGAAAATCTAGAATATATTGTTAGAATAACCAAAATCTCGTATGATATAAATAAAAATATCAATAAAATAAATATTTTTACTGACTTTTATTAACATTAAGTTATTTCTAGTTTCTTTACACTATATCATGTTGCTCAAATGTACACTATATATATAAGGTATATAAAAAAACACATAAACAAAATATTTACATGTTACGATACTAGCATGTTTGATTATACCGTTTTAATGACTAGGCAAAAATTGTAGTAAAAATCCTTTTACTTCATTCAATAACACAGACGGAACGTCAAACCCGTAAATAAAATGAGAGGAAAAACAGAAATATCATTAATCAAATGACTAAACAAATCATAGCGCACTGTATAGTTAAGTTATGCAACGGCCGCTACTTTCCGTCAATTTCCACAAGGCGACATTACGACTGAGTGAAACGCAAATAAAACAAACGCCATTAAACAAATATGAGAAAAAGAGATGGCTATAGATCCGCCGGCACCGCCCGCAGCGCACGCGCATGCTCGCTGAAAGCTCGAATTGTATTCAGTCGTTACCCAAAGCTCGACGCGTACGGACGCGATCACGAGTTTAGTGCTTCGGAATTTACGAAGTGTTTCTCCAACTGAAACCCAAGTTAATTCGTGTTTTTGATTTGTGACATAACTTTTGTTCAAGAAAACTTTGTGTTTGGTGGATAACTGTGCGTGAATTGTGCACATACCGAGTTTCTGGTAAGCCGATTTCTGTTTATTTTGAGGTATAATTAAATATAGAACGGCGGCATATGAAACGTAATTAGTTTCATATGATATTGGACGTGACTCACTACTGTTTCTTGGTATTGTTTTTGGGAATCTAATTTATAAGAAATGCCATATAAAAAATTGGCGGGAACGCGATATAAATCGATATACGAATGGTCTATTCTAATAAGCTTACGATTTAAAGTATTTATTACCAAAGCTTACTATGCAAAATAAAAATAATATTAAGCATTTTATCATTAATGAGACTATTATTTCCCAAAACCACATAAATAAATCTTGTTCTAAAGTTAAAGTAATCAATTTTAAAGATCAAGAAGGTCAGCTAGTGATATTATTAAAATAAAAATTTTCAACTTTTGTTAGTATTAATAGTATTAAATATATATAATACTAGCTTATAGTAGTATTAAAGTGTTAAATTTCTTTTATCGGAAAACCTATAGAGGCGAGTGAGTTAGTAAAGGAAGTATGGTGATTTATATTACTTTAGAAACTATATTTTATAATTTTAAATTCAATTTTGTAAACAATTAAAAATGAAAGCATAATACTTGGTGATTAAAAGTTAAAATAAAGTTTATTACAGAAAAAAAAACAAATCAATTTTTCATGTATCTTTCGTGAAATAACGTTTTGACAAAAAATAAAATAATATTGAAATATGAAAGTACAAGTGTATAAGTGGTTTATTGATATTTTATTGAATTAGAGATACGCTATTGAGGTATTACAAAAAGTGCATTGAGCAAAATTAATAGCAGAATATTAGCTTTGCAAGCCGCATTTATAATATACCTACATTATTTAACATAACCAATTTTTAATTTTATTAAATCATATATTTAGTGTGCCTAATGCAATTTTTTAGTTCTAGCCGTTGTTATAGAGATTTTAATATTCAAATAAATAGATAGTTTTATTATTTTAATAAAAAATACCAGATAAAATGGATTGAGTTCATAATTCTCAGGTGGGAATGTACTCGTGAGCCGCATGAATTTTTTTATAGTATTTTTTATTAAAATAATTTAACATGAGAGATAGTATTGAAAAATGCAAAAAATATATAAAATTTTAAAAATAGCTAGTTGCTAGATATGCAACTTGTTTTGTCGTGTATTTATATTGAATATTAGACAACATAACATAATATAAATACACATATTATATATTAAACACATATACAATATACATATAATAAACAGTATTTTTTTTTACTTTAACAGCAACTTCTGTAATAAAATTGCTTTAAAAATAAAAATCAAATATTTAAAATTGTTAAAACTAGATAACAAGCTGTTCTCAAACAACAAAAAAGTCGTTATTTTATCTTTTTAATTATTTAATTTTGTGTATATAACTAAATATTGTTATTTAACGTAATATTGGTAATCAATATTTATAATTTTTTGTGTGCACTCCACACAATATCACTATCGCATTTGGGCGACTTGTAAAGATAGTGATAAGTTAAAAATAAATTAATTCATTTATTTGTGGATCTTTATTACAATACAATTGAATTGAATACTGAATATAATTGTCATTAATAAGACATTTTTCTATATGAGTCAAATCAATAGTATTTTTTGTTATATAATTGTTTTGTCTTTTCTTTCGTAATGAATGAGACATTAATAATAAGTGAAGGTCCAGCCCCCGAGACTCAAACCCTGATCCCTCGGCATTCAATCGGCGTTTAACGCTCAACACGTGGCAAACAATATGTTTTAGTTTCTCGCATTACAGAGGTGGAGTGGAGTAGACTTGTGCATAATATATTTTAAAATATTTCAATTGTTCAGCGTGAATATTTTTAAGTTATTTTTAACAATAATTTTTATTTTCTTATTTTTTAATGGAATTGATGGCCACTGTTAATTTCTTCTGTTTAAAATATTGATTCTAGAATAAAAAAACACTGTTTCGTTATATATTTATTATTATAAAACCATTTTTTACAATAAGAAGTATAATAAAATTGTTTATGAATATTTCTTATAATGTGATTTGTATGTTGTGTAAAATTTCAAACGAATAAATAATGATAAATATATCGCAACGGCAACCTTACTGGCGGTAATTAGCCGGTCTTATCGGGTTGCTTGAATTGAGTCTTGTCTGACTTATTAATTTATTATACGTTTGTTATTGTTTCTGTTTTTTGAAGTGAAAACTTCTTCAGCATCGTTGTGATTTGAAAGTCGATGAAACGAAAAAGCGACAGTAAAAAGAGACATTCACATAAACTCATAAGATTTAACGTAGGAAGAGGTACGTAGGAGGAGAACGTAACGTAGTAGTAGGTAAAATAAGATAGGAAGCATTATGTACGTGTGTTAATACGTGGTTGTGTGCGCATGCGTAGTACAAAGCTTGAGAGAAGGCATCACAACAACCGTCTATTTGATAAACGTGTACGTATTATTTTTGAAAATTTCACTTCTACCACATGTGAATTGCACACATGTTATTTATTTTTTAAACTTGTGACGGAAACTTAGTTATTCCATTTTTTTTCAAAGAGTTTGTATTGTATATATACAGCAATGTGTTCTAGCTTTGACAACAATAAAATTATCTCATTATAATGACGGCAATTTTCAAACCGATTTATTAATAAGTTTGTTTTTCTACTCATTACTCATTATACTAATAGTCATTGGAACATAATTAGCTTAAAAACAAAAGTCAATTAATATAACTTTAATTCAGTGTGATATGCCTACAAAAGTAAGTAACATTAAATTTTACTCTAAGTTATAGTCAATATGTTATTTTAAAAAGAATAAGGATCTAACATGTAGGAATACAGAGATCCTAACAGGTTTTATATTAGACACAGTGCCTAAAACAACACGTTTCCGAAAAAAATGTAATGCGACCTTAACCATTTTTAATCGTATACCAGAAGACGTAAAATGTTTGCCATTGAGGAATTTTAAAAAGGAACAGTGCAGAGAAATGTATTTTGTCGATGGAAAAAATTTGAAACGTAAATTTTATTAGTATTACCCATATATGAAACATGGCTATTTGAATTATGATTAGTTGGACAAAGCAAATATTTTTTAAGATATCAACATTTTGCATGATGTAGCTTTACGGCTAAAGCGAGAGCTAAGGCTTTAGCGACATACATTTCTCTCATCGAACAAGTGTTGTTTCCTGTTTATAGTATATAAGAAAATACAGTTATATTGTAATAAACTGTTACTGTATTTATATATATAAATACAGTGACAGTTTATTAGTTAACCAAAAGATATGTAATTAGTACTAATTATTATTTAAGCGGTTATTTTAAAAGAGAAAATTTCAATAGTAAAGTAATTACTCTACCCTCATTATCTACAAGTAGTCAAGTGACAATAATAAGTCACATTTACATCGTAAACAATTTATTTAATTACGATAACTGTGAACTGCTTTGCTATGAATGAGGTGACATTTCTAATTTTAGAGTCTTTCTTATCATATACAAATTTGTCAACCACTGCAAACGGAGTTTAGAAATGATTCATTAGAAAATATTATTCGAATAAAAAAATGTTGCCTGTAAAGTCAGTTTACGGACGATAATTTTACGTGATAGCGTCATAAGAAAACATTGATGAAAAATTGCATACTTTTATGAATTGAATTGAATTATTATCACTGAATTATCATTATTTTGTATTATACAAAAAAGGACTTAACTGATATTATTATTATTATTATTATTTCGATAAATAAACATTAAGTTGTTGTAATAAACAATCGAAATCACATTAACTTTTTACTTCATGAAGTGGAAGAGAGATAGATGCGCCACAAGTCGAACGCTTAGGCCAATCGTCGCTTGTTCCTCGCTCTCGCTTGCAGGCTCGGCTCAAGCGGAACGTTACACTTTTTCGTGCATGCAGCCGGTGTTCATTAATTTATAAGACGTTATGACGTCAATGAAGTATATTCTATTAAATAGCACATGTAAATATGATATATGCTATACAAGAATAATTGTTATAGCGAATAAAAATTAAATAAAATGTTTTTTAATAGTTATATTTTATAATACAACATAGACATTTTTAATAACAGTAAAGCCTGTTGATAGTCATTTTAGCGTCACTTATATACATATTAAAACGAGAATGTCTTGAATGAATAGTAATTTCAAATTGTATACATGAAATTATGTATTGAAATCTTTATTTATATTTGTTTATATATTTTATATACTAATTTATTTATTATCAGCAAATACATATAAAATGAAGTAAGCGTGTATGCAAATTGATGAGATATACAATTGCGTAATATTAACAACTTTTCAAATATTTTGGTCGACATAAATAGTTCAGGTTTAAAAAAAAATTTAAATACGAATAACCGAAGAAAGAAATAATCGATTTCATTGTAAAAAAAATTTCGTCGTACCCAAATAAAGTTTAAGACAAAAAAAATTGTTCTAATATTGAGTAGCAACTCTATAGCTCCCTTGTCTTCTTTCCCTTGTAACGTGTGCCTTGCACGTGGTTCCGTTGGCAAAAACAGGCGGACAGAGTGAAGATGCTGAGTTGATGCCAGATGCCTTCATTAGGGATACGTTGTTTAACTCCCGAAGGTCTACCCGCTGAGATGAGAGATCTGTTGCTGAAACGAAGAATGTTGTTGGCGTAATTTTGACGTAAAAAAATATACTAATGATTTGCAATTTTGTGTTTTGTTGTTCTTTTTATAGAGCTTAATTTAATAAGAGTTTGTTTGTTTCTTGTGACTTTTCTTAAGCTATGGTTAATATATATGTAATTAGACTCTAATTGTATTGTGTATGATGGTACATTAATAACTTGAATATATGAAAAAGAAATATAGGAATATACTTATGAAGTCCATTCCAATCAAATTTGTTTGGTAGATAAACAGTCTTGGTTATTTTAATGTTATTTACTGTTTATGAAACAATTTATAGTTCTATGTAAAAACCATATTTGAAAACATTAATTATTTAGTCAATAATCATGTTTATAGAAATCGAAAACTGTTTACGGTAAAATGTAGTTTAATTTTTTTACGTATTGGTATAGGTTTATAATTATAATATACTTAATAGTTATTATAATATATAGTACCTGAACTTATTTAATAATTATTCGTCTGTTATATTTTATGGAAGGGGTATTTCTGTAGTAAATAATTAAGATAGTAAAATATTAAAAAGAATATTTAAAAGTAAAGGTTAGTGTTTATTGTAATCATGTGGTTACAATAGGCGATGCATACTCTATACAATACTATACTTCTATAAGCTTTCTAAAAATATAAACTAAAATACAATTCATTTGATTGATTAATTTGATTATAAAAAAATTGCATAAAAAAAATATAGATTTCGTTTTTTGATATTTAAATACTTTTTGCATTTTCAGATGATATCTAAAATAATAAAAAATACTAGAAAAAATCGACAACAATCGTACCCATTATTGGGTTTATTTAAATTTATTCACAAATAAATTAAAAAGTAATAAAATAGAAATCGATGAATATTAAACATATTTTATAAAAAACATTCCCCAAAACATGTAAAATTAAAGAGAAATAATACTTCTGCTTACCTTCTCAAAATGTTTATTGTATACAAAACAAAAAAAACTAGCAAAACGTACCACATCTCAGTTATTTCTAACAACAATCCGCCATCAGCAACGCAGTTAAAACAGCGACTCACAATGATAAATGGCGCGACGACAGATATGATCACCGTACAAAAGTATTGTTCGTATATCATCACTCCAAGAAGTTTGACGATTTCAAAGTAGGTTAGTTATCGTACCTTTTTTTTCTTAATTTTATATCACAGAGTTTTAAATAGAACTAGATTTTACTCGCTCGCGTTAATGTTGTCTACCGATCAAAAGTTATTGGAGCGGAGCGAGCGAAGCTCCCATGGATTAACTGCAATGACAAAATTTATGAGTGACGCCTTTAATCTATGAGTTCTTAGGGGATTTTCGATTTTTTTATAATGAATCGAACCAACAGGTTTAGGACAAGATGTGACGTGAATTTTGAAATTCGCAAAATAAAAAAGTTGTATATAAAAACATTGGCTCTACTGATGTGCATATTTTCAAAACTACCAATACACTCTGCTCTAATATATGGTGCTAGCGAAGCTTTATGCTTAGCGACTGCATCGACCTAGTATCATAGACTTTAAAATAGAACTAGATTTTACTCGCTCGCGTTAAAATTTATATTTCTATCCCTCGGGAACAGTAGTTTTTTTTAATAAAAGGTACATTTACTTTTCTGTACCCATGGCAAAGAATATGCTAAATTTCATGATGATTGTTTGAGTAGTTGAGGCCTGAAAGTGTAAGAAACAAACTCACTTTCGTATTTATTATATTAGTTAAGACTATAAGGCTTTTAACGATATGATATATAGCCTATTATTTGCGCCGTCACATATTCTTACCATACACCAAATTTGATTAAAATCGAAACAGTTTTTAACTCATTGAAGGATATACAGACAGACAAAAATTTTAATAACATAGATATAATATAGAATATTTATCACAAAATTTGTCTAAAAAAAAAAAATGTACAGACAGAACAGCTTACAGCTTTATATAATAGTTTAGATATAGAGTATAGAAAAATGGTTGACTTTATTCTGTCTATATTTAGTAGAGAGCTAAAAAAAAGTTTTCCTAAAAGATATCCCTCGTGCTAGGTGGTAAAAAAAAAACACCTACGCTAGAAAATATCAAGTAATTAATAAGTTAATATTAAGTATTGATCTGTAGTTTACTATAGTATATATAATAATATTTCAATCGCACATGTGTTAATAGGTACGTGTTTGTGTGCGCATGCGTAGTACAAAGCTTGAGAGAAGGCATCAAAACAACCATGGTATTTTGTATTCGTGTACGTATTATTTTAGAAGGTTTCACTTCTACCACGTGTTTTTTTTTACTTCAACAGATTTACAGCAAATACTTTTCAAACAATAAAAACAGATAAAAACAATGCAACTCCATAAAAATGTGTATGTGTCTGTGTCTGCGCGCGAGAAAAACTTATCAAAAACAAACAATAATAAAAATTAATTGAAATCAAAGAGAATGAAACTTAGATTTCAGACACACATATTTAACAGCATTATTATTAAACTTTTATTCATTATTAAACTTTTTGTATTTAATTCTGTAGTTTTTGCATTCACAATGCGAAAAATTCCCTGTCACACTGATCGATCACGATGAACTCCGAAACTACTCAATCGATTTTGATGTTTTTTTTCATTATGCTGAATTTGTTCCAGCTCAGGACATAGGATAAATTTCATTTTAATTAATAAATAACACAGCATCGCGTGGCCGGATCAGCTAGTATTATTAGTATCAGTACATTATATAATAATAATACTTTGTGTGTTTGTTACCATATATAGTTACCATAGTTACCATAAGCCTAAGAATAACAGTATTTATAATCAATTAACGTTACCATAGCAACGCGTGGCCGAGTCATCAATTAACGTTACCATAGCAACGCGTGGCCGGGTCATCAATTAACGTTACCAAAGCAACGCGTGGCCGGGTCATCAATTAACGTTACCATAGCAACGCGTGGCCGGGTCATCAATTAACGTTACCATAGCAACACGTGGCCGTGTCAGCTAGTATTTCTATAATATGTAATATACGAATGCAAAAACAACCACGCCTCCGAGCCCTCAGGCCCCACCTATATAACACAATTGCACATTTTTCTTAGCTTAGTGGTTTCCGCAGCAATGTTAACAGCGAAATGCTTTGGTTCATTTTCCGATTAAGGCAGGCTTTTCGAGCGTTGTAATCCATAAAATTAGACAAGAAGTGAATGGTTATGATTAAATCTCTGGAAGTCATAACGCGTTTCCGATGCGTTCCAGATATTTGATTTATTGACTTCACTTCGCTTACACGAGTGTTGTTTTTATAATAAACACAAAGTTTAGATACGCGAGATTTCTAAACATTAAAATTGTGGGCTAAGTCTAATTTTATATGTAGGACATGATTGTGTATCGTTGAAAGAAGTTATACTGATCCGCTTTGAAAAGTTGGAGTATACAAGAGCTATTGAAATATGTGAAACAGGTCTATCTTACTTATATGATTAATTATTTTAATGGATAAATACTATAAATTGATTTGTAGAAAAAAATTGGGAGAGTATTGAACCGGACTTACATAGTCTGCGGGTTCGATTCCCGTCTGAGAAATCACTTATGAGTCGAGTCGATTTTATCTAGTATTTTTCTGTTAACATAATCTATAATCTAAGATCACAAATTGTTGTTTGTCTGTCCGCTCTTTTCCCGCTCTTTTTCCTTTGTACCAATTAACGTTACCATAGCAACGCGTTAACCGCAGGTATTTCGTCTACCGGACGCTAGATGGCGCTGACGGAAAAATATTTAATAATTGAAAAAAAAATTGTACACGGGCCGCTAGTTTATCTAATAAGATTGCATTGAAAAAATGAAAGATATATAAAATAAAGAAAAATTAAAAATACTAGTAAAAAAGCGTGTGTCGAACGACTGGAGTTTACTCCTTAAGAACGATTGTCTTTGAACAGGCAAAGAAAATAATAAAACAAAACTTCAAAATAAAAGTGAAAGGTGCGCACGATAGGTTGCGCATAAAATGTCTTTCATTCGATCACTTAATTTTACTCTTCATATTTTTTTCATACCGGGGCTTATATGAAAATCGATTATTAAGGAGTAAACTCCGAAAATCGAATCGTCTCACAAGTTATTTTTAGGCGGAACTCGAACCGGAAACGTGTAAATGTCCGGTCCACTGCTCTCCCAATTAAGCGAGAAGATATTCCTCTCAGTGACGAAGCAATGCTGGCCTACATCGTAAAAAAAAAAGTAATGGAAAAATCGACGGATGCTCACGAGGCTCGGTAGTTGAAGAGCAGCGGATCGGGGACGTCAAAAGATTTCGGGTTCGAGTCCCGCCTGACAATCACTTGTGGGTTGAGTGGAGGTAATTTTGATTTAACAAACCAGTGGAAGATACTAAAAGAAATAAGAAATAAATGTATAAATTACATTCTACTACCCACACAGATAGGACACAGAAAGAGTCAAGTACAGCAAAGTATACAAAACAGGCGGCCCTATTGCTTTTCCGCAGTACAGCAATGTCTTCCAGGCAATCTTGGGTGAAGAGAATAAACTAGGTCGATATAGTCGCTAAGCATGAAGCTTCGCTAGCGCCGTATATTGGAGCGGAGCGTAATACTAAAAAAATAATTAAAAAATAATCAATAATGTTAAATACATTTCAAAATTCGATAAGAATGAAAACTTACAAAAAGCACGCGCTTTTGGTTTCAATGGGAAATCCCATAGAGCCAATGTTTTTTGGTCAAACTTTTTTATTTTTGCGAATTTCAAAATTCGTTACGATCTAGTCCTCAACCTGTTGATTCGATTCCACACAAAAATTGTTAAAATCGGTTAAGTACTCGGGAAGTTATGGCGTAACAGACATTTCGTCATTGAAGCTGATCCATCCAATAACGATAAAGGGATGATAGGTACCCACTCCGGGTGTGCATATTGAGAAGACAAATGTAAATTGTATATAATTCGTTTAAGTCTATAGTGGATATAAAATGGTTTAAATTTAGCAAGCTTCAGACCTTAGTTCACCGCCACATTTACCTATCTGTCGGTCTTCTGTAGAATGTACTTTGGAGAGTGTGCTCAGAAGCTACATGTGCTCCTACCATCTCTCTTTTTCCATCGGATATCAAGACGCACTGCGGGCTACCAACCATTCTTGGTTGCTATTCCTACCTGTCGCACCAAGCGCTTCTCAACATCTTTTATAATGCGCACAGCAAAGCAGTGGAACTCCTTCCCTGCGTCTGTATTTCCGAGTATTACAACCCGTCCGTTTTCAAAGCCAGGGTGAATAGGCACCTTCTGGGTTAGCTCGCTCTATCGTGGATTCTGTCTTGGCCCCCGGGCTTGATTGGAATCAAAAGCGAACCCATTGCGCTGTATCTTTGGAAAAGTATCTTTTTACAAAAACAACGTGTGATTTCACCCAGAAACCGCTAGACAGATTGAGACACAACATAATTATATATATATTTTCTATACCATTAAATCTATTACCGTCCCCTTTCGCTTTCACACTATATGATAGACAAGCGACAGTTAATTATGTCGTGAGAAGTGGTCCGTTGAAAAGAAAAATGGTATCCGCTAGCGGAATGGATATTCGTGAAATTTTATTTTTAACTCTCACCGAAGCTGTTATATTACAGAAAAAGTATTTTATCAGATTGCTAAGCCGATTGGTGCAACGCTAGATATTCTATGCATGTTCTATAGTGAAAATGAAGTTCTGTTCATCAATCATAGTTGGCTATATACTATACTTAGTTATAATTATTTTTTCATTAATATTTCTTGCGTTCACACCAATTAGCCTAGCCCAAAGTAAGCACTGAGCGTTTCCCATTTAGAAAAAAAAGTCGACACTGTGTTGCACTGGGTCGACTTTTTTTTTCTTAATGGAAAACGCTCATTGTAGGGCTTGTGTTATGGAAACTAGGATAACGGATAGTCATGCGTATATGATACCTACATAGATATATAATATTCATATATACCCATACAGTACAAATGCTCGTATTCATAACACAAACATCTGCCTCTTCCGGGACTCAAATCCAGGACCGTCGGTGCAAAAAGTAGGATCGTTACCGTTGCACTAAACGGTAGTTTGGAACTATATTATTGCTGTTATTCAGGGAATTGATAAGAAAGGTATTTGAAACTAAACTTAACAAAGGATAAACTTCGAAAACTAATTCAAGATTATTTATTTATTTATTCTTACAACTTATGCACTAAGTACATCATTTATTACTAAATTATCTAATTTAAGCTAAGGATATAAACAACTTACAAGTGGACATCTCTTGCTTCTAATATGTACAGACTTAACTTACCAATATTATCTAATGTACTGTACTTTTATACCTATATTTTTTGTTGTTGGTTTCTGTTTCATTAGCTGACGTTTTTTAGCTGTAGTAGTAGTTTTTGAAGTGAAAACTTCTTTAGCATCGTTACGATTTGAAAGTCGATGAAACGAAAAAGAGACAGACACATAAATTCATAAGATTTAACGTAGGAGAAAATGAGATAGGAAACATTATTTACGTGTGTTAATTGTTTGTATGCGTAGTACAAAGCTTGAGAGAAGGCATCACAACAACCGTGGTATTTTGAAGTATTATTTTTGAAGGTTTCACTTCTACCACGTGTGAATTGCACACATTTTTTTATATGTAGTAGTAGGTACAGAATTTATTGCATGGTCCTTATAAAGCGGAAAGCTTCCTCTATCTTATTCTATGTTTGTCTGTCTTGAGCTGTGGTCATCCAGATTTTTCCAGCTTTTAACAACGTTGTCGGCCCATTTTTCCTTTGCCGTCCCTTTTATCTTTTTCCAGTGGGATCAAGCCACTTCGCTGTCTGTAGAGTCCATCTGTTGTCCTGGTATCTAGGTGGCCTGCCCAATTCTATTTAAGTGACATGGCGTGTTGTGCTGCATCTATTCATTTTGTTGTATTGAGTATGTCTTCATTTCGTTTTTAGGGTTCCGTACCTCAAACGGAAAAAATGGAACCCTTATAGGAACACTTTGTTGTCCGTCCGCCTGTCTTTCTGTCAAGGCCCTTTATCTCGGGAACGCATGAAGGTATCGAGTTGAAGTTAAAACAATATCCTCAGGTTTACAGTCCCTTGAAGCTGTGAAAAAATCAAACTTCTAAGTTAACGTGATAAAAAGATACGGCCGTTTATGCCGCAAGAAACGTATAATTCTACACTCAAGAGAATTAAAATTTATAGGGTATTTTCCGTTGACTTAGAATCATGAAATAAGGCATAAAGCAACGTCATGTAGCACAAGTAAAGGAAAAAATCGAAAAATAGCAAATTCGTTGTTGCATCACAAAAAAATTGTTATCTTGATTCCTGTGATGAACGAACTATTTATTTAACTAAAAGTTTTTACGGAACCCTCGGTACGCGAGTCCAACTCGCACTTGGCCGGTTTTTCTATTCTTTTTAGTTTCAGTTTACTTCTTTGCATGGCGTGCTGGCAAGATAGGATTAAGTCTTTACAATAGGTAATAGGTTTTTCAATAGGGAAACTCTGTGCACTAATGTTGAGGATATTTTGGTCTCCGATGATGATGATCTCAAATATTTCACTCCATTCAAACATGCCAAACCACCAATGCGTCTCACTTTAGATATAAGAGCGATAAAACTTGTATTGTAGCTGTCAACATATCAACCTACTCAATATTACAATTTCTGCAACAGATTTTGATATTTAAGTCAAACACATAAAGTACAATATCAACAGCTATTCTACTTTCCGTAGTTATTACTTTCTAGACGATGAAAACAATATTTTTCTTAGCAACCTTAATGTTAAAACGGTACGACTAAATTCTATGAATACTGTTTTATTCGTGGATTTTTTTTATAATCTTTCAAAATTTTATGATTAGGTGTGTCGTTGGGTAAGTCCTATTTAATAATAAAAGTGAAATAAGCAAACAGAAGAAATAAATATAAATGGTAAAGATAAAAGCAATATTCATATTGATTCTCTGAGAAGAAGCCGCAAGGAATTAGACAGCGGATAGTTTTTTCGTCCCAGTGAACAAAACTGTATAATTTAGAAAGAAAGGTGAATCTATGTTGTATTACAAGGATATATAAGAGAATGCTACTATTACAATACACGAATTTTATATACGGTATGTATAATGTTGCCACGCGCCACTGTATGATTTAAGGGTTACCAACGTCAAAAAACGGGTTTCAGTTTTCATTACGGAAAACAATTAAAGTAGCATTGTTTAATGACAAAATCTTTGTTTTATTTAAAAATTCTTCGTTTTGTTTAGCCAATCGATAAAAATACGGAAACTTTTGTTACCCTGTATTCAATTTGGCTAATTAAAGATTCCTATAAACATCTGGCAGGCTTAGATAAGTACTGTCATTACGAAGAAAAAATACTATAAAATAAGGCGACACGATAATAATTGTAATATACAGAAAAGGGATTAAGACGCATAATTTAATATAATAACGAAGTCGCTTAAAAAATTAAAAGTTTCATTAATGTCTCACTCAACAGTATCGTTGATAACAATACAAGCAGAACTAGCCACAGACTTCAACTAATTTTTGTCCATAGACACCTAGAAGCTTAGCGATTAGGACCATAAACTAACAAACACGTGAACCGAATTGTATTATTTTTTATTGCGGTTACCCGTCCTCCATTGTCACATTCGATCTATTTTTGAATTGGAATTCTATCTGGCCGTACGTTCCAACGCCTTTACGTGTACTGTTCACAAAATTATGTGTTACTTGAATATTTTCTCAAGTTATTCCAATTGCAGCCTTATGCGTTTCTACTAGTATTTCTCAGAGTGCATTAATAAAATTGTCAAATAACTCAGTATTTCTTGTTAGGGCATTGAATGTACTATTTTTGTTTCACGTTATATTGGTCAGCATTTTGTGATTTGTTGAAGTTAATACTTAGAAGTTTAAAAACATGACTTCATCTATTTATTGTTCTGCCTATTTCTCATACTAATAAATTTGAGTTCAACGAATTTCCTTGAATTGTCAAACGGACATCGGCTGATTTGTATGTGTAGAGAAGATCACCACATTAGTTTTTATTCTGTCAATACCCTTGCAACATGTGCTGAATTACAACGTGGACTTTTCACATTATGACATACTTAAATGCAAATGCCGCATTGATGACAGTGCTTCCTTGTTATTATAATTTTATGGGCCCGTCTCGTCTCGTGATAAGTTTGATTTATTCCCAATCAAAGGTTGTGAATGAATCGTTATATAAATGATATCCATGTTGATGTAACTACTGATATAAGTGATTTAAAGGTCATTCCTTTTTGTATTTTTGTATTTTTTGCATACGGTTGCTATTAAACATGTGGTCTTGTCTTGTTGTTCAAAATATAATGATCTACTTGTTTCATTTTTGAATTATGCGACAGTATAGTGGTGAAAGCTTGTGACTGTTTAAAATATTGTGTATACAAGGTCAGACACTATAAAACAGAAGAATTATCTAATAAAATATAATTTATTAGTATTTTCAACATATCTCAACATTAATGTTTAGAACGAGACGTTTGATCTTTTTATTACAATATTGAATACAAAAATGAATGCATTTGTTCATTGGGATTTCTAAGTTAATTATATTACAAAATTTTATGTGCTTTTACTTACTTCAGTTATGAAAGAAAAATTCATAAAATATTGTTTCTCTTGTTTACTTAGCGAGCAGGTTTATTACTAACCTCTGACGTTATGTTAAAGTTTAAATTTACGCTTGTAATACTTTTTATTTAATTATAGTATTTTGAGAATAAACCTACTTAAAATCTATCAAACTAGTATTAATAATAAAATGGGTTTTTTAATTAGGAGTAATTTACTTTTGCAAGAGTTTATAGAATTAGTTTGGCGACTTTTAATAAGTGATAGAACGTATTTCACGACTCAACAAACACGAGAGGCACGAACTCACCCAAAATTTTGAAGCCAATGCCGCAAGATATCAATGATTTTTGGCGCAATTTAAGACCGAAACTGAAACTTTACCGAAATCCAAAAATGATTCGGATAAAATATAGATCTTAATAAATTCAAATTTAAAAGGTGTTCAATGCATTGATTCAGTTTCGGTTATTTATTCCATAAAATAAAATTACCTTGTGTCGGAAATTAAAATTGACATTAAAATACCAAATCCATATTTAAATAACAATCAAAATTAAAATAAGCACATACATGAAATGATTATATAAATATAATTTAAAAAAAGCATGCGTGCAATTCACACGTTATAGAAGTAAAAAAACCTTCAAAAATAATACGTACACGTATACAAAATACCACGGTTTTTGTGATGCCTTCTCTCAATCTTTGCACTACGCATGCGCACACAAACACGTATTAACACACGAACATAATGCTTCCTATCTCATTTTCTCCTATGTTAAATCTTATGAATTTATGTGTCTGTCTCTTTTTATTGTCGCTTTTTCGTTTAATCGACTTACAATCGCAACAATGCTAAAGTAATTTTCACTTCAAAAAGAAATTAAAATATACAATTCCATCATATATTCCATCACATACAATTGAGTTCATTATAAATAATAAAAATTCAAATACCAGATTTAATTTAATCTTCTATACTATAAAAGTTCTTCAGTAAATAAGATCTCAGTCACGATCTAAAACATTCATATTTGAAACATTTTGTTAGCAATGCAATTTATATGGCGAAATTTTGTGTTTTGTGAGATTGAAACGTAAAAATAACGTAAATAGCAATAATGAAATTATGACTTTGTGAAATATATATCTAAAAGCATTTATAAAATAACTAGTCGACCCGGCTACGCGTCGCTGTGGTCCAGTTATTATGATTTGCAAAAAAATCGTCAAAGTCGGTTTCGAAGTTTCGAAGTTCATCGCGGTCAAACATTGTGACAGGGAATTTTTATACATAAAGAAATTATTGTTGTTTTACATTAAAAAGGTTGACTATTTCTTATTTTTGATACTTTTTTTATATCAACGCTTGAACCCGGGATCTCCCATAGTTTGGATTTTTAATAATATAGTTAAAACGAATATCATATCTCTTCGTCTTAAACCTAATTCAAACTAACAGCTCATAAATATGCAATACATTTAAATGTCAATGGTAGGTGATTAGAAATGCAATATGCTAAGCTTTCTTAGCTCACCTTAATTAATAATCTGTAGGTGTTCTTTAGAGTTCCTCAGGGATACAACATAGGCCAATTAAGTTTTAGTTAAGCAACAATTATATAAATAACAATTTGATAAATAATAACAGTTATATTATAAAGGACAGAGCACCAAACTAATGAACAATGGAATATATTGTAAAGTGATTTTAAATAAAAATAACTCGTCAAATCTTATCATGATGCTTCCAGCCATTAAGAAGAAGGCTAATAATGATTCCCTAATTAATCGAATATACAATCATTTTTTTTCTGCAGGGGTAGGCAGAGATCACAGATTTTCACGATCCTGACATACATCTCTCGCTTCTTCGACTCTCATTAGATCTTTCATACAAGTTTATCGGTAAAGGGTACTTTGGACATGGTCTTTTTTCAGGACAGCCTTTATTCCCTGAAAGTTCGCTTTGGTCTGCTTTTACTGACTTACCGGTGAACATTAAACGATGACAGAGTACCCAACTCTGAGATAAGCCACTCTATTCTATTGCACGTAGTTTCTATTATTCGGTACGTAATTATATTAACGTAAGTGTTATGTACGCCTTTATTTTGGTACATATCAGAAAGGCTTTTGCTAGGTTAGGGCCAGTTTCACCAGTTCCTGATAAAGTTTAAAATAGTTATCTGCCCTTTAACACTATCTGCAAGATAAAGGTTGACGTTACCAGTAACTTTGTCTGCGATTTATTTCATTCAAGACTTGTGAAGTCGTAATTTGTAGCTTATCTGACAAATAAGTTTCGAAAAGGCTATCAGAGACTATATCAGCAAGTGGTGAAGCAGGCAAGGGCCTGTTGCCACTTAGTATTAAATTGTAAAACCTACTTAGGACATATTAAGAGAATGCTATAATACTAAAGAGTATTATAGCTTCGTTTTAATATGTACACTGTGGCCTATACTAATCTATAATCTAAGATTACAGTGGTTTGTGTGTTTGTCTGTCCGCTCTTTTTCCCGCTCTTTTTCCATTGTATCAATAATGTTACCATAGCAACGCGTTAATCGCAGGTAGTTCGTCTACCGGACGCTAGATGGCGCTAGCGGAAAATATTTAATAATAGAAAAAATTAAAGAATTTTGTCCACCCGTGCGAAGCCGGGACGGGCCGCTAGTATAAACAAAAGGATCATATAGGACACCTAATGTATATAATGGAGTGTTGACCTATCTTTCGGTTGATAACCAGTGCAAGAGTATCATATCCGCCTATATATTGCTGCTTCGACCGTAGCAAAAGATAAGACGGAACGTGCTTCTTGTGTTGGCATATTTACTTCCTTATATAGTGTTCCAAGGATGTGTCATTAATTGTCACATCTTTTTGAAATCTTTGTTATGGTTAAATAAGTGTTTAGTGCTTAAACATTAAAATAAAATATTTTTTTATGGATTTTTGCGTATAATTTATTTTATATTTAATCCTGATGTGATCACGGCTCCTGTAAAGGAGTCGAAAATACAGGATCCTAATTATATTATGACAATACTTTGTGTGTGTTTGTTACCATATTGTCAGTAAAAGCCTAATTTAAATAAGAAAAGAAATGCCGCAATTCAAGCACCATAATTTTAAATTCAGAACAATGTCCGATTTTCATTTGTCTAAATATCAATGCAAATCCTCAGGTATTATCGGCGAGTGTTTCACTAGTTAAATATAAAATAAACTATGCCCAAAAATCCATACAAAAGGTGTTTTATTTAAATGGTAAATAAGTATTTAAATTAAAAAAAATAGTAAATAAGTAAGCGCTTGATCGCCTGATGGTAACGACGATGCGATCTAGGATGTGACGCGCTTGCTTAACACATATTCACTCGTGACTTGGAGACCCCTAAATTGTATTTATCAGGAACCACAGACTCATGCAAAGAGTTCCACTCTTTAGCGGTACGGATCACAAAGTTGGAACCAAAACGCTTAGTGCGACTCTTTGGTATATCAACCATATAACGGTGGCTCCTATTTGTAAGTCTGGTTGTCCGATGAAAAATTGGTTGCCTGTAAAGTCGGTATACGGGCGAAAGTTTTACGTGACAACGACTTTGAGTGGTAAAATAATTTAAATGTGAATATTCATTCGTATAGTAGGAAGAAGGATGAAATAATAGTAACAATTTAAAACATTTATTTATACAAAGAATTATATTTAAAACATTAATTTATAGGCACGCGTCCCTTCCACTTTTTATGTCTGTCTCTCTCGCTCTTAGGCGGGCTAACCATGCCCGAGTGGAAGGGACGCGTGCCTCTCACTCGCTCTCATTGTGAGCGCATAACGTGAGCGGAGCGTAACGCAGTTTCTTGAAGTGTCACCCGGCAAACCAATTTATAAGACGTTGTCACGTCAAAACATGACGACGGCGGAACAAGGCTGTGCAATTTTGCTGCACACTCTCCGAAATGTATCCTATAAAAAACGTATAGGCTAGCCACCTACCGTCTATGCTTTTTGGTCTATTCTTTGTAGTTTTATTTGTTTCATTTAAGGACTTATAGAATGTGTTTTTGTAGAAAGTTAAAAGCGACAAACGGTTTACTTTATTATGACGTTGACATTACTTAGATAATAAAAGAACTTTGAAAGTGGTAACGTTGGTAATCCATTGTTTTTGAGTATTGTTATTGCTATAGACTTATGAAAGTATAGAATGGCAATAATTTGTTAGTTTAAATTACTCACTAATAGCATTGCGTAAAATCATTTACTGGTATGATTTAAATTTTATAAAAAAAACTGTTTTTTTAAATGGCCTCTTATGATATTTATAATATTAACTACCATCAACATCGAAAGTAATATTTTTGCAATATTACAAAGATGGTCTCAGCTACAATAATATATTTTATTTCATTTTTTGAATTTACGGTGCTATGTTTCTATAAAATTGATATATTTTATTATTAGGATAGGTTTTACTTTATTTTATATCACAGCAACGCGTGACCTGTTTAGCTAGTACGTCTATAAAAAAAGCAATTTCTACCTGAGAGCTCGGAGATGTGCTTATTTTTATGCATATTTTAAATCTTACAGAAAAATGGCATTGTGAATGCAGAACATAAATTCAATTACATTTTTATATTATTACTAGCTGACCGTCGCTGTGTTATAAATTAAAACGAAACCTATCCTATGTCCTAAGTCGGAACAAATCCAGCAAAACAAAAAAACATCAAAATTGGTTGAGTAATTTCGGAGTTCATCGCGGTGAGTAGATGAAGATGAGTGTAAATATAATCTTTTGTCTATGCATTTGTTAGACTGTGGTATCCCCAAGTATCTTTTTGGAGTGCAACACATTAGGGTTGCCACAAATGGTTAGTAATGGGGCAAACGTCACGATCCATTCGAGGACATAGTCGTCTGCTTGTGTTTCGGGAAATTTCTCTTGATATCACTTGTCACGAAATGGTCTGGTATTCGGTGGAATTCCTTATGTTTGTAAACATTTTAAGTGTTTTGATAAACATATTTATGTCATCGTAAACAGTTCGTTTGTATTTAGATAACATTTGGATAGTAGTTGTGTTTGAAAAATGGTAATTCCATCCGTGTTCCGAGTATTTTAAAGAATATGAGAAAAAAAAAAATATATATACACAGATATGAATGTACTGGTTAAAATAATAGTTATAATCATTAGGTGTGTAAGCTGGATCCGAATTCAATGTTATTTATTCTCGACATTATATCACTTCAAAAGTATTCATAACTACTATCATTAATTCACTAAATAAAATACAAATATGTTAAAAAATTAAGCGCTTGCCTAGAAGATACTTATTCACTCGTAACTTGAAGACAACAAAATTGTATTTGTCAGGAAACACAAGATCAGACAAAGAATTCCACTCCTTAGTGGTAGTGTTGGTAGTGGTAGGTACGTATAATCTCCGGCAAATAAGTTGAACATGATTTTGAAATCACGTGACATGCGCAGTAGCAATTTTAGGTTTACATTATTCACTACTGCGCATGTCACGTGATTTCAAAATCATGTTCAACTTATTTGCCGGGGACAATATCACCAAATTGGAACCAAAACGCTTAGTGCGACTCTTTGGTATATCAACCAAACCATATAACGGTGGCGCTTATATGTAAGTCTGGTTGTCCGATGAGAAAATGAGGACGGTGGAAATGTACTCTATAAAAAAGGGATAGGCTAGCTACCTTGCATTTATTTGCTCGTTGAATTTTTCTTGTTTTATGCGTTAATAAGCTTCATATTTTTTATCACTCTTAAAGTCTATTCCTAAATTTTTATAATATTTTTTTGGTATCACTTTAGAGTATTGTACCATATCCCCCCTAAGATACTCCTAATTCAATCGACCTAATCTCCCTCCATTGTCTCCATCATGACTGAGGCATTATCTTCGATTACCCACGATAAACAAGACGTAACGAAACATACGTTACACTCAAACTCTATGCATTGTAAAATGAACTTTATTGTACACACAAATAGTACACAATGTTTGTCGACAGAACTAAACGGTAAGTCTCATTTTGACTTTTAAATCTTAGACGAGATGTAATAAATTTCAATAAATGTTGTTGACAGGCCTTACGATATTGTCTTATAAAGATTTGGCCAGGATTGAATTGCTTTGTTTTGATAACATCTACCATTAATTTCTATGGTCACCTCTATGATTAGAGGTAATTTATCAACAATGATTATAATTCTTGTGAATATAAGATGACCGTTTGGTGCAACGGTAGCGGTCCTGCCTTTAGCACCGACGGTCCTGGGTTTGAATCCCGGAATGGGCAGATGTTCGTGTGATGAATACGAGCGTTTGTATCTGAGTCATGGATATTTCTATACATATTGTCTATCCGTTACCCTAGTTTCCATAATACAGGTCTTAGAGCGCTTAATTTGTGAAAGTAAGTAATATTATTATTATTGACTAGCCTAGCTCAAAGTAAACACTGTAAGGGTTGTTATGGATAGACATACATATTGATATATAGATTTTTGATATTTATAAAAATATATACATATATATAAATACCCATGATTCAAGTACAAATGTTCGCATTCATCACAGAAATATCTGCTTTAACCTAGGACAGTTGGTGCGAAAGATAGGATCGCTACCGTCGCAAACTGTCGACATAATTTAAATAAAGTGTAATATACTTTCTTATCTACCAAACTCGACCCCAAATGACGAGGACTGTCGGTGCTAAAGGCAGGATTGGTATACCGTTGCAACAAACGGTCGTCAATTATATATCTCTACTATATAAAAGAAGGACTTTGTGGGTTTGTTACCATTCTAGCAACGCCTGGCCGGGTTATACCAGTAATTAACGTTACCATAGCAACGCGTGGCCGAGTTATACCAGCAATTAACGTTACCATAGCAACGCGTGACCGGGTCAGCTATTTATTAATAATGATACTTCTCAGTGTAGTTTTGAAGACTTTTTTATAAAGGTTCTAACTTACAGGTATCAATGCTTTTTTTTTGACGACCAAACGTAGTGCAACGGTAGCGATCCTGCTTTTCGCACCGACGGTCCTGGGTTCAAATCCCGGAAGGGGCAGATGTTTGTATGATGAATACGAGCATTTGTACCTGAGTCATGGGTGTTTTTATATATTTCTATGAATATTACATATTTATGTATCATATATGTATATCTATCCGTTACCCTAGTATCCTTAACACAAGCCTTACAGTGCTTACTTTGGGCTAGGCTAATTGGTGTGAATGTAAGAAATATTTATTTATTTAATGTGAAGTAACGTATAATTTAATAATCAAATAATCTGCATGTAATTTATTTAAATCCATAGTATGTCACAGTAGAAGAAAAATACAAAACGCATCTTGATAGTTGACAATTTAGCTGTGGCGCCATCTATGTTTTTTGCAACGGTTCATACTAAAGTGGTCATCCTCTTTTAAACGATAAAATAATATCGTGTCTTAAATGGTTCTCTCGGACTCTCTTCGTACAGACTTTGTTATTTTTAGTCATCATTTCTTTACACATAATTCAATTATTTGAAAACATATCTATATTCTCTGTCTAAATATATTCACGTATTTTTCTCAACTCTGTGTAACCGTGACAGAAATTTATTAAGAAGACTTATCTTTCGTATTCATTTTTATACGCAGTCTTATAAATGAAGACAGATTGCACTTTACAATGCGTTGAACAAGCTCCAATCTCCATACAAATAGTCTGAAATCGTCAATTGACGATGTATTATGCAAAAAAATGTTATAAACGCAATACAATCTGCAAGTTATCATTCCTGCGCAGTCGCGATAAGATTTAAATTCACTTTATTATGTTACGTGTAATTTATCTGTCGGTTGGTCGGCAAATTCAAATTGATGCGTGAAATTGTGATAAAGCTTCAATAAGAGGTGCTTTTATTAATAAAACATTAACATTTTGTTTGACCATATTACGAGATTATGTTGTGTAAAATAACATTTTTTTTGCGCATTTTTATAATGACGTTTCCACTCCTTTACAGGACCCGTGATCTCGTGAATTTTCTGCACATAATTTATATTTGTTTTATTTAAATGTGAGATGCGGGCGGAAGTGTAGGTACTAAACACTTATGACATCTTTAGCACCTGAATAAGAATGAATAAAAAAAGAGGCATTATTACATTTTGGTTTCCGTAAAAATAAATTAATGACTAAAATTCTCTTTGTACTCGTAGGTACTTTCTGATATTCAAAACATACTTCCAACAAGGATGGTTAAAAATAAGTTTTTTTGTAAAAGTATCGTATAAATTACAGTTTCAATTTTTGCTCTTTGCATTTTAAGTTTAATCCCTAAAAAGAGAAACAGTTGTATGCCTAGCAAAGTTTATTAAGTTTATTTATTTTTAAGTGCGAATTGTAAATCAACTTTTACGTATGATATTTAGTTAAAAACAACAAAAAAATAGTATTCAAATTTGTATAAAAATCACAACTCATGTAAAATTTCTTTAAATCCATAGATGTTTGAATATTCTTTGATGTGGTGTTTTTTTATTTAAGGACAGTTAACAAGACACACTAATGCATAAATAAATCATATGATCAAATATATGTAGTACAAACTGCCACGACAAGCTAAGCTAAGTTCTATAATTTATTGCAACATGTTATGTTAAGGACAAGAGTTTCACATGGCAACCCAAGAAGCTACCTAACCAAGTGACATAATAGTTAAAAATAATTCAAATTCCAAACACAAACGATTATTAATTCCGTCCTATACTCAAATATCATTCCCGCTTCCTCGAACGTGAAGTGCATTTATTGGTTATACACCTTCTCTTTCGCTCCATCAATAAAAGGCGAATGTGTGAGAAGGATGGGAGATACGTCTTATTGCATTCAATCATCTATATTCGTGGTGGTTAGTAATATTATCAGACTTCCGCCTGTTAAGTCGTTGACTCGAGGTTCGAGGTCTTCTGTCTTCTGAAATTAAGTCCACTACTAGGTTACCAACTTCACGATTGTTAAAGAAAATAAGGGAATTATTACAAATCGCAAGACAATCGAGTTGAATAATTTAACATATCATTTTTTAAGGGGATAGATCCCCTTTTCGTTTTAGAGTAAGTATAAATAAGTCTTGTGGTAACTGGTAAAGTTGTCTGAAGAAATTGACTGGTATGCCTTGCAGCAAAGTCTAAATTAAATTTAAAAAATATCCCAATCTTTCTATAAGTTCATAAGATAATCTAGCGTTTTCACCTACTAATAGTAACAAACTGTGGTATTTCTTACATTTCCGCGCACATTATATGTATGTATATTTAATCCTGACATTTCTACTCCTTTACAGGAGCCGTGCTTATCACAGTCATCCTGTGATCACGTGTGTTCATTTCGTTCGTTCGTGTGTGTGATCTGTGACACGGTTCTGTTTAAGAGTCTAAACGTCAGGATTAAATATAAATATGCGCAAATGTTCGTTAAAAAGTTGGTTTATTTAAACTATGGTAGTAACAAATCAGATCTGAGGCTTTCCATCACCTCTTATCGCGATACAAGTTCAGCTGTTGAAGAGAGACGCCACTATAGACCGTGTATAGCGGTATCTCACTTTGACAATTAAACTTGCATCGCGCTAATGAAATGAGAATTAAATATTTCTGGTAAATTTTCAAAAATATCTGAACAATAGGATTCTTGTGTAAAAAAAATAAAAATTAGTATTTATCAACCGAAATACGACATATAATTACGTAATAAGTTCTTACTTAGGTATTATTGTTATAAGAAAAATGAAAACGTCTATTTGAGAGGCTGTGGTGCATGTTTTTCATTTACTAACAACTATACATATAAAATTACCAGTGTCATAGAAAGTGCATAGTAAAACTAGTCATTTACGTAAATTGAAACACGTACAGACCTTGCATCGTGACAAATTGCAATGGAATCAAACTTGCACTGCGATCAAAGGTCGAATGGCTCGATTGATTTAGCATGTCTTGTATCTCTTTCAAATTGAAAATTAGCTTTGATGCACTCCGAAGTTTAGATTACAACACTAAGAGCCTTTGCAGACTATATATTTTTTTCAATTTAAACTTTGAATACCTGTATAATTCAGTTTCGCGCTTGAATCGGCTTCTGTTTGGATATTATTGAGCGAAGTTCTCTTTTAGGCAACTCACAAATTGCGCTTGTGTCCCTCCTGCTACCTAACGGTTCGATCGATTCGAACGAATTTTGGCATAAACATACATGATTATAACCAGACGGACATAGGCTATGTAAAAAAATATAGACTTTACCATGGAGGAATAATCACCGAAAGAAAAATTCAAAAGCTGATCACGGCCAAACCGCTGATACTACATTGATGAAATTTGGCGCCAAAACTCACATCGTGGTCGTGACTAATGTGCAAAAAAAAGTTTTAAACCATGGAGGAATAATCACCGAAAGAAAAATTCTAAAGCTGATCACAGCCATACCGCTGAGACTAAATTGATGAAATTTGGCGCCAAAACTCACAAACGAAGGTAAGGTACTCGTAGTACTTCGCTCAGTATTTGCAAACAGAAGCATGCATTGCATATATATAAACGCATTAGTCATGTGCGTTCCTAAAACGCGTATCTTCAGCGCGTAATAACGCAATGTGCAAAAGCCCTTAGAATTCCTCTTGGAGTTGGAGATCGACTTTTATCACCGATTTTGTAATCAATAATGAGTATAACAACTTTTTTACGGATTTTGTGCATAATTTATCCTGTGTTAGAGTCGAAACGTCAAGATTAAATATAAATTATGCATTCTATTCAATTATGCAAAATTCGTAAAAATGTTGTTTTATTCAAACAGTAATGTAAGTGAAGTGTAAGAATTAAATATCAAAAATAAGGTTCCTTATATTTTATTAATGTTAATACTTGTTAATCTTCTTTTTTCCATCCTCTCTACATATCCAAACCATCTCAGCATCCCTGTTCTACCCTTTTTTCGCAGAATACTGAAAGGCATTATTTGACTAACTATTTATTGTGGTTAAAAAAGGCCATCTTAAAAGCACCATTAACAGACGAGCTTTTAGGAAAAATCTGATTAGAGTTGAATTCGCTAGAGATGTATGGATCGTGGAAAGTGATTGAAGCGTGATTGTATGCACCTATGTGTATATTGATATAGCTACTGTTGGGAGAAATTATTTAAAAGTTTTATGGATAGAACTTGTAACTAAAACATGACTAACATGTCTGCACACTGTCTGTGGAGACAAGTGCTTACGCGGCGGCGGCTCTGGCGACGTCGCTGTTACAATGTACCAAGCGACAACTGGAACAGTGAAAGGAATGAATAAGATTGTCGCTAATTTATTTTTTTTATAATTTCTTTCGTATTTTCAAAAAAAATTGAAAAAATATCCCATATGTACATATATTTAGTTTTAGCGTTATAAACACAAATAAATAAAAAAATATTTAATGGTAACACATTTTTTGTATTAATGCATTTGCTGTAGATAGTTTAAAAACTTATTTTTGTTTCTTAATAAATTTAGTCAAATTTGTACCTAGGTGATTTGTTTGATGATATCAATTTCTAATTAGTTTGCAGTTCAGTTTATCATTTTATTTTTCATCTAATATTGTGTTTGCCTATTTCCAAATGGCAATATGTTTTGCTAAATATGTACTTGTACTTTTTCAGTATGTACCTTTTTACCATATTTGTTGGCAAATAAACTCTCTTATCCTATCCTAAAGAAATATAAAAAAAATTAAAACTCTTTGCCTGAGTCTGTGTTTTCTGACAAATACAATTTAGGTGTCTTCAAGTCACGAGTGAGTGCATCGTCGCTTACCATCTGGCGAGATAGCGGTAGAAAAAAATTACAATAATGTTTTGTGTTTTGTATATTTCACTAACTTTAGTTACTAAATGGTTTCGAAGTTGCTTATTTAAATATAACGAAATTAATATATATTTTCTCTTTTCAGGTAAGTTAGTTAAATATTGTGCGGTTATAGACACTCTGATTCATATGGATAAGGTAACTGTTATTTTTGTATGTTGTGAAACCTATATTAAAATCCTAACAACAGTTTCTGCGATTAAGACATACAAATAATTGAGGCAGGGGACTGTAATTTATTGTAAAGCTCGGTAGATAGAGATGTGGGTTCGTGTTCATAATGGGTGATTACAAAAACCGTACTTATATATTCTCTTTGTCAAAACATGTAAATGTAGAGGCTTTTTAAACCTTTTCACTTATTGGAACCTACAATATGGTGATGCTTATAAAGATATATAATAAAGATATAAAAGCATTATAAGGGGGAATATAATTACATGATTATTATTATTTTAATAATTTGTTTTGGTGGGTCTTTAGTCATACCATTTTAGTTAGTTTAACTACACGCCTATTTTAGATTATACGATAACCTCTAGAGAGTGGAACTCTGCCTCCTATCCTATGCAACAACCTAGATCGCATCGTCGCATTCCATCAGACGAGCTTAACTATTTACTATAAAATGATATATTCATTTTAATGCCTTTTAAAAAATTTGATGATAGAAAATAGAGGTGTTATCGACTTCACGGTAATCTATAGCCCATCCAAGACAGTAGCCCCCTAATCTAAAATCTGGGAGTCGCGTATTGTGCGTCTGGCGTGCTCACAACAGTATCCTGTGTTGTTGTCGTGTTTTATGACTTGCTACACAACTACACAGTTCCTTTGTATGTTGAGTACGTGACTTAACCGGCAGAACTTTGACTTTTTTAACCGTGTTTTTGAAAGAAACTCTTGTTTTTTTCTCTTTGGCACAAAAATTTTGTTAATCCTAATTGTCGATACAAAGTATGAACATGATTAAGATATATTTCTTTACTGATACATCATTAACGTAATCGCGACATTTCGATAGTGTATTGACGCATTGGTTATTATCCCTATTTTAATTTCGATGTCAACTAGCAGTACCGAATTAAACTATTTTATTGAAATTAGAAATGTTGAAACAAATACATTTGCTTGAATTTCAATTTTTTTTTTATGTTTTAATAGATATTTTCAATATTGGCTTTGGTCCTTCGAGCTGGTAATTTTAAAGGATGACGCCTGTTTATATGGACGGGTATTTATTAATAGATATTTATTAAGTAGGTATACGGTATATGTTTAAAGATAAGATAAGCAAGCATAGTTATCTAGAATCATCAATACTCAAGCATTACATTCAACCATGTTAAAAAAAGATCAGTATGGACCTTAATGGTTACGCAATAGGGTGCTAGAAAAAAGGAGGTGAAAGCATAGTTTAAGAAGGACTTTGTGGGTTTGTTACCATATATAGTTACCAATGATAACTTACCATAGTTACCATAAGCCTAAGAATAACAGTTTTTATAATAAATTAACGTTACCATAGCAACGCGTGGCCGGGTTAGCTAGTTATAATATATAGTAGTAAAAAGTATTTTAGGTGAGAGATTAAAATAATTTTATATTAAGTCTTAAAAATGGTATCATTCAAGTATTGATTCAGTTTGTAATAAGAGTTTTTTTTAAATATACAAACACTAGGGGCAAAATTTAATATTTTTGTAATGCGGTTTGCAGCTCTCAGTCTGTTCGATGTTGGCTGTAATGCGGATTGATTTCTTTTGCATGGTCAGTCGCGCAACCGCCGCGTCCGTACTGTTGCCCCACAGTACCACTCCATAACTTAGCCAAGTATGCGCGTACGCGAAATATGCAACTATTGCAATTTTCTTATCGATAGTTTAGCTAGCTAGTAGCTTGACAGTTTGGATTTTTTTTCCGGTTAATATGCCTATCTATAACTATGCTTGATAATGACAATTCTTCACACACTGTGTAGTTATAATATAAACTAGCGGCCCGTCCCGGCTTCGCACGGGTGGACAAAATTCTTTAATTTTTTTCTATTATTAAATATTTTTCCGTTAGCGCCATCTAGCGTCCGGGAGACTTGCGGTTAGCGCGTTGCTATGGTAACGTTATTGATATAATGAAAAAAGAGCGGGAAAAAGAGCGGACAGACAAACACACAAACAACTGTGATCTTAGATTATAGATTTATATATAATGCTGTTTTTGTGGGTGATGAACAGTGGTCGGAGTAGGTATATTGATTTTAGATACTTGCGTCATGATATCATAACATGGACATGCATTTCTTCCGGAATGTACCGGAGTTTCCAAAAATTTGGTAAATAGAGTAATAAAATAAAAAACCATATGTAAGCAAACAAAATTGTTTATTGTGAATACAAATAATCATTATTACAGTTTTATTAAAAACAATTATTTTTAATCCTCATCGGTTACAATTTCTACATTTTGATTTTCTGTCTCTATACAATTAAAATAAATAACTATAATTTTTTCAATATTTTCGATTTTTAAGCTATTTCTTTTAACATCTAAGATCCATTTGTAAGTGGAAAATGATCGTTCAACATCTGTAGATGTCAATGGAGCGAATTTGAAATAAAGTTTCTGATTATTTGCTACGCTTTTTTCAATACTCTCGCTGTATTCTCTAATTGTATCTAAATCTGGATTTCGTTCCATAACTGATTCTATTTTATTTTTTATATTCTCATTATTGCACTCGTTAAGCGTAGCCCTTACTTGATCAAATACTAAAAGTGAATCAGCTAGAGATAAATTTTGTTTTTGTAACTCTTTTAGGGCTAGTAGTATAATAGAGTAATTTTCTTCGATATATTTTAAATCATTTTCTAAATTTTGTTTTTCCAAAATGTTTTTTGCGTTTCGTATGGCTATAGCATCAGAACTGCTCAAGCAGGATAAAACTTCTTTTATTTTATCTAAATGTTGAGCGTAGTAAGATGTTGCCTGTAACCAAGTACCCCATCTGGTAATGACTGGTTGCGGAGGCAACGGTAAGTCAGGATATTTTTCTTTTAAAATGTTTACCCTACTAGGAGCCTTTAAAAATACTTTTTTAACATTTGATATAAGAATATCAATATCGTTGTATTCTGACCTTATCTGCTCACTTACACGATGAAGAGCGTGCGCCAAACATGTCACATGCTTCATTTCAGGTAAGTAATGTTTTAAATTTCGCCCTGCAGATAGCATGTACGCGACACTGTCAGTGCAAAGCATTAAAATATTGTCAACTTTCGCTTCAAAAGTGTTTTGCCATAAATTTTCTAGACATTGCAGTACAAATTGTGTTATTGTTTGTCCATTTACTGCTGTTAGCATTTTACAAGCAATCAAATAAGGCCGGCCTGCACTATTACTAGGATGCAATGGTTTTATTAGGAAATTGACTATGTATCGACCAAAAATGTCTGTTGTCTCATCCAGCGATATCCATAGTTTCTCATTTTTATTAATTTCATAAATCGAATTGATTTTATTCCTATAAAACTTCTCCAAATAAACTTTTCGTAACTGTGATTCGTCAACCACTTTACGATTGGTACAAACGCAACAACAAGTACTGCACATATATTTCTGAAAAAACTCTTTGAACGCTGGATTTTTCATTTGCGACCAAGGAATATTGCATAGAATCAGGAACTTAATGAGGTCGAAGTAAAATTCCTCTTGCGGTCTCTTAAATTTTCCTTGATGTACAGCGCCTTCAATGTGTTTGGTAATGTTGCCTCTATTCACAGCTTTCAAATGACTTTCACACTTTGTACAGTATATAGTGCCACTAGCGTTATCGTAAAGTAGCTCAGGATAGTGCAATAACCACTTTAGCACTGTTTCAGCCTTGACCTTTGCCATATTTATTTATATGTCACCTAAAACAATGATTTAAATTTACAATATATACATACACAACTGTAAAGTCGATAATGAAATTCTGTTTCATATAAAGTGATTTTTTTAACTGAAGCGGTGATAGCCCTGCGGTGTGCGTACCGGACTCTCATGCGCTATGATGATTGCTATAAAGTGATATTTTAACTGTTTCCAAGTTCTAAAACCTTCTTAAATAGTGAAAATAATTAAAACTTACCCGTACAAAAACAACTTCAAATGGGCCCAATCCAAGAGTAATAAATCGATGTCCGTAGTTATAAGCCAAATTCGTCGTTTTAAGTAGATTTCAGAAGACAGTACACAAGCCAGGGTCAAGTCAAGATATTCACAACACATAAAATAAGCGCACTCCACGAACCGAAATAAGTGAGTGAGCCACTTGGTCTGGATGTCGGTGCGAGCATTGTTTTCGAACAAACAGTCAATGAGTCATCCAGGATACTTGATTCTAATTGGTCAGATGCGTTGAGCATAGACATAAGAGGACAAAAGACCCTGTTTGCCGGATGTCGTGTGTTGAAATGAATATTATTATTATATCATTTTATAAATGAGAGCGAGTGAGAGGCACGCGTCCCTTCCACTCGGGCATGGTTAGCCCGCCTAAGAGCGAGAGAGACAGAGCGAGAGAGAGAGTGAGAGAGATAGGCATACACACCGGTTCATGTCTTGCGCTTCTATTTCGCTTAGGCGGTGATATATGAAATTCAGTGCGAGATTCTTTGTATAAATTAATGTTTTAAATATAATTCTTTGTATAAATAAATGTTTTAAATTGTTACTATTATTTCATCCTTCTTCCTACTATACGAATGAATATTCACATTAAAATTATTTTACCACTCAAAGTCGTTGTCACGTAAAACTTTCGCCCGTATATCGACTTTACAGGCAACCAATTTTTTTTACTATTAAATTCTGGCCATCTACGCCACTAGCAGCATAGCGTTGAGAGTATTGATACATTTTTAACTAGTTTCATGTAATAATTTCGATGTTTCGGTATTTTTATCATAATAATCCGGAAACTCGGAGGCGTATCCATATTAACATATACGTTTGATGTCAGTGACCTTAATTCAATATACCTACTCCGACCACTGGTGATGAAGTCATAATTTTACTTTTGGGTAAGTTAATATTTCAATTGTGGTCATTTAACCAGTCTGATATTTTAGCAAGTTAGCGATTTATATTACCGTTTATATTATTATCGTACGGAGATGTCATCGGCAAACAACAAGAAGGTCTCCTCTATGGGGTTTGGATGGTCGTTAATAATTAGAAATAAAAGACATCCGACAACGCTGCCCTAGGATACCGAGACGTTTACAATTTTACAATCGGAGCATAAGCGAGAGATGTTTCCAGTATCGTCACCTAGATTTGAGGGGTTGAATTTATCATTTGGCTAATAAAGTTACATGAAACCGCCATTTAATTTATAATATATGAACGTATACGATTCTTTTCTTAAAGATTGAAGTAAGAATAATAATGGATATAAACAATACACACTGTTCATAAAAAACCATGAAACAATATTTGCTTTCTTGATTGAGTCAGTATACCCTCATGAAAGCTTCATGAACCACCCGATTGTGATAAATCGTGCATTGAGAAGACAATGGTCACTTGTTCGAATCATTTATGTATCCTCCATCATCGCAGAACGACAACACGAACAAAGACGGGGCGATAACTTATGCAACTCTTGTCTGAGGTTTACGGGGCGAGGTAATTTTTTAAGTTCTTCTCAGAAATATTGTTGTTTTCGAAGAGTTTGTGTTACATTGCTTCGAGAAAGTATTATAGTAAAGAGTGACTATACCAGTGATGCCAAAATCCCAGGTTCAAATTTTGGTTACGGTAAATGTTTGTGTAATGAAGACCTGAGAAATGGGTATTTATATATATTTCTATGATTTTATATAACCTACTTGATACCCTAGTATCAGTAACCGCGACCGCGATGAACTCCGAAACTACTCAATAGAAATGGATGGTTTTTTTTTCATTTTGATGGATTTGTTCCGACTTAGGAGAAAGGATAGGTTTTATTTTCTACACTAATATTATATAGAGGAAAGATTTGTATTTTTGTATGTTTGCAATGAATAAATTTAAAAACTACTAAGCCGATTTCGAAAATTCTTTCACCATTGGAAAGCTACATTCACGCTGAGTAACATAGGCTATATTTAATGCTTGAAAAAAAATAAAGAATTTTGTCCACCCGTGCGAAGCCGGGACGGGCCGCTAGTAGTTTATAACACAGCGCGTGGACGTGTCAGTGATTCGTAAAAAAATATGTTTATTTTTTATTACTGATAAGATATCCGTAATTAAACATTTAACATTCATGACAATAATTGTGTGAATTTGCACTAAACACTTTTTAAGTTGCAGTATTTACCTTAATTACCATAATTGGTTTAGACTAACACAAGATATAGGTGTCATTTTATTTTATAATAATTATAAGTATTGCAAATTATATAAACTAAACTTATTTAAGCAAGACAACAAGTTGCCGGGTCAGCTAGTATAATATATATGTGTACTAGCTGACCTAGCCACGCGTTGCTGTGTTATAAGTTAAAATGAAACCTATCCTATGTCCTAAGTCGAAACAAATCCAGGAAAATGAAAAAAAGTTATCAAAATCGGTTGATTAGTTTCGGAGTTCATCGCGGTCAAACACTGTGACAGGGAATTTTATATAAAATAAAGTTGATTTTTGTTAGTACCAATTTTCTCGTATATTAACAGCAATGTATACTGCTGTATCGCGTGAAGGGATGTGCGCCCGCGCAGACAGAGATACGATCTGAGGACGGAGGTGTGAAATCATGGAGCTAATAGTTTACAAACTAACTAATTAGTAATTTGAAAACGTAGCTTTGCTGACACGAATATTATAAAGGAAAAAGAAGACACTTATTTTTTGTTAAGGAATTCTTTGATTCGACTTAAAAGTTATCCGTTTAGTTTAAAAATGTGTTGCCTTTTTTATTTATTAATACTGTATTATTTATGGTTTTGTAAATTATTGATTTTCTTGAAATGATTATTTTCTAATTCATTAATCATTCCTTACACATCGTAACTTAGAGTCTCATCAAAATGTTTTTGATAATAATAATAATTCTTTTTAACATTCACACCAATTAGCCTAGCCCAAAGTAAGCACTGTAAAGCTTCTGTTATGGATACTAGAGTAACGGATATGTAATATTCATAGAAATATATATAAATACCCCCATGACTCAGGTAATAATGCTTACACTTATCACACAAACATCTGCCCCTAATGGTATTCAATCAAAGGACTATTAAATATCGTCAGAAAATACATTAATAGATTATTCATACTTGTCTTTAAATACAAAATATTAAAAAATGCCTTACATATATTATTTACACTTTAATACATTTAAAATAAAACGTTAGTTTTAGAAATATCAATTGATTTCATCACGTTTACTTTTTGACGTGATAACGTCTTATGATGAACACCGGCTGCATGTACGAAAAAGTGTAACGTTCCGCCTGAGCCGAGCATGCAAGCGATTGAGACGCACGATCAGCCTAAGCGTTTGACTTGTGGTGCATCTATCTCTCTTCCACTTCATGAAGTGAAAAGTTAATGTGGTTTCCAACTTAATGTTAATTTATCGAAAAACAAATAACTTTCAATGAACTCCTTCTTTGTATTATACAAAATAATGATAATTCAGTGAAAATAATTCAATTCAATTCATCTGCAAATTTTCATCAATGTTTTCTTATGACGCTATCACGTAAAATTATCGTCCGTAAACTGACTTTACCGACAAGTATTTTTTTTAATTCGTAATTTTGATATCCACTAAAAAATTCAAAACCAAAAATGGGAAGTAAGAAGAAAGTAAAAAGGAAAGGCAGACATTGTGTTCCTCCAAATATTCAATTATAATATTAATTTAAATATAACAAGGATTAACATTATCCCATATTAGATCCTTAAGCAACCTTACTATACAATGACTTAGAAAATATTTCGTAGTACAGTAATCAGGGTGTGTCAAAACGATGCTTGTTAAATGTCACCGATACGTCGTGATCATATTATGCAGTAAGAATATATGAAATACTTGATAAGCTGCTTATAGTATTTAGGTCGAATCTGTTACAAAATTTTAATTTTTTCATCACTAATGGCTGTAATTACTTATTATTTGACGACCATTTGGTAGAACGGCAGCAATCCTGCCTTTCGCACCGAAGGTCCTGTTTTTGAGTCCCGGAATGGGCAGATATTTGTGTGATAAATGCTAGCATTTTTATACGAAATAGGCAGGCGCTTGACCGCTATCTCGCCCGATGGTAAGCGACGATGCGATCTAGATTGTGACGCGCTTGCCTAGAAAATGGACTTGTCACCCCTTGAAGGCCAGTCCCCTCACAAGCTTTGGGTACTTTGTACCTGAGTCATGGGTATTTATATTTATTTCTATTAATATTACACGGTATGTTTATCCATTGCCCTAGTATCCGTAACACAAGCTTTACAGTGCTTACCTTGGGCTAGGCTAATTGGTGTGAATGTGAGAAATATTATTTTATTATTAGTATACTATTTTTTGTTATACTATTTAACTGGTAGATTCGTATATCTAAAGAAATTATTACAATAATAAATTTAAATTGCCTCAGGTGTCACAAAAATAATTGCATAGCTGTTTCTCCATTATATATTTTTGGAAACTTGTAAAAGACAAATACAATTTAGGGGTCTTTAAGTCACGAATGAATAGGTATCTTCTAGGTAAGCGCGTCACATCCTAGATCTCATCGTCGTTTACCATCAGGCGAGATAGAGTCAAAAGCATACCTATTTTCTATAAAAAAAGCCGTGATCACACGATGACTAAGGCAATAGACATCATATTTCTACTACCTTCAAAATATTTTGATCGGGCACGTTTAATTTGAATTTGATTTATGTAAAAAAATTAACAGATAGAAAATATATGACGATCATTGCCTCGTCGATTGGAGTCGAAACGTCAGGGTTAAATATAAAAAAAATATGAGCAAAATCCGTAACAAAGTTGTTTTATTCATATATTGTATGAAGTCTGTTCACTGGTAGCTAGTGTAGTTACTATGGACTTCACAAAACCAGGTGAATAATAATGTTGCCGAATTCCAGCGTGTTGTCCAACACGATCGGTTCGAGTTAATCGCGCCCTTTACTGAATAACGACGAGATCGTAGGGCTGTGCTTATCTTTAATAAATCTTTTGAAACGTAAAAAATATTATTGTTTTCAACTTTCATGGTTATTTGCATTAGTATTAAAGAGAACGGGATTATTAACATGTTATTTTTACAAGCTTTTATTTACTTCACATATCCCGGCGTCAGTAATTTAATCTTGCAACTTAAAGACCCTCTTAGCGTTTTTCGATTGAGCTGAAATTTTGCTTGCATACATATGCATGCCACACAATATACATAATTTGCGTGGCAATGCAATATTATGAACTGGTCTGATGTTGGAGCTGAAAGGTGGCCATAGGAACTCCGCAATAACACGACTTCTTAACTTTTTAATTCGTTTTATGAACAAGTAATAATAAAAGCTTGTCTTGTTCTTTCGTGGCGATGGCGCATGCATAATCTATAATCTAAGAACACAAATTTGTTGTTTGTGTGTTTGTCTGTCCGCTCTTGTTCCCGCTCTTTTTCCATTGTATCAATTAACGTTACCACAGCAACGCGTTACCATAGCAACGCGTTACCGGGTCAGCTAGTACTGATAAAGAAATTATTAGAAAATCTATTTCACTGAGATATTTATAAGATATGTCAATAATCTTCACTGTAAATTACAGGAAATGCAAGCGTGATGCCCTTAAGGAATCTATTATTTTTATTTTACCTTTTGCAGTGGTTCAATACAAATAAATAAGAATAATTATAAAAAATCTAAAACTATTAAAATAATAAAAAGAAAGCGTAGAATAAGGAAACTGTTTGATGTTTATCTAAATTTTAATAAAGATCTACTATTTTCTAATAATACTTTACTGTAATTTTTTTTTGTAAATGCGCTTGACCACTATCTCGCCTGATGGTAAGCGACGCGCTTACTTGGAATCACATAAATTTTACCAAAAACTAAAAAGATAAAATAAAAAAGCAGTAACTAAAAGTGCAAGTGAAAACAGAATGTTTGCATCGGAAAATTGCAATATAATTACGAGACGTTGACAGCCCTGGGTGAGAAAAGCGTTGCATGGCAATTAGGTTGATTTGTGTGTTTGTTTACATCGGCGGTGCGGTAGGTGGCGACATCGTATTTCAGCGTTTCATTGTATTCCAATGAATTCTTGTGACCCCAAACACGTACTGGCCAAAATGACCCCACACTCTTTGAGACAACGGTATTTACTGTTCATTGTATATCAAATAATGTTAACATATCGATGAGATTAAAATATTATATTTAGTTCTGAGATTTCCGCGCACATTACACATTTAAATAAAAATAACTATTTAGGGTTTTTACGGCTACTTCATCATGTCGCTGGTTTGCGAGAATAGCGACAGAACTAAAAACTTTTGATTTTATAGAATAAGGTTTTCAAATTTCTTATTAAATCTTTTATAGCATACCAAAAAATGTAGTTGTACCTCTTTCGAGCGAACGGTGATGCGATATCTGCGTTGCGTCTCTGATCACGATAAAATATCAAAGATTTAAGATCGTTTTTAATTGAATTTGACAGATTTTTGAGTTGCGTCGATATTCTCGCAAACCAGCGACATGACGACAGCGGGTCCAGTAAAGTAATCGAAACGTCAGGATTATTTGCGCAAAATTGGTTTTATTTAAATGTTAAAATATTCTAAATAGTATATTGTGTTTCAATACATACTAGGTCTGCAATACATGCTGCTGTTTGCAAATAATGAGCGAAGCAATTAGATTTTTGAAGGGTGATTATTCCTCGAGTGTATGTCCGATTTCAAAACTTTTTTTGCACATTAGTCACGACCACGATGTGAGTTTTGGCGCCAAATTTCATCAATGTAGTATCAGCGGTTTGGCTGTGATCAGCTTTTGAATTTTTCTTTCGGTGATTATTCCTCCATGGTAAAGTCTATATTTTTTTACTTAGCCTATGTCCGTCAGGTTATAATCATGTATGTTCATGCCAAAATTCGTTCGAATCGGTTGAACTGTTAAGTAGCAGGAGGGAGACAAGCGAAATTTGTTAGTTGTCTAAAAGAGAGCTTCGCTCAATAATATTTCTTACATTCACACCAATTAGCAACCAAAAGTAAGCACTGTGAGGCTTGTGTTATGGATAGATATACGGTTAGATATGTACATATAGGATACATAAATTATAGATACCCGTGACTTAGATACAAATGCTGGTATTACGTGAGTAAGTAATACTAGTGGTCACTCATAGGTTAAAATTCGATTGTTATCCATTTAATTTTTTAAGTTTAAACAATATTAATGTTATTTTGTTTGTCACATACTACTTATATAATTGTAGCTTAATTATACTGTGTAATTTATATGTCTTATCGAATAAATTATAGAAAATTTAAACGAATCCAAAAAATGAAGACTTAAGTAAAGAACTTCTTTTTGTACACCCTTTTAACAGTGTCCAAAATGTTTGCTTCTGTTAAGGCGTGCGTTTAGATATAACGAACAAATTCACTTTCGTATTTATGATATAAGTCAAGTATTTTTCCTTTTCTCTGTTTGAGATTTAATATGGTTTATTTATTTTTAAATTATATCATAACTTGATGGGAGACCGAGGGAGGGCGCTGACAGCTGTGACACAGTTTTTGCTAGTACAGATGTCAACTTTAAATATGTTTATGACAAGCTGTTGATTACTAATTAGATAAGGATTTCTGTAAATATACACTTGAAATAAATTATTATTACTTTAACAATCATAATATTTTTTTAATCGGACAACCAGACTTACAAATAGGCGTCACCGTTATATTCAAAAAGTCGCACTAAGCGTTTTGGTTCCAATTTTGTGATCCATACCGCTAAGGAGTGGAACTCTTTTCCTGAGTCTGTGTTTCCTGATAAATACAATTTAGGGGTCTTCAAGTCAAGAGTAAACAGGTGTTTCTAGGTAATCGCCTCACAGCTTTAATCGCAGCATCGCTTACCACCAGGCTATCTTACAATCACACCAATTAGCCAAGACCAAAGTTAGTACTGTAAGGCTTGTGTTATGGATACTAGGGTAACGGATAGACATACAAATATCATATATAAATAAGTAATATTTATAGAAATGCTAGCTGACCCGGCCATGCGTTGCTGTGTTATAAATGAAACCTATCCTAAGTCGGAACAAATCCAGCTAAATTAAAAATATCATTAAAGTCGGTTTAGCAGTTTCGGAGTTAATCGCTGTCAAACACTGTGACAGGTTATTTTTATATATAAAGATATATAAATAACCATGACTCAGGTACAAGTGATCGGGACTCAAACCCAGGACCGTCGCTGCTAAAGGCAGGATCTTTTTGCACATTCTAACAGTTAATTATCGGGTTTAGTTATCGATGCAGCTGGTGTAACCATTAACGGTACGTCTGTCAGAAGCTCGACGGAAAGCACGTATGTACTCCTTACTAGGAAGTTCTTTCTTGGTTCTAGTCTATGGATTTATCTTTGTCTATTATGTTGGTATGTACGTTCGTACCAATTTGAGTTCTAATGGTATTGTGATTGAGTTGAAAGTGGTCTGAACAATATTCTATACAGAAAAGTAATATACAAATAAATAATATATAATATACTATAATAATATATGTAATTACTCACTCACGCCAATAGGCCGAGTCCAAAGTAAGCACTGTAAGGCTTGTGCTATGGCTACTAGGGTAACGGATAGACATACATATATGATACATAAAGAAGTATTATTAATAGAAATATATATAAATACCCTTGAGTCACGTCCAAATGCTCGTATTCATCACACAAACATTTGCCTCTTGGGACTTGAATCCAGGACTTTTGACGCGAAAGACAGGATCGCTGCCACCAATACACCTACCTTAAGTTTGGTATTTAGATTTCTATGTAAGTGTTAAAATTTTGACTCGCGATACATTTTTATGCGGGAAAGGGATTCCTTTTGTATATATACACATATGCATAGTTAAGGTTGATTGACGACCGTTTGGTGCAACGGTAGCGATCCTGCCTTTCGCACCGACGGTCCAGGGTTCGAGTCAGATGTTAGTGTGATGAATAAGAGCATTTGTACCTGAGTCATGGGTATTTTTATATATTTCTATGAATGTAATATATCTATGTATCATATATGTATGTCTCTTTGCTACCCTGGTATCCATAACACAAGCCTTATAGTGTTAATTAGGGCTAGGATAATGTAAGAAATTATATGATTTGTTCCAACTTAGGATATAGGATAGATTTCATTTTGATTTATAACACAGCAACGCGAGGCCGGGTCAACTAGTATATATAATATGTATATATAACTACGTCCCCTTTTGAAGGTGGACAAGATCAGATGCATTCGGACCCCAGAAAATCTGGAAAGAGGTCAAGCACGGTCCCAATCGGTCAAATTGTGGCCATTTAACCAATCTAGCCGTCCCACTTTGGTCCCCTTCAACTCCAATCAAAATACTACGAGAACACGACTATCCAACGTATTACAAAGTTGAAGGAGTCACTCGGGGTCAAGTTTGGTGGATAAGAAAGTATATTATGTTATTTTAGTACCTATATGTCAACCGTTTGGTGAAATTGTAGCAATTCTACCTTTCACAACAACGGTCCTGGATTCAAATCCCGGAAGAGGCAGATGTGTGATGAATATGAGATTTTGTAGTTAAGTCATGGGTATTTATTAATATGACATATCTATCTTATATGTATGAATATCTGTCGCAGGAATAAGGTAATAAATACGGGAATTCGTTCAATTGTCTAATAGATTTAATTACATCATGGTAGATGGCAAAATAGATGAAGTAATGTGAACAAATTCCTAAACGTAATCTAGTATTGATCCACTCAATACAAATACAAATGACATCACAGTTACAAGTAAAAAAAATAAAAATACACAAATAAAAAATGTAAATGCATAAAGAAATCAGTATTTTTTATGTTTTATTACGAAAATATAATTTTGTTCTTTTTAAAGGAAAACGTTATCGAGGATTATTTACACATCTTCCATAAGCTTATAACTTGCTGGTGACCATTCCAAAAACGGTGGGAGAGGGCTATATAAACAGCAAATCTTTTAAAGCGTGATATCCAGAAGCGTCTCCAGCCCATTTAGAGCCCGTATGCAATTATTACCTTAGCGTAGCGCCCTCTAGTAAGCGCGTGGTAAAATAGAATGGGTACTAATAACAGCACATTACCATAACTGTCAAAATTCCCCAGTGGATAATAAACTCTATTGTTTGAACATTAAATTGTAAGTCGATTAAAGCAATTTGTCAGTTTTGTATGCCATTATGTGCTCACTGACTGTATTTAGAATAAGGGTAAACAACCATAACAAGCCAAAATGTACCCATGTTAACATGTCAATATCAATGTTCAAATAATTTAAATTGTAAACAAAACGACTTTCCATTCTCACTCCATCAGCTGATCGGTCATTTTGTATGGTGAGTCCATTAGATTGTGATTTCCATTTGTTTATATTGAAGTGATTGAAAGTGCTCGGCGCCCATAGTTAAAGACACCATAGGTAAAGACGCTATAGGCAAAGACGCCATAGGTAAAGACGCTATAGGTAAGGATACCATTGGTAAAGACGCCATAGGTAAAGACGCTTTAGGTAAAGACGCCATAGGTAAAGACGCCATAAGTAAAGACGCCATAGTTAAAGACACCATAGGTAAAGACGCTATAGGTAAAGACGCCATAGGTAAAGACGCTATAGGCAAAGATACCATTGGTAAAGACGCCATAGGTAAAGACGCTATAGGTAAAGACGCCATAAGTAAAGACGCCATAGGTAAAGACGCCATAAGTAAAGACGCCATAGGTAAAGACACCATAGGTAAAGACACCATTGGTAAAGACGCCTCTGATATCTATCAGTTATTTATTTATTTATTTCTAAACAAAGTTTCTACAGCTTTCGTATACTAATAAATTATATAAAAGTAAATTGAGTTTAGTAGCCAATTACAGATATTCATTTTGTTTGCTATCAATATTAACACTATACTTCAGCAATAATCTTAACAAAATTTAGCAATCAAAGAAAGTATGTATGTGTGTGTAGGTGTGTATGTGTATGTATGCATGCCTCCCTTATATTCTTTTAACCGCAGTTAAGAAATATGCTAGCGAGCATTGAATTTTTACCAAGTCAGAACATAGAGAAATAAAGCTACCGATTGCATGTTTTATCTCATAATTATCTGCGTAGCTAACCAGGTATGTGATCGAAGGATCCTATTCGAAGCACAAACGCTGTTAATTCAATCAATGCCCCAATTGTCCTACATACTCCGCCCGTATTGTTTACCTCTGCGCACACGCATTCTACCAATACACGGAGTAAAATCATTCTTTATAGCATGTATTGAAAAGTGGGTTATTAATTTTGGGGTATTGTTAAGAGCTTGAGCTATGGTTAGCGCTAAACCCTGTGATTGCGAATGTTAAGGAACTTTGGAAAAGGCTATTTTACAGATGGGTGACCAAAAAATAATCTTGGGTGATTTGTGCTTTCGTAAGTCACGACCAATAATATACCGTACAATCATGTCACACTAAATCAGCCGAAAGCTAAGAGACAACAGTAGAGAAATTAATATAAGTATGATGTAATGTGACAAGATTCTAGGGGTGTAAATATCTTTTTGGTCGTGACTGTAAATCAGTAATGACAACATTGACAAACTAACGACGATGATTAAGAAGGTGGTTTGATTCATATCGACTACTCATTGAGCTCTCGAAAGAAAATTTTGGTCATCCATACGAACGAACGCCCATGCAAACGTTGCTTAACATTCGCAATCTAAAGTCGAATGTTCCATCAAGCTTCTCACTTGGACGAAGTTAGTGGTTTTGACGAACTCGCTACCACGAGGCCCCGGGATCGATCCCGGTCAGATCAATAAAGATCGATTTTTTTCTGTATTGGCTTGTGTCTGGGTGTTATTAACTTGGGTTCATAAGAATGTACGTAGATGATGTCTAATATTAAAGTATTTTTTTTAATACGTGTAATTAAGATATAAATATTTATATTAAAATTTTATCATCAATTAAAAATCACCATAAACCAACAACCAAAGACGATCGTTAAAAATGAAAGATGGCCGAAAAGTAACCACAACAAAAATAACATCAGACGGAATCGAACCCCACATCTGAGGTTTGCCCCGTTTGATACATTCATTACGTAATGCGGTTCAAAGCTTTGCCCATTTTATATGGCGTTTTAATGAGTTTATTTTGATGACTCAAACGGGGTAATGGCCGCCTGTAGACAACATTAACTATTTCTTTAATAATGTTGTTATATAGGAATTTAAAAAATCAAATAAACCTATTTTTTAACATCAACGCGTTAATTTTTGGTTTTTTAAAATAACCTTAGTCATCTTGTGATCCTGTAAAGGAGTCGAAACGTTAGGAATACATATAAAAAAGCATGTGTGCAATTCACACGTGGTAGAAGTGAAAACTTCAAAAATAATACGTACACGTATACAAAATACCACGGTTGTTGTGATGTCTTCTCCCAAGCTTTGTACTACGCATGCGCACACAAACACATATATACACGTAAATAATGCTTCCTATCTCATTTTCTCCTACTTTAAATATTATGCAGGATCGCTATCCTTGCCGTATATATAATATAGTACATATGCGCGGAAGCATAAGAACTAAATAAAGTATTAATAATTCAATTTCTGGATTGTACGTTCCAAGTCACTATCGTGCATTAAGATTAAAAATTGTTCTGAATGCCTTCTTTATCATTATCACTAACTGCGGCGAATCGTTTCACTATGGACATTAATGCGATATCAAAGAAGCTTCGTTTTTAATTTACGGCCTCTGTTTTATTAAGGGTTGCCCACATCAAACTTTACGCAAAAATATTAAAAAAGTAATTTTTCATATGTCAAATAATAGCTGCATTTCTGTAATTTTGTATGTTTATGGAAAGTTTATTTTGTAAGGCCATAATAAAGCTTTTTTTTTACAAAGGATTATAAATATTTATTATTACTAACTACTAGATTTGGGTGTACCCATATTGTAAATAATATTTTTTTTATAATAGATTCGGAGTTTCTAAGAATAATTATTCCGCTCTGTCCCTCTCTTTTTATGATATTAACAATAAGTAGGTCGACGCAGTCGCTAAGCATAAAGCTTCGTTAGCATTTTATATTGATGCGGAGTGTAATACAAAAAAGAAATAAAAAGATATTAATGTCTAGTTAATTTTTAAATTCTATAAGAATGAAAACTTTCAAAAAGAGCGCGCTTTTTGTTTTAATAGGAAATCCCATAGAGCCAATGTTTTTTGGTCATAACTCTTTTATTTTTTCGAATTTCAAAATTTCGTCACGATCAAGCCCTAAATGTGTCGATTCGATTCCACACAAAAATTATTAAAATCGGTCGAGAACTCGGGAAGTTATGGCGTAACTGACATTGCATCATTGAAGCCGATCCATCCAATAATTCTTACATTCACATCAAATAGCCTAGCCCAAAGTAAGTTCTGTAAGGCTTGTGTTATGGATACTAGGGTATCAGATAGACATAAATACATAGATATCTAATGTTTACAGAAATATATATAAATATCCATGTCTCAGGTAAAAATATATTCATCACACAAACATCTGCCCCTTTCGGGGACTCGAACCCAGGATCGCTACCTATATACCAGAGTCATGGGTAATTAGATATATATACACACACATATATATATTTCTGTAAATCTAATAAGTATCTCTATTTTGATAACATAAGCCTTACTGTGCTTCTATTGGCTAGACTAATTGGTGTAAAAAACAAATGAATATTCTAGAAATGTTATTAATAATAATTATATAACAAAGATCAACTTTTAAAGTTTCTATTGTATATAGAAAAAAAATATATTTTTAAAATAGAATTATTTCGTTTTGCCAACCTTATCTGTTTATATTGAAGACGCACTGTTTTCGGGTGCACAAATCGCGAGCAGCTGACCGCCAAGGTCAGAGTAATATCACCTCTAAATATAGGAGCAATAGAACTTTTTTAGAATCTGCTCTCATTTCAAAGCATAAACAAATTGGCGGAGTCTAAACCAATTATGTAGTAGGTAAATACTGCAACTAAAAAGTGTTTAATGAAAATTCACACAATTATTGTTATGAATGTTTTTTTTCATTTTGCTGGGTTTGTTTTCAACTTAGGACATAGGATAGGTTTTATTATAATTTATAACCCAGCAACTTGTAGCCGAGTCAGCTAATAATTTATAGTTTTAAAAATTAAAATTCTGTTGGTTTGAATGTAGCCTTATAGCTCAACGGCGCACGGTGCCGAACTTTTCCGTTGTTCGTCACGCTAAAATTGGAATGCTAGATGTATAAAATAATAATTTAATAGTATTTACTGTCTACAAATTGTACCTACTTAAGCTATTCAATCAATAACTACCTTATGTTAGCAATATAAAATGATATGTCGTAGATTAGATACATTTTTGACAATACAACAATATAGTTCACTGTGAAATCATACCTATCTTTTTATATCAGTATCTACTTTTAAAAGGTTTAAACCTAATCGTATTGAGTTAAACCTAAACATAGTTTGATGTGATTCAGTTTTGATTAGATAAAATCAGGAATATTGAGAAGCTCAATAAAATCAGCAATGCTTTCGGCGATTTTTTCGCGGAGTTAAAACATTATTAGAGATACATTATTTTAATAGGAAAATATTAGAAATGGACTCGGCTTACATTACAAGTTATTCTAAAACTTGTTAGCCAAGTCGATTTTTTTCTAGTAATTTTCTATTATAAAAAAACAATAGTATAAGATAACTTGTATGAAAAGGCTGATGAAAGTTGAAGAATCTAGAGATGTAGGTATGTCGGGATCGTAGTAAGTGGAAATCCGTGATCTCTGCCTACCCCTGCGGAAAAAAGCGTGATTTTATTTATGTATAAGATAGCATTGAGAAATGCAAAAAATATATAAAAAATATGAAAAATTGTGAAAAAATATAAAAAATTAGAAAAAATTATGAATAATTATGAAAAATTATGTATATAACTGATTCTTAGTAATTGCTAGTGATGGGAAGGACTCGACTCTGCTGGGCCTTTATTGAAAAGTCTTCTTCCAGTTTGTATAAGCCAAACTAGAAAACGAGAGCTTATGTCAATAATTTAAAGGATTCCCAAGTCATTATAGTATGACTTCGACTGATTGTAAAATACTCGAATCTATAATCTGAAGAATTTTATACGTCTGGTCGATTTGATCAAGAAGTATGAATAACTATTGCATTTTTGACGCTGCCATTGTAACTATTATTCTGATGCCCAAATAATCAAAGGTGTCTGTTTTAAAGTAGGTACTTTTGTTTTGATTATAAAATGATTCAAGGTCATTAAAAAGTCTATAGTTGTTTGTTTACGAGTATAAAACAAGGAAATATAGATTCAGTAATAAGGATATAAAAACTCAGTCAATGTGGTTTATTTTTAAGGTACTTCAATGTACCACAGCTGATATTGAACTTTATACGTTGAACTGTAAGCTGAAAATCTAATAGACACCATTTTGTATAGGTTGATATGTTGTTGATTGTACCTTAATTTTTCGAAAAAGATTACGTAAGTAGTTGATTGCAATCATATATTACTCAATTCAAATTACTCATAGTTCTTAAGAAACTATTGTACAATTCAGTCAATTGTATTTTTAATTGAGTGAGCAGTTTGATGGTGCATTGTATATATCGGTGATTTCATATGATATATATCTACAATGGATAACAAGCATAAATCGAAAAACTTTAAAAAGGCAAGCTTTTATCATAACTTCTAATAAAACTAAAAAGTTAAAAATGCAATCCTTCCATCTCCAGCATAAAGAGGAGGTTACTATTTCAAAGATAAATTAAAGTACGAATCAAACGAGCCCTAACTCGATGGGGTTGTGTCGTTTTATTACGGACTTCCTATGGCCACCTTCCAGCTCCAGCATCTGATCAGCTCCATGTCAACGTAATATTGCATTGTCGCGCGTTACATATGCATGCCAAATTTCAGCTCAATCGGAAACCAGGAAGTGGGTCAAATTTAACTTGCAAGATTTCATTACAGATACCGAGACAGGTGAAAGTAAATAAAAGCTTGTAAAAATAAGCAAAACTCATGTAAGGCAATAACAAAAGTTTGAATAATTAATTTGGAACTTAAGACTCTATTTATAAAAGTGTAATTCAGTTTAGCAGCCAATTACAGAAACTCTTTATCTTTACAATTAACAACAACCTTAACTTTAACAATTCAAGCAAGGTGTGAATGTGTATACAATGTGTCCCGTTACTAGTGTCGAAGCCTTTAATGGTGTGAAATATGGCATTTTTTATCGACAAATTGCCGCTCAAATTTTGTTTTTTCTCTCACGGTTATAAAATGGCCGCCATTTTATTTTCTTGGTAACCAAGACCTGGGCTCTCATACTAATTCGACCACCACTACTCATGTAAATGTTTTATCAACATTAAAAAGGTGTCATTTGATAGCTAAACATGTAGACAACAGTTACACAGCCATCATGTTTCAATGGTCATGGAATAAAAAATAGAAAAAAAAATTAAAGAAAAACAAATAGATTCTTTTTTGTGTTTTTTAATTATTGACTCTTTGAGAAATACCAAATTTGAAGGGCAATTTGTCGATAAAAAATGCCATATTTTACACCATTAAAGGCTCCGACACTGGTGACGGGACACATTGTATAGGTGTGTATGTGTGTGCATGCATGCCTCCCTAATTACACTATTACTTCAAATAAAACGCAGTTTTATCAAATTTATTGACATTGAAAAAATATATTTTTATCAACGACCTCCATGGTCGAGTGACTAGTATACTGGGTTTAAACCGAGTTTGATCACCGGCTAGATCAATGTTGAAAATAAACAATTCTGTATTCGTTCGTAATTGGGTGTTGTGGTACCGTCGTTCTTTCTGAATAACACAAGTGCTTTAGCTTCTTAACTTGGATTCAAAACAATTTATGTAATGGTGTCTTATATTATTTATTATTCTTTTTATTCATAGAAATACTTATTTGTTCCATAAAAAATTACCAAATAATAAGCGATATTATAAAAATCAATTTACAAACATATTTCGACTTCTACTATAAGCTAGTTTCGTTCCACAAACGTTGAACGTTAACTACCTTCAACATCGAATGTAATATTTTTACAAATATTAAATATTCGATTCAGATAGAACCAGCTATAATAGAAGTAAGAATTGTTACAAAAGTTAGTAGAAGTTAATCGAATGTTTAATATTTGTAAAAATATCACTTTCGATGTTGAAGGTATTTGACTTTCAACATTGGTGGAACACTACTAGTTCATAGTAGAAGTTAAAATACGTTTGTAAATTTCGACGCGTCTCGGTAGCTCAGCGGTCAAAGCAGCCGCTCGGATAACGAAAGGTCGTCGTCGAAAAATATGGCATTTATGAATGCAAAAAATTAAATAAATCAATTAAATTTTATTAAGGTACACCGAATCAAACTGCAACCAAAATGGATGCCACTCAGCACAAGTCAAGACATGCCATGACGCAAATGCACGGTAGGTGGAAGTTATCTCGGGATATGAGTATTCAATTGTTTACAACTGGTGCGAAGTGAGTTAAGCCACTACCCTGCACGGTTTGTTTATGGCGAATATATTTCGGTAAGGTGGAAATCTTACCGAACTCTTCACTGTAAGTCTACTTATACTGCATTGTAAGTAATTGGGAATCATTGATTTCTTTTTTAATAAAGATCGCTAAAGAGTGAAAATCTTTGCTGCACATCATAGCGTAGACGGCTTTTTATAGGACATTTCAGAGAATGTGGAGCAGATTGCTCAGCTTCGTTCCTCTGGCCCCATTTTTTCATCGGCAACCAGACTTACAAAAAGGCGCCACCGTTATATTAATTTTGTTATCCGTACCGCTAAAGAGTTGAATTCGTTGACTGAGTTTCTGTTTCCTGATAAATACAATTTAGGGGTCTTCAAGTCACGAGTGAAAGAGGTATCTTTTAGGCAGACGCAACACATCACAACAATATTAGAACAACTGACGCACTTTTAAAAGTTTATTATTCAGTATAGGAGTGGAACTTTAATATAATGTGGTAATATTGCATGAATTTCATTCGCAATACATTTTTTTTAATTATCAAAAAGTGTCATTCTTAAGAATGTCTATTATTGACATGTTCGCTTCAAAACTTTAAAATAATTTCTTGAAAATTTTTGTGGGTATATTAATTAAGTATTATACATATTTATAAAAGTCCATAGTATGTGGATTTAAAATCAATTGTGATATTGTAGGTTTTATGATAAATTTTCAATGAAAAAAAAAACTATTAGTGAGACGAAAAATAAAGTTTTCCAACTTCTTCGAGACCTTTGATAGTTACTGACGTCTCCTGATGCTTTACATTTGATGTTGTTTTGTATTTAGGTATTCATAAATAAAATATATCAAAATCAGCTGCGTATACGTGCGATTTCTGAAGTTATCGCGAAAAGTATGATACAAGTCAGGAAACGGAAAACCTCTATCTATTGTAGTTTGGTAATGTTGAAGTATTTTATTGATAAGTTTGCGTTATATTTAAAATAAATACTAGCTTTTTATTGATAAAAGAGCGTTTTATCTACATTTTGCGCTCATTTTGCGGTACAACTTTAATCAACAGAATGCACACTACTCTTATTTATCAAATAATATATATAGTGTGGATTCATTTTATATAGCTCTTAAAAATTCGTAATAAAACTAAACAGACGTTTGACTGTTAATTATTTTCGCCGAATTTCAAAATTACAAACTTTTGTATCTGAACTTTATTTAAAGCCTTATTTAATACTCTATGCTTGTGCAGAAATTCAATTGTCTTTCTTAACAAATCAAAAAGTTATCGATTTTTTATCTGAATCACGCCTTGATTTTCCATTCGCTTGCCATCAGGCGAGCGGTCAAGCGTGCTATTCTCGGTAAAAAAAAACATAAATTACATCTTACACACACGCACGACACAGTCCGTTCGATTTTATGTATTTCTTTATATGAATTAACACCTTAATTGACTGAAGCAATCATAAGACGAATATTGTTTTAGTTTTTAGGGGTGTTGTATTTGTTAATAAATAAATCGTCTCATCGTGGATTTTGTCTTGACCCACGGGCTTCACAGGGATTAAGAGTGGGTTCGCTCTTCTAAATAAAAACAAAAATCGTCGCTTGCCATAAACCTTGATAGTGGTCAAGCAAAAGCCTATTATAAAATTAGCTGAAGAGTTTTTAGGGCGTGGTACTATTGATGGGATTTGGACAATTATTTCTGTCTAATTCTTGAAGAACGTTTTAGACTATTTAATATTAACCTACTAAATAAGATATTAAATACACCTCCGAGCCATCAGGTAGTCCTTGGGCCTTACGCTACCAACCTTTTAAGAAAATTTAAAAGTTAAAAAACAGAGGATAAAATGATGACTGATGAGGACTTGCTAGTATATTTACTTAATTATTGAATATTGCTTGTGATGGAATCTTTTATGGATGACTCTGCGTGAAACACAACATGGTGAAAAATAGCCATTGCTGAGTTTCTGACCAGCTCCTCTTAGGACAAGGTCTCCTGCCGTAAGAACCGATGAACAGTGTAGCTTCTCGACCTTTGAACTAGTGACCAGCTAAACTAAATAAACCATTTTTTTTAATATAATAAGTGACATTTAAATAAGCTCACTATTTTTGGATTTGAGACGCATTTTTTTTCTTTTTACAAGCTTATTTTCACCCGTCGCGGTGTCTGTAATTAAATTTTGCAAGTTAAATTTGACCCACTTCCAGGTTTCCGATTGAGCTGAAATGTTGTATCTATATATACTAGCGACCCGCCCCGGCTTCGCACGGATGCAATGCTCTACTATATTATGCATGTATTGTACATATAAACCTTCCTCTTGAATTACTCTATGTATTAAAAACCGCATCAAACTCCGTTGCGTAGTTTTAAAGATTTAAGCATACATAGGGATATAGGGACAGAGAAAGCGACTTTGTTTTATACTATGTAGTGATATGTCGCGTAACAAGGCAATATTATGATGAAATGGATCTGATTCTGGAGCTGGAAGGTCATAGGACCCAGCAATATAATGACACCACCACATTGAGTTTGTGCATTTTAATTAATTTATTAACAAGTTATTATATAATTAACAAGTAAAGCTTGTTTTAAAAAAAAGCTAGTTCTTAACTAATATCTTGTTTATATTTAATTCTGCTGCAACCAAGAATAAAATTATCGGAAATCCAGTAACAGTATTTTTATTTAAATGTGCGAAAGGAGCGGAAGAACTAAATATATACTGAGTTGAAAGTCACTTTTAAAAATACCCTGGTATCACAAAAAACTGTCAGGTTGTTTAACAAATTGCCGAATTTTGCGTTTATATAAAAAATTGCAGATAAATAAGCTCTTGATTAAGGTGTGAAAGCCAACTACCGTATCCAACAAATTACCTGAAATAAATGTGCTGAAGACAGCTAAATCGGTCAATAAATATGTTGTTCTATGTATGTTGACATAAGACATAAATTAGCTTGCACTTTAACTATCTTGACGACTGATTTGCAACATTGACTGCATTTAGGGGAAGGTTTAGTATGACTCTATAATATTCAAATTTAAAGTTTTGAAATAAACACGATAATAAAAGTATAAGCAAGTAAATGTTCCAATTTTGTGATCCGTACCGCTAAAGAGTGGAATTCTGCATGAGTCTGTGTTTCCTGAGAAATACAATTTAGGGGTCTTCAAGTTACGAGTGAATATGTATCGTCTAGGCAAGCGCGTCACATCCTAGATCGCATCGTCGCTCACCATCAGGCGAGATAGTGGTCATTAAAATACATTTAATTTTATATTTATTTTTACAATTACATTTTCCTTTTTTACGTTTACATTTTTTTCATTTACTGCGTCTGTCAAATGAGGACATTATGCTAATGCCTTGCCATTTTTGGGGGATGCTTCTGTCTTCACTGGACGTCTATAGGCTGACGAAGAAGACGAATGCAGAAGAAGAAGACGAATATGAAAGAATTAGAGGCCACGACTAAGCTAGAATTTCATGTCGGCGATGACTCTCCGAAATATCACGCTATTTATATGAAAGACCCGATTTTTTGTGTTGTCTATTTTGAAAGACAAAAAATAAAATGTTGGTGGATATGGCTGTTACTTTTTTAGTTTTGCTAATGCAAATAATGATAAATTGCACAGGTACATTAACATAAATATTTTAAATTGTTAAAATATGAATCGACTGTCGTTTTTTTCCGTTCATCAACATCACTTCATCAAAATAAGAATTCAAATGAAACTCTTTTTAAACTGGCATAAAAATAAGAGTTTAAGTGATGTGCGAAGTTGTTTATCGATATATCGACGAGCTCGAGAGCGCTGTTAAAATAAAACGAGTAATGTGAATTAAATTGGTTCTATTTATATTGAGCGCACGTAGAATTGTAATGTTCTCGGTATCGCAAGTGGGCTTGTGAAATTTTATTTTGAACTTGGAGTTGCTCTTGCATATTTATTTTTAAATACTGACCCATTGCGTGGTTGCGAGTTGTGTTGCTTTTTCTTTACAATACATACATTTATTATTAATTAAACACAGCGATAGAATGCAAATTATCTTCGTGTGTCCTAGTAAATTGATATAAATAAGATTTATTCTAGAAATTGCTAAAAACAATAAATTAGAAACACAATGTTTTGTTCTTTGAATTCCGTGTCTATCGTATATTTAAATCAAACCATTTTTACCGCATACAAGACAAGTGTTTTTTTGTTTTTCATATGATGTGATATGCCTTGATCACGGCTCCTGTAAGGAAGTTCAGAAATATATATAAATAAAGAAGATTAATCTTGTTGATTTCTATTTAAATGTACTTGATAAGAGTTTACTCCTTAAAACGATTTTATCTTTAAATATATATAATAGGCCAAGGTAGTAAATGAATTCATATATCAATATATTTATTCATATTAATTTGATAAAATATATTATTTAAATTATGGTAACATTATTTATATTAATTTTTTAATTTTATTATTTATGATATTTTACGTGTATACTGAATGCTATAGTGAGAGAGAAAGAAAGAGAGTAAATGTGTACTTGGGACTGAGGAGCGGGCAGCGCTATAAGATGTGCGAGAATATTACGTAGAGGAAATGTGACCCTTCACTTTTTGTTAACGTTTGATTTTACTACCCATCTATTTTTCATTCCGTGCGCTATATTATATGAAACGATTCTTAAAAAGTTCTACTCCAGTAAGTGTAAAATATTGTATTTTTACATAATATTGTAACATATATCTATGTTATGATTTAAAAGTAACTTATTTTTAGAATGTTAACATTATAATTAATACAATAAATATCTTTTTAAATTTGAAACATCGTAAGTTTTATCTTAGATGTTTGCCAGTATAGACTTTTTATGAATATAATAACCTCTAGAAAAGGTTTGATTTATTAACATATTTTGACAGGATCGTTAGGAATTATTCCGTTCACGTTCGCAGTCGTTACAAACAACCAATCGGTCACAATGTAGTGTTGCACGTAATGAGGTCGATTTTTATCGATGTTTCGGTAAATTTATGTATTCAATTGTTCGTTTATGGGAACGTTACTTTTACAATGCTGGTGTGCATATTATATAAGAATAGCATGAAACAATAGTTTTAAAAATTATTGGAATTCAAATGTTGAAAAGAGATGGAAAAAATAGTTAAATTAAAATGTGTGTAAATTCTTTGTTTAAAAAAAACATTCAACCAATAAAAGCTAAAGGCGTTGTGTTTGTTATTTTTTATATTTTAAAGCCTCATTAAAACAGAGTAGTTAATACACATATTGACGTCAGTAACCAATATTTTTTTTAAAATATTTTATTTCACTAATAAAATCAGGTAAAACTATTTTTTGGATTTATATAATTAAATGTTTAATCAATACTTGTTTACGTTTAGTTTTGTGGCTAAGTAACCATAAGAAATATTTAAGAACCACATTTTTTGCTTATTAGACACTTTTGATGCGTGTTATTAAAGTAAAATTTGTTTTGAACTGTTATAGTTACAAACATCAGTATTAATTAAAAAAGGATTTTACCGTCTCTTGACGAAAATTCAGAAAAAAAATTGAAAAAAGAACAACTATATTTTTTATGGTTTGTTACATCTGAACGTAAAGTCGATATTTTTAAACAACCATCACTATTAATGGCTACTTATCGTGGATTTACAAATGGTAGCACAATGGGCCCTTACTCTAGGGCCCATTATCCAAGGCCTTTGGTTCATAATAACGGCGATTTGATAAACTGATACTCAATAATGTATTGGCTGTTGAATGGACTATTCATGTGTATTGAATAGTTTTTGTTACGGTGTTTAAGTTGTGGGAATTATTTGGGTCTTAATGTTTCCCTCAATTTTTTGATGAGGGTGATTTGGGGGAGTTTAAGATTTTTTTATGTGGTAAAAAATCAGCAAATGAACAATGATGTCCCTACCAATATTTGAAACTGAGGCAGTTTGTGCATCCTATTTCCTAACTGATATTATAAATATGAAAATGAGTTTGTTACACTTTCATGCCTTAACCGATCACCTTGCATAATATATTTTATTAGAGGCATAAAAGAGCATATAGGGTACCTTTTATCCAGCAAAAAGAACTGTTTCCGAGAGAAAGAAGTATAATTTTTTAGTCTACCCTAGCAGCCCGTCACGGCTTCGCACGGGTGGATAAAATTCTTTAATTTTTTTCTTTTATTAAATATTTTTCCGTTAGCGCCATCTAGCATCCGGTAGACGAACTGCTTGCGGTTAACGCGTTGCGATGGTAACGTTATTGATACAATGGAAAAAGAGCGGACAGAGAAACACACAAACCACTGTGATCTTCGATTATAGATTAACGCGATCTACATTCGCACCGATGGATCTGAATTCGAGTCCCGGAAGGCGCATGTGTTTGTGTGGTGAATACACATTTGTAACCAAGTGGCGGGTATTTATGTATGAGAAATGTATGTCTATCCGTTACCTGTAGGGTATCAAGCCTTATAGTGCTTTGGGCTAGGCTAATTGGTGTGAATATAAGGAATTCATCGCCGTCAAACACTGTCATAAGGAACTGAACAGGGACTGTGTGTGTGTTTCTTTGGATCTTCTGTGCTTAAAAATCTCATAAAAATGATCAACTATTATGGTAATCTTATTTTATGCCTTTCATATACGTATTTAAGTCATAACCTACTATATAAATCGGTAAAGTAATTAAATCTATACCTTCCATTAATTTTTATGCGTTACCTATAAAGAAATATTACTCGCATGTGATCATATTACTGATATAAATAACTTTGGAACAAGTTCAAGTATGAAGATTAAGCGTTATACTACAATTCACTCCAGCAAGTACAGTCAAACGCATATTAACGATCTCAAAATGTATTTTTTAAAAGATTTGAATCTTGAGTTTTAGTAATAGAATTCAATTTCGATTGTGAAACTGAGTCATTTTATTTAGTTTTTACAATTCCACATTACACATTTGAATAAAATAACTGTTTTACGGATTCTGCGCATAATTTATTTGTGCAATAAAATAAAGTGCAAAATAAAACGTGCCCAATTAAAATTTTGTAAATAGCACGTGTATGTGGACCATTACTTTAGTCATTCTGTGATCACGGCTCCTGCAAAGGAGTCGAAACGTCAGGATTAAATATAAAAAAAATGGTTGGTTGCCTGTAAAGTCGGTATATATAGTTTATTAAAATATCATAAAAATCACGTGTATACAAACACTATTGGACTTGTGCTGTCTTATAAATAATAATAATTATTATAATTCAAACTACCGTGGTTTTCTTTCTGGATAAGTTCGAGTGTTTGTAATTTTTATATGATACTTATGGAAAAAACTGGTTGGTTGCCTGTAAAGTCGGTATACGGGCGAAAGTTTTACGTGACAACGACTTTGAGTGGTAAAATAATTTTAATGTGAATATTCATTCGTATAGTAGGAAGAAGGATGAAATAATAGTAACAATTTAAAACATTTATTTATACAAAGAATTATATTTAAAACATTAATTTATAGGCACGCGTCCCTTCCACTTTTTATGTCTGTCTCTCTCGCTCTTAGGCGGGCTAACCATGCCCGAGTGGAAGGGACGCGTGCCTCTCACTCGCTCTTATTGTAAGCGCATAACGTGAGCGGAGCGTAACGCAGTTTCTTGAAGTGTCACCCGGCAAACCAATTTATAAGACGTTGTCACGTCAATAAATGACGCGCAAAATCCGTAAAAACTGTTTTATTCAAATATGTTATTTTATATTATTGTGACGTTTCGAGATTTCTTATGATGACTAAGGTACATATGATAGTCGCTACAAATACCGTCCAAAATTGTGATCAATCCATGTTACTCTTTTATAACTATTCCCTTCATGTTGTAGATAGTACTTGAATACTTAAATAGCAAAAAATATAATTGCTTGAAGTGATGTTATACTACTACTATACACATATATTTATAAATGAATTCTCAAGATAATCCTTTTAAAAGTACCACTTTATTTTCAAGTGCAACCCCTCTCTTGAGGCTATTTATATAATCCTCAACCATCAATTTATACTACATGATTTGAATTCTATGCTGTTCACTTTGGGTTCCTGAGGCCGTGCTATCACGTCTTAAGCTGGGCATTGACGGTCAATTTTTCGCGTCAGTCTAGACGTAAAACTGTGGCGCCACTCCAAATGGTTTAGGCCAACTAGATTACCCCACTCACTGGCATCACTCCGGCTCTTCAATTTTCGATCAGCCGGGCTGTTAGGAAGTGTACTACCTATTTGTGTCGTAAATTCTGATGCCGAAGAAGAAACGTTAATTCTTACTGCGGCTACTGTTTGTTGCCGTATACTCACCAAAACATAAGAAAGAATGACGATCACACACTCACGGGCAGTTTGCCGCGAATCGTCGGGTTGGATTATGGTAGTCAAAGAAAATTTCGTGGCGCGTCGTCAGTTCAAACTCTGGAGTGATGATTCGACAATCACGATCAAATTTTGTTTGGACGTCAGTTCAACTGACGCGAAAAACTGACCGTCAATGCCCAGCTTTAGAGCGATTCAAGTTGAGCTGTTAAAAGAGACTCCACGATAAACCGCGTATAACGGTGTCTCACTTTGACAATCGAACTTGCATTCCGCCAAAAGATCATGGTAGGTCCTCTGAACTAGTTAAGATAAAAAGATAACATATTTTTGTTTAAAATACGAGAATTTACGATGCGTGTGTTGAACGTCGAAGCCGCAAGAAATTCGGCAAGAGCTGTTTTTCTTCTCCCTTTTCTTATGGGTTAAATTACAAAGTTATATAATATTTGAGAAAACTTCTCTTATTCCATCAAAACGTATAGCCACAACTGAAAAAATACAATTCATATCATGGGATTCAATTATTCTTAGTACGAATTAAAAAAAAAATCTGTTGGTTAATTTTGGAGATAAGTAAATGTTTTAAAATATATATGAGACGAACCTCATTGCATTTTATGGACCGTACGGGTGCCGAGTCCATCGTGTGGTAGAAAGAGAAACTCTGAGTAGATCCCGAGATTTGTGACACGGGTGTAGGTTTAAGGGGCCTTCTTCTCTCTTTCCCCGCCCAGTCAAATCTGGTATGCAAAGACGTCTTTACATATGGTGCACGAGTGCGTTGCACACGGGTACCGTACTAGGGGGTGTCGAGCATTATTAATCACTTCAGTGTCAATAAATGGAAATCGTAAAAAACGGACTCTCCATACAAAATAACCGATCAGCTGATCGACATTGATATAATTGGTTTTTTTTTTATTTAGGATGGGTAAACTCTTGATCCCAATCAAGCCCGGGGGCCAAGAAAGAATCCACTATGAAATGAGCTAACCCTGGCTTTGAAAATGAACGGGTTATAAGTTCTCGGAAATACAAACGCAGGGAGGCAGTTCCACTCCTTTGCTGTGCGCATTATGAAGGATGTTGAAAAGAGCTTGGTGCGACAGGTAGGGACCAAGAAAGGGTGGTAGCCTGCATTGCGTCTGGATATCTGATAGAAAAAAGGAGATGGCGGTATGAGCAAATGCAGCTCTTTAGCACATTCTCCAAAGTACAGTCTTTAGAAGACCGACAGACAGGCAACTTTGCTTTGATGAGCTAAGGTGTGACACTTGCGCTCCACCAATTTGCTGTCTCCAATATATATTTATGCTGGGTATCTATATAGACATGTTAACATGGGTACGTTTTGGCTTGATAAGGTTGTCTTGTATAATTCTAAATAGAGCCAGCACAACACGGTATCCAAAACTGGCAAATTGCTTTTACCTATTTTCAACTTAATTTTTAAATTATTGTCAATTGGAGCAGTCTGACAGTTTGTAGTAATGTGCTGTTATTTAAACCCATTCCATTTTGACCACACGCTAGGGTAATGATTTCACATAGGCGCTACATCGGCTAGAGACGCCTTTGCTGGTATGAACCTTCTAATGCAGCTAATATTTTTCTTGTCACGTAAATGCTAATTTACCTGTATTTCTGTGGAATACACAACAGAATACTGTTTCTCGTAACCCGCTAACTACGAGAGGATGACAAATTGTGCTCGTGCGCACGGGCATTGCCAGTTGGCGCGCGCCCAGCCTCTCGGGTCGTACGCACCATTACCACCTGACTTTCCTAGTTCGTTAACGCCAAGCAACGTTACGTAGTGTTTCAATATTTCATATTTTCTCTCATAATAATTTCTCTACATTCATATACATACATAATTCATTCATTTCAAAGTATTTAACCATATGTTTCCGATATTAAAAATATATGTATTAAAAATGGTGTAGGTATATTATTCGATATATAAGTTATGAAATTTCTATACACACAATCAATACAATCTTTTATCTTTACGATTTATCTTTAACTGTGAACCTCCACCCGCCCGCCAATCGTGAAGATTATGGCATAACCCTCCCGTTTTTAGGTGAGACCTCCGTTTAGTGTATGCCTTGCGGTTGAGATGAAATAATCTATATAAATAAAATATTAAACAACATTGCATATATTTTTCTGAACCCAATTATAGTTGTTAGCTGAAGCACTTGTGTTACGGAATTCAGAAACGGAGACGATACCACAATACTCAAACCCGAAAATTTTAATTTTTACGTTGACTCGGCCGGGAATGGAACCCGGTGCCTCGAGAGGCTTTACCATAAAAGCGGTATGCAAGCCACTTGTCCACGAAGGTCGTCTTCTATACGTTGATTTCATTTCACCGATCTGTCAGACGTCCGAGAATAGACTGAACTGGTATACTACGACCATTGTCAATTCAACTGTGTTGTGGCGGGACGTCAATAATCAGATGAATTTCGTCTTCAGAGTGAATTTTATTGATGTTGTGTCTACGATCTTATGACCTTGATTTTAATGTGGTAATTTAGATGAACATTGGCAATTGCATTAGAGTAATTATTTTTTTTTTATATAAAAATAGAAACAGTATACTTGCAGTATATTAGACGCTTTGATAATGCAACGGAAAAAGATAGTATTGATTTCCGATTAAACGACATTTTCTCTGAATTTATCTCAACCCAAGCCAATATAGAAAAAAATGTTTTCTACATTATGTCTATCTATTATTATTTAGAGCCGCTCGGCCAAGAAGGTCGTCATATGCTGATGATGGCCGTTATACGCTTATTTCATCATCTGGTCAACTGGTCTTATTCAAAAGAAATTATATGAACATTAAAACTTCAGTAAAGTCGATTTTGTCTGTATATTTTACCTCATTTTCACTCTTACGTGATCAATAATTCCGAAAGTACTCCGGCTTAAACAATCGACATAGAAAACAAACAGTTTCATCTTTCTAAGAGATCGTTGAAGCGAATCGATCAAAGCTAACCTCTCCATAGTTATAAATATTTTACAAGAGCTCGTTTGTTAAGAGATGGTCTGAGAATGGACTAAGGTAATTGATTTTCCATAAATAGTTTTAAGGGTACAGGCCACCGTGTGAGCAAAGTAAGTTTCACTTTGAATTTTGATGGCTATTACTGTACAGTTATGGTCGTTTGATAGAAGCAAAGGTTGTTTAACAAATCTATGTCTTAATGTTACATACATAATACACAAAGTTATTTGTAAGATATAAGGGCAGGGTGGGCGAATGAGACACACATTTTTTATCAATTAATTTGATACTTAAATGTGTTATGATATTCTTAAGACAGTGGATTTCGATCAGAAGTTGTGATAGAGTTAGTGGAAGGCATGGACGTATAAAAATAAAATTATATGGATTTTTGATTAATAAAGATTATTTATTTGTTTAATTCAACAAGTACAATCTATTGAGACAGTTACCGGCTAGGTAAAGGTGTTAAAAAGTAGATTAAAAAATATTTTTTTTAATGATATATCTTAATAAATTTGATCTATTAAATCAAATAAATTACATGTTCTGTGAGTTAGGTACATGTTATTAATTGTGAAAGAGCGCATATCCTGCCAAGTAACTGTGTACTTAAATAGTATGGCGGGAAATTATTTAGTTGATAATTGTTATATACCTTTTGATAAATAATTAAAACAGGGTAACGTATAGACATAAATATATGATAAATAGACATGTAATATTTATAGAAATATATATAAATACCCATAACTTAGGTACAAAAATCGAATTCATAACACAAACATCTGCCCTATCTGAGACTTAAACCTAAGACCGTCGGTGTGAAAGGCAGGATTGCTACCGTTGCAATAACGAAAATATTCAAATGCACTTAAAATAAGTTGTTTTGAATCGTCTAACATTTTTACCTACTACCTTGTCTCGAAACTCGGCTTTAACAGAAGTAACGACATTGACAATATAATACGTCGTGACCATACATAATTCACAAAAAACAATATTATTCTATAAGATATAAAATACGTGTGTAAAAAACAACCACGCCTCCGAGCCCATCTGAGGGCTCGGAGGCGTGGTTGTTTTTTACACACGTATTTTATATCTTATAGAAATATTGCATTGTGAATGCAAAAAATTAAATAAAAACACAATATTATTCTGTTAACTATTACATAATAAAAGCTTACAGTTATTATTTCTTTTGTTACTTAGTTTTGACTTTCTGTTTCAGTTTGTTAGTCATTTTTTATTAGGAATATTTCAAAAATCACAATCTCGTCCCATCTGGGGGCACGGCAGTGCCCCCACCAAGTCAAGCAAAAAAGCGGCACGGACGTACCATCCTTTTCTCGAAGCAATTCAGGCCATTTTCGACCCCCTGTAACTTCGTTGTGGATAAAACTAGAAGACTGAATTTTCAGTAACCATGCAGGCATTGTAAAGACACGGTATATTTCAAATTTCATTCAATTTGAACTAGTAGTTTAAGAATTATAACGGGTCAAATTTCTTAATTTTGTCACTAACTGACTCACCGATCATCAAAATTCTAAGACACTTCTAGCAGACCTAGAAGCTTCAAATTTGGAATATAAATAGTGTTTGGTGTATGAATCAAGGAAAAACTAAAAAAACCTACAAAAATTAAAAAGTTCATAAGTCAGAGAGGGGCTTTAAGAAAATTCGTTGCTGGTAGATATACATACATATATACAATAAGTAGAAGGTACCGAAAAGGAAAAAGTAGACTGTCTACAAAATACAAAAAGCAATGAGATCCCATCAAAAACAATACTTGTCAAAAAAACCAAGTCTCGCAACTCAGTTGTTCTACGGTAAAAAGTTGTGAGATCCATGTAATACCAAGTCGGTTATTAATTTATTCAGTCCCTACTTAAGCGAATTTCTGTCTTAATACGTCCAGTCTGTCCAGTGGTCTTAGGGACTGGACGTATTAAGACAGAAATTCGCTTAAGTAGGGACTGAATAAATTAATAACCGACTTGGTATTACATGGATCTCACAACTTTTTACCGTAGAACAACTGAGTTGCGAGACTTGGTTTTTTTGACAAGTATTGTTTTTGATGGGATTACTATTTGTAGTATAAATAATAACCGTCATATATTCATATTTTTCTCTACAATTAGTTCTTTCGCTGACCGTTGCGCTAGCGTCGCAGGAAGTCGCTCACACGTGCGCGCGCGCTCGCTTCCTTACACACACAGGATGTTTGAAAACCAGCGCCGATTTAACAATGGAATAGCGCGGATCGTAAATGCGCGATTGTTTGCGCGACGCAGGTTAGCTTTGACATTGGTGGAAGGATGGATGCCCTAATGCTACCAGCTGTGAGTTGAATTGAAATTCTAGGAAACCTTTCTATGAAATCGTACAATGAAACAAATCGTACAAGGAAAGGAATACAATAGCTTTATTTTTGAGTGGAAAAGGAGTAACTTTGAACGCAATGAAACAACAATCACATTAAATATGGTCGTCTCCGGGACATCTGATGAAAAAAAAGGATAATTTTCCTCTTTTGCATTAAAATAAGAGTTAATTTTAATAAAATATGTGTTTTAAAATATTCTACTTAGGTATGATTCGACTTTACTTCTTTTTGTAATATTTTCCCTTAAGGGAAGGCAAAGGGTACAAAGCCCATACAGCCTAGTCTTCAGTGATTCCTTTTATGAATTAGATGATGATAAATAATGATAGGACCTGATTTATGAATGAAAAAGATGAATGAATAACCTCTTTTACCTAAATCTCATTAAAGATGTGGGCTTTAACTGAAAGGAAGAGAATGTGAAAAGACACTTTCCCATCATTATTACAAACTAATATTAACCTCAACAAAAATTATAGCTAAAGCACCAAAACTACTAAAATTAAGCTTTCCAATTCCGCCAAAAAGTCCGACTCTACATCTTTTTGGCAAAGGAGGGATTTTTACTGAGGCTTTCTACTTTATTCGTTCGGAGAAAGGTCCTTATATACTGTTAATTAACTACGATATATCTGGAATATTGAATATTAGGACTAATATATACATACAATATATGTATATATACAATATACATATAATCACGCCTTTTCTCACTACCCGCGAGGATAGGCAGAGATCATATATCAGATCAGATCTTTCACACAAGCTCTTCGGTTAAGGGTACTTTTGACTAAGACTAATATTACTGTAGTATCATCTCTTTGGTCTCTTCTTACTTTATTAAAAGATTTTACATTTTCAAAACAAAATCACTTAAATACTAATGTATGTAACATTCGTATTGTTTGATTTGTAATATTTTGCCATATTTTTATATAAACGTATTTTGTCCCATTTTAAGTAGACATAAAACGAACAAACATATTTTTTTATTTACTTGGGGTCACATACAATTCTTAGCTGCTTATAAAAAAAATTTTAAAGAAATTTTTGATTATTCACTTTATAATTAGTCTGATCTAGCAGAATTGCTTCTTAATAGTTATAAATAGGTTTGTTTACAGTAAACGCTTGACCGCTATCTCGCCTGATAGTAATTGTAGATGCGATCTAGAAAAGGACGCGGTTGCCTAGAAGGTGCCTATTCACTAGTGACTTGAAGAGAAGACCCCTGAATTGTATGTCACGAAACACAGACGTAGGCAAAGAGTTTTACTCTTTAGCGGTACAGATCACAAAATTGGAACCAAAACGCTTAATGCGACACTTTGGTTTATCAACCATATAAAGGTGGCGCCTATTTGTAGGTCTGGTTGTCCAATGAAAAAATTGGGACGTATTATTTAGACAACGTCAACAAACATGAGAATAGGGTACAAATTTTATGTTATTAATTTACAAAATTTATGATAAATTATTTTAATAGAAAGATACAGGAAGAAATCTCAACAGTAAATTCACAGGCGGTTTAATTGGGAAAGCATTGGATCGGACATCCAAAGATTGCGGGTTCGATTCCAGCCTCAGAATTTACTTGTGTGCCGATTCAATTTTTTCTAGTATTTTTATTTAATAATTTATCGTATGAGATGGCAATGAAAAACGCACAGAATATATAAATATTGCAATACAAAATTTAACCCAAACAGAATTTGAATCTGTAACCAGTTCAAGGTTGACGTGTTTCAAATATTCCAAAAATATAATTCACCAATATTCAAGAACTGTCAAAAGTGTCTGCGTATACAAAATCGAATGAAATGCCTTTTGATGACGTCGGTTGTGGTTCGTTTGTTGTATTAACTAATGCGATTGGGTGTTAACTGACAGTTTGTTTATCGAGGAACAATACCGGATCATCAATGTGCTTATTTCGATAATTGCATTGGATTTTAAGTGAGGTCAGCTATCGCTGCGTTTCGAAATATTTAAATTTTAAATGTAGATACACATTTATACCGTAGTTTCTGTAAATGTGGCAAACATTTACCTACCTTAAAGTATTTCTAGCAAAAAAACTTCAGTTATTCGTGGTCAGTATTTTATTTTTTTAATTAGTATAGCAAAACATATTAAATTTTTACGTTTTAGAATACAAATATATAAGTAACAATTAGCTTGAAGATACATCCATAACATTATTCCAAATATTTTTTAACTTGTGTATTTACAATCTTAAATTTTATTTACGAAGGCAAATCAACTATTTAGCTAATTCTAAGATCATATAAATTAGACAAAATCTTTTATAAATATTCCTAATAATCAATTATCAAATATCAGAATGCTATTTCGGTCAGAAAAATAGTATTGATATGTAATAGTTATTTCCAAGCCGGACTCGAACCCGCAACCTTCGGATGTCCGATCCACAAATCTCCCAATTGAGCTACTGAGCCTTGTGAGCACCTGTCTAAATTTTCTAGTACTTATTAATTCCATACGCTGTATGCCAGCGTTACTTCGTCAATAAGAGGGATATCCTTGCATTGGAAAGAAAGGAGAGTAATGGACTTAGAATAATTTGTAAGCCGCGTCGATTTTTCTAGTAAAATCTACATCATATAAATATTTAATCCTGACGTTTCGACTCCTTTACAGGAGCCGTGATCACAGAATGACTAAGGCAATCCTGTTAAGGTGTTGAAAATTCAGGATTAAATAAAAATATGCGCAAAAACCATAAAAAAGTTGTTTTATTTCAGTTTTTTATATATTTAAGTTAACAATATCAAATTTATTTCGATTTTTGTTCAGTTTCTAAGAGTTCCTTTACCTGTTAAGAACATTTTCTGTACAAAGTATTTTTGTATGTTTTGAACTAGTCATTTTTGTCAAGAATAACATCTAAAAATAGATCGTCCTATAGTTGAACGGGTTCATTTAACTTGGTGTTTACAAATATCCGCGTAAAAACGCCGCGCGCGCCATCTGGTGTTGTCTTGAGTAATGTTGTTTGCTTTCTTTTGTAATCTATAGCTTGTAAACAAAACCCTTCTGTCAATGGAATAGAAGATTTCATTCAACTGGTAAAGGTAGTTAAATCTAGAGATGTAAAAAGTATTATATTTCAAGGAGTAAAACAAAAAAAAACCGGGTACAGTATTATCTTTTGGATAAGTACATGAAAATTACAAATATTATACTTTGCATAAAAATTAATATATAATAATGACACTATTAACAAATTTTACTAATAATGTGCATTGTGTATTTGCTACCTGTTTTATGTTAAAGTTTCCTTTAAGGGAAGACAAAGGGTACACAGCCCATACAGCCTAATTCTCTATAAGATGACTATGAATGATGATGAGAGCTGAGTTTTTAATTATTCTCTATGTTCACAACCAAAACATCTGAAGCTTCGTCTCTTACGTCTTTATTGTATTTGTTTTTAATATTTGTTGTTATAGCGGCAATAGAAATACGTAATTTGTGAAAATTTCAACTGTCTAGCTATCTCGGTGCTTGAGATACAGCCTGGTGACTAACAGACGGACCTCAAGACAGCGAAGTCCGAATAAATACAGTCCTGTTTGTACCCTTTGGGCACGGAATCCTAGAAATGATAACAACCTATTCCAACGAATGCGTAATTAGCACTGATTTAATGCTCAAATTGCAGTTGTCATAATATTTATAATATGCTCACCTAAAACTTACAAAACTAGTACGATGACTCGTACAGGTAAATGCCAGTAAAATTATTCTATTCAATCAGAGTTTACTTAAATATTACAATTTGATTGAACAGAGATGCTCGAACCTAAGTAGAGATCAATTATAATTAAAGCCATAGTTATGAGGAACCGTAAAAACATCTTAAAAATACAAAGAAGCAATAAAGAGAACAGATTGATTTCGTATTTAAGAATACAACGACAAAAGTTATCACATTCTATCGCAAATATTACTAATGTAGTAATAATTTGAGATAACGAGAATAAATCGACAAGTTAAATGAACTCATACCAGAGATGCAGTATTAATAGAAATAGGAGTACATACCGCACGATACAGCCGCCCTTTCAATTATCGGGTAATACCTGCACACGTGTTAAAACGGGGTATTAAGATTGAACAATAAAATTAAAAAAGAGTATGTACCGAACTGTGTGTATCCATTTTGGAAGGTGCCAACTGCTCTACCCTTCACCGGTATGATATACGAGCTGTGGGCACGTGTTGATGAGAGGGTTGCCCCTTCTTACAAAAGTAATATAATAGTAATATTTATTACATTCAAATTAAGCTAGCCCGAATTAAGCACTGTAAGGCTTATGTCATGGATACTAGGGTAACAGATATATTGTACATCGATATGTCATAATTAAGGAGATGGGTATAAATACCCTTAACCCGGTTATAAACAATTATTGGTAATCAATGATATACCAAAAAAGAGATTTGCTAACTAAAAATTTGCAATAAGTTGTTTTGATAAATGTTTTTTTTGCCAAATCATAATTTGCGTAAATAATTTGCGACGTGATATTTGGAGAAACATTTTTTTGGCGAAACTTTACTATCCCTTTTATGTTTAAGTCGGGGCGGGTCGCTATTATATATTGTACGTGGAATAGCAATGCGTACTAGTTCCAATTAATTTTTTTTTGCCATATAGAACATGACAAGAAATAATGAAAAAAAATCGTCAGGTTTGTGGTAGATCAATTATAAAAGCACTCGCTCCGTTAGTGAGTGCGACTTCATTTGATGCTGATAGTCTTAGACTATCGGATTTTGCTAGTAAAGATATTTAAGCGTTTGTGCGTAATATCCAGCAGTTAAAAGTTATATTTTTAAACCTATTTATTTATATATCTTGGGTGTTAAAATATTATATAATACTTAATAAAATAATAATTCTTTTTGAACACTTAATTTAAAAAAAAAAAATCTTTAATATTTTGCAGTTGTTCTTAATCTAAATGTTGCCTTATTTTAATGTAAAGCTGGCAACCCTGTTAGAATAAAAAACTGATGCTAAGCAGAGCTGCTGTTAAAAAGTACCGTGTGTTCCGCGGCCTCTGAGGAACCATAACATTCATATTTATCGTACATCATAAACTCGATACAGTTGAATCGAGTAAATACCTTACTCGATACTGAATTTCATAGAAACAAGCATCGGAATTGGGCAAGGTAAATAGAACTTTAAAGTGAGATGAACAGGTCCTATAGTTCAGGGAGATAAAAACCTAGGTGAGAGATAAAAACAAAACATGGGCGTGGATATAAGGTTTTTTTTGAGTATATCAAAAATTCGTTAAACATTTTTTTTAGATATTTATTTATCTATGTACGAGTCATCGTACTAGTTTTATCAGTTTTAGGTATAATAAATATTACAAGAATTGTAATTTGAGCAATAAATTTAGTGCATTCAAACGCATTTGTTGAAATAGGTTGTTACCATTTTTAACCTTTCCTCCTACCTATTAAAATAGCATTATTTACTATCAGTTATTATCAATTATATCATCTTAGTGTCAACAATCTAAATTACATTACTTTTTTCCTCTCGCAAAACAATCTTAATGTTTTGTCTGTCAAGAGTTCGCTAAGTTATATATTGTAATATTAATATTTCAGTTAACCCCTCGTGGGAAGTTAAAAAGCTTGTGTGACTGATGAGTCCACGTCCTCGTACATCGTCAAGCATCGAACTCGGTACGCTAGGCTTAAATCTGACATCTCAATCGACAGGATACGGCCGTCTTAAATTAAGGTATGGTTGGACTTACGTATAAAAAAACATATATAAAGTCAACTAGTAAGAAAATTGTTAAAGTGAAAACTTCTTTAGCTTCGTTGTGATTTGAAAGTCGATGAAACGAAAAAGCGACTGTAACAGTAGACAGACACATAAATTCATAAGATTTAACGTAGAAGAAAATGAGACAAACACGTATTAACGTGTGTTAATGCATGTTTGTGTGCGCATGCGTAGTACAAAGCTTGAGAAAAGGCATCACAATAACCACGGTATTTTGTACACGGTATTATTTTTGGAGGTTTCACTTCTACCACGTGTGAATTGCACACATGCTTTTTTTTGGTTATTTGTTAAAGATGCAATGTATTTATAATTAGTTTATATGTAGATAACTTAATGGCGCTATCTTTGTAGTTCAAGATAATCATTAGGTCCTTTCTTTTAGATTATAAAATTGTTACACAAATTAGAACTATTTTAAAACAAAACATTAGCTAGTATCCATAACACAAGTACTTTGGGTTAGGCTAAAAATTGTAAAAGTAATACTTGTATTTTTTACTATACAGTTAATATAATAAAATTATGACAATAGTTTAATGTCATCGTGTATTAATAAAAAAAATATATAACTATTCTTCAAACATCTGTATTGCTAAATTCTCAGTTAAGTGAAGTGAACATCTGTAGCAGATCTATATATAGAACTACTTACTGACATAGTCAATAAAATTTGAAACGCAACGCTGTGAGCTCGTAATTCTGAAATACAGGGTGCGTGAAAACTCATAAATGTCAAAAAGCATTCCCTTCGCGCACGCCCGGTTAAATTTACAATACTCTCTCAGTGGCATCTTTTCTGGTGAAGATAAAATTATAATACATTCACAAAAGACTGTTTTTTTCTTGTCATAAAAAGCAAACAATCTTGCGTGTACTTATTAACGCGCGGCAGAAGTAAAACTTTTTTTATTATTTCTTTAAATAAGATATCTTGAAGTTAGCTGTTAGTGATTTAACATCTAACTGCATGGTGTCGCTTTTTCGTTGCATGCTGGGTGTGCAACTTCCGTTACATGACAAATTTTACCCTCAATGCGCCAAAAGAAGTACTACTTCCAGAAAAGTTATTATTATAACTTGATAATAAGTTTAGTCATCAGGTTCAGGAGCAGTCACTGTCTTTACAGCTGTTAACTAATATATAATTAAATGATTGTGGTTTTTTAACCAAATGATACTGTAAAGAGCGTTAGCACGGAAGTTTCTATGATGTTTTTTTTGTAATTCGTTCAAGATTACCCATTTATGACCATTCCCAGTTTTTGTAAACGCGATCAAAGGTAGCTGGTGAAATCGATGTGATGTAAACGGAGATCAAAATTGCCACTTGAACTTGGTTATGCAGAACTTGCTTTATAAGCAAATGGTAAAATTAGCCCTTAGCCGAGACGTCAGGATTAGATATAAAAATCGATGCGTTTTAGTATGCGTAAAAATGGAAGTTTAATTCTCTATGAGTGTACTGGAATGTATACATTTTTAAAAATTTTTAAGGATTTTCGTTACTTAGGCTTGAAATAACAAATTTTTAAGTGTCTACATTATTAATTTTTACTAGCTGACCCAGCGACGCATTGCTGTGGCACAGTAATTTTATTTTTCTTAAATAAACGTAGCCTTAGTTACTCCTTATTACATTAGCTACCTGCCAATAAAAGTCCCATCAAAATCGGTCCCGCCGTTTTAGAGATTAGCCGGAACAAACAGACAGACAGACAAAAATTGTAAATGTTATTTTGGTGTATGTACCGTATAATTATATTTATATGCATGTAGTAAAAAACGGTTATTTCAATATTACAAACGGACACTCCAATTTTATTTATATGTATAGATATAAGCGTTCAATTGCAAAGTTTTTTTATTTAGAGCAAATATGACTTGTAAAAAATCTAATTGTCTTAGACAAGACTCGAACCTTGTTACGTTTTTTTAAGTCTTAACTAACCTAAAGTGTTTTTTTAAACTAATATCGTGTTTGACGTCGTTTTGACTTGAATTAAAACACAAAAACTTCAAACATTTTGACGTGACAACGTCTTATAAATTGGTTTACCGGGTGACACTTCAAGAAACTGCGTTACGCTCCGCTCACGTTATGCGCTTACAATGAGAGCGAGTGAGAGGCACGCGTCCCTTCCACTCGGGCATGGTTAGCCCGCCTAAGAGCGAGAGAGACAGACATAAAAAGTGGAAGGGACGCGTGCCTATAAATTAATGTTTTAAATATAATTCTTTGTATAAATAAATGTTTTAAATTGTTACTATTATTTCATCCTTCTTCCTACTATACGAATGAATATTCACATTAAAATTATTTTACCACTCAAAGTCGTTGTCACGTAAAACTTTCGCCCGTATACCGACTTTACAGGCAACCAACCAGTTTTTTCCATAAGTATCATATAAAAATTACAAACACTCGAACTTATCCAGAAAGAAAACCACGGTAGTTTGAATTATAATAATTATTATTATTTATAAGACAGCACAAGTCCAATAGTGTTTGTATACACGTGATTTTTATGATATTTTAATAAACTATATTAAAAACTGAGCTACCAGTTAATCAGCGGCCAGTCCCCACTGTTAGCTATACGCTCCATAACACTTCTGCGGCTGCCCCGAACCTGCTTTTTTGCAGGACAAAACCTTTTTTTGCCCTATATGGCCAGCAAAGAGTCGACCTGCGCATGCGCAAACACTCCCGACGCACTACAATGTCACGACAACCACAACAGTGCCTGAATGCGTTGAACGCAAAGTCCATCATATGATTTTTGGGTAAAATTAACAAGTAGTCTACACTCGTGTAAAATTATTTATTGTTATAGATATTTTCATTTTTAGTTCTTACCTCTGCGCACATTACACATTGAAATGAAACAAGTTATTTCAAGTTTTTGCTTATAATTATATTTAATAAAGATTTGATTATTTTACAGGAGGAAGGAAAAAACATTAAAACCGCCCGTTTTTTTGCAAATGCGAGTATTATTTATCAAAGAACTGGAGGATTCTCTTTATTTTTAATTTCCTAAACATTTTGTGCATGTGCACATAAAAATAAATTTCTACCATCAGTGCGCTCGGTCGTTGGCACGGCATAAAATTAAACGGAGAATAAACATTCATATAAAATAACTCAAGTTTGATCCAACGTGTGCTGCGCGTTAAAAATAATTATGCTGTTGCCCGATTCTTACTTAGTATTTCAATTGACTAAATATAGGGTTAATAATTAAATATATATATATAAATAAAGACTATGTTTAATTGCAAAAAAGGGTACTTACAGTTTGGTGTTAAAAATTAAATGGTTTTACTTAACCTGTTTAGCCACGCTACAGCATGCAAATATTTGAGTAATAAAAATATATAAAATATCTGACTAAAAATCATAACAGAAGTGGCAACATCATAACAAATGTTAGAATCACTTAAGTATAGTCATAATACTATTAATTTCTTTTATGTCTTTTAGTAGCTTGTTGTAAATAATCGGACCATACAGTTTTTTTTTCCAAAAAAATCAGTTTTATGTAGAATCTGACACAGCTTATCTTATAATTTTAAAGATGATAATTTTTTTAAATAATTGTTAGCTAGATTTTACAATAAATACAATTTACTGTTATAATTTTGAACTCTTACTTCAAAGTTCTGGGTTCTAGTTCCGGAAGAGGCAGATTTATCTGATGAATACGAGCAATTCTACCTGAGCCATGTATATTTTTTTATATTAAAAATTATATCATATAAATATGTTTATCCGCTACCCCAGTATCCATAATCAAATCATCATCAACCGTCCAAGCTTTACAGTGCTAACTTTGGGTTAAGGCTAATTGGTGTAGATATAATTTTATTATTATTTTTATATGTATTTATATTTATACATATATGTTACTCTTTCCAATCGTTAAATGTCGATTTTTGTTTTGTTGCAGAAACTAATGGATCCCCGTGAAAGTTGAGATCCACGGAGCAAGATGGCGCCGACCGCCATTGCGTTTTGGCGCGAAATGCCAATCGTTGTCATTCTCACGCTATTGACAACGGCGTGCATCTGCACAGCCAAGGATATTGTTTTAGGTAAGTTAGATTTATTGTTTATTTCAATTTCAAACAAGGAAATAATAAATTAAATAAAATTAAAACTATAATGTAATAAAAGCTTTTGTGTTTTATGCGGAAATTGTTTATTTATTTTATTTATATAAAAAGCTTTATTGACCGTAAAAAAATGGTATAAAAGGCGGACTCAATGCTAATTGCATTCTCTCCCAGTCTTTCTGTATTTAAGGTTACCCAGACACATACAAGATGTCATCAATTGTATACTTTTAAACATTTGGCATCATGTCAAATCAACTTGTCAACAAACATAGCTCTTCTTACGAAATCATTTCAATGTTCAAACATCTCTTTGGCGATAAACATTGTGTTCTTCAAACGTTACATGATAGATATGGCAGAATCTTATATTTTGTACGTCACTGAGATAAAAAAAGGATAACTAAAAGAGAAAAAAATATTCTAAATAAAATAAATAAGCTATAAAAAATATAAAGGTAAGCTAGACAATAATTCATAAACGTAAACATCGTGTTAAATTAAAATACTTCAGAACAGTTAAGTGCAGTAAATCATTTAAAGAAAAAAGGAGTTTTGGGCTTTTCCGTAATTCTTCTCTTACGCTGTGCAAAATTGGCATTTGAAATATCAATGTCTTTGCATCTTGGCACCAATCAATCAATCAATCAATCAAAATATTTATTTGCATCGAATATGGGTACAGAAAAGATGACTTTAAATAAGAATTAACGCCACATCTAACCCTCACGGGTGTGCAAATTTAGAAAACAAAGATATTTAAATTTAAAATTAATGGTATCAATTTATAAAAACATTAAAAGCAAACAATTAATTTATATAAAAATAATTATAGATTTCAGTTTATAAATAAATAAAATTATACATGCCATAGGAAATTAAATGTACAAAAATTTTAGCGATTAATTACATTATACTTTGTCATTGATATATTCGTCAATCGAGTAATATGCTTTGTCAATTAGAAATTTATGTAATTGTGACTTAAAAATGTGAGTCACCTTAATTTCTTTTAAAAATTTCGGTAATTTATTATATACTTTAACACCCATAGAGAAAACACTCTTGCTAAAAACACTAGTGTTGTGTCTATCACACCGCAATCTATGTTGATGCCTCTTACTGTTTAGAACTTTATAGTTGCTAATGTTTTCTTTCACAAATATAGCTAACTCGCAGATATATAGCGAAGGAAGTGTAAGTAGTTGAAGGTCTATAAAGTGCGGTTTGCAGGAATCTGTTTGTTTTAGCTGACACATAGACCGTATGCACTTTTTTTGTGCCTTAAACGCTAGCTCCTTATCTGTGGAGTTTCCCCAAAATAGGATACCATATCTGATCGTGGAGCCCACGTAAGCGTGATATGCGCCTGTTTGTTTGCTACTTTTTGAAGCAAGTAAAGAGCATACGAAAACCTACCTAGTTTAAGGCATATGTGTTCTATATGCTTTTTCCAGGATAGACTAGCGTCGATATAGATGCCCAGGAACCTAGTGCATTGGATCTGTTTTATTTGGCAGTTGTCATAAACTATATTTAGAGGGTCAAATTTACTATTTTTATTTTGAAATGTCATTATGTAAGTTTTGTCGATATTAATTTTCAAGTTATTACATTCCAACCAGTCTATTATAGATATCAAAGAATCATTTATGCTACTTTCATAATTGCTATTTTTGTTGTCAGTAAAAATTGCAGTACTGTCGTCTGCAAAAAGAGTCATAGGATAGTCAATAGCTTTTGGGAGGTCGTTAATATATATGAGAAATAGCAATGGCCCTAAAATACTACCCTGCGGTACTCCGTAACGTACAGTCCTAAATGACGATAAATGTTTGTGTTCCTCGCCAGTTTTTAAGTCTAATCTGCTTATTTCAGTTTGTTGTTTTCGTTCCGTTAAGTACGATTTGATTAAATTCAATGCAGTTCCTCTTATTCCGTACAATTCTAGTTTACGCAGTAGTATGTTTACCACTAATTCTAGTTTACCACTTCGTTATAAGAACGGCACATTCTAACCAAAGGGCTGTGGTAGGATGTGTTGTTTTTGTAGACTTGCATTACGAATATGTTAGGAAAGCACGATTTATATCTAGTATTGACATTCAGTGAAGCAAGCAGATCAGGCGCGTCAATGTTTGCGTGGAGTACCATTGCAGATAAAGCTCGTACATTTTACGTCGTGTTTCCAAAGAAATCTTGAATACGAAGGTTTACGAGTTTAATTTTAATTTACTTCTATTCAAAAAGAAATTGTTGATTTCTTTAAAATCTGTATTAACAATATATTTATCGTTTATTCCCTGTATACTATTGCAATGTTTAAGGATTTCTATTTAAAACAGATACTTGTTGACCTAATTGTAATCGACGGTGTCATGAAACCATAACACTACTATTATTGTGATACCTAATAGATTTTTGTGGATTATATAAGGTGACGACATATAATATTGTAAATGTCGTTACTTCTGTTAAAGCTGACGAGTTTCTTGCACCCATTCTTATTGTCAGTTAAAAGACGTCCTGAATGGGTGGTAGATAAAAATGTAGGGCGATTTCACATTTTGTATAGGTTGTATAATGTCATTGTAAGAAATAAAAAAAAAATTAAACTTAATGAGACCGTTGATGACGTCACTATAGAAGCCATTGGAAACTAATATGTAGTTTAGTTTAGTTTTAAGGGAAAACTCGCATAAAGGTGATAATGTGATGTCTTTCAGTTTATCTCCTTTTTTTGTCAAAATTTTCCATAATTGAAACCAAAGGATACAAAGTTCATACAGCCCAGTATTTAATAATTTCTTTTCCTAATAAGATCATGATGAATAATTATGAGAGTTGATTTATGGTTGAAAGATGATCAATGGATGATGAAATAATAATGAAAAAGTCCCCTCCTTAGGTTTTACTAAAATCTCATTGTGAACTGTTTTGTTCCGCTTGCCAATACTCGTGGATGTTCACAAACACTTAGTGGTTAATAATCCATCATTATTACACACTAATATCCATCATAGCACAAAATTTAACATGAAAATCACAACTACTAAATTGCGCTTTCCGTTCCCGCCAAAAATTCGCAAAACATACTGGTTTGCCACTAAAAAAAAAAGCGAAAAATACTGAATGTAATCTCAAACCTCCATTGATCATGAAGTAGCATCAATAAAATCGATAAAACTAACCAAAATGACAGTTCTTTTATTTAAGATCAATACATGTTACGAACAATGAACGAAAAACGACACATTCTGAATTTTTATAGTTGTTTAAGTGTAAATACCACGAATTTGGTATTCTTAAAACATCGACATTAACCAAAATCCGAGATGCGATGCGAGTGATTTGAAATTTTAATCGAAAATCGGACAGTGAATACGAATCGAGTAACGAAAACTGATTTGCTGATATTTTTGGCAGTCGGAAATGGTTTCCTTCGATCATCTATCAATTTTATTATACGCTGGCGCCATGGTAAAAATATTTCTATTACATGTGGTTTTATAATTTTCTATATCTTATGACTAACCCTCGTATTTTGAAATAAAAATCAAACTTATTTTTTAGGTTTTCTTCGAAAATATTATGCTATTTTGTTGTAGACCAGTAGTATAAAGAATACTAGCAGACATAACCACGCGTTGTGTTGTTCATTGTATATGTTTTGTTGAATAATTGATCTGATTTTCGTTAATCAATCCATTTTTATTTAGAAAATTTTGCAAATAATTACGCCCCGTCGCTCGCGAGTAGGTGACGGCTAGTCATTATACGAACATAACGTTTATAAACTTTACTGTTAGACTGACATCTTCAGTTTCCTTATTTAACTTTTCATTTTCTTATTTTGAAATCAAAGATTTATTAACGTTAAATACAGAAATATAGTTACTGAAACCGTTACCTTAGCAACCCACCCGAATATTATAAAATCGGGAAAAAGTAAATCGAAAAAATAGCCTAAAACGATCTACAGATTTTCCCGCGTCGATTGGTTATGTTCCCATACCGATAGGTTCTGAAGTTTAGACGTGATAGCGTAACAAAGAAAAGCATTTTCATCTATATGTATAAATATTTCCCTGTCACAGTTTGATCGCGATAAACTCCGAAACTACTCAACCAATTTTGAAGATTTTTTTTCATTTTGCTGGATTTTTTCTGACATAGAATAAGTATCATTTTTATTTATTAAAAAAATGTACAAATTATAATAATAAGCTACTGTAACGCGTGGCCGGGTAAGCTAGTATATACATATATTTAAAGAATATGGAAGTTATGTACAGCAAATAATATAGAACTTTTATTCATTTGTACTATACTCAACAATATGAAGTGAGAAATATCTTCAAATTAACGCTCAAAATAAATATAAAAACCAGCGGAAAACTTGATTACTTCACTGAGACAAATCGATTGGTGCATCAACCCTCTCTCATTTGGTTCTCATTACCAACCGGATGCCTAAAGCAGACAATCATTAGCGTCCATCATATTTCGATCCCTCCCCTTTCACTTTAAATCCGTTGTTTCATACAAAGATTTTGAATAGCATGGGTCACAGTTATCTGGTCGTCTCGTGTTATTAAATTCGACGTCCTCACTGCTTCTGTTGCCCTGGTACCTAATTCGCTTAATGTTACGTTTTATTAGATTATGAGGATGCGCTCGATTAAAAATCTTTTTATAACTCTTGCTTAGCCGACATTTTTTGTGACACGAAGTTCTTATATAAAGTGATTTGATGCGACCGATTTGTGGATAAGAAAATAATAATTAGAGATAAAATGTTTTTTATTCAATATTAGCATTTATTGATAGTCAACCATGCCATGGCTTCTTAAGTCCTACGACAGAAGACCTTGTACCGAGAAGAAACCGCAACCGCAGCTTTAATGTGTTACAGATTTTTTTTATTTAAGATTTATTTAGTTCTACCACTTTCGCGTACTTACATTACACATTAAAAAAAAACACTTTTTAACGGATTTTGCGCATATTTTATTTTATACTAGCTTTTACCCGCGGCTTCGCCTGCAATTTTTTTTCAATAAAAAGTATCCCATGTTTCTTCGGTTTAGTAGTTTTTGCGTGAAAGCATAACAAAGAAACTTACATTCACATTTATAATATTAGAAGGATTTTAATCTGATGTTTAAATAGGATGACTAGGATAATGGTCGTTATGTATTTTTTACTACCTTCTCAATATTTTAATCGGGCACGGAAACTTCAGGATTAAATATAAAATATAATATGCGCAAAATCCGTAAAAATTATTTAATTAAAAAATTAGGATTTGTTACATTTACAACAATTAGATTAACCTAAAGTAAGCACTGGAATACTTGTGTTATAGATATTAGGGTCACGAATAGGTGTACCTAATATTATATGTAATTATAATAGAAATATATATAAATACCCATGACTCAGGACAAATGGTCGTATTCATCACATAAACATCTGCCCCTTTCGGGACTCTCCCCAAGATACTACATATATCAATATGACATCTAAATTAAAACAAAACAACATATTTCTTAAGTGACAATAAATATGTTCAGGTAGCACTTACATTCACACCAATTAGCCTAGCCCAAAATATGCACTATAAGGCTTGTGTTGTAGATACTAGGTTAACAAATACATATATAATACATAGATATTTATATATTTGTAGAAATATATATAGAACACCTACGACTCAAGCACAAATGCTAGCATTCATTATTCATACACTTGCTCCTTCCGGGACTCGAATCCAGGACCGTCGAACGTTGCGAAAACCACCATCGCTACTGTTGCATCAAACGTAAACATAAGTTTCACACCTTAGTTCACCATCGCAAAGTTGCCTGTCTGTCGGTCTTCTACAGATTGTATTTTGGAGAGTGTACTCAGGAGCTGGATGTCCTCATACCGCCATCACCCTTTTTCCATCGGATATTCAGACGCACTGCGGGCTACCACCCTTTCTTGGTTGCTATTCCTACCTGTCGCACCAAGCGCTTCTCAACTTCTTATATAATGCGCACAGCAAAGGAGTGGAACTCTCTCCCTGCGTCTGTATTTCCGAGTACTTATAACCTGTCGGTTTTTAAAGCCGGGGTGAATAGGCACCTTCTGGGCTAGCTCGTTCCATCGTGGATTCTGTCTTTGCCCCCGGGCTTGATTGGGATCAAGTAGCAGTGGTTAGTTTCTTTCATTTAATTGCGGATTGGTTTGAGTTTTTGGATTTAATATTACTAAAAAAAAGCTGTTTACAAGCTTTTATTTAGTTTCTCTTGTACCTCTGTGACTGTAATGAAATCTTGCAAGTTAAATTTGACCCACTTCCCGGTTTCAGATTGAGCTGAAATTTTGCATGCATTTGTATATCGCGTGACAATGCAATATAATGTGATGGAGCTGATCTTGGCCATATGAACTCTGCAATAAAACGACACAATCCTATCGAGTTTGGGCTCGTTTGATTCGTATTGACGAGTACTTTGATCCTATTTGGTAAACAGGGTCTGATGCTGGAGCTGGAAGGTGGCTAAAGGAACTCCGCAATAAAACGACAACTCATCAAGTTTGGGCTTTCTAACTTTTTAGTTCGTTTTATTCAAGAAGTAAAAATAAAAGCTGGTTTTTAAAAAAAAATTAAACTTATATTTTTTCATAAAAAAAATATATATTGTTACATTTTGGCCCAAAATGTAATAATGGTTATGTGTTGAGATGAAAGTAAAAATTTATCTCTTACACAAATAATTACCAGTTTTATCTCAAGTGGCATATCTTTGTGCAAATGTCAACATCAATATTGCCTTATCTGTTTGAAGGCGCTTTTTGTTGATTTAAAGATACTCACAAAAAAAAATCGCCCAAGATCATCTGTCGTTTGCAACGAACATCCTATTTAAATAGATTCTATCTTTAAAATGCATCGATAAGAAAATGTATTTTATTGTTTATTCCTGATAAAATGTAGTAAAAGATGTGACTATCATTGTTTTGGTTTTTTTTTCAATATGCGCTCTTATTGAATTTTATAATAAAAAAATTATTGCGAAATTAAGAAATAATATTATTATACCAGCCTAACTTATTGATATTTCTGGAACTAAATATTAAAATATTATTCTATATACGTATATAATTAATTTTATACATATTTTAATTACTTATTAATAAGTATTTTATAAAATTTCATTGATGATGACTCCGTGGATGATTATCGTTGCAAATTAATATTGAGTGGAGTGATATTTGAATATTCATTTTTTCTATTTCTGCTGAGAAAATATTTTTAATTTTGAATTCAAGACGAAACGATAACATTATTTATTTGTTTGTTAATTTAGTGTACATTATATAGATTTTTAATATTTATACGGTAATTAAAATTTGATTACTCTTTTCGAGTAAAGCAAAAGTGCAAAAAACTAAATAACATAGCTAAAAATTAAAGAAGAATAATTTTTTTATAATTTATTTACTGATATTATTATTTTTAATTGTTAAATTATTATTAATTTTTAAACATTAAAATTATAATTATTGAAGTTACAGTATTTATAAATGGCATTAAGGGTATACCGTAATAATGTAATTCATTAATAGTTAAATAATAAATAATTTTAATTGCATTTTTTTATATTTGGTTTATTTAAGTATTATATGTTGAGTAGAAACAGTTTTGAGTATTTTTTTAAGTTTTTCTGTAAATATGTGTTGTTTTTTTTTTATTGAAAGGTATCTTATGTAATATGTTTACTGCTATATAATATGGGGTATTGGACAGCATATTAATTCTAGAAGGAGGATATATTTTATTTAATCTAATTTTGTGACGAGTATAGATATTATGAATCTCATGTAATTTCTTTAATTTTTCTACATTTTTATAATTCAAACAAAAGTTTTTTTTTAAATAAAAAATATGTAAAAAAGAAGAGTTACGTTATAACGAGACGAAGCGACGCATAAAGCATATGGAAGGTATGTATTGTCACTCGGTGTTATTTTAGATTTTTCCTTGAAAATTGTAAAGCCAAGATCAATGAAACAATACTTTTTATCCCACGTAAGAATCGTCGCGGTCTCCGCATACGAATGTGGTCGGAAGTCGGTGCCTTTGCTAGTGGCTCGCATCCTCCGAGCAACGCCGCGTGCATTGCCAATACGGGGGTAAGGCGCGGTTAGGCTTTGAGCAGACCTACAAATATTATAATAACGATTTGAAATGTTAGACTGTCTGTCATTCTTCTGGTACTACACAGTAGTACCAGAAGGAATTTCATGATATAAACTGTATATGTATTTCATTTTAGGATTATAAAACACATTATTTTATTTATTTTTTGCTGACGGCTTCTCGTTAGATACTTAGTTTGACGAGGCTATATCCGCACTTAGCCTCGCGATCGCACTTAGCATTGTGCGTGTGTTAGGTTAGGGTATTCATCACAAATTGCTAGTAGCCTTTTCAAGCTATTACAGGCTTCAGGGAGAGATGCTGGAGATTAAAGTAGTTGTACACGTTGCTCTGCCACACTTGTCCTTTCCATGAGTACATGCTGTGGATTCTCCTCTGCCTCCTTGCAGCCTCTGCATAGAGGGCTGTCGGTTACACCTATGACGGATAGGTGCTCGTTTAACGAATAATTACCAGTCATTGTACCAATAACTTTGTGGATCTCGTCCCTGTTCAATCTGATGACGTTGCCGGCAAGCTTTTTAGAGGCATCCGGAACTGCATTCTTTGTTTGCCTGCAACCTTCTCGTTATCTAATTAACAATTTTATTAAAGCATGTTAAATAAGTTTGCCAACAAAATTACTTTTTTGGTTAACCCAATGATCATAAATGCAATTTGGTTTGCAACAGCCCTAAGTCGTGTGAGGAGGTCGTGATCGTCGTTGTCTTGAGAATCTCAGCTTAATTTAAATTCAACACGCAAAACCTTAAGCTTTCGCCTATCACGTTTTGATGTTGACATTCCTGTAAACTTAACTTTCATATAAGTAATATTTAAATTCAACATTTTTTCCCATTGACCCTATCGTCTATGATAGATTACCATTAACTATCTGAGTAGGAGTATGGGAAACACATAAAACTAAATATTAATAAATAATAAAAACCGATTGTTCTTTTGGTATTGTGTAGGCGGTGGGACGAGCGGGAAAACAAGTCTATTAATACCGTTACTGCTTCCCGAGTAAGAAAAACACTGTTGAGCGATTGGGAAACCACGAAGACGCTCCTCGACCTTGACATGATAAATGGACAAAAGGTCGCCCATGCCGAGATGGACGTTTAAGAAATTTGCCTAAACACAGTAATTTGACGACCAACGCGTTAACCACTGCGTCATCGAGTTTTCAATATCAAATTACTGCAATAGACTACTCAGAAATATCGCTCACTTGCTTTGAGGTTTCGTTCGCGTTGATGTAGACTTTTGATCAGAAGTTATGTTTCTATCCTTCGGGAGCAATATTTTTTCTAAATGAAAAGTACTCTATGTTCTTTTATGTACCCCTGACAAAAGGTATGCAAAATTTCATGGTGAACGGTTGTTAGGGCGTGAAAGTGTAACAAACAAACAAATTTACTTTCGCATTATTAGGATTATTAAACGAGGAGATAAAAAAAGCATTTTTATGATTTCTATACAGCATCCAAATACATATATTAAATTTATCAGTTGACCAGGAAACCATTAATTCGAACAACGAATGACAAAGCTATTTTATCAGTAACAATTAAACTGACCGCGACCTAATAATACCTTTGGAGATTAAGATATAATGTATTAATAATTTAACTCGTCGTATTCTTTATTATCTATTTTGTTACAATTCTCAAATTCCAACTTATTTTTAACAATAAGTTCCCCGTTGTCCTACCCGCTTGTTTCAAATCCCCGTGGTCATACCCGGATTGGAAGTTCTGTATTTAATCTATTCTAAGCATATGTGAACGAGTTATCTAAATCAAAACACAAAATCTAAACTTTAAAAACCTACAAACAATCAACTAGTAGTTATTCCTAGACATTGCTTCACTCTTAACTCGTATTCGGTTACTATTAACTACAATTTGAATAAGAAAGAAACTTCTGTTGATTAATAAAAAAAAAACTTCAGCGGGATCTCATTTTAGATACTTTTTAATTACACGTTTATTCTTGCTTATTTCTTGAATATATAACTGGAAATGAAACAAATTTTTTTAAGGACCGATTATGCAGTTAACTACCAAAATTTCAAAAAATGTAAATAGTAAAAAGTCTTTTAATCCTTTAAATATTTAATCCTAAATTTATAATCTAAGAACACAAAGATGTTTGTGTGTTTGTCTGTCCGCTCTTTTCCCCGCTGTTTTTCCATTGTATACGCGTTACCATAGCAACGCGTTACCATAGGAACGCGTTACCGGGTCAGCTATTTAATAAAAATATATAAGACAATGTCACATACATTATTCTTCATAACACACCACTACCATATAACCACTTGGGTTCACCGAAGTTAAATAACTAAAGCACATTTGTTATAGAATTCAGAAATAAAAATGGTTCCACAACACCCAGACCCGAGCCAATATAAAAGTAGAAAACGTCTACATTGATCCGGACTGATGATCGATCCGGGGACTTCGGAATGACTACCATGAAAACCTAATATTATGAATAATATAAACTTGAAGGCAAAAATGTAAGCGAGTAAGTAAATTATTTTAATAAAAAAAACGTAGGAACTGAGTGTTAAAAATAGAGAAGAAACTGACATCCACGTACACTGACATGAGTAAAAGCGAGACACAAGGCCACGCTGAGATGGGGAGGAGTTCTATATATTCTATAGATCATTTGGTAACGGTTCTAAATCTGACGCTCTCGTGTAACGGTAAAATCTGACTCTTAGCACGGATAGAGTGGCCGCGCGGCAAGTGCCTATATACGAGCGGCCCGAACGTCCCTATAGCATCTTCGCTCCAATAAATGTGTCGTCAAAGTCAGTCGTCAGTATAAAATAGCAAACGCTTTAAATTAAGAACCACGTTCAATATAGGAGCAAAGAGTAATCACCAATTAACTTCTTTTCAAATCGTAAATTGATCACGAATCTCGCATAAAAAGTTTACGATCGTGTCACTCCTCAACTTACCCTACCGCAGTTGAGAACTTTTTGGGAAATCAACAACTGAGTGATATTCCATGGTTTAAAACCCATATATAACCCAAGCGTAGTCTCATGCAGATGAGCTATAGAACACCATAGACTTAAAAAGGTAACTACAGGTCATTTAATAAATTTAAGAAAAATAATTTATTTATTTATAAAACTTTACTGACCGGAGTATTACATGGGTACAATAGGCAGACTTAAAGTTAAAAGCATTTTTTACCAGTCAAATTTTGGGGAAAACGAAATACATGAATGCGGCAAATTGATAACAAACGATGGTTTATCATTTACTTTTTGTTGCATATATAAGATAACAATAAATATAATATATTCTCATATATACATATACACATTCCCTGTCACAGTATTTGAGCACGATGAAATCCAAAACTATTCAACTGATTTCGATGATCTTTATTTCATTTTGCTGGATTTGCCTCCACTTAGGATATAGGATAGGTATTTGTTACCAAAATCGTTGTTTTAATCCTTGTAAATTATTGCAAAGTTAAAAGATACTTACTTAAAACAGATACTTGTTGACTTTGTTGTAATCAACGATGTAATTAAACCATAACGCTTATATTATTGTGATAACAGAATAATTTTGTTTGTTGTGGATTATGTATGGTGACAACGTATAATATTGTAAACGTCGTTACTTCTGTTAAAGCTGACAAGTTCCTTGCGCCTATTCTTCTCGTCAGTTAAAAGACGTTCCAAATGGGTGGTAGGTAAAAATGTTGGACGATTCAAAACAACTTATTTTCAGTGCATTCGAATAAAATTATTTTCATTTTCAGCTACAGCAACGCGTGGTCAGGTCAGCTAGTAAATTGTAAAAGTACATATATACGAAATAGTAAGATGGTGTCGAATGAAGATTAAAGCCTTAATAAGCTTTCTAGAAGATGCGCTCGAATTTGCCTTTTGGAAGCGAATTTATAAGGTTTTCAAATGAATTGAGGGTAGCTGTTCCATAGTCGAATAGCACGAGTAAAGGAAATAATAATAAGTAAGAAAGTATTTTAAATCTATAAAAATAAAAATCAATGTTTGTTTCCTACGCGTACCGAAACTATAAATCAGATTTCGATGAAAATTTTGTTCATTTTTTGTATAAATAAAAAAAATGAATTGAATGGGTGCAATTCACATTCAAACCTTCAAAATAATACGTACACGTATACAAAGAACCACGGTTGTTGTGATGCCTTCTCTCAAGCTTTGTACTACGCATGCGCACACAAACACGTATTAACACACGTACATAATGTTTTCTATCTCATTTTCTCCTACGTTAAATCTTATAAATTGATGTGTACAGTTTAAAAAACTGTCGCTTTTTCTTTTCATCGACTTTCAAATCACAACGATGCTAAAGAAGTTTTCACTTTAATAAATAAATATTAAATAACTTCACATACATTGTTTTGAACCCAAGTTAAGAAGCTAAAGTAGGTACCTATTTGTATTATGGAATTCATGAACAAGGATACCACAACACCACGACCCAACCAATACACAAAAGTTCATTTTCCACATTGATCCTGCTAGGAATTGAACCTGGGACTTCGGGGTTGCGGTAAAAACCTGTATGCGAGCCACTCGTCTACAAAGGTCGTCGGTATATTTTAAGTCTATGGAAAACTGATACAGTAACCGTGAACGCCCACCGAATGGAAAACAAACAGTTTTAGCAGCGATAGTTAAAAGTCACGAAATGAAGTTCCGAAGTGAAGATGATACTTAAAATGTCGTAAACATTTCATTGGTCTAATGTAAATAAATAGCTTTTTCGCTGCCCCACTACTGTTATATAATAAACACTTTATAACCGAGGAAAATAGATTTAAACGTACCGGCACGAAAGAATGTGTTATTCTTTGCTTCGTTTGAAATTCCATGATTATTAAAAATAAAACTGTTACCGGATAAGTTGCTGCCATAATATCACAACTTCTGTAAAAGCCTCGAAATCCCAAATAAAAAAAAGAATTAGAAAATATATATATACCTATATATATATATATATAAATATAAAAAAAAATTAATGAACCGACCAGTGCAACGGTCATACCATCTGTACCAGCAATTGCTTCCGAGTCATGGATGTTATATATATGTACTTTTTTATATTCTATGCTTTGTATGTTTGAAAATGCACTTAAAATAAGTAGTTTTGAATCGTCCAACATTTTTACCTACCACTCTTTCCCATTCGGCACGTCTTTTTACTGACAAGAAGAATGGGCGCAAGAAACTCGTCAGCTTTAACAGAAGTTACGACATTTACAATATTATACGTCGTCACCATAATCCACAAAAAAAATCTGTTTTCACAATAATTACAGTGTTATGATTTCATTACATCGTTGATTACAACAAAGTCAACAAGTACTGTAAGTAATATATAAGGAATGTAGGAATTAAAGAAAGCAACAAATAATGTCTGTCAGTTACCCTAGCATCCAAAACACAAGCCTTACATTACAGTGCTTACTTTGGGCTAGGCTAATTGATGTAAAAGTAAGAAATATTGTTATTATATTACTATTATTTTTCTTGCAGTCTTATAGGAGAATTTCAATGGCGTACTTCTATTATAAATGGTGACCTTTAACCTTACAGTCCTCGTCATTAATAACTTAAAGGTACAAATGATTTTCCATTATTTCCATCGATTATTCACAATCGATAAACTTGCATCGAAGTATACTTGCAAAATTTGCCAATCTCGAGTAAAATATTGAATGCATACGCCAACTTCATAAATTACCTTTTTGTTGTATATGGAATTACGAGCTTTATATGCATGATTTTAAGATTGAAAATTAAAGAGAATTGTGAATTAACGTTTACGTTATTTTGTGTTGGAATTGATTGCGTCGTTAGGTCGTAATAAGTGTGTAAACGAGCTTGTTCGTTACTTCGATAAAATATTTATTGTGTTTGTTATTGATAATACAAAAACTTTCCGTAATATCGTTTTTGGATTTTATTACTGGTTAGATTGATTTGCGAAATTAAAAGAAATGAAAAAAGTGCATAAAGTATCCGTTTTCTCTTGCAAAGTGTTCATTCGATCCCAAACAGAATAAGTTCTAGCTGCAATCATTGAACTTTAATAATAATAATAAAAATATTTCTTACATTCACGCCAATTAGCCTAACCCAAGATAAGCGGTCTGTGTGAACTTAGCAGATCATTGTCCAGCAGATCAAAATTAAATGAGAGTTCTTTTCGCATGCAGCTGAGTTCTATAGTTCCTGATACTTTTTAGAAATAGTTCTGGCGTTTTTACCTAGAAAAATGACAATTTACGAAATGATCAACTTCCCAGTTCCCGTAGCAGATCAATTTGCAGCAGATCAGAAAACAAATGTAAGTTCTTTTCGCATGCAGCTGAGTTCTATAGATCCTGATACTTGAACTGCTGCGGGAAGTCAGCAGATCATTTTTTTTATTGAAATTTTTCTAGGTAAAAACGCCGGAACTATTTCTAAAAAGTATCAGGAACTATAGAACTCAGCTGCATGCGAAAATAACTCTCATTTAATTTTGATCTGCTGGACAATGATCTGCTAAGTTCACACACACAGATAATCGCTGTAATACTTGTTATAGATGCTAGGGTAACGGATAGACGTACATAATAGTTACATAGATATGTAATTTCAATATAGAAATAGACCCATGACTTGCGTACAAATGTGTATTCACCACACAAACATACCTAACATATCAACCGGGACTTCAACTCAGGACCATCGGTGCGAAAGGCAGAATCGCTACCGTTGCACCAAACCGTCGTCAATAGACAAACATTGTCATGTTTTCGTCTCCGTTGACTTTCTCGTATCGTATTAATTGTATCAGATCATTGGTAGACTTAATTATTGATCTTCAATATTTATGAACAGCTGCACATGCATTCTCGTGTCAATCGAATTGCATTTTTAATTTAAGACTATGTATTTTTAGGGTTCCGTACCTCAAAAGGAAAAAAAACGGAACCCTTATAGGATTACTTTGTCGTCCGTTAGTCTGTCTGTCAAGACCCTTTGTCTCGGGAACGTGTGGAGATATCGAATTGAAATTAAAAATCATATTCTCAGGTCTACAGTCGCTTAAAGCTGTGAAAAAATCAAACTTCTATGTTAACGTGGAAAAAAAATACGGCCGTTTAAGTCGCAAAAAACGTATAATTTGTCACTCTCGAGGTAATCAAAATTTAAAATGAATAAAAAAATCCGAAAACAGTATATTTGAAACAAAACCGGAAAACAAATTAAATATGATTTTTATATTTCAAATTTTTATGCTACCTTACGTGAAAATTTTTTAATAGAAAATATTTGAAAACGTTGACTCTGCTCAGAAGTCATTCTCAGGGTGTTCATAACATTGAAAATCCAAAAAATAATCAATGGAGTTATCTGAGAACAACTTATGAGCCGAGACAATTTTTTAGCATTTTTCTATTAAAATTTTTCACATGATTTTTTTTTATCGTGAATAGAAAAGCGCTTGACCGCTATCTCGCCAGATGGTAAGCGACGATGCGATCTAAGATGTGATGCTCCTGCCTAGAATATACCTTTTCACTCGTGACTTGAAGACCCCTAAATTATATTTATCAGGAAACACAGACTCAGACAAAGAGTTCTACTCTTTAGCGTTACAAAATTGGAACCAATATATGTAATAAATAAGAAATTAAAATAGTTTATTAATTGTTAATTTCGGTTCTTTCATAATATGGTTGTCTGTAAAGTCAGTTTACGGACTACTACGATAATTTTACGTGATAGCGTCATTAGAAAACATTAATGAAAAATTGCATACTTTTATGAATTGAATTGAATTATTATCACTGAATTACCACTATTTTGTGTAATACAAAGAAGGAGTTAATTGACAATTATTTTTTTTTCGATAAATTATCATTAAATTGTTGTAATAAACAATGAAAACAACATCAACTTTTCACTTCATGAAGTGGAAGAGAGATAGATGCGCCACAAATCGAATGCTTAGGCCGATCGTGCCTCTCTATCTCTTGTTCCGCGCTCTCGCTTGCACGGTCGGCTCAGGCGGATAGTTATACTTTTTCGTGCATGCAGCCGGTGTTCATCGATTTATAAGACGTTATCACGTCAAAAATAATACTGAAAATAAACTAATTAACAGCTAAAATAGCATGATATAAATGACAGCTAATTTGTATCATTGACTGAAACCACAGTTTTTTAAATATGTGTTTATTTGTTGTACAAGTTTTTGTTATTTCTGTGCGTCATAAAACCAATGGCCACCCATCATCAGCTGATAAATATGACGTTTTGTCATTAAGTAGACACATCTAAATGCGGCAATCGTATATCATTCTCGTTTGACACGATTCTGTATGAAAAATTATTTGAATCTTTTTTATCTCAATGTTCAGATCTCATAAATAGTAAAATATGACATCAGACATCACTATAATTCTCATAAATTCAAATATTTTGTGAAATATACATTAAACAATAAGACAATACTTTTGGAGCTCCAGTTTAAAATTTAGTTTCTAAATTATTATCAACGTCATCTATAAATACAAAATTATTTCACATAAAAAATTTTCAAGTGTAAAATCCTGCTCGTTTAATAAATTTATAGAAATGACATTTAAAACTGTAATGAAAAGATCAAAGACGAGTTCTAACTTGCCACTTTAGACACTAATGTAAAAATGTTTACAAATAATATTTAATTCATGTGAACAGTAAAATGTATTTCGATTGAAGAATTAAATTTCCGTGACTATACCAGAAGATTTGTCATTGACGTATTCACATGACGCGGAGGCGCCAACTTTAACAAAATAAATGAAAAAATGCATAAAGTGTCCGTTTTCTCATGTAAGTAATTATTCAATCTGAAACTGAATAGGTACTTGTTAAAGTCATCGAACTTAAGTAATAACAATAATAATATTCCTAACATTCGCACCAATTAGCCTAGCCCAAAGTTAGGTGTAAGGCTTGTGTTATGGATACTGAGGTAACGGATAGACATATATGATACATAGATACACAATATACATTTTAATATATATTCATACCCATGACTCAGGTACAAATGCTCGTATTCATTACACTAACATCTCCTCCTTTCGAGACTCAAATCCAGGACTGTCTGTCTGTCTTTCGCCTGCTTCTTTAAAACCAAATCTCTTGGACCCATATTGTAGAAAATGAGTAGTTTTTATACGAGCTAATAGAGAGACGGGTTGAGTTGTCATTGATATATTCGCATGATGCGTATACGCAGCTGGTCCTAGTAAATATTTGCCGTTCTGCCACCGCCAGACTACGGTTCATTGGCCACAGACTATTTGTGCTGTCTCAGGGAAACTGTTTACCTACTCTGTCCTCTGGATGGATAGCTAGAACGCCATTTTCTTTTTGGCTGTCATATAAATTAATGTCTTTCTTAGTGTCAGCTCACTGCTTAATTGCTTAGTTAATATTTAGTTTCGTGTTTGTATTTCTGTACTGATCTTTAAAGATTTTAAAGTTAATTTATTTGTATTTACTAATTCTTATGTAATAAACGGCGGAATTAGGGAATTGCCTACTAATGTATTTTTATTGTATATTTGCATTCACAATGCAATTTGTCTATACGATATGAAATACGCCTGTAAAAAACAACTACGCCTCCGTTCGTATCCTACTTGAGGGCTCGGAGAGAAAAAATATGTTTTTATTGTCTTCAACCAAGCTTAGTAGACAATTAAAAGGTAAACCGTCTCGAATATTAAGAAAATTGGGTAATAATTAATATTAGACTAAATTTCTATTACCTATCTAATAATAAGGGACTCTTTACTATTGGAATTATTTATTTTTACTTACTAAAGAGCGAAACTCTTTGCCTGAGTCTGTGCGTCCTGATAAATACAATTTAGAGGTCTTCAAGTTACGAGTAAATAGGTATCTTCTAGGTAGGCACATCCTGGATCGCGTCGTTGCTTACTGTCAGGATAGTGGTTAAACATTTATCATTTTTACGGTTAAAAAACTGATATATTTTTGCTTTTAACATTTAGTTTATGTTAATATATTTTTTTAATTTATCACATGAAACTAAATGAAAGTTAAAGAGGTTGCAAAAGATCAGATCAAAGAATCCTGACTGCTGTTAGGGCTTTTTCCATTGAAACCTAAATTGATCTTACCAAACTGAACATTTGCAAAGGGCGAAACGCAACGTCAACACTGTCCAAAGAATGACAAATTATTTATTTACCATCCCACGTCCTAATTACTTACAACTTTAAGCCATAAGTTTTAAGTTCCATATTCGTCTGCATTTCCTTCCGTTTCTCGCCATAGCAAGTTTGTACAGCGTTTTTGAAGGCACATGGTGTTTCCATATTCATTTTACAGTCTGCTGCTATTCTAGGAATATTTAATATCTGCATTTATTTCGGGAGCAGGTGCCCAGATGTCGATCGTGGCTCGTTTTGCTCCGGTTTTGTTGCAAGACGTTCGCAATTTGTCGTCCTATGCCGTTGGATGCATCTGCTTGGATTTATTAGATGACCTTTTATTTGTTGCTATTTATGATCCACTTGATCCCAATTAGGATTTACTGACTAATTCTTGTTTGAAACTGATCTGATTCTTTGTGTCAGTGTGTTACTGTACTTTTATAGATAATGGATGTAGATCCTCTATATGAAATGAAGTGAAAATAACTTTATTTAGTTCTTACACTTTCGCGCACACTATACATTTATATAAAACTTTTTTTACGGATTTTACCGTTAAAATCCAGACTTCAAGCATAGCACGCCCTATCGTTCTTTCATTTAGTATAAAACCATAAAATAATTTTGACGTGATAACGTCTTATAAATGACTAGCTGACCCAGCCACGCGTTGCTGTGGCACAGTAATTTTATTTTTTTGAAATAAAAGATTTTTTCTAAAATAAAAGTAGCTTAAGTTACTCCTTATTACATCAGCTACCTGCCAATAAAAGTCTCGTCAAAATCGGTTCAGCCATTTCAAAGATTACCCGGAACAAACAGACAGACAGACAGACAAAAATTGTAAAAAATGTTATTTTGGTGTATGTTCATATGCATGTAGTAAAAAACGGTTATTTCAATATTACAAACAGACACTTCAATTTTATTTATATGTATAGATGAACGCCGGCTGCACGCACGAAAAAGTGTAACGTTCCGCCTGAGCCGAGCTTGCAAGCGAGAGCGCGGAACAAGCGATAGAGAGACACGATCGGCCTAAGCGTTCGACTTGTGGCGCATATATCTCTTCTCCCACTTCATGAAGTGAAGAGTTAATGTAGTTTCCATTGTTTATTACAACAACTTAATGTTAATTTATTGAAAAAAGAAAAAGAAATCAATTGACTCCTTCTTCGTATACATATTATACAAAATAATGATAATTCAGTGAATTATAATAATAAAAGTATGCAATTTTTCATCAATGTTTTCTTATGACACTATCACATAAAATTATCGTCCGTAAACTGACTTTACAGACAACCATTTCTTTATACTCCTTTACTTTTCGATAAGTCAAGCAGTATTTTGTTATTTTAAAATTGATATTATTTCTTACTCCGTATCGCCAATTGTATACGATTAAAGTCGGACAGTAAACAAACTGCTGAGACAGCATCGCAGTCTCACAGCGGGCGGTGTAAGCGCAGAGATGCACAATTTCGATTTTTCACACGAACATGTGTTTCATTTACGAGTTGAATTTTTAAGCGGTCGTTTTGTTTTATGATTTAACAATGGCCATTTCATTTTACAGTTTCAAAATATTATCCTATTATGCTTTTTCACGTGGCAATGTCAAACAAGAAATTATTGTCAATGAAATTTTACAAATATCGTTTATATAAAATTCAACATTATTGAAATATGTCCAATAATTTTTTGAACAATGTTTTATCGTATTTTAGTTTATTCATAAGTTATGCCAACATTTGTGTACATTTCTATGGTACAATCTTCTGTCTTTAAGCAAATTGTCACAAACTTTTGCAGGCAAACACAATATGCACCAGTTATAGTATTAAAAGTGTTTAACTTAACAATAAATTCATACATAAAACATATTCTTAAAACAGATACTTGTTGACATTATTTCTATTTAGTGTCTATGGACTTATCTACCTTGTGATTGACATTTTGGAGACGTATATTGAAGAAAAACAAAATGTTAAGTAAATTTTAAAATTCCATAAGAATGAAAACTTTCAAAAAGCGCGCGTATTTTGGACAATGGGAAATCCCAAAGAGCCAATGTTTTTTGGTCATTGCTTTTTTTGTGAATTTCAAAATTCGGTCGCTTCGTCACAACCTGTTTCTAAATGTGTTGATTCGATTTCATACAAAATCGGTTAAGAACTCGGGAAGTTATGGCTTAACAGACATTGCGTCATTGAAGCTGATCCATGGGAGCAGAATCCATCCATCTAATAAAATAAGATAATAAAATTAGATCAAAATGCCTTAAGGCAACCTTAAAGTGCTTGCTACATAGGGTTAAATTTTAATTTTATTTAGAACACAAACAATTGATAAATCGATTAATCTAGTAATAAGTTAAATAGGTACTAGACTCTAAACATTATTTATTAATGTACATACCAAGCATAAATGGACACTCGTCCATAAATTATTGGTTACTCAACCAAATAGAACTACATTAAATTAAATACATTTAAATTTGCAATCGGGGTTAAAAAGAAAATATGCGTTATTACAGTTAAAATTCAGCTTTCATATCAGGTATGAATGTAATTAAAATTATATTAATATTAATAAAAATAGAAACAAACAAAAATAAAAAAGGTAACATTAAATTAATATTAGGCATATTGAGATACTGATAAAATATAAAATGAAGCAATAACTGGGATATCTCTATACGATTACTCTATACGAACTGCATCTCCGAGCCCTCGGCCTCGGGTAGATTGATAGCTCGGTATTTTAATTCATATAGAAATATGGCTTCGTGAATGAAAAAAAAAAAACTGGTTGGTTGCCTGTAAAGTCGGTATACGGGCGAAAGTTTTACGTGACAACGACTTTGAGTGGTAAAATAATTTTAATGTGAATATTCATTCGTATAGTAGGAAGAAGGATGAAATAATAGTAACAATTTAAAACATTTATTTATACAAAGAATTATATTTAAAACATTAATTTATAGGCACGCGTCCCTTCCACTTTTTATGTCTGTCTCTCTCGCTCTTAGGCGGGCTAACCATGCCCGAGTGGAAGGGACGCGTGCCTCTCACTCGCTCTCATTGTAAGCGCATAACGTGAGCGGAGCGTAACGCAGTTTCTTGAAGTGTCACCCGGCAAACCAATTTATAAGACGTTGTCACGTCAAAACATTGGTATCTAGGATAGGCATATTGCTTTATCAATACTACCGAAAATTTTACGGTCACCCATCTCATGTCTGACCATTGCCAAAGTTGCTTAGCATCCACAATCGCTGGTCGAACGCGTTAACGCCACCATCAAGTTGCTCAACGTTGTTTTTATATCGCATATAAATTCAAAATGATTTTAATAAAGTCTCAATTAGTGTCATTCGACGTCGTTCCCGGGATCCATATTACTTTTGAAACTGCAGATTTATGGCGTCCCGTTTTTTTGTTTATTTATGTTTTAAAAAAGATGTATCAAGTTGCGCAAAAAACGGCGTAAGATTTAACGATGGGAGCGAACCGTCTTGTGCGGATTATGGGTACTAATTTTTTGTTAGTTTGGCACAAAAAATATTATAACGAGAAAAAAAAAAACAACTTGTATCACGTAACAGGCGGGTAAAATTCGACAGATCTTGGTGGCTTCATGAAAAGAACACTCGCCCAGATAGCGGGGGATGTGGATTTAAATCCCGCCTGACAAGTTTAATGTTTTCTTGGTGCAACGGTAGCTATCCTGGCTTCTGAACCGATGGTCTGGGTTCGAATCCCGAAAAGGTCAAATGTTTCTGTGACGAATACGAGTTTTTGTACCTGAATCATGGGTGTTTATGTATAATTCTATAATATTTAATATCTATGTATCATATATCTCTATTCGTTACCCTAGTATCCATAACACAAGCCTTACAGTGCTTACTTTGGGCTAGGCTAATTGGTGTGAATGTAAGAACTATATTTATTATACAAAAATAGTGCAGTAAACTGCGTTAATAAAAAAAATGTGATTCTTAACGTCATGAATGCTTTATAATTTTTATATATTTTATTTTTATTTTTCAATGCGACCTTATAAGGTGCTTCATGAATGCTTGCGATCGTAATACGATGGCGTCAATTCTTATATCAGCCGATAAGTTTATGATTACTTATAAGGTAACATAATTGCACAGCCTTGTTCCGCCGTTCCCAGTTATCGGAGAACCATACTTACAAATAGGCGCCACTAGTATATGGTTGATATACCAAAGAGTCGCACTAAACGATTCGGTTCTAATTTTGTGGTCAAAACGGCTGCAGAGTGAAACTAATTCTTTGTTTTCTGACACATATAATTTACGGATTTAAGTTACGAGTGAATAGCGGTCAAGTGCTTACCTATTTACAATAAAATTTAAAAATGACACTGTGGAAAAAATTGTTTAAATTTTTTCTAGCAATAAGTATAGCCTATATAACTCAGCGTGAATGCAGCTTTCCAATGGTGAAAGAAGTTTCGAAATCGGCTTTGTAGTTGTTGTGTTTATTCATTGCCAACATACAAAAATACAAATATTTCCTTTTTATAATATTAGTGTAGATAAAGACGACGAAAATGTTACAAAGCTGGTAGGGAAGGTAAATATGATGATATATACAATTACGGACTCTGTTGGGTGCAGTAATTTAGAAGATGATACTGACTTCCGTTTGATGCAACGCGATTCCACCTTTCCCGGTCCGATTTCTTGTCCCGGATCTCTGTCCTGAAAGGGGCATATGAATACGAGAACTTGTGCTTGAATCGTGGGTATTTATATATATCTATAATCTAAGATCACAAATTTGTTGCTTGTCTGTCCGCTCCTTTTCCCGCTCTTTTTCCATTGTATCAATATCGTTAACATAGCAACGCGTTAACCGCAAGTAGTTCGTCGACCGGACGCTAGATGGCGCTAACGGAAAAATATTTAAGATTAGAAAAAAATTAAAGAATTTTTTTCCACCCGTGCGAAGCCGGGACGGGCCGCTAGTACTTAATATATTTACTAGCTGACCCGGCCACGTGTTGCTATGGTAACGTTAATTGATTATAAAACTGTTATTCTTAGGCTTATGGTAACTATATATGGTAACAAACACACAAAGTATTATCATAATATAATGTACTGATGTATCTACATTCGATACCCTAGTATCCATAACACAAGCCTTACAGAGTATTAATTTGGGCTAGACTAATTTTATTCCGAACACTTACTTTATCGGCGTTAAGAAAGTTAAACATTTTTAATGTATCCATTTTAGCAGAAATCTACACTAAGTTAGCATTCAGCCCGTCCCAAGACACGTTCCCTGGAACGGAGCTTTGTTTTCACACCAAACAGTCGCGGGTTCGGTTGCCGGGTCAAGTTACAACAACAAGCGCTGTTACAAACTTTCGGTTTGACACGCTAATTCGGGTCTCGGTAACTTTTACTGCGGTTTTAACTGTCGTTCAATTTCTTAGTTCCTTTGAACTGCGGTCTTTGTGTTACATTTTATTTAATATGCCAGAAGATTTGATGACCGTTGCAAATATTTTTTATTATAAGATAAATTAATTTGAATTTTATCCATATTATATTTTTTTGTCTCTTTTATTGTACTTTACTAACCCTAGTCTATGATTATTGTTACTGTCACATTTTAGGGGCTCTGGCTGTATTAAACGAGCTCTTCGAGTCACCTAAATTATAATAAATTTCAATAGATATGCTGATAACCTATATTTGGTTCACAGTTGTTATCATCAGCAACTTGTGAATAAAGTCTATTTTTTCTATTATTGTTGTATTAATTTTTTTATTATGTAATGTCAATATTTGTAAATTTATATAAACACTAGCTGACCCGACAACGCGTTGCTGTGTAATAAATTTAAAATTAAATCTATCCTATGTCCCAAGTCGGAACAAAACCAGCAAAATTAAAAACATCCCGATCGGTTGAGTAGATTCGGATTTCATAACAATTAACATGCTTTTTAATGTGAATAACATAACTACAAACTATTTCAGACATGTCAAATTGGGCAATTAAGTTTGATGGCTCAACGATAAATATTATATAAATAAATAAAAATATTTAATTTCTTGATAAAAATAAATTAAAAAATATAAAATTAAAACGGTTTTCGTGAGGGATTTTTTAAATTTAATAAAAAAAAAGTTAAAATGCGTTTTATTTCAAATGAGCATTTACAATGATTTTATTTTATTACTACTACTATTATATTATACTATATACCTACTAGCAGTCCCGGCCACGCGTTGCTGTGTTATAAATTAAAATCAAATCTATCCTATCTTTTAAGTTAGATCAAATATCAGATAGTTACGAAGTTTGATCAAAATTCGTTAAGTAGTTTAGGAGTCCATCGCGGACAAACAACGTGACATTTAATTTATATATATCCTTATCCTTATCCTTACTTCCTTACTAATATTATAAATCGGAAAGTGAGTTTGTTTGTTTGTTTGTTTGTTCCGCTTTCACGCCGTAACTACTGAACCGATTACTTTGAAATTTTGCAGACGTAAAGATAAAAGTCCGGATTAAATAATAGGGTACTTTTTATTCTGAAAAAATTGATATTCCCGAGGAAAAACAAAAATATTGTTTGCTTGATGGATGGATTGTAGATGGCGCTGTGTGTCATTTAAAACAAGGTAAAATATTGCAAACGAATATAAACATGTAAATTTAGAAGCAAAATGATACGATAATGAATCCCTGAAAATGAGAAATTCCCGAGGGATGACGTACAATTTGTTTTATCGTCTAACTTGTTTTTTTTTTCATCTATTTATCCTGAAATCACTAAAGTCAACGAATTACTAATTGGTATAAGTATTAGATACGTTATTTAGTTCTTGAGGTATGCGAAAGATGGCGCTGGGTGTTTTTTAAAACACGGTAACGATGTATTTTTTAAAATACATAAGAAGTGGAATGATAGCTTACGCTATTTAGTTCTTGAGGTATGCGATAGATGGCGCTGGGTGTTTTTTAAAACATGGTAACGATGTGTTTTTTAAAATACGTAAGAAGTGGAATGATAGCTTACGCTATTGCTTTATACCGCAATATAACCGAATTTCACGCGGGCGAAGCCGCGGGTGGAAAGCTAGTTAAGATATAAATCTAAAAATTCCCCGTCACATTGTTTGACTGCGATGAATTTCGAAACTAATCAGCCAATTTGGATCATTTTTTTTCATCTTGCTGGTTTGGTTTCAACTTAGGACATAGCAACGCGTGGCCGGCAACTATATAATAGTACGCGTAGCAGCTAGTACTATTATATAATGGGATAATGTATGCTCAGAAGATATTCCCTGACTTAGCAACCCGGGTTACTCTCCCAATAATAATATTGTTTAATCCAGACGCGTGCTAAGTAAACATTTGCCATCGCCCTTGAACTGTTCGAGGGAGTTAACGGGAATAACCACAGTTTATTTTTGAACCGACGGTTCAACTTTTAGTAAACGGTAAACCAGGGGTACAATACATGTATGTACTCCATTGGAATTACTTTAAACAACTTATATTTAAACTAGCTTTTACCCGTGACTTCGCTCGCTTTAATTCTGACTACCGATTGAAAGCTATGTTTCTATACCTCGAGTATAGTACTTTTTTCGGATAAAAGGTATCCTATGCACTTTTCGGTACATCTAGTAAATTAGTAGTAGAGGGGGTATGCAGTTACATATCACGTGTATATTTTAGTGTTATTATTTCTTTTAAAATCACTGTTGTAGATAGTCAATCAAATCTGTGGTCCGAGAATACTTTTATATTAAAATGTATTTTTAATAAAAGCTTATAATGTATATAAGGTACTGTGGTTTAATTTATTTATAGAAAAAAATAATAATATTCAAGTTTTTTTATAAAATAAATAAATACACGTGATGTGGGAAGGGGGGTATAACTTAGAACCTTACCAGGTATTACCAGAGGGGAGGGAGAGTGTAAAAAGTGGTTTAAAAACCTCACGTGATTAATGGAAACAAACAAACTTACTTTCTTATTTATAATATTGGTTATATTTATTGAATTAAATACTGACGTGGTTCCGCCGAAATTTAATATAAAAGACCCAGACCCAAGCCATTATATTTTTAAATTTATTTTTCAATTTCGACCCAGTTGGGGATCGAACCCGGACCTCCGGAAAGGCGATACCACGTAAACCGGTATGCGAGCCGCTCGACCATAGAGGTCGTTATATGTTAAAGTACCTATCCTAAACTAAATTTTAAGCTTCACTTTGTGACTCCTTTGTTTCGTTGAATCTTCAGTGTTATTAACACGCTTTTGGTTACTACACCTGTATGTTTGTTTGTTTGTATGTTTGTTTGTTTGTTTGTAACACGATTTTAACCCAATTCAAAAGTCAATTAAATTTGAAATTTGGCACAGCTATTAATGTTAGTTCAATTACTTTTGAAGTGAAAACTTCTTTGGTATCGTTGTGATTTCAAAATTGATGAAACGAAAAAGCGACAGTAAAAAGAGACAGACATAAATTCATATGATTTAACGTAGGAGAAAATGAGATAGGAAGCATTATGTAAGTGTGTTAAAGCGTGTTTGTGTGCGCATGCGAAGAACAAAGCTTGAGAGAAGGCATCACAACAACCGTGGTATCTACTTTGTAAACGTGTAATACGTATTATTTTAAAAGTTTCACTTCTATCACGTCTGAATTGCAAACTTGCTTTTTTTTATTACATGAGAGAAATTTTGAAAATCTTTCAAAATACTAAATAAATGAGAAATTATAAAAAAATGACATGTATTTTGAAAAAAAAAATCACTTTTATAATAGATCGAACCAAAAAATGAATTTTTTCTTATAATTTAAAAGAACTAAAAGCCACGTTTTTATGATAAACCGAGGTAAAAAGTAAAAAATAAATTTCAAAATAACAATTAATTTTGTATCGAGATAATGTCATCGTAAGAAAAGCGTGGGGTGCTTTGTACGACATTTTTCTCACACTAACTCTGCATTTCGAAATAAAAATAGGAAGGTATCTTGGTAAGAAATAAATAAAAAAAACATCAATCGGTATCAACCACCCCGCGCTTTTCTTAAAATGACATTCGTTTTCTCGTTAATTACTTAATTGTTATATTAATAATTATAATATTTCCTACATTCACACCAATTAGCCTAGCCCAAAGTAAGCACTGTAAGGTTTTGTTATGGATTATAATAGGGTAACGGATATATCTACATACGTATATTATACATAAATAAGTAATATTCATAGAAATATATATAAATATCCATGACCCAGGTACAAGTTCTCGTATTCATCATACTAACATCTGCCCGTTCAGACCAGAACCCAGGACCGTCAGTGCTAAAGGCAGGGTCGCTACTAGTGCACCAAACAGTCCCCAATTATTATTTTTTACTTTTTAGTTCAGTTTGACATAAAAGCGTGTTATTAAAGATTGTTTAAACTACAATTGTTATGTACCATAATTCTCGGACAAATATATATTTATTCTTGATCTATGTAATAATGTCAGCGTCGTCTCAAAATAACCGGAAGTGTATTAAAATCACATTTATCATAACTTATAATTTGTACTATTCATAGCACCTTGATTATAGGGTACAACGACCATCACAATATAAATAGCATTTGCTACAACATTTTGAACCTTATTGTAAAGGCGTGTAATTAGAAAGAAAATTATATATACACTTATTTAGTCGTTAAAGTCATTGGATAACAGTATTTCTTTTAATTATGTCAATTTTGATATCATTAATCATTAAATACTAATTTTAATGATTTGTAATAGATATACGGAACATTATTTGTAATTGCATTCTACCATTAATACGGTAAATAAATATTTTATTGGTATGACACATGTTTGTCAATTATGCCTCATCATTTAGCAATGTTAATAATTTACGATGGACCTAATTATTAATTAAGTTTATGTCATTAAAATTATATGATATAAGATATTAAGTATTTTTTGTTAAGATGTAGAAATGGTGTCTTCAAATTTGGCAATTAAGCACTTATTTACATTATTATAATTATATTTTCTAACAGATTAACACGACAATATCAAACTACAAACTTATCATCAAAAATTAAACCTAAAATATTTAAATACATAGTAAACACTTATTTAGATTGCAGTACTGTTATAGTCGTTGTTGTTTTTTTTTCCCTCTCCGGATCGGGAGAAGGAGGTGTTGAATCCTACATCGGCCGGCCGAGAGGTTATGTCAGACTCATACTGACTTAACACCACCTCGTAGGTGCCTTAGCCTGCGCTCTCCACGGTGGTGATTGCCAAAACGCCCCCATCGGATTGCGACGGAGTAGAGCGGGTACATCGTGGAGTTTTTAGTGGGTAGGCCCCTGCACACCAATCTGACGAGCTATTATCGTCAGACAGGTCTGCAGAGCCCCACATAACGCATGCGTAAAGCATTTCCTCCACGTTAAAAAAAAAAAAGGTGCCTTAGCCTGGGAAGGCTATATAGACTTAATATGAGCGATCGAACCCTTTTTTTTTTTCCGACGAGAAATGCTCCTTACGCATACTCCACTGCTTGGGTAGACAGCGGAGTTATGTGGGGCTCTCCTTCGATCACCCGCCCGACAACGACAACGACGAATTCCAGCGGGTGAACGAAGGTATACCCACTAAAACTCGTCGTTGTGCCTTCACACTGTCCTGCAGCCTTGTGGGTCCCTTTGTCGGAAGCACCACTTTGATGAGCGATCGAACCCAGGGTGAAGGGGCGACGCAGATCGTTTTTGGGGCTTCTTTCTATAGTAAAATGAAAGGTGATTTAAGCGATAATTATAATAAATAGTACAAATAATCTATGTTAATATTAATTTTGATGTATTTTAGATTTGTTTCTACACCCCATTTGAAAATAATAGTAATCTATATTGTAGTGTATTTTGTATAGTTTAATATTGTTATTTTCGATTTTTGTAAAGAATAAGTATGTGTTTAAGTAATTTTAATTACTATTAATTGACTCTCTAGGATAGAGAATGAGCTATTGGAACAGACTGGCAAAAGACAAAAATTCAAAGTATTTTACAGGTAACCGTTTTTATTATTATTATTTTATAATTAACAAATTTATCATTTTTGAAAAATTCATTATTACAACTTTTACCGAATTAGTGACGCATCTAAATTTGTTTTTATTTGATTGATCAAATACATAATTCCCTTTAAATAATAAAAAGAAAAAATATTTATTTATTTATTTGTAACAATAGATAATTATTTACTTCTTACACTTGCGCATAATTTTTATATAAAATTTCAAGTAACGTGCCCGAGTAAATTTTCTTAAGGTAGTAGAAAATATCTGACGACCACTGCCTTAGTCACCCTGTGATCATGACTCCTATAAAGGAGTCGAAACGTCAGGATTAAATAAAAAATAAATTATACGCAAAATCGTAAAAAAGTTATTTCATTCTAATAGATAATTAAATATCAAACGCGCCTGTAATGCTTCTTAGTAGCAGAAAAAATCGCGCGTAATTCTGGACAGTGACTTAAGTGTTGTCCCAAAGTGTTTCACAGTCACTGCAATGTCAACATAAGCCATCTTTGCCATGAGGCCGTGTCTCAAACACCATGACATTGTCATTACCATGTTTGCAATACACTTAAAGATGCCATCGTATATTTGCTTACGGTAGCCCGTTCTACCAACTTGGAACCTGAGAAAAAATATTTAAACATTGTGATGTCATACATTTTTATAGAGTACCTTTAATGACGTCATCATCGATATAACATTAGTAAATACAGTTAAATAGGATTATAATATATATACTAGCTGACTTATTGAGTAATTATAACTTGCAATATTTTACATTATAAATAAAAATGAAACTTATCTTATATCCTAAGTCCGACAAAAACCAGCAAAGTGAAAAAAAATTAACATATAGTATGTATTATATAGTATCAAACATCCTTTAATATAAAAGTAATATTTTATTTGCAAGTTCTTGTGACTTCAAATTGTGAGCCGATTCGATTTTTTCCAATATTTTTCTAAAAATAAATAAAGTCATAGTTTATATTTACTTATTGACGAAGGATGCTGTTTAAAGATTCTCCACTATTCTAAATTAAGATCATTGAATCATATATAAATTTATGCACACAGGGTCCTTATGGGTGGTGAATTTTGTTGCTTTTCTCGCGTTGTCGTCTCGAACGCGTCTCGCCGCAAGGCCGGGTGACTCAGATGCTATAATAGTGTGTGGTGAGATACTAAGGGATTATTGATACAGAATATCAAATTATACAATCTTAAATGATTTAATATTGAATATAAAATATTTTGTATACATCATCACTCCAAGAAGTTTGAGGGTCTCAAAGTAGGTTAGTTATCACACCATTTTTGCTTAATTTTTTTGAAGCGAAGCAAGCGAAGCATCCATGAATCAGCTTCAATGACGAATTGTATGTGACGCCATAACTCTTTGAGTTCTTAGCCGATTTTTGTATTATTTATATGTAAATGAAACCGAAGGTTAAGGCCGAATTAAATTCGCAAAAATAAAAAAGTTATGATCAGAAATCATTAGCTTTTTAGGTGGGTTAAAAACAATTAAAAAAATAAATAAAATAAAATTAAAAGTTCCAGCATATAAACATCGAAATCTCTAGAGTTTATATTTTTGAAATCACCAATCCACTCCGCTCCAATATATGGTGCTAGCGAAGCCTTATGCTTAGCGACTGTGTCGACCTAGTTAACCTAATCAATACATAAATTCATTATAAAACAAAATTAATTTGTCTCCGACATCAATGTCTAAATCTATTAAAAATGACACAAAAATAATTGACAAAATTAGGACCATAACAGGTCCTTGAATTTTTAATTGAAAACTTTATGGTTGCTTCTTCATATCCAGCAGAAAGACCAGAAATATTGTGGAAATATTAAATGACAGTTTGGCTTGACAGAAAAAACAAAATATATCTATTTATGTACGTAAAATAGCAAGACGATCTACTAGAAACTGTCTACTTTTTTTAATAAACTATATACATATACTGGCATTAAAGCTGAAAATTGAGTCGAGTCTACATCTAAAAAATTAAAAAATTATTAAATTATCATGAACGTAATGTTATATTGTGAAAAGTTTATTTATTACTTAGAGGATCATTTACATTAATCAGTAAACAAACAATGTTATTTAAATTGAGCACGTATTAACATACAAATAGAGTTCTGAAGCTCCATGGCGGCGCCTGCGCAGCACCGTGATGTGATTGCTCGGTAAATTGTTATAATGCTATTGCTATTTGAGTCAATAGTTTTAAAAATTAAGACACTTTAGTCAGTATAAAAAGTAGTCGCTTTGTCTATTGGATAATAGAGCGAGATCAATCTTGGGCGAGTGTTAGTACAGACATCGTCAAAAGTGTTTTATAATATTAAAATAACTTCGCTTGTTGAAATATTGAGAAAAGTTGGTATAAGATATTTTCCTAAAAAATTGTCTGTTTTAATTTTAAATTTCATTTATAAATAAGTACTCGTATAAATTCTAATAAATTTCTACGAACTTTGTTATCCAAAACTTAGTTAAAGTAAAAGTAGGTTAAATTAACAAGTTAAATTATTAAAGTATTTATACTTTGATCACGCCTCCTGTATAGGAGTTAAAACGTAAGGAAAAAAGAATAAACGCCTCGTTTGTCCGGTAAAATGTTTTTTTGTGAATAAAAGTATAGCTTGGTTGCTATTCCTACATGTCGTTTCTAAACATCCGTTATAATGCGCACAGCTAAGGAGTGGAACTCCCTCCCTGCGTCTGTATTTCCGAGTACTTACAATCCGGGTGAATAGGCACATTCTGGGTTAGCTCGTTCCATCGTGGATTGTGTCTTGGCTATCGGGCTTGAATGGGATCAAGAGCAAACCTATTAAAAAATGAATATTTAGATTTACTGCAGCGTGCCATGCAAGTTTACTTTTATATGATGAAAAGTCTCAAGCACATTAAGCTTTTTAAATTAAAAGACTACTATTACAATGTCATAAGGTAGATCAAAATTCCAAAGCATATAATTTGAATATTTTTACGTATATTAAAGAAACGTCTTGATACGTAAGACTAACATAAAAATATGAACTTATTTCTCCTATTCCTAACAAATGATTTATTTCAACGAGTAGACCCGAAAGCTCGAGTGAGTGCTGTTATTTTTTTCTATCATAATTTTACTTTTGTGTTCGTCTGTACGTCGTCTAGACGTCTTATTACAGATGTCGTGAAGCTTAAGTTTGTGTCAGTCAGACAGACGGTAGGAATTTCCTATACATACACACGCAATGCCAAATCCACTAGCCTATACGCCGTCAGACTTAAAATAGATAGTTACAGTTGTTTCGAAAAAAATTGAGGTTTTAAATATCTTTGTTAGATGATTTACGATTGGAATACCTAAGTATTTATTATTTTTCCACTTTATTATTTTAAAAGGGATTTTGTACTAATGTTTCATGTGTGCCCTATCGTAACTGTAAATGTATTATTTAATTATATCTGACCTTAGTTTAATACTTTGGACTGAAAACCTGTGACTCATCAATGCTGCTTCAGCCCAGGGGTTGGAAAGAATACTCAACAAATATCAAACTTATCGATTTTCAGCTTCGCAACCAAGTTTTCTCGAATTGAATATTATTTATTCTAAAAATATACAAATATTATATGTAATATCACTATCACTACACAGTACAAAACAAAGTCGTCCTGCTGTCTGTCTGTTCCTGTATGCTTAGATCTTTAAAACTACGCAACAGATTTTGATGCGGTATTTTTAATAGGTAGACTGATTCAACAGGAAGGTTTATATGTATAATACATGCATAATATAGTAGAGACACACTGATAATTTTAGAGCTTTCTAATGTGATGTCGAAAATAAACACGTTTTTTGCGCTAACATTGCAAACGCTGGCCGAATCCGACGAGATAGATCAAAATAATGTACTACAGTATTGTATACCTTAAAAAGGTCTACAAAAAAGTTCGTAATGGTATATGCCTATCTATTAGGGATAGCCCACAAAAACCATTTTATCCGCTGTGAACGTTGTATATAAAAACATTCTGTAGTATATTTAGTATCAGCATTGCACCCGTGCAAAGCCGGGCCGGGTCATTAGTAGAAAGATATAAAAGGTCTAGATTTTGGTAAATAATTCACTTCTGTTTTTAATTATTAAAACAAAAGTTATCACGTAATATACTGCACTTAAATTTCACTAGGATAAATAAAACCGTATTACACACACATCCCAGTACCTTTTACTTTTTATTAGTTATTTTTTTATTTATTTAACTAAATATAGATATGTTATATTTAGCTTTGCTGTAGGCATAATTCGCCTTCGTCGTAAGAATTTAGTTTCGAGCGATTTCTAATTTAATATTTTTTTAAGTTGATATAGAAATTGTACTTGATAATTTTAAATGTAATATATATTTAGTCTTAAATATATATTAAATTTAAAATTATCAAGTTATAAAAAATATCAAATATCAAATATCAAAAAAATATCAAATTATCAATATATATTACATTTAATCTTAGCTTACTCTTTCCCGCTTATAGCAATCCTTAAATCTTAAAGCAGGATATCAGTAGCTCAATTGAGAGAGCAGTTGCCCGAATAAAGAAAGGATTTGAGTACGAACTTATGAAATGTTTTGTAGTATTTTTAATATTTTAAGTGCATCATATAAAGTGCTAAACTATCTTTTGATCTCCCTTCACATTACCAATAGGAATGCGCATTCAATTGAGTTGCAAGGATCGGAAACATGTTTACTCCTTTTTCTTGGCAGTTCGCATCCTCAATATGGTTCTAACAATTATAGTTGAGTCATCATATATGGCGTGGGGCAGCGGAAATTCCTAATCTTTGCATCTACCACGTGTGTTATACAAGAATTAGGGAATGTGCCAAAATATATAATGGAAGCAGTAACTCCGTTAAAAAATAAAGACATTCCTAGATGTTAAAAAATTTAACTGCTCGTTTTTAATTTTTTTTTCCAGAAATTATTCCAAATTTTTGACAGCTCACAGAACACAACAGCTTTAGTGTGGACTAAACAACAACTTTTTTACGGATTTTGCGCATAATTTATTATATATTTAATCCTGATGTTTCGACTCCTTTACAGTAGCCTTGATTACAGGATGACTAATAAGCGCGATGTGAATTCGGGCTCATTCCTACATCCAAAATATTGTGAAGGTAGTAGAAAATATATGACGACCATTGTTTTAGTCATTCTGTGATCACGGCTCCTGTAAAGGACTGGAAACGTCGGGATTAAAAAAATAATAAATTATGCGCAAAATCCGTAAAAAAGTTGCTGTAAATCAGCAGTAGCTCAAGTTACTCTTTGTAACATTATATTCTGCCAGTGAAAGTCCTGTAAAAATGAGTCCAACCATTTTTGAGATTGACTATGTCAGACAGACGAAAATTTTAAATATAGTTTTTTGTCATAAGTTACACAAATTTTAATAATGTATTAAGTAAAATACCGTTGTTTTGATTATAAACAGACACTTTTATAGATGTGTTCTGTACTTTATAAATGGTGTAAGGTTTTTAAGAGATATTGATTGGATTGGAGACGCCCTTAATATTATCGGCTTAGATGTCTTACGATGATCAATATGATTTGTCATAATTTAAATATGTTTTTATGAAGATTATGTGAAGAAAACGTAGTTCACATAATTTTTTATATTATAATAAATCAAGCTAGAAATATAAGTAATCATTTAATTCGATGTCACGATTATCCCAGAAATCAACGAAAAGATAGAAAACATAGTAATAAATAGGTTCATCTGAAATTAGAACTTTCGGGCTTACTATTATAACACATTTTTCAACGACGCTCGAACGAAAACTACGTATAAATTTATATTTGCAAAAAAAATTAGGTTAACGACCGATTTATATAAAGTCTAACAGTACCAACACTTTCAGCTTACAGTTTAATTTTATTTCATTATAATAACTAAGAGTCATCTCGTAACCACATCCGGTAAACCTTCCTCAATATCGATAAATAAACACTTTATCTTTTCAAATATTTAATAAACACTTCAAACTCCGTTTTTTGGTAATTGAGACTGGATATATACTAACACTTTAATAATGTAACATTAATCAATGGATGTAATTTAACTGCACGCCATACTAACCACAAGAATGAATTTACGCATACCAAAATAGAATATAATCACGGATATGATTTCGTAAGATGTTGTTTTTTTTGTTATAGCGTTATGTATTATTTTGATAGTCATATTAATAAATTACTTAAAATACGAGTATTAATAGGTCTTTCTTTATCTATAATAATAATAATATTTCTTACATTCATACCAATAAGCCTAGACCAAAGTACTATAAAGCCACTATAAAGCGTGTGTTATGGATACTATACATATATTATACATAGATATGTAATATTTATAGAAATATATATAAACACCTATGACTCAGGTACAAATGCTCGTATTCATCATACAAACATTTGCCCCTTCCGGGATTCGAACCCAGAACCGACCCCGTGCATAAAGCAAGAAACACCATACAAACCATTTCATACGTGAACAGCTCATAACCTTCGGTGTAACTGTTTTTCTACAATACGTCCATCATCTATAACAGTAGCGAGGTGAGTCTTATTTTCGCATTACGTGAAGTGGGTGCAGTACCGTAAGTTAGATTTTTGATGAAGTGCTTGAAGTGAAGTGCAAAAGCGTGCCATGATTTATTCAGATAAGTAGGTATACACATATAAAATAAACTGATCAATATAAATACAAGATAAATCACATCACTAGCATTATTGATAGCCGTAAATGACAAATCCTTGATAGGATTTGGACATGTTTCTTTTCACATATAAGATATTCTTGATGATATTCCTCTCATTGATGAGATAACGCTGGCCTACAGCGTAAAATAAGAAAGATACTAGAAAATTTGGATGGGTCTTCACAAGGCTCGGTAGCTCAATTGGGAGAGCATTGGATCGGTTGCGGGTTCGTTTTCCGCCCACTTGTGAGCAGAGTCGAGATTTTTCAGTATTTTTCTATTCAAATAATTTAATGTGATATGTTGTTTCGTATTTAAACATTACAAGCCCCTTATTCTTAGTGAATCCAGATCATGCGACGAACACAGGCGTCTATTCATCGCACACAATCCGTAAGCGTAGCGACCTCGCCTTCTAGGGCACAAATTACGCACAGAATAACAATACAGTTCCTACTAGAAACCATTGACACGTGGTCGCATTCCTGTACGTCGTACGTACATAAAATCACGCATTTTTCCGCAGGGGTACGCAGAGATCACAGATTTCCATTTACCACGAAACAGACAGACATCTCTCGCGTCTTCAATTCTTGTCAGCTTTTTCAAAAAAACTCAAACAATCTCGTCCTTCTGACTTGGTCTTTTTCAAGACATTCTCTATTTGGTCCCTTTCGCTTTGGTCTGCCGTTATCGAATTGCCCAAGCACATTTGCCTCATATATAAGTCTTGTTAATCTTTCGTTCATCTTCTCTACATGTTCAAACCATCTAAGCATCCCTTTTTCTATATTTGTCACTATATCTTCTTCCACACCACACCACTATATCTTCTTGCCACGATCCTCCATACTTCTCTCGCTTCTTCAACCCTCATTTATTTATTAAACAATTTATTTGCTGGCTTACAGCTTTCCGAAAACGCCGGCAAGTTAATACTATTAATCCTATTAAATAAAATGTCGATAGCAGAATAAAAATGTCAAACACTAATACATAATTCATAAATTTGACAAAAGCATTTTGTAAATGATTAAAAAAATATTATAGTAAATAGTTAAACAATGCAAATTATATTTATAAGCTATAATATAATACAATTGTCTGTAACTTTTGTCAAAATCGTCTCAGACTTTTCACACAAGCTCGACGGTTAAGGTTATATTTGATTTGGCCATTTTCAGGACCTCTATTTGGTCTGTGCGTCGTGTGTGCCATTAAGCACCTCAAATGGAAAAAATACCATCATCTTAGGCGAAAAACGTCTACTGCTGATAGAGCCTCTTCGTTCCTAACTGTAAATTTGATTTAAAAAATTTCAACAGCAAGGAACGTGGCCGATTAAAAAATATTCTGAAGGTAGTAGAAAATATATCACGACCATTGCCTTAGTCACCCCGTGATCACGCTCCTGTAAAGGAGTCGAAACGTCAGGATTAAATAAACATTATGCGCAAAAAACCCTAAACAAGAAACAACAACATACAAGTTGTTTTATATAATTGTGTAATGTGCACGGAAGTGTTAGAACTAAATAGATTATCTCTCGTAAACTCTTTACCCCTTTAAACGATTTCATTTAAGCGATCTGTCTATAATACTTGTATACTGTACTGTTTACTTCGCATATTGTTCAAAGTCATCGATTACGTCATCGATGACGTCACATTCCATGTTGGAATCAATCGAACTCTTTGGGATATTTTCGCTGTTTGAAATCCTTGGTAGGTTCTACTTCTGTTGAATGCTTTATTCTTAGCACCCGAATCAAAACAGAATTAATAATAACATTATATACTGCGCATTGTTCAATTGACGCATGTGCACCGCTATAGCCTTCTTGCGCAGGTTTCCTCGAAGTGTGAGATGCATGTGATAAATCTATCGTTTCAAAAAAGGAATGTGTAAGAAATTTGTTATGCTAAATAGGCAGATGCTTGCCCACTATCTCGCCTGATGGTAAGCGACGATGCGATCTAGGATGTGGCGCGCTTGCCTAGAAGATTCCTATTCACTTGTGTTTTCAAGACCACTAAATTGTATTTGTCAGGAAACAGACTCAGGCGAAGAGTTCCATTTTTTAGCGGTAAGTTAAGTATCACATAATTGGAACCAAAACGCTTAGTGCGACTATTGCCCGGTTTCTGAGGTCACTAGTTAAATCCCCATTAGCTATTGATCCGTTAAAGTTATGGAAATGATAAACGTCGTTTATCTACCAATGCGTTTCTGAATACATAAAGCACGGTTTAATAGTTATGGAACAGATAAGCAGTTCTTTTAACTGCCGCTAGATGGGCCTGATTACAATAAGGTACTAAAATTCCGTTTTATCATCAAAAATGGTTAATTATCTCAGTAATATTTATTTTATTATGTCTGCAAAATTAAAGAAGTGTAAAGTGACCACAGTTTTTATAAATTATATAAATTAGAATAGTTCAATATTTTCACTGGCTGTATATAGAAAGACATCTTTGACATATCACAAAAAAGTAAACGTCAAACTCATTGTTTATTATTAATGTATTTCTTCATATGGTATTTTTGGTGATAGCGGTTTTGTGCTTAACTTGAATAATATTATTATTCAAGATGTTCTTATGAAAACGATATTTCAATTTAAATTCTTCATTGGAGAACATTTCAAAGGGATTTCTACTATTTCTTAGGTTTCTGGGCACTGACATATCGAAAGCAAACTCCAATACTTCCACGGACTCGAACGAACTACTCGTATTCATAATGTTATTTATACAAATACTAAACAATACAAAAATACTGATCACTGTTCACAATACGTATAACTACTATTACTAAAGAATAACATGAAAGTAAATAACCTCAAACTTATGAATATGAGGTGTTTGCTATAGTTATCGAATCGATAAACGATACAAAATGGCCAGTTAAGTTGATCTTAGTTTAAACGGAGTTTAACAAACGATGCGTTGTTCGGAAACGCATTTGTCTAGGTTATCGGACCAATAGCGTTAATGAACAGATAAACCACCGTTATTTGTACCTCAGAAACCGGGCATATATCAGCCATATAATGGTGGCGCCTATTTGTAAGTCCGGTTGTCCGATTAAAAAATGGGGACGGTGGAACAAGGTTGTGCAATTTTGCTGCACACTCTCCAAAATGTATCATCCCAGTTGGTATCGTATATGTTGATGTACGAGACTTCTGGTCCATTCTTCTCTCTAATCCTCATTTACGGGAAAATGTATTATTGAGGACAATTCTTGTATTATCGATATCATACGCTATGGTTATGGATACTAAAATACATGAGCTAGATTAAAAAACCTTCAAACTCAGAACGAAAACATTTTTATCGTATTGACAATGGTTTTAGGATTAACTGAAAACCCAAAACATAGCACGATACAAAATACATGCAACGTCATCTTCTGGGTGAATAAGGAACTAAACTTACATATGCACAAACACAAGACTTAAATATAATTATTCTTTCTTTTATTTACTTAAGAGAAGTGAGTGAGACGGATATAGTTTCTAGTCAATACTAGAAACTAGAAGGTAGATACAATTATCTACCTTTTAATTCTGTTAGGTTCAATGTACAAACTGATACAGATGATAACTATACGTATGTATACGTACGAGTACGTGCGTAGGATGTGTGGGATGTTAGCATTAATCCAGTGTTTAATGTTTCTTTACCAGGATCTAGATTAAAGAGGTTTCTAAATGAAGATTTAAGAGCTACGCCTACAAGAATTGAGGATTATAATTCTATTAGATATATTAATATAATCGTCGCGACATACAAAATATGCTAAAACGACAAACATACACCAAACGACCGTTTGGTGCAATGGTAGCGATCTACCATCTGTCTTTCGCACCGACGGTCCTAGGTTCGAATTCCGGAATGGACAGATGTTTGTGTGATGAATACGATATATACATATATCTATGAACATTACATATCTATGTATCATATATATGTCTATCCGTTACTCTAGTATCCATTAGCCTTATAGAGCTTGCTTTTTGCTTGGTTTTATTCATTGTAACAAATCCAATAAATAAATAAAAAATCGGAATTCTTATAAAGTTTTCATTCTATTTTTTCTGTTAGAATTGCCACCTATAAAAAATTACATATAAGATTTCGAACCCAAAAACTAACATTTAAATCACGAAGGAACCTTTAACTATAGAAAATTCAGTCTTCATAGCTCATTATAAATTCCAAAGAAACTAAAGTTCTCAGAAATCGATTTCCCACAAATCAAACTAATTGAACGCACGCGAGTAGACGCGTGCGCATCTAAAATAAAACCAAAATGGCCGACGTAGGGGAAGGACAAAAAGCTACCACGGGAAATATCTCGTTCACTATTAGCAGAAATGTTGGAATGTGTTTCCAATTTTGGTTGTCTTTATTGCAAATTGGAACTTTAGGAAAAAATTTAAGCTTTGAAACGAGATCGCAAAACATTTTTAGTAGTGGTAGTAAGACATGACTTTTAAAGTGTCTTTGAATAGGACAACTTATTTGCGATTTTCTGCGCATAATTTATTTTAAAGCGTATACTAAGAGAAATAACTAAGTAATAGTGGGAAAACTAGGTACAGTAATTTTTATTATTGTGTCATATAAAAATTTAAATCAATTCTCCTTCAAAAACCACAAAATTTATAATAATGTCAAAAGTATCAAAACATTTGTCAAAAAACTCTTTTAATTCCTAGTTAATTTTAGTTGTTATTTTAAATATTATTGATATTTTGTTTATTTTAAATTATGTTTAGTGTAATTTATTATGTGTATAAAATTTCAAATGAAATTAATTGTTACATTGTTGCTCATCTTATGAAATAGAAAACTATAACAATTTATGTACTAAGTATTTTATATGCTTTCTTTAGAATTTCTGTAAAAACTTTGATGTCAATTGCTGACATAATTCGTTAGTTGTATATAATTGTACACTAAGAAGATACTAAGCATTGAATAAAGTCAAGGCAGATAAGAGTATCATTTTGGTGATTAAGTCCTCTGGTTTCGAATCTGAGACTTCAGGTGAATTGAGTCGAATACCTTGGGTGTTAAAACCCCTCTGCTCCCCGACGGTTTTTTTCCTTTTTTTCTATATTAAAATCAGACATCCGTAGTTAAAAGCGCTATGACGTACATACCAGTATTTATTTATAGACCGTTCAGAAATAATACTAAAGAATTGGTTTAAAATGTATTTTTCGCTACTATAAATATAATATTAAATTTTTCATATCTATAATCTAAGATCACAAATTTGTTGTTTGTCTGTCCGCTCTTTTTCCATCATATACGCGTTACCATAGCAACGCGTTAACCGCAAGCAGTTCGTCTACCGGACGCTAGATGGCGCTAACGGAAATTATTTAATAATAGAAAAAATTTAAAGAATTTTGTCCACCCGTGTGAAGCCGGGACGGGCCGCTAGTATAATCTAAGATCACATTCGTACTAGTTCCGGAAGAACAGATGTTTGGGTAATCATTACGAGCATATTTACTTGAGTCATGGGAATTTATATATATTTGTATGAAAATTAAATATCTATGTATCATACATGTATGTCTATCCGTTATCCTAGTATTCATAACACAAGCCTTACAGTGCTTACTTTGGACTATGCTAATTGGTGTGAATGTAAGTAATATTATATTATAATTGTTAATTATATAAGTTATTATCTTACTAAGTCTAGAGTCATTTTTCCGTTAACTAATAACATTTCTAGTTAGAGATTTTTTGTATTTTGTTATAGTTTTGTTTTCTAACTATTTACAATGCAATATTTCTATAAGATATAAAATACGTGTGTAAAAAACAACTACGCCTCCGAGCCCTCAGATGGGATTCGAAACCACGACCTTTCGCTATCCGGACGACTGCTCTGACCGATGAGCTACCGAGACGCTGGCAAACGTGTCGAATTTTACAAAAGTATTTCAACTTCTACTATGTTATAGTTTTGTTTGTCAGATCTTATATCGAATAATAAATAAATGGGAAAAAATACATAAGTCATATAATTCTTTATTGTACCTACTAGAAAATTCAACGTACAGAAACATTGCAAAAAGTCTCAACAGTGATTTCTAGATACTGATTTTTTTCAATAGGCCTACATCTATAATTTCTCTAACTTGAGAATTCAATATACGCGGAAGTCCATACTAAGCCAAGCGAATAGAAACCGTTGCCATCTGTGGAATCCCAAATCTGCAGCGAATGGGATGTCGACGGAAGCTGCGGATTGCGTTACTAAAGCGACATCAATGCCGCATATTCGATACATTCCCTGTAATTGCCACGTCAACACATTTCAAACTAATAATCAATACCTTTTACGAAAATCCTACTAATAGAATATGTTATGCGCAAGTACAAGTAAATGAAACCATAACACTACTATAATTGTGATAACAGAATTATTTTGTTTTTTTTCGTGGACAACGTATGGTGAAGACGTATTATATTGTAAATGTCGTTACTTCTGTTAAAGCTGACGAGTTTCTTGCGACCATTTTTTTTGTCGGTTTAAATACGTCCTGAATGGGTGGTAGGTAAAAATGTTGGACGATTCATAACAACTTATTTTTAAGTGCTAAAGTTATTTTCATTTTCATTATTAATTTCATTACTATTCTTAAAACATAAAACTATTAGATTTAAATCAATTTTGTGAAATCAAAAGGAATTTAAAATGAGTAACCAATTCAATCGGTCAACAATCGCCTACTTCCGTCCAACCGCCACTTTCGGCCGTTCGAAATTCAAACGGGAAGCGGATATGTCGTCGGCGCCATCTTTTTTTTTATTAATATTCCGTCCTCGTCTAGGCTAGAATTAAAAATAATCCGCTTTTCATCTTCGGCGACAACTCTCTGCGGTGTAATAACTTCCTACTATATCGTTTGATGTTAATTCGGATAGTGGGGAGCCATTTGATATATGTTCTAGGTTTTCCTTTTTTTATGCTTTCGGGTCACTATATGTTTAAATATTCATTTCAGTATAGTACCTACATCGTAATCAAAATCACATTTCTATTTCAATAATGTTATTGTAATAATGTAACTGTGAGCGTCTCTGTAGCTCAGCGGTCACAGCACTCGCCCGGATAGCGAAAGGTCGTGGATAGGAGGCGTGGTCGTTTTTTACATGCCTATTTTATATCTTATTAGCTTTTGCCCGCGGCTTTGCCCGCAAATTTTTTTTTTCAATAAAAAGTATTCTATGTTACTTCTAATACCTCCAAGAATATATGTAAGAAGTTTCATGATAATCGGTTTAGTAGTTTTTGCGTTAAAGCATAACAAACAAACTTACATTCACATTTATAATATTAGTAAGGATAGAAATATGGCATTTTATAAAATTACAGACAACTGTGATATTACGAAACCTTCACTTATAATACACAAGCGGACACGGCCACGCAAAATTAAACCTATCCTATGTCCTAAGTCGGAACAAATCCAGTAAAATGAAAAAAAAATACATCAAAATCGGTTGAATAGTTGCGGAGTTCATCACGGTCAAACACTATGACAAAGAATAAAATTTTTTGTTGCAAATTTATAGTTTTCACTTTAATATATAATTTTGTGTCTAATTACATATTTTCAAGTATAATTTCCTATAAGGTTTATAAAAAAAAAAAGTTTCTCAAAATGACTTCAAAGTAAGTTACAAAAATAGCATTATTTAACTGTATTCCTACACGCTCATTAAAAACACTTAAAATACTCTCATATACGTTCACTCATAAAAAACTGCTTGAAATGAAGCGTTAAATATCAATGTCACAACCAAACTCGACACCGCGCGGCGCGAAACTTTTGCATCTGTCAAATTTCCCGCCACACAATTTAAAACCTTAATTCTTAATCAATAATGTTTAATTTTAGCAGCACCTCTACCGGAACAGTATAAGTATCACGTGACAAACGTCAAGTCTTGTTCGATGTTCGAAATAGCGTTTCCGGTCGCATGCGCGGGAAATATAATTAACTGACATATTTCTCGAGTAATTAATATTTTCATATTTCATTTACGAACTAATTCATTCAAGATATATTTTGTGGAGACAATTTTAAGTCTTGGATCATAGTCAAGTAGCGCAAATACAAATACTTTATTTGCTATTAAACAGGGTAAGTACACATGATTTTCGGTATTAAGTTTAGAAATAGATAATCAATTAGAAAGAAAGAAAGAATTAGAAAGCTTCTATGAAGCTTTGAACGTAATTAGCCATTAGCCATACCCGTAATAGGTATCGTCATAGACCTAAACATAATTATTGCAAACTAAAGAAAATTTACTAATAAATACCAATTTTAATTATGATTCATTAAGATAATGTCACATATTTTTTTTTTATTATTATTAAATTCAATTGCTATTATTCGGTTGAAACTAAAAGAGGGTAGAGTAGGAATGTTCACAAATTAAAATAATTACGACAATCTCATAAATATAGCTAACTTAACCTAACGTAAGCACTGTAAGGCTTTTGTTGTGGATACTAGCATATCGAATAGACATACATATTTGATAAATATTTAAATACATATGATTTAGAAGCAAATGCTCGTATTCGAACACGGGACCGTTTGTCTACCAAGGCACTCCTGTTTCATTAAACCGAAAGTCGTATAAAATTGACTTAAGATTAAATATCTACATTCAATCAATGTAAAACTGTGAAATTAGGTTCGTATAAAAATAATTATAATTGTTAACATTTAACAGTTTTTCCTTAGGTTTATAATAATATCACATAAAGAATTTTAATTCAAAATGACAAAAAAGTTAATTTCTCGGCGAATTTCAGTTAGGAGGTCTTGGCACTTCGCCGTCGAAAAAAAATTAAATACATTAAGAATAAGTTCAACTTAGTTTCAAGTCCGGTCATCTGAGTCAAATTATTTTTTTCTTTTCATAATATATTTTTAATAACATACTGGCCATCACCGTTTCCTAAATGTCCTTTTAATGCGATTTCCAACCTGTCTGTCAAGCCATAATTTCCATTACGGCCGAACCACGCTTTTTTTGAGAAAGCTTTCGTTCAGCTGTGGACGTATTTCAGCTAAAATGGATATTGGTCTTATTATTAAACAGACTATTGAAAAGGGCATAAACTATTTATTTATTTATTGATAAGGACTACCAACAAAACACACATTATTGTTGCTATTCCTACTTGTCGTACCAAGCGCTTCTCAACATCTTTTATAAAACGCACAGCAAAGGAGTGGAACTCTTTTTTTGCGTCTGTATTTTCTGGTACTTATTATAACCCGTCCGTTTTCAGAGCCAGGGTGAATTGGCACTTTCTGGGTTAGATCGTTCTATCGTGCATCCTGTCTTGGCTCTTGGGCTTGAATGGGACCCAGAGCGAACACATTCATAATAAATGAAAAAAAAAATCCTAGAGCTAAATGCTGTCACGACATGCTCTCTCAAAAATATCTAAAAAAGTTGCAATCGTCTACTTAAATTAAAAAAACCGACTAAGAGACATATTTTAAAGCAATATTATAAATTTATATAAACATGTACTTATATAATATAAAAATAGACAACTTATCAAAAACAAAGAAAACAAGATTCATAGATTTTTAATAATATTCATAACATGCCGTTTTTGTTTGCAAAAATATCAATATCTTGTTTTTTGCTAATACATTAAACTCTTTCTCTTCTTATCTTCGTAAACTTGAACAGTATTAGTTGTGTACAGCGTGATTTGCAATGCTCTTTTTGTTGGCTGATTATATATTTTTTTATGGCATGCATACAATATCTTACCAATTTTTTTTTTCATTATAATAATCCATATTTTTGTATGTATTTTATAATGAAAGTACTGTATTAAATCCGTTCATTGTAATAACAAATTTTTGTTTTCTCTAATGTTGAATAACTATGCAATGTGACACAATAAAAGGGAGAAAAAAACTTGCAGCTGTTTCTGCCTTGCCTAATGAATGAGTTAACATAATTATGTAATATATTTATAATTTTACATAGAATATAAATACTTTTATAAATATTACATATGTATGTATGTCCGTTACTCTAGTATCTATAGCACTAGCCTCACAATGCTGACTTTGGAGGGGGCCAATTGGTGTGAAAGTATTATATATATTTTATTATTTATTATGGGCGGTATAAACATATTAAGAAATAAAATTTGTGTTTCAGCATCAGTTGTTATTCTAATGTCGGTTTTGTAGGTAGAATCACATTAAAACACATTTGCCCGGTATTGTTTTAGATGAGTGTTTGCTCTATTTTGTAACGAGCGACTCAGCGTGGGTTTCTAGCATTCTTGTTTGGATGTAACTCATGTTACGTGGGTGAAAGTGAATCAATGCGTTTTTATGCGCCTACGCATACGCATCTGAGGTTATAAATTAATCATTAGGGCTATGTAGGAACTGGAATATCCATCATATTTTTTAAATTTGTAAATAGGTAAGCGTTTGACCGCTATCCCGCTTGACGCTAAGCGATGATGACGTGCCTGTCTAGAATATATCTATTCACTCGCGACTTGAAGACCCTTAAATTAATGTATGTGTGTGTATGAAAGGCATGGTCGCTACTGTTCTGTGACTTAAGAACCTAATGCTTTAAGGTGTAGCAGGTGTATCATTTGGAAATATTTAGAATATTGTGTACCAACGTAGTGTCATGAATATGTTACCGGAAATATATGAAATCAAGGAATTGTATACAATTCCTAGGAAATGTGTACAATTCCGATAATATTTAGGAAATGTATAAAATATTGTTTGAAAAACTATTTAATGCATAGATATCCTAGGAAATGTGTAAATTTCCTAGGAATTGTATACAATTCCAATATATTATTAGGAAATTTATTAAATAAATGCTTTCTTTAATAAAACACGTTGTTAAAATGAGAATAATAATTTTTATTATAGCACTCTGAGACAATCGGGTAACAGTCATACCGTAAAATATAATATGTTCCTATTATCTTACTAATAAATGCTTCAAAAATGAACTATCTATTAACTTTTAACGTTTCACAAAATCAACTTATATTATTCTTATAACCTAACCTAACCTAAAGCAATACCCTCCCCTCGTCCCGCTGTCCCCGCGTACCCATCAATATCTCAAATGTTTTACATTTCCGATTGCTATTGAGGAAATATATAGATTTCCTAGAAAATGTGTATAATATAATTTATTTCACACATATGCGTGCGATTTTAGGAATTATATACATTTCCTGGGAATTGTATACAGTGACGGATTACATACATTTCCGTTAACATATACATATACTTTAGTGTTATTAAAATTGCATTGATCAAATATATTACTGATAGAATATTCACACTAAACGAAATAACAGCACACATTTTAAACATAATCTACGTTCAGAGACTCTAAATCTAATTAAGTATGCGTGACATGCGAGACATCAAAACTAAAGGAAGAGGCGGAAATGTTGTGAATGAATTATAACAAGAAAAAATCAATATATTTTGTATTCAATGCGATTGTTGGTGGAACCGTAAAAGATGATAATCTATACAATAGTGATAAGATAGATTCTTACCAAAACAGAATCTTGATTAGACTGTCAAGATTGATTCTAAGTAATTCCTGATAAATGTTAACTTTGCCTTTATCTGCTACTGTTGATATTAAATCTAAGCGGTTAATTGATATATTGACGAGGCTATAAATTTTAAAGTTAGGAACGTACCTGACTAAAATATAGGTAGCATGTATGACGACCGTTACCTTAGTCATTCTGTGATCACGGCACCTGTACAGGAGTCGAAACGTCAGGATTAAATAAAAATAAACAAGAATAAATGCGTCGTTAAAATGGCAAGAGTTTTATTTAAATTGATGAAATTACTGAGTAAGCTAGCGTTGTGGGTTTTTTTTCTTTATTTGTAGCTTGCACGATTTGTGCATTTAGCCAGTGTCAAGTAACTATAATTGCTAGTCCTTGTGTAATTTCTTAATTTAATGATGAATGAACAGTAATATATTTTCATCCTAACTTTCAGTAAATGAGTGGGGTTTTACTGAAATCTCCTTGTGGATTTCTTGAGGGAGCAGGAAAAGTTCCGCTGCTTTATTACACTTGCCAACACTCTTGTATGTTCACAAACACTTAGTAGTTAATAATCCACCATTATTACGCACTAATATCCACAATAACACAAATTTCAACAAGAGAAACAAAACCACCAACGTGACGCATCCCGCTTCCGCTAAAAAGTCCCGTGTTGGTGGTTATGCTTTAATTTGATTACTTTGGTTTTGCTATTGTCACTATACTTCTAATTAATATTTTGTAAAGTTTGTAAAAAAGGAGAGAAAAAAACAGCTCTTGCTGAGTTTCTGGCTTCTTCTCAGTACAAGGTCTCCCGTCGTATGACTTACGAAACCATAGCTTAACCACATGTCAGTCCACGGTAGCAATTGATACCGATAGCCAACACCCTTCGTCAGTCTCTGGTAGCAATTGCTACCATATTCAAATTACCGCGTGGCCTGCTGCTTTTTTTTTAAAATTACGATTATTGTTTGAGTTACAGATATCGAAATATTCTGTATTGGATTCTTTGTTTAATCAGCTTTACGTTAGTATTTTTTGTTTGGTCCTAGCTTCATTATTTAGCGAGAAAATGGCATTTTCATTTAAGAGTCCCACATTTTTTTTTTCACAATTCGCGCAGCATTGGGACTGTTGAGAGGGGTAGGGCCCGCGATAGCGGACTGAAAAGTGGATAGTGGACTTTCACTAAATTAATTGTAATTGTTAATATTTCATAAAAAAGCGTGTCTGTACTTGTATGCGCGGCAAACCTTCTTTGTGCGCATTGAGGGTAAAAAATTTTCATGCAACGAAAAAGCGCAAACGCCATCTGACGATAATATTTGTTATTACCTACGTATACTTGTCTAACATGTCTATGTTTGTGTTTACATAAATGTACTTTGTTATTATATATTTTTTGTAATTGCTTTTCTGTATAATTATAATGTGTTATATTGCGTAAGTTATTTGCGAAGCCAATAAAGGTGTTTCTTTCTTTCTTCTTTCTTTCTTTCTTTCTAACAAATATCAATATTTTGATAAATCTTGTTGCCTTGAAAATTTGGTACAGATCTCTAAATGTGCTGGCCGAAACGTACTTGACCTGTTTTATCTATTACTGCACTAAAAGTCACGGACCATACTTAATATTATAAATGATTCATATAAATAATGGTAGTGATGAAGCTTTCGTAGACTTACAACTAATGCGCTTATTTTTGGAGATTTATGTATGCGATGTAAATGTGATGTTGTTATGCTTTGAAATATAGAGGGAAATGTAAGAATATTTTTGTAAAATCATTTATATTTTATGATCAATGCTGGCCTACAACGTAATAAGTAGAAAAGTACTAGAAAATTTTGACAGCTGTTCACAAGGCTCTGTATCTCAACTGGAAGAGTATTGGACCGAATATCCAACAGTTGCGGGTCCTATTTCCGCCTGATACTTTACTTGTGATGTCGTCAATATTTTGTGTTATTTTCTATTAAAATAAGAAACCACCAAGTTTTTAGTAAAGTATCTTTAAAGTATTAGCGATTATAGAAAAATTGAAAATGAGTTCGCGTCAAGCCAAGTCAGATCTAATAATTGCTAAGCCACCAAGGCTCCTGCCCACCTTAGTCACTTTAACAAACACTTTTTATTGAAGTCAAAACTTCTTTAGCATCGTTTTGATTTAAAAGTCGATGAAACGAAAAAGCGACAGTAAAAAGAGACAGCACATAAATTCATAAGATTTAACGTAGGAGAAAATGAGATAGAAAGCGTACGTGTGTTAATACGTGTTTGTGTGCACATGCGTAGTGCAAAGCTTGAGAGAAGACATCACAACAACCGTGGTATTTTGTATACGTGTACGTATTATTTTTGAAGGTTTCACTTATACCACGTGTGAATTGCACACATGCTTTTTTATTAGGTTTTGTAAAAGTACCTTATAAATTAAATAACCGAGTCACAGCTGGTGATTTAAACAGTGAAATATCTGAACTAACTTGCTAAATGAATTTAATATTTTCGCTTGTTATGTTTTTTATGTATACCAATATTGATATAATAAAGTTAGAATGTTTGTCTGTATGAACGCAGTAATCTTTGAAAATTCTAGTTACATTTATGTAATTATATTTACTTTTGATAGCCCAATTACCGAGGCATGCTATAGGCTATTTAAACAACAAGTGTTCAATATTAAGAAAAAAATATTTAACATATAACTGATGTCAATCAAGAAATTGAGAGAATTCGATAATTGTGAATGCAGTCTGCAATAAGGTCAATGAACGGGCGCATTAATAATGTATCTGTGAAGATATCACGTCACATCAATTACTTGCTGAATTTAAAATTGTGTTTATGTCGAATGGCCTAAAAACGTCCCGCCCGAGGATTCGCCTGTCGGACAACTACGGCGACTTTAAAGACACCTACGCTGAGAAATTGACCTTTTTACATTATACGATACGATTTCTGATTTTTTTTTTTCTAATTTATTCATAGTCACCTATTTTGCCATAATTACCTATTAACTGCCAATTACAAATATTACCAATATAACATTATATTGGGAATAATTATTTTAGTTTAATAAATAATTTTTTCTTGATCGAGTTCGAGATCGAGCATACGGGTTTTCATGGTGTAGCTTTCGGGTTCCAATATAGAAAACGTACTGAGTGTTGTGGTGCCGTCCAGGGTTTCTTATTTTCATAGCATTGAGTGTTAATGATTTTAATAACATGAGTTGTTCTGAGCAACTAAAAACAACAAATTTTTAATATTTTATTTAAAATATATATTTTTTTAATATTATAGTTTTTTATATAATTTCATTTTGTCGACCTTTATATGTATAATTTCTTTATCTGTAACTTATCAATAAAAGATGTTTGTTAACTTTGTTGTTTTAGAAATATAAGCAATATAAGCGATGTTGTTGTCTAGAAAAATCTATCTATGCATCAGAATTTAATTTATTTTCTAATAAAGAGTCCAATTTTTAAATATATTAAAAGTTATTTTACTTACTGTCTTACTAATAACCTTTTACACGCTTTGTATACGGGTGACTTAACAAAAGCTTTACTAATAAGCATACTTTGACAGTTTGGCATTATACAGCTGTTATAACCAGTGCGTAAAACTCTATGATAATTTAAGTCGCCGCTATTCATTCACTTGACCTTGTTTAACGGATGAGTAAGTAATAATCTAACCTAAAAGTAATAATTTTCTTTTATATTGTCGGTAATTACAAATTTTAAAAAATTGAATTGAATAACATTTTGTCTCATGGATTATGTTCGATATTTTGAACATTTTGATGAATTCGATCAAATTGATGCACGAGCTTCAACTCCAATAGAAAAGACTTATAAAAATCGTTATGATCCTTTCACCTTGGAAGAGGAAGAGTTTCGTATAAAATATAGATTTACTAAAACGTATGCCAGGAAAATTGTTGAACTAATCAGGGGAGATATTGACAAGAAGGCAAATGGTGGTGGTTTATGTTCGAATCTTCAAGTCTGCACGGCTCTCAGGACATGGGGTAGGCAAGAAGTACAAGATGATGCTGCAGACATACATGGTCTTAGTCAGCAGAGCATTACAAATGTATGTCGGCGGGTTGCTGTTGCCTTAGCAAGAAAGGCGTTAATTTTTTCTTCATTATTTGCCATTGCTAATTACTTACTATTAACACTATTAAATAATTAGAGATTATTAAGATAAAAATCCGAAATAAAGCCGAAGAGCCGAAAACAGAAGTTAATAGCTGTTGACGTATGATTGACATTTCTCGTGTACGTTTAAAAAGTCGATTGAGAACCGGTAATTAAAAAAATATTATTATTTTATTCATAATTAATTCAATACGGCTTCAAAATACGAAAGAGATAACCTACTTTAGTTTTCTACACATTTTTGGTTATTTATTTACATTTGTTGAGTTATAAATTTTTGGATTAAATTTTGTTTAAGAACGTTAGTAACAGTGTTGCTAGTGAGGTCTATCAAATCAATTGTATAACTATACAACGCTTAGTTAATGGTTATTAGTAGAAGTTGTGTATAACGCCTGTATAGTTCTTATACACTGTATAGCAATGAAGCTGTTATACACTTGTTATAACATTTTTATTAGTAAGACAGTAAATATGCAAATAAGATATTTAATATAATCAGCATAATAATATCCTCATAGTTGGGGCACAGGCCTTACTTATTAATGAAAATATTTAGCTCTTTAAAGCTCTAAAAAGGCTATAGCTAACCCACAACGCGTGCCTAAAGCAGGTAGGTCAGAGCCAGTAATTGCAGATACAGTTCGAATCAAAGGTTTGAGTTGCCTTTTAGAACACGGAGAAACTTGGAAAAATAACGAAAAGGAGTGTTCGTCAGGATGAAATATAAAAAACTAGATTGGTATCTGTTTTATTGACATGTTTAAAAATATGACTTGTTTATTATTACATTTTTTTATGGAATTATTGTTTACAAAATTCTTATTATTTTTTGTAATTAAACTCATAATTGAATATTTGAACATCGACATCTCGATAAAATATGTTGAAAAATAGTTATTTAAGATCAATATGTAACCATATCCAAGCAAATAAATCTATCTTAAGAATAAACTTTGTATCTGGTATATAAGTGTTTCGATCACAGTCACCCTTTCACAGTTCGGATAACTCATTCAGCTACTGCGCCATCAAACAAAGGTGATCAATTTAAAAAAAGCAACAAAATCGTTCATTACACATTTAAATAAAACTATTTTTATTTAAATGTTAAATTTATACTTGCGCATAATTTTATCCTGACGTTTTGACTCCTTTGTAGGAGCCGTGATCATAGGATGACTACGGCACTATTTAGGTAGTAGGTATTACTTTAGACATCCCGTGATCGCATAAAAGAGTCGTAGCAGACATCGTATTCTCAAGTCGTCGATTGTAAATTGAACTCCCTGGAATAACTCCAAGCAATCAAAAAGCCATGTTGAACTGAATTACGGCAGTTTTGTGTTACAAATGAGTCGTTTTTGTGTTGTTATGTCTGTTCCTGATAATGTGCGAAATTTCGCCTGACTCAATGTCCAACTTCCTTTCACCAAGTACAGTTACTTCTGTTAATAAATAGTGAAGAATTATGATAATTCCACCATATTCATTAAGTCATATACATTGCGCTAATAACATTATTCTTAGAAGCGTATCACTTTTATTGCGAGTAGATTTTTAGTTTATATATTCAACAACATAAAACGCACTAAAAATATTTTTTCAATTAATTTTTATACATAAAAATACATTTATGCTAAGTTCATCTGCCTTTTATTGAACTACGGCAAGCATGTACACATATTTTTTGATATTATATCATTTATCTTTTATTGTTATATGTTAATACTAGCTGACAAGGCTACGCGTTGCTGTGTTATAAATTAAAATATTAAGCATTTAGTAACCTTATTTTTTATATCTGAAGATCATCACAAAAAATGCAAGATATTTCAGACTTTATGATATAACTATGTTATTTCAACATTGTACAAAATGCCGAATCATTCTGTACAATACTATGTTTATTTAGACAATAGTCTACCATTTTCTAACGATAAATAGGCAAAGTTTTTGCACCGTATACTTTGCATACGTTAAGCATTCTGTACAATCACAAACGCAACACTTATTCCATATTGTACAGCCAGCAAGGCATAAAGTTATATATTTTAAAAACAAATTGATCTTTAATACGATGACAGAAAGTTACAAACATCGAAAGTTTCAGTTCAGTTCAAGCTGTAATGATTTTTACTATTGGATATTATCATTATTTTATACTCATTAAAAAGGTTAATAAAGTTTTTAAATGTATTTTCTAGTATTATCGAGAATAGATTGGACGAAATGAGACCATATAACTATATCAATGAAGTAGAAAGTAATAAAAAAAAAGATTTTTACTATTGGATACTATAATTTTTTATTCTCATCAAAAAGGTTTATAAATTTTCAAATGTATTTACTAGTATTATCGAGAATAGATAAGACGAAATGAGATCATAATATAATATCAATAAATTAGAAAGCTAAGTGATATTTAACATCCATTAGAAAATTTCAATAAGATTTTTGTATAATTTCCCATTCAAAGCGGTTGTCACGTCCAATACTACTAATTTTGGGGTTTCACAAGGAGCTAATTTAGGACCACCAAGGTTTATTCCAAAGGATAATTTGCTATTGTGTTCATTCGACGAAATCTAACTTCGATCTGAGCTGTTATATTAGGTAATTACAGAGTATGTTCAATAACGTTTATAAGTATGGCTTTCTGTAGTCAAAAATGTTTCTTGTCCTCCATGCCTTTTTAAATTATGTAGGTATCCGATTGGGATAAAACTCTGGTGCATCGAATCGCCAATCATGATGGAAGTTGGCATATTTATGTATTCTTTTTTTTTTTTTTTTTATAGAAAATAGGCATACGCTTGACCACTATCTCGCCTGATGGTAAGCGTCGATGCGATCTAGGATGTGACGCGCCTGCCTAGAAGATACCTATTTACTCGTGACTTGAAGACCCCCAAATTGTATTTGTCAGGAAACACAGACTCAGGCAAAGAGTTCCACTCCTTAGCGGTACGCATCATAAAATTGAAACCAAAACGCTTAGTGCGACTCTTTGGTGTATCCACCATATAACGGTGTCGCCAATTTGTTAGTCTGGTTGTCCGATGAAAAAATGGGGATGGCGGAACAAGGTTGTGCAATTCAGCTGCACACTCTCCGAAATGTATCCTATAAAATACTGATAGGCTTGCAACTTTCCGCCTATGCTCAAGGCTTTTGAGCTTTTTACAGAAAAGATCTTCATTGCCGATGAGCCTCTTGGCCCTCCTCTCGATGGACTCAAGCGTCTGGAGCTGGTATCGGGCGGAACCGTCCCAAAGATGAGAACAATACTCCATACACGATCGAACTTGTGCTTGGTAAAGGGTGAGCAACTGTTCCGGTGTGAAGTATTTTCTCACCTTCGCCAGAATGCCAAGTTTTTTTGAAGCCACTTGAGCCTTGCTCTCAATGAAAGAGCCAAAATTGAGCGTCGGTGACAAAGACATACCGAGAAGCTCAAGATGGTCAGTGATCGGCAAGGATACACCTCGGAAAGTAGGAGTCAAGTTGAAAGGACTCCTTTTAGCGGAGAAAAGACACGCCTGGGTCTTTGACGGATTGAACCCCACTAGATTGGCATCGCCCCATTCTTTATAGAAGAGGTTTATATGCTATTGAATTTGTTAAAACACGCCACTAGATAGCTCTGAACCATTTAATCGGTCGCAAAAAAATATTGTAATACATAGGTGTTTAAGCATGCCAAACATCTTGCTCTTCGCACCGACGGTTCATGGGTTCGATTCCAGGAAGAAGCAAATGTTTGTGTGATGAACACGAGCATTTGATGATTATTTGAAGGACGAAGCCATGACATAGTCGACTTTCAATAAATGCATTTTAAATATTCATATTCAGTACAAAGCATTTTATCTTTTTATTGAACTTGACTCATGTGTTGTTTTTTTATGTTTTTTTTATGCATATTATATAATCTTTAATATCACATAAGCACTTTTCAACATTCTTTATAATGTGCATAGCAAAGGAGTGGAACTCCTTCCCTGCGTCTGTATTTCCGAGAATTTATAACCCGTCCATTTTCAAAGCCAGGGTGAATAGGCACCTTCTGGGTTAGCTCGTTCCATCGTGGATTCTGTCTTGGCCACTGAGCTTGATTGAGATTAAGAGCTAACCCATCCTCAATAAAAACAATTATATATTTATTGCGCTACCAAACAGATAGGAAACTAGGTTTCTCTAGTTAACAAAAAACAACTTAAATGTAAATATTTCACTATGAGTAAAACTTTTTTAGTAATGATCCATTTCTGATAATCACTACTTTATGATCCGTTTAACTAGAATCTTCGGTGTACTAAGTGCCTATTTTTCTGCCTAAGTCACAGGTTTAGCGTCATAAATGTGTAATATTTAAACACTAAACTCCATTAAATTACATTAACTCGGCGTATGATAGTTTATCAAAAGCTTTATCACAAATGGCTGCCTTTTATGGAGCGCATGTAATTAAATTTGGTGTATAAAGTAGAATGTTGAAATGGGTGTGGGAAAGGTCATGTTTCTGGATAATTTTGACGTGACAACGTCTTATAAATTGGTTTGCCGGGTGACACTTCAAGAAACTGCGTTACGCTCCGCTCTCGTTATGCGCTTACAATGAGAGCGAGTGAGAGGCACGCGTCCCTTCCACTCGGGCATGGTTAGCCCGCCTAAGAGCGAGAGAGACAGACATAAAAAGTGGAAGGGACGCGTGCCTATAAATTAATGTTTTAAATATAATTCTTTGTATAAATATTTTTTTTAAATTGTTACTATTATTTCATCCCTCTTCCTACTATACGAATGAATATTCACATTAAAATTATTTTACCACTCAAAGCCAATGTCACGTAAAACTTTCGCCCGTATACCGACTTTACAGGCAACCAATTTTTAGTCTTGTAAAGTTCAAAGGTAATTTTAAATGTGATAATAACAAATAAGTTTATTTTCTTACATTAACACCAATGAGCGTAGTGCTAATGAAAGAATCTATTTGAAAACCGTGTTTAGAAGCGTGTATATGGTTCGGATTACGGTTAAATAGGTTAAGCTTCTTTCACAAAGGTCTATAAACGGGTGGGTGACAGTTTTTTTTCATTCTTAGCGCTTTGGGAGGCACCAGAAATAATAATAATTATATTTACCGACTTTACAGGCAACCAATTTTTAGTCTTGTAAAGTTCAAAGGTAATTTTAAATGTGATAATAACAAATAAGTTTATTTTCTTACATTCACACCAATTAGCATAGTCCAAAGTCAGCACTGTAAGGCTTGTGGTATGAATGTAAGGGTAACGGATAGACATCCAATATGATACACCGTTGACCATTGAATCAAACGGTCGTCTAAGAAAGTATATTCAGTAAAAGAAGGGCTTTTTCCTTATACATAAAAAGTTTTTATAAATGTACGAATAATAAACTATTCAACCGATTTTGAAGATTTTTTTTTCATTTTGCTGGATTTGTTCCAACTTAAGACATAGGATACGTTTCATTTTAATTCATAACCAAATATTTTTTATGGAAATTATAATATCTGATACATAACGACGCGAGGCCGGGTCAGCTACTCTTAAAAATAAATAATATAAACATTTATCCACTTATATAAAAAAGGAAGTTATATTACTTATAATTTTAATGGTTCTTATTTAAATACTATAGGACAGTCTTATATTACTGTGACATTGTTATGCACTGTTACCTACTTTGGCCTTTTTAAAAACAAAGGCGTTTGTTATTTTGACATTTTTTTTACTCTGCTGCATCTGGCCCCCATATGCATAAGAGACTTTGGGAACTTTGCAAAGAGAATAGGGATGGGACATTATTATTTGAGAAGCTCGATAGCTAAGCAAAATATTGCAATTAATGTGTAAACATAAATATTTTAAACAATTCATATGTATGTAATTTTTTGTTATTTGTGGCAGCAAACAGTTATACATTATAACGTAGCTCTTAACAAACATAAATATATCTAAGCGCCAGCAACTATGTAACTCGTTATAACAATAAAACGCGAAACTCACGCTTATAAATTAACAAACAAACTACAAAAATGAGCTAGAGCAAATCTAAATCTGTACAATTTAGGCCTAAATATTTGAGTGTCAAGTGCCATTTATAAATTGCAATATCAAAGTTTTCTACAAATTTCTAAAAGTAGTGTTAAACAGATATATATATCAGTGATTTTCATATTGTACATGTTAACTGAACGATAAATAAAGCAATTACGTGTAAATAATTTTGAAAATGTTGGAGGAACAAAAAGAGGCCGTATGCCATCACCTCAACATACACTACAGCTTTGTTTTTTTCCCCCTTTTTGTTGTACATTAAATAATAATTTAACTGGCTGTATGTTTCACTAAATGTTACTTTTAGTTCTAAGAAATTTGTGAAAAAATAAAATATCTGTTAACTGCATCTTTGGTGTAGGCCCATAAGAACAGAGTAGAGCTTAGCCTTATAAAAATTAAGAAATCGGTATTTCAGCACACTGACAGTTTTGAGTTACATAATAGATCTTTTTGATTTCCTGCAATTTTTGTGCCATTTAATTGCAAAAAAAATATTGAAATAGTACACCTTGTGGTTACGGAAATAGAGTCAATCATCAAATATATGATTTTTTATCCTAACTGTTTTGAAACATAAATGGTGCAGATTAAAAGCTAAATTTCTTCTCAATATTGTTTTTTATCGATGATCGCTACAGTAGGAATGTTGAAAGGCAAGTGAAGGAGACGCGACATAAATGTATATTTTAAATTTTACGCCTGATTCAATATAATAGCAACGCGCCAAACACACAAATAAAATTAAGAATGATTGAAGGCGTAGCCGTAACACTGACGTTTCTTCTTGGTCATTTGAGAATTATAATCGATATTTTACTCACTATAGCTCCTTAGTAAAATAAATAATTGATATGGATAGTCCGAAATAAGTAAAATATGTTCTTATTGTGATTATAAATCCATGTTTTTATATTTGGTTGGTAACCTAAGATAAGCGTGTTGTATTGTTATTTAATATAGGCCTTATGGACGCTTGTATCACCATAAATTTAAAGAAAGTAATACAAACCATTACTAAACTACAATATTTCAAACCGCATCCAGCTTTCTCAACGTCACAATGTGAAAGACGAAAACGAACAATAATTCATACCACAGATAGCGTTAGACTTACGTCCCACTCACATCTATATCTTATATCGATACGTCTCCCGTCACTATCTGTTGCTATAATCCATAAGCCACAAATCTCAGCTGTTCCCTTACATTGAAGCACAGTCGATTTGTTTCTTCATTCTGCCTTTGCCTGATTTATTGGTTTGTCAGTGACAATTGCGAACGTACCAGTTTGATTTATCGTCAACGATTCCTTTCGCCTTTTTCTATAAATTGTAAAATAATACTCCTATTTTTTGCTTATTTTTTAATAGAAATACTAGGAAAAATGGACTCGGCTCTGGTTATCCGGATCACTGCTCTCCTACCGAGCTTTGCAATTACCCGTCGACATTTTCTACTACTTTTAAATATTTTTAGTAATTTAATATTGTTTATTATTTTCTGTGCTGTCTTAACAGTTGTGTGGATTGTGTGTGCAAACAATGTCAAAGTAAAATATCAAATTAATTTATTTTTATTATCATAACCAACACTATTATATGTGTGTGTGTGTGTGTGTGAAATGCTAAAAAATAAAACAAAAATAATTTATCAAGTTAGTTCTAATATTTCGAATTTGAGTTTACCTGTATTTAGACATACGTATATAATTAACAGTGTACTAGGTAGTTTGACGAGACAAAGAAAGAAGATTATGTTTATCAAATCTACTAAAGCAGTCCAAAGCTTTGCTTTAAGATGAATCTTTTAAGTACGATTTCATACTCTTAAAAATGTAAGGGAAATATATGTTTTTTTGGAGCGGTCTCCCATGGATCAGCTTCAATAGCACAATGTCTATTACGTCATAACTTCCCGAGTTCTTAAGCAATTTTAATAATTATTGTGTGGAGTCGAATCAACACATTTAAGACCGGACGATTGTGTCGGAACCTGAATTTAGAAATTCACAAAAAGAACAAAAATATGACCAATAACATTGCCCCTATGGATTTTCCATTGAAACAAAAAACGCGCGCTTTTTGAAAGTTTTAATTCTGGAATTTTAAAATTTACTAAACATTATTGATTTTTTTTTACTATTACCCTCCGCTCTAATATATAGTGCTAGCGAAGTTTTATGCTTAGCGACTGTATCAACCTAGTATACAACATAAGCAAAAAAGACTTATAAGATAAATTATTATAATAGTAAAATACTAGAAAAAATCGACTCGGGTCACAAGTGAATCTCAGGCGGGAAACGAACCCGCAACCTTTGGAAATCCGGTCCAATGCTCTCCCAATTGAGCTACCGAGCCTTGCGAACACTCGTCGAAATTTTCTAGTACCTTCCTGATTTTACGCTGTAGGCCAGCGTTGTTTCATCAATGAGAGGAACATCCTCTCGTATTCGAAAGAAACATTTTTACAAAAGTTTGGTCAATCGATTAAGATGAAACAGCCATGTTAGATTTATAATTTTTATATATTTTATGCATTTTCAATGCGATCTTATAAGATCCCGCCTGAGATTCACTTGTGACCCGAGTCGATTTTTTCTAGTATTTCACTATTATAATAATTTATCTTATAAGATCGCATTGAAAATGCATAAAATATATAAAAATTATAAAAAAAAGACAAGCAAAAAAAGACTCTCTTTTCTTATATTTTATATTAATTAAAATAAAAATATTCATTAAAACTGGTTGGTTGCCTGTAAAGTCGGTATACGGGCGAAAGTTTTACGTGACAACGACTTTGAGTGGTAAAATAATTTTAATGTGAATATTCATTCGTATAGTAGGAAGAAGGATGAAATAATAGTAACAATTTAAAACATTTATTTATACAAAGAATTATATTTAAAACATTAATTTATAGGCACGCGTCCCTTCCACTTTTTATGTCTGTCTCTCTCGCTCTTAGGCGGGCTAACTATGCCCGAGTGGAAGGGACGCGTGCCTCTCACTCGCTCTCATTGTAAGCACATAACGTGAGCGGAGCGTAACGCAGTTTCTTGAAGTGTCACCCGGCAAACCAATTTATAAGACGTTGTCACGTCAAAAGACTTGAACATAAATGAATTACCTAGTACGGCCTAAAACGAGTTGTTTCTGTAAATAATGGTGAGGCAAATTTATGGTCTTCAGGTGCTAGCGAACTCGGCTATTTTGGTGCGAACGTGTTTCCACCCATGGGGGTAATCTGCTTCGGATATGGATATTAAGTAGACCTTGAGCTCGAAGGAACCCGTGAACAATGAAAGATACTTCAGTATTTACTATACGCCAAGTAAATTTATTTGATGATGTTAATAATTTTGATGTCTTTGGACAGCGTAATAGCAATGTTTTCGAAGACGTCAACTTATTAATATTAGGATATTTACAAATATAAAATAGAAGGAAAACTGTAAGCAGCACTTTCGAAATCTCATAAACTTAACCTGGCAAACGAAAGCAAACTTTCTTGTATGTGAAGGTAAGAGACGCCCCTGGATATAGTAATCCGCGATACAAGGATAACCTTGTGCAAATAACGTCTAAATTAAAACTACATAGTTTCGGACAATATTCAGTATCCATAAAAGTTTATAATAAATTACCAGAAGGTTTACTAGCTGAGACCAATATAAATAAATAACAATAATAAATTATGCTTTATTGCACACACAGGATAAAGAGAAAATAAAAATAACAAAGAAAAGTATACAGACAGGTGGCCTTATTGCTAAACAGCAATCTCTTCCACCTTGGGTGAAAAGAATAAATAAATGTAAAAGGATAATAAATGATAAGTTTACAAATACTTTTAAAAAGCTCTTAATTACAAAATACTGTACTCCAATGAAGAATATTTTAAAGATAAATTTTAATAAAATGTCTACCCCTGTCTCTTCCTTGTGGCTGTGCCTATCAAGGTACATGCGATTGTGTAGAGCCTCGAAGAAATGTATTTAGACTCCTATATATGTATATCGCATGTAATGTAAATAAATAAATTATGATTCTACTTATCAATGACATAAGACATTCTCTACAATGATGCTAACCAACAGACGAATTCATTAAATCGAAACAAACCTTTTTATTCTCATTTTATGAGAACTCTTGACATATTTATTGTTATGCAGAAAAATTTACAGAGAAGATAATGAATATTTAAATTGCACTACAGTCTTGAATATTGTGTGGTATTTTAATAATCCTCAACGATTCTCACAGGTGGTAGGTAATGTCATAATATATTCTTGCACGCTCACAAGCCATCCTGTAGGAAACAGTGGACTCTCTTCACGGCTCCATATAAGAACGCTAATTTGTATTCATGGCCGTCCAGTGTTGCTATTTTATGAGCTGGGAATGTTTAGTGAAAAAGTAATTTTATTATTGATTGCATTGGAACGACTGGGGTATATTAAAACTCAAAAAATAATGGACTTTCGGAATAAAGCTTTGGGACCCCTTTTTGCGTTTCTACTTTTAAAAAAGCAATTGAACAATGGTACCTTTTTTTAGTACCCATCTAGAGCGACGTTTGTCTGTGGTATTTGGTACAGATGTAAGTGATGTATTATTTAATTTTGTTTTGTTTTTATTTGAGTTTTTTTAAATCTATGTACTGTTTTTGTATTGTATCTTAAAGTCATGTGTTAGTACCAAATAAAAAAGTGTTTATGTTTATGTATGAAAAAAATGGGCTCATAAATATTGTCGAAACAGCAAGAAAGGTTTACCTGTGCTATTTTTACAGTGTAATTTCTTACACTTAGAGTTTTATTAAAAACTAGGGTCAGAAGCCAATTTAAATAATATTTTTACTCTAAAAAAATATAACTCACGATCTAGAAATCCTCTGCGAAGATTATTTAATCAATTCAATATACCTGTTTTCAAAATATATAGGACAATATTATGTTTGTTAACACTTTTCCATAAAAGTTATATTCATTCGCTGAATACTAGAACATAATTAAAATTAAAACTTATTGTCTAAAGTTGGAAATTACAAAAAGAAACAGGAGGCTTATTTTTGGATAGATGCAATTTGCAATGTCTGAAATTTTTTTTTCACGGTATTTTGCGCATCATTTATATTTAATGCTGACGTTTCGACTCCTTTGCAGGAGCCGTGATCACAGGGTGACTAAGGCAAACGTCAGGATTAATTATAAATTATGCGCAAAAAAACCCTAAAAAGGTTGTTTTATTTAAATGTTTAATGTGCTCAGATGTGTAAGAACTAAATATGTCTTTAAAGAAATATGTCGAAAATTGTATAAAACAGTGCAAAACTATTACATTCAATTACAGATTATTTAAAATATTTGGAATAATGGTTTTCATTAATTTGCCCTTAATAATAATGGTGCTAAAAAGGCTCGGTAGCTCAACTGGGAGAGCAGTGGATCAGATATCCAAAGGTTGAGGGTTCCAGTCCCGCATTAGAATGACCAGAGTCGATATTTCCAGTATTTTTTTAATTTATCCAGAAGCTCGATGGGACAGATGGTAAGCGCGTTCAGCCTTCGATCGTGGAAGTTAAGTAACTTTCGCAATGGTCGGTCATTGGATAGGTGACCAAAAACTTATTATCTTGAGCTTCTCCATGCTTCGGAAGGCTCGTTAAGCCATTGGTCTTGGCATCTGCAATCGTTAGCAACCACCAATCCGCACTGGGCCTGAGTGGTGGGATCATGGCCCAATCTCCCTATTCCATCCACAGGGAAGGTCTTTGTCCCATCAGTGGGGACATTAATAGACTGATGATAATGATAATGATGATCAACAATAATGGATTTTTTTGTAAAAGTAAAAAGAAGCTCAAGAGAAGTGTTCGAATTTATTGCTATTTGCTTCATTACACATGAGTCGTATCAATAAATCAGCATCCACTTTGCATTAGCAAAACAAACAGACTAAAATTACTATACGAATAAAACCTCTGACGTATATTGCAAATGAATTTCCCCGTATCGATATTGTATCCGATTTCCGAGATTCGCCAAAATTCTCATTTCTGAGAATATTTTAGCTTAATGCCGCAAACACGGCATCTTTCCAATTGGCACGTCTTCTGCTACCGGATATCTCTTACACGATGTCTGTTCGTGAATTATCGTCCAAGTAAAGATATCAAAATAATTTCCTGAATACAAAGTGTCTTAAATTTTCATCACTTTATTTGAAATTTCAAATTTGTGGTGATTTTTAATCAAACTTCTGAACACTGGTTCAATTAGTAGATTAAATAGAGTTCATAAATGGTTACCCTTTATCTGGTAGAATCTTGTTGCGCAAAATGTCACTTGGCGTATTAATTAAAAGGTATAAATTGACATACATCGCAGGTTAGGTTAAGTTAGGTATTTTTTTATTCATTACCAGCCAGCAAGCTATTTCAAATTATGCCAAATAATTACAATGCGTTCTATTCCGATATAAAATTATCCAATTAAAGGAAAAATGAAGTTATTCCAATATTTACTTTTGAAATAATTGTAAAATTAGGAATGTCGTATCATCGTACCTTAGTCAACTTGATAAGCCAATTACCTTAGTCATTCTGTGATCACGGGTCCTGTAAAGGAGTCGAAATGTCAGGATTAAATATAGAAAAAACATAATAATAAACGCGCCAAGTTATCTGTTGTTTAGATTCTATAACTAAAGCCCTTTTAAACTTTATAATTTATTACTTAAAAGCAGTTAACTGAGCGATATTATTAATTCAATCAGTTTTAGGAAACAATTTGCAGTCACAGTAAACAATCGTTCGACACAATCGTCGATTTGTTCCAGTTAGTATAAAATGCTGAGCAAAAGATCAAAATTTATTTTTGTTTGTTTCAGATGACACTCATAAAGTAATAGAAGCAACGACGAACGAGAGGCTGCGATTGATTTGTGGACTTAAAACAAAAGGCCAGTCGCTTCTTTGGTACAAAGATGGACAGTACATCAACAGCCTTTTGAGATCCAAGTTAATTCAGCAAAAGCAATGGTTGGTATAGTTATTGATAAATTAACATATTTGCAAGCAACTGCCATTTATTTGTTACATGTAAAAGTTGACGTATCACTCATAAAAGAGCACCTTTTTACGGGCTTCGTTATGAAAGTAACTACAACGATATCCCATAAATAAATTTTATTGAAAAACTTGGCAAATACCACAAAACTCACCAGTTCAAAAATGTTTAATACAATTTTAAGTACTTTAAAATAATACCCGATGAAATTGATTGAGTTATTATCTAACTGTAAATTCCAACGGGATTCAGACTCCGACTTAAATTAGCAGATGGAATAGCTTATACTCCAATCAATATTTACGTTTCTATCCAAGACTGTACAGACGATAATTCAAATGCAACACGGCGTTGCATTCGAGGCCTCTCATAACAAACTGCCCATCAAAATAACGTATCAATCATGCTATATTCGAGATTGCAAACTGACGTTGAAATAACTGAGGTTACTGATAATGTAGTCTTGTTTAAGAATACTTTATTAAAAACATACGTTGTGTGCTACAAAAAAACTCCTATGGTGGTAAGCAGCGGCTTTAGCCTATGGATAAGAATTATCAGAAACACCCAGTTCCATTAATACTTGATTCAAAACTGGTTTTTCAGATTTAACGTTCAGTTTTGGTGCGAGAAATATCGTCTTTTTATTTTTAATTTATTTTGCAAACAAACACGCTATACAATAGAATAAAAATTACTGATTATCCAAATAGCAACATTATCCATAGCTTACTTTAATTAAAGGATAATATGCAGGATAAAAGAAAATAATAACAAAACAATCAAACTATAAGTTTAAGTAATATAAAAAAGAATATTTCTTATAACCATATTGCAGGTTACGGATAAGAGGTTTCCAGGCGAAAGATGCCGGTATATATACATGCCAAAATTCTGAAGACAGAAACAGCAGTGTGCATGTTACCATCAAACACAAACGTGAGAACAGCGCGGAGGTTCTAGAGGGTATGTTCGTACAAAACAAATTGTCACTCTACTCATACTATAAATAAATCAACTATTTTTATTTTAGCTTTTTTGCAATAATTTACTTATATGAAAAAATATCTTAATGGAAAAATACTAGAAAAAATCGACTCGGCTCACAAGTGAATTCTCAGGTGGGAATCGAACCCGTAACCTTTGGAAGTCTGAAATTTTCTAGTACCTTGGTTACCGCTGTAGGCCAGCGTTGTCTCATCAATGAGAAGAACATCCTGTCGTATTCGACAAAAACATTTTCACAAATGTTTGGGCAATCGATCAAGATGAAAAAGCCATTTAGTTTTATATATTTTTTCAATGCTATCTTATAAGTTAAATTATTTTAATAGAAAAAATATTTATTATATGTTTGTTTAGTCTCCTGACACTTAATAACAAAAGTATCCATTTATATATTGTACGCCAGTGTCCGTATGTAAATCTATTTTGATTGCAGCAACATTTTATGGACGTCTTTATTACCAGATGTACAAACAGCCACGTCCATTCTGGTCTTGGCCATGCGAATATTGTAATATGTGTGGGTGTATAGCATCAATTATATTTTTGGAAACACATGCATTCATACCGCGTCAACAGGTCCAATAATTTCCTGCGTTAAATCGTCCGGAAAATCTAAATTAGGACGCGGGCGGGAAAAGAAATGCTTTTTTTATGAAATTGTAAAATTTATATTATTAAAGTTCCGACAATATAGGCTGTTTCCTGAATGAAGTTACTCTTTATCATTTTCTTATGTTTATTTTTTTTATTTCAGAGTATCAAGCTGATGTCGACGTCGACAGACCGATGCCAGAGATACTGTCGCAGCACCAGGCGCCTCTTATAGAGAACAACACTATCGAAGAAAAAAATTCGACCACAGAGAAAACAACACATAGGAGCTATAAACATGATAATGCAAAAGACGAAGATCCTGATGATAAAAACGAGAAAGACCATCCAGGCTATGGGCACGTAGATAACAACATAAAAAAATTCCCACCAAGATTTAAACACCCTCAGAAATTGTATTACATTGAAATGAAGCCTGCTGGAAGTTCGATTAGATTTAAATGCGCTGTTGAAGGTAGTTTGCATGTTTTAATTAATATTCTAGAAAATAATATAATTTAGGGGATTTAAAAGAAATATTTTCTACCGTTTCTTGAAAAATCATGTCCTTTAGTAAATTATTGTCTAGAACTGAAAATTTAAGTATTTTTTTAATATTACCAACTTCATTTTTTGTCAATAATTGTTGAGTTCTAAGCCTGGAACTGAGCTGGAACAACTGAGTGGAGCTTTTATTAAGAGTACTGAAAAAATAAGTAGGTATAGACACAACCATGATATGAAAATGCTTGTGTTCATAACATAACCATATGTCCCTACCATCTAGGTATTCAACTAACTTCTGTAAATATGTCAAATAAAAACTATAAAGATGTTCCGTACGAGTAGGGCAATACAAGATTATTTCCAAAGCATAAAATTTCGACGGGTATTCTAAAAGCATTTTTATGATGTCGTAAACTTCCAGGGAATCCAACACCGAACATAACGTGGCAGAAAAATGGGGGACCTGTGGTTCGCACCTACTTTCAACCTTCGTACGGAAAATGGGCTATGGGTCTTGATGAACTCACTAAGACTGATAATGGCAACTACACTTGCATCGCTTGCAATGAGCTTGGTTGCATTAACCACACAGTTGCATTACATGTTCAAGGTAAATAATTGTTGTTTTAAAATTCTACTTATATAAGTGGATTATTAAATAGATTTCAAATATAATTTTCTTCTTTATTTGCTTTAGGCAAATCTTAACTTTCATTTATTCTGTACTTTCATTAGGATCTATTTTTGTATTTAATGGCTACGCAGTTTATATATGTACCTAGTTGAAAGTCAAAACAGACTTAAGTTTAGTGCAGAATTATACTCTTATTCTCCCAAGTATAGCAAACCACCTTGAATACAACTAAACATTTCAATATAATTTCAAAATATGACCAATTTTAATAGTTTTATAGGTTTTTATCTGATTTCAAGGATAGACATTACTTCAAAAATAATAAATCCTGAATATTAGCCATAATACATCTAAATATGTTCAGTTAAGTTTTTACACGTCTCCAAATCCAAATGATAAATCTTCCGAATTCAGTAAATCCAATTTTGTATTAGTACTTCATAGGAATATTCTTATTGATCTTATACGTAAATTGCTTCGGCTCTATCTCTTCTCACACTTTAAGAAAATCAATCTCTTCTAAGTAGCTAAGGACAAAATTGAGATCAAAGGTACAAAAATTGGATAACATTCCTTAGAGCGATATCCATCGATGCCGTACATAAAAGAGGGTTATCCTGGCAATATTACTGTGCTGGTGAATGATACGGTACAACTAACGTGCCCACCTATCTCGGATCTGGAGCCGATGGTGGAATGGCGGAAGTCTACCAACCAGACCATACTGGATGATGAAGGGAAACCGACGAATAAGACTGTTCTTGTCGAGACGATCATTGAGGTTGATTTATCTTCTCTGGTGGAGGATAAGGTCCTAGGAAATTACTTATAAACAAAGTGGAATCATAAATAAAATTAAATGTTCTATCTTTCTATTATAATTAAAATGACCCCTTTGTTTATTTGTAAGATTAATGATAAAGTTGTAGAAACATTGGTCTTTTAATACTTAACTATATTCATGTGGTTATGGTTAAATTAACCGTTTATTATAAAGTAGTTCGTAAAAACATAGGTAATTAACTGGTATATTCAATTACATCTTATATTTGTAAGCTTAACATGTAAATATACAATCAGTGTCTAAATGGTGACGGAAAATGGTGATGGTATTGTGATCATGGCAGGGAAACTCCTCTGATTCTTTGTTCAATCATTGATCAATACATGTTTAAAACTAAAACTAACGTTGTCAGTGAGAACAAATTAAAGTTCAAGAGGCAAACTGACAATAACAACGTTAGAATCAATGATATCGAGTCAGAGGATTTGTTCTACTGCACGAACTACAAGTTCTATTTATTATATACCTCCTACTGCTATTTTTTTGTTCGGCGATCGGCGTATAATACGAGTAATATGCTCTAGCATCCCTGAAGTTCATAAGTTTAATTTCTACTCGATTTTAGAACGGCTATATGCCAAACCAGTACTCACACGAGGGGCCGAGAATCTGACCGTGCTTGTCGGAGACATGGCACAATTCTCTTGTGAATTTCTTTCGGACATGCATCCTTTCATTTACTGGATGTTCTTTTCTAAAGACGAGAACATTTATGAGGATGAGAGTGAAGACGAAATAAATGAGATTATTTCTTACGACAGCAAAAGAGTCATGGTGAGGGATGTTGACTAACGCATGTGATTTGCATGGAAAGCTTATATGTTGCATGGTATTTTATAAGTTGGTTAAAAATTTATACAAATAAATGCGAAAAAGATTGTTTCTTTAACCGTTTCTATAATAGGTTTGCCTTTCATTATACAAATTTATTACTTATCAAATTACAATTATGTTTCTGAATTTAGTTGCATGACGAATTATAAATTCCTTTACGCACGCAAGTAAAAGAAACGAATATTCTTCATAGATAAACTCTAAAGAAAAGCTGCGCGTGGCATTGAATAATATTGATAACTTTTATAATGCTTGCAAACGAAAACATAACTTGTTTTATAAAGAGCATGTGTTTTGCATGAATGATTGTAAGAAAACACTTACTTGGTTCCGGTGAAATTAAAGTAGCAGTTGTTTAATTTCAGAGCCAAAATACGACAGATAAACCAGAGCAACTGACTTTATATAATGTGACGAAAGAAAATGAGGGCTGGTATGTGTGTGTGGCCATCAATACTTTGGGAAATACCACAGCAAAAGGATACCTTACAGTTCTCGAATGTGAGTAAACATATGATTATCTATTATGAAGAGAAGATAATAAAAATCCAGAGGTCCATTTATAAAAGATAGATGTTAAAGTATTTTTGTCTGTATTAAGTTTTTCATCAAAGTGTCAAGAATGAAACGATCTCCTTTTCTGTCTTCCTTGAAAAAAGATTTACCTCTTTGGATGCTGGGTTTTAGTGATAAATATCTTACACTCATATGATTTTTCATCATAATATAAGTGGCCATTAATCAAGACCGATATGGATTTTCGTACTTATGTATTTGACCTGAATAAATATTTAGAAATAAATAAATAAATAAATAAATTTATCTTCTCAAATGATTCTTCTTAAGAAAAAAAAAATTTCAACGAAATCATGTTAAAGAAAAATCAATAAGTTCCAACACTGTATATAAATGTGGGTACTGGTATAACTCGTGAATGTGTTAAAATTTCAGCATTACCAGAAAAAGAACCTTTAGATCACAGAAAACATGCCCTCTTAATAAACATACTGACGGCAGTTCTCGGAGCGATGTTCTTCGTGGCAGCCATTATAGTGGTGATGATCTTCAAGAAATTGAAAAGAGAAAAGATTAAAAAGCAACTGGCGATAGAAACTGCTCGAGCGGTGATAGTGACCCATTGGACGAAAAAGGTTACAGTTGAGAAACCACAAATGAATGGTACTACCCCTGATCATACTGATGGGCTGGTGAGTGTTTTGATCTTTTAGTTATTTGTTTATTAAATGATTAAATAATAATCAACATAAATGGAAGGTGGTTAGCCTATCCGTTTTTTGAAGGATACACTTCGGAGAGTGCGCAGCAGACTTGCACAGCCTTGTTCCGCCGTCCCCATCTTTTCATTGGACAACCAGACTTACAAATAGGCGCCACCGTTATATGGTTGATATACCAAATAGTCGCACTAAGCGTTTTACTAAAGTGGAACTCTTTGCTTGAGTCTGTGTTTCCTAATACATAAATACAATTTAGGGGTCATCAAGTCGCGAATAAATAGGTATCTTCTAGGCAAGCGCGTCACATCCTAGATCGTATCATCAGGCGAGATAGCGGACAAGCGCTTTCCTATTTACAATAAAAAAATTGAGTTGATATTAAGGTTTCTAAGAAAGTTTTAGGCTTTATCGATTGTTTGATACTTGTAAAAGTATTGGAGTCGATGTTGGAAGTAGGAGATAAAGAAACAGCGATGGCGTCAGCTTGAATGAACACAAAAAACATTTAGATAAACTTGATGGGTCTGCCAAAGCCTCAGTAGCTGAATTGGAAGATGTGGGTTCGAGTCCCTCCTGATACCTTAGACATATTTTTTTTTTCTTGTAATAATTCGTTTAAATTACCAGTTTAATACTTAAATAATAAAAAAAATTTTGCTTGATTATTTTGTGGATTTAGTTTTGTGTTATCTCAGTTAGAGGAGTTTTCTTAGAAATGATATTTGATAAGTATAACGTGTCATTATTATCATTATTCATTATTGACCTAGATCATGGTTTGGGAGTTGGATAGAAAGCGGTAGTGTTTTATTACATTAACATACAGATATTTTAAACATAGTTTTTTAAAAGGCTCCACAATTATGGAAATAAAAGAAACGACCAGTAAGTTATTGTTATTTCTTCTTTTTTCACAGTCGATGCCAGTAGTGAAGATAGAGAAACAGAAACTATCTCAAGTGCAAGGCAACACAACGGACTCGAGGATGATGTCAGAGTACGAGTTGCCGGTTGATATTGACTGGGAGGTGGCTCGGGAATCATTGTCACTTGGGAAAGTATTAGGAGAGGGAGAATTCGGGAAAGTTGTGAAAGCCGAGTGCGTGGGAATACTCAAACCGGGTCTCAATTCCGTGGTAGCCGTTAAAATGTTAAAAGGTAAGCAAAAAAAGGAGACAGTTGCGTAGATTTTAGTCTCCTTCCACTTGGCTGGGTTTTAAAAAAGTTTCAATAACATATTACTTTGCGTTCCTGGTCAAGAGTAAATCTCTAAGTACAAACCTAAATGGAAAGTAAAATATCCTTCTTACTTCACTTTTAGAGGGTCACACAGACGCAGAAATGATGGCTCTAGTATCGGAGATGGAGATGATGAAGATGATTGGGAAGCATGTAAACATCATCAATCTACTGGGCTGCTGCACCCAAGACGGGCCTTTATACGTCATCGTAGAGTACGCGCCAAATGGAAACTTGAGGGAGTTTCTGAGAAACCACAGGCCTGGGAACAGGTGCGTTCATGGAAAGCTGTTAGGTGACAGCATAATTCTCGCCTAATAGTAACTTTAGTTTTACGTCACCAGATATGTCATTTGTTTGTTATCTCCTCCATATTTTTCTACCACCTGAATTTTTGGAACCTAGTAGCCAGTGGCTACTGTCTTCTGAATGCCATTCCTTTCGATTTTGCAATTACAAAGCTATAGTTTTAGCCAAATATACTGTCCTGTTCAACAATTACGCCTCAGTTTATAGTAAAACTGGAAAACCCTCTTTGCTCTCACCGAGGGGTGTCCATGTTCTACTTTGTGTAATTATATAATAATGATCTATTTGTTCATAATATGGTGATGACAAAAATTGTTTAGTAAGTACTGCCTGTTATACCGTTTAGATACAGCAAGCAGATTATTGATTTAATTATTGATGAATTAGTTAGAAAGTAGTAAGTGTTTCTCAATGTCAATTTACTAAATTTGCTATATTTACTAAGGTATGAATCTGACACGGAACCTTTAAAAGAAAAGAAGCCATTGACACAGAAAGATCTAGTATCGTTCGCATATCAAGTTGCCAGAGGGATGGAGTACCTAGCATCTAGAAGGGTGAGTACAGCATTGTTATTGATATACTATTTGTCTGCCCAAAACGGATTGTAGTCGTCATTGTTTGATAATGTAGTCACCAAAAAATCATATTTCATTTCAATAGATAAATTTGTATCAACTTCCACTACTTCATAATACTTTTCAAAATTCACATTGACTACAAATAAATCATTGCTTCGTTTATATTTATATTGTTTGGTACAAAAAAATGTCTTTTAATTTACAATATTAGTGATATCTAAAATGCCATTACAATATCATTCTTGCAATTTGTTTAATCGGTCGTTCTAAATCTACATTTGTGGTATTTTTTTTGATGTTGTAAATCCTGTATTGAGTATAGTTAATATTAGATGTGCTCAGTCTGAAACTATCAAAAGTACTTACATATATCAAGATAAAACAGTTGGTAAAATTTAAATCGCTCATTTTTTTGTAGATAATTGACATTTCTGTCTTTTAGATGTCCCATTTTAAGCGTTTTAGCTTCATTGTTTTATAGCTCAAACATTTTCTACAATATTGTTTGGTCTCCAGTTATATATTATTGAAACTTATGATTTTATATTGATTTCAGTGCATTCATCGCGATTTGGCAGCGCGAAACGTGCTAGTATCGGACGAGTGTGTCCTCAAAATCGCGGACTTCGGGCTAGCGAAGGACGTTCAAAGCAACGACTACTACCGCAAGCGAACCGAGGGCCGTTTACCTGTACGTTGGATGGCGCCGGAGTCACTCTACCACAAAGTCTTCACAACGCAGACTGACGTGTGAGTATCTCCAATCTTGATTTGTTCCCGAGGCGTTCCAGATATATCTCGTTCAAACAAAATTTCTTCAAGACTATACTCGACTGGAATGGGATTCGACCGGAACTTGACTGTTACGATAGTATGAATGCACACATTGTTTTTCATTAAATAATATTTTACCAGACCTGTAACAGTTGGTAAATTGTTTTATGCGCCCCTCTGCTACTGGTTCCACATAACATCAGCGCAGATTACTGCCATAACATGCTGTGGCATTATGCTGAGTGGAGGTCTATTAGGTAGCATATCAATAACTTCTACATATAAAAATGTACTTTTATATATAGATAACTAGCTTTTGCCCGCGGCTTCGCTCGCGTTAAATTCGGGGTAGCACTGTTCCCCTTTCCTGAACACAGAAGAGAACTCGGAACAGAATTTTACACGTTATTTATTTTGACGTGACAACGTGATATAAATTGGTTTGCCGGGTGACACTTCAAGAAACTGCGTTACGCTCCGCTCACGTTATGCGCTTACAATGAGAGCGAGTGAGAGGCACGCGTCCCTTCTACTCGGGCATGGTTAGCCCGCCTAAGAGCGAGAGAGACAGACATAAAAAGTGGAAGGGACGCGTGCCTATAAATTAACGTTTTAAATATAATTCTTTGTATAAATAAATGTTTTAAATTGTTACTATTATTTCATCCTTCTTCCTACTATACGAATGAATATTCACATTAAAATTATTTTACCACTCAAAGTAGTTGTCACGTAAAACTTTCGCCCGTATACCGACTTTACAGGCAACCAACCAGTTTTTTATTTCAACACTGCCATCTGTTATTAATTTTTGAACTAAACAATTAAACCTATCGTGAACATAATATACAATAAACATATCAGCGTCAATGAGGGTTGGTTATAAGTCAGTTGCGCAGCTTAGGACCGGTCTTGGTATCTTGGCAATGCTGTACCAGGTAACTCATTCTGGAGGGTAGCGGGATCCGAAGCACGGTTTTAGCCATTGGCCGACCGCAGTTAGTAGGGGGCCCAACTAGCGCGCCAGCCACGCGTGAAAGGCTGCCCCGCCAACTCGCGAAAAATCCCGAATTGCTCCACCGTGCCAGTTGGCGACTGGATGGGAGGACCCGGTGGCCATTTCGGGGGGGTTCGGGCGTCCCCGCAGTCTCCAGGTGAGTTCCCCTCTGTGGTTAACTTAGCCTAAGAGTACTTTAATGGTCGACTGAGTAGCGTCTCGACTGAAAATCCAACCCTCCAACATTCACCAATATGATCAAAAATCACAAGAAGAAAGTTAAACAACGGCTGCACTTCCTCCCATTAAAAGTGCACCTCGCAAACATCAGAGGACTGCACTCAAATCTCGATCCGGTCCATCACCATCTGGAGACTGAGAAGCCGCACCTACTCTTCTTGACGGAGACTCAGATAGCAACCCCGTCGGATGAGGCGTACCTCAACTACCCTGGTTACACGCTTGAGCATAAATTCAAGATGTGTGCAGGGGTCTGTGTGTTCGTCCGCAATGACATTTGCTGTAGGCGTCTCCGATGCTTTGAAAAAACCGGGTTTTCCGTTATTTGGCTTCTGGTGGACACAGGGGTAGAGAAGAAGCTCTACATCTGTGTTTACCGATCGCACAGCGGTGACCGGGAGACGACTCGGCTCATAGATTACCTCACAGAGACGGCAGACTTGGCATCTCAGCGATATCCAGCGGCGGAGCTTGTTTTTCTGGGGGACTTCAACGCTCACCATAAAGAGTGGCTGTTCCCATACCAGAAAACTGACCATGCTGGGAGAGAAGCGCGACGATTTGCCCTAGCGCTAAATCTTACTCAGCTGGTGGACCAAGCGACGCGAATTCCAGATATTGCTGGTCACACACCCAATTGTCTTGACTTACTGCTGACAACTGATCCACACAAACATTCGGTATCGGTCTCAGCTCCACTGGGAACGTCCGACCATTGTGTGGTGAAATCCGTATCGATCTGCTCTCCTCCGGATGATAGCCCCAGGGGCATGAGGCGGGTATGGCGCTACGAGTCAGCAAATTGGGACGAGATGCGTATTTTCTTTGCATCGTATCCCTGGCGGCAAACTTGCTTCTCTTCTAACGACCCTTCGTGCGCCGCTGATGCGATTGCAGACGTAATTCGGCAGGGAATGGAGTATTTTATTCCATTCTCCGACATTCCGCTCGGTTACAAATCCCGGCCTTGGTATAATGCGGCCTGTGCTCGTGCTGAGGCCCGAAAACAGTCTGCTTACCAGGCTTGGGTGCATATCCGCGATCGCAAGGTCCGCGCACGGAGAATCCGAGCGAAGAAGAGAGCCTATAATTCGGCCGCCAAGTCATGCAAAAGGGTCATTCTCAAGGCGAGATTCGACCACATCAGCCGAATAGGGACGAAACTGTCATCCTACCCGAATGGAAGTAAACAGTTCTGGTCCCTTTCGAAGTCAGTCGAAGCGAATTTCTGCCGTCCTATGATACCACCTTTACTAAAATCTGACGGGTCACTGGCTCATTCTGCAACTGAAAAAGCAAGCTTATTTGCCTCTCTGTTTGCAAGCAGTTACCGTCTAGACACCGGCTCTCAACAACCACCAAACATACCCCGCTGTGATTCTTCAATGTCGGAGATCACAATACACAATAAGCAGGTCCGTAGAGTCTTACTTAGTCTGGACGTGAATAAGGCCAGTGGTCCTGATGGTATACCAGCAAGAGTACTGAGGTATTGTGCACCCGAGTTGTCTCCTGTGCTAACACGCCTGTATCGCCTCTCTCTCAAAACAGAAACCGTACCAAAATCCTGGAAGCTTTCCAATGTGCAGCCAGTACCCAAAAAGGGTAGTCGTGCCGACCCATGCAATTACCGACCGATCGCCATCACTTCCATACTATGTAAAGTTATGGAAAAAGTGCTGAACAGTAAGTTGCTCTCGTACCTAGAAGACAATGATCTCCTCAGTGACGGTCAATATGGCTTTCGCCGTGGACGTTCAACTGGGGATCTTCTAGTTTATGTGACGCACTACTGGGGCGAGGCCCTCGAGATGCACGGTGAAGCACTTGCCGTGTCACTTGACATCTCGCAGGCTTTTGACAGGGTTTGGCACGCTAGTCTGCTGCGCAAGCTTCCTGCGTATGGTATCCCCGCTGACTTTTGTAATTGGATAGCCGATTTCCTGACAGAACGGTCGATCAGAGTAGTTATCGATGGCTGCTCCTCTGACTCAGTGGCTATTGATGCCGGAGTTCCTCAGGGGTCTGTTCTCTCTGCGACACTTTTCCTGCTGCACATCAATGACCTGTTGATACCAGGAATTGTTGGGTATGCAGACGACAGTACTGTCGTAGAGAGATACCTGTCTAATTCGAAAGCCAGCGGTGACGACGTGATATTGATGAGAGAGGCCATGGTTGAGCGAACGAATCAGAGGTTGAGCCACGTTTCCCAGTGGGGTGAAAGTAACCTCGTCCATTTCAACGCCTCCAAAACGCAAGCGTGTATTTTCACTGCAAAAAGGAGTTCTTTCAACCTCACTCCTACTTTCCGAGGTACATCTTTACCTATGACCGACAGCCTAGAGCTTCTTGGCATGGAGTTGTCGTCAGATCTCAACTTCGGCGCCAACATCGAGTCCAAGGCTCAGACTGCAGCTAAAAAGCTGGGCGTCCTAAATAAGGTCAAGCGATATTTCACGCCGGGACAGCTTTCTTCTCTCTATAAAGCTCAAGTCCGATCTTGCATGGAATATTGCAGCCACCTCTGGGATGGCTCAGCAAAATATCAACTTGCTGCACTGGACACGATCCAGCGCAGAGCTGAGAGGCTCATAAGTGACAACAAATTGGCGAAGAGCAAGTTTCACACCTTAGCTCACCGCCGCAAAGTTGCCTGTCTGTCGATCTTCTACAGATTGTATTTTGGAGAGTGTGCTCAAGAGCTACATATGCTCATACCGCCATCTCCTTTCTTCCATCGGACATCCAGACGCACTGCGGGCTACCACCCTTTCTTGGTCGCTATTCCTGCCTGTCGCACCAAGCGCTTCTCGAATTCTTTTATAATGCGCACAGCAAGGGAGTGGAACTCTCTCCCTGCGTCTGTATTTCCGAGTACATATAACCCGTCTGTTTTCAGGGCCAGGGTGAATAGGCACCTTCTGGGTTAGCTCGTTCCATCGTGGATTCTGTCTTTGCCCCCGGGCTTGATTGGGATCAAGAGCGAACCCATTCTAAATAAAAAAAAAAAAAAAAAAAAATCTATCGGAATCCATGAGTTACACTTATTTATGTTTATAATGTTTATTTTCTCAAAAGCTGATTGATTTATGGTAAGATTTAATGTTTTTAATAATGTTTTATTTAATTCGTTTTAATTAAATTATTTTATTATTCGTTTGTATTAAAGAACCTGTTCTAATTTTGCGGAGTCTCGCACACATTTCCATCCCCTATTGGATTGGGAGGGGCTGGGGGAGGATTTCTAAAAAATGGCAGGTATTTGCGTTAGTAACAATGAGTCTGTGTGCCGATTTTAGCTTCCTGCCATGAAAACTGCGAAAGGTCTCATATAAAATTTCACCCCCTATTTTAAGGGGTTGGGTGCAGATTTAAAAAAAAAATGATGGGCGATTTTTTTGGTAGTCATAAATAGTCAGCATACCAATTTTTAGCTTTCTACCTTGAAAATTTCGGAATGCTCCATACAAACTTCCACCCCCCATTTTTGGGAAGTGGGGGGTTAGAAAGGAGCAAAAAGTAGCCTATGTTACTCTCCATCCCTTCAACTATATCCACTTAAAAAAACACGTCAATTCGTCGCTCCGTTTTGCCGTGAAAGAAAGACAAACAGACAGACAGACACACTTTCCCATTTATAATATTAGTATGGATAAGTGTAGTATGCTCCGAAAAAATATTTTTTATTTCTTTCTTATTTCTAAAGTGAAATACGAGTACATGCTGTTGATGTTTCTTTGAATGTTTTGCTGCTGATTGTAACTGACGGTCGCTTCACCCTTGCAGCTGGTCTTTCGGCGTGCTGCTGTGGGAGATCATGACGCTGGGCGGCACCCCGTACCCCACCGTGCCGGGCCAGTACATGTACCAGCACCTCAGCGCCGGACACCGCATGGAGAAGCCGCCCTGCTGCAGCCTCGAGATGTGAGTTTTACTTTCATCACTTATCAAGGTTCTTTCAAGTCTACTGTGGACAAGACACTGTGGACAAGACACTGTGGACAAGACACTGTGGACAAGACACTGCGGACAAGACACTGTGGACAAGACACTGCGGACAAGACACTGTGGACAAGACACTGCGGACAAGACACTGTGGACAAGACACTGTGGACAAGACACTGTGGACAAGACACTGTGGACAAGACACTGTGGACAAGACACTGTGGACAAGACACTGTGGACAAGACACTGTGGACAAGACACTGTGGACAAGACACTGTGGACAAGACACTGTGGACAAGACACTGTGGACAAGACACTGTGGACAAGACACTGTGGACAAGACACTGTGGACAAGATACTGTGGACAAGCGCTACGACTTAGTATAGACATGGAATTCTTATCGTTTTTTTAACCGTAATTCTGTAGACATGTAGTCTTTTCTTCGCCATGGTGAAGGCGTTATACGCCTGCTTCTAACAGTTAACAGTTTCGTAGTGTTTAATTTTTCAATCGATATCCAATTGCTATTCCATAATTGTTACGTTTTACAAATAATAGGGAATCGGTTAGATAATGTTGAAGAAAAACATGCTATCGAACATACATGAGGTTACAAAATTGAGAGGTAAAACGTTCACGACTTGATTCTGATCTCGGAATTAATTTAAGTAGTTTAATTTTACGTGTTAAAATAATACAAGTAACAGTGATAGAAGTATATTCTCAACTTTCTATGCGTACAAAAACCTTACTAAACTAAATAATTTGTATACATAGTAGGAATAGTGGAGGGAGAAACTGCTATGAATACAGAAACACACAAAGCAGGAAACCCGTAATTATTGTTTAAGTAGCAATTAAATCAAGTTTTCTACTTGTTGAGCCTCTTGTGGTTTCTACTCGGTATAAGGTCTTCTGTCGTGGACTTTTAATAACACGATCGACGTCCGTTTGGTGTAACGATAGCGATCCTGCCTGTCGCACCGACGGTCCTGGGTTGGAATCCCGGAAGGGGCAGATGATTGTGTGATGAATACGAGCATTTGTACTTTAGACATTGGTATTTTATATACACTCATTTGCAAAAAAAACGGGCGGTTTTGATTTTCATTCATCTTTAAAAAGATACAATACAAAAAAGGTTTCAATCGTTTGTACACGTTACTGGCCGGTTTTAAAAATGCCGTGGGATTTAAAAAAGTACATTCTAAATTTAAATTTTCATTTGCTGCTCATTTTTACAGAAAACCCCTTTTTATCCTACATTTTTGGCGCGAAGTTCCAGAAGTAAACATCGACTTTCATAACTTTTATTAAATTTGCATCGATTAATTTCATATCCTTGACTGTCAAAGCTTTATTTATTGCTGTTTGGCTGTATCGAAAATGTTAGATAAAGTGGTAAAAGCTACCAAAATTATCGCACTGCTTGAAGAGGGTTGCAGCCAATGCTTCGTGGCTAGGAGGCTGAGTGTTAGTCGCTCGACGGTCCAAAGGACCTGGCACCGATATCAGGAGACTGGTTCCGTCCAGAGAAGGCCTGGTTCTGGAAGAAAACCATGTACCCAACCACGGGATGATCGTTTTCTTGTGAGTCGCGCATTGAGAAATCGCAAATCTTCGTATGTGGATCTGAAGAACATTCTCCAAGAAGTAAGAAATGTGCATATTAGTCTATGGACGGTCAGGAGGAGGCTTCTCGCTGCCAATATACGCAGTCACCGCCCGGCCCGCGGCCCCAAATTACTCCGTGAGCACCGAGTTCACAGGCTTAGGTTCGCTAGAAATTGTGAATCGTGGACTTATGAAGATTGGAATAGGGTTTTGTTCTCTGATCAAGCCAGGATATCCATGTTCGGTGAAGATCGACGTCGGCGAGTGCTAAGAAGATAAGGAGAACGCTTTGCAGAGGCATGTTTCGAAGAAATCACACCTTATGGTGGGGGCTCTGTTATGTTTTGGGCAGGAATAAATTCAATGGATCGTACAGAGTTAGTCTTCATTGAAAACGGCTCACTGACTGGGCATCGATACATAACGGAAGTTCTAATTCCTCATGCACAACCCGCATTGGCCGCTCTAGGTGAAGACTCCATTTTTATGGACGACAATGCTCGCGCCCACCGATCTCGCGATGTTAAAGCGTATGTGCAAGAGGTCGGCATTCGTCGTTTGGATTGGCCAGCTCGAAGTCCCGACCTCAATCCCATAGAGCATGTCTGGGACGTTCTGAAACGGCGTGTGAGATCAGTACAACCGGCTCCGCAGACAATCAGAGAGCTGAAGAATGTGATTACTGCGGAGTGGGAACGTATTCCGCAATCAAGTATCCGGGATATACTCGCTAGCATGCCCAGACGAATTCAAGCTGTGACTTTAGCTAGAGGGGGTCACACTCGATACTAAACATTTATCTGCTTTTACTTTAGTAAAGAAAAACAAACAAAAAACTTTTTTATTTTTACTTCATGAGCATATGCACTACTAGCGAACATACACTACTAGTGAGGTTTAGCATTATTTCCCATAAATTGTATCAAAATTTTATGAAATACTGATGAAAACGATTATTTTCTTATTAATATACCAAATTGTGAGGATATAACTACCTATAATTATCAAACAAAGCAATATTAACATTTGAAATGGTTCATTGCTTAGGTGCCCGTTTTTTGACGTGACAACGTCTTATAAATTGGTTTGCCGGGTGACACTTCAAGAAACTGCGTTACGCTCCGCTCACGTTATGCGCTTACAATGAGAGCGAGTGAGAGGCACGCGTCCCTTCCACTCGGGCATGGTTAGCCCGCCTAAGAGCGAGAGAGACAGACATATAAAGTGGAAGGGACGCGTGCCTATAAATTAATGTTTTAAATATAATTCTGTGTATAAATAAATGTTTTAAATTGTTACTATTATTTCATCCTTCTTCCTACTATACGAATGAATATTCACATTAAAATTATTTTACCACTCAAAGTCGTTGTCACGTAAAACTTTCGCCCGTATACCGACTTTACAGGCAACCAACCAGTTTTTTTGCAAATGAGTTTATATTAATTTAGATGTTATATATCTATGTATCATATATGTAAGTCTATCCGTTACCCTAGTTTCCATAACACAAGCCTTAGAGCGCTTACTTTGGGCTAAGCTGATAGGTGTATGTAAGGAATATTATTAGTACTAATAACTACAATAATTGAATAAAAAGCAATTTTATCTTTTATCTTATCCTTAATAGTAGTAATCAGTTGGCTAAATTGTCGTCTCTTCTCCCAGCTACATGCTGATGCGCGAATGCTGGTCGTTCGCGGCTGGCGACCGGCCTTCCTTCGCGGAGCTGGTGGAGGACCTGGACAAGGTGCTGACGGTGACGGCCAACCAGGAGTACCTCGAACTACGCCTGCCGCAGCTGCACACGCCGCCTTCCAGCTACGACGGCTCGCGCGCCAGCGATGACGAAGATGACCACTTCCCCTTCATCTAGCCCTGCCTTTTTAATAAATGATCTTTCCCACCTAGATATCACCACTCAATTATTTACCGAATGATATTTTTTTTACTTTGGAAGCTAAGCTTCTATTCAAACGTTGAGGCCGCTCGCTTATAAGCGCTCGCCTCGCGGCCACTCTGTCCCTCTTGAGCGTCAGATTATTTTGTTACACGATATATAGAGGAGCCAGCTGCCTAGCGTGGCTGGTTATACTAAGAAGCTCATTTGGGTGTTCCTAGAAGACACTTTTATTTATATAAAGTATGACCTCACTTGACTGTTTCAATCACTAAATCAAACTATGCGATAGTTTTTAATAGCTGTGGTCATCGATTAAGTGGTACTTCGCCCAAAAACAACTAGGTTACAATTTTGTGTCTCTATTTGGTTGAACACATTTTTAACTATACCTTAACTTGATTAAAGTTGAATATACACTGCTTTGTTCATTAAAAATAAATGGTTGAGGTGGAAACTGTAATATACAGAAAATTACCAAAACAGTGGCCAAGTTTGATAAAAGCAAATAGCATTTTTAGCTTCTGTATCTTCATTATAAAATAAAAAAGTATATGTGAGTATCTGTTACGGTAAAAATGACGAGTTAACATCACGGTAGAAATACAATTAGGAAGTATTATTCGGTAAAAAATTTAATGGTAAATCTTTAGTTATCATTGTTAGATGTTATTAAGTCTAAAATATGCATACCAAAGTATTGCATAATATTAATGTAAATAAATTATGTTTGAAAACCTTACGAGTAATCTGTATTACGGTATATAGAAAGATATTATGTAAATAGTTAGTTGTGTAATAGTACCAAAGTTTACGTAATAATTTATTATTTTAAGAAGTTTTTTTAAGTATTAAATTGTATTATCAGTATTTTTATTCAGTACCGTGATGAAGGAACAATTTTCAGCGCATTTTTGCGTCTAGTCTATTTTCAAGTTAAAATAAATTCTTTTAGTAATTATTGAATGATAATTATTGCTAAATTATGATTTTTTTTTTATAACTTAGAGAATAAATTAATGTGCCTTTTTTATGTGCCTTCAGTTTAATTAAATGAAATATGTATGTAATTAACGAAGTCAAAATATTAAATATTTTGTAAAAAAATTAATCTTGATATGTAATTGTAATTTGAATAAAATCACAAATTAGTAGTAAAGTACAGTGATAAACGTATTTTATGTAACAGTTGTTGTAACTGACTCCTTACAAAATTAAGTGTCAATATTGTGATTTAAAAATATGGAGAGTCCATACATGTACTGCAGACGCCATTGGCTTGAATTTCGAAAAAACAAGGCGACGTTAAATCTCTTCGATTTATTTTATTTCAGGACTTATTTTCTTAGCATTAAGGTCTCATACAAGTATTTACAACTTTTGCATATTTAGTAATATCATGCCAGTACTAGACCTTATATATATGTAACCGTAAGTAACAATTAATATGCATTTCACCACCAAATGTTTTGTACTTAAATAAATTAAGTTTTTATGACATTAATGAAGAACGTAAGCATTCATTCAAACCTTCATATAAGACCTCATACCTCAGGTTTCTTTCAGTATTCTAATACAGTTACAAATATGTATTTTTACAAAAATGTATTTGAAAAAGTGGCATATGAAGGTTTTATTAATTAATTAAATGCATTCTTGTTTATCGGTGTTATATCTGTTTAGTTTTAATTTAAAATAACGTTCGAGATAGGTGAACACAACACAGCACAACCTCTATGAAGTGACATTTTCTCTAGAGTTTAATTTAGAAATATGAGAATGTGTGATATTGTACTTTTGAATTGAATAGCTATTTGTATAAAATTACAATTAGCTAAAAACTAACAGTTTAACTGACAATAACAGTTTTAACCGTTAATAACAGTATTTATCAGTTATAGACTTATAACTGTTAAAACTGTTGTTAAAGCTTGTTACAAGCTACAAGCTTAAACAACGAATCCCTATAACAGTCAAAAGAGTTCGAAGATAATGTTATTTTTTTTAACAATAAGGATTTATTTAAGTCTTTATTCAAACCAAAGAGTATGAGTCGGCATAATCAATTTTTCTTTTTTTAAACCGTATCTTAAACTTTTTAGCCACAAGTCTATTTCATCAGCCAATATAAATTGGTCAAATATTAGTGATAAGTATACCAAACCTTTAAGATTTTCTATGCAAATTATGTTGGCTAAGACATATAACGTTAATAATAAACCCATTTGAATTTCACGTTCTCAGTTTATTTTATTGTACACCTTATGCCGACTGCTAAAAGTACACTTTGGTCTGAAATGCTGAAACATGTATTTTAATGTCCCACCCCGTAAGAAGGACAGGGGTGGATTAAGAGAGTAGTTCTTGTAAATACTAGATTATAGATGTAGCCTTACATTAGGCTAAACTTCCTATTAGTTTCTTCTAAATAAATATAATTTTCAACGACTGTTTTGTTGGAAATGGTCGTTACTTTTGCGTTTATTATTTTATTTGTTTGTATATATGATTTGTAAACATTATATAAGCGCGGGAGTGTCTGCGTTGTTTCTGTGGAAAATAAATCTATTGATGAGGCAGAATTATTTAGTTATCTTTTTACTTTACCTTATATCTTATTCGATGACCTTCGTCGTCGAGTGGCCCGCTTACAGGTTTTCAACTTCGGACGATTCCTACTACGGTTCCATTCGTTCCGAATATTCGTTCGACGAAAAATGTTTGACATTTAAATTTTCTAAGCCGACGCTGTTTCACGAAAGTTCGGATCGAACATTAGAATTTGACAGCAGATGGTTCGGAATTTTAACCTCAAATTGATGAAGACAAAAGTGTTACCTTTTGATTTTTGTAAATGAGATTTATACGTTATAAACCTGTGATATGGCTGCAATACATATTTTAATATTAGTTGCTCTGCGTTAAGAGCATTTAGAGCGTAGAAGAAACCGGCGGAGTCGTCTGCGCAATCGATTTAATACCAAGGTTGTAATAGAGCGTCGTTGTTTCTGAATTCCATAAACTAGTGATTTAGCTACTTTGGTGGTTTCAGAACAATGATGTATGTGATATTGTCTAATATTCATTATTTTTATATACAATTAACACTTTATTTATATATACATAGGTGTGTACATTTACCTACGATTATTTTAATTCTACTAGGGGATATTGGTGACCGATATTAAATAATGAACAGATAAAAAATTACGTTTTATTGCACACAGTAGGATACAGAAAAAGTCAAGTAGGTACAACAAAGAAATGTATATAAACGACAATCTCTTCCAGTCAAACTTGGGTAAAAAGAGTAAATAAAGATGAAAAAGGATAATAGAGGAGTGGAGCATATTGAACGGACAAAAGTAAATATACACAAAAAAATAATACAAAATATTTTATTTTCAAAAAACAAGTTACAAGAATGCTATGAATTGGAATCCCCTTTCAATCTCATAGGCCTGTGTCAGGAGACAGCACCCTTCCAAAAAAGCGAGCATTTTACACTTATTCAAGTTGGTAAGTATTTATAAACATTCCTTATAATTAAATATTTAAAACAACTACTAAATATGTGTGTTATAGTTTATGTCTGTGTTTGGGTGTGCGCGCGTGTCTGCTTGCATGCGTTGGTGTGCCTAGTTGTGTGTGCTTGTGTGAGTTTGGATTTGAGTGGTGTCTTTGGGTGTGTGTTACAAAAATTAATTTAAGTATCATTCCACACATACACATGTGTGGAATGATACTTACATTAATTTTTGTAATAACCTTACTAATGTTATTATATTAAAAGCAAAGCCTCAGTTTGATTATAATCTTTAGTTTTAAGCCAGTTATTAATTATTAATTTGCAGTCAATATATAATTCATTATAAATATTAAGTTCTTTATTTATTTTATTATATAAAAATGAAGATCTAACATAGTATTGTCTTTGAATCTTAGTTCTTGGCACAATTGCTAGTTTATCTTTTCGTCTGCGTGTTTGAACTAAATGATTATATTCTATGGATTTATGTTTTCTTAGTACACAATTAAGTATATATAGTAATTGTCTGATCGAAGAGGTCGCATTCTTTATATAATGATACCGTTGAAAACATCTTATTTTTAAAATACATTATCTTTAGTAGCGATCTTTGTGCCCTTTCTAGATCGAGAAGATATGTCTTGACGGCACTTCCCCATACCGAAATGCAATATATTAAAACTATTTGTACAAGGGATATGTAGATACAATTTAAAAGATTGTTTGAGGAGTTCTTACTTTGTGTATTGGTGTTTCTGGGTATAACATGTCGCAACGACTTAAAAATCCGAGATAGTTTTCTTACTCTGTTTATAACACTTTCGAGATGAGAAAGCCACGATAGTCTCTGGTCCATAATTACACTCAAGTGTTTAATCTCCGAAACCCTTTCAATTACTGGGCAGCTACATTGAGAGCTAATTTCATTGTAATGTGTTTTTGAGGTGTTCCAAGTTAATCAATTACCTCTCAGCCAACAAGTTACTTGCTTCACACCACTCTCTGCCTTAGATTTCACTTCATGCAACGAAGAACCAGTGAAGACAATTGCGGTATCATCAGCATAAGAATAAATGTTTGCATTTTTTACTTCAAATTGCAGAGATAATTGATATATATATTGGGAACCAATGTAGGGCCCAAGACACTGCCCTGGGGTACACTGGGATTATTAGATAAAATAAATTGAAAAAGTTATTACTTAATTGAATACTTATATCTATTTTAGAGACGCTGAATTTATTCGTAGATAAGTCATTTTTCCTGTAATAGGCGATGTACTTGTTCTTCCGTCTTAATGTTTATTATTGGACTGTTTTCGTTTTTCCTGACATATATCTTACCGTAAGCTGTCCAGCAATATTTGTAGCTATTTGATCTCGCTAGGTCACGGGCCAGGAAGTGAAGACGTGCTCCCTTAGAAGTCAAATGCTCCGATAAAAAGATAGGAGTTTCTAGTTGCATCTTTAATCCAAGGTGTTTGGAGAAAAGTTTGTTTTGATTTTTGGCGTTGAAATTCTTAGCCATCCTTATGAAATCGGTTTTTAAAATTGCTGAATTCGTCTCGACTGCGTATTCTTTTTGTCAGTATTATTTCCTCTCACACGATAAACATCCATTATGTCCTGTTTACTCTGAGATTATGTCAGATTTATGAATTTCACAATTTATAGTTTTTGAGAGACTGATTACCATTTCGACGAGGTCTTGTTTCGACTCCGCATTCATTTTAGGAACGTTTTTATTTCGAAATGTGATTTGCGAGCTCCATTTTGAGCGTCTTCGAGTTTTGACTCTAATATAATGTATGACGTAGCCTATACTTCTCTTTGACTCAATCTCTAGGTGTGAGGTTAATCACCAACTGTCTCATTTCAGTTTTAAATTCGTCAGGCTTGTCGCTGGAAGCTGCTGAGACCGCGAGGGAGCTTTATGTTGTCGATCAAAAACAAAGTCGGGTGAAAGTGAAAGTGATTGCCCATGCTCTGCGTTGAATATAATGAATTCGTTTACACTACCGTAGTTATTGGTTGTGTCATTCATTGTAACTACAGTCTCAGCGGCACGGTGTCTATTATTATGGCCTGGCTACATATGCGGGCGAATATTCGTGTCGCGTTGGCGCGCTAAAAACATCGTGTACGGGCATGCGCGATGTTCTTGTCTACATTAGCGGGCGAATATTCGTGACGCTATACATCGTGCCGGGTTGTGTAGTGGTGTGCTGTACGGCTGAGAGGTAATTGTCGATAAATTATTATTTAGGTATTACTACTAGTACGAGTATCATTTGCAAAATATTAAAAAAAGAGAAGAAAGAGGAGATGGTTTATGACTACTATTCATAGAAACCGAACGATGTAAGCATACTGCACCATAGTATAATGATAAAACCTATTTTCTTAATAATGTTCATATTTGGACTATTTGTGCATGAAGAATTTAATTAAGGTTGATGAAGCAAGAGATATGTAAGAATAGGAGCCGGTGGAAAGAACTAATCTCTGCTAAACGAATGCAGATGAATATATGTATATCCGTATTGTTATATATAATAATTTGACTTTATTTTTCTTATTTCCAGAACAGGAATGGAAAGTAAGTTATCTGAGCTAAACGCCGAGTCTGGCATCGAATTCCCATTTTTACGAATGTCGACGTCTGACTTTGAAATACTACTACAAAAGCTAGCACCATTAACCACTGACCACTCGACCAAGCGGGCCGTCCGAATGAATGTAAACAAACTGTGCACCGACCAACTGACTTAGCAGCGAGCGGCACGCTTTGTTTGTGCACTACCTACCCGATACATCAGTATTTTTTCTAATGTTAGGTACCGGCATAATAAAATAAAATAATTTTCTTGTTGGCTTTATTGACAAGTCGTCTTTGTTTTAAGTAACACATCGTCGATAACTTTGCACACTATGCCGCCGCCATAAAAATCAAATATGTATGTGGTCATTTTTTATTAAACCGATGACGGTGTCAAGGTGTCGATAAACTGTGTCAAGCGAAAGTGAAAACTAAAAAAATAATACTACCAATCTAAGTACTCATTTGCACCGCTATCACAAGGAAACATTCGATAGCGATCAATGCTCAACATCGAAGTCCTCTATAACTTTAACATAAGAGCAAGAAAGTAGATTTTAATTCGTTAAATGTATTTTTCGACGAAAAAATGTTTATTAATTATTGTTCCTTCCATTTTAACTCCCATTTTTTTTAAAACAATGTGTTTTTTACTGTTCGAACTAATACTTTTATTTTATTTTAACCTGTTTAAAAAAATTGATAAATATTTTATGTATCGATACAAACGATTATTTTGGACATCTCTAATCCCTTTGATGCGCACTACTTTACCGACAGTGCCTCGGAAGCGCGCCACTTTACCGACAGTGCAGCGAATACATCGTCTGCGCCCGAATACTGCGCGCTAGAACGATCTTCCCGGCCACACTTAAAGCGGTAACACGAATATTCGCCGTAGCCCGCTAATGTAGCCGCAACATTATAAAATAGGCACAGGAAAAAAAAACAAGCAACTCAGTCCTCCCAACGATGCAAGAAGTTGACAATCCAAGGTACTAGGCAAACATAAATCACCTGCAAGTATAAAAATATTTAATCAGAGCGCACAAGTTCGGAGAGCTCTAGCTTATCTGGATGCAATCGACACTTCAGTACAACTTCGCTTTCCGTCTGATTTAACTTGAGCCCTGGTATTACTTTGAGCCGGTTACACGAATGTCGACTTTCTTCCTGCTTATGCGCTCCTAATTGTTTTGCTTGAATTTATGCGATGAATTTGAATTAAATACAACTGCGTTTACTCTCAACCCAGGTCCGGAGGGAAGAATATATTATAATTTGTAATAAATAATGGTGTATATAAAATAATTAAAAACGATAAAAAATAAAAATACGAAGTAGATAAGAAATAATAGTACCTAGTAGCTGAGGCTGAATTGAAATTGTTCAGACACCTTTACTAGCAAAAATAAAAGCTATAAAAGCTAATAAATGGTTAGTAACCATGGAACTTAGAGCTATGTTAGTATGTGATATTTTTAATTTCATAATGAAATAAATAAAATCACACTGCCGAAATCAAATCATCAAAATAAAATACTTAGATACAAACGACGACCGTTTGGTGTAACGGTAGCCTTGCCTTTCGTACCGACGGGCCTGGGTTCGAACCTGGAAAGGGCAGATGCTTGTGTGATGAATACGAGCATTGTACCTGAGTCATGGGTATTTATATATACATTTATAATTATTTCATATCTATGTATCATATATCTACCCATTATCTTAGTATAGATAACACAAGTTAATTGATGTAAATGTAACAAATATTATTATTAAGCAATAATTTAACTTTATTTTTTTTTAATATAGACAATAGACATATCCCTAGAAACGTGATACCGCAAACGTCACTAAACCCATTGTTGCGGATTGATTTAAAAAGAATGGTTGATTTAAAAAGGCTGGTGGTGGAAAATGGGTTTAATAGCAAAAGAAACAGAGAAAACCTGCCAGTGACAAGTGACAAGATAACAAAAAAATTGCTTTAAAATGACAGAATTAAAAAAAGAAACTTAAAAAGAAGTGTACAAAATAATCGGAGAGTCTGGGCCAGTTTGAACACCCATGCTTTGTGAAAAGGATTAAAAAGATAATTGCCTGACGTAATTTAAAAGCAATGTTTTATTATGTAACTATTGCTTACATCAAAGAAACAGGCGCTACGCAATAAGGCTTGTTAACGGAGCTAGCTTGCTTTTATATGATTTCAAGCACAAGCACTGATGTGATACAAAACATGCATTATGTAAGTGAAAATATTTTTGTTAAAATGGGAGAGTAATCTCCTATTCTTTATCTGTAAAGCCTGATAAAATTAAATGCTCTGGGCATTTAGTGTCTTAATCATCAGGTTATGTACGACTGGCCCACTGCAGGGCCACAGGTCTTCGGCCAAGGTTAAAAACATCGTGGAACAGTGGACCAGAAACTACCATCCAGATAGTGCGGATCCTTGGCAATTATCATTCGCATTCTTGCGAATATTGTGGCTTAAGCATTGTAAGACTTGTGTTATGGATACTAGGGTATTTATTTATTAATGATAATAATAATTTTGAACGGCATCCCTGGATCATAAATCACATAAGGATTTTTCTAACTTGTTGTCTGATAGGCCAAGCTGATGTTAAAACTTACTATTGTAAACGCAAAAATAAAGTACATTATTTTAGCAGTTTCCATCCTAATCGAATGTTAGATATTTGTAAAAATAGGCTGTTGAATGTAGTTAAGATTCAACATTGGTGGAACGATACTAGCTCATAGAAGTTGAAATACGTTTGTAAATTTCGACGGGTCGTCTCGGTAGCTCAGCGGAAGCACTCGCCCGGATGGTGAAAGGTCATTTCAAATCCCAACTGAGGGCTCGGAGGCGTAGTTGTTTTTTACAGGAATTTTATACAAATATTGCATTGTGAATCCAAAAAATCAAAACTTTGAGAATTATTTCTGAATACTCTTATATGTAGTACCTATCCCTTGTCATTACTCTGTGATTTTGAGCTGAGCTTACTGACCACATGAAAATAAATAAGTATTTACGTCATAATTCACGTCTAATGAACTAATACAATACTCAGGTTATCTTTCAATGTCAAATTTGTTATTTTTGTTGCTTTATTAGCTTATTATTTGATATTTATTTGTTTATAAAACTTACTGACCATTATATTAGTAGAATAGGCGGATTTAATGCTGAAGCATTGTAGCCAAACACAAAGGGTGGGAAATTATAAATAAGATACAAAAATGGATTTGCTGCAACAAGAACAACAACAAAAGCACAGAAGCAAGGACCATAGATGTAAGTAGTTTTATACTAATTTATTATTGACTTCAGTTCAGACTTTATACATAAGTTCTATAGGCACAACTATAGTGTATGACCTGCTTAATATATAGCATATAGCTATATATTCTTGCTCGGGAGGTCGAGCTGAACAGAATTATCGGGGTCGTTGTACGGTTTACCAACCGCAAAATTTAGGTCATATCAAAGTACACTGTCTTGCGTGTCAGCATTTTCCGCGACAATGCAATTTTAATTAATATTATATTTAGTTAAGCGTAAGCCACCTCCTAACTAACATTAAACTATTATTTTTTATAATTTGTGAACTCCAATAAAACTATTAACCAGTGACGTCGTTTAACTCAACTATTAACTATTATAAGAGTGTGGGACAACAAACCCTACATCTTAATGGTCCTTCGAGCCGGATGCAACATTCAATGCAACGTCATTCTAAACAATTTGGACGAAATCAGCAGATTTTGGACAATAGAAGATATTGCAGACAGCTCTCAAATGTCTACAGAAGATCTTAATTGTATACAACAATATCAAACAACCAAAAAACGACAAGAGGATGGTCGTTATGTCGTACTGCTGCCTTTACATCATGATTTCGAAGAAAAATTAGGAGAATCAAAAACTAAAGCTGCGGCACAACTTCGCCGGTTGGAACAAAAATTCAGAAAATTCGAAAACTTAGAGAAGGATTATAAATTATTTGTAAAAGAGTATGAAAAACTAAACCACATGCAACCTTGTAATGAGCACTCAAAACTAAGCTATTATTTACCACATCACTGTGTGCAACGTGCTGACTCATCAACCACAGCCCTACGTGTCGTTTTTAACGCATCTGCCAAGACAACTTCCGGAAAAAGTCTAAACGATTTGATGTACCGTGGTCCTAACTTGCAGACGGACCTACAATCTTTAATATTAAAATGGAGACTCTACAGAATTGCAATTACTGCGGATATTGAAAAAATGTTCCGACAAGTTTTAGTAAACAAGGAAGATCAAAATTATCAAAAAATTCTATGGAGGGAATCACCTGATCAGCAAATTAACGAGTACGCATTGACAACCGTTACATATGGCACTAAAGCCGCTCCGTTTTTAGCAATGGTGACTATTAAACAACTAGCAAATGACGAGAGAAGTAACTACCCTGAAGCTGCAGCCATAATAGAGTCATCATTTTATATGGACGACCTTCTATATTCTTGCGATGACCTTGAAACTACAACATGCATTAAAAATGACCTTCAAAATTTACTTATCTCCGGTGGGTTCAACTTACGGAAATGGATGTCGAACAACCCTAAACTCTTAGATGACAACCCTAGAAACAACGAACAAGATACTTACCATTTTCGCCACCAGGAGTCAACAAAAACATTGGGCCTAAGATGGAATCCTAACGAAGACAACTTTACATTCCAAATAACAATTGATGTAAATTCAACCAAACGAATAACAAAAAGATTTTTACTGTCGGAAATTTCGAAAATTTTTGACCCCCTGGGATGGTTGTGTCCTGTTACTACAAAATTAAAACTTATTTTTCAACGAGTTTGGCAAGAAAACTTACTCTGGGATGATGAAATAACTGAAAACATTAAAAAAGAATGGATAAAAATTAAAAGTCAATTAACCGAAATTAACCAACTACAAATACCAAGATGGTTACAAGTGAAAAAACAAGATACAATAGAATTGCATGGGTTTTGCGATTCATCCGAAAACGCTTACGCCTGTATTATTTATTGTAAAGCGGATCAAAATTCACCGGTAATAGTAGCCGCAAAGTCAAGACTTGTACCGTCCAAGAAAACTATTTCACTCCCGAGACTCGAACTTTGTGCTGCCTTACTGCTCGCCACACTAATGAAAAAGGTTCAAGAATGCTTATCTAATCACAAAGTTACTTTATATGGCTGGTCAGACTCCACGGCTGTGCTAGGCTGGCTTCATGGAGATCATAGTCGTTGGAAGACATTTGTATCAAACAAAGTAAAGAAAATCGTGACTACGATGCCTTCAAACTTTTTTTTTTTTTTTTTTTTTTTGTTTTCGCAGAAAATGCCTTACGCATTCACACCGTGTCGGGAGAACACGGTGGATATGTGGGGCTCTCCTCCATGCCTCTACCCGGCCTAGTGCCCGGTAAAGGCTTGGAGGCCTACCCACTAAAAACTGCGGCGTCCCAATACACATTGGAGCGGGTCGCGGGGCCCTTGGCCGGAATCGACCGCAACCCGCTCCAGTGTGGGTCCGCGCTCGTGGGCGGACCTCTCCTATGCTCCGTGAGGGACGGAGCAACGGGGTGAACCGTGACGCCCTGAACACCCCGCACGCCTGAGGGCCAAGTGCAATGCGACTGCCGGTCTCCCGTCCTGACAGCCGCTGGCCCCCTTTCGGTGAGGGAAGGAATAAACCACACCCCCCGACCGACCCCGACCCACACGGGACGAGACTCCCGCGCCCGCGATGATCACCCAAGAACAAGTCTCAAGAACAAGTTCCCGGGCGCCACCGCAGGCGGCGCGGTTGCCCCGCCCAGTGCAGGCCGGAGGCGGCCGAGGTGTGCTAACGGCCTTCCCCCCCCCACCTCACCGGGATGTGCGTCCGCGGAAGTCCCCCGGAAACAAAAGTTCCCGAAAGGCTTCCGCGGCCGCCATCCCATCGGACCCCCCCTCGGCCACGCCGGGCGATAAAGGAGAAAACTCCGTTATCACCCGTAGTTTCCGAGTGCGGGTCCTACCCTCGGGGGATGCTGTTCCCGAGGGTCCTCCTCAAGCGCTCCGCTCGCGACCCCCGCGAGCGCCCTCGCTACTGGCCTCTTGACCCAACCCTTCCCAGCGGGGAAGGGTGGGAAGAGACCCTCTCCCCCCATTCGCGCGTTTTCGCGTGGGGGGTGGACACCCTCCTTGGGTGCCCCTTCCACCATGGCGTCGACTAGGGAGGGGGGGAACGGTCCCACCCTAGATAGGGATGCGGGTGGCGTAACGCCGCCACCTGCCCCCCCGACGCCTGCGCCTTATTAGGGAGGAGTTGAGGTCCTCCTCCCTCCGCCTCTCGGCGGCCTCCTTCTGCAAGAGTACGTCCTCGCAGAAGGAGGCCACCGCCTCCCAGGACCTCTCGCTCGTCGCCATGGCTCGCGCCACGGCGGCGAGCGAGAGGTCGCTCCCTATCGCCGCGACAAGACTGCCGCGCTGAGGAGACCACGCCACACACACCTCGAGGGTGTGCTGGGCAGTGTCCTCCGCAGCGCCGCAGTGATGGCACGACGGGGTCGGCTCCCTCCGAATCCGGTACAGGTACTTACCGAAGCAACCATGCCCGGTAAGCACCTGCGCCAGCCTGAAGGTCACCGACCCATGGCGCCTGGCTCGCCACTCTCGAAGTATTGGACCCAATGCCTCGAGAGTGCGTACACCATATGGTGGGTTGATGAGGGACACCTCCCATTCCCCCATCATGTTCTCCTCGGCATCTTGCCGGAGCCGCCGGACCTCCTCGGGTGCGAGCCTATCCCCTCGCACCCCCGCCTCCCTCCTTTGCAGGTAGACCTCACGCAGGACTCGAGCCTCCAGATCCCACGGAGGTGTACCTGCAATGGCACACGCCGCCGCTCGCGACACCGTACGGTAACACCTACCGATACGGGCCGCGACCGTCCTTTGGGACCGCCTCAGATTGGCCAGTCCCTCCTCCGCGGCGGCGTCCGCCCACACGGGCGCGCCGTAGAGGGCCATGCTCTTAATAACTCCTGCGAAGAGCCGGCGGCAGTTGGACCCTGGGCCGCCGACATTTGGCAGGAGTCTCCCCAGTGCCTGGGAGGCTTTTAGCAGCCTGGGGGCCAGTTGGCGGAAGTGCTCGCTGAACTTCCAGCGAGCGTCCAGCACTAGCCCCAGGTACTTGATGTGGGGCTGCACCGGCAGCCTCACCCCATCCAGCACCACCTCCCTCGCCCGCACTGGGGGTGCCCTCCTCGGGCCATGAAAGTAAATGACCTCGGTCTTATCGACCGAGACGTCCAACCCCATGGCCCGGATGCGCCCGATCGTGGTCTCCGCGGTCTCCCTGGCCCGGCGCCTGGCCTCCACGTAAGTTTTCCCCCTGGCAACGATGAGCGTGTCGTCGGCATAGCACACTATCGTTGCACGGGGGAGGAGCCGCCCTCTAAGGAGCCAATCGTAGGCCAGGATCCACAGGAGCGGACCCAGAACCGCCCCCTGCGGAACCCCACAGACCATTTCACGTTCCACCAGGTTCCCCCGCGAATCGGCGTAGAGCACCACCCTGTCCCTTAGGTAGTGCTCTATTACATGCCGGAGGTACGGGGGGAGTTGGTGGAACCTGAGTGCCTCCAGTATTACTTCATAGGGCAGGGAGTTGAAAGCGTTTCGGATGTCTAGAGACACCGCGAAAACCCCCTGCCCCAGCCTCTCCGCCCTCTCAATCTCCTCCCGCAAAGCGAGGACCGCGTCGACCGTCGACCGGCCCCTCCTGAACCCGAACTGCCTGTCAGACAGGTTCGGGCCCACCTCCTCCAGGTGCTGCGTCACCCTACCGGCAATGACTCTCTCCAGTCCCTTGCCGGCCTCGTCGAGCAGCACCACCGGCCGGTATGCGGACGGGGAGTCCGCCGGGCGTCCCTCCTTTTTAAGGAGGCAGAGTCGTCCCCTCTTCCAAAGCGCGGGGAACTCGCCCCTCTCCAGGCACAGACTATAGGTGTCCTGGAGGAATTCCCCCAGGTGTTCTGCGGCGATGGGGACGACTTTGCCGGGGACTCCGTCGGGGGATGCCTTCAAACTGCTGGCGATATGTCAAATCGTTGGAGAACCCAGCTGACTGCGCTAGCCGAGGTATAACTCCTATTCAGCTAAAAGAACATCAGCTATGGTGGCACGGACCCCACTGGCTGCAAACATTTCAACCTGAAACAGAAAATGACAAGATTAGTTATGAAACGACCGAAGATATTAAAATAAACAAGCAATTAAAAACAAACGTCACTACTATACGTCACAGTTCTGACGTAATTGCCGATATACTTACGCGAAACAGCTGTCTGGGTCGAGTGACACGAGTCGTCGCATGGATACTAAGAACGGTGTCGCGTAACAAACATCGACCACACTACCTAACTGTACCGGAACTTAAAAGAGCAAGAAACATTATTATTAAACATATTCAACTTACCTCATTTGAAGATGAAATTTTAAACTTAGAAAAGAAAAAAGAAATTGACAGAAAAAGCAGACTTATATCATTAAACCCATTTTTGGATCAAGATGGTATTCTCCGAGTGGGAGGTCGTATCAGCAACGCTTACATTCATGAAGATCAAAAACACCCCATAATTATTCCACACAAAGGTCATTATACCAATCTTTTAATTGATCAAGCTCATCATATCACATTCCACGGAGGAGCCCGCCTGACGACAGCGAACTTAAGAAAACAATACTGGATTATCGGCAGTATTAGGGCTGTCAAAAGACGACTCCATGACTGCGTTATTTGTCGAAAACAAAATCCAATAAAACAACTGCAACTGATGGGTGACTTACCTGCGGCACGATGCAACCCTACAAGACCGTTTTATCACACCGGTGTCGATTACACGGGGTACATCGATGTGAAAACCAATAAAGGCCGAGGCGTGAAAACATCAAGAGGTTACGTAGCTGTCTTCGTATGTATGGTGACGAAGGCAGTTCACCTTGAGTTAGTATCAGACCTCAGCTCGTCAGCATTCCTATCAGCTCTAAAAAGATTCAGTGCCCGACGAGGGGCTCCACAACACATGTACAGCGATAATGGTACCAATTTCGTCGGAGCCAACAATGTACTGAAACAAGAATATATAAATCTGAAAGAACTACTCGATCCTCGATTCTTCACAACGATTACAGACATGCAAATAGAATGGCACTTTAATGCCCCATCATGGCCGAGCGCAGGGGGACTTTGGGAAGCTGCAGTGAAGAGCCTTAAATACCACCTCCGCCGTGTCATTGGTGAACAAAAGCTCACATTTGAAGAGCATTCAACGCTTCTAGCGCAACTCGAAGCCTGTCTCAATAGCCGCCCACTATTACCACTCAACGAAGATCCTGACGATTTGGACTACTTGACACCGTCACATTTTCTTTCAAGTGGCCCTACATTAACTATAATCGAAACCGAAACTGATGAGCGTACGCGATGGCAACTTATACAGAAAATCTATAAAGATATTTGGAAGAGATGGCAATCGGAGTATTTGTGCCAGTTATCACCACGCAGTAAGTGGCGGCAAGCGCGAGAAAACATGAACATCAACGATGTCGTCATTATTCAAGATGTCAACTTACCGCCTGGAAAATGGGCCTTAGGAAGAGTTATTGAACTGCACCCTGGAAAGGATGGCCACGTTCGAGTGGTCACCATAAAAACAAAAAACGGAATAATTAAGCGACCAATTACCAAGCTATCAAAACTACCTGTATCAAACACTAAAAACAAAGAAGAACAAGTCATATCAAAATAAGAAATTATGAGCAGTGGAACCAAACAGCAAAAACCCGCAACTAATAAATCTACGAGCAAGAAAAAGACCCAAGGGTTATGTTATTTTATATGGGTCATCTTGTCACATTTAACAATTATAACACCCGCTCAGTGTAACTACAGCCTTACCAACATAAATAGTAACCAGAGCCTTTATTTTGACAAGATTACGGACATGCATGTCATGCGCGACGAATGGAAACTGATTGTATTCTACAATATGGAACCCTATTGGCACGGCATACAAACTTTTAAACACTACATTGCAAGTTTAGAAAATATATGTGCTACGTCCGAGAAACGTCACCAGTGCGACGTCATCATGTTGCAACTACGTCACGGTTACACCGAGTTAAACTACTACAGTGATATGCTCCTTAGTCAGCAAGTAACGGACTCGAGGCGGCGACGACGACGGGGGCTTATCAACGGCATCGGCACTGTAGCGAACAGTTTATTTGGTTTACTCGATCAACAATTTGCCGAAAAATACGAAAACGATATTAGATTAATTAAAGAAAATGAAAAACACATAGTCCAACTCTGGAAAAACCAAACCTCGCTCGTGGAAGCTGAAAACAACTTATTGAAAAGAGTAGAACAAACTATCGAACGACAACATAAAATGTATAATCAGCACACCGTCGAGCTAGATAAGGCCGTGAACACAATTGCATCTGAAATGAAGGATATGAAGAAAATTAGTGACTTTACCCTGACATCGATTATTGCTAACAACATTTTAGAAAATTTGAAAGGACTTCAGGAAACACTTTTGGATACGATAACAGAAATTCACTATGGAAAATTTGACATTCATCTTTTAAGTCCGAAACAATTAGCAAAGGAGCTCAACATTATTTCAGGACATCTTTCGAGCGATCTAACCTTGCCAATCGAAAATATACAAACTGATTTGAGAACACTCTACCATTTGTTAAAAGTAAAAGCTAGAATGACTATGAATTACTTCATTTTTGAGATCAAAATTCCGCTCGTATCTCGTGATAATTACGAGATATACCGCTTAATAGCCATTCCTCACGAAATTCAGGATAATATGATAAAGATACGGCCGCTCGCTGATCATATCGCCATTAACTTAAAGAAAGATGCTTACATACCATTATCAGAAACCGAATTACAATCATGTATACCATATAATTACAAAACACTGATGTGCCCTCTACAACAGCCAATTTATCATCTAAAGTCAGACGAGAATCTATGCATCAAATTAAAAGGTACAGATCAATGTGAAACTTCGCATACAATGTGTACTGATATGTGGATACAGCTTAACAAAATAAATACATATTTATTTTTCTGTTGTGGACAACGAACAATAAGAATCATATGCGAGCATCATATTGCAGCCGAGCGCGTCAGCAAGACCGGTGTTATCGCACTCGGGGAAGGATGCGTCATCAAGGGCGAAACCTTCACGATATATTCTCATACGCAGCAATCTAATACTATGACCATACAATCACCTGTTCTCAAGGTTGACATACATCCAATCAACAACATATTTAACACAAGTTTACCATTGTTCAAAGGGTTGAATGGATCAGACTATAAAAATTTTGAAAAAGAATTTGATGTTATTGGAAATCGAATTCAACAAATGAAGAGCAAGGAGGTCAGTGAACTAATAACGGACATAGATAACATCAGCACCCATGATGTTCACCAGTACATAGTGCTGTACATATTGGCCGGCGTGACGCTAACTGCAGCGGGTGTTTACCTTTGGCGGCGCGCACGGGCGCGATGCTCCACGACTATCTCATCCGCGGCACACCGCGGTGATCAGCCACCTAACGAGCCACCGATTCCACTGACACAGCGACCGCAAGGGGAGTTCAAACAAATTCGTCATCCTATAGAAATAGGCCGACAATCAAATGCGGGCCCAGCTCATCTGTATGGCCGTATAAACAAAGCGACGTCCCCTGTGATAAGAAAACTATTCAGTGACAGTGATAGTGCTTAGTGTAGTGTGTGCTGTGTAAAATATTTAAATAACTAGAGACAATATTTTGTAACAATAATTTTGTATTTACTTTTATTTAATTTACGTTTATATTTTACAACTTTTATATTTTACAATTTTTATGCTTGAACTGTTATTGCTTTATTAAATCTTAGTGAAACCTGTCTCGTCTTGCCCTCGGGAGCATGTACGGTTTACCAACCGCACAATTTAGGTCATATCAAAGTACACTGTCTTGCGTGTCAGCATTTTCCGCGACAATGCAATTTTAATTAATATTATATTTAGTTAAGCGTAAGCCACCTCCTAACTAACATTAAACTATTATTTTTTATAATTTGTGAACTCCAATAAAACTATTAACCAGTGACGTCGTTTAACTCAACTATTAACTATTATAAGAGTGTGGGACAACAAACCCTACAGTCGTCGCTGTCGAAAATCGAGACGATCTGAGTTACTCGTTACTTCAGTTACTGAGTAACTTATAACAGCCGCGGCAGCGGCCGGCGAAGTGCCAGAACCGAATCGGTCCTATAGTTCCTTAAAAGTGAAGTTGATTTTCAACGATTGAGACCTTCATATATGTGTTCCTCTTGACCTCCCGAGCAAGAATATATAGCTATATGCTATATATTAAGCAGGTCATATACTATAGTACAGCCAAAACCCTAAAACAATGACTCCCGACTGCTACAATTTTCTAATGACGGATATAACGACTTTCTTGTTTTACCAATGACCAATTATTTTAATAGAAAAATACTAGAAAACATCGACTCTGCTTACAAGACAATTCTCAGGAGGGAATCGAACCCTCGACCTTTGGTAGTCCGGTTCAAATGTGCCACCGAGCCTTGTGAACACCCGTCGATTACCGTCTGAGAATTCACTTGTGAGCCGTGTCGATTTTTTTAAGTATTTTTCTATTAAAATAATTTTCTTATTAATATATAAAATTACTAGGTCGATAAGCATAAAGCTTAAAGAAAGAGCTAAAAAAGCGCTAGCGGTAACTAAAAAAAAATAAAAATGTCAATAATGTCACAATGTGGTCCTAAATGTGTTGATTAGATTTCACACAAAAAATATTAAAGTCTGCTTAGAACTCGGGAAGTTATGGCGTAACAGACATTGCGTGATTAAGGCGGTTCACACACTAGAACTGCGTCCCGCCGCGGTGCGCGTAGCGACAGAAAAACGCGCCCCCGCGCGGAGGCGCAGATCTGCCTAACTTAGCGGTTAATCTGCTTCCCCGCGCAGATTTTCAATACAAGTTGACCTTACTTCTTCACGCCCCGCGCTCCCGCGCAGAATCTGCGCGCGGGGCGCCTACCCGCGCGTTCCCGCGTCGGCAGTGTGTTGTCATAGGCGTGTTTTCTATATTAATTGAGATACTTGCATACAACAATAAAATCTGCGGCCACGCGCTACGCGACGGGGCGCGGTGCAGTGTGTTGACCGCCTAAAGCTGATCCATGGCTCCAATAAAGTAGTGGGTATTTTTATATTAAAAATTAAACATCTGAATAATGAAAAAAACATATTTTTATAGGTGATTTCTTTAATGATTGACAATATTTAGTTGGCTCATTTACATAATAGCATTGCCTCGAGTAAGTAGTAAATACAAGTTGACATACAAAACTTACATTTAGATGCGACGACACTTATTGTAAATTATCTCTCAATAATTTCGAAGCTTACTTCCACAAGTCCTACAGGATACCTCTTACGTTTCTCTTCATCATCTAATGTAGTTTACAAAAATTAATAAAAACTGTTTTATTGAATTTTAGCAAGCTTCTTATAAGAGAGATCATTTACAATTGAGATTGTTTTGTCCGATTCATATAAAAATACATACTTATTAATAAATTTCCAAACATACAAAATCTCACCCTCAAACAATCATCATATCACATAATTTCAGTTAGCTAATTATATTATGATTTCTTTAATAAAACCTAGCAAATACGAATTAGAAAACTTAAAATAAATTGAATATTTAATCACGTAGTTAGTCTTAGTTTAAATTCGAAACATAATACTTGTCAATTTCATTGTTTTTGTTCAAAATCATTGTGCGTTTCTTTAGTTAGCACTTCAATAGTTGCCTTTCCCTAAATGAAAGTGATAACATAAGAATAGTTATTACATTTGCAAAAATAGGTCAGTCGTAACGTGAAAGTAAATTTTGAAATAATCTAAGTATAATTTAACGAGATTAAAGGTATAAATCCGGTGCTTACAAATTTCTTTATGCTCCAAAAACAATGTCTAAAAATAGATGTTGAAGTTGAAATTTCAACTGCGCATTCTGAATGTCTTCTGTTAGGAGTTACACATAAAATTATAGTTTCCGGATACCAGGAAATAACACTTCATGTCAAATCCTTAATGGAAGTCATGAAAACTCGTACTATATACATCCGTCTGTTCACGTCATATCTAAACATGCCAGATATAGTTATGAAATGAATCTAGTGAACAATTTGTTTGAATCCAAACAAAGTATCTTTATGAGTAATAGTAAGGTCAACGGCGTTGGTATTAAAAGTTTGGAGAAGTACATCGGTTTGAGTCTGTCCGTCAAAGTCTTTGGCATCAAAATCAAAGTTTATATTATCTATTTGTAAATAATGTGGAAATTCATCGTCAACGTTATCGTGTCATTTCCCTTCCAACAGAAATATTAAAGCTCAGTTCTAATGGAATCCATATCACATATTTACGCAACGTAGCTTCTTCTCCGGTACTCTTGATGCGAATTGGAAGTTTGGTACAACCACTTTAGCCTCTTGCGTGTCTTCTTTCCTCGTACCTTCTGAAGTTTCTCCCATGAGACTCTTTAAGCACACCTTCATGTCTGACGCGAACTTCCTTACCAACCTTTCCAATGAAAACAAATGCTCGTCTAAAGCTTCTGGAACTTCTTCTCTCATGAAGTCTGCTAATTTCAAAAGGTACTCTACGTTTGGTCCAGATGGTCCGCGGCATTCAAGAATTTGCTTAGCTATATCTGGTAACGGTGCAGCGCCCAACCAGTGTCTATTGCCAGGTACGGCGATGTATAGGAGTGCGTCCTTTTTCTCTGGTATGCTGATGCCGCTATGGTTGGGGTGGAAGAAAGAAGGTCGCGGGTGGAAGTTCACTACGTAGGTCCGGTAGCCTCCGAGTTTGCATTCTCTGGTGGACAGATAGGGCAGCGCAGCTTGGTCTTCTGCTGCAACCAGGAACGCTCTCCCCCATGTGATGCCCTGGAAAGAACATAAAATTAGCTTCGAGATTTCAAAGATTGTTTTAGGATATTGTTATGGCGATGTTGATCAATATTTAGAATTTTTGTTTTTTTTAGTCTTCTATTTCAAAGATAAAAATGATGTCAAAAATTGTCAAATATATTCGGCTAGAAATGGCAAGTTACATTAAAATGGTTTAATAAAGTTACTGCAGATATAGAAATTGACTATGAATTACTTACAAGACAAGTGATCTTTAAAATAAATTAAATCATAATAGGTAATTCAATTGACTACCGTTTGGTGCAATGGTAGTTATTCTGGCTTTTCCATCGACTGTTCTGGGTTCAAGTCCCAGAAAGAAAATATGAGCATTTGTACTTGAACCATGGGTATTTTTGTGTCATATATATGTCTATTCGTTACCTATATCTATAAGGCTAACCTTATAGTGCTTACATTGGGCTAGGATATTTAAAAAAATAACATCTTTTTAGACCTAAAATGTGCAACTTATGTCTAGAAGTAAATTAAACATATAAGTTTGTGTAAAAAGATACTATCGCTCGTATAATAAACCTTTATCTGTCGGATCCATATGTATTTTTATTAAATAAGTTATATAATTTAAATGTGTTCTATAAATAGAATAAAAGAACAGGTAGCAATAAAAATTCAAAGCTGTATTACAAATTACGATAATTCGACACATGATAATTTGATAAAATTATCACATGTTTGTTAGTGTTTTGCCAGTATAATAAACGACGATAAGAATAAAAGAAACAATAACTTTTTTTCTTATTAACACATGAATATATATTTTATACATATTTCGTTTAAGATATATGAAACAGCGTTCTGAAGATATTATAGAAAATGAGTTTTTTCACATACTATATAGCAGGCACTTGACCGCTATCTCGCCTGAAAGTCTGGTTGTCCGATGAAAAAATGGAGACGGCAGAACAAGGCTGTGCAAAATTTTCACACTCTCCGATATGTATCCAATAGTTTCGGATAGTCTGGCTACCAAAAGTCTATGCTCAAGGCTTAAAGAAGATCTGCTAACAATTCTTGTTACTTTTGTTATTATGGATGAACGATTTGGAAGTTTCAGTTGCTAATAGGTAATAAAACTAACAATTTCTATGTCAAACGAGATTTGTTAGGAACAGGTTACGTCTTAGCATGCAGACCTTTGTAATTCATTTTCTATGTCTTTAGACCGTTATTGTTCGATATATCTAAAGTTCAAAACGAAATAATTATAAAATATATAGCTATGCGTAAAAAAGAAACAAAAGAACAGTTTCTTTTTCTCTTTTCTTATCGTTGTCTATTATACTGGTTTATATCGTTAACATTAATTAATTGTTACTAACACAATATGGGTTATTCCCGAAATAAACGAATTTTAAATTAATTTAATATTAATTAATAAAGATTTGACAATTATTAGAATCTGATTATTAGAATTGTTAGCAACAGAGTTAAGTACCTATTTTTTTTTTTTTTTTTTTTTTATTGCAGAAAGTTGGCAAACAAGCAAACTGCCCACCTGATGGTAAGTGGTAACAGTCACCTATAATACATGTGGTGAGATTCGCGGCAAAACTGCAACCCCCACAAGAACCACAGTGTACGTTGCCAACTTGTGATATAAGATGTAAAGTCACTGTACCCAGTAATTTCACTGCCATATCTAACCCTTCAAACCGGAACACAGCAATGCAAGCACTGCTGCTTTGCGGCAGAAATAGGTAAGACGGAGGTACCTAAGCAGACGACCCTGGTACAGAGTCTCCCTCCAGTAATATCCTATACCTATACTGCATACTGACATGAACTGGTGTTTGAGAAATGGAGACGAAGCAGGTTCAACTTCTGTTAAAGGTGAAAACATATTTTTGTGTATTTATTAAAAAGTCGTTACTTCTGTTAAAGCTGACGAGTTTCTTGCGCCCATTCTTTTTGTCAGTTAAAAAACGTCCTGAATGGATGGTAGGTAAAAATGTTGGACGATTCAAAACAACTGATTTTTAATGCATTTGCATAAAGTTAATTCATTAACAAGTGATAATATGAAGTTGTTTTTTTAAACTTATATCTTGTTTTTTTATTAAAATAATTTGTCAAGTCGGTGGATAACTGTAGGACATTAGCATTAAATAACATAGTAATAAAGAAAGTAAATAGTAATGATGAAACTATCCAAGATAAATAAGAGCTTCTAGTACTGACGACTACTGACCTATTGTCACACAGAAAGACATGGGACATGTTTTGTGACATATATAAGCAAGATATATAATCTCAATAAATATAGGGTGCCAGGCGTCTGGATACAGTCAGGCTTTTTGTTTGAGTGTACAGCCAAATTAGACGATATTCGCCTGGTCCGGCTTTTGTTAGGCATTCAAAATTTGACCGTTTCTTTCATTTGACTTTCTTTGGTTTCCGCTCCGCCTCCCTCAGCATGTATCCGTAGGGTAAACGAGAAAACATACACCCTTCCGCTTCTCTTAATCTTCACTCCACACTAGTTATATGGTAAATAATAAAATAGGCTTGTTTTATTTAAAGAAAAATTGTTATTGGCATAAAAAATTAAGGGTATCCGGCCTATGTACCCAAATGTCAGGCTATACTGGCTGGTCTGTCCAGTTTTTCTGTTTTTAAGATCTGGACGCTACCGCTTCACTCCAACACTGTTCAACCGATCATCATCAAAACTGGCATATATATATTATTTCCTGGAGAACGTTTTTACACTATCCTCTTTGTTGTAACTCCTCACCGGGATACCTTCATATAGCTCTCATTTGCCGTAATCGCTAAAAATATTACAAAAAACCTGTCAGTTGCTAAGTAGATATAACTATAAACCTACACGTCATAAGTCATGACAGGTCAATGGTTTATCAACAGAATCGGCCAATCAGGTAATATGTTTATAACTAAATAGTTTTTATTAAAAAGCCTATATCACAACTTTTTTTTTACCTTTTGTCTCTAAAAAACTAATACGCTATCAGTTATAACTCACCAGTTGATTGGTAGAGAATGCCTATTGGCATTAAGTCCATCATTTGTACATTTTTAGTTTGTATGCAACAAAGTTAAAATAAAGTAATCGAATGCATTGTCTGTAATTTGCATTTTATATAGACATTTAAAATAAATCACATTTTAAATTCTATAGTGTTTTAGTTTGATACCTCCACGCGTTTCCAAAATTGAAAGACTGGCTGATACTAGAAAGACAGACAACAAAGTGATTCTGATCCTTTAAGGGTTCCTTTTTTTCCTATTGAGATACGGAATCCTAAAAACTATCGTTAGTTTGGCGACACAGCTCTTTTTATGATAGGAATAGTACTAGATGCTTCTTGTCAAGTACCTATTAACGACAAAAAACCTATAATCTAATCAATTGATGGCTGATTCTTATTTTTTTCTCTTTTAATTCTTTACTTTGCACCTCATTCATAAAGGAAAAGATGTGATTGAGTGATTCCAATATCTTTTGTCCACTTCCTCAGTAAAAAGTTACATTGTTAACCAAATCAGTTGGGTGTTCTTTATTCATTTCAGACATTTTGCTTCCGAACTATTTGATTGGAAGAATTGTTGTGAGAATGAAACAAACCATCTAATCTACTGGAACAAATTAGTGCCAGTACAATCGAATTGGATTTTAACAAAGAATTGTCATTAGATCGATTTTGCATTTTTACTACTTCTCGGAAAAGATGCAAAATCGAAGGACGTCAAGCTGTTGGCAGGAACTGTGTTCTTCTTATATTGAGCCCAATCACCGTTAATTAGAGTATGTAAAATTTAAAGAAAATATTGATAAGTTTTCAGCATACATTAAGTTTTGAATAATACTCGTATCAGGAGTAGATATTTAATTTTAAGTAATATAATAAAGTCAGTGGTAGAAAGAGTTCAAAAGAGAGAAGAGAAAGAGTGATAAACTCAGCTAAAAAGCATTAAACATGAACGGAAGGCTAGCCTGTTCGTTTCTTATAGGATATATTTCGGGTAGTGTTGCCCAAATTCAGTCTTGGTCTTGCAGTCTTGGTCTTGTTCTTGCGTTTTTGCAAGACCAAGACCAAGAACAAGACCGCGTATTTTTAGCAAGACCAAGACCAAGACTGACCGTGCAAGACTTGAGCAAGAACAAGACTAAGCCTGCAAGACTCTTGCGTCTTGCAGCTAGGACTTAGCGCTATTTCACGGAGTAGTTAGGTGTAACAGTTCGGTGTATAGGTACGCTTAGGAATTCTATGAGACGCAAAAAACTGTATCAAAGAATATGAAAAACTGGATCTATGCGCATTACGACTAATACCATAAACATACCTACATAGCGAATAAAAAAATATCCATTAAAATCAAACTGAGTGCATGCATAGTTATGTTTTAACCATCGGCACTTTGATAATGCGGCATCAAAGGTTTTGTACTTACTTCTCAAAGAAATTTGCTGCTTTTCGGAAGCACATGGTTATAATACACGCGCCGGCGGCTTCTTTTGAAATCATATACAACAATCGTTGCCGCCGCGCCGAAATCACAACATTTGACACTATTTGATTGCCGCCACAGGGCGTAGGCGTAGGTATACTCATGCAAAATAATTTCGAATTTTAAGAGTACCTACAGGTGTTCCAAAGAATAAATAAGTTTCAGAGTGCTTATAATGAAAATGAATACATTATACTGATCACGCAAGTAGTATTATGATTAGAATAAAATGGTAAGGATAGGTAGTAGATGTCATAATAATTTATTCTAGTAAGTATATATTATAATATTGATTATATGGTTTTAAACTAATTACTTAGGTACTATTATTGTACATTTAGTCATTATATTTCTTAAGTTTTTACAAGAAAAAATAGCAAAAAAGTGTTCAAATATCACCCGTTTGATAAATATTGTAGCCACTTTTAAATATACTTGAAACGTGTAAAAAAATTCTACATAATTAATAAAATAATATAAAAAGCGTAGGTACTTACCTACTAATAAAATAAAAAGCCTGCGATTTATTATTAGTAAATAATCACGGCAGCCGAGAGTGTGTCTCCACTTTTGAATACATAAATCATAACCAGATCACTAGAGCCACTTCAAAAAAGAAATTTGTAATTCCTAGGGTTCAAAATTATTTTGGTGACAGAACTTTACAGAAGCGTATACCATATCTTCTTAATTCGTTGCCCGAAACTATTAGATGTGAAACGGATAAAAATAAATTTAAAAAAATATTAAAAGATTATCTGATGACTACTATTTAACACAACAATTGTATGTTTTTATTTATTTTTTTGCATTCACAATGCAATATTTCTATAAGATATAAAATACGTGTGTAAAAAACAACCACGCCTCCGAGCCCATCTGAGGGCTCGGAGGCGTGGTTGTTTTTTACACACGTATTTTATATCTTACAACAATTGTATCTTATTATTATCACCGCTAAATTTTCCTTCAGTTTGTTGTAATTCAGTCTAAATCCAATTATTGTGCACTTAACTTTACCTGATACAGTTATAGTTGTATTATATACCTACATAATTATAATTATAAGCTAAGAGACTAAAGATCCCTCAGTCAAACCGACAAGTCGGTTTTGTGGGACTAAATTGTATATTTGTATTTTTTTTTCTTGTATATGAAATAAATAAATAAAAAAAAAAAAAAAAAAAAAGTATTTACAAGCAGTGCCCGCGACTTCGCCCACGAAGAATAGTAACTTTGGAGGTATAGTGACGTTCAGGATTTATTTATTTATTTTAAAACTTCTGTCATCAAACATACAAACAAACTCTTCAGCTTTATAATACAGTCGAACCTCTATAAGTCGAACATCAAGGGAGACGCCAAAAATTTCGAGTTATAGAGTTTTCAACTTATGGAGGATTTCGACTTAAGCGGATTTTGATACGACATAAAGAGTTTGAGGTTTATTCTTATAAATTTTGAGTTAGAGAGGTAAAATAAATAAAAATTCAACTTGCAGAGGTGACAAACATACATATTTTTATTTATTATTTTACTCGGACTTTCTCGTACTTAGATTGAAAGCATTAAGGAATTGAGCTTTAAGACAAGGCATTAATAGACATTTTGGTATACATATTTGTTAACGCCATTTTGACACTGCTTTCTTTCATTGGCAAAAGTACATACCTACTAAATGAATAATGTAAACAAACGGTTCGCGACAAAATTGTAATATTTGTTTGCTGAGCGTTTTGATTTTGTTTTGTTTTAAGAATAGTTTATTGAGATAATCAAAATTGAACACCTGACACCAAGCAAGCAAACACGTGTGCGTGAGTCATAAATTTATTATCGTATACTCCTAAAATGTTTTCAAGTGTACACAATAGTGTACACTCACATTGTCGGCAAGTTCTTAAAGTCGGTAACTTATTTTTGTTCGAACAATAGAGGTAATAAATTCCAAATGATCAAGTTGTAAAGGTTGTAAAATAAAACGTTGCTATGTTCGAGATACAGAGGTCAAATTTAATTTTTCGAGTTATAGAGTGAAAATATGTACCAAAATGGCTTGGAGGGACTCGGTGATTATTTCGACTAACAAAGGGTCAAGATTTCAAGTAATGGAGGTTTTGGTGTTTGAAGGGAAGGGAACAAAACATTTTTTCGAGATTTGGAGGTTTTTGACTTATCGAGGTTCGACTTATAGAGGTTCGACTGTATTAGTATAGATTAGTATAGATGTACGCCAAAACATTCACTTATATGTAAAGAATAGTGATTGGCACTAATTCTTTACATATATTTTATTCACGCGTCGCGTCTGTACAAGTAGGTAATAATCTGTGTTTGTACGCCGCACGCGGCATCGTTTGATTTGCGGCGGCATCCTTTTAATAGAGCCGGCACGTGGCGAGGCGGCGCGGTAGAAAGCAAGGAAACGTACTATAAACAAAGGAATTATTTTAATTCCAGTCATTTCCAATTGAGCTGTGCTTCGAGTCTAACTTAATAATTGTTTTTACTAATTCTTGTTGTTTTCTAAAAACGTATCACGTGTACAATTTAATATGAGTGACGAAGATTCAAATTATTCTAGTCCGAGTAACGAGAGTTTGAGTCACAGATCTAAAAGACCCAAAAGCAAATTTGAGGAGTTTTTCGAAATAATTCATGCATCCCAAACTGCCTTGTGTAAATTGTGCCAACATAAAAAGACTGAAATAAAAATGAAAAACAGAAACACTTCAGGCTTAAGGAAACATCTAATATCTTTCCACAAAAAGGAATCACAAATATTTCTTCCTGTTAAACCAAAATTAAGTGGAGATATCACAAGCTTTTTAGTAACCGCTGGAAGAAGTGGACAGGTAAGAATATATTTTTTTTATATGAAAACTCCAGGAACTCAAAAAAGTCTTTTTTGAACAAATGACTTTAAACTGACTTCGGAATATTTTATAGATATTGATAAAATAGTAATACATAGGTACATATTTCGCGTCATTTTTAACAATGGTCGAAATTGTCGCTACGGGAATTTTAACTCCGCGTAGCTGTTCATGCGATACTTTCAAAAACGCCATTAACTTACGTAAGTATTTTTGAGTTAGTGGTGTTTTCATCTAGGGGTGCGACATATTAAGTATGTAATTATCGTCTTAAATATTTTTATAAACACCTATATTTTCATTTGTTTTCATAATCGGCCAGTAACAACTAAGTACTTTATTTTGGTAAATTACAGTACAGTGCAACCTTAATATAACAAATGTCAATTTAACGATTTTCTCGATTTAACAACAACAAACCTCCTCCTCCTAAACGCTCAAACCTAGTATGTTTTAAATAATAACACAAGATTTATTGTTTTATTTCAGTCGGAAAACAGCAGTGACAACATCACGACAGCTACAGTTGATTGGGTAGTGAAAAAATATCTTCCCTTCTCATTTTTCGATGACGAAGCTACACAAGTATATTTTCGACGTATTTGCCCTAATATGGAGTTTCCTAAAAGGTCTACACTTAGAAGGAAAGTCAAAGAGCGATTTGAAGAGCTCCAATTTAATCTCAAGGAACGACTTCAACAATTATCATCTAAAATGTCATTTACCATTGATGGGTGGACGTCAATTGCTGGTAGGAGTTACTACGGGGTTACTATGCATTATATAGACAACGAATGGAAGTATCGATCTGTAGTTCTTGATTTTATACCATCACGCGGTCGACATACTGGGGAAGATATTGCAACGATTTTCCATGAATGTTTATTGGAATATGGCATAATTGATAAAATACAAGGTATCACGGTCGACAACGCAACTGCAAATACCAAATTTATGTATGAACTGGGCAAACAGTTGCCACACTTTGATTCAGACAATCAACATTTCCGGTGCTTTGCTCACATTTTAAACCTTGGTGTACAAGATTTATTAGAGACCTTAGCATTACACTGTGAGTCTGACACTAACGCGCAAGATCAGCAGTATGAAGACTATGCAGACGAAACTGAGGAAGATGAAGAATATGCACCAAATATTGCTGACTCGCGTACATCTGTAACAAAGTTACGCAGTATTTCCAGTAAAATAAAAAGAAGTGAGATAGTGAAGAAGAAGTTTCAGTCTGCTTGTGAAGCAGCTGGCGTGCCATCAAATCTAAATGCCATTCTTGACTGTCCAACAAGATGGAATTCCACACATGATATGATTGGATTTGGTTTAAAAGTGAGAGCGGGCATTAACATATTGTGCAGTTCTGTCACCGAATTGAATGATTTTCAAATCACAGCTAGTGAATGGCAGGTACTCGAAAAATTACATAAATTTCTAATAAACTTTAAACTTTTAAGTACAAAACTTGGTGGAGACAAATATGTTACATTACCGCTAGTCATTGTATCATTCAATCTCTTGCTAGATAAAATTGAATCCATGGTAAAACAGTTAGATGAGAAACCTAATCGATCTGAAGTGGATGAAAGGCTCATTCTAGCTTTCCAAGCAGCTCGAGACAAAATGCTTAAACATTATAAGAAGAGCAACTGGATTTATTGTACTTCTTTAATTTTAGACCCAAGGCATAAGGCTCAGACTTTTGACCTGACAATGTGGGGGAAGCAACTTAAAACAGAAAGTCTGCGCAAGTTCAATGAACTTTATGAAGAATATAAAAGTCTACACTCACTGAACAAATCTCTGGAATTGCCAAGAAAAGAAAATAAAGTATGTGATGAAGATGAAGACATTATAGACTTTGATAAACTCTATGAATGTCCCTCGACGTCATCTGGATCTTGTCTTCAAGGCTTAGTGATAGACGAGTTGGAGGAGTACCTGAGAAAACCAAGAACTGCCAGCTCGGAAGACATTTTAGATTGGTGGAGGACGCATGAGACAGAGTATCCGACTTTATCGAAGATGGCCCGTGATTTTCTCTCAATACCTGCAACTTCAGTACCTGCTGAGAGATTATTTTCTAAAGCATCATTAGTAATTAGAAAACATAGAAATAGGTTAAGTGATGAGTCAGCCAGATGGTTACTTTGTATTAATTCTTGGTCAAAAGAATTGATATAAAGTAACATAACCTAATGATAAAGCTGTTGTGTACTGTTATGTTTGATTTGTGTTGTATTTTATTTTTGATTGAAATAAATGATAAATCATAAAACTCTTTTATTAAATTTCATGCAAGTTGAGGGTTCAATCTCTTTCTAGACAGACATTGTTATTTAAAATACAGTCAAGTTATTGTAATTAATTTGTTTTTTTACATGTTTTAGCAAATGTAAGCTTATAAATCATAAATGTTTATTAAGAAACAGTTACTTCCATGGAAAACGACATATAGGTCAGTTGATTTTTCGACTTTCTTATCAAATCTTCAGTTATTTATTAATCTGATTGATCTTTACTATGGCTATGTTAATTCAAGCTCACAATGTTCCAATTCTAATACGTTTTTCTAAGATTTAAAGTAAACTTTAATAAATAGCAATAGACTAATAGGTAATTGCAAGACTTGCAAGACTCTTGCTGCAAGACCAAGACCAAGACCAAGACTGCAAGCGCAAGACCAAGACCAAGACCAAGACCAGGTGTATTGGCGCAAGACCAAGACCAAGACTGGCTAAGTCTCGTCTTGTTCTTGCATTTGGGCAACACTAATTCGGGGTTTGTGCAACAGCCTTGTTCCGCCGTCCCCATTTTTTCATTGGACAACCAAACTTACAAATAGGCGCCACCATTATATACCGAGTCGCACTAAGCGTTTTGGTTCCAATTTTGAGATCCGTACAGATAAAGCCGATGTGCATCGTTCATAACGTGAACGTGGTTTTTAAACATACGTACTGTGACGGTGCTAAACGATGGACGTGCTTTGAAATCAAAATCAAAATAACTTTATTTCATAGGCCCTTGCGGGCACTTAAAATCCTCAATTTTACAAAATCAAGAAAATATTTTTCTATAATAAAGATAGCCCGTGCGCTAGCGGCAAGTACATCCGCGGAGTTGATGCCACGCATGTAATCGCCACGAGCGACCCGATTCCGAACGTAGGGGCTAACATGAGAAGAATCGGGCAAGAAACTCATGTGCCAAAACTCTCATAAAATCGCCAAATGCCTTACAAATCGTGTATATTACAAAACGATTCAGAGAACGAGCAATTCATTTCTTTTAGGTCCACGCTGCCTTATCATTCAAAAAATCTTTAACACTGTAATAAGCCTTTTTGCATAACTGAGTTTTAATTAAAAATTTAAATTTATTAATTGACAAGTCATGCATGTTACATGGCAGCGTGTTGTACATTCGTATACAGTGACCTGCAAAGGAGTTGCTTATTTTATGGAGCCTATACCTGGGCATTGCTAGCTTGTCTTTATTTCTTAAATTGTAATTATGATAGTCACTATTTTTTCTGAATTTGATATCTTTACACTTTGTGCTGGATCAAATTTTAGCCCAATATGTTTAATTTTTCTATTCAAGTACAGTCGAACCTCTATAAGTCGAACATCAAGGGAGACGCCAAAAATTTCGAGTTATAGAGTTTTCAACTTATGGAGGATTTCGACTTAAGCGGATTTTGATTCGACATAAAGAGTTTGAGGTTTATTCTTATAAATTTTGAGTTAGAGAGGTAAAATAAATAAAAATTCAACTTGCAGAGGTGACAAACATACATATTAATAGACATTTTGGTATACATATTTGTTAACGCCATTTTGACACTGCTTTCTTTCATTGGCAAAAGTACATACCTACTAAATGAATAATGTAAACAAACGGTTCGCGACAAAATTGTTATATTTGTTTGCTGAGCGTTTTGATTTTGTTTTGTTTTAAGAATAGTTTATTGAGATAATCAAAATTGAACACCTGACACCAAGCAAGCAAACACGTGTGCGTGAGTCATAAATTTATTATCGTATACTCCTAAAATGTTTTCAAGTGTACACAATAGTGTACACTCACATTGTCGGCAAGTTCTTAAAGTCGGTAACTTATTTTTGTTCGAACAATAGAGGTAATAAATTCCAAATGATCAAGTTGTAAAGGTTGTAAAATAAAACGTTGCTATGTTCGAGATACAGAGGTCAAATTTAATTTTTCGAGTTATAGAGTGAAAATATGTACCAAAATGGCTTGGAGGGACTCGGTGATTATTTCGACTAACAAAGGGTCAAGATTTCAAGTAATGGAGGTTTTGGTGTTTGAAGGGAAGGGAACAAAACATTTTTTCGAGATTTGGAGGTTTTTGACTTATCGAGGTTCGACTTATAGAGGTTCGACTGTATTAGCAATGATTTCCATAGCATTAGCTATAAAAAAGAAGACGATTACATCCTATTACAGGAAGAAGAAAAGAACTATTAGATAATTAAAGTCAATTTTATACCTATTTTTCTTCACTTCTAGACTTCACCGAAGTATATTTACATACCTATATTTAATAACTGTTTCTCTCAGGTACCAGAAATTAGTTAAATAAAAAGACATTACTTTTATCAAATACTAATTGTTTATTATGAGTAACTAAAGGAAAAAATTAATTACTGCAATCTATTATCTTCTATCACTATCTCCTTAGTATATAAAAGTATTTAGGATCCCCGGGGTTGTAAAGGGCTGGGTGCAATTGAACAAAGTACAATTGAAGAAAATAGTTTTTCGGCATTCATGATGGCGTCGTGGATGAATAGCGCTCGAAATAAATAATTCACTACGACGTCAGGGAAGTTAATGCGCATACGCGGCGGGATTTCGGACGGGATTTATCGCCGTCAACGATTTTTTCCCTCGTGTCTTTCGGTACATATATTTAGTTAACGGCACGAGAAAAAACACGTCACGTAATATGCTGAAACCATTAATAGCTAATAGTGTCCGAAGACGCATCTCGGGTATAAATAAATCGTAATAGTCATGGCAAAAATGTATCAGTAAACAGATTGGAACATTTGTATCGAGAACAGTACAAACTTCCGCATCAGTGATATTAAAATTTAGAACATCGTTTTATCTAAATGGAAGTACCTATCATAGGATTTCTTACACTCCAAAATTTGTATCAAACTTGATATTTGTCTGAGATTTGTTAATATATCGACATCGTTACAAAACTATAATTTACAATTAATAATAATAATGATACTATTTCTTACGTTCACACCAATTAGCCTAGCCCAAAATAAGCACCGTAAGGCTTGTGTTATGGATACTAGGGTTATGGATACTAGGGGTTACGGATATATATATGATACATAGATATGTAATATTAAAACCCATGACTCAGCCTATGATACACACCTCCTCCCCTCCGTGATTCGAACCCAGGGCCGTCGGTGCGAAAAGTAGGACGTACCGTTGCACCAAACGGTCGCAGGTCAATAGATATAAAAAAGGTAAAATTAGATTTTCCTTTAGCTATGGACTGAAAGCTAGTATTATTTATTAAAAATATGTAGCTGGCGTATTAAAACCTCTATTTAATATACAATGGTTGTCATATTATGTACAAGTATGTATACTCATTATTTACATATTAAAATTTAAAAAAATCAGACACGTCTCTATAAATAACTCAGCGTTGTGCGTGCATTTCGCTTCTCTCTCATTCACTCACGTTGTTCCGTTGTATTCGCGTCGATCGAGATGACAATAGTTCCAAATGATACATTTAACACCGGGCAACTGTTCCGAAACATTTAGACCACACATTTCGGAACACTGAGTCGGATCTTTAAAGAACGAGACACGACCAAATCGAGATGATCAAAATGGCTAATAAAGCTTTACCTATATTAACACTATGTTGATGCATGCTTGTTTAAAATAAAATATATTTTAATCAAGAATTCTTATCAAGAACATCCTACAGAATTTGTTTATTGTACGATAAATACATTGATGAATAAATATCGAGTTTTGGCGTCACTGGACTCGATTTACGTCAACAGGACAAAAAATAAACAGTGCTTCTGTATGACATCACATCTCTCTGACTCATTTGGTGTAATTAGACTGTTAAAATACAAACCCATATAATATATTTTATTTCTTCATTGTTTAATACATAAATGGACAATTAGTTCTAAAGCACTTATTAGCAAAAACCTCGAGGGTTTATATGCTAATGAGAGTTCGCAATAATATTATAGACAAATAAAAAGAGACTAAAACAAAAAAAAAATGCAACAACTTCAGCAAGCCCAGGCACGCGTATGAACATCTGTCGCAGTTTATGTTATTTCCCGTTTTAACATTCTTTTCGAAACTTATTGCGCGTACCCTGTATTTGTAACAATGGAACAAGCATTTGTCATTAAAATATATAACTTACTTCATTTGTGTTTAAAAAATACTTTTTGTATGTAATTTAATATATTTAGGTAATATATATTTATATTTTTTTGTACTATAAAGGTTCTTATATTGAAACATTTTAAATTCATCTTTCTTACATTATAAACCAGTTAAGTAACATATCAAGAAATTTATATCCTTGCGGTAATTCGTCATTTGAAAGTCCATTAAAAAAAGCATACTTTATGATTAGAATTAATACATTTTATTTATAACATACAGGTAGTCACATAATGGGGTCAAGTATGATTAGGGCTATCCGAATCACCCCAGTGTATGTTTCAAGTTTTTTTTTAGTTTTCTAGTTACCCATTTTTTCATACTTTTTGACGAGCCTCGATTTATAACTTAGCATATTTTAACCTTAAAAATTTAATTATTAAGATAAATATTTTAACTAAGCATGAAGTTTAATTTATTTTGTGGCGTATCCGATAACTAATGTCTCTATTAACAATAATGTACGACAAATCAAGGTTTGTACAAATAAATTATAACTGGAAAAGTCGTGGAATATACATATTAGGGATTCGGGTAGCCTTCAACTTCCCTTCGCCATACACTTTGGGAAACTTATATAATCATAGTGTATTGAGGAAGCTCGATAGAGCAGTTGTAACGCGTTAAAGCAAATTTAATAAGGGTCAGTTTGATCTCAATTTCCTTCATGCTTTGGAAGACATTAAGCTTTTCCAGCCATTGTTGTCGCTATCAACCACCGCAGTAAACAGTTCGTTCTCTATAAACCTACGGTATTTTATTCATAGGGAAGCCCTGTGCTTTAGCAGTAGGATAAATATATCGATGATGAAACATCATCTTCAGATTTTTCATTATTGTCATATCGACCGTGATATGTCCACTTCTGGACAAAACTCTTACTTAAAATGGAATGATTTTGGCATAATCTTCACGTTTGGTAGGTAGGTTGAAAATCACGGTGAATGACCATAATTCGTAAAGCGACGCTGTCCGTTTTGTGGTCTAAGAAAGGTGAATGGTGATAACCTCTGGCATAATGGGCGGCCTTTTAAGACACTTTTAAGTGTGAAGGCTTGGTGATATTCTATTTTGCTGCAAATCATACGGCTGTAGACTCATCGCGGGTAGACGGCGCACATTGGATCGAAATCGAATAAAAAATAACAAGATTTTTTCGAAATAAAACATTTTTGGCAATCTATAGAGCTCACCAAAACTATTACATAACATTTTTACGAAAAACGAATACTTTACGAGAAATCATGCCATAGTGGTTTTTTTTTGTATGGAGCGCCTTCAACCGTTGTCTGGTTCTGCCCTGTTTTAGGTAACCCCCCTTTCAGACCCAATTGATATCACTATATGAGTGTTCCTTAATCCTGTTATGCAATATATATGTGCCCTTGAGTGCAACCTTGCCTGATATACTTCTTCGAAAAGTGACTCTTTTTCTAAGTTAGCGCTTGGCAAATTCTGTCATTCTAAGAAATTACCAGACTTGTCCATTTTTATTGGATTTCGATCCAATCTGCGGCATTGATAAGCAAGACTTATCCTACCCTTACGCACAGAGCGCAGACAACGGTATACCCAAAACCTTGGTAAGGGTACCTCTCTCTACTAGAATCAAAGCCTATTATCACAGTAACCACTATTTCATGATTTCTTAGACTAATCCACTTTTGCGTCCAATGATGTCCAGGGATATTTTTGAAGACATAAAATTTACATAGAAGTGCGTATTCTATAATAACATCGGAACATGCCAATCACAAGGCTCATTAAAGATAAGACAGTGTGAGAATACTTGCCAGTCATTCCTTATATCGGCGGGAGATAACGTAAGCGGGTCATTGAAAGCAATCAGTAGCCAATTCCGCTATCCAACAAAATAAATAAATATTTCTTACATTCACACCAATTAGCCTAGCTCAAAGTAAGCACTGTAAGGCTTGTGTTATGGATATTACGGTAACGGATAGACATACATATATGATACATAGATATGTAATATTCATAGAAATATTTTTTTTTTTTTTTTTTTTTTTTTTTATTGCAAAAGTTGGCAAACAAGCAAACTGCCCACCTGATGGTAAGTGGTAACAGTCACCTATAATACATGTGGTTCTTGTGAGATTCGCAGCAAAACTGCAACCCCACAAGAACCACAGTGTACGTTGCCAACTTGTGACACAAGATGTAAAGTCACTGTACCCAGTAATTTCACTGCCATATCTTACCCTTCAAACCGGAACACAGCAATGCAAGCACTGCTGCTTTGCGGCAGAAATAGGTAAGACGGAGGTACCTAAGCAGACGACCCTGGTACAGAGTCTCCCTCCAGTGAATATAAACACCCAAACACATGGGTGTTTATATGTATATAAACACCCATGATTCGAATACAGATGCTCGTATTCATCATACAACCATCTGCCCCTTCCGGGTTTCGAACCCAGGACCGTCGGTGCGAAAGGCAGGAAAGTTACCATTGCAACCAGGTTGCACATTGCGTGATAATCCTAAAAGTTATGGAACCTTTTCGACACATTGTTCCTCAACTCATTGAAGAATTTTAAAAAGTGGTAAGAGGTCAGTCATAAACTACGTCACACATTAAAGGGGGAGGGTATTGCCGGAATGTGATATTGTGTGACAAGGGGCTGGGGGCTCAAACGTTTTGTGACGTCACATGTTAAAAATCAAAACACTACAACGCGAAATTTATATGTGAATAAAAAACTTAAAAAAAAATACGAAATCGATCTACCTTTGTTAACACTTGAACACTTGAAAATAGAAAATTTTTAAATGTGACAACCTGTGACAAGAACGGGGATAAGGGTTAAAAAGTCCTAAAATTAGACATGTAATATATGGATGGTCTCAAATTTTAAAACTAGAAATGCAATTAATGGTTGACGTAGGAAAAAAACGCTTGATGCGATATCGGAATCTTTCATCCATGCAAAGTTACAGATGTCTGTTAAGGACGCGATTTCAAGTTAAAATCAACTTAAACTGTTGTGATCCTATTGGATTGGAGCGAGTAAGGATATCTCTACAGGGAAGACATAAAATATTAAACAAACTAACATTTTTATAAATCATATTAGTAAACATGTAATTTGATTTCAATTGTTTTGTTATTTGATTTCAGTAACTTAATCTATACTTATATTATAAAGAAGTAAAGTTTGTGTGTTTGTGTATTTGTTAAATTGTAAGGGGTAATCTCGGGATCTACTGAACCGATTTTAAAAATTCTTTCACCAATAGGAAGGCACATTATTGCTGAGTGTCATAGGCTATATTGAATGCTAGAAAAATTCTTATGAATTTTGTACACCCGTGCGAAGCCGGGACGGGCCGCTAGTCTTTAATAATTTTATTTTAATGATTGGATTTTCATATTTTTTATTCTTTTGGCAATTTGATTTTATTAATTAAAAAATATATAATTGGCAGTAAAATACCATATACGTACTAACATAGCTTTTGAGTATCTTTGTTACTAATAGATTCTGAGACTTTGTTTCTCGGATAAAATTGTTGTTAAAAACATCAGTGTCTTTGCTACTAAAGAAGTATTCACTTCAAAAATCAACTCACAACCCTTCGCGATCCGGGCGAGTAGTCTTCCTACATATTTTATTAGATACCTCAATGTGTGCTAATCGAACAAATTAACCCATAAGTATTTGTTATCTTGCATAAACAAGAAAATAAGCCAAAACAGTGAATGTTTCAAGTAATTCGAGGATGTTTTAGTAAATTTCCACATATAGTTTTTCATTATCATCCATTAATTACTTATAATTCATAGATAGTTTCTGTTCAACACTAATTTTTAATTGATATTTAAGATTTAATTAATATTTGATAAAAGTTAACGCTCACAGAGAATTGCACTCATATCTTAAACATGTACTAAACTATTTTTTATTTATTCTGTTAGAGTTCTGTTCGAGGGTTATGTCTTTCAAAAATAACTTTGCATTTGTTTCCCAAGGGCCCATCGTCTCTACTTCAAAAAGGATGAAAAAGCATTGTGCCGTTAATCCTAGTTTTTGCAAATTTTATTTAATGCTGTGATTACAGCCACACATGGCCATATACTAACGATTATCCGCAACTTCATTGTATAAGTATAATCTACATTCAATAAATAAACATCCTCGCTTTTGAATTCGGGTATTAATCAACTAGATTTTAATGTCTTTAATTTTAATCATTTAGGAATCTATTAAAACTATAGAAGTTTTATAGAAAGCTTGCCATCCCGATTTTAGGGGTTGAAATTCGCTGACATCAGTCAGTGAGCACCTACGTCCTCAAAGAAACTCCCATGCAAAATATGAGATTCCTAGCACTTGTATATTCTGAGATTTCGTTGAAAGATTGAGAGAGTGACCTTTCGCAGTCCTAAAGCGCCATATATTAAAGCGGAGCGTAATACTAAAATGTTTAGTAAATTTTAAAACTCCATAAGAATGAAAACTTTCAATAAGCGTGCGCTTTTCGTATCAATGGGAAATCCCATAGAGCTAATGTTTTTTGGTCATAACTTTTTAATTTTCAAAATTTTTATCATAATCTGGTCTTAAATGTGTTGTTTCGATTCCACTCAAAAAAAATTAGAATCGGTTAAGTTAATAAATTAAATATTATAATCAAAAATACAAGCAGAACGCAATATGAGTCCGATGAAACCATCAATGAATAATATTTAGATTCTTGACAATAACGTATTGTACTTACATCCTGCAAGTTTATTTTCATTACACTCCACAGTATGGTATAATAACAACAATAGTGGTCACATTGACCTGGCTTAGTACTACGATAATAATCACTAGAACAACATGGCATATTCAAAACAACATCCTTTCAGTTCAGCTGTGTTTGATAACAAAACGGTGCCGAGAAATGCTGATGATATTGCGAAACAAAAGACAAGTATAGACAAAACGACAGACACCTCTATTAGTGACTAACGCAGTAGTTTCTAGTTACATAAAAGTTAGTAACAAAATTAGTTTCATAATTTTTATATATTTTATGCATTTTTTAATGCTATCTTATAAGATAAATTATTATAATAGAAAAATACTAGAAAACGTCGCCTCGGGTGACAAGTGAATTCTCAGGCGGGAATCGAACCTGCAAGCTTTGGAAATCCGGTCCAAGAGCATTGGATTGGATTTTCAAAGGTTGCGGGTGACCCGAGTCGATTTTTTCTAGTTTTTTTCTATTATAATAACAAAATAATAATAAAATTAAAATTTTATTTCTTAACAACAACCGTTTGGTACAGTTCGGTGGCGATCCTGGGGGGCAATCGCCATAAAAACATGCAGTTTGATTGGAATCAAATTACTGCTGAACTTCAACTTTTACATTTCGTGTCGCGGTAATGATTTGACAGATGGTTGAGACGCAACCCGATTGAAGTTGGAACTGTTGGTGTTTCCGAACTAAAGTACTACGTAATACCTAGAATACTAGGTGACATCTGTTTTGTTTCTAATACGTCTACGATCCAACTTCGGTTGTATTTTAACTGTCGAGTAAAAAATTAGCGGAATACCGATTTCGCCCAAAGTTGGTTTGCAATTAGAATTAGATTAGAATTGAACCTCAGCGGTCCGTTCACATTGAAAAAAAGGCGATTTACCTGATCTCGAAAAGGGCAGATGTTTGTGGGATGAATACATTTGTACCTGGCTCATAGGTATTTATATATTTCTGTGATTATTACATATTTATATATCATATATGTATGCTAACTTTGGGCTAGCCTTCCAATGCTAACTTTGGGCTAGGCTAATTGGTGTGAATGTAAGAAATATTATTACAATGAGTAGACGCGAAAGTGTAAAATCAAAACAAAAAACTATTTATTTTAATTAATTTTTGGATGAATTGAGTAATTAAATATTTGAACGTAGTAACACTTTTATTATAAACTTGCCTTTAAACATGCTGTGAACACGGCTTCTGAATTCATTAAAAATATCATAATGAATTAAAGATAAAAGTCTGTTTCGTCTATGCTCTTTTCATGCAGAAGTTTGCATTTTAGTTGAGAAGTATGATGTTCACAGAAATGAAGGTAACTTTATTCAAATGCACTTAAAATTTGAATTCGAATCGTCCAATATTTCACCTACGACTCATTCAGGACGACTTAACTGACAATAAGAATAGGCGTCAGAAACTCGTCAGCTTTAATAGAACGACATTTACAATATTATACGTCATCACTATATGTAATCTACAAAAAATATTATTCTGTTATCACAATAATAGTAGTGTTATGGTTTCATTACATCGTTGATCACAACAAAGTCAACAAGTATCTGTTTTAACTTCCATAATTTAGAAAGTCAAATTTTCACAAAGATATTTTAATATCATCCATCGCGAAAGTTGTACTAACAGACCAGACAGTGGATATTGTGGACACCAATCAGAATTTAACGACATCCTGCGATTTGCAGATTGGCAGATCGAAGTGACCCCAGTCACATGAAGCACTCGCGATTCTAAATAAGGATAGCGATGCATATAATCTAGCTAATATTTCAAATGCGATAAACTGAATAGATATATGTCGATTAGGTGCAACGGTTGCGATCCTGCGTTTCGTACTGACCGGTCCTGGGTCCGAATCCCGGAAGGGGCAGATGTTTGTGTGATGAAGACGGGCATTTGTACCTAGTATCCATAACAAGCCTTACAGTCCTTACTTTGGGCTATGCTAATTGGTGTGAATGTAAAATAATTTAAATATCACGCTTTTATGTTAAACCACATTAAAAAGTAAAAATTAACTTTCGATATAAAATTAAGTAATTACAGAGGATATTAATATCGATGTAACAGTGTGGGGTGCTCGATATCGATAGTTGTATTTTTTTATTTTAAATTGCAGAGTTAATGTGAGAAGAATGTCGTAGAAAGCACCAAACTTTTCTTTTCTTATAATGACATTAATTTGAAGATTTAATTGTGAAGTCACTCAAACTATGATAAAAAAACATGGTAATGATCCTGTTTAAATGAATACTAATGGAAGTGACCATGAAGTATTATATATGTATAAACATTCATAAATAATCTTAAAAATGTAATTATTCACTCTCTGCATTCATCCGTGTGATATTTGAATTATTTATTGAATAAAATAACGAATTATTAATTATAATAAAAAAATTGACTCGAACTTTAAATAGTTTTTTCTCAAAAATGAAAGCGAAATGTATCTTACCATTTTATCTATTTGGAGTTGGGAGAATACTCTACAACATACATAAAAATTTGCGGAATCCGTGATCTCCCTTGTTAGTGAAGCTTATTATTTTATTATGCAATAAATTAATATTTAAATTGAATTTGACAAGTCTCATTCGCCATTCTGCCAACGATGTTTAGGACATTGTATATTTACATAATCTTTTGGCTACTTCTAGCTTCATATTCTGCGAGTAGGACCTGATAACTTGTGGTACAGATAGGCCTTTTTCGGGCATCAGAGTCCTTTACAAATATATATCTACTAACTAATAATTTTTCATCTAACTAAAATAAAAAATAAACGCGAAAAGACAAAAAATCTTGAAATATTAAAATTAATTTTAATATAAAAATACTAGACAAAATCGATTAGTTATTCTAAATGCAAAAATGCAATTTAAAAATATATATAAAAAAATATAAAACTGTTTCATGTTAGAAAATAAAATCAAAATAATACTTAAAAATGTATAAGTTTGATTAAAGTAGCATTATTTCAAATGTTAACCGTTCAAACAGTATGTTATGTTTTATATTTAAGCCTATTATTACCAGTCATTATGCGTAGAAAGGAGTTATAATTTGATATCACACGTCAACATTAGTAACACAGAGTGCACGTTTCGCGTCAATCCAATAATACACGTGGCGGTGTCATGCTCGGCTTACTGAAGGCAATAATAAACGACGGAATTTTTTTCCTGCTTTTGTCAAAACAATAATCTTTGCAATTTATAACATAGAAGGAGTATATTTTCTAGCGTACCCTTGTGATGTAGTTTATTACAAACGATTGTGTACGAAATCTTGCAATTTACAATGATAAACTAAATTAAATCTATAATTCAAAAAATTTAAAAGGTCAGATTTAAATAATTATTATAGAAAAATACAAAAAAAAATCGACTCGGGTCACAAGTGAATTCTCAGGTGGGAATCGAACCGCAACCTTTGGAAATCCGGTCCAATACTCTCCCAATTGAGCTACCGAGCCTTGTGAACACTCATCGAAATTTTCGAGTTATAAGTCTGGCCTACAGCGTAAAATCAGGAAGGTACTAGAATTTGTAATTTATTTTAGATCATATTTCTTATCATTTATATTATGATTTACACATTACATTAAAAATTAGTAATTCATATTTTAAAGTTTTAACAAACTAGTCTTATGTAAGCCTAGTAAAAGCACGAAGGGATATCGTCATAACCATAATTACGTAAAACTAAAACAAAAGCTTGCGTTACGTTAGCTAACAGCGTTTTCGTTTTCATTCGTTTTGCAGTAGCCAAACCATCTCGACAACTGCGGTAGTGATAACCAAAACTGAAAACCGTTTTTAATAACGTTATGGAAACTTCAAAACCGTTACGTAACGGTTTCCAAAAGATAGCCAGAACGCCCATAGCTAATTTCCATGTGTGTACATATAGCCGCATATGTTTTTAAATCTACCTTCATTGATACACGACTGTTTCCCGGTATGGTTTAATCATAATCAAAGCATAATAATCTTGTGTAAACATCACTTTAGTTGTATCGAATTTTGCTTGGTTGCTTATGTGTGGAAGAAAATCGTCTTCGGATTCGTTTCTTTCCAACAGTTATTCACACCGACAATTCTAGTTTCGAGTCTCAAAAGGGTAGTTATTTATGCGCTGAATATTAGCATTTGTATATAAGTGTCAGCTATATCTGTATATACAAAAATTCCCTGTCAAGTTGTTAACAGTGATGAACTCCGAAACCAATTTTGTTGATTTTTTTATAATTCAGCTGATTTGTTTCGACTAAGGACATAGCTAGGAAAGGTTTAATTTAAATTTCTAATAAAAAAATGAATGCAAATTGTAATAACTGAGCGGCAGTAACGCGTGGCCGGGTCAGCTAGTATCTCTATATATGTATATTAATAGCTATGTATCACATTAATACGAGTATCTATAACACAAACCTAACAGTACTTACTACAGTAGTTACTTTGGGCTAGGCTAATTGGAGTGAATGTAAGGGTACAGGCTTTCCAAATCAAAAAATGAAAATAACTTTATTCAACTGCACTTAAAAATGAGTTGTTTTGAATCGTCCGACATTTTACCCATTCAGGACGTCTTTTGACTGACAAGAAGAATGGGCGTAAGAAACTCGTCAGCTTTAACAGAAGTAACGACATTTACAATATTATACGTCGTCACCATGCATAATACACACAAAAAAAATCAAAATTATTCTGTTATTACAATAATAGTAGTGTTATGATATCATTATTACGTTGATTACAACAAATTTCAGATTTCAATTTCAGATTTCAACTGATTCAGCAAGTATCTGTTTTAAGTAAGTATCCTTAAACATTTTAAAATGACAAATTTAAGAAAGAAAGAGAGGATGTATAGAAAACCTAAAGGAGAAGAAAAATTAGTAATGTTATGTTGAAGACATTAATCACAAGTCATGAAAGACTGATATAAAATAGTTTATATATAGCATACTAGCTGACACGGCCACGTGATGCTGTTTTATAAATTAAAATGAAACCTATTCTATGTCCTAAGTCGGAACAATTCCAGCAAAATAAAAATTATTCATGTGTGCAATTCACACGTGGTAGAAGTAAAACCTTCAAATATAATACGTACACGTATACAAAATACCACTGTTGTTGTGATGCCTTCTCTCAAGCTTTGTACTACGCATGCGCACACAAACATGTTTAACACACGTACATAATGCTTCCTATCTCATTTTCCCCAACGTTAAATCTTATGAATTTATGTGTCTGTCTCTTTTTACTGTCGCTTTTTCGTTTCATCGACTTTCAAATCATAACGATGTTAAAGAAGTGTTCACTTCAAAAGAAACATCAAATGAGTAGTTTCAGAGTTCTTCGCGGTCAAACACTGTGACAGGAAATTTATATATTTATATACTTTGTTAATAATGTAAGATAAAGTATATTTATATACGTTGTATATCTCTTTTCACAAAAGATGCATTAAGTCCGCCTGTTCTCTAATTTTATATTTATAGTCACTTAAGATTTCTAATAAACTGTTCTTGCGTGATTTGAAACGCAGTCCTAATCACTCGTGGTTCGAAACAGCTAATGACCTAGATTTCCGAACTTCCCATATGGTTCATCACGTCTTGTCACCGTATAATGTTTTGTCAGTGCGTTCATAAAAACAATGGAGTCGCAGGGGAAATCTTAGAAAGAGCTCGGTCGCACGGACGCTGGCTTCATTCACTGTGACACAAAGAAGTTTGTTATGAGACTTGCATATGTCACATTTATAATGCACTTTGTTAACACCAATTCCAGTGGGTATTATAATAATAATGATAATATTTCTTACATTCACACCAATTATCCGAAAGTAAGCACTATAAGGCTTGTGTTATGGAAACTAGGGTTTTTTAATCGGTTTGCATTTGATCCCAATCATGCCCGGAGGCCAAGACAGGATCCAGAAGTTGCCTATCACGCTGGTTTATGGGGAACGGGCGGGTTATAGGGAAGAGCAAACCCATTCAAAATAATAAAAAAGTAACATTCAGAGTCGTGTAAAATAAAAGTAACGTAAGAAGGTCAAAATGAATTTAAACCTAGCTTGTATGTACCGCATTCTAGCAAAATAAATAATTCTATACCTACTATTCTAACGTTAAATGTTACAAAAGTAACATTATGGCCACGCTGAAAATTTACCCTTGTTTTAGCATAAATTTTATTTGGCAGAATATTGAAAGGTGTAATTTTTAAAGGCATAATTTTGAAAAGCATAATTTAAAAGAAATAATTGAAACGTCATAACTTTAAAACGGTATTATTTGTTATATCTTGCTGGTTATAGATTATAAAACATCTATTTGACGATCTCCATGGTCGAGAGGCTTGCGTATAGGCCTTCGAGGACATTTTCAGCAGAGTCGATGTAGAAAACGATTTTTTTATATTGACTCGTGTTAAAGTGCTATATTACCATAATTGTTTCAGCCTGAAAATAAATATCAAATCGATTCGATTTTGTACTATTTCTTTTAAAATAATTAACTTTAATTGTTTTTATTAAAATATGAAAGTAGTAAATTGTATTTATTACATAACATTTCAAAATAAAGAACAAAAGGTTTCAAGCTTTAATCAATCAATTAACAATTTTTATTGGTTATGAATCAACCGGGGAATGACAAAATGTCCAAGGATGATGAAGCAAGGAATGCCGCCGACGACTTGCGCAAGAGTGGGCAATTTAACCGATTATGAATGTCCTAATTCGAGTGGCCCTAGAACCGAAATTGGTTAATATCGATTATCGGTGAATCAACGGACTGGCGGCATTGGGTTAATGAGTTTTCTCCTAGACTTCGTTCAGAAATTAAATTTAGATCTGTTTAAGCAATGTTTTTGTTCGATTCTGAAGTTTTTTGTTAATAAATTAATACCGATTATTTATTAAAGAAAATGTTTCACAATATTTAGAATCCTGTTGACTTCTGAATCTCTCGTGTTTACTAACTTGCTGGGATTTTGTAATCATAAGCCTTCATGTATTTAAAATAAATATATATAAAATATATGACAGAAAGATACGAGTTTATATGGTAAAAAAGAAATTATTAACAACAAAGATAGTACTTTGTTCTTTTTATATATGTGTCAGATATTCGGCCATTTTTTCTGAATGAGACTGATCGTTTAAAACGCCATATTATTTTTGTATCTGTAGTTATTTTAAACATAAAGTTGTTGCTACATTATTATAAATAATTCAATTTCGGATAACACAACAATTATTCAGGCCTAACCTGAACTAGTACTATGGGTACTCAATAAAATATAGAATACACAAATAAATATATAAAAGACCATGACTCGGGAACCAATGGTTATGTTTATCTCACAAACATATGCCCCTACCGGGATTCGAACCCGGGATCTTTGCTGAAAAAGTTAGGACCGCTACCGTTGCACCAAGCGGCCCTCGATAAATAAAAAGAAGTATGGTTTGATAGTTGATTTTAAATATATACACCTTTTTTAATTTAAACTTTTATTTAGTTCTTATATATCGGTTTTTTCAACTGCGTATATGTGTATTTATGTGTATGTGAATAATGTTGAAACACAAAGATTGAGTGAAACTATTGACATAAACAATCGAAAGCAACACCAATAGTTATGAAAGAGATATTGTGAACAAAGAATAGCAGATTTGCGTTATTGTTTGATTTTCCATGAACGCCATTAACTTTGGCGTCTGGTAAGTGGAAATGGCTTAAAAGAATATTTTTTTACATATTGTTGTCTGTTTCAATGACAAGGTCAACAAAGTGCAATGACTTTTAAGATTGGGGATGTGAATTTTAAAAGTGGGTTGGTGTGAATAATTTTAAAATGGAAATATTTAATTAATTATAATACTTCTTACGTTCCCCGCCTAATATAAGAATATGATATATATATATCTATACTAATATTATAAAGAAGTAAAGTTTGTGTGTTTGTGTATTTGTTAAATTGTAAGGGGGTAATCTCGGGATCTATTGAACTGATTTTAAAAATTCTTTCACCAATAGAAAGGCACATTATTGCTGAGTGTCATAGGCTATATTGAATGCTAGAAAAATTTAAAGAATTTTGTCCACCCGTGCGAAGCCGGGACGGGCCGCTAGTATATATACATATATTTATATTTATTAATACGATACAAAGAAATGTTATATTTATATAATTTTGAGTGGGCTAATAGATCTGCCTGAGGCAGTAGAGTAGCTTTCCAGGCTCTATGTGCCTGACAAGTACATTCGCCATCGTGCTAACCGGTGGCATCCTTTATTTGCTACACCTGCATGCCGCCTTCATGCCGCACCAAAGCGCGCGCTCAGGCCCTATACTCTGGCCAATGCATACGGCCCTCAATGCTTTACTAGTGAAATGTCCTGAACTGGACTTTGCCCGGCTAGCCGACTAGCTGACCCGGCCACGCGGCCGGGTCAGCTAGTTTTATATACAAGTATCCACGACTCAGGTATTCATCACAGAATCATCTGCTCGTAACGAAACTCGAACCTGAACCGTTTGGCTGCGTAGGTAGGTCATTCCCGCTCGGCTAAGCCGGCCGCCTATTATTATTAAAATCATTCTTAATTTCAATATTTTTTCACATTATGCCTATATATTTTTTATATATTTTTTATGAATTTTCTCGATGCTATCTTATAAGATAAATTACTAGAAAAATACAAGAAAAAAATCACCTTTGAGCCGAGTCGAGTTTTTCTAGTATTTTTCTGTTATAATAATCCATTATGCGTATATTTGACTGTAAAAAGGAAGCATATGCGATTTTATTGTTTCTGTTGGAGTGAATGATAGTTACATAAATTATTTCATGGATAATTATAGAATTCAAAGACGAATAATTTTGAAAACGTAATTAAAAGACATAATTATATTATTTTATAGATTTAATTTTATTTATAATATTATTATTGCACAAAAATCTACTGTTTTAGTAATGAATAATGTATATGTTTTTGTATAGAATTAAATAAAATTGTATATTTTTATTTAAAGAAAAATGACTTTGAATCCTAGCCGAGGGTTTTTTTCTATTTGCGATATTAAAATTTATTGTTAAGGAATTCGTATTGCAATGAAAAAGAGTTGATAACAAATTCGTAAAAACGATGCAACAGTGAGCATGGCTAAGTGCGTTATGTGCATTTTATTTTATTGTTATCAAATATTGCATAGCTACGTGTACAATGCAGTTAGTGCAACCATTTATCAAAATTTAGTAAACCATTGTTTTAATACATTGCCACGAAGTAATAACATTACCTCAATGGACGAGTATAATTTTTTTTTTTTACCCCAGGGTAGATTCGAAGCCGCCTTTATTAAACAGCTAAGCCACAGAAAGACATTTTTTCGCTTTGGCATACTTATTCCGTAGTATCTTTCTTTAAGAGATAAAATACGTATTCGAATAAAACACTTTTTTAAGGATTTTGCGCATATTTTATTTTATATTTAATCCTGACGTTTTTGTGATCACAGGATGACTGAGATAATGGTTGTCATGTATTGTCTTTTTAATCTTCACATTATTTTAATCGGGGACGTTCCTAATTGTAAAAAATATTTTATTTGTGTGTATTTTATATGTTATATTTGTGCGCGGAAGTGTAAGACCTAAATATAAAATAGGTGGGATTCAAACCCACGAACTTTCGCTATCCGGGCGAGTGCTCTGACCACTGAGCTACCCGAGACGCTGTTGGTACGATACTATTCTGCCGAAAACCATACGGCAAAGTGCCTTATTCACTAGTTACGAAAAATTTAAAGACATTTAATGCAGAATAGAGATATTCTGAAAGTCGAAACAAAATACTTCTACCACAGTCAAACAATAATAGAAATTATACTATTTTAAAATACCTAGAATAAGATATATAGACTGTTTGGTGCAACGGTAGCGATCCTGCCTTTAGCAGCGACGGTCCTGGGTTCGAGTCTCGGAAGGGGCAGATGTTCGTGTGATGAATACGAGCATTTACACCTGAGTATTTATATATATTTCTATTATTATTATTCATTTTTATAAGATATATGTCCGTTACCCTAGTATCCATAACACAAGCCTTACAGTGCTTACTTTGGGCTAGGCTAACTGGTGTGAATGTAAGAAATATTATCATTATTATATATTGTAATTAACGTTAATTAAACTGGTGTTGTTGTATAAGGAGTTATTAATGAATAAAAACAGTTCGCAAAATGTAATTGAAGACGAAGAGATGTGTAGCAAACAATATTCTACCTTAATTCTGAGTATCAACTCTCAATGTTCTAATTTCTGGAACATAGGTTTTCGGGTCAACCATTTTCGATAGAACTTTTTAAATCATAATATTATAACGTATACTAATCATTTGGCATAATATGAAATAGCTTGCTGGCTGGTAATGAATATTAACCTAAACATGCTCGGAATTAAGATTGATATATTAGTTTTAACAGAACGTCGTATTGATCCAGAAAAGCCTTTACCACATAAACCTGACTATCTGAGCTATGGTACTACAAATAAAATTAACCAAAATGATGGGGTAGTAGTCTTCATAAGCCACACAGTCGAACATACTATTAACGAAGTCCTACTAAATGGAGCCTCATGTCTTGAAATTTCTACTCCTTTGTACAACATAATATGTATCTATCGTCCTCCATCGGAAAAAAGCCCTACTAACTTTATAAACTCTCTCAATAACCATCTTACATCTACATATCTCAAAAACAAAAATATAATAATAACAGGCGACATTAATATAAATATAATTGAAGGTAACAGTAATATCTACTCAGACCCATATCTTGACATGTTAGCAATACATGGCCTTCTTCCAGGACACACCTTTGACACAAGAATAAATAGTTGTCTGGATCATATTGTAACCAATTTAAGCCCAATTAATTATACAGCTATAATTGCAGTTCTCGGTACGACAAGTACAGACCATAAAATGGCTGCCATCTTTATTTATAGTAAATCAAAATATCAGAAACCCTCCAAAACTAAAACTGTAACTAATTATATAGATGCCTTAAAGACTTTGAAAACTAAACTAACTTCTAATTTTGTGACTATTCAAGACCCTGATACTCTAACAAACGAAATAGTTACTATTATTACTGACTCTCTGAATGAAAACACCAAAAAAATTAATATTCCAAACAGCAAAAAGGTCATCAAACCATGGATTACACCAGGTATACTAAATTGTATTAAAAACAGGAACAAATTACAATATAAATTAAAACTAGATAACACAAATGAAATCCTTAAAATAACATACCGTCGTTACAGAAATTTTTGCAACCAATTGATAAAAAAACTTAAAATTAAATATGAAAAAGATATCCTAGATTAAGCCAAATCAAACAACAAATCTCTATGGAGCTGTATAAAAAATATCACTAACCTAAAAAACATAAAACTTCAAACAAAGAACTTTACACTCTTAGAAACAACCCAAACGAATCTGCAAATTTTATTAATAATCACTTTAGTAACGTTGGAAAATCTCTAGCTGAACGGTTTAAAAATGACGTCCCATCAATAAATGACTATTTTAATTCAATGTCCTCATGTCCTAACTCGATTGGCATCGTTGAGCCGGAAGCCTCTGAAATAAATTCTATAATATCTAATCTAAAATCAGAATCTGCTGCAGGCTGGGATAATATTCCTACTACATTTATAAAAATGGCAAAAACAGAACTTGTCCCTATACTTACTCACCTTTACGTTATTGTTTTTCAACAAGGAGTGTTTCCTAGACTTTTAAAGCGATCAATAATACACCCCATTTATAAGAGCGGGAACAGAGACGACATCAATAATTATAGGCCAATCTCGGTACTACCAGTTATCTCAAAAATCCTTGAAAAGTTAATTAATTCTCGACTTATTAAATATCTAAATAAATTCAAACTCCTTTCAGACTGTCAATATGGCTTTCGGGAAGGGCTGAGTACGGAAGATGCCATTCATAATCTCACTAAAAATATAATAAACAGCATTGATGAAAAAAAGAAGACACTGTATTTTCCTGGATCTAAAAAAGGCTTTTGATGCCGTCTCTGTCCCCCTTCTACTCCGAAAAATAGAGAAAATGGGAATTAGGGGCACCTTTTTAAGTCTACTTACTAGCTATTTAACTTTCCGAACACAACGTGTAAAAATAGATTCAGATATTCTTAGCGACGACATTTTAACAAATACTTACGGCGTTCTGCAAGGTAGTGTCCTCGGACCTACCCTATTTTTAATGTACATAAATGACTTGACCAATCTTAAACTAGACAATGGCAAAATAATATCATACGCGGATGATACTGCGCTTTTCTTTGAAAATAATTGCTGGTCGTCGGTGTTTAATACAGCTGAATCTGGGCTCCAAAAAGTTATTAAGTGGTTAAATACTAACCTGCTCACCATAAATAAGAATAAAACTAACTACATTACATTTTCAATTAAAGATTGCACGCAACCTACTGATGATTTAACTATAACTGCTCACTCATGCCTCAATGGATTAGGGTGTAACAGTAACTGCCAAAAAATTGAAAGAGTCACTACCACTAAATATCTTGGCGTGACTCTTGATCGATCTTGGATCCCTCAATTAACTATGGTTGCAAATCGGGCGAGGAAATTGATATGGTTGTTTAAACATTTGCGAAATATTGCCGATAAAAAACTTTTATTATACATCTACACGGCCCTCGTTCAATCCATTATATTATATTGTGTAACAATCTGGGGAGGTACATATAAAACTCGATTTATAAGCATTGAGCGAGCACAAAGAGGAATACTAAAAGTCATGTTAAAAAAGAAAAAAATATATAGTACAACTAAATTATATAAGGATGCCAATGTTCTGACTGTAAGGCAACTATATATATTACAGTCTATCCTTAAAGTTCATAAGGGCTGTAATATAAACCCGGCTATTCTTAAAAAGCGTAATCCATACTCTGTCATAAAACTACCCTCAGCTAGAACACTATTTGCTACACAACAATTCTCGATACAATCCATCTTTTTGTATAATAAAATAAATAGAATTAAACATATCTATGCAATGTCGGTTATTCAGTGTAAGAAAACTATAACAAACTGGTTAAAGGAACTCGACTATGATCAAACTGAGCGGCTGCTCCTGCGGTGAAATGGTCCCGATCTTTTCACAGTAGAAGTAGCTGCTCACTATGATACATAGACAAACACACTAGGTACATTATACTAGACAAATACAAAAATAATCCACATAGTGCACACATAAAATACATACACACACCCTTATACCCAACACCTATTTACACACACACACTTACACACTTACACACGCACACACTTACGCACGCACACACAGACGCACGCACACCACACACACACACACACTCATACATACATACATACATGATTTTGTAATGCTATTATTTGTTAAATCTTTCTCATAGCTTATAAATGTAATCATGGTTCGAAAGAGCGGGCATCTCCTAATACAGGTTTTTTTTCTAACTTAAAAGGAGACTCCCAACCCCTGTAATTTACTCTATAAGCTAATAAAGAATTTTTGAATTTTTGAATTTTGAATAAAGAAATACCTGCAATGTATGTCAATTTATGCCTTTCGATTAGTATGCCAAGTGACTTTATGTCAATTGAAATTATTCGTTATGAATGGCTTCCAAGTTTTCCCTACAGTTGGAAACACCGGATATAGGTCTAACATGAATTAATGGGTAGAAGATATTATCAAAGTGTATAGTAAATTATTATATCGAACAATTTTTTATCGTAGTGTGTTCTGTTATCTTAATCACGCATTAGACGCGCCGACGAAACTAGTAATTTTAGGCTAAATTTGTATATTCATTTGCAATCATTTCACATTATTTCGCGTTTTGTGGATAACTTTTACAGAAATGAAAATAATTATTTCAGGTCACTTGTAAAACGGACATAAAGAATAAAACCTTTTCATTGTATGTTGATGTATTTTATCAGTAAAGAATTCTTGGATATTTTCAAATTTTTTTAAAGATGTTTGTTAATTACTAGCGGCCCGTCCCGGCTTCGCACGGATGGACAAAATTGTTTAAATTTTTTCTTTTATTAATTATTTTTCCGTTAGCGCCATCTAGCGTCCGGTAGACGAACTACTTGCGGTTAACGCGTTGCAATGGTAACGTTATTGATACAATGGAAAAAGAGCGGATAGACAAACACACAAACAACTGTGATCTTAGATTATAGATTTATCACTTTTTTCGTTTTTAAAATCTTCTTGTTAATTTATTTTAAATTGTAACCTACATATTATGAGTACTTATTGTATATAGATGAAGATTTTTATAATTTTTACATTTCGGCACGCACACACATTTAATGAAATAACTTTTAATCGAATGTATGCGAATACTTTACATGTAACCCTGAAGTTTCGACGACTACAGGAGCCGTGATCGCAAGATGACTAAGGCAACCTTTTCTAATACCTTCACAATATTTTAATCGGCAGCTTCTGAAAATTCATAACTGTAAAAATGTTATACAAAATAAATTATTTTTATTTTGCATTTAATTTAATCAAATTATTGTATTTGTTGTTCTTATTATCTATTTTATTTATTGAAGATTATTTAATTGGCATGTATTTGCGTTTAAAAAAAATCTAACAAATTTACAGATTCCTAATATGTATAAACACGGATAAGTAATAATTTTAAGGATTCGAAAATATGGTTTGCATTTATAATTTTTATACATTTTATGCATTTTCAATGCGATCTTATATGATAAATTATTATAATAGAAAAATACTAGAAAAAATCGACTCGGATCACAAGTGAATCTCAGGCGGGAATCGAACCCGCAACCTTTGGAAATCCGGTCCAATGCTCTCCCAATTGAGCTACCGAGCCTTGCGAACACTCGTCGAAATTTTCTAGTACCTTCCCGATTTTTCGCTGTAGGCCAGCGTTGTTTCATCAATGAGAGGAACATCCTCTCAACGCAACGCAACAACGTTGCGGGTTCGATTCCCGCCTGAGATTCACTTGTGATCCGAGTCGATTTTTTCTAGTATTTTTCTATTATAATAATTTATCATATGGTTTGCAATGATCAATTTGGTAAATATTGCCCGTTTTGCAATTTTACGCATTGGAAATGCGTCTCTATGTATATGTACCTACTATTATTAATAAATGCATCCTCGTGTCAATGACGCGAGATATCTTAACACGTGTATCGTAAGTAGCTGTACTAACAAACTAGACGATAATATACATTAGCTATTATTGTGAACAATTAGACTTTTAATTAAACAAATTAATTATCATTATATGGCGCGTCAAATTACAATTAATCAACCACATTGTCCTTTAAAAAAAATTTAACTAAATATTACATGTCATTAGTATAAAAATTACAGTTTAAACCTTCAATAACTAAAACGTCAATTTAAATAATTATTTTACAAAAAAAAAAAATTAACGTTTTTGATTTATCAGATTTATTCTAAGGTGGTTCTCTAATATAATAGAATAGAATAATCTTTATTTTACATCCCATACGCCAAACTAAAGACAAGGAGAAACAAACATATAAAGTTAAATTGGCGGTCTTCTCGCGCAAAATCAATATCTTCCAGTCAACCTTTGGATGGATGGGAAAGAAAGCAAAAAATATTCCAGGTCAGTCGGTGGTGCTCAATAAAATTAAATCTACTATGAATATAGGAATACATATATAAAATTTCCCTGTCATAGTGTTTGACCTCGATGAAGTCCGAAACTACTTGACCGATTTTGATTTTTTTTCATTTTTCAGGATTTGCTCCAACTTAGGACATAGGTTAGGTTTCATTTTATTTTATAATAATACAAATATTGCATTTAATAAAAAACATTTTTTTTTTTTTTTTTTTTTTGCCTGTAAAGTCGGTTTTACGGGCGAAGATTTTACGTGACAACGTCTTTTTCTCGGTAGAATATTTATTGATATGAATATAATTAAATTGCACAATGCGCGCGGCAGACCGATCATAGTTGAGTGGGAGAGAGACGCAAGGCATTCGGCGGGCCTCTCTCTCGTTCGGTGACTCATCGTAACGTTACCGAGCGTTACACTTTTTCATAAGTGACTCCCAGCCGCAACCTAATTTAAGACGTTGTCACGTCAAAATTCGGCCACAGCAACACGCGGCCGAGTCAGCTAGTATTTATATATAATATTTTGATAAAATTTAAACAAAACATACCTACATATACATACATACTAGATATAATATAATGATACATTTTGACGTCACAACGTCTTAAATTAGGTTGCGGCTGGGAGTCACTTATGAAAAAGTGTAACGCTCGGTAACGTTACGATGAGTCACCGAACGAGAGAGAGGCCCGCCGAATGCCTTGCGTCTCTCTCCCACTCAACTATGATCGGTCTGCCGCGCGCATTGTGCAATTTAATTATATTCATATCAATAAATATTCTACCGAGAAAAAGACGTTGTCACGTAAAATCTTCGCCCGTAAAACCGACTTTACAGGCAAAAAAAAAAAAAAAAAAGTTTTTTTTATTTCAATTAATATTATAAACACGCATAAACTTCAATACAAAATTCTTTTCATAAAATGGACTGTGGTAAGGAGGCATTTTCATCAGTCAAACTTTCGAGCAAGCGAGTGTATCTTTTGTTTTTTTAATATTAAATAGTGTTTGATGTCGTCTTAATTTTTACAACTTCGAAAAAATATACCGCAGATAACGTTAGCCCTAACCCATATTGAATAACTCATCCTTACTTATACTCAGGGGTTTCCCCATATGGTTCTGTATCTTAACACCAATGCCACATATCCATTTCCCTTTATCCCGAACTCAACGGTCTACGACCTCGCTGCTTCCCCGAAGACCCACTAATATGACTTTCAGCCGACCTCTTCTTAGAGGCTCATGATTCCGACAATAATCTATAATCTAAGATCACAGTTGTTTGTGTGTTTTTCTGTCCGCTCTTTTTCCATTGTATCAATAAAGTTACCATAGCAACGCATTAACCGCAAGTAGTTCGTCTACCGGATGCTAGATGGCGCTAACGGAAAAATATTTAGTAATAGATAAAATTAAAGAATTTTGTCCACCCGTGCGAAGCCGGGAAGGGCCGCTAGTACTAATAATAATCATATTTTTTACATTCACGCCAATAAGCCTAGCTCAAAGTCAGCACTGAAGACTTGTGTTATGGATAATAGGGTAACGGATAGACATACATATATTTATATATATCCGTTACCCTAAGTCTTGGCTTGTACCAGGGAAGGGTTCTTCATCTGAAAAGACCATCCGTTTGGAGAAAAGCGTCGCGTGCGATAATCAACTAGGTTTGGTGTAACGGTAGCGATCTTATCTTTCGTACCAACGGTCCTGGGTTCAAGTCCCGGAAGGGAAGATGTTTGTGTGATGAATACGCGTATATCAATCAATATTATATATCTATGCATCAAATATGTATTTCTATCTGTTACCCTAACACAAGCCTTAACAGTGCTTACTTTGGGCTAGGCTAATTGGTGTGAATGTTAGAAATATTATTATTAAATTAATTAATTGTAACGTAGATTTGGGGTACTAATTAAAAAAAAACTTACTTCTTGGTCCTCAATAAGGGTGGCAACACGTCCGGGCTGAAACAAAAGGAATTAAATAAATACATCATCTTAATATCTTAATAATCTCCAATATTATTAAGTATATAGAAAAATACTTAAAATTAATTTAACTTTATGTATCAAGAGAGCTTGTATTTACTTTATGCATAATTAAGGTTTTTTAAACCGTTCACTTAAAAAACAGCAGCCCTTATAGATGCATGTGCGGCACTCAGAGCGTCGCCTTCGTACTGTCCGTCTAACTTCAAAATGAATGCAGATTTCACTCTAGAACTTTACACGCATTATTTATGGACTACTAGCTACATTTTTAGGAAAAAAATATTAAATATACCGAAGTTGAGTGACATCTGATTTGAAATGTTTACTTCCGGTTTTTTTTTATAACAAAGAAAACATAATTTTCGAATTCGTAGTATCTGCCAAGAAAAACATTTAATTCTTCTTTTACGTCCAGTTCTTAATTTATTTTTGACCATTTAAAAAATATCACCTGTAGCTTTCGAAAAATTCGATCTCCAAATTTTGTTAATTATTTGAACTCTCAGAATAAAACACTTTTTTACGGATTTTTGCGCATGTTTTATTTTATTTTATATTTAATCCTGACGTTTCGACTCCTTTACAGGAGCCGTGATCACAGGATGACTAAGATGATGGTTGTCATGTATTTTCTACTACCTTCACATTATTTTAATCGGGCACGTTCCTAATTATTAAATTATATTATATAAATCAAGTTGTTTTATTTTATTTTAAAACATTATTTAGTTATTTAATTAATTCTCACTACGATAACATTGTATACTACTGAGTCTACTACCAGTTCGGAAATTGGGAGGGCCTTCCGAGAAGAACTGGCGAAAGAAACTCGAGCAGGGGGACCGACCTCCATCTTACTGTTTAATTATTTGCAAAAAGAGCTAACTACATCATCAGGTCTTGCAGTGTGTGTTTTTGTAGGTATTAATTTATTAATTATGGGGTCCCAAGCAGGTGGAACGCTCCAACCTTCGTCTCTATTGAAATTAGGATGTTTCCTAATAAATTAGGATGTTTCCTCTAGCTCCTTTACAGGAGCTAGAGAACAAAGATTTGTTCCTAGGATAATCACGGCTCCTGTAAAGGAGTCGAAACGTCAGGATTAAATATAAAATAAAATAAAACATGCGCAAAAATCCGTAAAAAAGTGTTTTATTCTGATGTGTAATGTGCGCGGAAGTGTAAGAACTAAATATATTTGAACTCTTTTAAAATTATAACTGGGTTATATAAAGATAAAAATAATATGTACGTCCTAGTTCATAAAGAAAATACTTTCCAATGAAATATGAAATCCAATAGTTATTAATGCCTACAACATTGACAAATATCGTCAATCGATTAAAAAGTAAAAGCAGATGTAATCATCATATTTTTGTTGTAAAAATATTTAACTGCTAAAATTTTATTTTTAAAGATGGTTTTCCAGTAATAACTTATTTATATATATAATATTCTATCATTTATAAGAACAAAACTATCTAGCTAACTTCCTCTAAAATCTAGAAATCAAATTACTATAAACTAATGTATTTCGTTTTATTTTTAGCATTCACAATGGCATATTTTTATAAGATATAAAATTCCCACTCACACGGCTCACAAGTAATTGAAATTAACTTTTCACCTCACACGCTCGGAAAAGTTTGGTTTGCCATTAAATTTCTGCGTAGAAAATTGAGTTTTATCCGCTAGCGTGGAAAAGTGTTTTAAAATAAGAACGTTTCGATTAAAAAAACACACATGATACGTTCCAAATCGTCATTACAGTTATAAGTTACATTTTATTCTTATTTAAATTGATACTATAACATTCTGTTTTGGTTTTATTAAATTATTTTACTATCTTGAATTATAAAAACAACAAGAGTAAATAATATTTAGAGTATGCTATTTATTATAAGAATTTTAAACGTATCGTGGGTGAGGTTTTATAACATATGATTGGATTTCGGACCGCATCCGAAAAAGAACTGTCACAGTGATCTGTATTCTTAGTCAAATCACATTGAATTAAAAAATATGATATTCAACATTACTAATTTTTATTTTTAATTTAAATAATCCCATTTCACATAAATTTAAGCTGTTTTTCTTGCACCTAAAAAACTTCCTCGTTGTAGTGAGGTGAAAATTGTGTCTCGCTCGGCAGCAAAATTTTTAGCGTCTTGTACCTTTGAAACCCTCGCTACGCTTAGTACGGTCTTCGGCAAATAAGTTGAACATGATTTTGCAATCACGTGACATGCGCAGTAGAAAGTTTAGGTCATTATTCACTACTGCGCATGTCACGTGCTTTCAAAATCATGTCCAACTTATTTGCCGGGGACAATATCGTTCGCTGGCTCAGGTTTCAACAGAGGTAACTCGCGGCTAATACTGCAAAGTCTGCAGCTTTGCATAACAAATAACTAATTCAGTACAGTTTACTATAAAAGCGTGTTTTTTTACTATAATTTTAATAAACAGATATGGACTTCCGCTAAATGAAGCCGGATTCGATTAATACTTAGAATTCTTAAATAAAAAAAAATGACCATCACATCTAAATCCATTAATCGATGTTACTCTTGGCGTAGCATTCTACGCGTGCGTGTTATACGACGCAAAAAGTATTTTCGTACGTTCAGAAATATTTTGATGTAGTAAAATTAAATTCGATTCACTCATTCCACAACCGAGAAGTTGAACGAACTGATTTCAATGGAATTCAGGTTATAAAAATTATGAGGCCGTGTGAATTTATCACTGAGCGTAACAGTCAGTTTTTATTTGAAACTAAAAGTAAAATAACAAACATTATTACAACGTATTTTAGTTTGATTCAAATTAAATATTTTTACAGTATTAATTGCGCGTTTAATTTTGTTTTTCTTTTTTTATTTAAACCTATGACGACTAAGGTAATGGACGTCATATATTTTCTAATATTTACTACCTTCACAATATTTTAATCGGGCACGTTGATAACTGTTAAAATTTATATAAATAAAAATTGATTTATTTTGCATGTTTTCTACTCTGCTATACAAATATAGTATTTTTGTTAATAATGTATGTGTGTATGTAGGAAATAAAGCTTTTATCTATCTAAGACGTTTTATACCATGTTAAAAACATATAAATCTATTAATCTAAGATCACAGTAGTTTGTGTGTTTGTCTGTCCGCTCTTTTTCCATTGCACACGCGTTACCGTAGTGCCTAAGAATAACATTCAAGAAGGCTACGAACGGTTAGCTATATATGTAGTCGTAGAACCGAAACGTTAGCGCGATTCATTTCGGTACAGCGACATCTATAACTGAGACGCAACAACGCGTGGCCGGGTCAGCTAGTTATTATAATTATAATTCGTTGCCTTATACGTGTGAAGGGTTTGGTGCTATTGAACTCTGTCAGACAAAACACAACTATGTTATATACTATTATATACGTCTATGTCTGTCACCGAGCATAGCATATTATCAAACAAATATTTGTACAGTTGTTAATAGGAACGATTACTTCGATAAATATTTAAACAGTTTTTATCTTATATACAGATACACATTATCGATTTATCTGCTAAGCCTTTCAGCATTATCAATATATTTAACATATAAAAATAAACTGAGAAAATTGTGTATTTTTATTCAAAATATAATTTTGTTAATAGTTCTTTATATTGTTTATATGCTTGCCTATATTGATTTTAAAGTTTTGTTAAATATAGTTTTTATATATATTTAAGTATATTAAGTAGTAGCCGTCATCCGTCCGCATTTCTGGGTTAATAATAATAATATTTTATGTTTTGTTGAATAATTATTTATAACTGTTAAACTGACATCTTCAGTTTTCCTCTTTAACCTTTTACGTTTTTATTTTGACGTCAACGAATTATTCATTTAGGTCAAATACAGAAAATAATTACTGTAACCGTTACCATAGCAACCCACCGTATAAAATAAATTCGGGAAAAAGTTTATAAAAAGCGTCGATCGGTCATGGTCATACTAATAGGTTTAGTAGTTTGTCGTGATTGCGTGACAAACAAAAGTATTTCATTGTATATATGTAATTTTATTGAAATAGTTTATTTTAAGATTTTTATTTATAACCTCCGGGAAGCCTTATACTCCCTATGTATACACTTTTACTTGTATACCACCGACTTTGTTAATCTTAACTGTTAAGGTGTATGTCCTTGTTGATAAGCCAAATAAATAAAATAAAAATAAATTAAACATTTCTATGAAACATTCCACCTTTTGTTGAATAGGAAATGAGAATGCTATCACAAATAGTTGAACGATCGACCATAACCCTGGACTCAGTTGTGAAATTGGCTACTGCAGCCAAAATTCTTGGGAGCCATTCTTGAATTTAATATTTTATTTCCTCATTCCTCAGTTCTATTAGTTCTTTTTGTTACTAACTGATCCTGTTGTGTTGACACTTGAATAATATCATTAGCATCAAAAACACAAGCCTAAAAATGCTTACTTTGGGCTAGGTTTATTGGTGTGAATTTAAGACATATTATAATACTATACACGTACATAAATACGACACGAACCTGGCACCGTTCGGTTTCAAAGACTTCACTGGCTACACAAAGCCGGTCTTCATACAAACTGGTATAGTAATGAATAACCGATTAATATTAAAAAGATTAATTAATTAATAATTCACTTGTGAGCCGAGTCGTATTTTCTAGCATTTCTTTTTAAATAATTATTTATCTTATAAGAGACCATTGAAAAAATGCAAAAAACATAAAAGAGTGAAAAAATTATTTAATTTATTTCTTACAAAACTGTCGAAAAGGGACAACGAGTTGTAATATTCTGCCAAATGGGCCAACATATATTGGTTTCTAGACATACGTGTTGACAATGACGTATAGAAGGTTAGACGAAAATAAACATTATGACACGTGTGTGCGTGTATACGTCACGCGGGAAAGTGAACAAAAGTAGCCAGATTTGCTGTGTGAATCACAAAATGGACTACATAAAAATTTGTAAATTCGGATGGATGACCGACAAAGACAATGTTTCATTTTGGGCCTGCATTTGTATTTAAAAAAATGAAAAAAAAAAAAATGAGATCCGACAACAAAAAAAAAATTGAGTCAATATTATTTACAATTTTATTAATAAACCAATTCTCACACTTCCAGGCACATTACAAATTTAAATAAACCAATAACCAAAAAAAAATTAAGGTTGAGCACATTTTATATTTAATCCTGACGTTTCGACTCCTTTACAGGATCCGTGATCACAGGATGACTAAGGCAATGGTTGTCATATATTTTCTACTACCTTCACAATCTTTATTAGTGCCCGATTAAAATTTGAATATCCTTAACTTTAATATGTTTGAGCTCAAAAATTTTATACGCATCTAAATAGATAATTCATATCATAAATGTCATCTGAATAAATTTTATCAATAAAAATAATAAAAAAATATAAATAACAGTAAGTGATCCATTATTGGCATTAAAGCTTGATGGGTTATAGCCCAGGGGTAAAGGTCATACCCCTATGCTCCAGCGTGGATAGTTCTAGGTTGTGTTATATATATATTAATAGTTAAAAAAAGGTCCACTGGTTAAAGAAACATAATTTTGTTATAGTCTTTATTGCACTTAAAAACAGTGGAACATTAAATTGAAATAAGTTGGACAGCAATGCTAGAATTATAATTTTTATTGATTAAGTTTTTCTTTCTTTTAATTTTAAACAACAGCGTGAATTAGTGATGGTCGACTCGAGTAACTAACTCGAGTTAATTCGAGTTGGGCTTAACTCGAACCAACTCGAGTTGAATTCTCTCTGACTCGAGTTTGAAAACCGAATAAAACCGACATGGAGCGAAGTTTGCCGATCATTTGAGATTATATTCATTCATAACAAACAAGTGTCACATTTACGTAGATTTGAGGTTAACTTTAAAGTTAACTGCAAATCGGTTATTGTTCTAGTTTTTCGTGTTTTAAATTCTGTTTTTGAAAAATGCCGGGTCCTAAAGAAATCTTTGGTTCGGTATGTATTACCGTGTAAACAGTGTTCAGATTCTTTCAAATATAATGGAAATACGACCATATTATTAAACCACATTAAAAATAACCATCCTAGTATTACCGTAGAAGAAATAATAAAGATCAGTGGTTTGTTTTAACTTTTTTTTTACTATTAATGCGAAGGTGAAGGAATAAATTGGTAAAAATTAAAAAAAAACATTAACTCTTCCATCTAGTCAACTCGAGTTACGTTACTCGAGTCCGACCCGAGTTACGTGAATTTTAACTCGGCTTAAATCGAGTTTTGTTTTTTCCGAGTTGGCACATCACTAGCGTGAATTAATTACTTTGGCTGTATATTGATAACGAACTGAATAATATTGACCGGTTTGCCAATGAGTTTATCATGCGACAGTGGAATGAGGTTACATTGAGCTTCCGTGTTGTATTTGAAAATACAATACCTCAATAAGAAAGTAAAATATTGACATTCAGTGACACAGACTAAGTGCAGGCTTTATTTAATCGTAATTGTAAAGTAATGTAAACAAAGCAGGTACATGTAGGTCGGGGGTCAATGTGTGTGTGTGTCTGTGTGTAGATCATTAGCAAAGACTATGGTAGATATTATTTTTATGTAAATTTTCGGTCTCGTAATAATCTAATGTCTTTAAAAGTTTGGATAGTTTTTATTAAATTCCTGATAAATCATTGGGTATTTCTTTACAATTCTGTTCATATTTTTATTTAAATATGCTGACACATGTTGAAATTGTTTTCGAGCAAAACCAGTGTCTGCACGTTGCATTGCAATAACCTTGTCTTCACCTTTTTTGGGTAGTGTTTGGTCTAAAATATAGAATTCTATGTATCCATAAAATAAACATATAATATTTTCTTATTGAAAGTGAGCGCGTAAATTGTATAGCATGTATTATAAGGGAATTTGAGTTCCGCCTAACAACAGAGAATATGAATTTTTTCTTGTAACAATTTCTTTAAAATTATGCAGTTAAGTGCATAAATATATAATAATGATCATATAAATTCACTTTATTTTTTTTACTTCGGTTTACCTAATTGTTACAGATTTGATAAGACCAAACGTAATTACTAGTCCTATATCATATTTTAGTATTATCGTATCTCATACAAAACGTTTGATTATTCAGTTGATAACCCACTTGTCTGGAAACCGGTTTGGCGAAATTGAAAAATGCTAATATGATGTCGTCCAAAAAAGTCAAGGTTGTGACATATTATATAACGTTTGTATGCAAATAAGATTCTCATATTTTTAATGAACCTTATGGACATACAGACATGATCTTTATTACCAAATACTTCTCCATCTATTATTATTACAAAAAGAGGTAGAGCTTAAATTTTATTAAGTGCTAAAAATACAGTATGTACACTTATTTCATTGATAACGATTACCTTTTCTAGACTAGAACCACAAAACCAGTTTTTTTAAATATTTTTCTAATGAAGAGTCATTAGCAATAACTGTGAATAAAATTATAATAACTACGTCAACAATCAATGTTTTTAATTTATAAAATATCGATTACGACTGTTTGGTGCAACGGTAGCGATCCTGCCTTTCGCATTGACGGTCCTGGGTTCCAATCCCGGAAGGGGCAGATGTTTGTGTGATGAATACGATCATTTGTACCTGAGTCATATCTATATGTATCATAAATGTATGTCTATCCGTTACCCTAGTGTCCATAACACAAGCCTTAAAGTGCTTATTTTGGAATCGGCTGATTGATGTGATTGTAATAAATATTAAATTATTATTATAAAATCTACAATTTCTTACGTTTTATTACAAATAAAGAGTTTTTGTGTACTTTATAGAAAAACCTTGCAGTGTTGGATTAGTGTTAATATGAAAAGCTTTAACGTTGTTGCATCAGAAAATCGCCGACGCATTCAGCTAAGTTTGGATAAAAGTTTCATCAAAAATAACTTCGGATAAGATTTACTTAGCATACTTTCAATAAAGACTTCTTAAATATATTTCTGAGTAAAGTTACGGTTAAAGATATAGTAACTAAACCAAACTAGGCCCCCTTTTATTGTGAGCGGCCATTAATTATCAGTTATAATAATATAATATAAATTATTATGCTTACCTTTGTTTCTGTGCCTCGATGTGTAGTGTTTCCCTGCCAAAATCTTCTGGAGAAACCCTTGACATAACCTGTTACAGCCTTCTTGTATTCAAAGCCAGGGTTCCAGCAAAGAGAACCATACCCGAACACCCAGAATGGTTCTTTTCTTGGTGTGACCTCATTGCTCTTCAACTCCTCACTCCTGAACTCCATTTTATCCATTATTTTTATGCTGATCTATATTAGAAATCGTTGTTTGTGGTGAAAGTGAGGACGCCCGCGCCCTAAATGGTTGTATCACAGATACTTTGTTCAATTTTATATTCTACTTGTGTCTCATCGTGTTGAGCACGTGCACCGTAAGACACTAGCTATAAGTGTGAAGAATTAATAACACGTCTATCCATGGCGATGATGTTTTCACGACTGGTGGATATATACGGACTTTTGCTTTAGCGCTTTTCGTCGCGGTTGAAACCAAGTGTTATTGTAACTACACGAGCAATTCTCGACTTTATTGCTTAGGTGATTTGTTCAAGCGGAATGCTAAGTAACTTTGTGTGATGCCAGACAGCGCGGAATCGAGACGTTCCGTTTTACTGTGAAGTGTTTTAGTATGCTAGGAATAAAGTGGTTTGTTATTTTTGTGAGCGAATTGGAACTCTATAGTAATACTTTAATGTAAAATATGATTGCTTATATATTATAATTGCTTAGCATAGCACTTTTCTCACATGGCAAGGCGATTAAAATAGTGGTTTCTAATAAAGAAAACGGAACGTAATACTCATCGATTTGCCAACGAGTTGTCTTAACCAATTAGGAAGGGCTTGAGCTGTGATTGGTCGAAGCGGAGATGATGCAATTTTTGAAAAAACTTGCCACAAGCATTAGTTTTATTTTGGAACAAGAGAAATTAAAATGCCAAAACTGTAATTTCTTTTAAAACGGTTTCCTTATTATGTTTCAATAAATTTTCATTGTTATTAATTATGCAAAAACCTTGAGTTTTATTTATTATTTACTTACTATTATTGTCCGCAAATAAACATAAATAATTATATTATAATTGCTTTGAAAATAAAACAATAGTCATTTTAATATTTAAAAATATTTTCTATACTATTAATGTTAATAATGGGTAGGTATATGTTTTCTTATAATACGGACTAATATAGGTGATTCATAAAATATAACAATTACATTACTGATTCTTGTATATCGATTGTTTGATACTTAAAGATGACGCTGGTAGTTAGCTGAAGAAAAAAACTCATCGGGTTTGTCGAGGTCATTGAACGTACATTGGAAGAGTACTAACCCGAATAGCGAGTGGTTGTGGGTTTGAGTCTCCCCTGAGAGTAGCTGAATTTTATTCTAGTACTTTTTTCTTTAAAATATACTATGATATATAGGAAAAGGTTTTTCTATTTAAATTTTGATTAAAATGTTTTCTTCCGCCGGATGCCGCTAGCTGTTTCCGCCTCCCGCCAATTTTGACGTGTTTAACAAAAGGAAATTATTGAAGACTAGTTTCCTTCCAACCGCTTTAACCTTCCTGTATGTATATACGTAGGGAATAGCTTTTAACTCATGTTACTATTAGATCGCTTTACTGCTCCTATGAAGGATTTGACTCAGCGATGCCTATTAATAAATATAGGCTCACCTTTTGTCTCTTTCTACCACGGCCTTGTACTGGGTAAGATAACAGACAAAATGGCTACGAATGCTCGACTGCAGATCGGGACAGAGGTGGTTTCGGCTCCATGGCGATGTCCCTGTTGGGTATTTTCACACTTCACGCTTCCACAATATAACATAATTAGTTCCAATTATTTATATTGTGGAATTTGTACAAAATAATGTTTTGTTTTTTGTTTGGGTGGTGTTCGGCATAGTAGAAAAGCACCGCCCTTCACACTTAAGGGTATAGTAATAGGCGATTTATTTTAAAATATAAAATACGCCTGTAAAAAACAACTGCGCCTCCGAGACCTCAAGCGGGATTTGAACGCACGACCTTTCGGTATCCGGGCGAGTGCTCCAACCGCTGAGCTACCGAGAGACGTGTTTCCAACGCGAGTGCCAGCGTCTCGTATCTTATGATTGAAAATGATTTCCCCAAATAAAACTTCATAACAGCTTCAATATAATGGTCCATATATTTTTATAAAGATTAAATCACAATGCATTAGTTTATTTTACACGTTATAACAGACATGGAGTATTAACGATTGAATATTTCAATTGGCTTAGCTAAAAATAGAAATAATTTTACATTATTTTTTTAACTATTTTAAAACATTCCACATTTTAATTAACAAGACCTGCTTAAATACTGTACGGAATTGGTAAAATTGTAATTTTTATTTGGTGATTATTGTTTTATTACTATGGAATGATTTTAATAAGTTTATAATACAAAGAAATCTGATTTCTGGACAGGAATTTAGATATTTATAATAATCTATAAATTATTTTATTAAATTTGATTTTAAATAAAGGAATACATATATTTGCTTACTTTATTACCCCTTTTTATATTTTTCTCAAATAAAAATCTCTGGGGTTAATTTTAAATGCAAACTTATTTTAGCAATATTTAATTTCATATTATTGTTTCTGATACCATAAAGTTGTCCAGAAATCAATACAATGACCTTTTTTACATCGAAAAATTAAAAACACTTTTCAATATGTATTTTTCAAAACTGGCCTGTTTTCTGCTTATCGTGGCTCTAATCAAATACGTTTTCGGTATAAAAAATAAAAAAGCGAAATAATGGAAGTATTTAAAATTTACTTATATAAATATATTTTATTTAAATTTTACTAAAAAATCAGACATTGTATGTAAGTATTTTTTACTACCCCCAAAACTGGAATGTTTGAGCTGACAGTAAAATTGGAAAAAAATATTAAAAAAAATTATTTAGATTAAAAAATATATATTTTTATGAACATTATTAATAAAATATTAGGTTAACACTAATATTTTAGTTGAATGTTAAAATAAAATTTAATATCATGTTTTGGAGGCATAAAAGTAAAAAAAAAAATTAAAGCCACGAATACAAGTAAATAATGATGGGTAACGATAAGTGAATTTTAATGCATTTGCTATAATATCATGTATTATTATTAATTATTATATTTAAATAACATATGCACCAAAAATTTGTGATTTGAAGGTAACTAAGAAAATTACATTGACAATTGAGATTACAGAATTAATTATCCTAACAATATATTTAATTTATTTACAAAAAAAATATTCAATAATGTTCATTTGTGATATTTGGCTTTCATCGATCCATTTGAGGGATCGACGTTAATTTGAAGTGTTTCATAATTATAATTTATAACTTATTTACAATTTTATATTTTTCCGTTGAGAATTCTTAAAAAGATATAATAATTTTACAATATAAATTTATTCAATGTATGAATAAAATTTTAAAACCTCAAAAATATTTATACTTAATTTTATTTCTATCCAATTTCGATATATTAATTTAATATCAATATTTATTGAAACACTCCAAAGTGTTAATAACTAGCATAATAAAAAAAAAAGAAATTGTGATGGTCATTATTATTATTATTTATTTACAACAATCAGACTTTTTACATAGAAACACACATCAGCACTTTTCAAACATCAAGACTTAATATCTTTATTTATTATAATATTAACATACGTTTAATACTATGTTCCTGAACACAGGACAGGTACGGTAATAAAGTGCTTAATTGAATTTTATATATGTTACAATATGACTAGTGATATGTATGATAACCTTCATTAGGATATGGTAAAAGATAAAAATTTATTAATTAGAAATCGCTTTCCAATGAGATTTATTATTATGTATAATGTCATTACATTGCACCAACAGGGAGAATCTACAGGTTTCTGTATTAATTTTAGCTTTATAATTAATAAATATAACATTGAATTTATATTGATTCCTCTAAACATATATTAATGTATTATTGCCTTTTTAAATATTACATATAACAATGCATAATCTGGGATATAAACTATATATAAATACATATATATCTAATTGTGATTTATAGTTATCTCAATGAGCATTTCGAGTTAGTATGTATAAGAATAGTAGGTATAGTAAGGTACAGCTAAATGTTTTATTAACTAAATATCTCAATATTTGCAGTCAGGCTTTTTGGTAAGACCCTAATGGGTTGGGATAAGGATCAAAATGAACCTTTAATTGTGGAGGTAGGTGAATTTAACCTAATAAGTATCATTCACATATTATTATGCTTTTTTTATACTTCTAAAGTTATACCTATATTTACAAGTAATAATATCAGATGTATAAGTTGTAAGTAAAGGCTAAATCAATTAAAATGAACGATGCAACAGAAAAGTAAATAGTGATAATAAAAAAATATTATTTTCTATTTCAACTTTATTACCTCAACATGAATTTATATAAATTTTGAATATTTAATTTTTGATCCAAACGTTTTGAATCATTTTTAGTTAACGTTGACTAAAGTAATCAGTAAAACCGTATCATCTCAATGAGTTTACAAAATTATGTGACTATCACCTTAATGATAAGTGATTTAGAGTCGCTTATCGTCTACCTTTTGACTCGCTGGTGTTGCTAACCAAATGCATTTTTGTCTCTCCAAGAACTAAATGTGATGTCATATGAGGTATCCAGTAATTGAATTAATATAGAGTTTTAAAAAGAGTTAATTTTTGATAAGTTAAAGTCAGTTCATTTGTTGTTGATTCCCTTTACGTTTCAACTCATTAACTTCTTCGCATTTTGATCATCCTTTAATCTGGAATTGATCTATAAAAATTTTAAGTATGCCATATTGGGGCTTGTTATAAATTTTTAATATATTAAAACATGTTTCCTTAAGACAAAGATGACTAAAATTGGTTTCTTGCACCATTATTGACGCTTTTACACAAAATACGTTTAAAGACGTCATAATATTGAAATTGTACAGATCCTACGTTTTGACATATGTCAATTTAATAAAATTGCCTTAAGTGGAATGCTTAATTTTAAAAATGACGCGTTTCCGTGTCGACGTTTGAAAACGTCTTACTTTTAAGCAAGGAGCTGTTGTGACGTGTTTAGACGTCTGACTTAAGCCGGGCCAGGGGGCTGACTTAAGCGGAATGCTTGGATCATACGTTAGATTCAGGTCCTTCTGTATTATGTTTGAATGACGCCCTGATTCTCGCTAGGTAGAGGGCGCAAATGTGTCCATAGCATTTGTTGTACCATTCTGGTGTTCTGCCCCTGTAACGAGGAGAATATAAATATTATATTGTGTTACTTATCTGTTACATAAATAGGCTCGAGGGGAATTAGCGACTATTAAGTGATTCGGAATGTCAAAGACATTGATACAGCATATTACTGACCGGAAGGACCATGTAGTGGAAGACTCATCCACGTTCTCTTCTATAGAAATACTGTTTGGAAGCGTCCTGTATAAAGTTGACTGCAATATCGCTCACTTCCAGATATATCTTCTACAATATTAATCAAAGCACAGGCCGTGAGTTGCATCAAGCATCTAGCGACAGTGACTAAGAGATACCATCCTGGAAAGTTAGCAGGTGAAACGGGTTCCAAAGTGGGAGTTTGACAGTCTACGAGTGGCGACAGTGACCTGGAGAGAGCTGTCTTCAAAAGCCGGCAGGTGAAAAAGAGTGGGAGTGTGACTCACAAGGGGTCTTGATCCAGAGATACTATCCTTGAAAGCCGACAGGTGAAACGAGTTTTCAAAGCGAGAGTTTGACAGCCGTTCTTTCAACCGTTGTTGAAAGCTAGCTAGTGCAACGGGTTCCAAAGCGGTAGTTTGGCAGCCTATGAGATGCAACAATGACTTGAAGAGTGCCTTCATTAAAAATCAGTGGAAAAAGGAGTGTGACTCACATGGTGTCGACCCTGGCCAGGTGCACCAGCCGACTGCGGCCCTTCCCAGCGGGCTGCGCTAAGTACCGCGAGGCGAGCACCACTCCCCGCGCCCCTGCTCCTGCCGCCCCACCCCCCGCCGGCGGACACCCCGCGTGTGCCACCGACGTCTCGGCTACCGCGCACCAGCCGCCCCCGCCCCCTCCGCCACCCCCTTGTTGCCACGACCTGGAAAATGAAAAATAATTTTATTCAAATGCACTTAAATTTAGTTGTTTTGAATCGGCCAATAATTTTACCTAGCGAACGTCTTTTAACTGACAACAAGAATGAGCGCAAAAACTCGTAACGACATTTACAATATTATACGTCGTCACGATACATAATCCACAAAAAGAAAATAATAGTGCCGTCTAGGTGCGCCCGTTTCGGAATTCATTGCGGTCAAACAATGTGACAAGGAATTGTTATATATATATATATATATATATATATATATATATATATATATATATATATATATATATATATATATATATATATATATATATAAACTCGGCGTCAAAAAAATCGCACCTTATAAAAATCTTATTCAAAAATTCCTAAACCTTATATAGAGGATAGTGTTAGGTATCATTAGAAAGGTAACAAAAAGGAGCATCAAACAACAATTAAGTGCAATCTTTTTTTTAATTAAAATTATACAAAAAGCATAAAAATTTGAAAAATAATAAAAAATCTTAATTAAGTCCTAATTAATAATCGATAATTTACAAAAAAAATGTACAAAAAGTGTCTTAAAATTAACTCAAAATCTAGTGTTACCCCCCCTTGCCCTGATGACGGCTTCCATACGGTCCCTCATAGACCTCACCAACTTCAGGAGCTCTTCTTGAGGGATAAGACCCCATTCTTCAATCACCGCGGTTTGGAGTTCCTCTAGAGTCGAAGGAGCCGGATCCCGAGATCGAACCTTACGTTTAAGATGGTCCCAGAGGTGCTCTATCGGATTCAGATCAGGACTTCTCGCTGGCCACTGCATCACAGGAATTTGGGACCTCCGCAGGAAGTCGTTCACGATGGCTGCAGTGTGTGCGCGAGCGTTGTCGTGCATTAATGTGAACCCCTCGCCAAAAGATTCGGCAAAAGGGACCACATGCACATCCAGGATCTCTGTGATATAGCGGCGCGCAGTCAGCGACCCTTGTCCGCGAGCACCTCCGGTCCGGGAGACGCAGACCAGGTCGGTTTTGCCGGCAGCCGACATACCGCCCCAGAACATGCAGGATCCGCCTCCATATTCCACCGTCTCCTGGATGCAGGCTTGAGCGAAACGTTCACCCTGCCTCCGGTATACTCTTCTTCGTCGGTCGTTGCAGAAAAGACACACTCGTGTCTCGTCTGAGAAGAGAACAGCTCCCCACTGCTCAATGGTCCAATCGACGTGGTCGCGAGCAAACTGCAAGCGGGCTCGTCGGTGCGCTGCAGTCAATTTTGGACCTGTAGCAGCTCTGCGGGCTGCTATGTTCTTCTCCTTCAGTCTTCTTCTAACCGTGGATACACTCACGGTGCGTCTGCGAACTGCCTGGAGCTCCTGTTGCAGCTGAACAGCGTTTGAGAAGCGATTTCTCAAAGAGTACGACACAACGAACCGGTCGTCTCTTTCCGAAGTGCAGCGACGTCTACCGGACCCATGTCGCCGGATATAGCCACCGGTCTCTAAAAAGCGCTGGTAGACTCTACGAACCGAAAAACGGCTCAGATTCAGTTGCCGGGCGACATCACACTGCCGCACCCCTGCTTGCAGTAGTGCAACCACTTGAGCGGCCTCATCAGCTGTAGTGTCCATTTTCCAGATGTTCTTTCTTCAGTAAAATCAGTGCGTGTGTCCCCTTCAACGGTTTAATAGCGAATGACCCACATTGAACCCGTGTTGACCTCTTTATACCCACAAAGTTAGCGCAACTCGCGACTCTCCCGAGCAGCAAAATTTCCTTAGAATTTTTGTGACCCTTTATTTGTTGCTTTAGGTTTTATTTGATAATGAAAAATAATGTTTTTTTATTAAGTTAATTAAGTAACCTTTTAAATAAAATTATAATTAATACGACTGCATGTGCATATCCAGAGTTAATGCCATTTGAACGTGATTTTCTTAGAGGTGCGATTTTTTTGACGCCGAGTGTAGTATTTTATAGATATGACATTATGAATGCAATGTTTGTCTTTAGTTTTAAGGACTATGAACTTTATGAATAAAGAAATAAAATAAATAAACAACGAGCGCACGAGATCGTTTTATACCTCGAATGCCAATCAGTCATCAATTTGAAACAGAGCCTTCATCATTAGACATTTATATCAAACTTTGTCTTAATGCTCACAGACATAAATTAGCATAATTATTACATCCACTTACCTTAGCACACAGTATTCTCTGGGCGGCAGATTGATGCTAGAAGCGGTGACGTAATGAAATACTTCTGCATTGGTACCCAGCTTCTCCACTACACGCCATTTCACCAAGGAATCATCCCATATATGCCGTTCTCGGAGTATCCTACAACAGAAAAAAAAATTCAGTGCCGTCTAGGGACGCCCGAAAGAAGCGAAGCTTTTTAGTATAAAATGTAGGAACTAAGCGTTAAAAAAAGACAGAAAGCCACGCCAGCCACGCACACTGACATGAGTAAAAGCGAGACAGAAGGCCACGCACACTGAGGTAGAGAGGCAGTTGGCTCCGATATGTATCGTGTAAGGGTATTAAATCTGACCCTCTCGTATAACGGTCTAATCTGACGCTTAGTATGGATAGTGGCCGCGCAGCGGTTTAACTGTATGCTGAATTATTTGACATTATATAGCCTCTTTTACATTTTTTTTAATTTAGAATGGGTTCGTTCTTGATCCCAATAAAGCCCAGGGGCCATGACATAATCCACGATGGAACGATCTAACCTAGAAGGTGCCTATTCACCCTGGCTTTTAAAGAGGACGGTTTATAAGTACTCGGAAATACAGACGCAGGGAGGGAGTTACAGTCCTTTGCTGTGCGCATTATAGAAATGTTGAGAAACGTTGCACCAAGCGCTTTTCACAGGTAGGAATAACAACCAAGAAAGGGTGGTAGCCTGCAGTGCGTCTGGATGTCCGATGGAAAAAGGAAGATGGCGGTATGAGCACATGCAGCTTCTAAGCACACTCTACAAAATAAATTCTGTAGAAGACCGACATACAGGCATCTTTGCGATGGTGAGCTAAGGTGTGAAGCTTCCTCTTCACCAATTTGCTGTCACTAATGAGCCTCTCAGCTCTCAGTTTATTTTTCTCGTGACTTTTTGGATTGCGGCATATACTCACCGTTGCATGAGCTCTTGCGGTGGCGCCTCGACGTCGGTGGCGGCGCGCCACAGTCGCAGCGGGTGCCCGTCGCCCACCTTCTTGCAGCACAACTCTACGTGGGGCGCTGCGCCAGACACTGTCATCCACCCTCGGCTCCTGGACGCATGGAAAATCATCTTATACTATCTACAAAGTTTCACTTTGTACACCAGACATCTAAAGACATAACCATCTACGATGTATCACTTTAGTACAGACGCCTAAAGACGGAAGATGCACTATCAAAAAATCAAATCAAAAATCTTTTATTTTTTACAAAAACTTGGTTACAAAAAATTGTGATGACACTCCTATTAAATAACATATACGTGTATCAGGTAGTCACCGTCCTTTCAGACCGTTCCAGTTAAGTTTATAGACAAAAATACAAGAAAATACAAATTGGTCTTTTTAACAAACTGATATAAAAAAAATACAGTTTATTGTTTTATATGTAAACCTAGTTTATCAGCAGTAAATAAATCACTTTGAAAATAAAGAAATACATCTCTGTCACCATGCATCTCAAGAAAAATTTATGAACATATTTTTCTTTATTGAGAATCTTAATAAGGCATTGGGGGTTCCAAATACCCATAATCAGTTTGTGTTCGGGATAGAACTATAAAATGATAACTATAATTGAAACTGATATGTTTATATATTTGATTAATAAACTAAAATTAGCTAATAATTAATAAATGATATGAGTACGCGTGACTTGATGAGTTGATGGTTGCGAACTGATTTTTGTATAATAAATCCCACCAAAAACATTCTGTAAAAACTAGCCAAGTCTCGATGGAGCTGCTTGTTTATCTCTAAAAAGTAATGAAATCTAGACAAAGTCGTGCCAAGCCCAAGGTGCCTTACTGCGATTTCTTGTTGTGTGACTTGGCCGTTGAACATTCTTTATACGTTAGTGGGTACAAGTCAATTTTGTTTACACGTAATGATATATCTGTTGTAACTACCTATGTTTGTTCAGCGAGATAATAGCCCATACTGGTATTGGTAATTGGACGCTAGACTTATAGAATAATATCGTGTGAAACAAAACAATGGAAGGTGTCTTTTCGCGCTGTCTCAACAAACTTATAGAAACATATACGTCTATTTTATGTTAGATCGGTGGTCGATTTGACGCTCCAAAAAGAAGAGAGCAGAAGTCAGCATTGTCAATGCTGAATGCATGTGTTGCACAATCAACAACAGCCTAAAATGAGACACTAGCGACCAATTACCAATACCAGTATGGGCTACTGTCTCGCTTAACAAACATAGATAGTTACAACAGATATATCATTACGTGTAAACAAAATTGACTTGTACCCACTAACGTATAAAGAATGTTCAACGGCCAAGTCACACAACAAGAAATCGCAGTAAGGCACCTTGGGCTTGGCACGACTTTGTCTAGATTTCATTACTTTTTAGAGATAAACAAGCAGCTCCATCGAGACTTGGCTAGATTTTACAGAATGTTTTTGGTGGGATTTCACTTCTTTTTGTAGAAACGTGGGCATATTGATTTATTTTTTTACAGATTTTCTTATTTGACATATTTTTATTTTTTTAGGAGTAGTTTTTAATTATTAAAAATCTTTCTTTTCTTTATTTCCGGCTCTGATTCTTGTACAGTAGCAACAGTTTTTCGTATTGCCCATTCGTGTTCATTATTTATTCATTTAGACAGTTAAGATGGTTTAATTTCTGAAAGATCGGCGCGGTATTTATCACTTCGACTATTTCTTCTCGTAAACTTGTAAGTATAAGCATAAAAGCCCGTCTAGTCTTATTATACAGAGTTTTCCTTTAATTTTATTTATATGCGTATTAAAAGCAGAAGGGGAGGCATTCGCCCAGCAGTGGGACGCTTTAGGGTAGATTGAAATAAGAAGATGTGTCCCACTACGCTGGATTTTTGCAATGACAGTCGATTTTTGTATGTACCAATACTAGAAGGGGGCATTACCATATCTCTAATACAGCTGAGACCAGCTGAGGGTTCTTCATCGGATACTTTAGACCTTTGATTTTTGACATCAAATGAAGCGGCCCACCAAGTTGAATACTTTTTGTAAAGGCGGTATGTCGATCTCTAATAGTTTGGATGGGCTCTTGTGTTTTTTGATCAGGGTCACCAGGTACTCCAGATCTTCGATTATCCTAGTTTTTATAGTTTTCCCTTTATATGGCCATTAAACCCTAACTCTGTACCAAATTTCAGCTCTCTGAGTTTATGGGAAGTACTAGTTCTATTTTGATGATCATAAGTGAGTGTCGTAAATGTGAAACTTTGCTTTCGCTTAACTTCGGAACTAAGTGACCTACAGACTTGAAATTTCGGATTTTAAGTGTGTGATTATAGCTTACTAGATGACGAAAATTTCTGCGTTCTAGTCTTATCTAGAGGTTCTCAAATAGGGGCCTGAAAATGCGGCGAAATGGTTCGAGTAAAGGATGGTACGGCAGTGTTTGCTTCGCGCTCGACTTGGCGGGGGCACTGCCGTGCCCCCGATTGCTAATAAATATGAATTGAGGTCAACTAAAAAGTGCTGATGGGACGATGTACGCGCTTGCTCGTACATATTCCCGGGCGGGAAAATGAGGAGTGGTCGTTAAATGTAAGCGAAATGATAATCATGATAACAAGGTGATATAATTTTTACTACGGCTAAGATGATAATTGTTAATTTTCCCGATGAGTTAACAAGGTGATGGGCATAAATCATTACAAAACTAAGATATCGGTTTATCGTCCGCAGTTGAACACTGGTCGATGCACAATAGGGGGCGACCCTACATCTTTCACTAACACTTTTAAATGCACTCGGTACGGTAGACCTTTATTTTTCAGACACTAACGCACGATTTTGATTATATTCACTTATCTCACTCTTACTACACTGTTCCCCGGTGACGCCGGCCATGCCAGCGCAGGCGGTGCGGGCCGCGCGGGCCGCGGGGGACTCCGCCTGCCCGGGCGCTGCCCACCAACGCCCTGCAGCTTCTCCACGCCAGCGTTGCCGTGATATCGCCTACTATGGCGAACTATACCTATTTCGCCGTGTAATGGTTGACGTCACGATATGAAACCCGCTCTACTAAGGGTTGTTCTCGCTTTGCATCTTATCTTGATATATGATCCGTCATCGATTTCTGCTAAGTTTTTTTTTTGTAGAGGTATTGGTAACGAAATGTTGAATATGTAATTTAACTCAGAAAACTCTTCTACTGATACATCTGACTTTATAACGAAAGCTTGAATAACATTAAAAATCCAGCGTGACTCAATTGTAGCGGTGTAACTTGATCGTCGCATATCTGTTTTAGTAGGCATTGTTGGCAACAAAGTAAAAGTAATTATTTGGCTTATTTAAGTCAATCCATCTGTTGGTACAAGGCTTTGTTATTATTTTTTTTTTACATATATTTGTGTATGGCAGAATTTCACGAAAATTATTATAATTATTAATGATATGATTATGTAGATGGGCCTCTTGAAATGGCTTTCGGTGGTAATTGTGTTTTTTGAGGTACCCAACTTTAAGTCCTCTCCGTTTAGTTTTATCTATGAATCTTGTTTGAGGTTGACAGCGACGTAACTTGATACTGTCACAATGGGATTGCTGCTTGCCGTCTTGATAAGGCTGCGCGTCGTGATAGACAACTAGGCGCCACTCGTCGCGTGTCATGTTCATATTTGTAATGTGATCGAAATATATGCGGTTATTGTTAGGTAGAATTGTAGTTTGATAAGAACATTGTATTAACGAAATCGTAAATAAAAATAAATACAGCTAAGATTGATAGGTTGCATTTTTCCTTTGTAAATATTTTAGTGGTTGACTATTGTTGCGATTTTTTGAGTTATTTATTGTTTTCTTTTTCAGGGACCTTGTTTTCGTAAACAGGTAAGATAGATAATTTTATTACAGGTCGTTTCATTAACCCGTTTTTCGTTTTTAGAGTTACGACTCTAACGTAACCGTCGCTCCCGGGGTGCAGTTCTACTACACGACCCAGACTCCATTTACCCGGTGGCAGGTTGTCGTCCTTGATGACTACAACATCGTCCAACTTGATATTTTCCCGGCGCTGTCTCCATTTACTTCTTGATGAAAGCTGGGTCAAATATTCGTCACGCCAACGCCTCCATACGTCGCTAAAGATTTTTTGTGTAAGGTACCATCTTGTTCGTAGGTCCATTTCGGTATCATAAAGCGTTAGTACGGGACCGCTGGCAAGAAAGTGAGCGGGAGTCAAGAAGTTAAGATCGTCGGGATCTTCTGTTAGTGGGCAGAGGGGGCGAGAGTTCAGACATCCTTCGAGTTGACTGAGTATGGTTGTAAACTCTTCAAATGTAAGATGCTGCTCACCAATAACTCTCTTTAAGTGGTATTTTAGGCTTCTAACTGCGGCCTCCCATAAGCCACCTGCTGACGGCCAAGAGGGCGCATTGAAGTGCCATTCTAATCCCATGCTTGTTATCCCTGTCAAAAACGATTGATCGTTCATATGTTTGAGCTGCTCTAGTTCTTGTTGTAATAGATTGCGGGCTCCTATAAAATTTGTGCCTTGGTCGCTATACATGTGCCCCGGAACTCCTCTCCGGGCCGACATACGACGCAACGCTGCAAGAAAGGCAGATGTGCTAAGGTCTGAAACTAGCTCTAGGTGTACAGCTTTTGTAGCCATACACACAAATACAGCCACGTAACCTTTCGTGGTCTTGATACCACGGCCCTTGTTGGCTTTAATGTTCACATGACCCGTATAATCCACACCACAGTGATAAAATGGGCGTGATGGGTTCGTTCTGGCGGCAGGTAAGTCGCCCATAATTTGTTGTTGTTTACCTGGATTATTTTTCTTGCATATGACGCATAACCGAAGTCGTTGTTTTGTAGCGTTGATACCTCTCAAAATCCAATCCTTTTTTCTGATAAAAGCAGTAGTCAAGCGTGCACCGCCGTGACATGTAACTTTGTGTGCTTGATCAATGATGAGTTCGGCCAGCCTAGACTTAGGAACGATGACTGCGTGTTTCATTTCCGCATCTAGGTTTGCATGCCGGAGTCTGCCACCGACGCGAAGTAAACCATTTTCATCTAATATTGGATTTAAATTACATAATTTACTGGTGGTACTAACACAGTTTCCGTTACGTAATCTATTTATTTCGTCAGAAAAGTGTTGCTCTTGTATGTTTTTAATAATTTTAATTTGAGCGTACTTTAGTTCCTGTAGAGTGAGGTTAGTTGATTGAGGTTTCTTATTACACAGCCTTATTATTTTTGCTAAAATTCTAATTGCTGTAGTTAAAGAACTTGTAATAGTTAAAATTCGCTCAATAATTTCATAACTACCTGATAGTTGAATAATATTAACTTGCTTTATTATTTTTATTTCTTCATTAGTTGTATAAGATGTATCCATTTCTTTTTCAGGTTTGTGATCCAGAAGCCACGGAGGACCCTGCCACCACAATGTGTGATCTCTGAGTTGGGGGGCCGTGAGGCCTCTGCTAGAGCAATCTGCCGGGTTTTCTTTAGATTTAACGTATCTCCAGCATTCTGATGGCATCGAATCTGTGACTTGTTTCACTCGATTTGCTACGAAGGCCTTCCATCGACTTGAATCACCGTTGAGCCAGCCTAATACGGCCATAGAATCGACCCAGCCGTATACTGTGACGTCATGGTTTTCGAGGCACGTTTTTATTTTTGTTATTAATTTTGCTAGTAGTACTGCACCACAGAATTCGAGCCGAGGTAAGGATGTGTTTTTATTAAGAGGAACCACCTTTGTTTTTGCAGCTACTAATGTAATTTTTGTATTATTTTCTCTTCGAATCCTGATATAAACTACGGCGGCGTAGGCCTTTGTGCTTGCATCACAAAACCCATGTAGCTCAATTAAATCATTTTCTTGGGTTTGTAGCCATCGTGGTATCTTGATTTCACCAATGACTTGAATATGACTTTTTAAACTCTGCCACTCGTCAAAAATGTGTTTTGGTATGGTTTCGTCCCATGAAATATTTGCTTTCCATACGTCTTGAAAAAGCAATTTCAGCTTGATTGTAAATGGGGCGAGCCATCCCAACGGATCAAACAATTTAGATAATTCGGATAAAAGAGTACGCTTGGTAAGTTTTTTATTCAAGTTACTTGTTGTATTTGGTTGGAAGGTGAAATAGTCGTCTTGCGGACACCACCTTAATCCCAACGCTTTAGTGGTTTCGGCTTGTTTGAACTGAAAACTTTCCTGATGTTTTTGCTCTATATTAACGCCTTTTAATAATTCTGGTGAATTTGACTTCCACTTTCGCAAGTTGAATCCTCCTGATTTTAAGAGTTGTATCAGATCTTGTTGTAGTTTTGTTGCTGATTCTAACGTAAAGCAGCCGTGAATTAGGTCATACATGTAAAAGGAATTCTCAAGGACGAAGGGTGCGGAACTATTTTGATAATTTCCCTTCTCGTCATTGGCTAATTGTTTAAGCGTCATCATGGCGAGAAATGGCGCCGCTTTCGTACCGTATGTCACCGTGGCAAGATTGTATTCCTTTAGTTGTGACCTCGGATCATCTCTCCATACTATAACCTGTAAATTTTGATCTTGTCGATTAAGCTTAATATATCGAAACATCTTTTCCAAATCCGCTGTAAATGCATAACGATATTGTCTCCACTTGATAAGGAGACTTTGTAAATCTTGTTGCAAATTTGGGCCCCGATACATGATATCATTTAAGCTGAACCCTGTCGAAGTTTTTTCGGAAGCATTAAAAACAACGCGAAGCTTCGTAGTACTGGGCTCTGCCCGCATAACGCCATGGTGAGGTAAATAACACTTTAACTCGCAACCAGAGTCGGCCGGTGTCATGTGACCGAGCGATAGGTACTCATTAATGAATAACTTATAATCATTTGCGAAATCAGCTTTTCGTGTAAATTTCTGTTCTAATTTATTAAATTGTGCTATGGCCTTTGACTTCGAGTGACCTAATTTTTCTTGATAGTCGGGTTTTAGTGGAAGTCTAACCTCATAGCGACCATCTTCTCTCCTTATTGTGGTAGATTTGTAGAACTTTATACAATGTTGGTCTTCAATTGATAAATCAGATTCCTCGAAAATATCTTCTATTTCCCAAAATTTCTGTATCTCCTCCATGTCTTGATTATGAAGGACTACATTACATTGAAAAGTTCTAGCGTTCCCACTTAAAATCCACCCTAGTTGAGTTTGCTGGGCAATAGGTAAACTTGAGTTTGATCTACAGATACCATCCATTAAAATCGTAGAAAATACGTCGGCTCCTAATAATAGATCTACGGGGCGGCTAGTATAGAATTTAGGATCAGCTAACTTGATTTGATCGAGGTATGACCAATCAGGACAGTTAAATGATTGACTTGGCAAATTCTTGATAAGTTGCCTCATGATTAAAGCGTCGGTCTCAAAAGAAAAATCGTTAATCATTGACCTACATTTAACATTAATCATTCCTCTTCCGTTACTTTCTTTATCGCCGATCCCGGAAATAATTCCAATACATTTTTTCCGAGGTAATCTTAAAAGCTGCGCTGCGCTCTCGGTTATTAGAGATGTTTGGGAACCTTGATCTAAGGGGGCGCGCATATCATAATAACAACCATCCGCTGCTTGGACCTGAATCATAGCGGTAGGCAAAAGAACTTCAACTGTGTCACTCTGAAGGGACACGTGTGTGCTACTTTGCACTTGTTTTGTGTCGTTTGCTCTTGTGCAATCACTCGCCCCGCGCGCTGACGATACGCTGCTTGTTGTTGGGCAGATGACGTCAACGCCTCATGCAACAGACTATTGTGATCTTTCTGGCATTCGCGACAGTACTTTTCAGATTTGCATTCTTGACCATGATGATTGTAAAGACAATTAGGACACAAACTCAACCTGGTAACTGTCTTAAGTCGGTTGTAAGGCTACATGTCTAAAAAGTTCTTACAAAAATAAATTCCATGTTCACTATTATTGCACAACGAACATTTCGCTGAAACGACTTTCTTGCTGCTAGTCGACGGCGACGATTTCGTAATTATTTTGCTACTTGATGAAAATGCATTTTTGTAGTAACTAGGTTTCTGATTATTGTTACTTTTCGCTGCTATTTGATTTTTTTGTATAGAATGATCTTGTTTTCTTCGAGATGCTTCTAGAGTTGTAAATTTTAATTCTAAAAATTGTAACAGCTCACTCAACACGGGCAATTCTCTAGGATTTTTTCACAGACTCCATATAATCTGTATAAGATTCTGTATCTAATTTTTGTGTTAAAAGATATACTAAGATAGGGTCCCATGTACGGACGTAAACCCCTAAATTTTTTATCGCATTAACACATTCCTTTGTCGTGTCATGCATTCGCTTTAAGGCAGGGAGTGATTGCTGTTGCAATGAAGGAAGGTTCATTAAAGTATGCATTTGCGACGTAAAAATCAATCTTATGTTGTTATAGCGTTGGTTCAATATATCCCAACAAACATTATAATTATCGGAGCTCACGTGTAGATGCTGTATTAATTTTTCTGCTTCTCCTCTTACTTTTGATTTTAAATATTGCATCTTTTGAGCATTCGACATCGACGGGTTACGGTGTATTGTTTCCGTAAAAAGATCTTTAAATGACACCCAGTAGTTATAGTTACCGGTGAAAGTCGGAATTTCCATTTTAGGAGTAGAGTTTTCCATGTGCGCCACTGACCACATCTTCTTGTTTATGGCCTTTTTTATTGCAGCATACTTTTCCTCATACGCCGAAAATGTTTGCTCATATTCTTGATTAGAGCCATCCAACTCGCTGTCCAGATCCCAGTGTAACGAGTCGATTGCACTCCACCGCGATTGAATTGTACGAAGCAGATCTTCAAACTCCCATTTTTCAGAGATTAATTCTAAATTAATGCCTTGAACCGTTCTATGAAAAGCCCTTAAATTACTTTGTTGCTTCCTTAACATTTCTTCAGTCTTACTTACGCACATTCTTGATGACCGCTTTGTTGGTGTTGAACTGCCACCATCCACCTTCATTGCCTCGCTTGATTGAGGCAAAAGAGTAGGCGGTTTTAAGATAGGCGTCCTTGACCTCTCCTCTGCAACCGGCAGATAATTTTGTATATGGGCCCTAATGTTACCATACCTCTCTTTCACCTTCTCCATCTCCTGATCGATGAAATCTCTTGTTGACGCATCTGCTTCGCTAATTATAAGTTTTTTATAATTTTTATCGAATTCAGACCAATAGCTATCGAGAATATCTAGCTTACGCTTTATGTAATCTGGAGTTTTCCTGCTGGAACTATCCTTTTTAAAATTCGTGTATAAATTCTCGATCGCTCCTGCTATTTGGTTTTGATTAGCAATAATGTCACTGACAGACGTCATAGTTAACTTGATATAAAAGGACTGATCTTACTTGATATGCTGCCCCCACCAGTTGAAGATTGGTCTCAACAAAGACTAGGGCTGCGTTGTTGTATCCTTGCTGCACGACCGCTGTACGTCTTGATAGCACAGCGATAAGTTCACTGTGTAACTTGATTAAACACAGCGATTTTCGGTACTTAGTGAATACACTAAGTTATTGTGATATATTAAAGTTTAAAAGTCTCGGTAAGCGGAAACACGGACACGTTTACACTAAAAGTACACACGCGTATCCCGCCTTCCCGGTAGGCTTGAAGGACCAATGTTCGGGATAGAACTATAAAATGATAACTATAATTGAAACTGATATGTTTATATATTTGATTAATAAACTAAAATTAGCTAATGATATGAGTACGCGTGACTTGATGAGTTGATGGTTGCGAACTGATTTTTGTATAATAAATTGCTAATAAATATGAATTGAGGTCAACTAAAAAGTGCTGATGGGACGATGTACGCGCTTGCTCGTACAGTTTGAGTGGTTGGCATTAGATTCAGGTAGGAAACCTGAAGAAACTATATAATGGGCAAACTTGACCACAAATGAAAACGGTCACCCGGTAAATGTCGGAGAACGTCTTTAAACGTTTTATAAGAAATATCCCACGACAAAAAATATTTCTGGCTAATGAAAGAATAACAATTACTTTAAAAAGATCGAGAGAAAACAATAATGTACTTAGCATTAATCTTAATATCTGGTCTGTTGTCGTGTTGCAAAAATATTAACACACAAAGGAAAATTTATAACAACGACAAAACGATATCTTTAGAAGTTTATAACATTGTATATGATATCATTGTATATCTTTAAATATTTCCAATTCCTTACATACGTTTTATTTTCTAAATCTATATTCATAAGGGTCTTAAATAATTCTTAAGCTTACAACTAAACTAGGTGTACTCTCTACTGAAACTCTAATGAATTTAAAGTACACATAAGTAGCCTCAAATCTCTACGGATGTGATGAAGTGTAGACTGAATCTATCGTGAATGAAAAATGTGTTTTCTGGTCTTCACCTTATAGAATACTGCCTAATACAATCTTCTTAAAAAGTTACGTTTAATAATGAAGCTTTGCTTTTCTTATACAATTAAGAGAAAGATAAAACTGTGGTATTCAAAATGGATAAGCTTGACCTGCAAAAGTGTGACTGCATCTAAAAAAATGCGATTCGACGCTTTTCGACGCACATCGACTAAAATTTGACATGGAATTAAAAACAGATTATCTGAAGCAAAAGAATTTAACGCATTTTAACAGTATTGCTTTCGGTATAGAATAAGTGGCAGCAAAAAAAGAAAGAAACGAACGAAATTCATGAGACTAAAACAATATAGCTTATTTAAATAACAGTTTTAAAAATACCAGGCAAATTAAGGTGAAAAACAGATCTGTCACAACATAAATCTATGGTAAGGTCAGTGCGACGCTCTAACACCGAGTCTCACCTCTTCCCGGACCGGCCACAGACTCTAAAAGCATGAAACAAGTCATAAGATACTATAAGAAATAGTGTCAACAGATCAGGAAATGGTCTACAGCTGATAAGTTGAGAAATCTCCAAGTTGACAATGAAATTTGAACTGTGAATACAGGATGTACGGTTGAAACTCACTTTTCTTTGGCTTCTTTCAATAGAGCTTTAATGCAGGCTTGTTGGAAACCTTTCCAGTCTTGGTTGAAGTCTGCTCCTAGCTCCTCTAACGCCACCTGAAAACAATTATATTATAATTTGAGAAGGGACATTACAAATCCGGATTATAATAAAATATATATAGAGATATTATTTAACACTTTTGCTAAAATCTGAAGTAACAGAGGGATCTCCATCAAGAGTGTATCTGGAGGGATTGTGATCAGTCTTTTCTATCATACTTGATAGGACAGGAGGGACTGACTTTCTGTCTGATCGGTATAATAATTATTAAACTTAACTTAACTTTGACCAAATCATGCTTTGATCTGAACAGTTATGTTAACACAAAAAACTTTTAGTTTTACCTCATTCAGGATGTGAATGATATTGTCTTTTAATTATAGCTTTTACAGAAAAATAGAAACAATGATTATTCTATCAGTTTTCGTTAAAAAAGCAAGTGATTTTGATTTTGACAAGTTAACCTAATCCAAGTTTTAATAACAAATTTAGTGGTCTTTAATTCAATGATTAGGTATCATCTAGGCAGGTGAATCACATCCTAGATCGCATCGTCGCTAACCATCAGGCACTAGTGGTGAAGTGCCTGCCCATTTAATATTAAAAAAAGGTTCGATGGGTATCTATATCATAATAGAAATGGCTACAACAGAGGGTGGACGTACCGGCACGCTCTCCTCGAAGTAGTTGAACTTGCAGCGCGCCAGCATGTCCGCGGGCGCCAAGAACAGCGAGCGGTGCTTCTGGATGAGCAGCAGCAGGCACGCGTGCGCCGCGCGGCTCTCGCTGATCTGCCGCTGGTCGGCCGCGCTCTCCACCACCGTCCTGTGCGATACAGGCACTTATTGGTCACGATTCCACTCTCGGTCGTGGCTATTTATAAAATTATAGACAAAACTGCGCCTGTGTCAGGAGACAAGGTTTTGCATGTTTCTATGATTGGGTTCGAATTGTTTACTGTTATTTATGTACTATATATGTATTCTATACGGTTATATTTTCTTATTTTTTTTAAATAATCTTTTGTAAAATCAACATAAAGTCAAACATTTTTGATAACAACGAAAACAAACAACTAGTGATTGTGTGAGAAATAATCTCATAGCGAGAGTGCTATATTATTAACAAAGCTTTTGAATTCCCCTGCCCCTTTTCACATTCCGGTGATACCCTCCCCCCTTTAACGTGAGTCGTAATTTATGGATGATCCCAAAGGCTACTTGTAGTTGTGCAGCAATTTATAAGAATAGGTTCCTACACACTAGAATTTGAGTGAGAAGGGAAAGTTCACCTGTTGGAGTGGCCCTCCCGAGTGCTGCCTTGTGGCGGCGCGTGGTGCAGCCGCAGAAGCGTGGGTGCCAGGCACACCGCCAGGTTCGACGCCGTCATCTGGTTAACGCCCGAGTGCTCCGCCACCTGCATTATAAGTCATTCAGCTTGATAACTCGCACACGAGTAGGAAACCAACCTCAAAAGTTATTTACTTTAAAGGCTAGATTATTATTAACCGCATTTTGTTTGCAGAGGCGGCTTTAGCCCATGTAGGGACCATGTGCAATCATTACCATAGCGCTCTCTAGTAAGCGCGTGGTCAAAATGGAATTGGTACAAATAATAGCACATTACCACAAACGTCAAAATTCCTCAGTGAATAATACCTTGTTTGAAGATTCAATTGAAAATCGATTAAAGCAATTTGCCAGTTTTGAATGCCATTGTGTGCTGACTGACTACAATCTCTACTTTATTATATAAAAGTTCCTCACAAACTGCTAATGAATTACGACACGGCAGCTGGTTTGCACATCTTTACAAGTTTTCTAAAAATCGGAATGTAAAGATTGTTTTTTCAAGATCCCCAACCAAGTTTTCCCTTGTCTGACAGTACCTAAAGAAATAATATCAAATACGTTTATTACATTTTGTTCTTTCAAAATGATTTACAATTGTGACGAGATCTATTTTTAATTTCAGCTTTGTTAGATTTCGATACTGTTAAAATTTACAGAACGTCTGTGGAGCTAGTAGGAATAGAGTTTGTTTCTTTTCGTAAAACAACACTAATGTATGAAATCAGGTTTCGACTACTGTCAATTTCAAAAGAGAACTTCACCGATACCTAAACTTTATTTTTTTACTCGTTTTACATTATTTTATTCTGCATGAAAAGTAATTGCAGTTAATATAACGTACATCTTGATAGAGTCATAAAATAGAAAATGAAAGAAACTTACGTCAGCGAGAAATACGAGTAGAGAATGTAAAGCTTCTAAATGTTCCTCTGGTAACAATAACAGAGCGCACTGCACTGCGTCGGGACGCAATGGCTCTGGAACATCTGCGAAAAACAAAAAATAAAAAATAACAGGACTGGACTTGAAAAAAATATACAACTGCACTCGAATCTTCTGTTGAATCGTCCAAAGACTTGAAGTAATGTAAAAAATGAGAAGTTTTGAGGCAGTAAGTAAATAAGTTTTTCAATAATTTCACTCGATGAAACCTTCAGTTCGCTGGTTCCGTTTCTCAGGTAGGCGCAGAGAAACTCATAGACGCATCGTTTGACCCTATCCGCTTATTGAGCTCAGATGTTTAAACACCAACTATGCTGATGCCTGCATAGACATTAATGTGTGATGTTTATATTGTAAATTTTGGGCACTGTAGGTCTTTTATTTTTATTACTGTTTTCTCAATAATTAATGTAATTATGTATGACTGTTTGTTGCCAAAAAAAAAAAAAAAAAAAAAAAAAAAAAAAAAAAAAAAAAAAAAAAAAAAAAAAAAAAAAAAAAAAATTCGTACCTCCATATCACAAATGTCCAAGTCATCAAAATAAATTGTTGTTTGTTAGCTAACATAAATCTGGAAGATTAGACTATCGCTACAAAGGTTTGACTGTCTTGGTCGGTAGCAAGGCGCCTAAAGGTCCCTGAAATTGCCTTAAGATTCCTCAGTATATACTAATAATCGTTAAAAAAAATATCCCATTTTAAGTCAATTATAATTATCAAAACAAAATTATGAATACGAGTACAATTTTTAAATGAGTGTGTTTAAAAGTCAGTAAACGATTGCGGTAATTGGTCGTGCGCTGTGATCGGTTGTTAGTACAAACAAGGAGTTTTTCCCACACCATTTAATAATAGAACTGGATTGTCTTGCTGTCAATTGAGGCATTATACTTCGGTTTGTGGACGAGAAATAACCTCTCTTACTGTTCTTCTGTTAGTTCGATTTTTACGTGTTTACTATTGAATTGCTGATAACCCGGTAGCGTCTGCGGGAACTTACGTTGGAATATGGCGATGAATGTCTCGCTGAGCTTGTTGGTGAGCAGTGCGTCGGGCAACTCACGGAAGTACTGCTTCACGGTGTCGGCGACGTCGTGCGCCTGCGCGCCCTCGAAGTTGGCCACGCCCCCCGCGACCCCCGTGCCCTCTCCCGCCCCCGCCGCCTCCACGGCGCTGCGTAGCTTCGCGATGCGCGACTTCACGCCGGCCTTTCTGAATATGCCCATCTGAAATACGTCATTCATCATCATCTTATTGAAATTTCGGATCGATAGTTTTTGCGGTCCTCCATGTTGCATCTGCATGTCAATCAGCCATTTGGGTCCCGGAACTCTCTTCACAGGAAATATCTGTCTTCGAGGATCATTTAACCAAGGAATTAATTTAAACGGATGTCTAGTGCACATTGCACAAAGTTAAGGAAAGGAAGTTTGTCGGTTTTTAACTATAGAAATTATGCATGCATTGAGATGTGGAAAACAATTATCAATTTCCGAGATTTAGGATTTATATTTACCTGATCTAATGCGTTGCTTTTCAACCAGCTTAGAGCGCTCTGTATTGGCTTTGGCAAGGAATGACCAGTCCTTTGTAGCGAGACCGTCAATGGCACTCCAAACACAGTTTTATCTGAAGAGTACAGGGAAAATTATTAAACTTAAAGCTTGCTAAACTCAGTTATTTAGTATAGATCAGGTCATAATGTAGGTTGATTAAATTTTCATGCAAAATTTAGAAGATACAAATTAGAAGCATATTTACATGGCAACGGCACCTATCAAATTTTAGTATCAGTTTGTTTGAGTATACCTTTGTAGTCGGGCGTCTTGATTTTCCTGATCAGCTTGGGCAACTCCCAGTTCCAGCCAGACTTATGGGACGGGCAGTAGCGTTCCATACACGCCGTCAGCCGCAGAAGCGCCAGCTTGCGCAGCACGTGCAGTTGCCCACACGATAACGATGACATTGCCCGCGACACTGGAGTGAGAGTGCCATATAAATACAGCTTTGTATTGACCGGGAAATATAATATTGTACTTCTTGCCACGAGAGAAATGTTTAACTATTGGTATTATTTAGTAGTCATTCTGTTCCCTTTAACTTTATGTTGTTCGCATGCATACATAAAGAACATTCTTCAACTACTCAAACATTATAAATACTACTAGCACTAGCAACTCACTGTAAGCTTCTGGATCTTTTTGGTTGGGTGTTGTGGGCTGAAGGGTGTTATTTGCTTTAGGACCACCGTTGAGGGCACTGGTTCTGAACGAGTACCATCTTTGTATGTTGTTCCTGAAATAAAGAAAAAGATTTCAAATATAACAGGTGCGAAAAAGTCACATAGAATCTTACATGCTATGCTTAACCTTACTATTTATTCACTGAAATAAGATAATAATGGAGCACTTTAACGTTCAAATAATAAACTCTCAAACAAAGAGTACAATTGTAAGCTGATCTGTATTTTTGATGAACTAGGTTAATCATATTGATGAAAATGTTGAATGTTTATTTGGAGTTAATGCTTACTTCTTTGTTTTCATATCGAGGCTATCATCGTCATCATCCTGGTCTCCATCCTGTGACCTTGACCCAGCTGAGTGAGGACTGCCATCCAGTTCAGAACTTCTTGATGCCGACTTATCTCGTTTCAGACTTCTATCACGAAATCTGGAAAAGAATTAAAAATATGAGTGAACATCCTGAGTTGAAAATAGATAATTGACAGTCTACATAACATTTGCGTTACCGTTAATCGGTAACTTTCCGTTTCACTAATAACTTTTAATTTCATTAAGCTTCTGAAAAACTTGAGAATTGAAAAAGTCAAGTAATATGTCAATCAAAATTAGAATGGAAACTCTTTTTAAGACAATGATAAAATTAAAATAGATTCAACGATAAAAACTTTTTGAATTTGATGGACTAGTCAAGTTCTATCAAGATTTAAGTTAAACTTAGTCAAGTTGAAGTTAAGGCATCTCAAAATCAACTAAAATTTTGTAATAAACACCAGACTCATTTTGATAAAAACAGCTACACCAACGGACATTTTCTTCAGCACTTTCCAATTTTACCGTTTTAATTAATCCCATGTCACTTTTCTCTGGTAACGATAACTATTTCTTCTTCTACGGATATGCACTCAAAGATATAATGTTCGCTCGAATAAGGTCGCTCTTTCAATAACGAGTCACTTCTAAAATCGGCGCGGGCGCATTATTGAGACATTAGCATACGAATAAGACATTCTCCACGCATTAACATTTCTTATTATCGAGGAACACTCATTTCGAGCTAATGTAGGCAGGTTTGTAGCTATTAGTCCCAAATGAGACGCTTTCGAATGGGGCATTTTGGCGTTGAAGAAAAATATAACTGAAGTAAACTGTACGTTTCTGTTGAGTCAGTAAGTTCAGCTACCTTTTTTATTATTGTAAATAATTAGGCGCTTGACCACTATGTCGCCTGATGGTAAGCTTCGATGCGATTCTTCGATGTGACGCGCTTGTCTAGAAGATACCTATTCACTTGAAATCTCCTAAATTGTATTGTCAGGAAATACAGACCAAAGCAAAGAGTTCCACTTCTTAGCGGTACGTATCACAAATTTGGAACAAAAACGCTTAGTGCGACTCTTTGGTATATCAACCATAAATGTTTTTAAAGATTTTTGCCTTCACATTATTAGCGGATTTGTTATTCTAAAATGATGCTTAGTTTGAGGTTGTATTGCACTATTTAGTTCATATTAAAATAGTCATTGTTTAACAAATTGTATTAAACAGAATAGTGTTCATAAGCAACAAAACATTTAAGTTAAACCGAACAGAGTTGATTGAGATTCATAAGGTCAATTTTCCTCTCTTATTACTAATCTGCCATTAGATTTACTAAGATTGAATTACATATTCAGATTTGCTAGTCCCGGCACATGAGTTGGGGAAACTTTGGCTAACTTGCTAAGTGTACGTAATTCCCGAGATTGTAAAATAGTTTTAGATATTTGGAACAGACACTTGGAATACGTGGTCCGTATATTATATTAACTATATAGTAAACAAACTCTGTAATTGCTTCGGTCTAATTATACCATTAAAAGGAAATTCGCACGTGCAAATATATATAAATCAATCAAGTAATAAAAATCATTGCTTAACGATTCAAAGTTAATTAACGCAATTGTAATAATGAGAGCCAATCATTAGTGTTTATATGTAACAACAGATGGCGTTTTGCTGTTACCTAGAATTTCATATTAAAAGTTTTTTTCCATACTACAAATGTTTGGTTAATCCTCAGTGTATTTTATTATTCTCACTGAGAGAAAAAGTATTAACTCGAACTTCCTTATATATATTTATTTTAAATTAGAGTATGATGTCTTACTTTTGGCCATCCTTTCCAAGGTTAAGCGAGCTCGTTCGTATAGCTTGCCGTCGATGGGCCGTGTGACCGGGCGATTTCTGTACTTCTCTTAAAATTTCAGGGTCTGGTTTCAGATCTACAGGAGATGGAGGATCTACGTATACCTGAAATTTACGAACCAGAATTTAGAAAAACAGATCAAACATATTTCATAGATGGACACACATGGAACGTGAGTTATGATATGTAATAATAATAATATTTCTTACATTTACAGCAATTACCCTAGCCCAAAGTAAGCACTATAAGGCTTGTAACGGTAGCGATCTTGCCTTTCGCACCGACGGTCCTGGGTTCAAATCCCGGAAGGGGCAGATGTTTGTATGATGAATACGAGCATTTGTACCTGAGTCATGGGTGTTTTTATATATTTCTATGAATATTACATATTTATGTACTAGGGTAACGGATAAACATACATATATGACACATAGATAACTAATATTTATAGAAATATTTATAAATCCCTATGACTCGGGTACAAATGCTCGCATTCATCACACAGACATCTGTCCCTTCCGGAACTCCGTTACTAATATCTGGACAAGTGCGAAAGGCAGGATCGCTACCGTTGCACCAAACGTTATTGTTTTTATAATTGGTATTGTACGGTGAATGACCTTACAATGCGCTCTATCAGCATTTCCTCAAATGAAAATATTTAATTTTATAAATTTTGTCTATAGGAAATATTAGTTAGTTATATACATAAATTCGTCGCGTGTGTACCTATTATTATAATTTTCATTTATCCTTTATCAATAAACTGTTTAAATGAAAATTGTGTGGAACACCATACAAGTAAATTTACTTAAAGATAAGTATGATTAAAAAATTATAAGAAATTTACCTCTGTATTATGATGAGTATTATGCTCCTTATAATAATTGTGTCTCCAACTAGCCGGTTGGCATTCTGAATCACTTAATGCACTAGAATCATCATTCTTGACCCCTCTGTGAAAGATTCTTTTCGCTCTTCCCAATTTGGACTTGGAACTTTTATTGCTTGAGCCCATACTTCCATCGGACGCATAACTAGAACTGTCGTCTCCGAAAGGAGGATTTAAGACAAATGATTGTTCTAAAGGAGCAATAGGTGAAGGAGGCATTATGGTCATGGGTGAAGGAGGTTGTGTTCTAATCGCTGGTGCATGAGCAGGCGAACTGGTGAAATCAGGAAACGGAAACGCAGTTGGCGTTGTGGGAGTCATGTCTATATAGTTTAAGTCGGGATATCTATCTGTTTGAACGTCGAGGAAGTGGGGCGATGAGACTATGACTTCTGTCCGGTTTTGGCGTTTTCTTCTTCTCGTTTTGAGGGATTCCACTCTTCGGAGGAGAGCTTTAGCACCATCTCGGAGACGTTCTGAGCCTGTTCTCCTAAAACGGGTACCAGTATCTTCTTCGTCTTCTTTATCGCTTGGTAACTGGATCATTGGTTGGCCAGGGATCGTTAATCTGTAGACAATCACAATATTTTTAAGTCGACATAGAGACAACGCGTCAGCTCCTATATTCAAATAAAAAAAAAACTTCAGGGGGGATTTGAACTGGCATGTTTTGACAAGTCAGACCAAATATAATTTTAATAGGAAAATACTATATAAAAATTATTATAATTCAATACTAATATTTGTTATGTCTGTAAGATGTATTTCTTAATATTTTTCGGTAATCAGAAGACCTTACAGAGATCGAACGAACGATTACATCAAACGCTAATTTTGCTAAACATATTCCACATTTTTTTTAAATATTATTGATTGTTATATATATGTTGTGTTATTATTTAATATATTCAAGTTGTGAAAATCATGGAGCAGACAATTATTGTCTTCGTTTATGTTTTTGTGTAGCAACCCACGAGGTCATTTGTTCATTTATTTATTTGACACGGTAACACAATACAAGTCATAACCTTCAATTACTTACTTATACCTATTATATATTGCTAAATTTGTATTTCAGTAACAACCGAGCACAACATTCAATTTGACTATTTCAGTTTAACAAATTAGGTACTTTTTATATAATATTATTGTTTTATTTAACAGAAACAAGCAAATCAATATTGTCTGAACACTTGACACTTTTTAAAACTAAACTTTGTTTTCAAGTTATGGTGGAATATGTCAAGGGTTTTACATAAAAGATGCAAAGTAACGGTATATATATAAGACAAGAATAGCAATTTGACTTGAATACGTCTAGCAGTAACGTTGTACGTGTCATGACAGTTTGCCAACACTCGTCGTCTGATCATAAAGATGTAATTACATAATCACTCCCCAGCAAATAGTTATCACAACTTCGCAACTTGGGGACAGCGAAGTGGCAAGTTTGTTATAACTTCGCCAACTATTACTTCGATACATATCACAGAAATAACCAGTAGCTACAACGTTATTTTTCGCACTGATGAATGACGCGACCTTCGTGAACCAAATGAAAGAACGCTGAGGAATGAAAGAAATATCATATTTCGAGAAACTGAATAGAACACGAAATGGAAACCTTCTTTAAATAGCTGAGGAGGTAATGCTATATTAAGAATGACACTTGATAAAATTAAGAGAAAAATACTTAAAAAAAGTCGACTTGGGTCACAAGTTGTTCTCAGGTGGGGCTCAAACTAATGCTCTCCCAAATGATTCATCTTAATCAATTCTGAAACCATTTGTAAAAATGTTTTGAGGACGTTTCTCTCGTTGATGAAGAAGGAAAAAGTACTGGAAAATTTCGGCGGGAGCTAACAAGGCTCAGTAGATCAATTGGGAAAGCAAAAGACCAGCCTTCCAAAGAGTCCCACCTGAGACTATCTCATAAGCCGATTCGATGGTTTTCTAGTATTTTTCTATTCAATTTATTATTGAAAACAATATCAAAAATGCAAAATATAAAAATTACAAATTAATGATACTTGTACTTATTAATGTTTCTCGTATAAATAATTTGTTAAGTACAACGAAAAAAGAGTTAGATATATCAGATAGTCTATAATAGCGGATAACCTCTGTAACTTTCGTATGAGTTCATAATCAGATCAAAGCAGCTGTCCCATCGGTTAGGATGTCAGCTTTGAACCAAGCAGAACGAGTTAGATTCTCACCGATGTACTATGGACGAGGAACCACTCGTATTAAAAGCATTTTAGCTTACCACGTGAGGCTAAGGGGAATATTTAGAATGTGTTAAATACAGTCTTGTCATGCAATCAAGAAGACCAAAAAGACGCGTTGAGCCTTTGGTAACGTTTCCTTCTGTAGCCGTTAACATTGGTCAATTCGCTTTTTGAATAACTTCGGTTTTGATCCTAATCAAGCCGGGGGGCCAAGACAGGGTCTACGATGGAGCGACCTAATTTAGTAGGTGTCTATTCACCCTGGCTTTGAAAACAGACGGGTTATTCCTTCGATCTTGCATTTAAAAAGAACGTCTGTATCTTTATAGGTAAGGTCTGTTATTACATACATATATACTTAAAATCACGCAGAGGTACGTAGAAATCACAGATTTCCTGACATACATTTCTCGCTTCTTCAACTATCATCAGCCTTTCCATACAAGCTCGTCGGTTAAGGGTACTTTTGACCTGCCTTTTTTCAGGACATCTTCTATTATTAAAAGTCATTAACAGGTTATGACTGTGATCAGCTGATATGTTGGATTGATCATGCTTTTCCAATGCAGACACACCGATTGCACACTTGACTGTGGGAAAGCAAACGTATAGTCTGCCGAGAAAGTTGTGAAAATAATGGGAAACCCATTTTTTGTCGTCGTTTATGTTTTTGTGTAGCACCCTCTAGGACATTTGTATGCAAAGTAACGATGTTGTCATTAGGAATAATTTTAATTGCGTTTCACAAGTTTCTTGGTAGACTGTTCTTTGTTGACTCTTAATTTATATTAATGGGGGGGAGAGCTCATCCTTTAAATCCATTGTGTTGTGATAAGGTAAAAGGACAATTTGGTGTGTGAGTGAGAATACAGGGTCTGCCTATCTAACCATGATGGAAAAGAAGATAAATGACTTCAGGGCAATGTTTAATACTTTACAGCTTATAGTGATTTCTAATGTTTCTTTTACTAACATTGAAATTGTGCCAAGTTGGGTGAGAGTCTTAGAAGCCTAGCGGTTAAAGTTAGATATTATTATAACCCAAATATTTGCATGCTTTATAACGTGTCTTAATAAGTTAAGTAAGACCCTTTAACTTATATCACTAATCTGTTAGTACCCTATTTTCTTTTGCATATAAATATATTATATTGTATTATAAGACGTCTGACGTGGTTAGCCAGAAAAGCGTAACTTGGAATAACACGTATTTTATTTCTTTTTATTTTTTGCATCCACAATGCAATATTTTCGGAAAGATATAAAATACGCTTGTAAAAAACAACTACGCCTCCGAGTCCTCAGGTGGGCTCAGAGGCGTAGTTATTTTTTATATCTTTGGAATATCATTTCAGGCAACACATTTTGTTCATCTTAAAAGTACATATATTACAACTATGTAACGTCTTTTCTATATCACTAAGCTAACAATCCTATTAGAATCGAAAGATTAGTGCATATAGAGAGAAAAATAGGCTTTACCAGTAGTTTGTCTACTTTTATCAGCAAAGCTCTATCTGTTCTTTAGCTCGATAATTTACGCACGATTCAAGAAGCTTATGCACTAAAGTTTACTTCTGTATATGTATAAGCAGTGCGAATTAATTTATGAGTCGTAAAGACCGACGTAAAGACCGACATCTTCGCGAGTGCATCGTAACTGTAAAGCGGTAACTGTCGATAAAATCAGGTGGCGGCCATAAGTCCGCTAAGTGACCACGTGGAGTTACTGAACTCATAAAATGGAGAGAACTGTTAATGTTTTAGTGGTGGTCCAATTACTATGTACTAGTCAGTGTTGCCAATTCGTAATGAATAAAAATAACAGTAGAATGACAAAATTTACGATTTTGGGGTGATTTTTTGATGAATTTATATTGTTAGGGTTCCGTACCCAAAGGGAATTAAATGGAGCCTTATAATTACTATCAATCACGTGTCCGTCTGTCCGTCGTTTGTAACACAGGTTTTACACTGAAAGGGTAGGAGCTTCAGACTTCAAATTTTCACAGTCACAACAATCTTGACCTAAACCATACAAATCGTCAAAGATATTTTATAATTTATTTAAAAATATCTTTTAAATAAAAAAATACGAGAAAAAATCGACTCCGACGACATCCTTTGGATATCCGTTCCAGTGTTCTCCCAATTGAGCTACCGAGTCATGTTATAAAGGTTATTCTCAGGTTAGACAATAACTAGTAGGCTGACTTTTTGAGGAATTGTTTTAATTGAAAAATTATTATATAAGAGGATATCCAAAATACAAAATATAAAAATCATATATTTAAATGTCTAAAAGGGGGCTCTAATGCAACTAAGGGGGGCATGAAAACCAGTAGTTGTTTAGAGCTCGTTGAATAGATAAATACTGCATTTTTAAGAGTTAAGACAAGCCACCAAAGTCAGGTGAATGAATGATGAATGAAGGTGTTTTTACAAAATTATGTTCCAATAATTTTTTTAACTTCCCATTAACTTATCAGCTTGAAATTTGGTGATAATGATAAGTATTACGTATATTACACTAACAAATATCAAAATATTGAAAAAATAAAATATATTATATTAAATTTGGTACGGAACCCTTAATGTGTGCTGTCGACCCGCACTTTACCGGTTTTTTTTCTAATAAATCATCATTCGCCAAGTAATGTCGAGATGCTTCAGGAGTATTACCTGTGAATAACAATAATGGCGGTAGTATTGATCGTAAACCATATTAGCAGTTTCGTAAAACAGTTTCAAACATTACTCTGATGCTACCGACAGAACAATAAGAGCTTAATAAAAAACCTACTAAATCACCCGCCATGCAGTAAATATATATAGAAAGACGAACTTGTATGAAGGCTGATGGGACTTGGAGAAGCGAGAAATGTATGTCAGGATTGCGTTAGTGGAAATCTGTGATCTCTACTCACCCATTCGGGGAAAGGCTGTGATTGTATGTGTGGTTTGAAGAAAAAAATTTACTAATGTGTATACAAATATATAGACATCCAGACTGTGACTGCGACTTTTTATTATCCGTACTGCTAAAGAATGGACTCCTTGCCCGACTTTTTCTTGGCATAATTTAGGGGTCTTCAAGTCACGAGTGAATCTTCTAGGCAAGCGCTCACATCCTAGATCGCATCATCGCTTAGCATTAGGCGAGATAGCGGTTAAGCGCTTACCTATTTGTTAAAAAGATATCGATAACTGATGTTAATAGTTTCAAAAGGAAGATAACCAGGTAGTTGAGAAGTGTTATTACAATGATAAAAAAAATATGGAGTTGGAACATAAAAAGGACATTAATTCATAGTTAAATAAATAATATTTTCACATCATTTTATAAGTAAACGACTTACTTACTACATATATTAATTATATAATTATTTCAAATTATTTAAGCTGAATATGCTCAAACCGTCAGCTTTTTCCATTGGACATCCAGATGCACTGCGAGTTACCACGTTGCTATTCCTACCTGTCGCTTGCCCTACCAAGCGCTTCTCAACATCTTTTATAATGCGCACAGCAAAGGAGTTGAACTCCCTCCCTGCGTCTGTATTTCCGTATACTTATAACCCGTCCGTATTTAGAGCCAGGGTGAATAGGCACCTTCTGGTTTAGCTCGTTTCATCGTGTATTCTGTCTTGGGGGGCCTTGTGCTTCATTGGAATTAAGAATGCACCCATAAAAAAAATGGCATTGCTCTTTTTTTAAGTTAGCAATGCAAGCTTTTTCATGATGATTTTTGATAGTTTTGTTCAATCAAAAATCTTACTTAATTTAAAATTCTCTTTTATCATGCACAATCTTTAAATCATGCAAATACCATTTCGGCATATTTCAATATAATGTGCTGTACAAATTTGCTAACAAAATAAATCAAGTTGAAAAGTTTTCCCTGACATTGTCACCGGTTTATTTCCAGAAGTCTGGAGTTTATTTTAAGGAGTGGGGTCGTGAGATGTTAGTTTAGGTTTATTGGTTTAGGTCCGATCGTGTTTACTCGGTTCGGGTCATTTTCATTCGACAATACTGTCACAGCAGTTAATTAACAGTAGCGTGTTTGATAAATTTTGTTCAGTCAATTTCATTTCGTGTTATTGGAGCATTATTTTTTCTTATCACCTAATCTTTTTTTATAATAGTATCTACTTTAAAATAAACAAGAAAAAACTCTATTATACTTTAAAGCATAAAAATCTAGAGAATCAATCATCAAAAGGAAATCCTAAAAAATACGAGAAAAAACATGGCATCTGTTTTAATTTAAACTAAGATTAGTAGTAAAATTATTTATTTTTGTTTTTTATATTTCTTGTAAATTTTTAGCATCTTTTCAATACTATCTTATAAGATTTTTTTTTTAAACAAAAATACTGGAAAAATATGACTCTGCTCACAAGTGAATTTACAGGCGGGAAAAAATTTCAGGAATTCCCTCCTGAGCATTCACTTGTGAACCAAGTGAGGTAAAAAAACATGATAATCATGTTTTATATGCACTTTTTCTATGTATTCGCAAGTTGATAGATTTTATATATCCTAATAACGTAGGTACATGATCCAGAATAGTATTCAATCATATACATATATTTAACCGTCAGGCTATGGCGAACATACGGGGACCAAAAGGGAGATTTTCTGAAAAAAGCCAGATCAAAAGCACCCTTAACCGATGATCTTGTATGAAAGGTCTGATGAGAGAGAAGCGAGAGATATAACATGACGTCACAAAAGAAAACCCCGCCCTTTTCTCCCTTTTCATACAAGCTCGTCCGTTAAGGGTACTTTTGACATGACCTTTTTTATGACATTTAGTTGGTCCCTGAAAGTTCGCCTTGGTCTGCCGCTACCGATTTGCCCATGATGTATGTCAGGTTTGTGGAAAGTAGAAAACAGTGATCTCTAGCTATCCTATTGGGAAAAGGCGTGATTTTTTGCATGCATGCATATATGTTGGTAAATAATTTTAAATATAAGCTATTTAGATCACTTTAAATAATATTTAATTTATTATTATATTAACGTATTTATACATTATATCCGTACGGCTGCTTATACATCATTTTGATAGTTTCTAAGTAATAAAGACAGTGTTAGAACGACTATCATTGGGTTTGTTTCGTGCATTAACCTTCCCTTACAAATCTTCTTTCACTCATCTCGTAAACTGTATAATACGATACAATAGGTTAGTTTTCTTTAACTGTTGTTGAATATTATGTATTTCTTATAATTTTTATATATTTTTGTGTATATTTGCTATGCTATCTTATAAGATAAATTATTTTTTATAGAAAAATGAAGTGAATTCTCAGGCGGTTCCGAGTTGATATTTTCTAGTATCATCTATTAAATTAATTTAGGATATGATGTATGTTATTTAATTTTACTTTTTTCTTTTCTCTAATTTGGCTGGCTTGTTTAGCTACTCTGTAAACCTGCGTGTATTTATTTTAAATAAATAAATATAGTACAAGGTGTAAATAGACCCCATAGAAGACATATTTTAGAACAAAATTCTTATAAAACACTTAGAACTAAAAGAAATTAAGTTATAATAAAACAATAATCTAAGCATTTTTATGATAAACAGCTGAACTACTGCCACCTACAATTCCCATTGAATAACCCATTAATCGAATTTCGAATGAAAATGTAATGAATAAAATGAAAAATAAGCTGATTCAAAAAGTTGTTTTGAATCGTCCAACATTTCTACCTACCACCCATTCAGGACATCTACTAACAAAAAGAATGAGCGCAAGAAACACGTAAGCTTTAACAGAAGTAACGATATTTACAATATTACTAGCTTTTGCCCGCGGCTTCGCTCGCGTTAAATTCGGGGTAGCACTGTTCCCCTTTCCTGAACACAGAAGAAAACTCGGAACAGAATTTTACACGTTATTTATTTTATTTTAACACGCTACTATAGACTATATTATATGTCTTTCCATTTGGGGTCAGAATAAAAAGATTCTGGGTCTTGGACACACGCGAACATGCTACATACAGCTGTCCATGGGAAAAGCACGGCTTTTCTAAGTTCACCACAGCCACCTTTAATGTTTGTCCTTGCTTGTTGTCCTTGTTAATAGTCATTGCAAAACTAAGCTTAAGAGGAAATTTTAGCCTTTTAAACTGGAACGGGAGATCTGTGGGAATTATTGTGGGAATCGTGAACATAATATACAATAAACATATCAGCGCCATCTATCGGAATCCATGAGTTACACTTATTTATGTTTATAATGTTTATTTTCTCAAAAGCTGATTGATTTATGGTAAGATTTAATGTTTTTAATATTGTTTTATTTAATTAGTTTTAATTAAATTATCTTATTATTCGTTTGTATTAAAAAACCTGTTTAAATTTTGCGGAGTCTCACACACATTTCCATCGCCTATTTTAGGGGCTGGGGGAGGATTTCTAAAAAATGGCAGGTATTTTCGTTAGTAACAAAGAGTCTGTGTGCCGATTTTAGCTTCCTGCCTTGAAAACTGCGAAAGGTCTCATATAAAATTTCACCCCCTCTTTTAAAGGGGTTGGGTGCAGATTTCAAAAAAAAAATGATGGGCGATTTTTTTGGTAGTCATAAATAGTCAGCATACCAATTTTTAGCTTTCTACCTTGAAAATTGCGGAATGCTCCATACAAACTTCCACCCCCCATTTTTGGGAAGTGGGGAGTTAGAAAGGGGCAAAAAGTAGCCTATGTTACTCTCCATCCCTTTAACTATCTCCACTTAAAAAATCACGTCAATTCGTCGCTCCGTTTTGCCGTGAAAGTAAGACAAACAGACAGACACACTTTCCCATTTATAATATTAGTATGGATACGTCGTCACCATACATAATCCACAAAAAAATAATAATAGTAGTATTATGGTTTCATTACATCGTTGATTACAAAGTCAATAAGTATCTGTTTTAAGGAAATGGCTGTCTTGTCTTTACAGTAGTGATAAATAAGTCAATGTCTGTACCCAAAAGTGAGGTCGCTTTAATTCTGTAACCCACCATTCTTATTTTAGTACCCACCCCAAAACTACTTTTAACTAAAAAGAAGTTTCCTTTGTTGCGCAAACAAAGACCGTCGCTATTCAATCACTGCTCCAAATTCCATGAAGTAAAATCTAAGAGCTCTCTAATTAAAAAGAAAAGGCAACTTTCTTAAAGGTTTGTTTTCTATTTAAGCTTTGTTCCAGTAAGTGCTGTTTCGCGTAGCAACAATTATAATTAATGTTGCATTAGTACTCTGTGCTTTTAAAAACGAATAGCCCTTTATGTAGGTTATTTGCTTGATGCAAGTTGGGTTGTGGTGTGGTTTCTCTAATAGCGATTAAAATTAACTATCAATAAACGTTTTTAAATTATATAGTTATCCTTTTTTGACGCGATGACGTCTTATAAATCGATGAACGCCGACCGCACGCACGAAAAAGTGTCACGTTCCGCCCGAGTCGAGCGTGCAAGCCAGAGCGGGGAAAAAGCAATAGAGAGGCACGATCGACCTAAGCGTTCGGCTTGTGACGCATCGGTCTCTCTTCCACTCCATGAAGTAAAAAGTTAACTTGGTTTCCATTGCTTATCACAGCAACTAATTGCTGATTTATCGAAAAATATATAATTTTTAATTAAATCGTTGTTCTTATTATATAAAATTATGATAATTCAGTGATAATAATTCAATTCAATTAATAAAAAAATATGTATATGTAAAATATGTATTGTACAGGCAATTACTGTTTGATAGTAATTATTCAAATTAAAAGTGTGACTCTCATGTAGCATAATTCTGTTACACGAATAGTTAAGGTTTCTTACTATAGAATTGATAATTTAACTGTTCTTACGTCACTGATAATGTTTAGGTACACTCATTACATTAACGAGGGTCTGGACCATCACATGGCACATTTACAAAGTTTTATCGAGAATATCAAAGTTGTCGCTTGAGGGCTCAAGATCACAAGATTTTTATTATTAAAAGTTGTTGAAATCAATTATCCAAATATGTAATGTGTTATCTTTTCAGTTCAGGTACAATTAAAGTTTCATACAAGGTAATTAAGCAGTTTTTGAAGTTGACTTTGTTATTTAACTAATTTACTTTTGCTTTTACTCATTGAAACAAAATCGTCTTTACGTTTTGACTCCTTACAGATATATTAACCGTTGAGACATATAATTACCAGAAAGGAAGGCTACGAGCTTGTTTTACATGAAAAATTAAGATACATAGTTTTATTCAGGGTAGATTTCCCTAAAACTTAATTTGAAGGAGTTATCATCAAATTTAATCCCTTTATTTATTTCCCTTGCTTAGCGCCACAAGCAAAAAATCCGCAACGAATCAGTTAACAGAGATTAGGCAAAGTGCAGCCATATTAACAGACCTTAAGCCAAGTTTGCGTTTTTGTATCCGATAAAGAATGTTTAATAAACGATATTTCTATGGTTTCCGCTATCAGTCGCGCCATGCAACTACTAATAGCCTATCATTATATCTTATAGTTTAGCAATCCAAAATGGAAACGTGATAGGTGAAGGGATAAGTACCCGAATTGTAAGTAGAACAAATGGCCACTTGATTATAGGCATTGTGGTAAGGGCCATAGCTAACTGTACTACTTCTTTGTCAGTGTCGGCTCAAGAGGGCTTTGTTTACAATGTCTATGGCTCAATCCGATTGCATTGGTTTGTTTTGCAACAGGCCAGGTGACTTTTTGTAAGGTTGGGAGTAATGCGGGGTGAATAGATGCGATGTTCTTATAACTACACGATTTATCTACGACAGATGATAATGATAAGAAATCAGAATAAAAAATAATTAGTTAAACTTTAAATTAATACAATGCATTTTGACGACCAGTTGGTGCAACGGTAGCGATCCTGCCTATCGCACCGACGGTCCTGGGTTCGAATCCCGGAAGGGGCAGATGTACCATTTGTACCTGAGTTATCAGTGTTTATATAAATTTCTATGAATATTACATATCTATGTATCATATACGTGTGTCTATCCGTTAACCTAGTATCCATAACATAAGTCTTACAGTGCTTACTTTGGGCTAGTGTGAATGTAAGAAATATTTATTTGTTATTTATTTTTCCTGTCATCACTTTATAAGTTGACTCTATTTTCAACTATTGCACAAGCAGTCCGGATTCATCAACCATACCCAGCACGCACAGCAGAACAAGAAATGGCCCGAAATCGACAACCTTTTGATATAATATTTCATTATTTAAAAAAAATCATAAATGTTAGAATTATATTATTGCATTTTCAAGAAATTCCGTCTAAGAGCTTGTGAGCCAAGTCGATATTTTCCAGTATTTTACTATTAAAATTATTTAAATTCCAGATGATTTTTCAGACAATGTTGTTTTTTCTTTTCATGTAGTAGTGATTGAAAGGTATGTTCTTCCATATTAATCGTAAATTTGCAGTAATCAATTGTTTCATGTTTTAGACGCAATGCAAAACTTCAAAACATCTAAAATTCTTCTTTTTTATTATGATATGTAATCTCAATTAAATTATTACGCACAAAATACGGCAATTGTTGCTTTCTTTTTTGATATATAACCACACCTTATGCTCACCTACATGTAATTAAACTTACTAATCTCAGAAGTAGACAGGTAAAAAGGTAATCCATCGTTTATTTTCATTACATCCAATTGAACGGAAATGAAAAGTAAAAAAATCCCAAACACTTAACATGACATGACATTATCATTTCTAAAAGCAAAGGAAGGTCTTACAGTAAGCCCATTAAAAAGTATAAACGTTAACATCCTCACAATAAACAGTTTTAAACACACCGATAATGACATCGACGTTTCCACCGTGTCAGATGTCAAGAAACCATCACATGGCGTTCCCGATAATTACGAAGCCGAAACCAGCGTAATTTGGACTGTAGTTAGTGTTGGGGCAGTTGAAACTTATACGGATGAAGACATAGTCAAAGGTCTCAATAAAATTGACGTGATAAAATAAAGACGGGTTTTTTTATCGGATCATTCGATCGTTTGTGCAATAGAAGGCCAATTATTTGGGTGTGAAGCCCTCACATTTGATTAACATGCTAGTTTCGAAGATTAGGAGTATAAAAGAGGTCTTATTAATTTCTTTGTCCGTATATTGATTGATAGGATGAAGAGGATTGAATTTTAATTCAAAAGATTCAAAGAGTATTTAATGAGACTGGATGATGGTGAAAATGAATGAAAGGTGGTTAATGAAAATGATGACTCGGGATATTAATTTAGGGATGAGGCGTTAATGATCTCGTGCACTGATTATTATGGTTTGAATCTGTTATGGTGCAACAAGTTTCTCATAACGGTGATTAGACTACCTGTGTTTTTTAATGCCAGAAAAATATCAAACAGTCATACGAAATTTTAACTACTGCAATATCGGTAAGAAAAGAGATCTGGAAATCAAGACTTTTCGATTACTCATAGGATAACAATAATTTTCACAGAGATGGTAGAATTACACTAAACTGATGGATAAAAGTAAATATCAGGCATTTAAATCAAGTAACCAAGACAGTTAATACCTTTGGATTTTGTTTTGAAATGAGATGAAATAAAATCAATAATTCACAAAAATCAAAGTATATGGGATATAACTTGTTAGTAGTCCGTCTGTCTGTGCAGCATCGGGTATGTAAAGGTTGATAGCAGTCATTATTATTACATTACATTATATTGTTATCACAATTAAAATATTATTATCGTCATATGAAATTATATAAAATTAAGATCATCGTCGTCAATTTCGAGGTCCAGATATTTTTTCACAGAGTAAAAATTTTTTTTTAACGAATATTATATAATTTATCTTTAACAACGCTATAGGAAGTTCTGATAAGGAATGCGGTAACTTATTATAAATTATAATTTCTTTACGATAAAATAAGTACTAGTGTATCAGCAACGTTGATGTTAGAAATAGAACAACAATCGCAGCTAGTAGCAATGGCGTTAACTTTTAACGAGACGCAGTTTGGGTTCAACAAAATTGATAGTTAAAAAGTTTTTGTTGCAGCGTCAACTCGGGAAGGAAAAATATTACAATTTCTGTTATTCCAAATGAAATAAAATAAAATCATTGGAAGCTCATCTCATACATATACAACAATATTTTCTAGATGATTTAATATCGTTAAAAATTTTAATGTTACAATACATATACAAGAGAAATTACAATCTAAGACTAATGCTTCACTAATAGTGCCTTTTTTCAACCTTACCTTACGAGTTTTACCATCAACACTTCATTTGTTATTCAGTTTTCTGAGAAGTATATACAAATAACAGAATATTCAAAATTTCCTTATATATATAGAGAAAGAGAATAGTAAAGTGGGAGCGCATCTTGAAAGAACAACTGTACATACATAATTTGTAATAGCTAGTGGTATATATAAAATTATTAGATAAAAATAACTAAAGATAAGATAAGAGATAATGAGGATTGGAGGAAAGGAAATAAAACTCTCACAAAAGGATCCAAGAGTTTGAGCCTTTCTGTTATCCTCTGGCAACGCGTTCCATAAACGGATAGCGTAAACAGTAAAGAGAAGGGAAAAATGATCAGTAGAGTTCCGTGGAACTTCTAAGGTGAGGTTGGTTGCAACGCCGAGTACGCTGCGAAGTGATAATGGTGGCAAAAGAAAAATGGAATCAAATAGCGAAAGAGCATGTAAGTTCCTGCGCCGGCGAAAATTATTAATAATTATTGTACATATTTTGAAATTTGTAACATATTTTTTAAGTGAAGTAAGTGTAGATAAATATGTATGTTGATATAAATTTTTTAACCAAAAATACCTGTTCCGGTACTAAACTTATACTACGAAGCTTATTTGATATAAGAACACTGCTTGTTATATGCCACCTTCAATGAAATCTGGACACTTCCTCAGACAGATATTTAAGTTTTAACAAAAAGTTCATTGGATCATCTCTGTCATATAAATAGGTACTTACAAGTCAGGTTCAACGTCAGTGTAGTGACCTTCCGAATCCACCAGTCCCACTCTAATAGTTGGTAGTGAATCATCTTCATCGTCTTCAATTTCCCCCCTTGCTTCTCTTGCTTCCCTCTCAGCTAATGCTCGAGCTGCTATTACCTAGAAAATTCAGAATACTAACAGTTAAACATTTGCTATAAATGACGTCTTTATATATATCAATGTATAGTATGTATACCAAAATCACTATGTCAATGTATAGTAGCAGAAAATCTATAATAATAATAATGAAATAAAACAACACAAATTTTATAATTGTTAATAACAAAATTAGAAATAGTACTATGAATTAAAATAACATTATTTCATATATTTATAAAAGTAAAAATGATTAACTTCAAGCCAAAAAAATACATACACATAACAAAATAATAAAATAAAAATCAAATTAATAATACCACATCAATTTATGGTAGATAGGAAATTTACAGTAAAGTTTTGAAACACGATAAGTGGTCTTTGTTTTTGTTCTAGATTGTCTATTTATAGAGGATACAATCATGTTACAACTACGCTGTTAACTAAAATTAATAAAAGATAAAATGCATATTATATAAATGTAAATTGTTTTTTAGAAATCACACCGTTCTCAAAGTCACAGCGACCTAAGTCTTTTCAAAATTTGTAAAATGATCAAATTTTGAAATATTGTGAAAAAATTAACCGTTCTTAATTCGGTAACGGCCAAATCAAAACTGTGTGACATGGACTAATACGTTATGGTTTTAAGTGATACTCATTTGTCCTTCAGTTATTTCTTACCTGTAGTCTACGTTGGGCCTGCGGCGTGATTTCCACGACCCGCGACCATCGCCGTGACTTGCGCTCATATTGCCACTTGTCGCTTAAAGCACATTGCTCATCATCGGAGTCATTCTGTGAACAATATGACAATTGATATTTAAAGCTAGTTAAAATGCATGACCGTTTGCACTGAGATTCAGTAACGTTTTTATAACAATACAGCATGTCATGTCATAAAACAGGAAAAAGGCCTCAGCTTAATAAAGGTACCTAGCCAAGAGTTGCAAGACGTACATATTTGGGCAGTCGGATTAGTGAATAAGTTAAAAAATTAAAAACGCAAAATGAGCATTTTTTAATATGAATAAGGGGTTTTTTTTGTTTGAATTAGATCACTCTTGATCCCAGTTAAGCTCGGGAGCCAAGACAGGATCTGCGATGGAGCGAGCTAACCCAGAAGGCATTGAATACGGAAGGGTTATAAGTACTCAAAATTACAGACGCAGGGAGGGAGTTTCATTACTTTGCAGTGCGAATTGTAAAAAATGTTGAGTAGCGGTTGGTGCGTCAGATAGGAATAGCTCAAAAGAAAGAGTGGTAGCCCGTAGTGTGTTTGGATGTTCAATGGAGGATAGTGGTATGAACATGAGAAGAACAAGAACCTAAATCTTGCCTTGCAGTCTGGGGAGTGCTACATTTTCTCAGGATTTGAACGATGACACTGAATGCACTAAAGAAACTAGAGGTCTCTGAAAGTCTCTGAGATTTCTAAAGATAAACGAACCGCTATAGATAGGCTACCAAGAGTCGCAAAGTGGCGATTGAATAGTTCGTTTGTTTATGCCGCAAAGTGAATTTTAGTTTTATGTTGCGGTATATTAAATAAAGAATTCTCCGACTGGAAATACAAACAAAATAATTGGTGAATGCTGCGTTGGAATAGAAGACGACTTTTTTCAAAGAATAAATGGTTTTGGTTTGAACATACCGCTATAAGAATGTAGTACGAGATGGAAATTTTGATTCAATACGATACCAAACTATAGGAGACCACGAAAGTCAAGATAGCGCAGATGTTTTGTAAATTTCAACACGAGTAGAACTAAAATTAATAAGTTAGTGAGTGAAAAAAAATATGGCGTAGTGGTTAGCGTGTTCTGCCTTGTTAGCGTGTTCGGCCTGCAATAGCGAAGTCTCAGCTGTCTTTGCAGTCATTAACACGAGGTGCACTAGACTTGTGTGGTGGTTTATGACCTATTCGAATAATTTGTTTTCATCCTTAAAAAGGTCTCTATCCAAGCAATGGCCATTATTAGGCATAATGATAAACAAGTCAGGGATTTATGATATATGAAAAAACTTTGATTTGATTGAACACCCTTGATTTGGAAGCCAATGTCTGCAAATGATTGGCATATTTCTGGATGGCACCTATATTTCATATTTTCAGTAGGTACTGCTAAGGAGTACTGTTATTAGCCATATTTATAAAAAAGGTCTTCATTTCTTATTTCATCGATGACAACGCCTATTTTAAAAGATTTTTTTAGATAGATATTTATCGCATTTGTTATTCTTTTGACATTTATATTAATCCAACCTCTTTATTGAATCAAATAAAAAATATATCAAATTATATTAGTATTCGACATCCACTATAGAAAATGATAAAAATAAAAATAATGATTGCTTTTATAATTTAATAATAATATTCAATAATTTAATTGTAACATTCATAATGATTTGAGTATAATAATATTTGGATTATAAATTTAGATATGTATAATTATAATTTTGCAATATTTTTAATGTTTAGTAGATAAGAGAGATTTTGTTTTTTTTATTTTATTTTATTTTATTAGTTTTAAGTACTTAATAATGTTGTTATGTCCTTACAGGGCTCATGTGTATGTACTCAATTTTTGAATGAGATCTGTTTTGTTACCACATAAAACACAATAAGTTTTCACTTCAATTCTATTCTATTCTAATTTTAAGATATGTTTTCATGCTAATGGTAATGGTTGAATAGGCGGAATTTTCAAATATTAGAAAAAATCCAGTGATTAGGTTAATCAAATGCAAATAAATTGTATTTAATTTTTGTTATCATACTTAAATTCAACTGTGTGACATGTGTAGTTTCTAGTTCAAACAACTCGCTGTTCTAAAGTAACAAGTAATATTTTAGTTTGCAAGAAAACCTAAAACAGCAATGCGGCTAATAGTACAAGGAAAACAACTCGAGAACAATACAATGGCTACCACATCATAACTACCGTTCTTCACGTACAGAAAACTCAGCCATTTCCCACAATGGAACATTCCAGTCATTTACTGACTAGGAATATCTCGAGGCTTTGTTCGCTCTATGTGACGTCATAACGATTCCACTTGGGAGTTTTCTTCAATACGAATATTATTGGAAACGCTAAGTAGACCAGCATAATGAAGGCTTTTATCTAGATTTATGACTTAGCTGATTCCGTTTATGATTATGAGATGGAGTGTCGACATTCGATATAAAATAATTTTCTATACAAACTTTGTCGCAATACTGAAATGGTATTTTCTATTGGATAACAGTTAATTTTAATGAGTGAATGAAAATGAATGAATGAATGAATTAAGGAAAAAATAAATTTATTCAAATGCATTTAAAATAAGATGTTTCGAATCGTCCAACACTTTGCAAGCCCAGCATTGTGTTAAATGCGTTATTTCTCTCTCTGTCGTGCTATAGAGCATTATATGATGCTCGCGGATTTTAGGTAACAAGAAGAATGGGCGCAAGAAAAGCGTCAGCTTTAACAAAAGTAACGACATTTACAATATTATTCGTCGTCACCTTACATAATCCACAAAAAAAAACAAAATTGATCTGTTATCACAATAATAGTAGTGTTATGGTTTTATTACATCGTCGATTACAGCGAAGTAAACAAGTATATGTAGTCAAGTGGTCTCTAATATTAATTGGTAAAGATTCTGTCAGATAGTAAATCAATATAGCAACATAATCAACATTCATTTTAAAAAATTAGAAAGAACTAGCGGCCCGTCCCGGCTTCGCACGGGTGGACAAAATTCTTTAATTTTTTTCTATTATTAAATATTTTTCCGTTAGCGCCATCTAGCGTCCGATGGACGAACTACTTGCGATTAACGCGTTGCTATGGTAACGTTAATTGATACAATGGAACAAGAGCGGGAAAAAGAGCGGACAGACAAACACACAAACCATTGTGATCTTAGATTATATATTTACATCATTGTCAATATTTAATTCTTACATTACCGCACATGTTACAAATTTAAATAGAAAAACTTTTAGTTGTAATATTGCAAAGTCGTAATATTGCCAATGCAACTTTTAGTGCTTAAGGGTCATATGATCATTTTTTATATATACTAATAAGTTGCACTAGGTTTACCATTTCAATCTTATTACTGGTGCATGGTGCATAATTTATCTCATAAAAATGTATTGTTGTACAGAAATCAAAAACTTTATGGCGATTCCAATTAAAACGATGGTTTTAAAAAGAATAAAGGCAGAAAATTTAAAATCACCGGTTTAGAGTTTGCTACGGCAAAACAAATATCTTTAACCAATCAATTAAAACTTATCTCGAATGACCTATTGATGGGAACAAAAGACCTTTTAAATGTTTCTGGAACCAATCAGCTGGCTATTGAACCTCAACGAGAAGGGATTACGGAATTGTCGGGAATGACAGGGACTCGCTCAATCCATTGTTGTCTTTTTCAGATTTGGTTTTATTGGTTTGTGTAATAGATCATAACTCGATCATCACAAATATAAGAATGCTCGTTCTTATACTACCTTGCAATGTGCACGGTATATCCATATCCATGAGAATAAACAAATTTTCTTACGGATTTTGCGCACAATTTATTTTATATTGATCCTGACGTGTCGCCTCCTTTACAGGAGCCGTGATCAAAGGATGACTTGAGGCAATGGTCGTCATATGTTTTCTACTTACTATCTTCACAATATTTTAATCGGGCACGTTCCTAACTGTTAATGTTTTTATACGTCAGGTTTAAATTTAAAATAAATTATGTGCAAAATCCGAAAAAGGTTGTTTTATTCAAATTAGAATGATCGGTTATTACATTTAATGATTTAACTTCTTGTGGACTCATAATATTTTACTTCTAAAAGGGATAAAATTACTAATTTAAATAATACTACTAAGTGATTCGAGTTCTATTTTAAAGGAAAGACACTTTAGATCCGTCGTTTCTCAATATATGAGTTGAACAAAAAAAGGATGTCTGATAATCAAACAGTATTGCAGAAATAATGTATAATTTTATAAAATAGTGTATCAGATTTTAATGAGAAATTAAGAACAACAAAAGAAAAAATATAAATAAGTAATAATAATATAATTATAATAAAATTTCTCACATTAACACCAATTAGCCAAGCTCAAAGTAAGCACTGTAAGGCTTGTGTTATGAATAGAAGGGTAACAGATATACCTATATCACAAAATATCAAATATGAATCAAATACAAATGTTATTATCCATCACACAAACGTCTCCTTTGCGGGACTCGAACCTAGAACCTTTGATGCGAAAGGCAGGCTAGTGTTAGCCTTCGATTTAATCTAAAGCTAATTTCACTTAGCGGATAGTGCGGCTAATAAGCCAGAGTAAATGTAATTAAGTATGATTTATCGATGGGTAATGAACGACCGCTGTTCACTATGGGATATGGATCAGCGTTAATAACTCACTACCATAACAAACTGTCGAGATGTTGGACAAGTTTCTGTAGAGACGACACAAACTAATTTCTTAGGGTAATTACATAAATCTGTAATTGGATTCGAATCATTATGGTTATTTAGTATCCATTGTCGTAGTTTAACGATTAATAAACTGGTAATTTATCGTGAATTTATGATGGCATTTTTTCATAAAAGATATCGCAATGAATGTAACAAACATTATTGTGTGGCATATTTTGGTCGTTAACTTATCCAACTACCTAAAAAAAACATAATGAAAATGCAAGTATTAATCTAAAGTACTACAAAAGCAATTTTTTATCATTTAGGTCGTATTTGATATATTATATTCCATAATAAAGCATATTAAATAATCTAAATTAAATTAAATGAATTTATAATTCAAAGCAGTAATTTACACATCTAAATAATAACTACGTAACAATTATAACACAGTAATAATTAAGTTAAAATTATAAAGTCTAAATCTAAAAACTAAAAACCTTAAAAATATAATATTATATCTAAAATATATTATTAAAAGGAGACCCTTTAGGCAAGGTTCCAAAGATACTGGCAGCGTTTGAATAGCAAACTAATTCTTTGTCCGAGGTAGCTGCCAGCTCTTCGGTCACCTGTGATGACGACTAACCTTTTTGATATTTCCTTAAAAAGCGAAATTGCGCTAGGAACCCATGGATCAAGGGTCTCGACACCGAAGGGGACAAAATCATATTCGGAGCCTAGACCCCTGTATTTGCATGGTTTAGCTTTTTCAGCCGCTTCACATGCCGCATCAGCTCTGTTGTTGGACATTTCCATGTAGATGGGAAGGGGCCAGCATGTCTGAACAGGTTGCATCCCATACCAGTACCCGGTCGTATTTTAATGTGTTGAAACTAATATAGAGTTTTTTTTGGAGAAAATTAAAAAAATCAACTTGGTCCAATCGTCAGGCGGGACTCGAATCTACATCCCTTCGCTATCCGGACTCATCCAATCCAAGATCTTAACTGAGCTGTTATATTTTTTTTTCTTCTTGAATTTTTGAAGTGAAAACTTCTTTAGCATCGTTGTGATTTGTAAGTCGATAAAACGAAAAAGCGACAGTAAAAAGGGACAGACACATAAATTCGTAAGATTTAACGCAGGAGAAAATGAAATAGGAAGCATTATGTACATGTGTCAATACATGTTTGTGTGCACATGCGTAGTACAAAGCTTGGGAGAAGGCATCACAACAATATTTTTTATACGTGTACGTTTTATTTTTGAACGTTTCACTTCTACCACGTGTGAATTGCACTCACCCTTTTTTCTTTCTTTATGTCCAACAATCGATAAAGAAGAAATGGTTATGTATTACGAAGAAACGTTTTAATCTGTATCACTATTGATGGTCTCATTATGTGGTTGATAGAATACTTTAACACTGGAAGACCGATGTTTGTGTTTGCATCAATGTTTAAATTTTTTCGTTTTTTTGGATCTAAGTGGTTGTAGTTCTCTTGTTGTTTCCGATGTCAACAGTCATTGTTGGATCAGCTTCAATGACGAAATATCTGTTATCCGAGTGCTAAACCGTTTTTAATATTTTTTGGGTGAAATCAAATTAACACATTTAGCACTAGATCATTTGAATTTCGGAATTCACAAAAAAAAAAAAAATGACCAAAAACATTGGGATTATGGGATTTCCCATTGAATCAAAAAGCGCGCGCTTTTTGAAAGTTTTCATTTTTATGGAATTTTAAAATTTACTATACATTATTGTTTTTTTTATTTTTTTTTTGTATTACGCTGCGCTTTATGCTTAGCGACTACATCTACCTAGCATGTGGTGTTTTATATATTTGCAGATATTGCTATTGAAACCATTAATTTTAAATGGTATGATATTTATTTTTTTATTTATTCCTATTTGATTACATGCTAGTTTACAGAGTAGCCTCCAACACACAAGCAAGTCACAAAATTAACCAAATTAATACGTATAGAAAAAACATATCAAATTTAATAAAAAAAAATTATGTTAACAAAATATTAATGAATTTAGAAATGCAAGGATTGCTATTAATATTTATTACAAAATTGACAAAAACATAAAAACAATTGTTGATATTAGCCAAGTAATAACGTCAAAAAAAATTTATAGGGGTATTAATATTTTTTGTCTAATATCCTGCTCGAAGGACCAAATAATGCTATAATTAATAGTACAAGTTATAAAAAATACAGATAAATATTTCATTTAAATACACAATTTCGATGAAAATTCCGTACCATATTGTCAATGAATAAAATTTATGATCCAATTACGACTAACGATAACTATAAAATAAAATTTTAACTGGTATGAGATTATTAATAGCCAGAAATCAATATTTTTAAGCGACCATATCTAATTCAATGAGTTTCGCTTATGGAACTAACAAGGCCCAAACAATATGGAGTATCTATAAATCTAAGTATCGAAGCTGTTACCCAAAGGCTATTTATTGAGTTTATGCGTCGTCTCTTTCTATAACCTATTGTGTGAATGAGACATCAGTAACATCAATCATGGTTTGACAGCCAAATTGAGGAGTAATAACCTTCTGGTTAGTAAGTATCTCATTATTTATCAATTTGTTGAGATGACGTAGTGTTTTGTTAAAAGATCCCAAATGTAAATAAGTGTGCTAAAAACAGATGTTTTTTTCTAAATAGCTCAGACGTTTAATGTTTCTGAAACAGTTGTGGATATTGTTAGTGGTTTGAATGTAATTGTAATAAATTGAACATATTGTAATAATGTAATTGTAATCTAATTATGTAATAAATTGAACATATTGTAATAATGTAATTGTAATCTAATTATTGTAATTGCATTTTTACTAATTATTGATATTTTGCGTTCTAAGAACAGCAACAAGGATAATGGAAGGTACGCCTAAGCGTTTGTTTCCAATTTTGTGAGACGTACCGCTTAAGAGTGTAACTCTTTGCCTGAGTCTGTCTTTCCTGACACATAATTTAGGTGTCTTCAAGTCACGAGTTAACAGGTATCTTCTAGGCAAGCGCATCACATTCTCGATCGCATCGTCTTGCTTACTATCACACGAGATAGTCAAGCGCTGACCTATTTACCATAAACGTTTTTCAGTGACCAAAAAAGAATAAAATAACCCGGCGGACCAAGCGAGGGACCACTCAAAACGTGGGGGGCGCATCTTTACAAATACTATCAACATCTATGGATATCATACATCTCGTTACGTCTCCATAAGTAACATGCGCCCCCACGTTTTAAGTGGCCCCTCGCTTGGGCCCGCCGGGTTATTTGATTCTTTTTTGGTCACTGAAAAACGTGGGATTTATAGATTTTTAAATCTAGTATTATCATTTTATTCTTTTTAATTATTAACTCAACGAAGTAACCATGTGTTACGCAACAATCGGATAAGCCCCATACAAAAGTGAAAGTTGCCGAAAGTTGACCTGAAAGCGCACCTAGAAAGATGAAAGTTTAAGCGTGCATTGTCATCGGGTTCTGAGCTACCCTGAAAGTTTCAACTCGCTAGGTGGTCGGGAAGTGCCTCAAAATTGAGATAAAAGATTCCAACCGGACAGACAAGACGACAGACAAGCAAACAGACAAGAAAGCGACCTAAGAAAAACGGGAAAAGAAAAAATTGCATCAATGCTCAACCTGAGGGAAAAACTACATCAGGGCTGGGGGCTCGGAGATATGGTTGACTTTGTATTTTAAATGTCATAGAAATATGGCATTGTTAATAATAAAAAATAAATAAATACATAACGGATTTTTTTTAGTTTTACATTTTACTGTATTTGCTTAATATACAATGTAAAAAAAATACTAACTTGGCTCTAATTACAAGTTTGATAACAAAATGGCGTGTGTAATTGTTATTTGGAAAAAAAATGGCTGTACTACAAAAACTACATAAGAAACAATACAGAAAGATGTTATATCGGTGTGAATAAGTATCTTCTAGGCAAGCGCGTCACATCCTAGGCCGCATCATCGATTACCATCAGACGAGATAGCGGTCATATTCACGATAAAAAAATGATTTTTTAATATGAGCGGTATTTTCTTAATATTGTCGTATGCCGTTGCCCCTATACGACACAACCCAGGTGTTAAATCCTGTAGCGACAGCAGAAGACCTGAACTCGCTTCAATTAACTTCTTCTTTGTATTATACAAAATAATGATAATTCAATGATAATAATTGAATTCAATTCATAAAAGTATGCAATTTTTCATCAATGTTTTCTTATGACGCAAATGACGTAAAATTATAATACATATGCTTTAGCTACTTAACTTGCGGTCAGAACAATGTATGTGTGTATTATTTTTCTTTAATCTAACCATTACGCAAGATATGTAGGGTTATTACCTGTCTGGAAATTATATTATTTCACAGGTCAGAACTCGGAATATTCCGTTTGGTAACTGATAGGAACAAGAAACATTCGTAACTGAAACAATTTCTCCCGGAGGCAGTAATTATTTCCTTTTCATATCGTTGGAATTTTGCTTCGCATTTGACATTACTCAGAAAATACGCAAAAAATGTTATACTTTTTTTTAATTTCAATTTATTGTGAAGTAATAAAGTTCTCGAATCGTTTCTTTCCTATATTACTTTTCATCTTGTACTTTTTATTATTAAAATGTTTATATAGTTGTTCTATATACAAATATCTACGACGTTCCGGTTAAATCATTGCTTGTGAAAACATTGCTAGCATTCTAAAATTTTGCTGATCGCAACTTCTGTACACTTGTACTCTCTCTCGCTCTCTCCCTCTCTCGCTCTCTCATCTGTTCCTGTTTAATGAGGAATGATTTATTTTAATTACTTTTTATTTTCTTTTTACTTTCCCTTTTGTTTTTGATATGTAATTCCCACCATTCCCACACTGACATGTATTAATATTAAGATAGTAGTAGTAAGGAAAAGCGGCTTCCTCTGAAACAGGTACTTTTGTACTCGCTAAAATAAGTCAACACCAATATTGTACAAGATGAACATTTATTATTATTTATAATATAAAATCTTAAATTAATATTCTAGCTAATATCGTGTATTAAGCAAAGAGTTGATTACATTCACAGTGAGGTTAGTAGCCACAGTTGCTTAGTTGTTGAGGCTTCAGTTTCGGCTTGCGGACTTCAATAGGAAATCCCCCTGAGTTGTATTTTTTGTGAAGAATTTTCACATATTTTTTATTTAAAATGGTAAGCCAGGTTTGATTATTGATATTCGACGCATATTTTTTTGCTCAAACGATTGTTAATAGCAAAAACTGCAAGTGGAAGAACTATTTAGATCTTGTCTCTTTATTTACAGAGACAAGGGCTAAACTTTTATATTTAATAGTGTATTTTTATAAATAAATAGAACATAGTAAGTAGTAGTTTATGATTGATACTCTGAATCCGTATCGTAAATATATATAAATGGTTTCTTTTCACATTAGGTAAGTTCAATCCCAACACGGAGGCGATTATATAGAAATCTTTGAGATCAGTTCAAGTAATTAAAAATGAAAATTAAATATTCTTTCTCAAAAATTTTTCTTTCGTGACATTTAAAGTAGTTTTCGTACGTTGTTTAACGATAAAACTTGATATATTTTATTATTGCATTCACCCAACAAGCTCCGTCATTCGCGTCTTAAAGCGTTTGGCGAGATGAATGATTTTTGCCATCTTCATGTTTATCTTAATTTTTAATTATAAGTGTTTGTTGTATTTGAGCATAGTTTGTCATTGGATTAGTTTTCATATTAAATAATATAAACAATCGTTATTAAATATTTATCTATCTATATATAAAAAAAACCCTGTCACAATGTTTTTACAGCGTTAAACTATTCAAATGATTTTGATGATTTTTTTTTATTTTGCTAGTTTTGGTCCGACTTAGGACATGGGATAGATTTAATTTATAATCTAAGATCACAAATTTGTTGTTTGTCTGTCCGCTCTTTTTCCCGCTCTTTTCCATTGTATCAATAACGTTACCATAGCAACGCGTTAACCGCAAGTAGTTCGTCTACCGGACGCTAGGTGGCGCTAACGGAAAAATATTTAATAATAGAAAAAAAATAAAGAATTTTGTCCACCCGCGCGAAGCCGGGACGGGCCGCTAGTTACAAGTATAATACAGCAAGGTGTGTCCGGATCAGCTAGTAAATAATAAAATAATACTAACAATAAAAGGAAATCACAAGAATATAAATTAAACTTGTAAACATTATAGACTTTGTCTCAAAAACTTGCTTTTGACATTTCAAAAATCCAATGTGGTATTACAAAAAAAGCTGAATGTCTGGAGTTAAACTTAGGAACCTTTATAACTAAGTAATCCCTAAGTCAAAGGTCAAATGGCTGTACTAACTTGGGAGATAAGTTTGCATAAAATATTGTATGTAAATGTATCGTCGTTAATGTCAAGGGGCACTTGCTTTAAAAGCTTTAATTTATGTTTTTTTGCATTTTCAAAGCTATCATAAAGCGCCCAAGAATAGCTTGTGAGCAGGGTCGATTTTCTCTAGTATTATTCTATCTGACGACCGTTTGGTGTAACGGCAGCGCTCCTACCTTTCGCACCGACACGGTCCCGGGTTCAAATCCCGGAAGAAGCAGATGTTTGTATAATGACCACGAGATTAGTACCTGAGTAATGGGAGTTTATATGTACTACTATGAATATTGCATATCTATGTATAATATATGTGTGTATATCCTTTACCCTAGTATCCATAACATGAGCCTTTCAGTGCTTACTTTGGGCTAGGCTAATTGGTGTGAATGTGACAAATATTTTTTTTTTTTTTTTTTTATCTTAAAGGCTTTAATAGTTAAGTGCGGTTTTGCTACTATACAGGGCGGTCCAAACAGTGACGTTCAAATTTTTTTTTAAATTCCTGACAAATGGGTGTTCCCGGAAATACCCCAAGTATGGGGCTGGGCATGGCATGTTTTTTTTTTGTAACATAATACTTAAAACTTGTACATTAAATACACAGCTTCGTGCCATTAATGTAAGTAGTAAAAATATTTTTTTTTAAATAACTTGTTTCATGATCACCCTCTTACCCTCACTGTTGGATAAAGAGTGCTAAAAGTGCAGTTGGAGCCGTGCAGGAGTAAATTATTGGTCACCCGTCCGATACCCAGACTTAGCAAATGTTGCTTAACTTTATAACCCTATGGTAAACCATAGTGCCTTTTACCTAGAGATCGAACAGATAAAGAGATACAATAAAATAGTTTAAAAGATTATCACATGCCATGTAAGTTTGAGTTCATGGCAAACCAGGCCACCAGAGGTGATTTTTTTTAGTTTCTTTTTCTGTATTTATAGAAGGTATCCTTGCTTATAAGTCGCATGCTTATTTGCCACCCAAGTTGTAGAAAAAAACGTGCTTCCCTGAGTTTGAAGTAGGCAGCGAGGGTTCCGTTTAAAAAAATGTAAGAATATATTTAGTATATCATGAGTTTCAAAGATTTTAAACATATTAATTATTATTAATATATTAGTAATTAAATCGTAAAAGCGCTAAAATTGTTCTACCGAAAAGCTTTCAAAGAAAGCTCTACGTTATCATATTTTTTTTACTTTGATTATAAATAATCGCAAAAAAATATTTCATTTTTATGTAAACTTCAAATGTGTATTTGTATGATGTTATGTAAAATTGATATTTGTATAAAAATATTACTTAATTGATTATATATCTTATATTGTCTATTGTAATAAATTAAACATTATAAATTATAAAAACAAAGGTAAAACTAATTTGTATAAAATAGCTCAATGAAAATAAAAAAAACACAAATTTACATATTTTAAATATTTCGTTTCAAATGTTTAATGAACTTGATTTCTGAACATTATACACGAAACTAATTAAAGATAAAAAAACTTTCCATATATATAAATACAATATATACGTTGCGAATTCTTCTAGCGAGGTAAAAAATTGGTTTAATACTCCATAACTATCAATTTTCCAGGCAAAGCTGTATAAAACATAATCATTATAGAGATGGGAAAAAATCTTTTATAAAGTCATATGAATTAGAAAACCGACAAATGTGTATATAATATACAAATTCGACCCTAATTCAGATGAAGTTTAGTCGCAATCCGACCGATCTAAGCGCGCACTGATAAGCTTGATAGGGTTCGATATTAAGCCGGGCTGGTAAGAGTGTTAACTGCTCATAGCTCTTAAATTATGCAAATTGCTGCGATGAGCGCTACAACGGGTAATCGAGGCGCCGTGAGCTGTAAATGTAAACGCGGGCTTATATGGCGACCAGTCCATCGCGCGATATATATATATATATATATATATATATATATATATATATATATAATTTACGAAAAATAATTTTTTCAACTTGTTTCAGGTTTCCTATGGGTCTCGAACCCACTCGTGAACCAAATGACGCCACTTCTGGATAAGGGCTTCACCAAGGATTTCCACAACGACAGGTGTTTCTCGTAATCTTCACCAGATGGCCCACCGAGTGCGAGGTCTGCCTATACTTCGTCTTTCGGTCCGTGGTCGCCGCTCACGAACTTTTCTGCCCAAACAGCCATCAGTTCCACGAGCTTTGTGCCCCGCCCACTGTCACTTAAGTTTGGCAATTCTGTGGGCTATGTCGGTAACTTTGGTTCTCCTACGGATCTCCTCATTTCTGATTCGATCACGTAGAGTAACTCCGAACTATGTCCATCGCCCTATGGATGGGTGACCTTGAGCCAGCTTATTGGACTCATCCAATTGAACTACTAAGATCAAACAATTTAATAGTATCTCACATTTAATCAAAAGATTGCTATGTAATAGGGGAACGACGGGTCTGCCAAGATCTCGGTAGCTTCATTTGGAGAGTAGACGCCCTTATAGTGAAAGGATTTGGGTTTAGGTCGCGGCTGACACCAAAAGCAAGTTGATTTTATTTTAAATATCTGTAGACATAAAATCTAGCAGTTAATATAAAAAAAATGTTAAAAAAGTAATCAAATCTTGCTCAAATGCGCAATATCGGGGTAATTGCTTCTTTATATCTGGTAAACCTACCATAAAGGAGTTGCCTTACGTGCACGTAAGCCCAGCAAGTGAGGCAGTACCCCTCTCTACCTCTACAGTTCACGCATTAGAAAATTGCCTTCATTCAGATTTGCATAAAGACGATGTTCCGCGGTTGTGCTACACGATTATTACCGCTAGTTTGATATCGCAAAATACTTTTAACATTAAGTTTATTATGTAACATGTAATCTAAAAGATATCATTTTAAAAATGATAGTTTCTTTTTTAAGAAGAATTGTAAACTGAATTACTCAAACATTTATATGTGTGATATTTTAAATTATATATAATGGTAAACCGTAACAATTTTATATTATATATCTTTATATATATAATTCTTCTGTGAGTGTGTATGTCACTGAACTCCTCCTAAACGGCTGGACCGATTTGAATGAATTTTTTTGTGTGTGTTCAAGGGGATCTGAGAATGGTTTAGATTCACAAATCAGTCCGGCAGATGACGCTGCAGTCGGCACAGCAACGCGTGGCCGGGTCAACTAGTTATTATATAATAATTTTATAAAATAACCGTGAGATATGGTTAATATTTTATAAACTTCTTTTAAAGAAATATTTTTAAAAAGTTATATTTTTTTGCGCGTTTGGGAATAATGATGAGAGTATTTTTTTTTAATAAATAATTTTTAATATGATGTCCTTTTATAATAGAAATAATAACGAATAAACAGCCAATGATTGCCAAACAATCGATTAATTAATCATAAAAGTTTTAATTACTAACGAACTCTTATTATATTGGGCAGACAATAATGAGAGTTGTTCTTCGCCTCATAATTAAAATCACAATAATTGAACTGAGTTATTATTTATTATAGACAAGCAAATGAGAAATGTTTGTTATAATAAACTGGATAGAGAAGAAACTTATTGTCTTCAAAATGTGTTTTCACATCACACGGTAGATAAATCATTAATCTTCCGCTGAACTTATATTCTTTGCATTTCAATTATTGATATTTTTATTTATAACTGTTACCTTTTTTGATTGGTCAGCGTGATTTTAATCATAATTCATAAGTTACATCAACAATACATTTTTATATATATTTTTTACATTTCACAAATAAAATATTTCAACTAAATCTCCTGTTCGAGGCAAAATACCCAAAAGAGTGGCAGCATTGCCCCTTTGAATAGCCAAGCTTATGCGCTGAGTGAAGAAATTGCCACTTCTCCGGTCACCCGTTGCCTCCAACATGCGAGCAGTCAAGTCTTTAAGAAATAACTTAGCATTAGGCCCATCGTCTTTGAATTTGGATATTAAACAAATCTGTGCCATGACTAAATAACCAAATAATTTAAAAGGTTAGTCGACAACATCTCATACATTTTTTGAGTTCCGGACTCAAAGGGCAAAACGGGATACTATTACTAAGACTCCACAGTCCGTACGTCCGTCTGTCACCAGGCTATATCTCATGAACCGTGATAGTTGAAATTTTTACAGATGTTGTATTTCTGTTGCCGCTATAACAGCCAATACTCAAAAACAGAATAAAAAAATATGTCAGGGGGCTCCCATATAATAAACGTGATTTTTTTTGCTCGTTTTTGCTCGATATTGATAGACGCAACAGTTGACGCCGAAATATTCACAGAATATTAAGTTATATTATACACTTTGAAAATAATAAATAAAATTCAAATAAAATAAATATTTAAGGGGGCTCCCATACAACAAACGTGATTTTTTATTTCTATGATGTACTTTACTTAACTAAACTTTTGTACGGAACCCTCGGTGCGCGAGGCATGCACTTGTGATATAGAGTTTAGAAACAAAGAGACCTAGAGCCGAGTCAATATGAAAAGTCTAGTTTTATAAATTGACCCTACCGAGAATCGAACCTGGAACTTTGAAAACAGTTATGCGAATCACACGACCACTGAAGTCGTGAGGTAAGTACAAAAAATATGTATAAAAGTTTCGAGCTCCATAAAAATCCATTTCCCTAATACGTTATCCTTCAATAAATCTTCGTAATGATATAGATACAATCGACAGCACATCAATCATTACGCTTTGCCGTTCTTATGCCTTCATAATAGAGATCATTTCAAAGATCCCGATGAACACATCAATCTTTTCGTTGACTTTTATCACAGATTTTTCTCAACGCAGACGAGTTCTTTTCGTAATTTTGATTATTTGCTACGATACTCAACAACACGCCAAGAGTGGAAATTATGGCAACATTTTCTTTCGTTATTTTATGAAAATGAAGATAATTTTATTCAAATGCACTTAAACATTTTTATCTACCATCCATTCAGGAAGTCTTTTAACTGACAAGAACAATGGGCACAAGAAACACATCACCTTTAAAAGAAGTAACGACATTTACAATATTTTACGTCGTCACTATTCATAATTCATAAAAAAAAACAAAATTATTCTGTTATCACAATAATAGTAGTGTTATGATTTCATAACATCGTTGATTATAACACAGTCAACAAGTGTAGATACTTATCTGCAACAAGTTGTCTGTTTTAAGTCATTGAAGTTTTGGGGGATGGCCAAGCAGTGGATTTTTTTTAAATTCTTTTATTTTGAACGCGTTCGCTGTTGATCCCAATCAAGTCAAGTCAAGACAGGATTCACGATGGACCGAGCTAACCCAGAAGGTACCTATTCAACCTGGCCTTAAAAACGGACGGGTGACAAGTACTCGGAGATAAAGACGCAGGGAGGGAGTTCCACTCCTTTGCTGTGCGCATTATAAATGATGTTGAGAAGCGCTTGGTGCGACAGGTAGGTAGGGTGGTAGCCCGCAGTGCGTCTGGATGTCCGATGGAAAAAAGGAGATGACGGTATGAGCATATCCAGCTCTTGAGCACACTCTCCAAAATACAGTCTGTAGAAGACCGACAGTCAAGCAACTTTGCGGCGGTGAGCTTAGGTGTAAGGTGTTTTTTTGGTTAAACTTGCTTGCTGTCAACTCTTAGCTTGTGTTCTGCTGCTTTTTTTATAGCGAAAAGGTAGGCTTTTGACCACTATCTGACCTGATGGTAAGCGACGATGCGATCTTAGATGTAACGCGCTTGCCTAGTAGATACCCATTCACTCGTGAGTCTTCAAGACCTCCTAAATTGTGTTTGTCAGGAAACAGAATCAGGCAAAGAGTTCCACTCCTTAGCGGTACGTATCACAACATTGGAACTAAAGCGCATAGTGCGACTCTTTGCTATATCTACTATATATGTATATAGTACTACTATATATGTAGCTACTGCTGATAGAGTGACGAAGGAATTTTGTACGCGTAACTTTAAACATTATCTTGTTTGACATTTAGGCTTCATGTTTAGGAATGCGGGATCAGCGATCATCAGTCATTACGGAGACCTTTCGATGGTGAAGCAATAAGATAGAACTCGGTTGTACAACAAGCAAATTACTTGAAAGACTTTACGAAACAATATGGTATGGGAATGGAAAAAAATCACATGCTTAACTGTAAATGCCATATCAATTATTATGATGATTGGAAGAAAAATATGTACTAAAAAGTTGGAGGAATCTAGGCTTTAATTATGGCTGAAGCTATAAAATCAAGTCTAATATACCACTCGGGTAGGATTAGGATTTCTATTTCAACTTTAATTATATTGTTTAATATAATTATTTGTTATATATTGTATCTATATGTAAATAGTAACAAAACTTACTTATTCTATGTTAATGTTGTGAGTAAATCGACATGTTGCAAATGTCATTTCATTATAGCTAACTCCACCCAGTGCCTTTATATTGCACAGTCTGGTCTCTAAGTGGTCGCTTTCAAGATGGTATTTCGAGTGCCTCACAATCAGAGAGAAAAGTGGAATGGTGGGTGCTAACGACTGTAAATGCAGCAAAGACCAACGCCAAAGCACGGCATAAATGTTTCTTATATTGACGGCCGTTTGGTGCGAGGGTAGCGATCCTGCCTTTCGCACCGACGGTCCTGGGTTCGAATCCCGGAAGGGACAGGTGTTTGTGTGATAAATACAAACATTTGTACCTGAGTCATGGGTATCTATAATATTTTTATAAATATTACATATCTGTATATTACATATGTATGTCTATCCGTTACCCTAGTATCCATTACACAAGCCTTGCAGTGCTTACTTTGGTCTAGGTTTATTGGTGTGAATGTAAGAAATATTTTTATAATTATTTATTCAGAATAAAACACTTTTTTACGGATTTTTGCGCATGTTTTATTTTATTTTATATTTAATCCTGACGTTTCGACTCCTTTACAGGAGCCGTGATCACAGGATTATTTATTATTGACGTAAACTAAGAATCCTATTATTTTATTGAAACACTTTGTTTATTACTTCGTTCAATGGATGATGTCAATAGTTCCATTAAAATTTCCCGTAAAGTCTGTTATGGTGAGAGCATCGCTACAAAGAGATACTCCTCAACGTTCAGGTTAATAGGATTTCGAAAGCCGATTTTGCTCAGTAAAGCCATACTCGCATCACTGGCTTATTTAAAGGCACTACCTACTTTGTGCCTATATGGGCTGCAAATATTTTGTTATAACAACAAATTTCTGTAAAAAAATTGGTTGTCTGTGAAGTCAGTTTATGGACGATAATTTTACGTGATAGAGTCATAAGAAAAATTGATGAAAAATTGCATACTTTTATGAATTGAATAGAATTATTATCACTGAATTATCATTATTTTGTATAATACAAAGAAGGAGTTAATTGAAAATTATTTTTTTCTTTTTTTTTTGAATACCTACATGAACATTAAGTTGTTGTAATAACCAATGGAAACCACATTAACTTTTCACTTCATGAAGTAGAAGAGAGATAGATGCGCCACAAGTCTCTCTATCGCTTGTTCCGCGCTCTCGCTTGCACGCTCGGCTCAGGCGGCACGTTACACTTTTTCGAGTGTACAGCCGGTTTTCATCGATTTATAAGACTTTATCACGTCAAAAATAACCACGCCCCCGAGCCCTTAGGTGGGATTCGAACCTACGACCTTTCGCCATTAAGGCGAAAACGCAAAAATATCTTTTTCTTTTAAAGAGACGCATTTAACGTATTTTATTTTGTATTATTAAACTATGTATCATATATGTACTTTGACTATTCGTTACCTTAGTATCAACAACAAAGCCTTAATATGCTTACTTTGGAATAGGCTATTTGGTGTGATTGTAAGAAATATTATTAATATTATTATTTGATTCATTTTGAAGGCCTGCAATCCAGCTGTTGGGAGATGTATCTTTATATTTTTATAACTTTTATTGCCTGCCTTCCAGGTTCTTTAATATTAACACTCGCTCGTTTTATCATAATTGGTAATTTAATGCCAACGGCAAGGTTTCACCAATAAAATGGCCCCTACATTGCATACGATTATAATTTTACGATTCTACAACTTAAGCAGTAAATGCTGTTAGTGGAAAGCTAATTTTATATAGTAAACTAGCTTCCACCTGTGGCTTCTCCCGTGTGGAGTTCAGTTTGTCACTTAGTCTTTATCAACGACCCATGTCACTTCCCAACTCAAAATAATCATATAATCTACACTTATATTATAAAGAGGAAAGATTTGTATTTTTGTATGTTTGCAATGAATAAACTCAAAAACTACTAAGCGGATTTCAAAAATTCTTTCACCACTGGAAAGCTACATTCACGCTGAGTAACATAAGCTATATTTAATGCTAGAAAATTTTTATTGATACTCCACTCCTATTGATTGAAGTCTGATAAATTATAGCCTATAACCTTATCCGATAAATGGATTATCCAAAGCAGAAACAATTTTTAATTTGAAGATGAAATTTCTGAGATTAGCGCGTTTCTACAAACAAACTTCTCAGCTTTACAGTATTTGTAAAGATTTGCTGACAAGTGTGATGTGTTTAAGAAATACCATATAAGATTTAAAATAAGCATTTTAAAAACGACCACGCCTCCGAGCCGACTTTAGTGGAACGATACTAGCTCATAGTAGAATTTGAAATACGTTTGTAAATTTCGACGCGTCTCGGTAGCTCAGCGGTCAGAGCACTCGCCCGGATATCGAAAGGTCGTGGGTTCGAATCCTACCTGAGGGCTCGGAGGCGTGGTCGTTTTATTACATGCGTATTTTATATCTTAAAAAAATAATATGGCATTATGAATGTAAAAAATACAATATAGTTGATATGGTACTCAAATAGATTCATTATCTCTGCCGGAAGCTATCCACTATTGGACGGAGGCTTCCTGGGTTACCATAATCTATGCTTAGCAGGCAGGAAATCGAGAGAGAGACCGCGAAGACCAAAATTTGGAAAATATTGCACCCTGTTTGTGATCTTTTGGTGATTCTTTAGTCGTCTTTCACGTCACCTTTAAGTGTGATACTATTATTATTTTTATTGGTTGCTTAAACTATCTCGGGCTACCACCCTTTCTTGATTACTATTCCTACTTGTCGCACCAAGTGCTACTCAACATTTTTTTAATGCGCACAGCAAAGGATTGGAACTCCCTCCCTGCGTCTGTATTTCCGAGTACTTATAACCCTTCCATTTACAAAGCTAAGGTGAATAAGCACCTTCTGGGTTAGCTGGTTCCATCGTGGATCCTGTTTTGGCTCACGGGCTTGATTGGGATCAAGGCGAACCGATAAAAAATACGATAGTATCCCTACTACGAATCATGAAAGAGGTAGAAATAGTATATTTTTGGTTGTTTAACCTACGTTATCCTATGACAGCCGGCTTATTACTGCGCCACCGATTTTTTTATTTTCTAAAACATCTATATTTTTTAACTTTGTTTAGAAATAAACAATTAGTGTGAGTTTATTTCTCCTTTTTTTTATTAATCCACTTTCAGTCGTCCATCTAAAGTACTAATAATTCTTTAATTGTTTTCCTGCTTTGTTTATTAGCTGTATAACAATCGTAAAGTCACTAATAGCTGAGTAGCAATTGCATTTAATGCTGATATAAAAATATAATACCTTAGGTAGCTTAATTTCAACCTACCTACCAACCTAGAAAGTTTTTACATTAATATACATTATTTGACGACTGTTTGGTGCAACGATAGCGATCCTGCTCCTAAGTCCTAGGTTCGAGTATCGGAAGGAACAGATGTTTGGGTGATGAATACGAGTATTTGTACCTGCTTTTAGTTTTAGTTTGTAATTAAGTAATTGTCGTGGTTTGTTCAATTTTTTACAACCTAAAGGACGTCAACTATTGAGCGGAAATCTCCCAAAAGTATGGCGTACGGAAGGTGTAAGGTAATAAGAATATAATATTAGACAACATCACAAACATTGTTCTAAACCCAAATTAAGTAGCTAAAGCACTTGAGTTATGGAATTCAGAAACAATACCGGCACCTCAACACGCAGACGCAAGCCAATATAGAAAAGTTCATCTTCTGGCTCTACCGTGAAAACCGCTAGGCAAGCCACTCGACCACTTAGGTCATCAAAATCACAACAAAATGATTTCAGTACAAGTACAATTCAAATTACAAAAAAAAATCTTGACTTTGTAAACTTCGTAAAAGAAAAGTATTGTTATGACAATAAATTACATTTATTTCTTACCATCACAGCAATTAGCCTAGCAAAAATTAGGTACTGTAAAGCTTGTGTTATGGGTACTAGGGTAACGGATATACATACATACAAATATGAGATACATTCAAATTGATATTCATAGATATAGAATATATTATATATATAATACCCATGACTTAGGTACAAATGCTCGTATTAAATACACAAATATTTGCCACTACCGGGACTCGAACCTAAGACCTTCGGCAGGCAGAATCGGTACCATTGCACCTGGCAATATTTCTTATTATTTCATCCATGACTATTATAATAATGAAGACCCTAGAAGTCGACACGATTAGTCTAGCTTTCAAACCTAATAAAAACTGAAAAAATAATAATTTCACCCCATTGTGTTGCCAGAATAAAAATACCTATCACCATAAAACGCAGTACACCCTCATAAATATTCAAGGGAACATTGCAATAACGAGTGGAACACTCATTGTTATATTAAAGTTTTAATGGTTTTCACGAGAACGCTTTTACCGCTTCAGGCTCTATAAAACATTCTTTATACCGCTAAGCGGTTGAACTGGATTTGATTAAATTTCTAATCAAGCTTCGGTCAAGTGTCGATTTATTGATTTGGATAAAGGAACATTTTTCAATCAAATATTTTGTTTTTTATTGGCTCTACCGTTTATTGCAATGGTAATGATAGCATCGACTGTCACAGGTTCAAGACCCGGATCGGGCAGATGTTTGTGTAATGAATGCGAGCATTTGTAGCATGGGTATTTATATATATTTCTATTAAAATAACTCATTTATGTATCACATTTTTTATATATTTTATGCATTTTTCAATGCGATCTTATAAGATAAATTATTATATTAGAAAAATACTAGAAAAATCGACTCGGGTCACAAGTGAATTCTCAGGCGCCTGAGAATTATATCTGTGTTTATCCATTATCTTTGTAGCCATCCGATCTACTTGGTTATAACAATTACTATAAGTAGCTAACATCTATGTATCATATAAGTATCTCCATCCTATTATCCATAACACAAGCCTCACGGTGTTTATTTTGGACAGGACTAATTAGTTTCAATGTAGGAAATATAATTCATATGATTTTAAGTGTAATTATGGGTATGCAGACGACAATACTGTTGTTAACACCACACCCATCCTCACATAAACAATATAAGTTTGTGTTGTATTAACATAACAACAAAAAGAAGATTTTATCGAATAAAATACATGTGTACAAAGATACAATTAAAAGTTTTTCTATCAAAGCCCAATTTTCTCACAATTCTATTCACAATTCAGAAATATCTCTTGGGAAATGTTTGTACGAAACTTTTTTACATTAAACTAATCTCGCTTATTTTTTGAAACGAAATAAAAATACTTTATAAGTTATATGCTCTATTTAACAATAAAATAAACGTAAAAGGAATGTTATATATTTACTTATTTATATACATAAAAAGTATTAAATTCCTTATTTAAAACAGACACTTCTTGGCTTTGTAGCAACGATGTAATAAAACCATAACACTACTATTATAGTGGTAAGAATTTTTTTTGGATGTTTTGGTGACGATTAGTTAATATTGTAAATGTCATTACTATTGTTAAAGCTGACTAGTTTCTTGCGCCCGTTCTGCTTGTCAGTTAAAAGACGTCTTGAATGGGTGGTAGGTAAAAATGTTGGACGATTCAAAACAACACATTTAAAGTTATTTACATTTTCGATACTGACATTTACTTTTGTGAATTATTATAATAAACGACAGAGTTTTTACGGAAGGATGATAATAATGCTTGTGTTATATGCAATCAGCTTTTGGAACGGTGACCTTTGGGTAATATCAGATAATTACATTAATGGCAGTTCTCATAATCTATCGTCATTATGAGATAGATGACCTCTGGTTCAGTTAATTTACAACTTGGGTTTTTTTTCTGTTATTATCATCAGGTTTTCCGGTTTTCTGTTATCAAAAACATGTCGTGCCAAAGTAAGCTGGAGGTAAAATCTCTCAAGCACTGACTGTTTTAGTTAAAATTTATCATAATTTTTCATATTAATTTTAATTTAGTTAAGACTTACTATCTTTCACAATAACTAGGTGACTACTATCTGCTAACTATTTTATGTTTATACATATGTATAAGGTATATTATATTCAATTTACGATTTCAAGATTATATAATATTTCCTAAATACACATCAATTAGCCTAGCCCAAAGTAAGCACTATAACGCTTGCGATATGGATTCTATGATGACGGACAGACATACCCATGACTCAGGTACAAATGCTCGTATTCATCATACAAACATTTGCCCCTTCCGATACTCGAACCCAAGACCATCGGGGCGAAAAGCAGGTTCGCTACCGTTGCACCAAACGGTCGTCAATGAAGTATTGTTATTTTACTTAATTAAAGATATGAAGTTTGTGTTTTTAAAATTGGTAAATTTTTAATGATTTTTTTCTTTTTGTTACACCACCAATGTTCTTACTTCCTCATGATCCTCTTGATCCAAAGGTTGTCTGGTAGAGATCGCTTTTAGCAATAAGACCGCCCATTATTACCCATTATTTTTAAGCAATTATTTTTGTAAAGTGTTATTATATTGTAATTTGAGGTTAAGGAGTCTTTGAAGCGAAGCTTCTATATGGAGCGGCCACTTTATTCGTGTTAAGCGTTCGATTTCACTGTTACACGAGAGCGTCAGATTTAGCTCGTTACAAGATGTATATAGGAGCCAGCTGTCTTTCCAACTCAGTGTGCGTGACCTTCTGTCTCGCTTTCACTCATGAGTGTCTGGCGTGGATTTCTATCACTTTTTCGCTTAGTTCCTACGCTTAATATTACAAAGCTTCGCTTCTTTCGAGCGTCCCTAGACGGCACTGTTATTTCTTTTGGGTGAACCTTTTATAGTCTTTAATGGAAAATTAGTCTTAAACTTACCGATCTCTTCTGATGGTGGTGTTCCAATTTCATATTGGCGCAACGGTTGAGCGCCGTCAGCCTTCTGAACAATGATTGCAAAGAGTCAGCATCCAGAAAGGGGTGATCGTTCTGAACGCCCGATACGTCGATAGGGAATTGGAGATCTGAAACAAAGACATACAACGTTTTAAAACATGCTTTAGTGTAGTGCAGTAAAGACTGGAGTCGCTGGACTCCGTCTTTTAAAATCCTGTAGGAGTATGATGCTGTTTTTTTATAGAAAATAGTTATGCGCTTTCCCACTATATCGCGAAGATGCGATCTAGGATGTGACGCGCTTGCCTAGAAGACACCTATTCACTCGTAACGGTAGTGCAGCGAGATCTATTTTTTATACGGTTGACATAGTATTTGCTTACTTTTTTAATCTCTTTCTCTATCTGCATTCTTCTAAGCTAGGGGAATGGCTGAAAATCGGTGTTTCATTAAGTGTTGTTAAAATACACTAAAAAATATATTTGAATAAGGATATAATTCAAATAAACTTATATCGAATCACTGAAGCAATGACTATTTAGACATTTTGATACCTATGTGTGTGTTACATACACATTTAAATTAGAATTAGAATAAAACGTTTTATCTATCTTTTTCCGCTTATGTTAGTTACGTTTAGGTGAGTATGTGACCACAATTATATCTGATGATGTGTGAAGGTGTGGACTGAGACAGTACATGCTATCTCGATAGAACCTATTCACTCTCAGTGAAAAGCTTAAATTTTAATGTTCGGAAAAGTACAGCAGTTGAAGACTAGTTATAAGCTGTTCGCGTTATAAAAGGATAAGTGCTCTCTAAGAATAGTGGAAATATCATCGAAGTAGGTGTGAATGGTAACCTACATCCACTGAGCTGATGGTGTTGTGGAGTTGAAGGATTAAACAAGTGTAAATATTTCGTAGTAACTCCCTCGTATGCATTTCCAAATGTAAAACACAGACAAGAAAACTACGACTGGTTAGTTAGTTTGATATAGTTTTTATAATATGAATAATATTTCCTATATTCGCACCATTAGCCTAGCCTAGAACCAGCTGCGACCGGTGTATTGCCACCTGGCTAAGAAAAACAGATGTTATTGCAAAAAAGAGCTTATATCGACGGATGACAATGAAAATAGATCAAGAACAGAAATAACAGAATATAAATAATACAAAGGATATTTCATATCATCAGATTCCAGGCTGAAAATCGGTGTTTGATTTAGTGTTGTAAAATTGAGCGTTATATTTTTTAATAAGGGTATATTTAAGATAAAATTATATAAATAGCCTAGTCCAAAGTAATCAGCGTAAGGTTTGTGTTATGCATGCTACGTGTAACGGATAGACATAGATAAATATATGATACATATAGAGAGCAATTATATTAGAAAAATGTATATAAATACCGATATTTAGAGAAATGTATATAAATACCCACGAATCAGATATAATGCTGTATTCACAAACATTTGCCCCTTCCGGGACTCAAACCCAGGACCATCGGTGCGAAAGGCAGGATCGCTAACATTGCACCAAACGGTCGTCAAGTTATTGGCAATACGCTAGACATCGTATCGCTTACAATTGTATGATTGTCTGTAAATCCTATGGATTCAAGCAAAGACTATTTTGTATATTGACGGTACGAGTATCTCGTATATCAAGGGAGAGTCAAACTAAAAATTGTTCACAAAAGATCTTACTCTTATTATTATATCTACTGCCTAGTAAATTAACGATACATAGAATTATTTTGAGATCCTCTAGCGAACCCCTACTGTTGTAAACGAAGATACGGAACTTTTTTTACTTTTTATTATTATAATATATAAAAATTATAAATCTAACATGGCTGTTTCATCTTAATCGATTGACCAAACATTTGTAAAAATGTTTCTTTCGAATACGAGAGGATGTTCCTCTCATTGATGAAACAACGCTGGCCTACAGCGTTAAATCAGGAAGGTACTAGAAGATTTCGACGAGTGTTCGCAAGGCTCGATAGCTCAATTGGGAGAGCATTGGACCGGATTTCCAAAGGTTGCGGGTTCGATTCCCGCCTGAGATTCACTTGTGACCCGAGTCGATTTTTTCTAGTATTTTTCTATTATAATAATTTAGCTTGATGTAAAGTAAATCATTAATTGGACCAATGTTTGGAATGTTAACTTTTACTTTTAATTGTCATTATTTTTAATAAATGCTTATCTCATATTATTATTGTGTTAATTTTTTCGCAAATGGTATGAAAAGTAGAGTATTTTCCTTGGTGATAAAGCTGTCTTAGTCTTGGGTGAACTTAAATCCCTCGCTACACTCAGGACTCGTCTTAAATCCCTCGCTTCGCTCGTGATTTATGTTTTTAACACCCTCGCTACACTCGGGAGTAAACCTAGAGTCCTTCGTTACGCTCGCGATTTAAATCGTCACCCGCGACAGAAGACACTGCTTTATCCCCTTGGTTAATAATCTACTATTTTCGTTATTTATAAATCGCTAAAAAAGGAAATATTAACGCATGTGTAAAAACAGTCACGTCAGAATTCCAATCAAAATTATTACAGACCATTTTCGGCTCCGCCTATTCCGCCATAATAACTTAATGTATTATAAATTGATTAAATGTTATGTGCAATTAAAGTGTTGAAATATAATTTTTATCTGTTTAGGTCGGTGTCATCTGTTAAAATTAGATATTTCAGATTTTTTTTATTGTGACTTTTGTGCCTTAAACGGAGGAAATTGTGAGTAGTATAAAATGAGGTGTAGAGGTCGTATCAACCTCTTTAGTTTTGTTTTTCTTTCTGTCCAAAATAAAAAGATGACCAACATTGAACTGAGGGCCTACCATGATCTCTAACCGCGATGCAAGTTCGATTGTCAAAGTGAGACACCGCTATACGCGGTCTATAGTGGCGTCTCTTTTCAACAGCTAAATCTGAATCGCTATAAGACGTGATGGTAGGGCCTCTGGTATAATTATTACACCATCCCGACCTCTTTTAACATACTATATCTTTCCTGGGTTAAATCTATGAAAGCAATAAACAATATCAATAAAAAATGGTCCTACAATAATGGCTCAAAAAGTACAGAAATTTGTAAAGAGAACTGGAATTAAATAAGCGATAGCACTAGTGTGTTCTGTTGGTGACATTTCAATATTCACAAACTCAACGGCCGCTGGTATTTGGAATCTAAAAGTAATACGCACCGAAATTACGGACGGAATTTATGATTGAGAATTGGAAAGAGCTATTACGAGTTAAAATACAACAAATAAAACTTTAGTGGTCTTGAATTTTGTAACAAAGATTTCTGGGCGATATGAGATAGCGTTTATTTTTTTTATAACTATAGAAAAAAGACAATAAGTTAATATTTAGTTAGCTAGGTTTAGGTGAATTTTCACACGACATTTTTTATTGAAATTAATAAAAAATGGCATGTTATTTGACTAAGTATTCTGAATATAAATTGTTTATATACGATAAGTTATGTTAAGGCGTTTATTAAGTTGCTTTTAGGAGATTTACGTCACTTAATGGTCCTATTTCTTGGTCTGAGAGTTAATTAATTAATATATAACAATATCATCTGCATATTTAACATCATCATCATCATCACCTGACATAATTTTCAAGTTAGCGCTAAAGCTTTCCAATATTACCAAATCAAAATCCACATATAGTAACTTAAGAAGAAGCGCATAAATACTATAAGTACCAAATGTAATCTTTTATGCGCCCCCCGTTTTTCGTATTGGTCACATGGCAGAGAATTATTCTTTCTTTTTAGTTGGCCTGAAAAACGAGGGGTTTTTTTTTTTAAACGTTAATATTTTCTTCATTTTAGTTTTGTGTGTATGATTATAATTGCTTGATCTAAAATGTTAAGTAGCAGTTAGTATGCCATTATGCAACATTTCTTGCCTCGATTTTAGCGCCACCTGTAGATTATTTCGGAACTAATATTTTTCCAATTGAAATTAAATTTTGTAAATATTCTCTGAAATTGTGATTGAATCATGTCGGAAAGTATATAATCATATATTGTCATCGAGTTCTGAGCTATGTTTAAAGTTTCAGAGCTCTAGCTAGTCGGGAAATGGGTGGAAATTGAGTTTCAAGATTTGTACGTTACAGACAGACAAACAGACACCAAGAGAAGTAGAGAAAAACAAGGGAAAAATATTGTGACTCATTTTTATTGCAAATTAACTAACAAAAACGGTTATGTAGTTAGTCTGTATGCTGTTGAAGTAGGAGCGAGAGGTATACCAGCATAATCTCTGTATAACCTGTCGAAAGACCTTGGCTTATCCAGAACTGCAGTTCTATACTAGAACGAACATCTAAAACTGCATTAGCAAGTTTATACCAGAATTGGCGGGGCAGGGAGAGACCTTCACTAGGTGAGTGTTGGTGTTTGTCGGAAAGGGCCCCTTAAACCTACCCCCGTGTCACAAGTCTCAGGATCTACTCGGAGTTTCTCTTTCTACCACACGATGGATCCGGCGTCCGCACGATGAATCCATAGAACGCAAAGAAGTTCGTCTCATTACTTGTGTTTATAAATTTAACCAGTGACTTTCATTTGTACTTTGAATAAACAAATTATTATAAAATTTATAGACTTTTTCTCCATTTGTTATATTTGCTACCAAACAACCCTTTTTTATGACATATCACAACAGTTACAATAAAATGTTTGCAATAAAACGCAGCGTTACTGCACTAATAATCCAAAGTGTGTTTCCGCCACGACTAATTTAGTGTTGAGAGCATAACTTTGTAACGGTGATACGGGCTTTCGTACTAATAGAAAGCTGTGTTTGTTTGCTGGCTGCACAAGTATAGGTTACATTGAAGATTTCATTTGGAATCCGACTGAAAAAATACGGTTTTTAGTTTTAGGGAACAATGACGCAATAAATATCAATAATATTTTATGTTTACTCTTTTAAATTTTTAAAAGACAAAAATATTTATTTATGAAACTACCTCCAAAATGAATAATGTTACATCACACAATATGGACGACCATTTGGTGCAACAGTAGCGATCTTGCCTTTCGCACCGATACACGGAGGGACACGCTCCATACAAGGGCGGTCATAAATAGTTAAAGTCCTGTTACTATCAATACATTGTATTATTTTAGTGACTTATAGTTGTAAAAGTGTTTTAGGAACATTAAAATGAAAGAAGTACATGTATTTACGGAATAAAAAACGTTTACTTCAGTTAAAAAACAAATATAAACAATAACATACTTTTACCTAAATTTATCATGAACAAACACTTAAAAATTGGAATGTAAAACATATATTTTAAATAAAATAAGAGTCAAAACATTGATAACATTATTTAATTATAATAAAATAATAAAAATAAATAAATTAAAATTAATTAAATACAAAAAAAACAAAACAACTAACAAAATACAAATAAATTATTCTTATTCTAACAATATTAAACATGTAACAATTCTATTACACTTTGTGACAGAGTATTTTTCTTTTTAGGGGGAAGTTTCTGAAGACTTGTAATATAAGGATCTGAATGTAATAATAGTCGTTGTATTAAATCTTGATTGGTAACTTCACGTGACATTTTTCGAGTGTGACTTCGTCTATAAATTTTGATATACTTATTTGTCGCTTCAGCAGCTTCTTCGGAAAGTTCTCCTATAGATAACAATGCATAACTTATAATATCTGATCCATGTACGAGCACCTTGTGGACAGAAGCAGGAAGACTATACCACGGATATTCCTCGACCAGGCTGTATGCTGTTTGTAATGCATAGTCTTTAAACTTGCATTCATTAATTTTATGTCCAGAAGATAACGTTTGTAATATTACACAACAACGATCTACGAGATCCTTATTCAAACCTGTAATTTCAGCAGATACAGCTGATTCCAAAAAAAACTTCCTGGCCGTGTTTCCGTCGTTAGACGTCCCGCTTCCACCACTACGCGGCTTGTCAACTATTAAACCTAATCGTTCCCTAAACTGGGACTGTACATATTGTTTTTTATTTGATAACAATTGTTTATCACTATCTAGCCTAACTTGCCATTTTTTTATGTCTAATCTATATGAAAGATGAATAAAATATTCGAAGAAACGTATCCAAGAATGTAGTGGTGATAATCCAAATTGGTATCTACTCTCTATTACAGGTTTTTGTAAACATTCGTCTATTTTATTCATCTCTTTAGGGGTAGCATTACATGTATAACATCTACTTGTAGATGTTTCACTTAAAGCACTACAAATTTTACCATCTACCATTGAAAGCTGCAACTTATGAGAAACGACCAATACACGATTGTCGATCTGAATAAAAGTAGGTTGCAAACTTTCAATTTTATCCTTAAAATAAGCTTCCTCTTGCAAAGACACTGCTGTGCTTTCTTTCAAAAATTGAAATCGAATAGGACGGCAGTACCTAGTGGACGAGGGTCGAGGATTTTTCCATAAAATTTTACAATTATCTTCAGCTAATTTTACAATAATTTGAAGGGGTACATAAGATGTTACAAACAAACTACTATCTTCTAAAGTTGAATCTGAAAAAAATTGTTTGTATTCACTATGTCCAGTGCTGCCATCGAATCCCCATTTCCCAAGTAAAGAGATATTAGACAAACAATCATCAGGAATCTGATCTAAGACCTCTTTTTGAGATTCAAGGATTCGAGAAGCTGTGTGATCAAAAAGACTTTGTAATTCAACTTCAGCTGAAGACTCGGAAACAGTTATATTAGAAAGGTAACATCTCTGTTTCGCTTTAGTAATTTGTTGGTAACATGGTAATACATTAGGAGAAATCTTACTATTAACAAAGTTTTTAATTAATAAATACTGATGTTTTGTCAACTGAGCATCAGTCACAAGTGACAAGACATCATCAGTGCTAACTCTAGATATACACGAATCGAATGAACAGTCTGAAACATCAAGCAATGCACTCACAGTAGAATCATCAGACTTTGACAAATCAGCTACTCTCCGACGTTTAGTCCTTTTACTACATTGCGTAAAAGGTTTTCGAGGACGACCACGTGAATGACACGGCGACGTTTCAGACGGAGTACATTGCTTATTGTTTTTCACAAGTTGAATTTTTTCAATAACATTAAACCAATCGGAATTCTTATATAAAAGCTTGGTTTTATCCCTATTACATTTTTTCCAGAATCGAGCAATAGCTTTACATAAATTATTAACAATTTTCTCTAAATAATGAATATCAATGTTCTCAGCATCGTACAGAGTAGTCAACAAACTTTGTAGGACTTGACGACACTTTTCCGAGTCATTATCGGTATTGACAGTTAGCCATATTTCAAGAATATGCATTCTTGAAAACGAGCATATATATAAATTACCTAAAACAAAAAAAAAAACGGTTAAAATTCAGTCACAAAACCTACACAAAGCACTAAGACTAAATAAACTAATTTCGTAGCAAATGCTACGAGATAATCTGGCAACCGTAGCACCCTTGTCATCGCCAAAAGGGCAGATAAGGGCAGCCAAGTTTTAATTTTCCTAAGATAAGAAAGTCTAAAGATTATGGTGCAATATACCTCCATAGTCGGAGCGAGTGGGAACATATTTAAAAGTTTATTCAAACTTTGAATATTAAAATATAATACTCCAAGAAAAGTCGCCTCGTAGCAATGACATACTAAAGAAAATATATACTAAGATACAATAAAAATAAAAATATTAATTATTACATACCCTGTTCTTGGATATCCATTTCAGAAAAAACACACACAGCACTCACAGGTCCCGCAATGACAACAAATGACGTCACGCTTTTTAATGACTCACTGATAACAGTATTTACGATTGGCGATGCGCTCTCTTTGAATGCACAATAGATAATGAAGGCGCACTCTAATTACTGACCTATTTATAGTTTCAGAAGGTACCGCAACTATCCAATGTAACGACAAGGAATAAAATGTAAAACTAGAAAGCAGGTTTTTAAGATTTATGACCTATGGATGTCCCACAGTGCGATAGTCCTAGGTTCGAGTCCCGAAAGAGGCAGATGTTTGTGTGATTAATACGAGCATTTGCACCTGGGTCATGGGTTTTTATGAATATGTCACCCTAGTGTACATAACACAAGCCTTACAGTGCTTGCTTTGGGCTAGTCTAATTGGTGTGAATGTGAGAAATATTATTGTTATTATAATTATAATTATAAGACATTTTATTTGCTCCTATACTTTAAAATCCACTGCGTTTACGTGAGTAAATTACATCGAAACAATTTCTTTTGCACTTTTATCTAATACAAATGTTTTATCAGCATTGATTAATTTTTAGCTTTTTTCCTTATTATTTGAAGCGAAGAGAAATGCAATAGAGTCTAAACTGAGATTACGTCACGTTTCGTGATTGAAGAGATCTGTTTCTACGAACTGTTTCTGTTCTATAAAATACTATCCAAACCATAAGCTATTCCCCGAATTCCTATTTATATATTTATTTTTAAAGTATTTTATTTTCACGTTCTACGTTTATTTTGCATGTTATTGTTTTCATTTTGCCCGAAGTTTTATATCCAAATCGAATCCAAAAAATTATATCCAATAACGTTGATAAAAGGAATTATCAGTATTCTTCACAATATTTTACATGATAACAGATTTAGGTTAGCACAAGTACATTACGAAAATGAAAATAACTTTATTCAAATACACTTAAAAATAAGTTGTTTTGAATCGTCCAAATTGCTCGGACCAAGTCATTCAAATCAAGTCCAAATCATCTAAATGATTGATTAATGCTTAAATTCTCATAATCTCATTCATTCATTCAATTCTCATTCATCATTTAAATATATAATTACACATTTTTTTTAGTAAATAGGCAAGCGCTTGACCACTATCACGCATGATGGTAAGCGACGATGCGATCTAGGATGTGACGCGTTTTCCTAAAGACACCTTTTTACTCGTGACTCGAAGACCCTAAATTGCATTTGTCAGGAAACACAGACTCAGGCAAACAGTTTCACGCCTTAGCGGTACACTATATCTCAAAACTTGTATTTGAGCAATTGTGATTTTTCCTTTAGAGGTTAGTATATAAGTGGTCATTTAAAAATTTAGTCGTATCGATATCTATAAGTAAGTATAACAATAATAATATATAACCAGCTTTAGCATATAAGAAAAGCGAAAAATAAACGTAAGTAAGTAAGCACAACAACTGTTGATACTGTCCAGCAGTAAAGTTATATCCAAGTATGCCGAGCTGACGCTATCTCCTGACGTGACTTCCGGTCCGATGGGGCGGCGGTGGGGACACAGAGTGGTGGGGGAGCTTCCGGCCCAGTCGAGCTACGACCAAGCGACATGTAGGTCGCATGTCTTATGCGTTTCCGCAAATCGACATTTCATTTGAAAATATATTGCTTCGGCAATTGGAATCAGTTGGGTTTAAGTTTTTGATTTTTATTGAAATAAGACTTACATAACTTTAAATATTTGAATGCATACGTGAAATTTACAGAGCCGCTTCTTGTAATAAAAATAATTGTATTAAAATGAGGAAAGAAGGAGTTAAAGAAAAGCATATATTTTTTCGTACATTCATACGAATTAGCTTAGCCCAAAGTAAGCACTGTAAGGCTTGTGTTATGGAAACTAGGATAACGGATATACATACATATATTAGATATTGACATGTAATATTTTTATATATATATAAATACCAAGTTCTCAAGTGCAGAGACTCGTATTTATCACACAATTTGCAATACTAATTAGAGGAAAATTAATTTTATCCACCGAGCAACAAAGCAATTTGATCATTTGTGTGATAATTTTGATGTAGATTTATATCATACCAGTATCCGTGCGGCAAAATCACTCATTAGCAGGCGCTTTTTCAATGATGAATAATTATGCTTTTCTTTATTTTATTACCATTGTTTTTATAATTATTAAAATTAATTAAATATAAGCTCACTTTAGAAATAGCTAGACTTATTTTAGCTGTGTGAATATTTTATTCGCTTTTAAATGTATATAGCTTGTAATTATACAATATTGTAAAGCTAATGATTCGCCCAAAATAAATAATTTAAATATATAAGCACAAAAATCTGCCCCTTCCGGGATTGGAACTAAAGACCGTCGCCACGCAAGGCACTGTTGCACCAAAAAGTATTAATATACATGTATACATTCTTTATTGTAATAGGTAAGCGATAATGTGATCGGTTACCATCATGTGACGCGCTTGCCTAGAAATATATATTGCCATTTATATAAAAACTAGTTGACCCGGCCACGCGTTGCTGTGCCGACTGCAGCGTCATCTGCCGGACTGATTTGTGAATCTAAACCATTCTCAGATCCCCTTGAACACACACAAAAAAATTCATTCAAATCGGTCCAGCCGTTTAGGAGGAGTTCAGTGACATACACACTCACAGAAGAATTATATATATAAAGATAAATACCAGAACGAGTGTATTTGCTGTAATTAGGGTTTACTTTGTTTTCCGTTACAAAGGGTTATTTTCCAAACAAAGAAAGTACCCTCGAGGAACGCAATTAGAAGTTTCACGATTGACTTGAGGGTAGATTAACACAAAAAAGCTATTTGATCTACTCCTTGAAGTGGCGGATTGACGTTAGGGGTTCTCAAGGGTTGGTTTAACACTTTATTGCTTTCTTAGTCGACTTTGATGTATTCTTGTTGTTACGTCTTGTTATATATAGTTCCACGTTAAGTGTTTATTTGCTTGATTCGCCATTATTGTTCTTGAAGGGTTTTCAGGGAATCCAACAACAAAACTTATTTATAATTAATTATAATTTACACCAATCAAAGTAGCCCTAAGGCAATTTGAAACTTTTATTAAGGATAACTAAAGTAACGGACAGGAAACTTACTTAAAACAAGATACTTGTTGACTTTGTTGTCATCAACGATGTAATCATAACACTACTACACTCGGCGTCAAAAAAATCGCACCTCTAAGAAAATCACGTTCAAATGGCATTAACTCTGGATATGCACATGCAGTCGTATTAATTATAATTTTATTTAAAAGGTTACTTAATTAACTTAATAAAAAAACATTATTTTTCATTATCAAATAAAACCTAAAGCAACAAATAAAGGGTCACAAAAATTCTAAGGAAATTTTGCTGCTCGGGAGAGTCGCGAGTTGCGCTAACTTTGTGGGTATAAAGAGGTCAACACGGGTTCAATGTGGGTCATTCGCTATTAAACCGTTGAAGGGGACACACGCACTGATTTTACTGAAGAAAGAACATCTGGAAAATGGACACTACAGCTGATGAGGCCGCTCAAGTGGTTGCACTACTGCAAGCAGGGGTGCGGCAGTGTGATGTCGCCCGGCAACTGAATCTGAGCCGTTTTTCGGTTCGTAGAGTCTACCAGCGCTTTTTAGAGACCGGTGGCTATATCCGGCGACATGGGTCCGGTAGACGTCGCTGCACTTCGGAAAGAGACGACCGGTTCGTTGTGTCGTACTCTTTGAGAAATCGCTTCTCAAACGCTGTTCAGCTGCAACAGGAGCTCCAGGCAGTTCGCAGACGCACCGTGAGTGTATCCACGGTTAGAAGAAGACTGAAGGAGAAGAACATAGCAGCCCGCAGAGCTGCTACAGGTCCAAAATTGACTGCAGCGCACCGACGAGCCCGCTTGCAGTTTGCTCGCGACCACGTCGATTGGACCATTGAGCAGTGGGGAGCTGTTCTCTTCTCAGACGAGACACGAGTGTGTCTTTTCTGCAACGACCGACGAAGAAGAGTATACCGGAGGCAGGGTGAACGTTTCGCTCAAGCCTGCATCCAGGAGACGGTGGAATATGGAGGCGGATCCTGCATGTTCTGGGGCGGTATGTCGGCTGCCGGCAAAACCGACCTGGTCTGCGTCTCCCGGACCGGAGGTGCTCGCGGACAAGGGTCGCTGACTGCGCGCCGCTATATCACAGAGATCCTGGATGTGCATGTGGTCCCTTTTGCCGAATCTTTTGGCGAGGGGTTCACATTAATGCACGACAACGCTCGCGCACACACTGCAGCCATCGTGAACGACTTCCTGCGGAGGTCCCAAATTCCTGTGATGCAGTGGCCAGCGAGAAGTCCTGATCTGAATCCGATAGAGCACCTCTGGGACCATCTTAAACGTAAGGTTCGATCTCGGGATCCGGCTCCTTCGACTCTAGAGGAACTCCAAACCGCGGTGATTGAAGAATGGGGTCTTATCCCTCAAGAAGAGCTCCTGAAGTTGGTGAGGTCTATGAGGGACCGTATGGAAGCCGTCATCAGGGCAAGGGGGGGTAACACTAGATTTTGAGTTAATTTTAAGACACTTTTTGTACATTTTTTTTGTAAATTATCGATTATTAATTAGGACTTAATTAAGATTTTTTATTATTTTTCAAATTTTTATGCTTTTTGTATAATTTTAATTAAAAAAAAGATTGCACTTAATTGTTGTTTGATGCTCCTTTTTGTTACCTTTCTAATGATACCTAACACTATCCTCTATATAAGGTTTAGGAATTTTTGAATAAGATTTTTATAAGGTGCGATTTTTTTGACGCCGAGTTTATTATTGTGATAACGGAATAATATTGTTTTTTGTGGATTATGTATGGTGACGACGTATTATATTGTAAAAGTGACTACTGTTAAAGCTGACGAATTTCGTGCGCCCATTTTTTTTGTCAATTAAAAGACGTCTTGAATGGGTGGTAGGTAAAAATGTTGGTCGATTCAAAACAACTTATTTTAAGTGCATTTGAATAAAGACATTTTTCATTCATACATATTATTGTAAATCAATATTTTGACGACTGTTGTGTGGGAATGGAAATTTGTTCGAAGAAAGATTTAGGTTTTTTTGTCGTTAAAAAATATTTTTGAAGTGTAAAAACTATATGGATTTTTGAAAGAAAATTTTGACTTTTATTTTATGTTGGCGGTTTACTTATATTCATTATTTTTTTATATGTATAACATTAATAAATTTGACTATATGAGTTATTAATAATATAATAAAATATAATTCTTACACTCACACTAATTAACTTAGCTCAAAGTAAGTACTTTAAGGCTTGTATTATGGATACTAGGGTAACGGATAGATATACATATATGATATATAGTTACGTAATATTATTAAAAAAATGTCAATATTTAAAGTATCTAACGACCCTTTCTAACAGTTTGTAACGGTGCAACGGTGTATATATGTATGTATATATATATATATATATATATATATATATATATATATATATATATATATACACGACTCAGGTACAAATGCTTGTATTCACCACACAAACATTTGCCCCTTCCGGGACTCGAACCCAGGACCATCGGTACGAAAGGCAGGGTCGCTACCGTTGCACCAAAGGGTCGTTACATACTTTAAATATTGAATGTTTTTTTGAATTTGCACGCCTGCCATAAAATTAAAAACAATGAGCAATGATCTTTGTTTATACCAAATAATAGGAGAAATAATTGGTTTCAATTGTTTTACATAATTTTGTTTTTATTTCATTTATCTAGTTGCTCGAATTCCTTCTGTGAAACATTCAACCGTGTTTAACTTAATCAATTATAATACAAATGGTTTACAAAGTTTATCCAAGTTCAAAATCCGGAACTAAGTGAGAGTGTTCTTCAAGTTATAAAGGAGTCTCGCTCGCTGTTTTAGAAATTGCCTAATTTACTTAGGGCAGTAACAATTCTATTTAAATATTAAACGGTTTATTTTAGTTTTGTATAAATATTTTTGGGTTTAACCTTTATGCTAGGTTTGTGCTTCATTAATTAATTATATTATCAATAAATATTTGTTTATATACATATATATGTGTTATTTTAATGTTGTCTTATCGGAGCAGAGCTCCCATGGATCAGCTTCAATGACGCAATGTCTGTTACGCGATAACTTCCCGAGTTCTTACTAATTTTAATATTTTTTAAGTGAAAACTTCTTTAGCGGCGTTGTGCACTTTTTTAGATGGGTAAAAAATGTTAAACTCGTGTCAGGACACGTGACCAGATCGAAAATTCGTAAGACAGAGGGAGAGTAGACCGCCGGCGCAGTGTAGGAGAGGAAGTAATATCCCCCTCTCTTTCTACCGTGCAGTGAAAATGTATGTCTGCTCCTGCTGTTTCGTTTAAGCGGCGCAGGGCGCTTGCATGAGTGTGCGTGTGTATTTGTTGTCACGTTTGTGTACGATAGCCCAACAAATGAAAATTGTATTTTACCACATAAATGATAGTACTTTTTTACTGATAATTAAAGCAATTCGTGCGAAATTATTCCCTAATCGTTCCAAAATATCAAAAATGCATAACTTTAATGTCCATGTTGTTTTTTAGTGTGGAATCGAATCAACAAATTTAGGACCTGATTGTGACAGGAATTTTGAAATTCGCAAAAAATAAAAAAGTTATTACCAAAAAACATTAGCTGTATAGGATTTCCCATGAAAAGTTTTTTATTCTTATGAAATTTTAAAATTTACAAAACATTATATATTTTTTAAGCATTACGTTCCGCTCCAATATGTTGTGTTAGAGAAGCTTTATGCTTAGCCACTGCATCGACCTAATTATTACATTATCTACGTAACTATATTGTCTTTCGGATATTTTATTAACATTTTACACGTCCATATAATATGTTCCCGTGCCCCTAACCCGTCGTTCAGTGCCATTGTATCAGCATACGACACACAAGGGCAGGTTAAAATTAGCCGCGTGCATCGGAGCGGGAACGTTCGCTCCGTTGGTTCTGCTTTCATCCTAAACGGAGGTCGTGCGCCCGCGTCTCGTGTGATCCCGCCCTATTTGTGCAATTTCAGTTTGAATGCCGATCAGTTATAAAACTTCATGATTCGTGCTATGATTTTGGTTATATCTCTTGCTATACATATGTGATGTTGCTATAAAATTGTAAAAACAATAAATAAAACAACTTATTTAGGGTTTTTTTTTGCAAAATTTATATTTAATCCTAACGTTTAGAGGAGGCGCTTTAGTCAACCTGTGATCACGGCTCCTGTAGAAGAGTCGAAACTTCAGGATTAAATATAAATTATGCGCAAATAGAACTAGAAAAACCCTAAACATAACTAAATAAATATTATTAAATTATTTCTATAATATTTAATTATATTCTAGTTAAGACTAACCGATTTAAACCGTAGTTACTTTCCCATTCCATTGTGCAAACCACTAACTAATTTATTAATAACTCAATTCACGTACATAACAAAAATGCCTGCCTGTCTAAAAAAAGGCCTAGCAAAATTCCTTTATTTACTAAATACACAATAGTGAAAGCCAAATATATATGCAATCTTCACATCTTTCGGTATAATGATTTCAATGAAACTTCTGGCGCCGTCAATGAACAAGGGTTTTCCCACTAACACGGGTGTTTATATCGCGACGTTGGCAAGCATTTACAAAAGGGTTCATATCGAGCGAGGGCAGTGGACCGTGATCGCGCGTTCGAGCGCTCCGCTTTCATCCCGTGGCGCTGTGTTGCCATCTCGTATTTATTTTACCCAATTTTTTTTAACCAACTTTTTCGCTGTTACAATAAAAATTAATTAATATAACTTGTGAATATTTTTTTATATTTAAGAACAAATGTTTGTTGTTTATAAATTATTATTATCGTGCTAATATGCAAAATAACATGCAAATATGTTATAAGAGATAACATAAGACATAACATAACACAAACCTCATAGCGCTAGGCTAATAGATGTGAATATTATAAATGAATATATTTATTTAGTTACCATTATATAAAATATATAATGTGAATTTATATTTCGTTATTTCTGTTCGCCATCAATTTTGATGGTTATCCATTCGATAAGCTTTTTTTGCAATTGCATCTGTCCTTCCTAGCCAGGTGTTAATACACCGGTCGCAGCTGTTTCTAAAATGTCTACATTAAGTCAACATTTATTAATACTTGTGGCTACTACATTATCTGATGTTGATGATAATAAAATCAAAGACGGAAACACTACAAAAAATAACAAGTGATGGCTTAATTATCAGTTTGATAAATGATTACCTAGTTAAATGTGCAAGTCACTCGTAATATGTGGACAATAACAATTCAAGGTATGTTTTAATTTCTTAGTATTATCCGATTCCTATATCTGACAAAAATAGATATATATTTAGTTCTTACACTTCCGCGTCCCCCTGTCCGAGTTTATTTCGCCAGTTAATCTCGAAATGACCTCCCAATTTCCGAACTTCTAGTAGACTCAGTAGTATAAAATGTAATCGTAGTGAGAATTTAATAATTAAATAAATGTAGAAATAAAACAATTTCATTTTTATTAAATAAAATAACAGTAAGGAACGTACCCGATTAAAATATTGTATAGGTACTAGAAAATATATGGCGGCCAAAACCTTAATCATCCTGTGATCACGGCTCCTGTAAAGGAGTCGTAACGTCAGGATTAAATATAAAATAAATTATGGACAAATTTCATAAAAAAGAATATATACATAAATAATTATTTCCTGTAAATGTAACAAATAAATCATGATCGCACATATAGTTGGTCAACGGCATGCAAATAAATGTATCAAGTTACTTAGTTGAGAAAATAATAACAATATAAGTAATATCCATCCCAACTATCCCAAAGTAAGCCCTGTAAGGCTTGTGTTATTGATACTAGGGTACTGGAACGGCATATATAATAAACATTTATATTTCATGGATATTTATAGCAAAAATACATAAATACCCGTGATTCAGGTACAAATGCGTGTATTCATCACACATATAGCATCTTCCGAGACTTGAACCTAGTGTGAAAAGCAGGATCGCTACCAATACATCAAAACAGTCATCATTAAATGATGTTTCTGATGATGATTCAATCAGAAACATCAAGTTACTTATAGTCAAAGCGCTTCGAGGTTTCGGGTTCGATCACCGACCAAGTCAATGTCGAAAACGAACTTTTCTATTTTGGCTCGCGTCTAGGTGTGGTGTTATCGTCGTTTTTTCTGAATTTCATAACACAAGTGCCTTAGATACTTGGGTTTAGAACAATGTATGTGACCTTTTTTATTATCTTATATTTTTCCGTTAGCGCCATCTAGCGTCCGGTAGACGAACTACTTGCGGTTAACGCGTTTCTGCTGACCCGGCCACGCGTTGTTGTCTCAGTTATAGATGTCGCTGTACCGAAATGAATCGCGCTAACATTTCGTTTCAACGACTACACACATAGCTAACCGTTCTTAGCCTTCTTGAATGTTACTCTTAGGCACTATGGTAACGCGTATACAATTAATAAAAGAGCGGGAAAAGAGCGGACAAGACAAACACACAAACCACTGTGATCTTAGATTATAGATTACTAGCTAACCCGACCACGCGACCATAAATGAAAATGACATCTATTTTATGTCCCAAGTTAGAATAAATCCTGGAAAATGAAAAAAAAGTCATCAAAATCGGTTGAGTAGTTTCGGAGTTCATCGCGGTCAAACATTATGACATAGATTTTTATTTAAACAAAATATGTTTTTTACAACATTTGAAAACGGTACCGGAAGATTTTTGAATAGCTTATTTAATTTAATAATATGTAAATTCAAACTTTCCTTTTTAAAAGCAGGTGTTTGTTGCATATTAATCTAGTTGTATACATTAATTAGACACGACGTATCGACAAACTCAAGCTTATCGTTCAAAACTTGTCGTATAAGGCGAACCGCCCTCATTAGATCGTCTTATCAATTTTATAATTAAAACTTTATAATTTTATAGTTCCTTTCTTTCAATTGAGTATAGACGGAAGGTTGAGAACCTATCCGTTTTATTTATTTGGCACGGTGACAAAATACAAATTATAACATCAATTACTTATTTATACGTATTATATATTGCTAAATTTGTATTTCAGTAACAACCGAGCACAATTTAATCATTTAAACCTACTGTTTCATTTACCAGAAACAAGCAAATCAATATTTTCTGAACACTTGACACTTTTTAAAAATGTTTTCAAGTTCTGATGCACTATAACAAGGTTATTACAAAAGAGTTTAAATTTTCGACACATTCATTTGTGATAGATTGTTTTGAGCTAAAGGAATATGAAAGAGATGCTGTCTGCACTTGGATGTAAAGTAATTAACGATAGAATTGAGGATTTTATGTAATGTTCTCAATATTACATAAAATCCTCAATTCTATCGTTAATTCTGAAGTATTATGTTTCATTGAGATTTTCACTTACATCCAAGTGCAGACAGCATCTCTTTACTACGTTACCAAGTTGAAACCGTAAAAGTCTGCCATCATATGCCGTCAGAAATTATTTTAGGCCTAGCTTAACATATTATAGGATACATTTCGTCGAGTGTGCAGCAGAATTGCACAGATTTATTCCACCATCCTCAATTTTCTGACAACCAAACGTACCAATAGGCGCCGCAATTATAAGGTTAATAAACCAAACGCACTAAGCGTTTTGATTCAACTTCTATACTACATGTTCTAATGGACTAATATATGTCTTCAATCTTATTCGATTGTATATTATTAAGAATTCAGAGTTTCTTTTTACTTAAACGTGATTTGTCAAAAAAAAAACATGGAATGGATCAGGTTTTAAAAGAGATATTCTAGATTGCAGTATAACAACCCGAGGAAATCTTAGCTAAATAGATAACTATTTAAATTATATGAATCTCCACAATAATTTAAGAGTAACTCAAGTGCTTTAAGATAAATTAGTTTGTGACGGGGTGCAGCCGGAGAAATAAAAGCTCGTTTAGGTCACTTGTTTTTATATTTAAGGAATTAAGGCACAACTGAAACAATTATATAAAAAAAGGTAAATTACACTGAATACAAAAACAATTTCACATTTATCACTAAAACATATTATAAAAGGTAGGGCTACTTACAATAGTGCCTTAAAGAAACTTATAGACTTATAAACAGGAACTGGTGGTACAGAATATATATACAGGCAAACTTGTGAATTATGCTTATGAGCTTATTATACTTGTGAGCTTATTATAACTGCTCAGCACTATAAATATATTAAATAATTTGTTATCGGTGAGTCAACCACTCTACGCGCTGACTCTGGTAAGAATAAACTTCGAACAAAACAAATAAAAAGAGACAGACAGTAAATTTAAAATAGGAAACCAAGAGAAAAGAAAATATGAGAAATGGCCAGAAAGGAGCGCAATGAAAGCAACGAGTCGCCAATATAGCTATGGCGCCTCGTTACAAGTTTAATAGAAATATACCAGACTAGCGGCCCGTCCCGGCTTCACACGGGTGGACAAAATTCGTTAAATTTTTTCTAGCATTCAATATAGCCTATGACATTCAGCAATTATGTGCCTTTCTAATGGTGAAAGAATTTTTAAAATCGGTTCAGTAGATCCCGAGATTACCCCTTACAATTTAACAAATATACAAACACACAAACTTTACTTCTTTATAATATTAGTATAGAAAAAAATCGGCCTTGCTAACAAGTAGATTTTCAGGCGGGAATTGGGAGAGCACAGGACCACACCAAAGGTTGCGGGTTCGATTCCCGCCTGAGAATTCACTTGTAAGCCAAGTCGATTCTTTATAGTATATTTCTATTAAAATAATTTATCTTATAAGAAAGCATTGAAAAAATGCAAATAATATATAAAAAAACTGGTTGGTTGCCTGTAAAGTCGGTATACGGGCGAAAGTTTTACGTGACAACGACTTTGAGTGGTAAAATAATTTTAATGTGAATATTCATTCGTATAGTAGGAAGAAGGATGAAATAATAGTAACAATTTAAAACATTTATTTATACAAAGAATTATATTTAAAACATTAATTTATAGGCACGCGTCCTTTCCACTTTTTATGTCTGTCTCTCTCGCTCTTAGGCGGGCTAACCATGCCCGAGTGGAAGGGACGCGTGCCTCTCACTCGCTCTCATTGTAAGCGCATAACGTGAGCGGAGCGTAACGCAGTTTCTTGAAGTGTCACCCGGCAAACCAATTTATAAGACGTTGTCACGTCAAAACAAGTGCTGCTATAGCACTATACTGGAGTTCATTTTTCATTATATTGTAAGTGATATTGTCTAATAATTAATAGCTATATTTTTATACATATGATTCTTTATTGAATGAAGTAATAATTATTCAAATATTCAACTACTTTTCTGTTGCAAATCACAAAAACCAATGGCGTCGCATTTCTGTTATGGATATCTTATCTATAGGTTTGTTTTGGCGCCATTTTTAGTACTAATAAGCATAGTTTTTAGTTTGAATTCACTGTCATAAATCTTTTGTTACGTAACCTACTTCCGTAACAAAAGAACTGAAACCTTATTGTTCCTAAACATAAAAACAAAAATGGTTTATGACTGTTATTATAATTTATTACACGAAACTACTTCGTTGAACTGTGTGAATGTCAAGAGCCATTTCCATCCGGGCCATTTTCGAAACCATACTTCTGATTATTTGATTTATTTTTAGGTACAAAGTTTTTGGTCATAAATTTTTTATTTTTTTAAGAAATTCCATCATGATCTGGTCCTAAACCTGTTGGTTCGATTCATTACAAAAATACGAAAATCGGCTAAGAACTCCATGGGAGCTTCGCTCGCTCCGCTCCAATAAACTCAATAGCAACACAAAAAATATGATAATCTTAAAATATGGTTGATTTATTAACAAATAAAACATTCTTTCTGCCGGCTGAATGTGGGAGATAAACACAATTCAAAAAGAAATAAAAAAAAAATAAAAGTTCAGCAAATTAGTTATATGGAATTTTGATTTGACATTTGGTCCTTCGAGCAGGATAAAGAAATAAAAGAAATTAACTTTTTTTAATATTTAAAATATAACATATTTAGCAGGTTGCATTGAAAATGATAATTTTTGACGTGATAACGTCTTATAAATTGGTTGCGGCTGGGAGTCACTTATGAAAAAGTGTAACGCTCGGTAACGTTACGATGAGTCACCGAACGAGAGAGAGGCCCGCCGAATGCCTTGCGTCTCTCTCCCACTCAACTATGATCGGTCTGCCGCGCGCATTGTGCAATTTAATTATATTCATATCAATAAATATTCTACCGAGAAAAAGACGTTGTCACGTAAAATCTTCGCCCGTAAAACCGACTTTACAGGCAAAAAAAAAAAAAAAAAAAAAAAAAAAAAAAAAAAAAAAAAAAAAAAAAACCGACTTTTTTATTTTATATCAAGAATCAAAAGTCGATGGTGCTAATAGATTTTAACTTGGTTTGTTTTCCCTGTCCGCTCCAGTGGTTCCCGGCTGCCCACAAAGCTTCACCGGGCGGTGCATTCAATTAACTCGGAATAGGCCACTGTATATTGACTATATCTATTTTTAAAACAACCTTTGTAAAGGGAAAACCAATTGAATTCAATGAACTCGATTCACTCAGGTAGAAACTTTGCGTAATGAAAAAAATTGGGAAGATTTTGAAATTAAATAAAACAATTTATTGAGCGGTTTTTGCGCATACTAAATGACTAAGGCAATGATCGTCATATATTTTCTACTACCTTTCTTTCACGATATTTTAATCGGGCGCGATCCCACCAATTAAATTTTAAATAAATCGAAAATGTTTTATTTTGCATTTTATTTAGTTAAAAATTAGCCTTAGTCATCCTATGATCACGGCTCCTGTAAAGGAGTCGAAACGTCAGGATTAAAAATAAATAAGCTGCAGAAAACTCTAAAAACTTGTTTTATTTATTTTATCTTAAAAAATATTTCAACACATCAAGATATTTCTTTTTTTCATTATTGTTGCTTTATCCGTAATTTAATAAATCTATAATCTAAGATCACAGTGGTTTGTGTGTTTGTCTGTCCGCTCTTTTTCCATTGTATCAATAACGTTACCATAGCAACGCGTTATCCGCAAGTAGTTCGTCTACCGGACGCTAGATGGCGCTGGCGGAAAAAATATTTAATAATAGAAAAAATGAAAAGAATTTTGTCCACCCGTGCGAAGCCGGGACGGGCCGCTAGTAATTTACATTTTTTTTAAATGGTTTGGACATTTAGAGAGGATGGACGGAAAAAATTACAAAACAAATAAATGAAGCAAATGTGTATTGGCAAGTCGGGAACGGTAGACCAAAGCGAATTTTCAGGGACCAAAAAGAAGATGTTCTGAAAAAAAGCCTCGTTAAAAGGACCCTTATCCGACGAGTTTTTATGAAAGGTCTGATGAGAGTTGAAGAAGCGAGAGATGTATGTAAGGATCGTAGAATGTGGAAATCTGTGATCTCTGCCTACTTCTGCGGGATAAAGGCGTGATTGTATATATGTTTACATATATATATATATATACACACACACATACATGCATATATATATATATATATATATATATATATATATGTGAGTATCTATACGAGTATTTAGCAACATTTTACTTATATCATTGAAGTAAGGATATAAAATTAATTAAAGTACTTATAATAATGTAAGTACTAAGTTTGCTTTAAGGGAATTGATTTTTCAATTATATTATTGTTTAAATATATGCTATGTACACAATCTAAGAGTTATTGTGAATGAAATATTTAATTGTAAGTATTTAAGCGTGTAACATTTATTGTTAAAGGTATACACAAACGTTAAAATTAATTAATAAATATTTTTTTGTGATGAGATTGCAGTTTAGTTTATTTATTAATCTTTATAATCAATAAATAAAAAAAATGGGTTCTTGTCCATAATTTTCTTTACAATAAATTGTACTCTTATAACAAGGAACCCTGAAAACAGCGACAAATAGTTTTTTTTTATTTTACTACACTTAAATAATTATTTCTTGAGAACTCAATTATATCCAATTATAATTTTTAAATTATTCTGGTAATTAATTATTAAATGTTACTTTTAACGACACTTCTTTTCAACGGTAGAGTAATCAATTAAGCTGTTTTTGTGTTTACTTTTGTAATATAGAGTAATCTAAATGTTTGTTAAAATAATTATCTCTTTTATTTACGAGTAACTTATAATATTAATTATGGTAGTAATAGGATTATGGGAACTACAAATAAACAAAGTTTAATGAAAACTAAATCTCCTCGTGTTTATGATTTTTTGTTGTGTTAAACCATAACTAGGAAAATATTAGTTAAGGAGTTAATGAAGGTCTTTGTTCTATGTCCTTTAAATCCTAATTATATTATGACAATACTTTGTGTGTGTGTGTGTGTGTGTTTGTTACCATATTGTCATTAAAAGCCTAGGAATAACATTCATAACACTGAGTTAAGACTGGATTTCCTATTGTAAGCGAATGTAGGATAAAAAAATATTGCAAATTATAATAATTTGGCCACAGCAACGCGTGGCCGAGTCAGCTAGTAATTTAGATTTCAGATAAAAACAAGGTTTTTAATGGTTTTTTCATATTGATACAGTGTTTTTTTTATATATCTATACATATTAAAATTTCCTGTCACAGTATTTGTTCGCGATGAACTCCGAAACTACTCATACGATTTTGTTTTTTTTTTCATTTTTCGGGATTTGTTCCGACTTAGGACATAGGATAGGTTTCATTTTAATTCATGACATAGCAACGCGTGGCCGGGTCAGCTAGTGTCTTTATAATTAGCAGCTTGTTTTAGGAAAGCTATTTATATTTAACTATACTTTGCCCGCGGCTCCGCCCGCGTGGATGTCGTTTATCGCTGTAGTTAAGAAAATACTTTCCCGGGAACAACTTATTTTTCCGGAATAAAAAGTATCCTATGTTACTTCTAATACCTCCAAGACTATATGTACGAAGTTTCATGATGATCGATTAAGTAGTTTTTGCGTGAAAGAAAGACAAACAGACAGACACACTTTCCCATTTATAATATTAGTATGGATGTCAAGCAGTGGGGTATATGAAACTTCTGTCTATGAGGATTATACTAATAACATGAGAGTATTGTAGTCGGTGCGAGTTATTCTGATAAAGCCTTTGTTACAAGCTACCAGAAGCTATACACAATAATTGGATTTTGTTTAGCACACGTGAACTAGTTTTAAAAGTATTGAGCACCAAAGCAAAGGACGATATAACCCTGATTAAACTTTCTCTTTGTACACTTCGGTGCAAATAACTGCAAATACAAATACACTAACATCTGTTATTTGAGTCGGCTACCATTGAAAAATACTAAACCCATATCCTGATTAAATTGCTTACTTAGAACACATATTTTACATTACTGTTTTTGAGGATCTACGATAAAAAGTGGACGATACAAAAGCTGCAATGTATATCGAACACAGCGTAGGAATTGTAAAGCGCTGGCGCACAATTAAATTGAACCCAGATGCGCGTGTCGTAGGTCGAGCGTTGGAGGCAGCGAATGCGTTTGTGGTATGGTCTAAGCTATAAGAATTTTGCCAAGATGCAGTAATTGCACACTTACATTGAATGCATTTTATATTTATTACTAGCTTTCCGCCCGCGGCTTCGCCCGCGTGGAATTCGGTTATATTGCGGTATAAAGCACAACTATAAGAAAACTTCTCATTCCCACGGAAAAATCTAAGAAGCGCGATGTAACGCTGGATACAAAATTCATATAATTCATTCCACTTCTTACGTATCTTAAAAAAACACTTCGTTACCACGTTTTAAAAAACACCCAGCGCCATCTTTCGCATACCTCTAGAACTAAATAGCGTAAGCTATCATTCCACTTCTTACGTATTTTAAAAAACTCATCGTTACCATGTTTTCAAAAACACCCAGCACCATCTATCGCATACCTCAAGAACTTAATAGCGTAAGCATCATTCCACTTCTTATGTATTTTAAAAACACATCGTTACCATGTTTTAAAAAACACTCAGCACATAACAATCAAGAACTAAATAACGCAACTAATACTTATACCAATTAGTAATTCGTTAACTTTAGTGATTTCAGGATAAGTAGATGTAAAAAAAACAATTTATACGATGAAACAAATTGTACGTCATCCCTCGGGAATTCCTCATTTTCGGGGATTCATTATCGTATCATTTAGCTTCAAAATTTACATGTTCATATTCGTTTGCAACATATAAGTAGATGTAAAGAAAACAGTTTAGACGATAAAACAAATTGTACGTCATCCCTCGGGAATTCCTCATTTTCGGGGATTCATTATCGTATCATTTAGCTTCAAAATTTACATGTTCATATTCGTTTGCAACATATAAGTAGATGTAAAGAAAACAGTTTAGACGATAAAACAAATTGTACGTCATCCCTCGGGAATTCCTCATTTTCGGGGATTCATTATCGTATCATTTAGCTTCAAAATTTACATGTTCATATTCGTTTGCAACATATAAGTAGATGTAAAGAAAACAGTTTAGACGATAAAACAAATTGTACGTCATCCCTCGGGAATTCCTCATTTTCGGGGATTCATTATCGTAAAACTTAGCTTCTAAATTTACATGTTTATATTCGTTTGCAATATTTTACGTTGTTTTAAACGACACACAGCGCCATCTACAATCCATCCATCAAGCAAACAATATTTTTGTTTTTCCTCGGGAATATCAATTTTTTCCAGGATAAAAAGTACCCTATTATTTAATCCGGACTTTTATCTTTACGTCTGCAAAATTTCAAAGCAATCGGTTCAGTAGTTACGGCGTGAAAGCGGAATAAACAAACAAACAAACAAACTCACTTTCCGATTTATAATATTAGTAAGAATAAACATACATGATAAAGGCAGACCAAGGCGAACTTTTACGGACTAAATAGCAAATGTCTTAATAACGGCCAGGTCAAAAGTATCCTTAACCGACGAGCTTGTATGAAAGATCTGATGTGAGTTGAAGAAGCAAAAGATATGTCAGGATTGTGTTAAATGGAAATCTGTTATCTCTGCCTACCCCTGCGTGATATTATGTATATCTGTATGTTTATATGCATTATAAGATTAATGCTATGTTTAAATACAAAGAGTAAACAGAATTGATCAAATTAACGACTATAACACTGATCATATATTTTGATTGAGGATGTAGCCTCATAATAGAAATATATAAAAAACAACACTTATTTGGCTTCGGTAATCTACTGAACGTAACGTCTTGCTAATATTTAGTGTTTTTACTTTGTAATTATTGTATATATTTAATCTTTTGTTTTTATACAAAACGACATTTAAGTGACGTAAAAAAAAACTGTAATCTTATTAATATTGTGGTGTTGAATAATGTATTTTTTGATTGACGGCGTTCATCTCTGAAATAACCAGTCGGGTTTAAAGTTGATTTGTATTTGATAGTCCATTTCTTGGGGAAGGCTATAGACTTTAATGACACGTTGCAACTTTCAAACAGAAGCCAGCTTATTTACTTATTATTATTCAAACGGTTTCACTTATGTAACTTGACGTTCAGAAGATCAAACTTCGTACAATATTACTTATGAGTTCGTTCTTTCCATGTCCTAACGACGCAGAGGCTTTTATGCTGTGACAGGATCCTTTTGGCCTCAAACCCACCATATTTCTTTATAAATATATATCTTTTCTTTTTGTGTATATTATTTTCTATGTTAATTATAATAGAAAGCTGTATTGTTTATTTGTTATATTTGTTATTCTTTTTATTTAAATGCATCTTCTGTTGTTGTGTGTTTGAGATCAAATAAATGTTTCTTTCTTTCATGAGCATCACTACATAGTATAAAACAAAGTCGCTTTCTCTGTCCCTATATCCCTATGTATGCTTAAATCTTTAAAACTACTCGACGGATTTTGATGCGGTTTTTTTTAATAGATAGAATAATTCAAGAGGAAGGTTTATATCTATAATACATGCATAATAAAGTAGAGCATTGCATCCGTGCGAAGCCGGGGCGGGTCGCTAGTTGTAATATAATTGTAAGCATTGAAAAAATATATTATGTCGCAAGACTGTAAAATATCAGCAGAAAGGACTACTTGAATTCCTCTTTACACTTACTTAGATAGATAAGTAGAGGCTAATTTGAACGATCGCTTGAACACTAAAAATGATTGCAAATTCAACCCACTAATACTTGGTTTTTTCGGAGTTAAAATTCTTACTCATGTTTATGGACACAGACAAAAACAAAGCTTTATTACTATTACTCTTACGTACATCAACTTGAAGGTGTTATAGTTATAAAAAGAAGATAAAGAAACAATATAAGAAAAAGTTTGGTAATACAATTCGTCTTAATATTTTTTACATTCACACCAATTAGCCTAGCCCAAAGTAAACACTGTAAGTCTTGTATTATGCCTGCTAGGGTAATGGATGGACATACATATATGATACCTAAATAAGTGATATACATAGAAATATATATAAATACCCTTGACTCAGGTACAAACGTTTGTATTCATCATACAAACATCTGCCCCTTCCGGGACTTGAACTCAGGGTCCTCGGTGCGAAAGACAAGATCGCTCCCGTTGCACCAAACGGTATAATCTTTATATATATAATTCTTCTGTGAGTGTGTATGTCACTGAACTCCTCCTAAACGGCTGGACCGATTTGAATGAAATTTTTTGTGTGTGTTCAAGGGGATCTGAGAATGGTTTAAATTCACAAATCAGTCCGGCAGATGACGCTGCAGGCGGCACAGCAACGCGTGGGCGGGTCAGCTATATTTTATAATATTTTTCATATGTTTGAAAGAAGGAAAAATTTGACCGTGTTTTATATTTTAAGTCTAAAAACAAAATCGCTAGTCTCTTATTACTCGTTCCGCGGATGAGGTCTGTCAAGGTCGCTCATTCGTTGTCGTTAATCGCTGCGGTCTCCGCTCTCATTAAACACTTGTACCCTACTTAGTGTCGGCGACGTAAAAGGGTCTGGTGACCTACAATACACGGAATTTGTGATGGTCAGTTAAGTGTAAGCTTTGTGGTTTGGTTAAGCGAAGTAAATTAAAAGAAATGTAGACAGAAATTAAATGAACTGAGATTAACCTTATTCAAATGCACTTAAAGTAAGTTGTTTCGATTCGTCCAACATTTTAACCTACCTTATTCAGGACGTCATTTGTCTGACAAGAATGGACACATAAAACTCATCAGCTTTAATAGAAGTAATGACATTTACAATATTATACGTCGTCACCATACATAATCCACAAAAAAAAAAAACCAAATTATTCTGTTATCACAATAATAGTAGTGTTATGGTTTCATTGCATCGTTGATTACAACAGTCAACAAGTATCTGTTTAAGTAAGTATCCTTAAACGGTGCTTGAATAAGGTTCAAAATTGGTCAATACTTCAAGTTTTTCTTTTCTGAATTGCTGCAGTGCCTTTGGCAGATTGCCAAACCCTTGTGGCAAATGAGTGTTGAATCCGTTTATAAAAGAAAAAATATTTGAACCAATAAATCGTAATGAACTCCAATTTATACGGTAAATCTATTTATCCCATTGATGAATTTTATTTATGTTTAAAGAGGGAAATATACAAAATTTTATATTATTTTCGGGTTGGACGTCAAATGAGCATTGAAGGTTTTATGGGTGGCCATTAAGAAGAGGTCAAAGGGTCGATTTTGGGCGTTCATTAAAATGAAAATGGATGGGTCAGCTAAGATCCGTTAGGGATGTAACGAAATCAAATTGTTTAGCATTAGACATTAGAAACCTGATAGAATTACTGAATATATTATTCTTATCGACTCGGCTTACAAGTAAATTCTTAGGCGGGAAGGGAATTTACTTGTGAGTCCAGTCGTTATTTTCTAGTATTTTTCCATTAAAATAATATATTAGATAAGATAGTATTAAAAATACATAAAAATCATAGAATTACTGAATTTTAATAAGCTCGGTGACGCAGTGGGTAGGCTAGCTCCATCGGCGTATGGTTCTATAAGTTAAGCATCATTCGGAATACTTCGGATACGTGGGTAACGGATATACTTATATGATACTCATACAAAATTAATTACATAAATTACCCTTTATTGGAGCGGAGAGAGCGAAGCTTCCATGGATCAGCTTCAATGGAGCAATGTCTGTTACGCCATAACTTCCCGAGTTCTTAACCGATTTTAATATTTTTTGTGTGGAATCGAATCAACAGGTTTAGATGGTGGACCAGATTGTGATGGACCCGAATTTTGAAATTCGCAAAAATTCCCATCGAAACAAAAATTTTTTTTCTTTTTTTAGGTATGAGGGATATTGATATGAGGGAAGAGTTTACCGTATCAACGGGATGAATATTAAATGTTTGTCAGTTACGAAACCCATGAATATTTTGTATGTTTTTTTTTCCAATGTTTTTAATAGTTATTCTGCTATTCGGGACTTAGACAGAGTTATGCGTATTCGAACAAACCCGACTTTGTTTTATATATTAAGATATAAATACCCATGACTCAAGTACAAATACTCGTATTTATCACAAACATCTGTATCTTCAGTGATTTGAACCCAGAACTGTTGGTGCGAAAGTCAGGATCGCTACCGTTGCACCAAACGGTTGTAAATTTACTTAGTAATGAATATTTTAACTTATTTATTATCCCTAGTACAAAATGCTTAACTAGGAACCGAAATTGGTTTGAGTTATCCAAGCTGTATTTATCATTACTAATAATACGAATATATCATGTTTCATATAAGGAAAAAGGTAAGAACATTATACGGAAGCCTTCATTTCATTACGTACACATGTTATATATCATAAATTACTTTCTGTTGTTTAATAAAACGTTGGATAGTCAGATGGAGGTCGGTCCCCCTGCCCGAGTTTATTTCGCCAGTTCTCGGAAGGGCCTCTCAATTTCCGAACTGGTAGTAGACTCAGAAGGATACTTTATAAGTAGTGAGAATTTAATAACTAAATTAAATGAAAAACATAAAACAATTTGATTTATATAAAATTTTTAGAATTAAGAAAGTGCCTGATTAAAATATTGTGAAGGACTCCTGTAAAGGAGTGGTAACGTCTAGATTAATTATAAAATAACTTATGCGTAAAATCCGTAAAAAAGGGTTCGAATCCCGGTAGGGGCAGATATTTGTATGATGAATACGAGCATTTGTACCTGAGTCATGGGTGTTTTTATATATTTCTAAAAAATATTACATATCTATGTATCATATATGTTTGTCTATCCGTTACCCTAGTATCCATAACACAAGCCTTACAGTGCTTACTTTGGGCTAGGCTAATTGGTGTGAGTGTAGGAAATATTTATTTTATTTATTGATTATTATTTAAACACTAAAATGTGTAAGAAAAGGTTTATGAAAGAAGCAAAAATCGGTCAAATATGTTCCAAGTGTTTAGTGAAAGCCAACACTGTGTAACTAAGATAAGCCTATAATACTTAAACCTCAAATAGAAACACATTTTTCTATGAAAACGAACGGATAAAATAAATAAAACACAAAATAAATATAACAAGAAATACGAAAAGAATGTTATTTTTAGAATGTATAATAAATATTGTTAATATTTCCTTTAACCCTATGTACGTAAGCTAAATGCATGTACATGACGAACATTTGGTACAAATCACGGCTTTCGCACCGACGGTCCTGGGTTCGAGTCCCTGAAGGTGCAAATGTTTGTGTGATGAATACGTGAATTTGTGCATGAGTCATGAGTATTTATATATATTTCTATAGATATTAAATATTATCTATGTTTCCTATATGTACCTATGTGTATCCATAACACAAGCCTTACTGTGCTTATTTTAGATAATTGGTGTGAATGTAAGAAATATTGTTATTATCTCCGAGTTGCCTGGTTCGCACTTTCAAAAAAGTCAAATATTTTAAGCTATTCTATTACAGGGTTATTTACCTAGACCAGGCAATAAATAACATTAAAATAAAATATTTTTTTACCCGATCCAAGACGCGTTTATTCTTTACAGAAGCCGTGATCACAGGATGAGTAGGGCAAGTACTTATTCCTTTATATGAGTCGAAACGTCAGTATTAAGTAACTTAAAACTTTTATTTGCTTACGTGTAATATGTATATAGGTCTTAGTATTAATATAAAATATTTATAACAGGTATGGAAAATTAAATAGATTTTCAAAATAAATAAAAATATCAAAGTTTAAGCAATTATATGAGAATTATAAATTAGTATTTTACAATACAATACAATTAATTACTTATACATATTTGATTACAAGGTATTCTTTCACAGAATAAAAACATTTTTGAATAAGATTTTTTTTTGCATTTGTTATCAAAAGAATTAAAATATTGGTCATTTCGTATTGTCTGTGGTAACTTATTGAATATATTTATTGCCATTTAATGTGGCTGCAGTTCAACATTTTAAGAAGTGAAGGAGGCAAATATAATCTTGTTTTATAAAAGACAAATATAAAAAAAAAGAAAGAACGCATCGTTAAGCTGGTAAAAAGCGCGGAAGCGTATATCACATCACACACACACACACACACACAAAAATGCCTTTTTCACGCAGGGCTTGGCAGAGATCACCGATTTCCACTAACCACGTTCCTTACATACATTACTCACTTCTTTAACTCTCATCAGCCTTTACATACAAGCTCGTTAAGGTTATTTTAAGTGTATATAATTTCTAATATGTTATGAAACATATTAATATAAATACTCGGATACATTGTTCTGAACCCAGGTTAAGTAGCTAAAGCACTTGTTATGGAATTCAGAAACAACAACTGTACAGCAACCTGGACGCGAGAACATATAGAAAAGTTCATTTCTAAGTTGCCCTGGCGTAGGATCGAAGCCGGGACCTTAGAGTGTAAATACCATTTAAACTAATAGCCACTCTACCACAAAAGTTGTTATGTTAAATTATATTTATATTGTTAAAATAAAACTAATAAGATTCCGGAATGAAATAATTATTAAACTAAACATGACAAACAATAGATAAAAAAAAATTCTCACCCTAATAAAGCTCTCCAAAACCCCAAATTCCACGGCAATGCCACACTCGATTACTTAACTTAAATATCGACAAAAAAAACACAATCACCACCACTAAATCGTACTGATCACGCCGGCACACCGGGTTCAACTGGACAACCTACCTGAACTAATCTATGGGACCACACAAACCACAAAAAACCAAATTTTGACAGATACGTGCCTTTTGACAAATCTAGGGCAACCCCCTGTTGGGTATGAACAGCCGCAATACACTAATTTAGACTTTAAATTTGGTACCGTTAAATTTGAAATACAAAAACGTATCATTATAAAAGTCAAAATTGGCTGTTCATTTGTTTTTTAATAATAATAAACAGCAGTGATGCATTTACGAATGTGATGCTTGTTGTTAAAGGTGACAATCGCATAGCACGTGGAGATGTTGTAGCAAAGGAATTTAGTCATTCCGTACAAATGTTTGAAGATAATGCTAATCGGTTATGTTTTGTTTGCGTCTGTGACGTAAACGATGGTTTATTGTTATTTGAGTGGTTAAAGTGCGATTGTGGGTGGATACTTTCACTTGAAGATTTTTTTGGAGATCTTAAGTAACGTAAATTATGTCATTGGAATACAAATGGACAGTTTTTATCGTTTTCTGAAGCCATTATTCATATTTGGCGCCGTTTACGGATAGATGACTTTGAATTGAACGCTTTGTAATTTGTGTTACGAAATTGGTTGGCTGCGAATTTGATTATTGTCGAGAAAGTAAATTTTATATTGTTCAGATAATTTATGAAATATCATGGCATATTTTTAAGGCTCGCGTTTTCTGAATACATTTTTCTAAAGACAATATCTTTCTTTCTAATAAAGAAATTATGTTTGAAAAAAATTGTCTCTGAAAATCATATTAAAATTTAATAAATAAAAAGGTACATTTTGAATCATTTAGTAACTTAGATAGGTAACTAAGAACAGCTTAAATACTGAGTTCAGATGAAGATAATATGTAATGTAAACATAAGTAGGTATATACAAAAATAACTTTGGTATTAATGCTTCTGTTTATTGGATTGCAAGAAGCATTATAAAATTAAAAACATTAAAATATGTTTAATGGTTTTTATATAATTGTGCATTTTTTCCAATGCTATCTCATATGATAAATCATTTTCATAGAATAAGGCTCAGTAGCTCGATTCCCGATTGAGAATTTACTTGTGAACCGAGTCGATTTTTTCAAGTACTTTTCTATTAAAATAATTAAAATTAAAATAAAGTTTCTGTTGAGAAAAAAAATCATTCTTAAAGACTTTATACTCCGATTATCATTCAGACTACAATAGACATTGTGTGCTAATTGTCTCTACTTTTAAAGCATTTCATTACAAATGATTTTAACAATGAAGCGATTTACCAAATAGATAATAAGTCAGAAAAATGTATTTTCTTGTCTATGAAATTTCACAGCGGGATAATGAAATAACACGTGTTTTGAGTCACGTACACTATGAGTAAGTTCGTATTTGTAACAGTATAGTGTTGTATGACTACGTTATAAAAAGCTATCGATAAAAAATATTGGGTTAAAATTACCAAAAATTCCTGCTTTTACGAACATGTGTGTTAATAAAGCAAGGCATGATGGTGAAATGTCATCACCCAATAGTCGTCAAATATTGGATTATAAAATTTAATTTATTAATTTAATTGTAACGCATTTGATAACTAAAAAAAAGAATATCATTAATATTTGATAATTAAAACAAATCATAGAACACTCTAGAAGTTTTTATTGTAACATGGATAAGATTGATGGGCTTTATTTATTTATTAGAACAACCAACAAAGTCATACACTAGAAAAGTGAAAATTTTAATAATGTTAACCACTTAAACGGAGTGTCTAAGTTAGTAACCACGAACAAATATAATTTTCAATGCAATTGAAATGGTTTTTTTAACATTATCAAATCTAACTAATAAAATAATTCAAATCGAGTCCGAATATATATGACAAATGTATTATAAAAAGTAATATATACTAGGCGATGCAGTCACTACGCATAAAGCTACGCTAGCAGCATCTATTGGAGCGGAGCGTAATACCTAAAAAAAAAAAATTTCGATGGAAATTTTAGCGAATTTCCAAATTTGGGCTCCGTCACAATCTGGTCCTAAACCTGTTGGTTCGATTCGACACAAAAAATATTAAAGTCGGTTAAGAACTCGGGAAGTTAAGGCGTAACAGACATTGCGCCATTGAAGCTGATCCATGGGAGCTTTGCTCGCTTCGCTCGCTCCGCTCCAATTATGACATTTGAAAATATAAAAGTATTTTAAATCTGACCTTTTTTTAAAACTTACTCAACCTAATTTCTATTCCAAGCCACCCAAATTGATTTTGAAGAAAATTGAAATTTTAATAACCCAGCAAATTGTATTTTCGGTGAACAGCGAGCAATTCCAGGTTCAAATAAGAAGGGATGAGAAACAAATGGCGGAAAGGAAAAAGAGTGACCGGCGGCCCTGGGTAAATTAATGTTGAAATTTATAAGAAATTGAACGGTTTACATCGAGTATTAGGGTTTTCTTTGACAACCACAGAATTCGAAACAGCGATAAATTGTTATAGATTTCATCATACACAGTCGTCTTACTAACATTCGCTGCATCCATAACTTTAGTAACACTTTCAGCGGAGCAGCCCGACACATAGATTTCCTGCCTTTCACATTAACGTGGTCTGTATTAAGAGTACGAGCATTTATACCTACTCATGGGTGTTTATATTAGGGATGTTGCGAATGTAATTTTTTTCACATCCGCGGATGCGGATGCGGATTTTTAGGAGGCTCACATCCGCGGAAGCGGATGCGGATGCGGAACTGTACAAAAAACTTAAGTGTTGGTTTGGTAGGCTAAAAAGCAGTAATATTTATCTTTTCTTTATCTATACATATAAATAAAATTGGAGTGTCGATTTGCAATATTGAAATAACCGTTTTTTACTACATGCATATGAATATATATAGGGTACTTACACCAAAATAACATGTTTTACAATTTTTGTCTGTCTGTTTGTTCGGGCTAAACTCTAAAATAGCTGGACCGGTTTTGACGGGACTTTTATTGGCAGGTAGCTGATGTAATAAGGAAGTAAGTTAGGCTACTTTTATAAAAAAAAAAATAGAAAAATAAAGTAATATTGCCATGTCCAAGTACTGTCCAGTACCGCCCGCAACTCACGCACATGCCACCACTGTGCCGTCACATCGGGCGCCTCCCTCCACTTCTCCCACCAATGAAACAATATCACAAAGGCTGCCTATTGCGCGGGTTCAGAACGCGCGAGCGGGCTATTGCTGATTTTTAATAAAAACAAATTATAATAACTGAGCCACGGCAACTTGTGGCCGGGTCAGCTAGTTTAATAATAAAGTAATGAGTGAATTACTATTATTGATTAATTGTTTTAGTAATGAAATTAAAATATTGGAGCATTATATTTAATGAAAAGTAGAATGGCCGCCTTTTCGGACTCCAGTCTGTTTCGCAAGGGTTCGTGTATTAATCCTGCGCAACTAAATAACTGTTCACTTGGAACAGTGGCTGGTGGCGCTGATAAGAATTTGCGTGCTTTTTTAGGTAACAGTTTGAACTCACTTTAATTAACACTCCAACATTTAAGCGGACCCTTTTTTATTTAATTTTTTTTTTATTACGAAAAGTAAGTAACTCCTTCTTGTGTCAGGGCTGACAATTTCTGGTGTTTCCTGACTCTTCTCAACATCACTTTATGAATCGAGCATCATGGTCAGATTACTAATTAAACAGGACTGACGTCCTGTAACCTGAGGTCTCTAGTCGTTCCGTTCTGTTTCCATGAAATCTGTCATTCTCATTTTCTTCGCTCTTTCGGTACTTAGAGATATTGTTCGAGAAGCCACGATGTCTTTCGTGTTTCTGTTAATCTTCAATATACTTAGGTAATACGGAAAATGTTTAGAAAAATAAAAACGGCTTAATGAAGGAAGTTGCCAATACTTTTATTGTTTTTCGAAGTAATCTCCGTTCCTCTCTACACATCGTCGCATTCGAGGGAACCACTGAGAAAAGCAGTGGGCCCATTCGTCCTTAGGGGTCTCTTCTTTAGCATTTTCGTACGCTTTCACCGCATCTTCAGGGCTCGTAAAGCGAATAACTCGAATTTTATGTTTAGTTCTTGAGAATAAATAAAATTCGCAGGGCGCCAGGTCGGGACTGTATGGTGAATGACTCATTATCTCGACACCTGCCATAGTCAAATATTCAACAGTTCGTTCAGCGGAGTGCGCTGAAGCATTGTCGTGGTGAAGGAGGATCCTGCTTCGAGGGCGCTGCTGTCGAATTTTTTCTAAAACAACAGGCAAACAGCGATTGACATACCAGTCTGCAGTAACTGTCCTTCCATCTTCTAACACAACTGTCGCGAAATGACCCTTCCGACCAAAGAATGAGGCAATCATCTTTTTTCCTTGACTTCTACCTTTCTTTACCTTAGTTGGCCGATCCTCGAAAGGAAACACCCACTGAGCTGATTGTCTTTTGGTTTTGGGTTCATAGCAATATATCCAGCTTTCATCACCTGTTACGATGTCCAATACAGCATTTGAGTCACCGCCGTTGAACTTATCTAACATTTGCCGACACCAGTCCATGCGAAGGTGTTTCTGGCCGTCGCACGGAGGGACACGCTCCACACAAGGGCGGTCATAAATAGTTAAAGTCCTGTTACTATCAATACATTGTATTATTTTAGTGACTTATAGTTGTAAAAGTGTTTTAGGAACATTAAAATGAAAGAAGTACATGTATTTACGGAATAAAAAACGTTTACTTCAGTAAAAAACAAATATAAACAATAACATACTTTTACCTAAATTTATCATGAACAAACACTTAAAAATTGGAATGTATAACATATATTTTAAATAAAATAAGAGTCAAAACATTGATAACATTATTTAATTATAATAAAATAATAGAAATAAATAAATTAAAATTAATTAAATACAAAAAAAAACAAAGCAACTAACAAAATACAAATAAATTATTCTTATTCTAACAATATTAAACATGTAACAATTCTATTACACTTTGTGACAGAGTATTTTTCTTTTTAGGGGGAAGTTTCCGAAGACTTGTAATATAAGGATCTGAATGTAATAATAGTCGTTGTATTAAATCTTGATTGGTAACTTCACGTGACATTTTTCGAGTGTGACTTCGTCTATAAATTTTGATATACTTATTTGTCGCTTCAGCAGCTTCTTCGGAAAGTTCTCCTATAGATAACAATGCATAACTTATAATATCTGATCCATGTACGAGCACCTTGTGGACAGAAGCAGGAAGACTATACCACGGATATTCCTCGACCAGGCTGTATGCTGTTTGTAATGCATAGTCTTTAAACTTGCATTCATTAATTTTATGTCCAGAAGATAACGTTTGTAATATTACACAACAACGATCTATGAGATCCTTATTCAAACCTGTAATTTCAGCTTACCTTGACTTCTACCTTTCTTTACCTTAGTTGGCCGATCCTCGAAAGGAAACACCCACTGAGCTGATTGTCTTTTGGTTTTGGGTTCATAGCAATATATCCAGCTTTCATCACCTGTTACGATGTCCAATACAGCATTTGAGTCACCGCCGTTGAACTTATCTAACATTTGCCGACACCAGTCCATGCGAAGGTGTTTCTGGCCGTCGCACGGAGGGACACGCTCCACACAAGGGCGGTCATAAATAGTTAAAGTCCTGTTACTATCAATACATTGTATTATTTTAGTGACTTATAGTTGTAAAAGTGTTTTAGGAACATTAAAATGAAAGAAGTACATGTATTTACGGAATAAAAAACGTTTACTTCAGTAAAAAACAAATATAAACAATAACATACTTTTACCTAAATTTATCATGAACAAACACTTAAAAATTGGAATGTATAACATATATTTTAAATAAAATAAGAGTCAAAACATTGATAACATTATTTAATTATAATAAAATAATAGAAATAAATAAATTAAAATTAATTAAATACAAAAAAAAACAAAGCAACTAACAAAATACAAATAAATTATTCTTATTCTAACAATATTAAACATGTAACAATTCTATTACACTTTGTGACAGAGTATTTTTCTTTTTAGGGGGAAGTTTCCGAAGACTTGTAATATAAGGATCTGAATGTAATAATAGTCGTTGTATTAAATCTTGATTGGTAACTTCACGTGACATTTTTCGAGTGTGACTTCGTCTATAAATTTTGATATACTTATTTGTCGCTTCAGCAGCTTCTTCGGAAAGTTCTCCTATAGATAACAATGCATAACTTATAATATCTGATCCATGTACGAGCACCTTGTGGACAGAAGCAGGAAGACTATACCACGGATATTCCTCGACCAGGCTGTATGCTGTTTGTAATGCATAGTCTTTAAACTTGCATTCATTAATTTTATGTCCAGAAGATAACGTTTGTAATATTACACAACAACGATCTATGAGATCCTTATTCAAACCTGTAATTTCAGCAGATACAGCTGATTCCAAAAAAAACTTCCTGGCCGTGTTTCCGTCGTTAGACGTCCCGCTTCCACCACTACGCGGCGTGTCAACTATTAAACCTAATCGTTCCCTAAACTGGGACTGTACATATTGTTTTTTATTTGATAACAATTGTTTATCACTATCTAGCCTAACTTGCCATTTTTTTATGTCTAATCTATATGAAAGATGAATAAAATATTCGAAGAAACGTATCCAAGAATGTAGTGGTGATAATCCAAATTGGTATCTACTCTCTATTACAGGTTTTTGTAAACATTCGTCTATTTTATTCATCTCTTTAGGGGTAGCATTACATATATAACATCTACTTGTAGATGTTTCACTTAAAGCACTACAAATTTTACCATCTACCATTGAAAGCTGCAACTTATGAGAAACGACCAATTCACGATTGTCGATCTGAATAAAAGTAGGTTGCAAACTTTCAATTTTATCCTTAAAATAAGCTTCCTCTTGCAACGACACTGCTGTGCTTTCTTTCAAAAATTGAAATCGAATAGGACGGCAGTACCTAGTGGAAGAGGGTCGAGGATTTTTCCATAAAATTTTACAATTATCTTCAGCTAATTTTACAATAATTTGAAGGGGTACATAAGATGTTACAAACAAACTACTATCTTCTAAAGTTGAATCTGAAAAAAATTGTTTGTATTCACTATGTCCAGTGCTGCCATCGAATCCCCATTTCCCAAGTAAAGAGATATTAGACAAACAATCATCAGGAATCTGATCTAAGACCTCTTTTTGAGATTCAAGGATTCGAGAAGCTGTGTGATCAAAAAGACTTTGTAATTCAACTTCAGCTGAAGACTCGGAAACAGTTATATTAGAAGGGTAACATCTCTGTTTCGCTTTAGTAATTTGTTGGTAACATGGTAATACATTAGGAGAAATCTTACTATTAACAAAGTTTTTAATTAATAAATACTGATGTTTTGTCAACTGAGCATCAGTCACAAGTGACAAGACATCAACAGTGCTAACTCTAGATATACAAGAATCGAATGAACAGTCTGAAACATCAAGCAATGCACTCCGAGTAGAATCATCAGACTTTGACAAATCAGCTACTCTCCGACGTTTAGTCCTTTTACTACATTGCGTAAAAGGTTTTCGAGGACGACCACGTGAATGACACGGCGACGTTTCAGACGGAGTACATTGCTTATTGTTTTTCACAAGTTGAATTTTTTTAATAACATTAAACCAATCGGAATTCTTATATAAAAGCTTGGTTTTATCCCTATTACATTTTTCCAGAATCGAGCAATAGCTTTACATAAATTATTAACAATTTTCTCTAAATAATGAATATCAATGTTCTCAGCATCGTTCAGAGTAGTCAACAAACTTTGTAGGACTTGACGACACTTTTCCGAGTCATTATCGGTATTGACAGTTAGCCATATTTCAAGAATATGCATTCTTGAAAACGAGCATATACAGGGTGTCCCAAAAACGACACGTCACAGTGACACTGGAGTTAGGCCAGCACAAGAGGCATCGAACAAGCCTAACATGACCTCAGTAAAAGTTGCTCGGTTTTCAAGATATTTCCAATTTAAACTTTTTCTAAATTTTCAAGTTTCTTAACATGTTCAGTGCTAGCATTATGTTAGATAGCCCTCAGGTTTCCATTTTTCTTTTGCACTCTTGTTGCGAATAGTTGCTTAAGATGATAGAAGTGTTATTTCGTTGACAACTTATGTAAAATGTGGAAAAATACTGGATTGAACTTGAAAAAAATTGAACAACGAAAAATAACTTTCAACTTTGATCACTTGCCGTGAAAAAAATTTCAAAGAAACTAAATGAGCAAATAACTTTAAAAACTTGCATGTGTTATGCCAATTCCAAAATGGTATAACACATGTGTCTTATTTTAATATTATACGATTTTTTAATGCTTCACTAATACTAGGAACCCCGGAAGCTACCGCTAGCAGGTAAAAAAATAATGTCACGCGCAACGATAAGGCATTGTTATTGTTATCTATTAGCTTTTTTGTTTGTCAAATGCATGAGAATGAAAGATAAGGATAGTTTATTACCCTTTTGTCGGCTAGATATTGTAAGCAAATAGCTTTGTTTTTGACGTACGTGTCGTTATCATCTTTTCAAAGAAATGGAGAAGAAAGAGGGGTTGTAGTTTTAATTCTTATAGCCCTGCACTGCAAATCAAGTTGTTACGACAGTTCGTTACCTTGCGTTTCGTACGACAACCGTGTTAATCTCTGCGTTCCTTGTTTCCGTGTATTCCTTAATTTAAATCGACTTGGCTTTTCTCTGGACTCTGATTTCTGTTTTGAACGACAACTCGGCGCTCTGTTGGACACTGATATTGCTTTACGGAACTGTCTTATTAACGATGGCAAATCGTGGTACCCAATACACTCACCGTGACTACTCGGACATGCACTTGATTTACGGCGAAACCAGGCAGGTTTCCAATCGAGGCAATGTTTCGTACAACGCAAGATTGGCTGCAAGATTATACTCCGAAAGATATCCAATCCGTAATCCGACGACTTACGAAGTGATCTTAAGAGTTGTGAACGACCCAGTTCGCGCTTGAGCGCTAGGAGGTGTGTTGGCCAATCGGGCAGGCTCTCAACCACGATGGGAGGGTATCCACGTAGGCGGGGCTGGGCCGGCTCCGTGGCTGCGCTCGGGCGGGATGACACTGGCGGTGAGGAGGCAGCAGCTTGAGCGTACGAGCGGGATGCGCCTGGCGCACTCTAATTACTGACCTATTTATAGTTTCAGAAGGTACCGCAACTATCCAATGTAACGACAAGGAATAAAATGTAAAACTAGAAAGCAGGTTTTTAAGATTTATGACCTATGGATGTCCCACAGTGCGTCGGTTAAAGTATGGGGGATTCCATATGGTACAAAGCTTCTTGACGCCTAAATGTTCGTGTATTTTTCTTTTGAACTTGACTCATACCAATGCCTGGGCTTGCCCGTATCTGCTGATAGGTCACTCTCTTATCATCCTCTATCATGCGTCGCACAGTACTGATGTTATCTTCAGTAGTCGCTGTTAAAGGACGTCCTTCACGCGGATCATCATTGAGATTGATACGTCCACGCTTAAACTCGTTAAACTAATTGTAAATAGTGGCACGAGATGGGGCTTCATTAAAAAATGCTATTCGCAGCCTATCATAGCTTTGTTATTGAGTTAGCCCATAACGAAAGTCATAATAAATTATTGAACGAAAGTTTTCTCGCGTTAGGTTAATTTTCACTTGTAACAAGAGTGTTAGATTTGCCGCCAATTCACAAAAACAAATGACAAATGAATGCAATACACTACATTAGATTACCAAAGAGTTTTAAAATTGAAATTCGAAAAAGTTTTCATTAGCAATGTTTCTAACTGGTCAGTTCTAAACATTTTCAGTGGTATCCACGTATCATCTTCAATCTTTTACTCGGTCGACACGTGCCACTCGCCGACCCCTCCTCTTTCTTTCTTGTCGCATCCGCATCCGCAACAGTTCCGCATCGATTTATGCGGATGCGGATGCAGATGCGGATGTCTAAATCGATGCGGAAGTTCCGCATATGCGGATGCGGATGCGAATATTCGCAACATCCCTGGTTTATATATGTTTCTATGAATATCACGTATTATATATATATATACACACATATGTATGTCTATCCGTTACCCTAGTATCCATAACACAAGCCTTAAAGAGCTTACTTTGGGCTAGGTTTATTGGTGTGAATGTAAGATTTTTTTTGTAATTTCATACATATTAAACTTTTAGTACTTAATATAGAACTATAATGCGGCGTTAGAAACTTGGGAAATTAAAGTGATACGGCGCAATGACGTAGCTAATTGAATTTGGTATAGACCACGGACGTAATTGAACGTTCTGTAAATAAATGTATACTTTTGGTACTATGAGCTACTTCATGTACTCAAAAAATGATGTTTAGAAACGTTTCTCCGCTGTGAGTGGTAATAAAAAGCAATTATGAAATATTGATCTTAAAGTACAGACATAGCTGATACCTATTAGCGATAATTGGTATCCTATTACCTTAAGTTACAACATCGATATTTTAACCTATATTAGTAGTTTTAGCAAAATATCGATATTTTATATGTATTATATATAACAACACCATAGCAATGTATTGGGGTTATGAAAGTACCTAAACTGCAGGAACGAGGTTATAAACAATATCTAGAATACCGCTTAACATTTACTAAAGAAAATAAATCATTCGATGATATCGTGATATTCTTTAGGTAAACAAAATGGAAGGTAAATTCAGTCATGATATTTTAACTAAAGGTGTGCAAATCTACAAAATGCTGTATACCTAACTTAAATATTTAATTCCTTTATACAAAAGAGACTTATAAAAACATGTTTTTCATTTGATAGTAATCGCATGCCACAACAGGGGTACCGATTACTGATATAGTGCCTACACTAATCACACGTTCCTATCTCTTAAATGATATTATATTTTATAACTTATTTTTTTTGCTTTAAGAAAGAAATTATTACAAGAACAATTTAACAAGTCACAATGAATTGTCTTTAAAAAGAAATACACTGTATTTTTACACAAAACCATATTATAGTTCATTAAATATTTCCATTAAAGTTTCTGTAAAACATAATTATTTAGATTTCTCTGAATCTTTATTATTATTTTTTATATTTTTTTATTTTATCTCATTTATTGTGTTATTATTTTAATAGGTTTATAATACTGTTGCATTACCTTTAATTTAAACACATATATAAAATTATTGTTTATATCTTTATATATATAATACTTCTGTGAGTGTGTATGTCACTGAACTCCTCCTAAACGGCTGGACCGATTTGAATGATTTTTTTTGTGTGTGTTCAAGGGGTTCTGAGAATGGTTTAGATTCACAAATCAGTCCGGCAGATGACGCTGCAGTCGGCACAGCAACGCGTGGCCGGGTCAACTAGTATTTATATATAATTCCATGTATGTGTTGAGTTGGTAAGCTTTAAAATAATCACTTGTCGCGGGAACCCACAACACTTTGTATAGCAGTTAATCACGAAAATATAGAAATTGAACCCGCAACGCTTTGTATAGCAGTTAATCAAAAAATATATTTTTTAAAACTCTACCTATAAAAAAAATTAAGACGATAAATTGGAAAAGTCGCTTAAAAAAGGTAAAAATCAACACTTACCACTTATGGTAGCATCATAAGTCCCCAAATTAGAAACACTCATATAATCACAGTTTAAAACACAACAACAAACAGCTGATGCGAATGAACACACCTCTTTTCACCGTCGCCAAAATTTGCACTGACCGACTACAACAGATAAACGCTTAACATATCTTATCACTATTATGTATTGATTGATAATTCTTCGAACGGAATTCCTATGATTACGCATCATATTATTACGAGAAAAATGTGGGTACTTCCAAAAATAGATTACTCATCTTTACCTCGATAGCACTTAAACAAAAGCTGTCATAGACAATAAAGTCGTAAAAAGTTAGGCTATTGCTTTGATTATTATCGTGATCAGATTAAAGATGGCGGAAAACACCGTAAAGAGTAAGGTGCCTTTTGATTTATCTGAATAATTGATCTCTTTTTAAATTTGTCATTGATACAGATACTTGTTGACTTTGTTGTACTCGTAATGAAACAACGACATTTTAGAACATTTTGAAGTACTTTACGAAAATCTGTCAAATACCCTACATAATAATTTTTGTTTGCTTAATAATGTGCTCAATAATACAATTTACTCTTTTAATAATTATTTAACATACATCTTTGTTTCTTCTAAAAAAATGTATTTTATAATGTGTATGTCATAGTAATGTTTAAGTATATATACTTAAAACACATTTTTGTTGACTTTGTTGTAATTAACGATGTAATGAAACCACATCACTACTATTCTTGTGACAATAAAATAATATCGTTTTTTTGGGACGATTGAAAATGTCATTACTACTGTTACAGCTGAAGATTTTCTTGCGCCCGTTCTTCTTGTCAGTTAAAAAAACGGGTGGGAGGCAAAAGTAATGATTCAAATCAACTTATTTTGAGTGCATTTGAATAAAGGTGTTTTCAATAGGGCTGAAAAAAATTACCAATCCAAAATATACCCTAACAATTGTGGAATACAATGCACAACGGGGTGTTATCCATATGATGGATTGCCGAGTGCTAACAATCGGATATGTGGCAAGGACCTCCAATTACGTTCCTTACAAAGCATGTAGGAGATCAAAATAATACATCTGGCCATCTGCCCCTTCCGGGATTCGAACCCAAAACCGTCGCTTTACGCTAATTTTATGATTTTTATATATATATTTTTGCATTTTCAATACTATCTTTTATGATAAATAACTTAATTAGGAAGATACTCGAAAAAATCGACTCAGCACACATGTAAATTTTATTGAAATAATTTATCATACAAGACAACATTGAAAAGTGCAAAATAAATATAAAAATCATAAAGCTAAATGGCTGTATCATCTTAATCGATTGTCCAAACAATTGTAAAAATGTTTCTTTCGAATACGAGAGGATGTTCCCCTCATTGATGGGCTACAGCATAAAACGTAGAAAACTACTTGAAAATTTCGACAGATGTTCACAATACTCGGTAGTTTAAGTGGGGGAACATTGGACTGGACATACAAAGGTTGCGAGTTTAGTTCCAGCCTCAGAATTTACTAGAAAAAGAGCTTGTATTACGAAAGTGGGCCCACAATGCACGTCTGTAGTGCATCGACAAGAACCAAACTCGGTCCGTTTGAGTTAAAACTTACTAGTAAATTTTTACTTATTAGAACTGAAAAAATAATACGCGTATGTTTAATAAACAGCACCAAGTATCATAAAAGTCATATTATCGTCTGTTATAAAACGTAAGATCTAATCTCAAGATAACGGTGACCTTGAAGATGATTTCGACAATATTTTGTTTTAAATTAATCGATGTTTGTTGCAATTGAGACGTTAAATCGTATAGCGTTTAAGATTAAAATCAGTTTGTCAATGGTATGTTTACATTTGTAAAGCAGCATTGAGAACGTACCAGGTTATTTTTTGAATGCTTACAAACAAAGTAGAAGATTGGTGAGTAAAATAACTTTTTTACGGTTTCTGCGCATGATTTATATTTAATGCTGACGTTTCGACTCCTTTAGAGGAGCCGTGATCACAGGCCTTAGTCACACCCTGTGATCACTTTTCATATTTGCATTGAAATAATAAAATAAATATAAAAATAAAAACTATGTTTTATTTATTAAAGCATTTAAATGATCTATTTTTATATCTAATGAAATTATTACAAGAAAAAAATATATATATGTCTATCCGTTACCCTAGTATCCATGACGCAAACTTTACAGTGCTAGACTAATTGGTGTGAATGTAAGAAATATTACTATTAAAAAAGAAAATAGTATTTTTGAAATTAGAAGATGCGAAATATATTGAGAACCTTTTAATATATTGTCTTGATAAAAATAAATAAAATTTAAATGCTTTTTATAGGCGTCACTGTGTACAGAAACATCAGGGAGGGACCTGGGCACACTCACGTGACACTAAAGGATAATTTAGTTTACATTGTCAATGGCTGTGAAAGGATTTGCGTTGCAAAGGAATAATGTTGATACGACACGATTAATATGTGTAGATACTAGCTGACCCGGTCACGCGTTGCTGTGTTATAAATTGAAATGAAACCTATGCTATCCTTTAATTTAGATCAAAAAACAGATAGTTCCGAAGATTGATCAAAGTCATTTCAGTAGTTTCAGAGTTTATCCCGAACATACATCGTGACACGAGATTTTTATGTATATAATTATAATGTATATAATATTTTTATATACATAAAAATCTCGTGTCACGAGGACGAAGCTTAGTGTATAATATATACTAAGCTTCGTCCGAGAGCAGAATTTTACCATGTCTCTTTATCACAATTTTTTATTACTTTCACCTGTCCCTGCGTCTGTAATTAAATCTTGCAAGTTGAATTTGACCCATTTCCCGGTTATAGGTATGCATATGTAGGTATATCGCGTGACAATGCAATATTATGAGCTGGAAGGTGGCCATAGGAACTCAGCGATAGAACGACACAACCCCATCGACTTTGGGCTTTTTACTTTTTAGTTAGTTTTATTAAAACGTTTTTATCTAAACTGATATCTTGTTTTTGAGATACCCATCTTTCGGTCTAGTTGCATGCGCCTTCGAAAGAACATCTTTATTGGGGAAGTTCGATTTTCAATAATATTGTTGGTTAAAATAACACAATAAGTTTATAGTATCTGTAATCTCTTCATACTCTTGTGGGAAAAGGGCATGTTTATTATTATTATTATTATTATATGTAGAAAAACTTAAAAACATTTTTTTGAGTTTATTAGTTTAATTTTGACAATAGCTTTTTTATTAGGGAAAATATTGGTGCAACCGATAGTGTTATTTTGTCGAACAATTATATGAATTTAAGATAATGAATCATTTGAGATAGAACACCCATTTTCATGTCAGATCAACTTATCTGACTTGAAAACGGGTGATAATTTATCTATCGCTTCATCGATTGTAATCCTTCCTTTTTGTCCTCCAAAAAATAAACACATTGATAATTTGTTTGGCATTAAAAAAATAAAAGAGTTTCCAACAATTTTTACTTATTTTTTTCAAGTCGTATCCACACTATGCTTTCGTATACCAATCTTTTAACATCAGCTCGGCTGGATTCATTCGCCTTCGTTACTACGTCTTCAATGGCCCCTCGTTTATTCAATTACAATCCCATACGATACTAGAGATAGGACACGACTTCAAAAAATCGTATGTTTTTTACTTTTTTTTGAGTTAGGCGAAGGCATTGTTGTACAGATCACAACATTACAATAATGTTTGATGTTGTTTCTTTTTTTTTGAGATGCACAAAATACCCATCAATATACTGACATGATAGCAAAAATATTTCTTTTATTATTTTATTAATAAAATATATCTTTGTATATTCTACTGATGAATCCGAGTTATCAATTAGCGTGGCGTGATAAGGAAAATTGGAATAATATTTAAAATGATATACAACCAAAATAAATTAAAACGCAATAATTTTTGATTTGTATTGCACACAAAACTGTATATATACAATATTTTATGTAATCTGAATATCATTTAAATCTATCACAAAATCTGGATAATTCAGGATAATATTTTTTGAACGCTACACTCAAGTATCTATCTATCTATCTATCTATCTAAATGTATATATATATAAAAATTCCGTTTCACAGTGTTTGACCGCGATGAACTCCGAAACTACTCAACCAATTTTCATGATTTTTTTCCATTTTACTGGATTTATTCCAACTTAGAACATAGGACAGAGGTTTTATTGAAAGTTATAACACAGCAACGCGTCGTCACGTCAGCTAGGATTTATATATTATTAGCAAAAGTATTAAGCTTGTAATTATATATTTAAATACAAATTTCCTGTCACAGTGTTTGACCGCGATGAACTCCGAAACTACTCTATCTATTTTGATGATTGAAACACCTTTTTTTTCGAATGAGGGAATAATAAAATTTCCAAACAAAAAAAAAGGTTTTATTAACTTAGTTGACCTACAGCATAAATTAGGCTAACTAGTCTAGTGCATAAATCATTTTCTGAATATGGGACAACTTTCATCCGGTAACCATGATTAATGGTGGCTTGGGACAGGTCGGGACATGGGACGTCGGATTGCCCCTAATAAGCCCATTCTCGCTCCATTCAGCCGGTTGAATGGATGTTATTTAGGCTTTAGGTTCACTGGGGCAAAGGTTTTGTATCAAGGAATTTGATAAAGCTGTGAATTTTTTATTATGAAAATTAAGCAATGTTCGGAAAGGTTTATCATTAGATGGGAGGATGAGAGTGTCATAGAGATATACAGACAGCAAACCTTTTAATTTTTTAAGATATTTTTAAGATATATTGCGATTTTGTAGCTGCGTAAGATATGAACCATTTCTATTATATCAATAGACAAACTAGAAAAAATCGATTCTGTTCACAAGTAAATTATCAGGCTGGAATCGAACCCGCAACCTTTGGATGTTGAAGAAAAAATTATAAATACAAAAAATATGTAAAAATAATTTCTGATTAAAAAATAGTTTTTTTTCGTTTCAGCCAAACGACGTCCATTTCTGGACAAAAGCCTCCTCCAAGAATCTCCACAACGACCGATCCTGCGTAGCACCATCACACCATCTTTGTATATAGTTTATGGTCTGCATTAAATATTGAATTGATTTGACCCTATAGTCATGGTTGGTAGAAAACTTCGTTCGTTACCTTCCTACATCTTGAGGAGTGCGTATTGAAAACGTTCCTTACCTTCGTACATCTGTGCGTATTGTGGGAAGCCAGCAGCTCTCAACCATTTGCATGCTTCCGCTGCTTCGATCTCTGCAAAAAGAAATTGCATAATCAGCAAAAATAATGTTGCAAACTTATGTATATCTTAATTTATACGACACAGAAATATTGTTTATATCAAAATAAAAATTATTTGTCATTATTCCTTTTGGAATAAAAACAAATCATTTTGATGCAACGATAACGATCCTGCCTTTCGCACCGACGTTCCTAGATTCGAGTCCCGGAAGGGGCAAATGTTCGTATGATAAATGAGAACATTATTAATTTCCACGCCGAATAAATGCAGAATATGCAGAAGATTTGTATTGTTTGTCACCTATATTTACTACCATATTCTTGGAAATAAATGCAAGATAAGCGTTATCTTATCTTATTAATCTAATCTTATCTTATCTTAGTACCTGAGTTATCGGTATTCTTATATATTTCTATGAATATTACATATGTTGGTATGTATGTATATCCGTTACCCTAGTATCAATAACACAAGTCTTACAGTTTTTACTTTGGGCTAGGCTAAATATAGTGAATGTTTGTGATTTGACACCTGATTTAACACAAAAATGGTGTAAATATTTTAAGGAACAAAATAACTTGATGAAAGATATTTCAAAAATCAAATAAATCTTCAGTTAAATATTAATTTATGTTATACTAAATTATTCAATTGATTTAAACTCATAACCAACTCAGTTAACAAAATAAATGACCATATTTATTATGGCAATAAAATATGACAATTTCCTTCACAATGCTTAATATTCAGAGATTATGATAATCCAAAGCGAAATTTAAATTGTATACAAATATAATGGGCGGTTATTAAAACAAAATAACAGTTCTTCATTTTGATTGTCTGTTTCTTTAAATATTGGCACTTATTTTTTATACTCAATTCACTTAAGTTATAACTATGCTGTGAAACCGTGACAGTTGCATTTCGTTCTACCAATTATGTGTAATCTGTGGCATAATCGTAGTAATTGTTATGTATAGCACATCACTAAGTGAGTGTACCCGTCCATGAAGTACAATACTAGGTGATGCAGTCGCTAAGCATAAAGCTACGCTAGCACCATATATTGGAGCGGAACGTAATACCTAAAAAAGAAAAACATTTTTTTTGCGAATTTCAAAATTCGGGCTCCGTCATCTTCTGGTCCTTAAACTGTTGATTTGATTCACCATAAAAAATATTAAAATCGGTTAAGAACTCTGGAAGTTATGGCGTAACAGACATTGCGCCATTGAAGCTGATCCATGGGAGCTTCGCTTCGCTCCGCTCCAATTATTTTTATGAAATTTTAACGTAAACAATACGAAACTTCATGGGCGTGAGCTGTCAAAAACCAATAATAAAATGGACAGAGTATAGTTAAGTGAGTTTAGCTCGATCCCAAAATGACTGCATCGTATGGCTATGCAGCTTAATTTAAGAAACTTTGTTTACAATATTTTCACTATGTAAATCAGAAGTTTAAAATGAACCTTTTTATGCACGTTAAGGCAACTGTTAATAAGGCGTCACTTTAAAATGTGTCTCATAAAATTATGTATATGCCTATAATAAGTGATGGTATTGTTGGTTGTTCAAAAAAGAAAATACTGAAGATTTTGAACACATATTTCTGGAACTAGCAGTCGGAATTAAAAAATCCTTTTGCATTTTGATAGCCCGATTCTTGAGGAAGTTTATGGGCTATTAAACACTACGCTTTGACACTTAAAGAGTTGAGTAAAAGGAAAAAAAATCGCCTAAAAGAGGGATATAACCGCGGTACAGCAGGTATATGACATACGTTAAATATATTGCGTCTAGTTCTATGTAGTATTATGTATGTATCCTTTTTTTATTTGAAATTGTTGGTTTGTCTAGTTAATCAATAACTCAACATTGATATTGTTAAAATAATTTCATAGATATAATTTTTTTCACTTTTTTAATTCGTTTTACTGATTTTTGGAATATGAATATATATTTTTTCTATATTAAAAGTCATTAATGTACCTATAAGTTAATTTATATGGTGTTCACTGTATTTATGTGTTTACAACAATATCGTTTAAAGTTTGCACTGACATATTTTGGCGATCACAGAGTTTGTAATTTACTTCGATTACGAAAAAAAGAACTAAGTTTTGAAATCACGACTGACTCAGGAATCGAATATTGTCTAATTTATTGATAGTTCCGACTTTTAAAGTGCCCGAACTCTCTATTTAATGCAATTAGTTCGTAACAATAAAAGATAATTATTTTCCATTGTTTTAATGCTTTTACCACAGAAAATTATAAAATTATCAAGTAATTATAGTTAATAACTATTAAAAAATATTGAAAAATACTGATCAAAATAAGTGTCAAAAAATCGTTTTTGTTATAGCTGGACTTTTTTATGGATAGGAAAGATGCAATTTCAAGATATAAGCTCTCACCCCGGTTTAGAGTCCACAAGTAAGTCTAATCCGGGGTCAGAGCTTATATCAGAATTATTATTATTAATTAAGTATAACACAAAAAGGAAATAAATTACTGAAAATACAATAGAAATCAGAATTAGAATACTAATAAAAATTAATTATAAAAATAAATAAATATCTAAAATCATTTTCTTGAATGAGGAAGACGCTAGCTTTCAAGACTTTAAAAAGCTCTCACCCCTGTTTAAAGTATGGCCAAAAGTAAGCTCTAGTATAAAAATCACTATTATATTATATGGAACAGCAAAAAAGAAACCTTCGTTATATCTTAACGGCTGCATTTATTACACAAAATAAATTTGTCAACCTTTTAAAAGCTGACAGATGAAAAATTGTCCAAAGAAAACTTGTATTACGTGAAAATTTAAACAATAAGATTAAAGTGAAACTTTCACCTTATAAATATTCATTGCACCATTATTGTTAGATCCCCACGAGTCTTTGAATTGTTCATCATTTCAATAGGTATTGAGACCATTTTAAATTGGTTAAGGGACCAAGGGCCAGTTAGTTGTTTTGTAGGTTTGACGTCGACAAATGTCTAAATAATGGCAAAGAAAGCTGATACGGTAGATTACTGTGATGAGCGAAACTAATTTTGAAAGCATTTGGATGTGGTAAATTTTGACAGTTGACAGGTTGGCGAAAATTTCACCATATCCCGCTCAGGAAATATAATAGAAAGATTGTTTGTATAATTAATATATATTACATAATATAATACGCCCTTTTTCCGCAGGGATGGGCAGAGATCACAGATTTCCATTTAACATGATCTTGACACATCTTTTGCTTCTTCAACTCGCATCAGACCTTTCATGCGAGCTCGTCGGTAAAGGATACTTTGGATATAGGCTTTTTCAAGACATCATCTATTTCGTCCCTGATAGTTTGCCTTGCTCTACCTTTACTGACGTGCCTATAAGCTATAAAAATAATAATCAATGTTTGTATATTTGTTCCCTATGCATTCCGAAACCATTGATTAGATTATGATGATCCTTTGTCATGTTGTTGAATGTATGCCAGGGAAGGGTTATATAATATAGTCAGCAAAAAGCATTGCAACGTATTACGTGTGCAGCTAGTTTATTACATGAAGTTATTTTCATCAGAAAATAGTTATTAGAATATAAAGTTGTTTTAATATCAGGGTTTAATATAAAACAGTCGCAAAAAGCCGCATGTCTGCGAGAAATACACATCAAATCTCTTTACATTGTCAAATCGCAAAAAAACAAATATAATTTTTATCTAATAGACGTCATCAAAAAGATCAGCAAAAAAGAGCATTGCAAAGCATGCTGGATGCAGCTTGAATAGCAATAGGTTAAAATAAATATCTTAATAATAATTATTCGATATGATTTCATATTCATATTCTTTATTGCAAGCCACATGTTTTAGTACAGGTATACAAAGGTACTTAGCTCTAGAGTTGCAAATTATCCTTGCGATTATAATATTTTAAAGTTCGCTTTGGAATTGCGTTTACAATTTAATTGTCATCTGATCTTTAATATCAGTAATTTAACCGATTCGTTGCTAAATACAATTACAGGAAGTGAAGACTATGAGCTTCATTTACGTGAAAAATGAAGATAGTTTTATTCTTGGTAGATTTCCCTAAAACTTAATTTGAAGGAGTTATCATCGATTTAAAAATGACACGGCTCTAGTGGCTAGCACCACACGCAAAAGAAAGTGATGGCACGCCAGACGTGCCATCCGCAACGAATCGGTTAAATACTTTGTATACAAAAAGTGTTTGAAGTTTGAAGAAGTTGAAGTTTTATGAAAAGATTTCTAATATTGATTACTAGGGTAAGGGCAATGGCTTTTTACAGAAAAAAATCTTAAAATAATAACGTGGGTAAGGTATATAAAATCAATGATCAATAATGACGAAATTTTTTTAATAAACTGTCATTTGTCAATTATTTTCTCTAGATACCGCATCAAAGTTTTTTTTTCATCTCAACTTCTCTCATGCTTTGAATCCGAAGTACGCATCTGTTATTATTCACTGGAATCTCAGCTGTTTAATGGACAACTCGTAAGTTTATCACAAAGTCGCTGGAGTAAAAGGGACCTTACACAATGCCGGTCTTTTGGAGATATTATTAAGCTTATAAGTAAGAACTGGTGCTGAAGACCTTTGTTATTATAATTGTTTTTTCTTCTTAAGAGACATATCTTATCCTGCAGAAAAGAATGATATTAGAACTTCGCAAAAGACCATAATGATACTAGTGGTAATGCCCATACCGCAATGGCGGAAAAGGGTTAGTATCAACGGACGAATGAATGAATGAATGAATATTCTTTATTGTACACACAGATACATAACGATAACACAAGGAGATGGTAGTCTTATATAAGCAATTTCTTTCGGACAACTTTGGGTAGCACAGAAAAGTAATATAAAACTGTGACTGGGTAGTTAACGGTGTACGACTGAATATAAGTAATAAAAACAACACGTATACAAGTTATTAAAAAACTTATATATTCTAATAAATGTAATTCTTCTGTTGTTCTGAGGTAATGAGATAATTCTTTATACTGGACTAGATAGATGGCACAGAGTGCTTCGAACTTGTATTTTTAACAAACTTCTATACGGAGTTCAACTTGCTCTGATACTGAACTGAAAACAGCATCCCAATTGTATTGTAACACATCTAAAAAGTGAAAGACGTAAAATTCGGAGATTATTCACTATTGTTTCCAACTCACGATGTATAAATACTGATTCGTAGATAGGGAAGTAGCATGTAGTTTGAGTAAAGGACTACAGGGTAGGTTAATATTCTTTCACGAGTTTTATTTTAGTAAAAGATTAACTGTAGTTCTGTTGTAATGTCTAACATTATTAGAGCGGAGTGAGCGAAGCTTCCATGGACCAGCTTCAATGACGAAATGTATGTGACGCCATTTTTTCATCGGACAACCAGACTTACAAATAGGCGACACCATTATGTGGTAGATATGTCGCAGTAAGATAGATAAAGCCGTAATATAGTTATATCCCTAGGGATATAATTATATACCGTAACATAGTTATACGAAAGCGATTCATTACTATCTCACTAGGAATATAGTTATAAAACGGTCCAAGTTTAGTGATATACTTATATCACTAGATTAAGTTTAGTGAAATAGCTTTCGGAGTGTGCGGCGCAGGCAGGTGCAAACAAATTTTACTTTTATGTGTAGTTTGCGGCAAAGAACGTACAGAAGCACATTCATGCTACTCGTGTGCACGAAATGTTCATGTAAATGAAAGTCATAAAATTGGAACATCAGTTGGTATCCTGAAAGATTGGTTACCCAGAAATGCAATACAGCTTTCAAACATTACTTTGAATGGTCCTATACCAAATGAAAACTTGTCACTGAGAGAAATATGCCAAAAATTGTCGCGCTTTGTTGGTCAAGGTTATTTAAAATATTCCTGTAAAAAAATCGAATATACAGTGTTCTACTAAAAGACGTGCCTGTAAAAAGCATTTAGTTCGATGTAATTCTAGATGTCATGATTCCTCTTCTTGTCTGAACAAAAATTAAAAAATACTTTAAAAAAAACCAAGGTCTCAACTTAGTGGATAAGAAGTAAAGAAATCTCATAACTGTTGATTAGCTTTAAAAGATTTTTAATGTTTGATTAGTTCTAATTGTATTGTTAATGTTTAAATTCCAAAAAATATGATCGTTTTAATTATAATTGAAATTACTTTAATACGTGTTAATGTCACAAAGTATTGTAACTAATTGCAGGATAAATAAAGTTGATTTTTTAATAAAGATAAAACCAATATAATAATATTGTTTGATTTAATTATATATGGTAGCTTTCTATTTCACTAAGCTTAATCAAGTAATATATTTATAACACTGAACTTAATCTAGTAGTATAAGTATATCACTAAACTTGGACCGTTTTATAACTATATTCCTAGTGAGATAGTAATGAATCGCTTTCGTATATCTATGTTACGGTATATAATTATATCCCTAGGGATATAACTATATTACGGCTTTATCTATCTTACTGCGACAGATATACCAAAGAGTCACACTAAACGTTTTAGTTTCAATTTTGTGATACGTACCGACTCTCTTTGCCCGAATCTGTGTTTTCTGACAAATACCACCAGTGAATAGGTATCTTCTAGGCAAGCGCGTCACATCCTAGATCGCATCGTTGCTTACCATCAGGCGAGATAGTGGTTAAGTGCATAACTATCTTCTATAAAAAAACTCTGTGAGTTCATAGCCGATTTTCGTGTTTATTGTAATGAATCGCACCAACAGGTTTAGGAATAAATCGTGACCTGAATTTTGCATTCGAAAAAATAAAAAAGTTATGATCCAAAAACAATGGCTCTATGGGATGAGCAAAAAAAAAGTTCAAGCTTGCGCATATATACACCGAATTTTCTAGAGCCTTTATATTTTTGAAACCACCAATCCGCTCCGCTCCAATATTTGGTGCTAGCGATGCTTTATGCTTAGCGACTGCATCGGCCTAGTATATGAGAATATAAGAAAATAAACGGATTTGACAAAGCATTCTTAAAGCATGTTATTCTTTTTCGTATTGGTGATTAAAATGCACTGTTCATGCTAAGTGCAATAGTATGTAGTCTGTAATCCCTATTATAGAACTTTTAACGGAGGCTTTTCTCGATGATAATTTATTACGTGTTGAGACCCACCGCCTCAGATATTAGACAAATTGTATAACTATGTTTATTTATTAACTACTAAAGTGGTTTTCCTGATAGAGATTTGATATAAATTGACTGCATTTAAGAAGTACTTCAAATGAAATTGATAATTATTATACTCTTTTAAATAGGTTGTTTTGGAATTTCAAAGCATTTTGGTCCATGTGAACAAAATTATAAGAGTTACTTTTGTACGAAATACATTTTCATACAAGGTCAGGAGCGCATGCCGTAGTGATTAGTAACGTTGTGATTAGGGGATGACCGTTTGGTGCAACGGCTGCTTTTTTATCTTTTGCACCGACCGGTCTTGAGTTGGAGTCCCGGAATGGGCAAATGTTTGTGTGGAAATGGAAAAACGGAATGCACAAGTATTTGTAGCTGTACTAGGACATAGTATAGGTGTCATTTTAATTTATAATAAAAAAAAACAAATTATAATAACTAAGTCACAGCAACGCGTGGCTGGGTCAGCTAGTATTTTTATAAATATAACATATCTATGTATCATATATGTATGACTATCCGTTACTCTTGTGTCCATAACACAAGCCTTACAGTGCTTACTTTGAGCTAGGGTAATAAGTGTGAATGTAAAATTTATTACATTAACTTACAAACGTGCTTGATTAAAATATTGGAAGATAGTATGACGAGCTTAGTAATCCTGTAATAACGGCTCCTGTAAAAGACCCAAAAAGTCAGGATTAAACGTAAAACCAAATTTAATGGGCAACTAATCCCGTATAAGTGGCTTCAAATACAACTTTAACAGTTAAAAATATGATAAATATTTGTACCCGTCTCCTATAAGCTTAAAAGCAATGAAGATAATTGCATTATATTGGACGTGGGTAACGAAACGTACACAGTTCATTGACTTCTAATTAAGAAAGAGCGATTATCGTCCTGGTTTTGGACAGCTAATGTATTACGTACTAAGTGGAAGTTATTGGTAAAAAAAAATTTTTTTACTTATAAGTTTATTTAAGAAAAAGCTGAAACAGCTTTAATTATGAAAATAAGCGAGGAGGTAAAGAGCGACGAATTCTTTGCAGAGTTCACGGTTTGTTAGATTCACGAGGTATTTTAATTGGTTTTCTTGAAAACACTCATATTACTTGAATATTCGTTTATTAAAACACAGAGATAAATACGTTCACACACGACAGGCTCGACTCTACTGACAATAACTTTTTTTGGTAAGTTTTCCCGTAAGGGCAAGCAAAGGATACAAAGCCGATACAGCCCAGTCTTTAGTTATGTCTACTCTAAGTAAGATCATGATGAATGACAGTGAGAGTTGATTTATGAATGATCCATGATCAATGTACGATATCTGAATAGTGAAATAATCCCTTCCCTAGGTTTCAGAAAAAGTGTAAGGTTTCACTGAAACCTCCTCGTGGATTTCTTGAGAGAGCGCGAAAATACACCTTTCACTATTTTGTTTCACTTGCGAATACTCATGCATATTCAGAAACGCTCAGTGGTTATGCTAATATAAACCACAACACAAAATATAAAAAGATAGCCAAAACCATTACTAACGCTTCGCGTTCCCGCCAAAAAGCCCGTCAATAATATAACAAAACACTTTTCGTTCTGCCAAATTTCAAATCTTCTTCCTTTTGGAAAGAACCAAAAAGTGCTTAATAGCATACGGGTACTATAGTACATCAACATGTCTGCCGGCTAAGCTCGGTCAATTGATTGAGTTTGGTAGACCTGATATAAATGTTTAAAGGTTATCAGTGATGGTTACCTGTTACCCTAGTATCCATAACACAAGCCTTAGTAGTGCTAACGTTGGGCTAGGCTAAATGGTTTTATAATAGGAAATATTATATCTTGTTTAAGACAGCCTTCTTTCTTCGGCGTTTCTGGTCAATTTCCTGAGCATAAAACTTCCAAAAAGCTGTTGTTTTCCACAAGCGTTAAGAGACGATGACCGTAACGCCTTTCACTGACTTAACCAGCACGCAATGACAGCTGAGTGACAATCAAGTGACAGGTAAATTAGAATGCGCGAATCTGGACTGTTCGAGCAAATGATACATGTCATTTTTCATCAGAAGAGATGTCAGGTGAGGGGAACTTGACTGTGTAATGAGTTGAATTAATTATAACTTTGTTAAGTATTTAATTGCTTAAATTAGACAAACTTTACTTTGTTGGGTCCGGGTTTTTGTGTACTTAACTTGGGAAAGAACAATGTATGTAAAGTTATCTCATATTTATTTAATACGTAAAGTAATGTTTTATCGAAAAAATTATCAGGTATCAGAATATTTTGTTTGACATTGAAAAGTCAAAAATATTTAATGGCAGAAAATTTTATTTTCGTCGTTTTAATAGTTTAATTTTGTTTCGTTTTGTACCTTTAAAAGGCACAAGGATTCATTTAAACGAATGTTATTGAAGATATAATTAAGGTTCGGCCATTGTGTCTTATAATTTACAATAAACCATTTAATCCGTAATCGCATTGTTGTGTAATCATTTAAAATGAAACCTATCCTATATCGGAACAAATCCAGAAAAAAAAACATCAAAATCGGTTGAGCAGTTTTGGAGTTCATCGCGATCTTACACTGTGACAGTGATATTTTATGTAATATGTAGATAGATTTTACTAGAAACTTTAAATTGTTTTAGCTATGACAAACCTTAATCATCAAATAAAATCATTATAGTCACCTAAATACTTTCTTTAAAAATAAGCAAGTAACTTGTAGTTGTTGAGGTTAAAAAGCTTCAGCAAAGATAGGTGGTTAAAATGCATTATTTTTAGATTCTCCAGAAGTCACGTAATAGTTAGTCCAGGATTTCGGAATACCAGGAACCAAAGCCGGATCTAGTAGAAACGGTCCAAGTATGAACCAAACACAACTATGAATCAAATATAACTGTCTACCATTTATCAGTTAATATTTTAACGGATGTTTGTATTTGGAGATATACAGAAGTGCTATCGGGCGACTACCTTGAGACATATTATCATATGTTGTTTGTTTTGTATTTTTACTAGATATATCACGAATTCTACACATCGATGTAAATAATAACAAGCACTATTAAAAATTTAATAAAGAAAATTATAAAAATGGGTACTACCAGTTTTTAGGGTTCGGTACCCGTAGGGTAAAACGAGACCCTATTGTTAAGACTTCGCTGTCTGTCCGTCTCTTTGTCACCAGGCTGTATCTCAAGAACCACGAAAGCTAGACAGTTGAAGTTATGTATTTTTATTGGCGCTATACCAACTAATACTAAAAACAAAATAAAATAAATATTTAAGGGGGGGGCTCCCATACAACGAACGCGATTTTTTTGCCCTTTTTTACTCGATATCCATAATGGCAACAGGTAGTCACTTGAAATATTCACAAAATACTCAGTTGTATTTTTACTTTAATAATAAATAATGAAATTAAAAGAAAATAAATATTTAAGGGGGGCTCCCATACAACAAACGTGATTTTTTTACTTAACTAAAAGTTTGTACGGAACTGTTATAAGCAATATTGTTACCAACAAAATGAGTTGAAGTAATTACTTAAAAATAAAGATTTATTATTATTATTATTATAAATTAGAATAAACTTAAATGTAATAGTTCTTACATTTTCGCGTACATTATTCATTTAAATATATCAACTAAATTATGTTTTTTTGCGCATAATTTATATTTAATCCTGACGTTTCGACTCCTTTACAGGTGCTGTAAACACAAAATGACTAAGGCAAATGGTCGTCATATATTTTCTACTACCTTCACTTTTTTAATAAGGCAAAAACAATACGTTATTTATTTAAATTTATTATAATATACTTAAAGTGGATTATTTAAAAAAAATACTAACCACCTTATTATGGGAACTGCGTTTATCTAGCAAGAATAAAAGTCATATAAAAATGTGTCTGCCTCCGACATATTAATTAATATAGAAAATTCTACCTTAAAACTCTAATATATTTTAATAAAATGTGACTAAAAATACATCAACGTTTTTAAAAGATAAAATTAAATTTCTGGGAAGTTTACCGCGAGGTTGCTCAGGGCACAAAAGATATCTTTTTCCTTATTACGAGTTTTTGCATTTTAATTACAGAAACAAAAATAATGAAATAATACCAAACTGTATTAAAAGATAAATTCTCAATATAAGTGGCGTTCATTTATAGTTATCACATTTTTGAAAATATGAGTGAAAAAATCAAATCATTGAAATGTAAGTTCTTAAATCAAATTCATTTTAAGCACAAACAAAAAGCACTTATTGAAATTTTATATTTTGTATTTTTATTTAATAAATAATCTTTCCATGTTTCTAAACATATTTTCTTTGAGTAAAATAAAGGTAGCTTTATAATATTAAGAAATACATTGCGGCAATATGATTGTAAAAACTGTATAGCGATGTTTTCAGTCAAAGAACGATTCGGACTTCGTAGAATTATAATGTTTATTTTTGTAAGGAAACACCTTGGTAGGTGAAAATCGGACACACAAAACTTGTAACCCACCTGTTATTTGATCGACACTCAAATTAGGTACACTCATACTGCACACCACTTCAGCACTAAATAACAATAACTGGCGTAGCGGCATCAGCTCTAAATCACTAGCTTTCATCAGAAAATGGACCACTTAAAGCAAATTAACACGTTTCTAATACTTTTTTTCGTTTACGCAACCGACCGGTCTTATAGATAGAATAGCTACCGACTTTTTTTATTGCCAATAACTTATTCAGTCAATGCATACGAATGAGTTTTCATTCAAATTATTTAAAACGGTTATACAACCTTTTAAAGAATACACAACACTTTTGAATTTCGAATCGATGATTGCGTCACATCACTATAATAAGCGTGAAAACTCTATAGTCACTTATAAACTGTGTAATTGGATTGTTACTAGAGGTAATAATAACAATTTATACACAAATTTTAAATCCAAAGTTTGTAAATAGAATTACGTTTGCGATTCGCATTACAACTACTCCTTTGTTACATTTACAGTCAATAACGTCACTTGATTAAAAACTATTTAGACGAAACTTTTTTTTAATTTTATGGAATTCAAAAATGGAATGGCCGCGGATGTATGCAGACGGGTGTGCTCTCAAGGAGCAGGCATAAAGTGAGATTAGTTATCGCCTTATCGCAGTCGTTAGTTACGCCCTTTAATCGCCAGACTCGCGATAACGTGTAGCGCAACGATATACGAAAATGTTTTGTTTTGGACGCGGTTTTGTCAGAATTTAGTTTACTGACTTATTTCATGGTCGAGTTGCTCTTAAACGTCAAATAAAATCAAACATCATCTATTTAAAAGATCATATATCATAATAACAATGAGGTAAGAATCTTGTTTAGATCAAGTGAGGCTAGGTATGTCAAAACTATTAAATAGTGTCCTTAAAATCTAAATATTCTTTTATACTATGAAAACACTTTTCAATAAACCATTTTGTTAAAAAAGGCCTGAAATACACTGCGAGGTGTCGGATACGATTCCTGGCCGGGTCGATGTAAAAACAATGTTTTCTATAAATGTAAACCTATAATAACTTAACACTAAATATATTAAGGTGTTTATCTACGTAACAAAAACTATAATATACACTTAAAATTTAACATATTAAAGTAACAAAAACAAAAAATGGAAAAAAATAAATAGTATTAGAACGAAGAGACCCTAGCATGAATTAATTAAAAGAATCTTTAATTGTATAAAAACATTTTTGTATTAAATATTCTTATTATTATTATTTATATCATTAAATAGCTTCTTACTCGCGGTTAGTACGAATGAGTTTAAAAATTAGGAAAATATTTTAGTGTCGTTATCGAGTTGTCATTCAAGTTACTGGCAATAACCTTATCTGTCCAGTTGTGGTGTCATCGTAATGTGTTGCCATATGCGATAATAGCAGTTCACATTTTAGTAACTTACCTGTTCACTTATTTTATTTATTTATTTAAGGATAGTTTACAAGACACACACTTTTTAGATCAGCTTCAACGACGAGATGTATGTGACGCCATAACTCTATCAGTTCTTAGCCCATTTTAGTCTTTTTTGTAATGAATATAACCAACAGGATTAAGACTAGATTGTAACGTAACCTAAATTCTGAAATTCGCAAAAATAAAAAAGTTATGATCAAAAAACATTGGCTCTATGGGATGAGCAAAAATTTTCAAGCTACAGCATATATTCACCGAACTCTTTAGAGCTTATATTTTTGAAAACATCTATATCCGATCCGCTCCAATATATGATGCTAGCGAAGCTTTATGCTTAGGGACAGCATCGACCTAGTACATAAATAAATCACATGATCAAATACAAATTATACGTAGCGTGGCCTTAATTACAAACTGCCACGATAAGTAAGTTATTCAAGAAGTTTTAATATAGTGTTTAGTAGAATTTTAAATAAATATTAGTATTTTACTTAAAACTGAAAAAAAGATAAACTTAAACGTGTATAGATCGTAAAACGTGTATGTCGCCTTTTTACTTAAAATTGATAAAGGACAATGGGCTTATTGGACTCAATACCATCTATACTAGGGAGGGTAAGTACCATTAGAGTATTTTTTGGAATCTCTGTAAAATTCACCGTTGATAGCGCTTTATTCGTATAGGCTGTATCCTCCAGGAAGAAAAAAAAAACAGCATTTTCCGAGTTTCTTGCGACATTTTCTAGGTACAAGGTATCCCGACGTAGGTCTTATGAAGCCAAACCGTAGCTTTTCAATACACGCATTGTAAATGCTCATATTGAAAAAAAATATCTATACGATTATGTAATAATAGTGAGTAACCCGGGACCAAGTCGTAACAGTCATTAGTTAGATTCTTATTCTAATTCAAATTTTATTTGCAGATTATAGGTAGATTTACAATTATTGGTTATGATTTACAAGGTTTATACATAAAATAATTAAAAGAATGTAATATAAACACGCGTTTGAAATATGAAATATATGTTACATAATAATCATACAAATAGTTTAAATGTTGGGATCACATAGGTATTCGGTTATAGTTAAACATTAAACTGATATAATTTTTTAACATCAGCAATTTCTTCTCTGTTCTTTGTAGTTATTACATATTGTTTATTAAGTCATCACGTGAGTCACATTGCAATAAAAAAGAATCTATGATTGTATTGTATGAAATCAAAGATTTATTGAGTATTATTTTAGCGTTTTTACTCAATTTTGACTTTTCAATGCATTTCTAGGAGCCGTTTTCACACAATCTGATGTTTCATCAAAAGTTGACATCTATACCAATCGACCTTATCTCCCCTATCTGACTAAAAACATTGAATAACTTATTTTAAACTTGAATTAAATTAAAAAATTAGATGTAGACATGACAATAGACATAATCATATTTGAATTCCATTGTCCATGCACGAATGAGTTGAATATTAATTATAAATTACCATCTTCAGTGCGTATGCAAATAATATTGAATTTAAATTAAAATATATTTGCATACGAATTCAAAATGTTGTACAAATTTTATGGATATATACAACCATTAATTATATTTTATTTGAATTTAAATTTTAAAAACTCAATAAGTGGGTAATCAGCAATATTTCATGTAAATAAATAATAAATTATTATTTCTTACATTCATACCAATTGGCCTAGCCCAAAGTAAGCACTACATGGCTTATGGATACTAGTGTAAAAGATAGACATACATATATGATACATAGATATGTAAAATTAATAGAAATATATATAAATACCCATGACTCGGGTACAAATGCTCGTATTCAGCATACAAACTTCTGCCCCTTCCGAGATTCGAACTCAGGACTGTTGGTGCGAAAGGCAGGATCGCTACCGTTGCACCAAACGATTGCCTTAATATAAGAACATTAACTTATACCAACATAAAATTATTGAAAACCCTACCCTTAAAATGATGCATATAATTTATTCGCCTTTTGCACTGTTTCCAGACTTCAGTAACACAAATACTGAATTCCGGTAATTCACTAGTCATACCGCGGCGGCAGTTAAATCGATCTATTAGTTCCAAGAAACGTGAATCATAGCACCTTCTGAAATATCGAGATTAACTTCTGAAAGTATAGAGGAAACAACGCAGTTCGGCGAATGTATTAAGGATATTTTCAGTGTTAATAAAAATTCAACTTGGTAAGTTCTCACTTTTAAATAGAATTGTGTCATTTCAAAAGCATATCCTACCAGCTGCGCCTAAGGTCCCAGATTCGACTCCTGAAAGGGGCACATTTGTATCTGTATTTGTACATTTTTACCTGGGACATGAGTATTTAAATATATTGCTATAAATATTTCATATCTATGTATCATATATAGATAGATGTATGTGTATCCGTTACCTTAGTATCCAAAGAATATTATTATGATTAGTTTGTTTTTGTTAATTTTTCTTGTGATTTTTATTTATGTATATGTATTTCACGTATGTTTTTTTTATATATGGTAATGATGATATAGAGAGATAATATTGGAAAAAATACATAGAGTATATGAACACACATTTTTCCTTTTCGCGGTAAAGTGAATTTGAAATTAAATTATTGCCCTATTCCCTCCAGCGTGTATAAAAGGCATACGATATTTAGTGAGTGTCATAAATATATCACCAAGTAAATAAAAACTACATAAATTTAACATTAATAAAGTCCGTAAACTTTCCCGAAACATATGTTTTGATGCGGTCTACTTCCAAACGTAATTAGGAAACCGCCACATGAATATCAACCTTATGCTCTTAAAGATACGACGTTAATTGAATTTTGTACATATTCTCGGTAACATTTTTATTTGACAAGCGATTTTTAATGTTAGTGTAGTATGAATAAGGTCTGTTTAATATTTATTTGCAAAAATACATCTGGTGTGATTTTGCGAGGATTGAAACAAACATGAAGCCACTGTTTACAAGTGGCCTAATTATTTAGAAGTTTGTAAGTAGGACGCGAGTTCCGATCGTGAATGCTAAGCAACTCTATTGAAGGACGAATATAAGATAGGTGACCGAAATATTGTTACTACTTTTCCACTATATAAATGACAACCTAATATGATTAAAAAATAATAGAAAAATCGACCCCGCTCGCAAGTTATTTTCAGACGGAAGTCGAAGCTGCAACCTCTGGATTACCTGTATAATGCTCTCCCAATTGAGCTACCAAGCCTTGTGATCATTCGTCGAAATTTTATAATTCACTTTACACTGTAGGCCAGTATTGCTTTTTTATCAATGAGAGGAAAATTCCTCGCATTCGAAAGAAACATTTTTACTTTTTGACGTGATAACGTCTTATGAATCGATAAATAACGGCTTATGCATGAAAAAGTGTAACGTTCTGCCTAAGCCGAGCGTGCAAGCGAGAGCACGAGTTCGACTTGTGGCGCAAATATCTCTCTTCCACTTCGTGAAGTGAAAACTTAATGTGGATTCCATTGTATCGTTACGTAAAATTATCGTCTGTAAACTGACTTTACAGACAACCAATTTTAACAATCTATAAAGAAACTACAACTACAATACTATTATATATATCATAATTTTATTTATAGCAAAATATTAAAAAAACCTGAGTTGATTATTTTCAAGTATTTTTCTATATAACGAAATCATCTTGTATGATAGATGATATCATTTATAACATTTCTTACATTCACAACAATTAGGCTAGAGCCAAGTAAGCGACTATTAGGCTTGTGTTATGGATACTAGGCTTACGGATAGACAAATACATGAGACACAGATATTTAATATTTACAGAAATGTATATTAAATATTCTTGACTCAGATACAAATGTTCGTATTCATCACACAAACATCTGCCTCTTTCGGGATTCGAACGAAATTTCGACGGTCGTTTAATTATTTAAAATATAAAAGTGTAAAAATAATAAAAGAAAATAATATTTCACTATTAGTAACTTTATAAAGGTTTTTACAGTAATTGAGAAGAGTAAAGTGTGAGGATTCATTACATTTTACATTAATATCCACTACCCCTTTTTATATACGACTTTTTACACTCGACGACCATTTGGTGCAACGGTAGAGCTCCTGCCTTTCGCACCGATGGTCCGGGATTCGAACCCAGGACCATCGGTGCGAAAGGCACCGATTTTACACTTTTATATTTTAAATAATTAAACGACCGTCGAAATTTCGTTCGAATCCCGAAAGAGGCAGATGTTTGTGTGATGAATACGAACATTTGTATCTGAGTCAAGAATATTTAATATACATTTCTGTTAATATTTAATACCTGTGTCTCATGTATTTGTCTATCCGTTAGTCTAGTATCTATAACACAAGCCTAACAGTCGCTTACTTTGTGCTAGGCTAATTGATGTGAATGTAAGAAATATTATTATTATTACATATACTAACTGACACGGTCACGCGTTGCTGTGTTATAAATTAAAATGAAACCTATCCTATATCCTAAGTCGAAACAAATCCAGCAAAATGAAAAAAAATATCTAAATCGGTTGAGTAGTTTCGGAGTTCATCGCGGTCAAACTATATAATATAGACGTATGTGTAGATATTAAATTAACTTGAACGGTCCAATACTCTCCCAATTGCGCTACACAGCTTTGTGAACAACCGGCGTAATTTTCTAGTACCTTTCTACTTTTTACGCTGAAGGCCGGCGTTGTTTCATCAATGAGAGGGATATCCTCTCATTTTCGGAAGAAACATTTTTACCAAAATTTGGACAATCGATTAAGATGAAACAGCTATTTAGTTTCTCATATAATATGTTAGCCATCGTTAACAATTTACAATAAATAACTTTGTAAATAGAAAATAAACAGCCCGAGTTTATTACCTAATAGAATCAATATTTATATATTTACAGTATCGATATACTTAACAATATATTTACTGTCGCCATTCAAATATTGATTAAATATTGATGTCCGACTATTAAACTGCAACACTGTTAGTACAAGCTGACGCATAAACTTTGAAATTATTTGCTCATAATGTTTCACCTTCGTAAGGTACCTTCTCAAAGAAGGCAAAGAAACTATAATAAAAATGAAACCGGCCAAGGGTGTGTCGAACCACGCTGTGTGTAGGGTTCCGTAATTTCAAATGGGTGCTTTTGATCGATACTTTTTTTTAATCGTGAATAAGTAAGCGTTTGACTGCTATATCGCCTGATGGTAAGCGACGATGCGATCTTGGATGTAACGCGCTTGCCTAGAAGGTACCTACTCGTGACCTGAAGACTCAGGCAAAGAGTTCCACTCTCTAGCGGTAAGGTTCACAAAGTTGAAACCAAAATGCTTAGTGCGACTCATTGGTATATCAAACATATAACGGTGGCGCTATTTGTAAGTCTAGTTGTCCCATGAAAAATTTTTTATAGAGTAAAGAATTGATTTCAATTCAACATTCAATCACATTGATATGTTTAATTAAAAGTTTGGTTGTTAACTCAGCATTTTATAGGCAAAAACTCTAAATAAGTTATTTTATTTAAATTTTTAATGAGCGTGGAAGTTGTAGAACCTATTTAGCTGATCAAAGTTTTATAAATCAAATATAATTTAAATAAATTTTAACAGTTAGGAATGTGTCCGATTAAAATATTATGAAGATAGTAGATAATATATGACGGCCACGGCCTTAGTCATCCGGTGATCACGTCTCCTGTGAAGGAGTCGAAACGTCAGGATTTTTTAACATAAAATGTGCGCAAAAAAAAACTCTAAATAAGTTGCTTTATTTAAACTGATTTTCAAAGCTCTCTTGTATAATCCAAGCAAATTTTTTCCATACAAATGAAAGAGATTCAGTTGGCTTCGTACCTTTTTCGTTGACCACCGAACCCTAAAAACTCAAGTCGATCTGTTCGAAGTGTGAGCAACTTCCTCGCTGTTTACCGACCGCAAACGGCTTGACAAGTATTTTTCACTTTCATTAGTTCTACAAAACGAGACACGTTGAATAACGAACTTACACTTCGCTTTAAATATTGCGAGTCTAAAAATATAACTTGTTTCCAGGGTTTACTCCTTAAAAGGCATATGGCTGTGGGTGGGCTCGTAAGCAGCGAAGCGTTTTACACTATTGTTTACATGAAAAATGTTGAACTTATACTATAACCAAATGTCACCATTTTGCACGCGTACCCGCAAACGAACGCTTTTTTATAATTTTTTTCGCCGTTTTTTATCACCATATTTGTGATCGACTCAACGCAGACTATAAGTTTTGGACATGCGTACCTATTCAATTCTCTACAAAATCAGATAAAAGTCAGAAAAAAATCGGTCAAGAAGCTAATGGTATATGGGAAAGCTAAAGCTTGAATGATTACAGAATAATAGTTATTACTGTAGCGTCACATGGGCAGTTTTCTAAATTTACAGTTTTGTTGAATCAGCACTTTGAACATCGGGTCATGCCTTCTTAAAATCCTTTTTCTCGGATTTTTTCTCTCCACTGAAATTAGGATGTCGCATAGCATTCTAGAGACAAATCTTTGTTCTCTAGCGAGGTTCATCAAACCTATTTGATAAACCTCGAATTCTCTGATGACCGATGAAGGTCGGTCCCTTTGCCCGAGTTTCTTTCGCCAGATCTTCTCGGAAGACCTTCCCAATTTCCGAACTGGTGGTAGACTCACTAGTGTACAGTAATAAAATAAAACAGTTATGTTTTATAAAACAACAGTTAGGAACGTGCCCAATTAAATATTATGAAGGTAGTAGAAAATATGTGACAACCATTGCCTTAGTCATCGTGTGATCATGGCTCCTTTAAAGGTGTTGAAACATCAGGATTAAATATCAATTATTCGTAAAAAATGTATATCTAATCGGAGTTGTAAGAACTAATGATTTCTCTTTATAGTATATCACATACGACAAAATACAGACAAGGAGAGACGAACATACAGACAAAGTACAAATGACGGCCTTATCACTAAAATGCTATATATATCAACTATTATTTAAGAAGGAATTCAAATTAATTTGTATTTTTTAAAAGTATTGATAGGGACACAGGGCATACGACACACCAATGTTCCTTTTTAGGCAATGGTGTTTTTTTTTATTGTGAATAGGTAAACGCTCGACCGCTATCTTGCGGGATGGTAAGCGACGATGCGATCTAGGATGTGACGTGACTGCCTAGAAGATCACTATTCACTCGTGGCTTGAAGACCCCTAAATTGTATTTATCAGGAAACTCAGAAATACGCAAAGAGTTCCACTCTTTAGCGGAACCGATCACAATGTTGGAACCAAAACGCTTAGTGCGATTTTTTAGTAATGCTGAGATATCATATTTAAAAATGATCACTATGTTACAATTTTTACAGAGTTTTTTAAAATAAATATACAAAAATCTTCTCAAATGGGACGCAAATTTTCGTCTAACGGTCTTCTGGACTAAGTGACTACTGAACCTCTTATCAACCCTCATGATTTCAAGCACTTTTGTTTTCATTTAACGTAAAATCAATTCATTTCAGTAACATTGTTAGTGAACTTTCAATAGCTTTACAAGTAATTTAGGTCAAAATATAAATTCAACTTGAATATTTATTATTCTTATTTTTATTTATTACCGCTGACATTTTCTTGAGGTAATATTTTCCTGTGTTTCTTAGTTAATAACAGGCTTCGTTAATTACTAAATATTTACAATTTTTTATTTAGTAAGTAATTAAGGTAAGTGTTCATAATTCAACGTTTGATTAGGTTAGGAATTAATAATGGGTTATGTACCCATTAAACGATTTTTGTTTGTCATACAAAATAAATATAAAATTCCCTGTCACAGTGTTTGACCGCGATGAACTTCGAAACAACTCAACCGATTTTCCGAGGTCAAACATTGTAACAGGCAATTTTGATATGTATAGATTTTTAGAAATAGCAGCTTACTACGGTCGAGAATCAACTTTAAATACAACGATACCTGTATCGCAGTGCTAATCATTTGACCACGGAGGTTCTTAAAATTTTTGCATCTCTTTATCCCATGTTCATGACAAGTACTGCTGAGGACATGTGGTGTATTGGTTATACAAATACTCGCATCCACTACTCTACTCATTTTGCTTTGTTTGGAAATGTCGCCGCGTCGTCCGCAGCTCTCTCACTACGGACGCCACAAAGTTGCAACCATAGAATCAAGATAATGAAGACAACTAATTTTTAATATAAAAATGATAAAAAAGGTGAACTTAACTATTTGGAGCGGTGTTCGACAACAATACTCATTATGTTTGTTTGTAATTATATATCTCTTTATCGAAATAAACAGTAATCCTTTATTGTTCTAAAAGTCGTTGTTGACACAATGAACATGGTTATTAAATGTTTATTTTTCCCGAAAATTACATAAATAAACAACCTTTTATAATTAATAAGCCAAAAATAAGTGACAAGCGAGTATCATAAGTATAGCAACCAGAAATTTTGGACAACCTACATCAATTCGTACTTAACTAAGTTGAGCTTGTACTTGAATACATAAATAAGAATATAACAACAATTACTCGGGAATAAAATCTTATGAATTAAATTTAATTTTTTGCATTCACAATGCAAAAAACCTTGGTGGAATGATGTGGAATGGAGTAGAAGTTGGAATAGGTTTGTAAATTTTGACGCGTTTGCCAGCGTCTCGGTAGCTCAGCGGTCAGAGCATTTGCCCAGATAGCGAAAGGTATGCCCCTATTCTTTGAACTTAGGACCATTGGTCAGAGGGCTGGATCGCTACCGATACACCAGTAGGTACAAAGTGATTCGCGTCAATTAAAAAATAAAATGTCGCATCTCTGTCGTGTCAGATTTTACGAGCATTAAACATTTCATCTGCTTTGGCCAAGGAGCTAACGCATAAAACCACAAGTTCGGTCGGCTCGAAAGTGTCTTGTACTTAACTGACACTTAAGTCACTATAGGGAGTTCCTGGTATTCCAGGAGGAAGTTAGGAAAATGTAATAGGATCACGATAACAGATTAATGGAAAATTCATGCTCAATAAATTCTATCTTACTTTGAGATAAAGGTTTAATGAATATTACAATAATTATTTTAAACTTATTACCATCTTTATAAGTTTAGTGAACCCTCCAAAAACAACTAGAAAATAATAATAATATTTCTCACAATCACACTAATTAGCCTAGCCCAAAGTAAGCACTGTAAGGCTTGTGTTATGGATACTAGTGTAACGGATAGACATACATATATGATACATAGATATGTTAAATACATAGAAATATTAATATTTCATGAAATAAGTTTGCGTAATAGCAAGTTCCCTTGACAAATGTACAAGTAATCTATTTTATACTTAATAGATCAAGTGCTAAGTTTGTTCAGTGTTAAGGATCTGTACAATAAGATAATTGTTATATATTATATGTTTTTTAATATGATTTGTGAATTTTTAATGCTATTTTATATGATTAATTATTTTTAATAGAAAAATATTAGAAAAATTCGACTCAGCTCACAAGTTCTTATCAAGCGGGAAATGTCTAGTAAAAATAATACAAATAATGTAAGTATACTAATTTGCCGTCAATAGCATAGTCACAGTAAGTATGATCTCGACGATTTCGAGAAAAACGTGCTAAAAGATTTGGTACGAAATTAGGTGCTAAGGTCCGTCACACAGTCACCATGATCCGATTACAAACAAATTATTTATGGAAGATTTTCGTAACAAAACTTTTAGCCAATTTTTCTTGATATAGTCGAGAGCGTACTTACTGTAACTATGCTATTGACGGCAGTAATATACAATTTTCTAACCGATTCGATGCTCGACTAAATTGTTATTTTATACTAGTACATACTAGCTTTTACCGTTGGCTTCGCTCACGTTAATGTCTATATTAAAAGTTATTCTATCCCCCGGAAACAGTATTTTATTTTTCTTCTTTTTTCTGGAAAAAATACTTTTTAAGTATATATAGTATATTTATATGTATTTTTCTGTACCTTTGATAAAGTATATACAAAATTGTTAATGAAATGTTAGATTGAATAGTTACGGTGTGAAAGTATAACACACAAATTTACTTTCGTATTTATAATATTATTCAAGACTACGAGGTTTTAGCGACATGATATATAGTCTTTCATTTGTGCAATCATATGTTCTTACTATATACCAAATTTCATTGCAATCGGTAAACCTATTCTTGACTTACAGAAGAACATACAGACAGATACAGACAGACAAATAAAAAAATAAAAATAAAAAATAGTAGAATTGGTATGAAATTTTTAAATTAATATACTGTATTTTGTTTGGAAAAACAAATGTCTTAAAGCAAAAATATTTGTATTTTATTACTGAAACCAATAACTTAACGAAATTTCATTAAAAAAAAAAATTTTACCTTAAAATACGCCTAAGCTTACAAATGTAACTAATTGTAATTAATGCTAAATATATATTCTAAATAACTGCTTAAGTTAGAATTCCTTTTTATAATTAAAAATCTCAGTGCCCTAAAAGGCTAAATTTGTAGCACTAAAAAAATATTCTTAACCACTAACATCACTGTGATGTGAGTACTGTAACGGGTTCCGAACTTTTTATGAAGACGATATTTTGTTTACGCTTTTTGTAATGAGTTGACATATTATAATGTGAAATGTATCTTTTTAATGAATAATTGTCATTAAAAGCTGTCTGGAATATTTGCCTATATTTTCCTTATTATAAAAACCTGCGATTTCATATTATTCAAAGTTACGTTAATATAATCAGTAATATACCATACCACCATTCGTCATACCGTTCTTGTTGCACCATGTTTTCGTGAGCCATAATTATTGTTTCTAAATAACAATGAGGCGAATGGATCGCCACGATAATTACATGTCAGTTGCGAAACAAAACTTAAAGTTTATTGTTTGTATGATGTAATCCGTAAATGCGAATCCTACGAGCTACCTACGGGCGAATTAATGCAATGTGAACGTTCCCATAACTCAAAGCTCAATATTATATAACTTAGGGCTAATATCATTATATTTTTTTATACTTAAAAGGCAGGCGTTTGACCACTAACTCTCCTGATGGTTAGCGACGATGAGTTCTAGGATTTGACGCTTGCCTAGGAGGTACCTATTCTTTTTTTTAATTAAGGATGGGTTAGCTCTTGATCCCAATCAAGCTCAGGGGCCAAGACAGAATCCACGATGAAACGAGCTAACCCAGAAGATGCCCATTCATCTTGGCTTTGAAAATAGACGGGTTATAAATTCTCGAAAATACAGACGCAGGGCGGGCGTTCCACTCCTTTGCTGTGCGCATTATGAAGAATGTTGAAAAGCGCTTGGTGCGACAGGTAGGAATAGCAACTAAGAAAGGGTGTTAGCTGCAGTGCGTCTGGATGTCCGATGGAAAAAAGGAGATGGCGGTATGAGTAAATGCAGCTCTTGAGCACACTCTCCAAAGTACAGCCTGTAGAAGACCGACAGACAGGCAACTTTGCGGCGATGAGCTAACGTGTGAAGCTTGCTCTTCACCAATTTGCTGTCACGATTCAGCGCAGAGCTGAGAGGTGATGAGTGTCCAGTGTAGCAAGTTGGTATTCACTCGTTATTAGAAGACCCCTAAATTTGTCAGGAAACACAGATTCAGGCAAGGAGTTCCATTCCTTAGGAGTACGTGTTATAAACATGGAACTAAATCGCTTATTACGACTCTTTGGTATATCAACCATATAACGGTGGCGCCAATTTGTAACTTCGGTTGTACAATATTCTTTGCCCTTAATATATGCATTTTTTCCCAAAAGCAAAGCAACTTGAAACGTAGCAAGGAGAGACACAGGACTTTCTTATATCAATCATAAATAAATATATGTTCTTAATAACTATTTACGTACTGAGCGTTTCAATAATTAAATAAACAGTTTTGTTTTAGTAGTTTATTATATTATTTAAAAGTTTTATCATTTAAGTATTGCTGGATGTTTTAAAAATGTTTATCGATAATATTTTTTATTTATTTATAAGTAATGTTTTTAGTTTTATTGATATATCTTACCTCTTGTTCTAGTTTCTTTTGAATAAAATCACCGGTATATACAATATTTGTTATTATTTTAACCTTAAATATTAAATTTAATGAACAATTTAGTCAGAATGACAAAAGATTTTATTTCATATTTTATGTAGTAACAATTACACGTTTGAAATTTTAAATCGGTTCGTATGTGCAAGTGAAAGTTTAAAAAGAATAATAATAATACTTATATTCACACCAATAAGCCTAGCCTAAAATAAGTTATGTGATGCTTGTGTTATGGACACTAGGGTAACGGATATATATTTCTGTAATATTTACAGAAATATATATAAATACCCATGACTTAGGTACAAATCGTATTAATCACACAAACATCTGTCTCTTCCGGGATTCAAACCCAGGATCGTCAGTGCGAAAGGCAGAGTTACTACCGTTGCACCAAATAGTCGTCATTGACCATCGATGGTCGAATAAATAAATCGGATTTGTTCCCAATTAGGACATAGGATAAAATTAATTTTGATTCATAATCATAACTCACCAACGCAACGAAATAAAATTCTATAAAACAGCAAAAACCATAACCCTCATTTTTAAATATTAATCCCTTTTAATTAACTTTTATTACGATAACTTTATCATAAAATATTTTCCAAATGAAATTATTAAACATCAGTGACAATCAAATTAAACCTAATTTATAACAAGTAATACACCTTTCATCAAATCTTAAACCAGACAGTTATAGATGTTAAACGATAATGATCTTTATTAATTATGAGATGGAGTTTCTTTTTGTTGTAGCTATAAAATCTTCGTTGGTGGCATAAGATTTACTAATTAGTACCAAATGGAGCCTTTACATAAATTTTAAAGAGTTGTATATTGTTATATTGCTGTTTTATTAGTTACATGTCTTTATAAGTGAGTTATAAATCCCATATAAATTAGGAAATAAAATATAATATTATAAAGAGTTTCGTTTTATATACGATACATTTCATAGAGTGTGTAGCAGAATTGCACAACCTTGTTCCGCCGTCCCCATTTTTTCGTCAGACAACCAGACTTACAACAAATAGGCGACACCATTTTATGGTAGAAATACCAAAGAGTCGCATTAAGCATTTTGGTCTCAATTTTGTGATACGTACCGCTAAGGAGTGGATCTCTTTGCCTGAGTCTGTGTTTCCGGATTAATACAATTTAAGGGTCTTCAAGTCACGAGTGAATATGTGTCTAGGCAAGCATGTCACAACATAGATCGCATCGTCGCTTAGTCGCTCATCAGGCGAGATAGTGGTCAAGCGCCTACCTATTTACAATAAACTACGCAACAATCTTGCGTAACAATAAAACAATACAGTTCATTTTATATATTTACCCGGTTCATAATAGAATTCGGGACTTCTGAGTAATGGCACTATGAAAATAACATATTAATTGATTGTAAAACAACAATTATCTCCATCAAAAAGCTGATTTGTCCTCATCAAAATCCTTTGTCTAGTTGCTTAGCTTTCTCAACAGTCGTAAAATATATTTACCTCTATCTACATTTCTGATTGTAGCTTTCAATAATAATGGATATTATCGAATCGAAATGAACTTTCGCAACCAATGAGAGAGCGTAGGCCGGAACTGCTATGTTAATGTATCGCTAATTCCCAACTTCGGGAAATGACGCATCGCCAATAGTATAGGATGACGTCATTATATCATCATCGTAAGCTTTTAAATGTCCCCACAATGCACAGGTCTTCGTATGGATTTATTTATTAGGTTAACCAACATCTGCACATCATGATACTATGGTGTTTATATATTTTGCATTTTTCAATGCTACCTTATATGATAAATTACTTAATTAGAAAAATACCAGAAAAAATTAACTCAGCTCACAAGTTAATTTTATTGAAATAATTTATCATAAAACAGAACATTGAAAAGTGCAAAAAATATATAAAAATCATAAAAGTAAATGGTTGTTTCATTTTAATCGATTGTCCAAACAATTGTAAATATGTTTCTTTCGAATACGACAGGATGTTCCCCTCATTGATGAGACAACGCTGACCTACAGCGTTAAAAGTAGAAAGGTACTAGAAAATTTCGCCGGTTGTTCACAAAACTCTGTAGCGCAATTGGGAGAGCATTGAACCGGCCATCCAAAGGATGCGGTTTCGATTCCCGCCCAAGAGTTTATTTGAGTGCTGAGTCGATAATTTATAGTATTTTTCTATTTAAATAATTTACAATATAAAAATAAAAATAGCTTTCCTAACAACTTGGCTTAATATTATAGATACTTATAGGTTAACTCAACATGCAAATCCGAAATTTTGTTTTTGACAAACTTACAAACTTAAATAAAATAAATTAAATAGAAAACGAATCAGTAAAATTTAATAACAGGAATTCAGATAATTAAAAATAGTTTCATAGAATTTGGTATATGATTCAGTATGAATGTCTACCAGATCACTGCAAAAGTTTGGATAAAAATACTGTAAAGATAATAACCCACGGATGTTAAGTGCGGAATGAATGAATGAAAATATTTAATTGTTACAGACAAATTATAAGCCTAATTGAATTAAGAACAATGAGAGGTACTACAATAGGCGGTCTAATTAAGGAATGGCGGAGTATTAACTGTAGATGCAGCCGCCGTAAAATTTAAACGGATCTTATTTTAATTCATTTAATAATTCATTATAAATCCTAATTTAGTTTTAACCCTTCGCATATTATACATTTGAATAAAACAAGTAGATTACGAATTTTGCCCATAATTTATTCCATATTTAATCCTGACGTTTCGACTTCCTTTACAGGAGCCGTGATCACAGGATTGAATCGTAATATATAAAAAACCCTGCCACAGTGTTTAGCCGCTCCGTAACTGAACTCCGTAACTACTCAACCGATTTTGATGATTTTTTGTCGTTTAATTGGATTAGTTCCAATTAAGGGCATAGCAAATTATAAAAACTGAGCCACGTCGAAGTGAATAAAAACATAATACGCAAAATCCGAAAAAAGCTGTTTTATTTTAATATATCCTAATTGTAATAAAAAGCAGTTATAATATAAGAGTTATTTATAAAACAGTCGCCATACAATAACCGCATGTCTCAGAGAAACACACACATAAGATCTCTTTAAATCGCAAAAAACTAATATTATTTTTATGTAACCGATGTCATCTTATCCTTATGTAAAGTTTGGTCATCGTAGTGTCGTAAACATCGAGACTGGGTCTCGACTGTTTGATTAGATCGTAGTCAAATGTTAAATCCAAGACAAACACTTAGGATTAATAGTGACTTCATCTGCAAAGGGGCGTGGTACAAGTCATGAACTTAAAACTTGTAATACGAACTACAGAATAACATATCTACACTCATATTATTTTGTAATAGGTATCAGGTCGATGCAGCCGCTAAGCATAAAGCTTCGCTAGCACCATATATTGTAGTGGAGCGTAATACTAAAAAAAAACAATGTTTGGTAAATTTTAAAATTCCATAAGAATGGAAAACTTTCAACAAGCGCGTGCTTATTGTTTCAATGGGAAATCCCATAGAGCCAATGTTTTATTGATTTTTGTGAATTTGAAAATTCGGGTCTTTACAATCTGGTCCTAAATGTTGTGATTCTATTCCACACAAAAATTATTAGAACCGGTTAAGATCTCGGGAAGTTATGGCGTAACAGAAATTTCGTCATTGAAGCTGATCCATGGGAGCTCTGCTCCAATTAGAATTAATCGAGTTCCTTGGTCGAGTGGTATGATTACCAGTTTTCATGGTGACGTCTCTCTGAGGAGACCGGGTTTGAGCCCCGATCAGGTCAATGAAGAAAATGAGCTGATTGCTTTGTCGGTTAGGGTCTGGATGTTGAGGCAACGTGACTTCCAAAATACATGTTACCTGCTTATCTTGGATTCAAAACAATCTATGGAATAATGTCTCATATTTATTTATTTATAACCACTTGTGACTCTCAACAGTAGAAATGCTGCACGAATTGTGAAAAAAAAAATGTCGGACTCTTAGATATTGCCATTTTCTCGCTGAATAATGAAGCAGGACAAAACAAAAAATACTATTGTAAAGCTAATTAAATAAAGAATCCACCTCAGAATATTTGGATCTCTGTAACTCGAAAATTAATCCTAAATTTAATAAAACATCTCGCCACGCGGAAATTTGAATAAGGTAGCAATTGCTACCAGGGACTGGTGAGAGGTGTTGGCTATCGGTAGCAATTGCATCCGTGGACAGACAAGTGGATAAAGAAATGCAGATGTATTTTCTACATACTCCATATCTTATTACTTGCTCCACTAAATGCCATAAAAGTTTCGTTTGGCAAAGATAAGCGAATATCGCTTCTTGCTTACATTTCAATATCTAACATATACAAAACACTAGAAAACTTAACATATACAAATCAAGTTATTATCAGACGGAACGCAGAAAAAATCACTTTAAAATTTTAAAACATTATTTCTATTTTTTTTTTTATTTAATAATTTAACTCAAATCCAAAGAAGTTTTTAGTAGAAAAAAATGTGTCAAGCTGGACTCAAAACTCACAACCCCTTTCTATCCGGGCTAGTGCTCCTCCAATTGAGTCAAACCTGTCGTCGTCGTCGCTTAAACACAACAAATAAAACTTATCCTTCCAAATTTTAGAGTTAGGTTTCACGACCGTTTAGTTCAACGGTAGCGATCCTACCTTTCGCACCGACGGTCCTGGGTTCGAGTCCCGGAAGTGGCAGATTTTTGTGTGATGAATGCTAGAATTTGTACCCGAGTCATTGGTATTTATATATGTTTCTATTAATATGTCATATTTAAGTATCTTATATGTATGTGTATCCGTTACCCTAGTATCCATAACAAGCCTTACAGTGCTTACTTTGGGCTAGGTTAGGTTTGATTAGGTTAGTATGTAAGTAATATTCTTATTATATTCATAACTTGTTATTAAAATTGAGATTTTTACACGCATAATATCATTTTAACTCAGTTAAAAAAGGTATTACCTGTATAATTTTAACTTCTGAAATACGAAACGAGCTCATTCTTATGGAGCTTAATAAAAATTCTAATGCCGTAAGCGTTTTTAATGTCGTTACTTTCCGCAAAAGAAAATGTTTTCTCAGTCCTTGGGTACTTGTAAACAAACGTTTGCTTTAACAGAATTATATCACAATAGGGACAAATAAATATAACACTGCAAATTTGAAATGATCTACAGTCGTATTAAAGTGATGCTGTGTTTGTGCCATGCCAAAAAATACCATTATAATTATTATTGAAGTTCTAACCTTAAAAATAGATTTTCATATAACGCATTCGGTATGAAAATAATAAGAATGAAAGCGTTATAAGTTTTGTTTTATTATTTAATGTGTCACATGCGCCATGCAGAGTCTTTATTTATTAACAATTAGGGTATAAATTTCACTATACTAAACTTTCCATTAAACATTAAATATACGAATAAAAATTATTCTAAACCTAATTTTGGTAGTCAAAACACTTGTGGTCTGTAAATCTGAAACGGCACCGGTAATTTAAAATCTATATTTTTTATACAGAATAGTTTGTCGTCTACATTTTCCCCGCCGGGGATCGAATCCAGGACCTCTTAGCGGCGTCAACATGAAATGTGTGAAATTTGAATTAAAAATTAAATTAATAAATAAAAAAATAAATGAAATACTTATGGTATGTAAGTTGAAAACGACGCCGCAATTAAAAATACAAACGACGTCGCAACTATAAAATCCATACCCCCTATATAGAAAAGTTCGTTGACAATTTTGAAACTCGCCGGGAATTGAATCCAGGACTCCAGAATGGCGTCAACATAAAAACCGGTATTCAAACCACTCGACCATGGATGTATATTTAAAATAACGAAATCCTTTCTCTCTTTATAATATTGAGTACAGTATAAATTTAGAGGTGTCAGTTTGTATCAACGTTAGTTTCAACGTATGGAACAATGGCGAAACCAATTGGTTGTGGGCGATGAGCGACCCAAGCTGTCGACACTCAACAGCTTAGTCCAAGTTAACTATCTAAGTTACGACTGCAATTTACATGTTCATTTAGAATTTATTCATCCGAAAACCGCAAATTTTCGAAGATAATCGTTCTATTTATTTAACTATTAGCTGAACCAGCCACGCGTTGCTGTGTTATAAATTAAAATGATATCTATCCTATCTTTCAAGTTGGATCAAACTGCACACGGTGTACAAATTTGATTCAAATCGGTTAAGTAGTTAAGGAGTCCATCGCGGACAAACAACGTGACACGTAATTTATATATATTAAGATAAATAAACACTACTCAGAACACATTTTACGTTCGGGGGCGTTTCATAAGGGCGTATTTTATATCTTATAAGGAAATTAACTTAATTTTATGTTAAAAAAATAACAAGAATTAACGCGACCTCTATCCGGTATAGCATAAAATTAGTTTAATCGGAGCGGAGCTCCCATGGATCAGCTTCTATGACGCAATATCTGTTACGCCATTACTTCCCGAGTTCTTAACCAATTTTAATATTTTTGTGTGGAATCGAATACATTTAGAAGCAGATTGTAACGGAGCCCGAATTTTTAAATTCACAAAAATATAAAAGTAATGTATGACCAAAAAACGGGTTCTATGAGATTTCCCATTGAATCAAAAAACGCGCCTTTTGAAAGTTTTTTTTCGTATGAAATTTTCAAATTTACTAAATATTATTGATTTTTTAGTCCTCCGCTCCAATATATGATATGTCTATCCGATACCCTAGCATCTAAAACAAACTTTACAGTGCCAACTTTGGGCTAGGCTAATTGATGTGAATGTAAGAAATATTATTACTGACCATTCTCTTGCATGATATATTTCTATGAGTTCTATTTTGTTGGCGCATACAACTGCATTACTGCATATCCGTGTGAACGGGGCCGATGGGCGGTGTGTCGTGTGTGGGAAAATGCATTTCCGTAGCGTATGGTGCACATTATCGTCGCATACATTAAAACTTATAATTATAACTTCCAACTATTTAACTATAGTGAGTAAATATTTTTGAACTACATAATAACATTAGACGACAGTTTGGCGCTAGCGATCCTGTCTTTCACACCAATGCTCCTGGGTTCAAGTCCCTGTTCATATTATCAGGCCCCTATTGATCTCAGCCACAATTGCGTCTGTATTTCCAAATACTTATAACCCGTCCTTTTTCAAAGCTAGGGTGAATAGGCACCTTCTGGGTTAGCTCGCTCCAGTGTGGATCCTGTCTTATCCCCAGGGCTTGATTGGGATCAAAAGCATAATCTTATTAGTTTTCAAGATCACAATTTTGATCTTCCCCTATCAAATTTTTATTGTTATGATACTTATAAGATGATATAAAAATCAAATTACATTGTTAAGGTAAGGTAAGAACTACGACCAGAAAAAAATAAAGATCAAAGTTGTATGGTTGATAGACCAAAGAGTTGCACTAAGAATTTTGGTTCCAATTTTGTGATAGGTACCGCTAAGGCATAGAATTGTTTGCCTAAGTCTGTGTTTCCTTCTAGGCAGGCGCGTCACATCCTTTATCGCATCATCGCTTACCATAAGGCGAAATAGCGAACAAGCGCTTACCTATTCACGATTTAATATATTTACAAGTATGCTCTGGGCGAAATCTGCCTTTGCTCCAACATGCTCAATCATAATTTGTTTACCTGACTCCTACTTTCCAGAGTACACGAGTACCCAATACCGACAGTCTCGAGTTTCTTGGAGTGAAGTTGACTTCAGACCTCAATTTCGGCACCACCATCGAGTTTAAGGCACAAACTGCAGCCAAAAAGCTAAGCGTCCTAAATAATGGCAAGCGATATTTCACGCCGGGTCAGCTTTTACTCTCTATAAAGCACAAGTCCCATCTTGCATGGAATATTGCAGACGCCTCTGGGACCGCTCAGCAAGATACCAATTTGCTGCATTCGACACTATTTAACGCAGAGCTGAGAGGCTCAATAGCGACGGAAAATTGGTGAGAAAGCTTCACACCTTAGCTCACCACCGCAAAGTTGCCTGTCTGTCGGTCTTTTACAGAGTATAGTTCGGAGAGTGTGCTCAGGAACTCCGTGAGCTCATACCGCCATCACCAATTTTTCTTCAGGCATCCAGATTCACTGAAAGCTACCATCCTTTCTTGGTTGCCCTTCATAATTGTCGCACTAAGCGCTTCTTAACATCTTTAAATTGCGCGCAGCAAAGGAGTGGAACTACCTCCCTGCGTCCGAGTTCTTAAGACCCGCATGTTTTCAAAGCCAGGGTGAATAGGCACCTTCTGGGTTAGCTCTATCCATCGTGGCTCCTGTCTTGGTCCACGGACCTGATTGGGATCAAGAGCGAACCTATTTAAAATAAAAAAAATAATATCACAAAAATAATTCGTTCCTACTATATGTGACGCCCATTGACATCACGCAGAAAACTGTTGAAAACTCAATTTATTTACTTTGCCGTCATTATGAAATGTTATATCCTTGCTAGGACCCATCCACACTTATTTGAAACGAAAGCTGATAACCATTGGAATCGACAAGGCACCGTGGCTAGCTGTTGTTGGCGAATATGCAAACTTTGTCCCTTTTTTTAAGTCAGCGTGAATAGGCACCTTTTGGGTTAGCTCGCTCCATCGTGGATCCTGTCTTGGCCCCCGGACCTGATTGGGATCAAGAGCGAACCCATTATAAATAAAGTAACAAATGTTTACAAAGCATCAATGTCTTTTATAATTTCTGTACTTCCAATTAATGTCGACAAAAGTACAATCGCCACCACGCCCCAACGCATCGAACAGCGGAAACGCAAATTATGCAACACGTAATTTCTACCCACACGTTCACATTACAATATTTCATAAAAACGCATCAGGCCGCCATGTTTAATTCATAGCAGATATATATATGCGTGTCGCATTGTATTCAAATGCAAGCTTTCGCCAATCACAATGTTGGTGCTTTCGCGAGCGAAACCGGGGTAAGAGGTAGCTTTCGAAACTTTATGGTAGTGACGAGTCAGGGGCGAAGAAAGTCATGATGCCGCCATAAAATTAACCGTGTTTTTGACTATTTTATTTAGAAAGGGCGCGAAATAATGGCAGGAGAAAAGGCTGTCTCGATAAATGTCTTATTTTCCACGGTTCTGTTTCCCGGGAAGACGCATTCGCATCTCACTGAAGGAGATATTTTTTTAATACGTTTTTCTCTATATTAAGAGCTTTCGCCTCTCCAATGCAAAAAAATATAAAATTAATTTATAAAGTTTATAATTTACGACACGTCCTAAGAGTTAAACACAGAATTTAATTATTCTATACGCGGATATATTCGATTCATTGAAAATCTGTCTTGAACATCTTTGTCAACTTTGTTTATAATGTGTTATTAAAAGTCAACTTAGCTTAAAAAAGACTTAATATGAACATTTTAAAAATATATTTACAACTGTTAGAAAAACAATCATAGACTAATTTACAAGCACTTAATAAATAATCAACAATATGTAAGACACTTTTACAAAATAAAGAAGATAAATATCGCTGATGAAATTCAATAAGGAGGTTACAGCCATAGATAACAACACAACACAAAAAACAGTAGAAAAAAACATTTTCTTTTTTTTTTTTTTTTTTGCCTGTAAAGTCGGTTTTACGGGCGAAGATTTTACGTGACAACGTCTTTTTCTCGGTAGAATATTTATTGATATGAATATAATTAAATTGCACAATGCGCGCGGCAGACCGATCATAGTTGAGTGGGAGAGAGACGCAAGGCATTCGGCGGGCCTCTCTCTCGTTCGGTGACTCATCGTAACGTTACCGAGCGTTACACTTTTTCATAAGTGACTCCCAGCCGCAACCTAATTTAAGACGTTGTCACGTCAAAATAACTCTTTATTGGACATAAAGAATGATTCAAAAGCAGCTGAACAAAATGTAAGAAGCATTATTAGTACATTGGATAAACTGCAATATTCGTATATCAACAATGTACAAAAGATTTCAAAGCAGGTTGACGAAAGGAAATAATATTGGAATACAACAGTTTTCTTTAATACAGTTTTATATTGGTCGTATAAAATGTTTTTTTTGTTCTGGCAGTAATTTGTAATAGCGTGCACCGTATATTTCTGTTGTTTTTCTATCAACGTTATAGCTGTATACAATGGAAGACCCCGTTTTATGCCTTTGTCGTCAGTTTATATGACAATAATCTGTTTTGTTTGATAATTTTCTAGTGTTTTCGATTAGGTAGAGCCACTTCTATCCGTGTTGTAGGGTGTCCTACACTAAGATATAATTGATAATACTGATAGTATGATTTGATAAATGAAAATAATTTGATTGATAGAAGGCCTTTCCTTCTAATAATAACCTATTCCAACGAATGCGTAATTAGCACTGATTTATTGTATAACTTGCATTTCTTATATATGTTTATATATTTACATATCCCATCTGAGGGCTCGGAGGCGTAGTTGTTTTTTACATACGTATTTTATATCTTATTTCTTATATACTTATAAAATGCTTGTTTAAGCCTTAAAACTAGTACGATGACTCGTACACGCATTTTATATACAAAATAATGTAGTAATCAATAGAGTTTATCTTTAATTTGATGCCGGTGAAGTCCATATCCTCAGGTAAATATGCTAATAAGCAAAAATTTTGAAGTTTTGTTTTTAGATCGAAATTTGAACGTCTTTTTAACATACAATAAAATAAGGAGTACAATTAAAATTGTATTCGATACAATGACTATTCTTGTCTACAACTCGTAATGTGAATATCCAATGTGCCGATTACTATTTCTCGACACGTCCATTACCATTGTGAATCATTATTGATTGTTTATGCGCTTCTTTATCTGATCAAGCGAAATGTTAAAAGAGAGCTGACAGAAGACGAGACACAACAATTATATATTTTAAATAAAACAACTTATTCAGGGTTTTTTGTGCATAATTCATATTTAATTCTGATTTTTCGACTCCTTTACAGGTGTCGTGTTCCCAGGATGACTAAGGCAATGTTCGTTATCTACTATCTTCACAATATGATTTAGCAGTTAGGAACGTGTCCGATTAATATTGTGAAGGTAGTAGAAAATAAATGACGACCGTTAACCCTAAATAAATTATTTTATTTAAATGTGTAACGTGCGCAGAAGTGCAAGAACAATAATTATATGTTTACATCAATTATATAAATCATCCTAATCACTACATAGTATAAAACAAAATCGCTTTCTCTGTCCATATATCCCTATGTATGCTTAAATCTTTAAAACTACGCTACGGATTTTGATGCGGTTTTTTTTATAGTTAGAGTAATTCAAGGAGGAAGGTTTATATGTATAATACATGCATAATATAGTAGAGCATTGTAGCCGTGCGAAGCCGGGGCGGGTCGCTAGTATTTATTTATAATTTAAACTAAACGAAAATATAACTATAACTAAATTCCATAATCTGTAGATAATAAAAAAGGAAATTAACCAACTTAAAACTCTAGGCACTAAACTAAACTAAATTATATAAAACATTTAAAAAGGTATTATTTTATTTTAATTTAAGAAAGCTTTAGAAATTTTAAGTAAGAAAAAAAGAGAGAATTAAAAAATAATTTAAGAATATTACAATATACAGAACTAGTCAATACCCCTGGTATGGTCAGAATTCACCTCATCAAAGCAAATATTTTTCACTAGTTAGCAAACAATAAGAAATGCCGTTACTATTTTGTTTAAATTTAATGTTTTTTATCTTCAGAATCATAAGAAGAATATAATTGAAGAACACAGAAGAAATTTTGCACCAGAACGCATAAAAGTCTATCATGATAAAAATCTCTAGAAAGATTGCTTTAAATTTCTAAAAGGTTGTTAAAATTTAAAAAAGATAAACATTGATAAGAATGAACAGAAAACAATGATTAATTAGGTGAGCAGACCGTTGAACATTACGATACAAACAAATGTCAAAATATTTTTTTTTTATAGAACACCAAAGTAATAAGAAGCAGACTGTGCACTTTTTAACAAGTGGCTCCCGTGCAATTGTTTCTTTAAATAAAAACAAATGGACAACTTTACGACCCAATCGAAAAACCCACCACAGGAAATGCCAATCAATCCATTGAACTCAAAAAAGGGCAAAATTTAAGCAACCCGATAAAAAGCCTTTTAAAATTGCTCTAACTGTTTTCTGTCCCTTATAATTTTATTGAATCGCATTAAAATGCTGAGATGCTTCGTAAACGAGGCGAGGGATAAAAAACGAAACATATTCAGACCGCTGAATGGCTGGCCGAAAAGGCGACTTCCAGTTTCATGCCTTGTTAAAATTTAAGTGAATGGGAAGTACATTTTTGTTTGCTCTTCGCCTGTGATTGAAGATACGGGACTGTTCTTTTGATTCATAAGTTAAGTTGGATAACGGTGATGGTAATTTGGTTGGTGGAACGATGAATATTTGAGAAGGAAATTGACATGACTTTTTAACCGAATTGAAACGCATTGAATTCAATTCAATGTGTACAGCAATTTTTTTATTTTTTTCGTAACATTGGATGTGGGAATGTTACCACTACCTTAAGTCATCGTAGAAGCAGCTGAAGCCATGTCATTTTATGGGAGTATATACCGACTAACAGTGAGTTCGTTCCAATCAAAGGCTTTCTATTCCCGTTTTTTCATTATGTAGGGTCTTCATACTTTCGGTTCGGTTCGGATCCCGTCAGCGGCGACTGCAGGAGATATCCGATCGCGCTTGTAGCGCGCCAACAGGAAGGATAGAATAAATAGATATAAATTAAATCCTTTTATTTTTTACTTTTTCCTCTCCCATAGCACATAGTTTGACTTGAGAAAGGCAACCCAACGCAGAAAAGCAGAAGAGTTTGGCGAATTCGGCGAGTCAGCAAAGTAAAGTGGAAGGCTTAGGGCGACGACAGACACACACCTCTCCTCTAGTCTTAGTGGTTCTCCGTTCCACTGAACCGAGGAGAGGGCTTGCGTAAATGGACTCATAATCATCATTAAGTACCAGAAGACCCCGTCCCTCCGTGTAAAGAATAACACTTTTCTAGCTTTTCTTAATTTTATAACTTCTACATACTTTATAATAATGTGAGCGTGTTTGCGTTGTCTTCGTTGTTATTTTATTAAATTTTCAGTTTAGTGATAATCTTTTCTTTTAAGAAGAGTAATCTGAAGATATGAAGTAATTTGCGTTCTCTCCTAGTTCTAGATGGATTAATGTTAAAAATAACCGACGAAGTTGTATGAAAAGGCTGATTAGAGTTGAAAAAGCAAGAGAGGCGAAGCAAGGATCGTGGTAAGTAGAAAACTGTGATATCTGGTAGGCAGAGATCCTTCTTCTTCTTGCGGGTAAAAGGCGTGATTTTTTATGTATTACGTAATGATCATGATTAAACAGACATTATTTTATCTAGAAGTTAGCTACATGAAAGTCTGTAACTTCATATAATACTGTCTAGTGATGACAGTATTATATGAAGACCCGTTCTAGTGATGAAGTTAGTGATAGGCGTCGATCTATAGTGTATAGTGATCTAAGGGAGCGTAGGGTATATGCAGTTAGGGGAAGTTTGCCTCAAATTTGCACGTTGTTCACAAAAGATTAAAATCACGCTTTTCAAAACACATTTTTGTACTATTGTTTACAGTTTGCAAGTGATGGTGTTGATTTAACGGTACCTATAGTGGAAATTAATTAACAAATTTAATCGATAAGTCAACGTTTACTTTTGTCCATCATTATTAGTGAAATATTGTTGCAACATCAGAAATCATCAAAAAAATATCGATAAGGCATTGATATTTTCGCAACTCTATTTGTAGTGCCATTTCGAAGCTAAATCCAAAGTCAGATCATTAATACATAAAAATATTGATTCAATCTTTTCTTACTATATTTATACATGATTTACATAAAGAAACCACATAGTCGATGCTCGGCCGAAGTTATTTCGAGCCACACGAATAAAACTAGCAAAGGAAAAAACGTTGTCGGACACAAAGTTCTTTTCTTGAACTGACATTAAGCAATGGAATTCCAGTAATTCATTTCCAATTCGAAACAAATCCAATTTGGTACGACAACATTGTTTTATTTATATCTTAAGAAACTACAATATTGTTCAACAGAAATACATTAATTTACATAAATATGCAGACTTGTTTATAATTCATATATGTACACTTAAAGGTTAGGTATTAAGTTGGCCTATTTAAACTTGACTATAGCTTTAATTTTTTTTCTTGTTACGGCTTTAGCTTAAGCTTACCAATAAGTTTTTAGAGATAATACTAACGAAATACTATAAAACTGCGAGGTAGCGATCCTGCCTTATTCACTAGCGGTTCTGGGTTCAGGTCCCGAAAGGGGCAGATGTTTGTGTGTTGAATACGAATATTCATCACATATCCTACGAATGAATAATCATTGGCATTTATATATTTATATTAAGATTACATATCTATCCGTTACCCTAGTATCCGTAACTTAAGCCTTACAGTGCTCACTTTGAGCTAGGCTAATCCATTTGAATGTAATTGTAATTTTATATTACTTATTATTAAAATTGAGATTTTTACTCGTATAATATCATTTTAACACCTCAGTTTGTGACGGGGTGCAGCCGGAGAAATAAAAGCACTCAAAGTCACTTAAGTTTTGTATTTATGAAATTAAGGCACAACTGAAACAATTATATATAAAAAGGTAAATTACACTGAATACAAAAACAATTTCATATTTATCACTAAAAAATATTATAAAAGGTAGGGCTACTTACAATAGTGCCTTAAAGAAACTTATAGACTTATAAACAGGAACTGGTGGTACAGAATACATATACAAGAAAACTTGTGAATTATGCTTATGAACTTATTTTACTTGTGAGCTTATTATAACTGCTCAGCACTATAAATTTATTTAAATAATTGTTATCGGTGAGGCAACCGCACTACGCGCTGACTCTGGTAAGAATGAACTTCGAACAAAACAAATAAAAAGAGACAGACAGTAAATTTAAAATAGGAAACCAAGAGAAAAGAAAATATGAAAAATGGCCAGAGAAGAGCGCAATGAAAGCAACGAGTCGCCAATATAGCTATGGCGCCACGTTACAAGTTAATAAAGTATTACCTGAATTGTTTAAATAAGGACGGATAGAGCTATGACGATCAATACATATGATTCTGGATTAGTTTAATTTGGGCGAGTTACCGCCTAACCCTTGAGAATACAATCATAATGTACACAAAACAAGTAAAATGGCGTATTTTTTAAATAATTTCTTTCTGTTGAACATAATTTTAGTATCTTCAGAAAGGATATAATATTACGATTTGTCATTAAATCACTTTCGGCTTCGGTACAAATTATTTTTTAAATATTTGCTCGATTCGAACCAATAACTGCAAATTACTAATTCTGTGATTAGAATCACTGACAGTTTTCAGGACAGGCGAAGGTCTAAATCATACTGCCAGTTTTTAAGTATTTCTTTTCTTAATAAGATGATGATGAATGATGATGAGAGCCGATCTTTAAGTGATATATAATATGATCAATGAATAATTAAAATAAAGTGAAAATTCCCTTCCCCTAGGTTTCAGTAAGGGTGTGAGGTTTTACTGAAACCTCCTCGTGGACTTCTTGAGAGAACACAATGGCCTCTACTATGTTTCACTTGCATGTTCACAAACACTTAGTGGTTAATAATCCTTCTTAATCCTTATTAATATCCACCAAAATACAAATTTTAACAAGAAAAACAGAACCATCAAAGAGACGCTTCCCAGAAAAACAACCAGTAACAACAAAATATCAGCAAATTGATTTTGTCCAAAATGTCAACAGCAGACAAAACAAATCAATCTAAGTTGTAAATTAAATCTATGCCCGCTACTAACGCGAACACTATTATTGATCGAAAGCCATTATCTCGAGATCTTAATAGACGTTCATGTATCGAGTAGTGTTGCAGAACTATCGACTATCAAACAATCGATAGTTCCGATAATATCGATGCAATGAGTTTCATCAATAGTATCGATACTATCGATAGTAATATAATTTAACTCCACATAATAAGAGTGAATTAGGTATCTTCAGCCTGTTCCTCTTATTGATGAGACTATGCTGGCCTACAGGGTAAAATAAGAAAGGTAATAGAAAATTTCGACAAGAATACACAAGGCGCGGTAACTCAATTTGGAGAGCATTGTACCGTACATCCGCCGATTTCCGCCTGAGAAATCACTTGTGAACCGAGTCGATTTTTCTAGTATTTTTCTATTAACATAATTTATTTAAAAAGATAGCATTGAAAATGTGAAAAAAATATATTAAATAAAACCTTAAATAGCTTGTCAATAATTTCGGTAGATAATCGCTTTTCAGGCAACACTAGTATCGAGCCTATTGGTAAAATACTAGACTTGATTTTTTAGTTACAAAAATCAATTAATTTCCTGTTTCAGCCGGGGTTCGAATTCACATCCCCTCGCTATACGGGGGAGTATTCATCCAATTGACGTTTTACTGGTCTATTAAGGTATCGGTAGCTCAATCGGAAGAGTACTAGTCCATATAACAAGGGGTTTGGGGTTGCAGTCTAGCAAAGCTTCTAGACGAAGGTTCAGGCCGCTCGCATATAGGCGGCCACTCTATCCGTGCTAAGCGTCAGATTGTACTGTTACACGAGAGCGTCATATTTAGTACTGTTTATAGGAGCTAGCTGCCTTCCCACCTCAGTGTGCGTGGCCTTCTATCTCGCTTTCACTCATGTCAGTGTGCATGGCTAGCGTGGCTTTCTAACTCCTTTTCTACGCTATGCAACCACGCCAGTCACTTTTGAATATCCGTTGCGATCAGTTGATTCGGTTACCCATTCTGCCGTTAATAAATAAACCGTGTAAATAGTAGCTTTTTTTAATGATAAGTTCCTACGTCTTATACTATAAAGCTTGGCTTCTTTCGTGCGTCCCTAGACGGCAGTTTTTTTCTCTAAAATAATTTCTTTAGATATAAATACTTGCATTTAATTATTAAATAATAAAATATAATAACTTGAATTGATTCTTGCTGCATCTTTATATATTACTTTATCGCCGTATTTTATGAAATTATATAACATTTGTAGCCACTTCATTCGTTCTGAACTATATACGTCGCAAATAATTTTCTCATTGGCAGAGCTAAAAAACGAATGCTTTACAAAACACAACTTGCATCTTTTTAGCGATTCATTGTTACTTTTTGTCGATCATGATCAATATTAATAGTTATTTTAAACGTGTATCGAACTGTATCGTTTCAAGTGAAACAGCGGATTGCAAGCCATGGATTTTCAATGGGTTTTTTGTGTGACTACCTTTTTTGGATGAATGGCGTTTAAGTATTTATTAAATGGCCTCTTACATCGGTATGTTGACTTGAACCACCATTCAGTTGGTTGGACTTTTATCTGTTTCTGAACGTGAATGAAATAATGAGACGGTAAAGAGAATAATTTAGTTTTTTTTTGTGAAAAAATTCTTTAAGCAGACAAGGGATGTGACTGTTCTGTTATTGGTATTTTACGATGTCTTCGAAGGAAGGATGAATTATTGCTTTGATTTTTATGCATTATAATATATAAAAAAAGTACCTCCGTGGTTGTGTGGCTCGCATACCAGTAATGTCATTCCGAGGGCCCAAATTTGATCGCCGGCAGGTTGGCAATGGAGAAAACAACCTGTTGTATATTGGTTCGTGTCTGAGTATTTTAGTTTCGTCGTTGTTTTTGAATTCCATTACATAATTGTTTTAGCGAGTAGTATTTATAATTATATTATATGACATAAGTCATCTCAGGTGGAGCATGTACCTTATCTTTTTAGCTAACAGGGCAAACACTTTAGCAAATATAATTACAAAAATATTTAAATCATTCTTTATAAGTTGGTTTTTCAGAATATCTTATTTAATTACTAACAAAATTAGTTAGACTGTCATATGTAATAACATGACTCTCATAGAGTTACTTTTGCCTTCTTCACAAATCATGTAATCGTTTTGACAACTTCTATACAACTTATAAATGGCAACTGATATACCGTTCGCTCGCTAGAGAAATACAGCATTTTATTTTAAATTACCCAGAAGAGAAGCATTTTAAAATCAAAACCGAGACGCCGTGCGCTGTTTCATATTTATTTATTGGAAACGGTGATGCATTAAAATGCTGAATTGATTTCATCTCGTTATACCCAACAGTTCGGACGCAAACATTGAATAATGTATTTCGCGGTGAAGAGGAAAAACTCCAATCATTACAAGTTATCTGAAGCTTGAATTATAATTATAAAGTATCAATAAAACAACAGAAATTATTAATTACTTTAAGTATAAAAAACCGGCCAAGTGCTAGTCGGACACGCGCACGAAGGGTTCCGTACACATTTTTAGAAGTAAATTATATAATATAACTCAATATTCTGTGAATAATGCCTATTGCCGTTAGCAAAATCGTTAGAAAAACAAGCAAAAAATCACGTTTTTTTTACGCCCTTAAAAATTTGATCTATTCTTTTTTTTATATCATATATCTGTGAAAAATTCAACAGCCTTACTATCACGGTTAATGAGATACAGCCTGGTGACAGACGGACAGACAGATGGACGGTCAGCGTAGTCAGCGTAATAGGGTCCCGTTTTACCTTTTGGGTACGGAACCCTAAAAAGTAATTGGAATAGCTACTTCACATCCAGCCTTTCGAGTCTCAAATGTTTGTGTGATGGATATAAAGATTTCTACCAGAGTCATGGGTATTTATATATATTTTTATAATTATTACATATCTATGTCTTAAGCACCATAAGGGTTGTATTATAAACTTTATGGTACTTAATTTGGGCTAGGCTAAATGGTTTGAATGTAAATATTATTATTATAAATAGCTGTATTACTGGCTCTTAACGGTTACGGTATTATTATAAATAGACCATAACCTTCCCTAAGAATTGGGCTATCAAACTAAAACAGTTTTGTTTAAATTTGACATATGATTCGAGAGATAAGTGCGTTCAAACAAACATACTATACAAACTTGATTGATTAAAAACTTTTTGGGTTAGGTAATGTATACAAAAAGAAACTGTCAAGTAGTTTGAGAATGGAATCAATTTCATTTAATAAATTCTTTTTTTACCATCAAACATGTTTGGATATATATGTTTACAACGCCATCTCTTATTACAATTTGATACTAATAACTATTAAAATTTTCAATCAATTATTTAGTAATATGTACTTTCATTTTATTTTTTATTATTGGAGCCGAACTCCCATGAATCAGCATCAATGACGCAATGTCTGTTCCGCCATAACTTCCCGAGTTCTTAAGCGATTTTAATAATCTCTGTGCGGAATCAAATCAACAGGTTTAGGACTAGATCGTGACGAAACTTTGAAATTTGCAAAATAATAAAGTTATGACGAAAAAACATTAGCTCTATGTAATTTCCCATTGAAACAAAAAGCGCGCGCTTTATGAAAGTTTCCATTCTTATGGAATTTTAAAATTTACTAAATATTATTGTTTTTTTTTAGTATTACGCGTATACATACTCTTTATTAGTCAGACATAGATAATCATCGTAAAGTTACATATTTCAAAAATAACCGAACAGTAGCTTGCTTTAACGATCTGAACTGAATCGAAGCGATAACTATTATCTACGACCTACAGCTATCCCACTCAAAAAGGTCCAACAACGTTTTCTAAAAGCAGAATTATTTTCAATTCACATCACACACTTTAAGTACCAAAGATTATAATCGAAGAGTCCTCATTTCGGTCCCTCGCGTAATCCTTCTAAAACGCGCCCTGTCAGCCTGCGGGTCACCTACTCCATATTTATTGAGATAATCCTCTCGCGGATGACAACTGTGTACTTTATAGGTTTACGAATACAGGCTGATGTGAATTTCATAGCGAGCCATTAAACATTTATAATACCATGTTTAGTTCTTACACATCCGCGCACATTACACATTAAAATAAACAACTTTTTTATGGATTTTGCGCATAGAATATTTTATATTTTGGAGAATGGAACGTTCCACCTGCTTGGGATCGAATAATAAAAAAAAAAAGATATCTACAAAGACATCTAAATTTTTAATACTATTTTTTATATATATTTTCTTAAGAGCAAAAGATAATTTCTAGTGTTATTACACTTTTTACGTATATAACACATTTAAATAAAACACTTTTACAGGATTCACGACGCGTTTGTTTCTGAAATTATACTTCCTTTGGTAAAAATAATGAGAGTGAATTTAAACAATGCGCGCGCAAATCGACACCTTAAAGCGACAGGATGAAGTTGGACGCTAATTGTCTCAAGTTTCGTGAAAACTCATAACTATATTCAAGGTAGTTACAGAAATGTGTGTGTGTGTGTGTGTGATTTTAATTTATATATGGGTGGCTAGCAATAATTTATATAATATTATCATAACAATTTCATATTATATGAATAATATAATGACAATTTTAAATAATAATCGTGATAAAAGTGGTTTATATTTAATTAACTTTTTTAAGTGCGTTTATTGATTCGAGGTTAACTGTTGGTATGTATTATTTTAACTTGTTTACAATATAAATTATATTTACATTGTTATGGGATAATTAGTTTATTTTGTTCATATTATTCGTTAGATAGTTTTTTTTCAAGGCTTTTTAAGATAATTACACGTTTTTAATTAAACCGTTATGCATTGCATATAATATATATTTTTATTAATTTATCGTATTTTTCACAAACAAAGAGTACTGGCACACGGGAGGAAATTTAAGTTACTTTTGTTTTGTTACGCTAAAGAAATATAACTTCTTACGTGCGTAAATAAGTACACACGCGTTTTTTTTTTATGTAAAAAGTGGGTCGTGTGGTATGGGTACGTTCCCTACGATATCGTAAGTATATACTTATATATAAACAAGGATCGGTGAGTAAATACAGACAGTATGTAAACAAAAAGTAATTTTAACTCGATATATCATTGAAGCTCACGACATTCAGTTATCATTTACACACGTCACTAAAGGTTCGCATCTTTATGTTCTCTAAACAGATGTAAACGTTTAAGCTACATCTCACCCTAATCAGACCGCTGTCAAGCTGTCAATGTCTGAAACATGTTTGCGGGATGCTGGCGACATCGCACATTGTCTCAATGTTACATTTACACCCAGTAAAACCGTTTTATTTAAGTATGAAGTGAATTTTGGAACCATAGCACATAACCAGGGATACTTAATTAAAACAGATACTTGTTGACTTTGTTGTAATAAACGATGTAATGAAACCATAACACTATTATTATTGTGATAACAGTATAATTTTGTTTTTTTTTTTGTGGATTATGTATAACTGATAATAATAGCGTATAATATTGTAAATGTCGTTAAATCTTTTAAAGCTGACGCTTTTCTTGTACCCATTCTTCTTGTCAGTTAAAAGATGTCCTGATTGGGTGGTAGGTAAAATGTTGGATGATTTAAAACAACTTATTTTAAGTGCATTTGGATAAAGTTATGTTTCATTCATTCATTCAGTCAAGACTTCGTGTTCTATGTCCTTTAGAACAGCGAAGAATATTTAGTATATTATCATCAGTGACATAAAGTCCACTGCTGGGACCAGGGGATTAATGTTGTTGTTTGGAAAAGTTATATTATTTATGTACATCCATGTTCCACGTGATAACAGATGAAAACACTATCCAAGACTTTCGAGAAATTAGTGTTACAATAAAAATAAAACCGGCCAAGTGCGAATCGGACTCGCGCACTAAGGGTTACGTACAAACTTTTAGTTAAGTAAAAACATTATGGTTCAAGGTTTATGCATAAGGTTTATGTTTATAAAATTGAATGTTTTTTTTTTATATTTGAGTTGATTGAATGAAAGGTAAATTGCGGTTGACGAGTTATGGCGTATAAAAAAAAACTGCTTATTAGATCTCGTTCAAACCATTTTTTTTAGTTTTATCATTCTCTTATTTTTGAAGCTACAGGGGGGGGGACATTTTACCACTTTGGAAGTGACTCGATTTGTTCTAGTATTTTTCTAATTAAATAATTAATTACCTATACAAATAATTATGAAAATGTGAAATTCTTTTTCGTTTGTATTTGGCAGCATAAATTGGGATAAATTGATTTATGTTAGACTACACTTTCCGTTTACATATAAAAAAATGTTTACTCAATATTTTAACTGCATGACTAGAGGAATTTAAAAATAAGAAACAAATGTTATATTTTGAACATACATAAAAAATGTGATAAAGTAACACAGCATGTAGAGAATTGAAGATCATTTGTGCATTTCAATAAATATGGCCTCGTTTTGGGAAAAAAAACGAATTAATAACATCAAAAAAGAAACGAAGAAATAACAGCAAAGTAAGTGGTTGGTAAAGTAAATTCACTAAGTAGTCATTAAAATGCTGGAAACGTCAAATTTAACAGAGAAATCCAAAGAGAACCTTATTAAAAAGTTAACCCAAGCCCAAAAGAAACAGTTATAAATTATTTCACTCATAAAACCTTGAAAATTGTAAATGAAACAGCCTGTATAAAAAAAGTACGCTTGACTTTTAACAAACTCGTATTTTTTAAAAGAATTATGATTGTGCGACATATTGAGCTATAAATAGTTTTATATTACAGATTATTTGAAATTTTTTTTAACGTGTATATTATTTATGATAAAATTTACTACAATCTGTAACTCCAATAAACACAAATGTTATAAGAACTATTGTAGAGAAAATAATTACTCGCTAAGTTATCTAATAATATTTCTCACATTCACACCAATTAGCCCAAAGTAATTGCACTGTAAGGCTTGTGTTATGGATACTAGGGTAACGCCTAAACATACAAATACGATACTTAGATATTAAACATTTATACAAATAAATATGAATACCCAAGACTAAGGAATAAATGTTCGTATTCATCAGACAAAAATCTGCCCCATCCGGGAGCCGAACCCAGGACCATGGTTGCGAAAGGTAGAATCGATACCGATGTTATATTGTAACTATTAAATGTTAATTATTATTATGGTATTGCAATAAATCCTTTGTTTTATAGTATACGGTTTCAAAAACTACCTTCTATTAAACAAATAATACTATTATAAAAATAAAATATGTTATTAATTAATTTTATATGTTGACGGTAATTTTCGAAAGCATTAAATCTATTCTAATTATTATTTCACTATTTGAATGGTACATTATTTCCAGTTATGATATGTTATGTTATGTTTAGCCCGGGGCGGGCGCTAGTAATAACACAAATTTTAGATAACTCACACCAATTATTTAGTTTCAAACTAAACATAGCAGCAAGTTGTGCACGCCACAGCAGTTTGTAATGGAAACAAACATGCGTAACATTTTGATTTTTTTTTGTTACGTGCTTTTAAACTTACGAATATTTTTTTTAAATATATAAACAGCTTATGCTTTATATACCAAATACCGATAAAATAGTTAAATTACAAAATAAATCAATACAAAAAAATCATGTGTGCAATTCACACGTGGCAGAAACCTTCAAAAATAATACGTGCACGTATACAAAATACCACGGTTGTTGTGATTCCTTCTCTCAAACTTTGTACTACGCATACGCACACAAACATGTTTTAACACACGTACATAATGCTTCCTATCTCATTTTCTCCTACGTTAAATCTTACGAATTTATGTGTCTGACTCTTTTTACTGTCGTTTCTTCTTTTCATCGACTTTCAAATCACAACGATGCTAAAGAAGTTTTCATTTCCAAAATAATCACACTGATATTGTTCCTACCAGTTTCAGAACCATGGACATTAGGCGAATAGGCAATAGATTGCAGTCGTGGCATCAAACTTTGAAGATATATCAATAAATATATATAGTATAAAACGGAAAGAAGTAAAAAATAAGAAAGTCTTACACTATTATATTTTCTATTTAATTTACTAGAATAAAATCAACGCCAGGAGCCAGGTTTGCAAATCTGTAAACTACTATCTGTAAATACTAAATAAACTTGATGTTTCACTCGCTTTATAACTGTATTTATTTATTTTTAGCATTCACAATGCTTTACTTCCATAAGATTAAATACGCCTATGTATAAAAATCACATCTTCAAACCCTCAGATGTGATTTGAACTGACGACCTTTCGCTATCCGGGCGAGTGCTCTGACCGCTGAACTACCGAGAATATTAAGAAGATCACCTTTTGTGTAGGCCTTCATAAGATCAAAGAACCAAAATCAGCTGTATTTACAAATAAGATAACGTAGAGGAACTATTTAAAAGCCAACATCTCTTCCAATATCTATCGCATCTTTGTATACCACCGGCTTTAGCTAGAATATTAAAAAACGTAGTAGCCAGTTTATGAATAGCATTTGTCAGCAGGTAAACCCATTGTCCAGCGATAGCCTCCAGTGAGTTACTCTCACGTTAGGGGCATCTCACGGGGGATTAGTTGCACATACTATTTCGATATTTGAATGCGTGTGACGGGAGCTTAATTTGATTTGTTGCCTTAGCTAAATTATTTCTGAACCTCTCATTAAGTGTGTGTGTGAACTTAGCAGATCATTGTCCAGCAGATCAAAATTAAATGAGAGTTCTTTTCGCATGCAGCTGAGTTCTATAGTTCCTGATACTTTTTAGAAATAGTTCTGGCGTTTTTACCTCGAAAAATGTCACTTAAAAAAATGATCTGCTAACTTCCCGTAGCAGATCATTTTGCAGCAAATCGAAAACAAATGCGATTTATTTACGCATGCAGCTGAGTTCTATAGATCCTGATACTTTTTAGAAATAGTTCTGGCGTTTTTACCTCGAAAAATGTCACTTAAAAAAATGATCTGCTAACTTCCCGTAGCAGATCATTTTGCAGCAAATCGAAAATAAATGCGATTTATTTACGCATGCAGCTGAGTTCTATAGTTCCTGATACTTTTTAGAAATAGTTCTGGCGTTTTTACCGAGAAAAATGACAATTTACGAAATGATCTGCTAACTTCCCATTTCTCGTAGCAGATCAATTTGCAGTAGATCAAAAAATAAATGTGAGTTCTTTTCGCATGCAGCTGAGTTCTATAGATCCTGATACTTTTTAGAAATAGTTCTGGCGTTTTTACCTCGAAAAATGTCACTTAAAAAAATGATCTGCTAACTTCCCGTAGCAGATCATTTTGCAGCAAATCGAAAACAAATGCGATTTATTTACGCATGCAGCTGAGTTCTATAGTTCCTGATACTTTTAAGAAATAGTTCTGGCGTTTTTACCTCGAAAAATGTCACTTAAAAAAATGATCTGCTAACTTCCCGTAGCAGATCATTTTGCAGCAAATCGAAAACAAATGCGATTTATTTACGCATGCAGCTGAGTTCTATAGATCCTGATACTTTTTAGAAATAGTTCTGGCGTTTTTACCTCGAAAAATGTCACTTAAAAAAATGATCTGCTAACTTCCCGTAGCAGATCATTTTGCAGCAAATCGAAAATAAATGCGATTTATTTACGCATGCAGCTGAGTTCTATAGTTCCTGATACTTTTTAGAAATAGTTCTGGCGTTTTTACCGAGAAAAATGACAATTTACGAAATGATCTGCTAACTTCCCATTTCTCGTAGCAGATCAATTTGCAGTAGATCAAAAAATAAATGTGAGTTCTTTTCGCATGCAGCTGAGTTCTATAGATCCTGATACTTTTTAGAAATAGTTCTGGCGTTTTTACCTCGAAAAATGTCACTTAAAAAAATGATCTGCTAACTTCCCGTAGCAGATCATTTTGCAGCAAATCGAAAACAAATGCGATTTATTTACGCATGCAGCTGAGTTCTATAGTTCCTGATACTTTTAAGAAATAGTTCTGGCGTTTTTACCTCGAAAAATGTCACTTAAAAAAATGATCTGCTAACTTCCCGTAGCAGATCATTTTGCAGCAAATCGAAAACAAATGCGATTTATTTACGCATGCAGCTGAGTTCTATAGTTCCTGATACTTTTTAGAAATAGTTCTGGCGTTTTTACCGAGAAAAATGACAATTTACGAAAAGATCTGCTAACTACCCATTTCTCGTAGCAGATCAATTTGCAGTAGATAAAAAAAAAAATGTGAGTTCTTTTCGCATGCAGCTGAGTTCTATAGATCCTGATACTTTTTAGAAATATTTCTGGCGTTTTTACCTCGAAAAATGTCCCTTAAAAAAATGATCTGCTAACTTCCCGTAGCAGATCATTTTGCAGCAAATCGAAAACAAATACGATTTATTTACGCATGCAGCTGAGTTCTATAGTTCCTGATACTTTTTAGAAATAGTTCTGGCGTTTTTACCGAGAAAAATGACAATTTACGAAATGATCTGCTTACTTCCCATTTCTCGTAGCAGATCAATTTGCAGTAGATCAAAAAATAAATGTGAGTTCTTTTCGCATGCAGCTGAGTTCTATAGATCCTGATACTTTTTAGAAATAGTTCTGGCGTTTTTACCTCGAAAAATGTCACTTAAAAAAATGATCTGCTAACTTCCCGTAACAGATCATTTTGCAGCAGATCAAAAACAAATGCGATTTATTTACGCATGCAGCTGAGTTCTATAGTTCCTGATACTTTTTAGAAAAAGTTCTGGCGTTTTTACCTAGAAAAATGACAATTTACGAAATGATCTGCTAACTTCCCATTTCCCGTAGCAGTTCAATTTGCAGCAGATCAGAAAACAAATGTGAGTTCTTTTCGCATGCAGCTGAGTTCTATAGATCCTGATACTTTTTAGAAATAGTTCTGGCGTTTTTACCTCGAAAAATGTCACTTAAAAAAATGATCTGCTAACTTCCCGTAGCAGATTATTTTGCAGCAAATCGAAAACAAATGCGATTTATTTACGCATGCAGCTGAGTTCTATAGATCCTGATACTTTTTAGAAATAGTTCTGCCGTTTTTACCTCGAAAAATGTCACTTAAAAAAATGATCTGCTAACTTCCCGTAGCAGATCATTTTGCAGCAAATCGAAAACAAATGCGATTTATTTACGCATGCAGCTGAGTTCTATAGTTCCTGATACTTTTAAGAAATAGTTCTGGCGTTTTTACCAAGAAAAATGACAATTTGCGAAATGATCTACTAAATTCCCATTTCCCGTAGCAGGTCAATTTGCAGCAGATCAGAAAACAAATGTGAGTTCTTTTCGCATGCAGCTGAGTTCTATAGATCCTGATACTTTTCAGAAATAGTTCTGGCGTTTTTACCTCGAAAAATGTCAATTAAAAAAATGATCTGCTAACTTCCCGTAGCAGATCATTTTGCAGCAGATCGAAAACAAATGCGATTTATTTACGCATGCAGCTGAGTTCTATAGTTCCTGATACTTTTTAGAAATAGTTCTGGCGTTTTTACCGAGAAAAATGACAATTTACGAAATGATCTGCTAACTTCCCATTTCCCGTAGCAGGTCAATTTGCAGCAGATCAGAAAACAAATGTGAGTTCTTTTTGCATGCAGCTGAGTTCTGTAGATCCTGATACTTTTTAGAAATAGTTCTGGCGTTTTTACCTCGAAAAATGTCAATTAAAAAAATGATCTGCTAACTTCCCGTAGCAGATCATTTTGCAGCAGATCGAAAACAAATGCGATTTATTTACGCATGCAGCTGAGTTCTATAGTTCCTGATACTTTTTAGAAATAGTTCTGGCGTTTTTACCTAGAAAAATGACAATTTATGAAATGATCTGCTAACTTCCCATTTCCCGTAGCAGGTCAATTTGCAGCAGATCACAAAACAAATGTGAGTTCTTTTCGCATGCAGCTGAGTTCTATAGATCCTGATACTTTTTAGAAATAGTTCTGGCGTTTTTACCTCGAAAAATGACATTTAAAAAAATGATCTGCTAACTTCCCGTAGCAGATTATTTTGCAGCAAATCGAAAACAAATGCGATTTATTTACGCATGCAGCTGAGTTCTATAGTTACTGATACTTTTTAGAAATAGTTCTGGCGTTTTTATCTAGAAAAATGACAATTTACGAAATGATCTGCTAACTTCCCATTTCCCGTATCAGATCAGAAAACAAATGTGAGTTCTTTTCGCATGCAACTAAGTCCTATAGATCCTGATAATTTTTAGAAATAGTTCTGGCGTTTTTACATAGAAAAATGACAATTTACGAAATGATCTGCTAACTTCCCATTTCCCGTAGCAGGTCAATTTGCAGCAGATCAGAAAGCAAATGTGAGTTCTTTTCGCATGCAGCTGAGTTCTAAAGATCCTGATACTTTTTAGAAATAGTTCTGGCGTTTTTACCTAGAAAAATGGCAATTTACGAAATTATTTGCTAACTTCCCATTTCCCGTAGCAGATCGAAAACAGGCTAAACAAGTCTCAGAGCTAGAACTATTTCGCTTTAAACATATTCTTATGAAAATTGCAATGTGCAATCAGGAACTATAGAACTCAGCTGCATGCGTAAATAAATCGCATTTGTTTTTGATCTGCTGCAAAATTATCGGCTACGGGAAGTTAGCAGATCATTTTCTTAATTGACATTTTTCGAGTCAAAAACGCCAGAACTATTTCTAAAAAGTATCAGGATCTATAGAACTCAGCTGCATGCGAAAAGAACTCACATTTGTTTTCTGATCTGCTGCAAATTGACCTGCTACGGGAAATGGGAAGTTAGCAGATCATTTCATAAATTGTCATTTTTCTAGGTAAAAACGCCAGAACTATTTCTAAAAAGTATCAGGAACTACAGAACTCGGCTGCATGCGTAAATAAATCGCATTTGTTTTCGATCTGCTGCAAAATGATCTGCTACGGGAAGTTAGCAGATCATTTTTTTAAGTGACATTTTTCGAGGTAAAAACGCCAGAACTATTTCTAAAAAGTATCAGGATCTATAGAACTCAGCTGCATGCGTAAATAAATCGCATTTGTTTTCGATTTGCTGCAAAATGATCTGCTACGGGAAGTTAGCAGATAATTTTTTTAAGTGACATTTTTCGAGGTAAAAACGCCAGAACTATTTCTTAAAAGTATCAGGATCTATAGAACTCAGCTGCATGCGAAAAGAACTCACATTTATTTTTTGATCTACTGCAAATTGATCTGCTACGAGAAATGGGAAGTTAGCAGATCATTTCGTAAATTGTCATTTTTCTCGGTAAAAACGCCAGAACTATTTCTAAAAAGTATCAGGAACTATAGAACTCAGCTGCATGCGTAAATAAATCGCATTTGTTTTCGATTTGCTGCAAAATGATCTGCTACGGGAAGTTAGCAGATCATTTTTTTTAAGTGACATTTTTCGAGGTAAAAACGCCAGAACTATTTCTAAAAAGTATCAGGAACTATAGAACTCAGCTGCATGCGTAAATAAATCGCATTTGTTTTCGATCTGCTGCAAAATGATCTGCTACGGGAAGTTAGCAGTTCATTTTTTTAATTGACATTTTTCGAGGTAAAAACGCCAGAACTATTTCTAAAAAGTATCAGGAACTATAGAACTCAGCTGCATGCGTAAATAAATCGCATTTGTTTTCGATCTGCTGCAAAATGATCTGTTACGGGAAGTTAGCAGATCATTTTTTTAATTGACCTTTTTCGAGGTAAAAACGCCAGAACTATTTCTGAAAAGTATCAGGATCTATAGAACTCAGCTGCATGCAAAAAGAACTCACATTTGTTTTCTGATCTGCTGCAAATTGACCTGCTACGGGAAATGGGAAGTTAGCAGATCATTTCGTAAATTGTCATTTTTCTCGGTAAAAACGCCAGAACTATTTATAAAAAGTATCAGGAACTATAGAACTCAGCTGCATGCGTAAATAAATCGCATTTGTTTTCGATTTGCTGCAAAATGATCTGCTACGGGAAGTTAGCAGATCATTTTTTTAATTGACATTTTTCGAGGTAAAAACGCCAGAACTATTTCTAAAAAGTATCAGGAACTATAGAACTCAGCTGCATGCGTAAATAAATCGCATTTGTTTTCGATTTGCTGCAAAATGATCTGCTACGGGAAGTTAGCAGATCATTTTTTTAAGTGACATTTTTCGAGGTAAAAACGCCAGAACTATTTCTTAAAAGTATCAGGATCTATAGAACTCAGCTGCATGCGAAAAGAACTCACATTTATTTTTTGATCTACTGCAAATTGATCTGCTACGAGAAATGGGAAGTTAGCAGATCATTTCGTAAATTGTCATTTTTCTCGGTAAAAACGCCAGAACTATTTCTAAAAAGTATCAGGAACTATAGAACTCAGCTGCATGCGTAAATAAATCGCATTTGTTTTCGATTTGCTGCAAAATGATCTGCTACGGGAAGTTAGCAGATCATTTTTTAAGTGACATTTTTCGAGGTAAAAACGCCAGAACTATTTCTAAAAAGTATCAGGAACTATAGAACTCAGCTGCATGCGTAAATAAATCGCATTTGTTTTCGATTTGCTGCAAAATGATCTGCTACGGGAAGTTAGCAGATCATTTTTTTAAGTGACTTTTTCGAGGTAAAAACGCCAGAACTATTTCTTAAAAGTATCAGGATCTATAGAACTCAGCTGCATGCGAAAAGAACTCACATTTATTTTTTGATCTACTGCAAATTGATCTGCTACGAGAAATGGGAAGTTAGCAGATCATTTCGTAAATTGTCATTTTTCTCGGTAAAAACGCCAGAACTATTTCTAAAAAGTATCAGGAACTATAGAACTCAGCTGCATGCGTAAATAAATCGCATTTGTTTTCGATTTGCTGCAAAATGATCTGCTACGGGAAGTTAGCAGATCATTTTTTTTAAGTGACATTTTTCGAGGTAATAACGCCAGAACTATTTCTAAAAAGTATCAGGAACTATAGAACTCAGCTGCATGCGTAAATAAATCGCATTTGTTTTCGATCTGCTGCAAAATGATCTGCTACGGGAAGTTAGCAGTTCATTTTTTTAATTGACATTTTTCGAGGTAAAAACGCCAGAACTATTTCTAAAAAGTATCAGGAACTATAGAACTCAGCTGCATGCGTAAATAAATCGCATTTGTTTTCGATTTGCTGCAAAATGATCTGCTACGGGAAGTTAGCAGATCATTTTTTTAAGTGACATTTTTCGAGGTAAAAACGCCAGAACTATTTCTTAAAAGTATCAGGATCTATAGAACTCAGCTGCATGCGAAAAGAACTCACATTTATTTTTTGATCTACTGCAAATTGATCTGCTACGAGAAATGGGAAGTTAGCAGATCATTTCGTAAATTGTCATTTTTCTCGGTAAAAACGCCAGAACTATTTCTAAAAAGTATCAGGAACTATAGAACTCAGCTGCATGCGTAAATAAATCGCATTTGTTTTCGATTTGCTGCAAAATGATCTGCTACGGGAAGTTAGCAGATCATTTTTTTTAAGTGACATTTTTCGAGGTAAAAACGCCAGAACTATTTCTAAAAAGTATCAGGAACTATAGAACTCAGCTGCATGCGTAAATAAATCGCATTTGTTTTCGATCTGCTGCAAAATGATCTGCTACGGGAAGTTAGCAGTTCATTTTTTTAATTGACATTTTTCGAGGTAAAAACGCCAGAACTATTTCTAAAAAGTATCAGGAACTATAGAACTCAGCTGCATGCGTAAATAAATCGCATTTGTTTTCGATCTGCTGCAAAATGATCTGTTACGGGAAGTTAGCAGATCATTTTTTTAATTGACCTTTTTCGAGGTAAAAACGCCAGAACTATTTCTGAAAAGTATCAGGATCTATAGAACTCAGCTGCATGCAAAAAGAACTCACATTTGTTTTCTGATCTGCTGCAAATTGACCTGCTACGGGAAATGGGAAGTTAGCAGATCATTTCGTAAATTGTCATTTTTCTCGGTAAAAACGCCAGAACTATTTCTAAAAAGTATCAGGAACTATAGAACTCAGCTGCATGCGTAAATAAATCGCATTTGTTTTCGATCTGCTGCAAAATGATCTGCTACGGGAAGTTAGCAGATCATTTTTTTAAGTGACATTTTTCGAGGTAAAAACGCCAGAACTATTTCTTAAAAGTATCAGGATCTATAGAACTCAGCTGCATGCGAAAAGAACTCACATTTATTTTTTGATCTACTGCAAATTGATCTGCTACGAGAAATGGGAAGTTAGCAGATCATTTCGTAAATTGTCATTTTTCTCGGTAAAAACGCCAGAACTATTTCTAAAAAGTATCAGGAACTATAGAACTCAGCTGCATGCGTAAATAAATCGCATTTGTTTTCGATTTGCTGCAAAATGATCTGCTACGGGAAGTTAGCAGATCATTTTTTTAAGTGACATTTTTCGAGGTAAAAACGCCAGAACTATTTCTAAAAAGTATCAGGAACTATAGAACTCAGCTGCATGCGTAAATAAATCGCATTTGTTTTCGATCTGCTGCAAAATGATCTGCTACGGGAAGTTAGCAGTTCATTTTTTTAATTGACATTTTTCGAGGTAAAAACGCCAGAACTATTTCTAAAAAGTATCAGGATCTATAGAACTCAGCTGCATGCGAAAGGAACTCACATTTGTTTTCTGATCTGCTGCAAATTGACCTGCTACGGGAAATGGGAAGTTAGCAGATCATTTCGTAAATTGTCATTTTTCTAGGTAAAAAACTGGTTGGTTGCCTGTAAAGTCGGTATACGGGCGAAAGTTTTACGTGACAACGACTTTGAGTGGTAAAATAATTTTAATGTGAAATTTCATTCGTATAGTAGGAAGAAGGATGAAACAATAGTAACAATTTAAAACATTTATTTATACAAAGAATTATATTTAAAACATTAATTTATAGGCACGCGTCCCTTCCACTTTTTATGTCTGTCTCTCTATTGGATCATCGTTGCAAGTCCGATACTTTGGTGTGTAAGAAAACCCAACAGTTTAAAATTTTAAGACAAATAGCGCCATCTGTATTTTGTTAAAAAACTATACTTAAAAGCAATGCCTACATTGTGTTGTGCGTTTAAAAGCAGACACTACGATTACCCTTTGTTATAGGATTAAGAGTAAATTGAGTGGGAGAGAGACGCAAGGCATTCGGCGGGCCTCTCTCTCGTTCGGTGACTCATCGTAACGTTACCGAGCGTTACACTTTTTCATAAGTGACTCCCAGCCGCAACCTAATTTAAGACGTTGTCACGTCAAAACGCCAGAACTATTTCTAAAAAGTATCAGGAACTATAGAACTCAGCTGCATGCGTAAATAAATCGCATTTGTTTTCGATCTGCTGCAAAATGATCTGCTACGGGAAGTTAGCAGATCATTTTTTTAGTGACATTTTCCGAGGTAAAAACGCCAGAACTATTTCTAAAAAGTATCAGGATCTATAGAACTTAGCTGCATGCGAAAAGAACTCACATTTATTTTTTGATCTACTGCAAATTGATCTGCTACGAGAAATGGGAAGTTAGCAGATCATTTCGTAAATTGTCATTTTTCTCGGTAAAAACGCCAGAACTATTTCTAAAAAGTATCAGGAACTATAGAACTCAGCTGCATGCGTAAATAAATCGCATATGTTTTCGATTTGCTGCAAAATGATCTGCTACGGGAAGTTAGCAGATCATTTTTTTAAGTGACATTTTTCGAGGTAAAAACGCCAGAACTATTTTTAAAAAGTATCAGGATCTATAGAACTCAGCTGCATGCGAAAAGAACTCACATTTATTTTTTGATCTACTGCAAATTGATCTGCTACGAGAAATGGGAAGTTAGCAGATCATTTCGTAAATTGTCATTTTTCTCGGTAAAAACGCCAGAACTATTTCTAAAAAGTATCAGGATCTATAGAACTCAGCTGCATGCGAAAAGAACTCACATTTATTTTTTGATCTACTGAAAATTGACCTGCTACGGGAAATGGGAAGTTAGCAGATCATTTCGTAAATTGTCATTTTTCGAGGTAAAAACGCCAGAACTATTACTAAAAAGTATCAGGATCTATAGAACTCAGCTGCATGCGAAAAGAACTCACATTTGTTTTCTGATCTGCTGCAAATTGACCTGCTACGGGAAATGGGAAGTTAGCAGATCATTTCGTAAATTGTCATTTTTGTCGGTAAAAACGCCAGAACTATTTCTAAAAAGTATCAGGAACTATAGAACTCAGCTGCATGCGTAAATAAATCGCATTTGTTTTCGATTTGCTGCAAAATGATCTGCTACGGGAAGTTAGCAGGTCATTTTTTTAAGTGACATTTTTCGAGGTAAAAACGCCAGAACTATTTCTAAAAAGTATCAGGATCTATAGAACTCAGCTGCATGCGAAAAGAACTCACATTTATTTTTTGATCTACTGCAAATTGATCTGCTACGAGAAATGGGAAGTGATCCAATAGAGAGCTATTGGATCATCGTTGCAAGTCCGATACTTTGGTGTGTAAGAAAACCCAACAGTTTAAAATTTTAAGACAAATAGCGCCATCTGTATTTTGTTAAAAAACTATACTTAAAAGCAATGCCTACATTGTGTTGTGCGTTTAAAAGCAGACACTACGATTACCCTTTGTTATAGGATTAAGAGTAAATTGAGTGGGAGAGAGACGCAAGGCATTCGGCGGGCCTCTCTCTCGTTCGGTGACTCATCGTAACGTTACCGAGCGTTACACTTTTTCATAAGTGACTCCCAGCCGCAACCTAATTTAAGACGTTGTCACGTCAAAACGCCAGAACTATTTCTAAAAAGTATCAGGAACTATAGAACTCAGCTGCATGCGTAAATAAATCGCATTTGTTTTCGATCTGCTGCAAAATGATCTGTTACGGGAAGTTAGCAGATCATTTTTTTAATTGACCTTTTTCGAGGTAAAAACGCCAGAACTATTTCTGAAAAGTATCAGGATCTATAGAACTCAGCTGCATGCAAAAAGAACTCACATTTGTTTTCTGATCTGCTGCAAATTGACCTGCTACGGGAAATGGGAAGTTAGCAGATCATTTCGTAAATTGTCATTTTTCTCGGTAAAAACGCCAGAACTATTTCTAAAAAGTATCAGGAACTATAGAACTCAGCTGCATGCGTAAATAAATCGCATTTGTTTTCGATCTGCTGCAAAATGATCTGCTACGGGAAGTTAGCAGATCATTTTTTTAAGTGACATTTTTCGAGGTAAAAACGCCAGAACTATTTCTGAAAAGTATCAGGATCTATAGAACTCAGCTGCATGCGAAAAGAACTCACATTTGTTTTCTGATCTGCTGCAAATTGACCTGCTACGGGAAATGGGAATTTAGTAGATCATTTCGCAAATTGTCATTTTTCTTGGTAAAAACGCCAGAACTATTTCTAAAAAGTATCAGGAACTATAGAACTCAGCTGCATGCGTAAATAAATCGCATTTGTTTTCGATTTGCTGCAAAATGATCTGCTACGGGAAGTTAGCAGATCATTTTTTTAGTGACATTTTCCGAGGTAAAAACGCCAGAACTATTTCTAAAAAGTATCAGGATCTATAGAACTTAGCTGCATGCGAAAAGAACTCACATTTATTTTTTGATCTACTGCAAATTGATCTGCTACGAGAAATGGGAAGTTAGCAGATCATTTCGTAAATTGTCATTTTTCTCGGTAAAAACGCCAGAACTATTTCTAAAAAGTATCAGGAACTATAGAACTCAGCTGCATGCGTAAATAAATCGCATATGTTTTCGATTTGCTGCAAAATGATCTGCTACGGGAAGTTAGCAGATCATTTTTTTAAGTGACATTTTTCGAGGTAAAAACGCCAGAACTATTTTTAAAAAGTATCAGGATCTATAGAACTCAGCTGCATGCGAAAAGAACTCACATTTATTTTTTGATCTACTGCAAATTGATCTGCTACGAGAAATGGGAAGTTAGCAGATCATTTCGTAAATTGTCATTTTTCTCGGTAAAAACGCCAGAACTATTTCTAAAAAGTATCAGGATCTATAGAACTCAGCTGCATGCGAAAAGAACTCACATTTATTTTTTGATCTACTGAAAATTGACCTGCTACGGGAAATGGGAAGTTAGCAGATCATTTCGTAAATTGTCATTTTTCGAGGTAAAAACGCCAGAACTATTACTAAAAAGTATCAGGATCTATAGAACTCAGCTGCATGCGAAAAGAACTCACATTTGTTTTCTGATCTGCTGCAAATTGACCTGCTACGGGAAATGGGAAGTTAGCAGATCATTTCGTAAATTGTCATTTTTGTCGGTAAAAACGCCAGAACTATTTCTAAAAAGTATCAGGAACTATAGAACTCAGCTGCATGCGTAAATAAATCGCATTTGTTTTCGATTTGCTGCAAAATGATCTGCTCCGGAAGTTAGCAGGTCATTTTTTTAAGTGACATTTTTCGAGGTAAAAACGCCAGAACTATTTCTAAAAAGTATCAGGATCTATAGAACTCAGCTGCATGCGAAAAGAACTCACATTTATTTTTTGATCTACTGCAAATTGATCTGCTACGAGAAATGGGAAGTTAGCAGATCATTTCGTAAATTGTCATTTTTCTCGGTAAAAACGCCAGAACTATTTCTAAAAAGTATCAGGAACTATAGAACTCAGCTGCATGCGTAAATAAATCGCATTTGTTTTCGATTTGCTGCAAAATGATCTGCTACGGGAAGTGAGCAGATCATTTTTTTAAGTGACATTTTTCGAGGTAAAAACGCCAGAACTATTTCTAAAAAGTATCAGGATCTATAGAACTCAGCTGCATGCGAAAAGAACTCACATTTATTTTTTGATCTACTGCAAATTGATCTGCTACGAGAAATGGGAAGTTAGCAGATCATTTCGTAAATTGTCATTTTTCTCGGTAAAAACGCCAGAACTATTTCTAAAAAGTATCAGGAACTATAGAACTCAGCTGCATGCGTAAATAAATCGCATTTGTTTTCGATTTGCTGCAAAATGATCTGCTACGGGAAGTTAGCAGATCATTTTTTTAAGTGACATTTTTCGAGGTAAAAACGCCAGAACTATTTCTAAAAAGTATCAGGAACTATAGAACTAAGCCGCATGCGAAAAGAACTCTCATTTAATTTTGATCTGCTGGACAATGATCTGCTAAGTTCACACACACTCATTAAGTTTGAGAGAACATGAAATATAATACATAAACGAACATGTAAACATATAGATGTTATATGTGTAACTGAAACCAAGTTAAGTAGCTAAAACACTTGTGTTATGGAATTCAGAAACAACGATGGTACCTCAACGCCCAGACTTGAGCCAATATAGAAAAGTTCTTTTTCTACATTGAACCGACCGGGGATCAAATCCAGGACCTCGGAATGGCATTACCATGAAAACCTGTATGCGAGATTTTAAGATTATGGATTTAAGGTTCGCTTTCGCAATTTATTTCGATCTTGTAACAATTCTATAATATACTATATTATACACGCTAACACATATATAGAAGGTTCACTATAGATTCGATGACATGAGAATATTTTTTCACTATATAACGTATCATTAAGGTGGTAGTAGGCGTTGATGTCACTTTCCACCGCAGTTTGATTTCAAATAGCTTATTATAAGAACATAAACACTCTCGCAGTTTGTTACCGTCAGGCAAATTCATTCGAACAATAATGCTGGCAATATTTAAGAAAATATTAGGTCGGTAGATAGGTATTATGTGAATGACTAAAACTTTCTCTAGTAAAATTTTCTCAGACAATATTTTTGTGTTATTTTTTATGGGGATGAACAATGAAGTAAAAATTTCTCGAAAAAATGTATCTTGTATTACAAGTAATAAAGTAGAGGATAATTATGCTTTTTTACAATTTGCTAAACCTTTTTAAACCAAAATGATACAAGGGATTTTAAATTTGCAAAGAAGTGAAGTCATAATTTGTAAAGCAAAAATTGAAAATCATTGATTTATGATTTTTATATTTTTTTTATATTTTTTCAATATAACCTTCTATAATAAATTTCAATAGAAAAACAATACATAAAATTGGACCAGAGACATTGGCTCTATAGGATTTCCCATTGAAACAAAAAAGCGCGCGCTTTTTGAAAGTTCTCAAAATTTGCTAAACATTTTTTTTTTTTTTTTAGTATTACTCTCCGCTCCAATATATGGTGCTACCGAAGCTTTATGCTTGGCGTTTGCATCGACTTAGTACACAAAAAAAACTATATTGATGATTTACAAGGTAGGTATCCTTTTTAATCTTCTATGTCGCTAGATTAACAATAACTTGGCCAAACAGGAACAGACAGACAGACGGAGCGTTTCTCTAGATATAAAAGACTAGCATTTATTTTACTTAAATAACAAAAACTAATACCACTCAGGTTTACCAAACCAAAAGTAACTGTCGGGATTATACTGAGTCCGAAGCAATTTCAAAATAAATGACACAAGAAAAACACAGTTCCGTTCCGGTCTGTGGCTATTCAATTAAAATATATACTGTTTTCTGATAGAGTTTCGTATAACAGACTAGTTCCAGGTGACTGACGTCGTAAACAACAAACTTTAATTTGGTACCCTAGAATAAAGATGGTTTACCACATAGGTAATACTGGATCAAAATATACATATAACTAGCTGACCCAGCCACGTGTTGCTGTGTTATAAATTTAAAATGATATCTATCCTATCTTTCAAGTTAGATGAAACTGCACACGGTGTACAAATTTGATTAAAATCGGTTAAGTAGTTTAGGAGTCCATCGCGGACAAACAACATGACACGTAATTTATATATATTAAGATAATAAATTACACTTTAATGCACACACACACACACAAAGGATATAGCAAGAGACAAGTACATAAGAAAAGTATACTAACAGGGACCTGATTGCTAAACAGCAATCTCTTTCAGTCAACCTGATTGATTAGGAGATAGGAGGGGATAATAGGGGAGTGCGCATATTAAGAGGACAAAAACTTGATCCACTGAACCGATTTTGAAAATACTTTCACCATTAGAAAACTGAATTATTTCTGAGGGACGTAGGATTTGATTGTGATTAAAATGCCTGAGTCTGTGTTTTCTGACACATAGCTCTTCTTGATTCTTAGCTCACCGCCGCAAAAGTTGCCTGTCTGTCGGTCTTCTACAAATTGTATTTTGGAGAATGTGTTCAGGAGCTGCATATGCTAATAACACCGTCTCCTTCGATCGGACATCAAGACGCACTGAGGGCCTTTCTTGGTCTTTTATAATGCGCAAAGCAAAGGAGTGGAACTCCCTCCCTGCGTCTGTATTTCCGAGTATTTATAAACCGTCTGTTTTTAAAAACCAGGGTGAATAGGCACCATCTGGGTTAGCTCGCTCCATCGTAGATTTTGTCTTGGCACCCGGGCTTGATTGGGATCAAGAGCGAACCCATTTTAATTTAAAAAAATTTAGGGGTATTGAAGTCACGAGTTAATAGTTATCTTCAAACAAGTTTCGTTAAAGCCATTTCATTCGTTTTATTATTTATATATGTTTTAATTATGTTATCTTATGGTAATGAATAGATAAATTAAGTTAAAACCTTCATCAATGCTTGGCAATCAGCATTTATTTATTAGCGAGAGACGATTTATTAGCTTTAAATGGATGAGTCATATTTATAGAGAATACACACGCAATGCATATCAAAAGAATAAGCTACTCCACCGATTTTTGTGCATCATAATATTGACCCAAACTTTATTCCATACCTGATGTGAGGTTGAATTGCGTATGCACACTGCACTCGCTTACGTCAAACGCTTACCTGAAATAAAAAAAAAGGATATGAAATATCTAATAACTTTTATATTAAAGTGTGAATAATTTTTAGGTTCGGAAATGAAAACAAAGTTTCTTAATTAATATTTTTTCTTTTTTCTTTTAATTTAACTTTATCTAAGCCAGGCTGTTGATAAGGTAATATTATAATTCAAATATGTAACTTTACATTGTAGTAAACATTTAAATAGTAAAATTCAAAATCTCCTACTTGATTTTGATTGATATTTGAGTTTTTAAATTTATGTCTCTCTACAAAATCCGGTAACTATATTGATTACGAAAGATCACGTCATTTTTTATTATTTTATTACACTCGAAAACTGTCTAATAAAGATGATTTTAAACAGTGCCAATTTAGAATTTCTCGGTAACGTAATTAGGTAACGAGTATCCGCCTGGATAGCGAGGGGCTATCCAGATTCTGGTCCCATCTGACACCTAGGGCAAGTTCAGTTTTTTTAGCAATAATTATGTTGAAAATTTCATTATAAATAAGATGCAATGTGTACACAACAGAATCTATTCATCGGTGCATTTATTTTGTTGCTCCAAAATAGCTTACAGCGTAGGAACATAAAACAAATTTTCATGCGGGAATCGAACCCGCAACCTTTGGAAGTCCGGTCCAATGCTCTTTCCTCTTCTTCTTGCTCTTCTTCTTTGGTTGTGGGTTCGATTCCCGCCTGAGAATTCACTTGTGAGCCGAGTCGATTTTTTCTAAAATTTTTCTATTATAATAATTTACCTTATAAGATACCATTGAAAACATGCAAAAATATATAAAAGTTAAAAAATAAGACAAATTTTTACAAACACACCTACACACTTGTATCTTCTTTTTTGTATTATAAATTGCGTGCTATTCATTCAATTGATGTCTGTTAGTATACAATCTCATTTTTGTATTTCTTTTGATTAGAATCTGTGCTGTGTTTGATAAGAGCTGTGGATTTTGAAAAGAAATAAAAAGAAAGTCCCATATATTTCCATAATTATTGGCAAAACAAAGTTCACACACATACTTTTACATAAAATAAAACATCCAAGCAATAAATATACAGATACTAGCTGGTGCCCGCGACTTCGTCTGCGCAGGATTAGTATTTCGAACAATATGTTTATAAATTGTAGCCTATGTGTTATTCTGATGTATAAGCTATATTGTGGTAAAGTTTCATTCAAATCCATTCAGTAGTTTTTACGTGAAAGAGTAACAAACATCCATACATCCATACTTACAAACTTTCGCCTTTATAATAGTAGTAGGATTACCAACAAAACTCTACAATTATTCGTCATCCAATCACGAAGATATTATTATAAAATCCTTTATAAACAAAGTTATTTTTGTTGCATCTCATTCTTTTGTCCCACAATATAATAGAGTTTGGGTCAAAGAAAAATATACCTTGAACTTATTTTACCTGTAACTTAAATATGACAACAAATGCGTCTCAAAATATTTTTTTACCTGAATAATAATATTCAAAACTTAAATTAGAAAACCGTCTCGAAAAGAGATTCTATGGTTCGCTCTGCGCTCTGAGAGATGTCATATTTATATGAATCGAAAGACGCCCACTGAAGTGGTGGAGCATCGTTGGCGTCACCGCCTTTCGAACCGACGGTCTTGGGTGCTAGTCCCAGAGGAGGCAGATGTTTATATAATGAATACGAGCATTTGTACCTGAGTCATGGATATTTATATATATTTATATGAATATTACATATCTATGTATTATATATGTATGTTTATCCGTTACCCTAGCATCCATAACACAAGCCTTACAGTGCTTACTTTGGGCTAGGCTAATTGGTGTGAATCTAAGAAATATGATAATTAATAATCTATATATATATAAAAATTCCCTGTCACAAGTTTGACTGCGATGAAAACCGAAAATACTTAACTGATGTTTTTTCTATTTTGCTAGATTTGTTCCGACTTAGGACATAGAATAGGTTTCATTATAATTTATAATACAGCAACGCGTGGCCGGGTCAGCTAGTATAGCTGGAGAACGCTCCAGTAACCCAAACAACCCAGAGAGAGGGACACTCACGCACGCACGCAGACACTGACACGCAACAGACACTATACCACACATATTTGTTCCTTAAACCTAAATATATACTAACTAAAATTAAAATAATTACGATGATTATTTGAAAATACTTATCAATCTAAATAAGTGGTATAATCCTTGCATTGCTTAAGTCATGTCTCCTGATACCGGCCTATAAGCTTAACAGGGAATTTCAATTATTAATATAACTGTAATTTGTTTAAATATTTTGTTTTTTTTTTGGATTGTATTCTTACAGCTTAAAATATAACTTAAATTGTTAGTATAAAAGATGTTAAAACTACGTTATGACATAGAGACAAAAGGTGCCACGTTTGAACAAAAAAAATACAATTCGTAGACGCATCACACACAATCCCCTATTGTTGTCAAGTTTTTTGACATCTATTGTATTGTTTGTATATGCATCGTAATCATTTTACATTCAACCCTCATTTCCTGTCATCTCCCTAACCCTATAACGTTTCCTGGCCGTTACTGTCCCGTTATTATATCAATGTAATTATCTGATGACCAGTAATTACAAACACAGAAAAGGGTTATCCTAATTCATATTATTCAAAAAAGACTACCATGCCACTTTATTTAACTATTCATTTTTAATTTCATAATTTAATAAATTTTCTTTTTAATTCATTTTCATATATTATCTTTAACAATTATATTATTTATTTGTTATAGTGTAATGTTTATTGTTGATGTTTTTTCGTATCCGCTGTTATATGTAGAGTCGTGTGTTTGCTGGATAGGAGCTGAAAATCAGTTCTTTGCTCTCAGAGAAAAGGTATCGCTGAGCTTTTCCCTTTGCGTCTTTGCGGCACAAACGCTTAAATTTAAAATTATATATATGTTAAGATTATTTGTTTTAAACATATGATACAAATAAACTAATTATCTATCTATCTACTTTTAGAATAGATTTTTTGTTATTTTGATTTTTTTCCACCCTTAACCGACGAGCTTGTATGAAAAGGCTGATAAGAGTTGAAGAAGCGAGAGATGTATAGCAAGATCGGGATAAGTGGAAATCTGTGATCTCTGCCTACCCTTAAGGGTTGAAAGCGTGATTTTATGTATGTATATTTTTTATAAATATAAAAAACCTATCGTATGCATCGGTAAATGTGGAGAAGGACGCTCTCAGAATCGGTAGAGCAAAGATCTTCCTTTGGTCAGAGGCAAGATTTTGATGAGAGTATGTGGGGATCCTGCTCTGTGGCATGCACTTGGTTATGTCCAGCAGTGGGCAATGATAAAATAAATAAACTTAGACACTATTACATATATTGTTCTGAACTCAAGTTAAGTAATTAAAGCACTTGTATTATGGAATTCAAAAACAACAACGCTACCACAACACACAGATCCGAGTCAGTACAGAAAATTTCATTTTCTACATTCACCTAATCTGGAATCGAACCCGGGGCCTAGGAGTGGCGTTACCATGAAAACCGGCTTGCAAGTCGCTCGACCACAGATATAGGGTCTGATTGCGGTAAGCATCTTTCGCAAATGCTAAGAAGAGTGCCAAACATTTTTTATCTCAAGCTCTCCCGTAATCTGATGCATTTCCAGTATTTAGAACTCTACAATATGCACTTATTTATGGCCCAATACTCTACCATTGCACTGACGACATATTTATAACCCATTCTCTATACGATATTTTCTTTTATAGAGAAGACGCTAAAAATATTTAAAATCTGATAGTAAAATGAGGTTTGATATTATATAACCCAGAAACCTGTATAAAAAAAACAAATTTGAGAAGGTTGAATTAACATATATTACAATCAATTACAGTGATTTACTGCGCTAAACGGTCATTAGAGGCGATAATTGTTCCCACACCGACTTTCTACCAGTCACAGTTTCGAGATCTCATTAAGATCTTGACTCGACTAATTTATGATTCGAACGTGATTCCAGTTTTTTTTTGTTGGGGTTAATCTTTGTTAATATTGTACCATATTTCATACACGTATAGTTTTCTTTTAATCGTAAATAGGTAAGCGCTTGACCGCTATCTCGCCTGATAGTAAGCGACGATGCGATCTAGGATGTGACGCGCCTGCCTAGGAGATACCTGTTCACTCATAACTTGAAGTCCCCTAAATTGTATTTGTCAGGAAACACAGACTCAGGCAAAGAGTTCCACCCCTTAGCGGTACTTATTACGTATATTATTTAGTTTTATTAATATTCAGAAAAAATAATACTTAGATGGTTTAGATATGTAGACCCTAATGTAACCCTTTTTAATGCAAATAAATGATTTGATTTAAACTTTCATGGTCACTAACATTATGGTAATATAGGTTATATTCGGGATTTATACCATGTACCTTGTTTTTATTGAGTTTCCGATATTTCGGCACTGTTGCAAGTGCCATGATCACGGAGCAACAACAACTGAAATATCGGAAACTCAAGAAAAACAAGGTACATGGTATAAATCCCGAATATAACTTATATTACCATAAATGATTTGAATTTGAGGATGGACGGAGAAGGCTGACAAGACAAGTTTATGAGGCAAATATGCATGGGCAAGTCAGTTAAGGCATACCAAGGCATTTCAGGGATCAAAATAGGAGATGAAATAGGAGATTCTATGATTATTCAATAAAACATAAAGAGTTAATATTATAGATAGTAATCGGTACTTCTGCCATTCAGTCTCTTTGGTGTTTTGGAATAAACTGGACGTGTGTTTTCTTGACAACAGATAAAAGTTTTTGTCAAATATATTATATATGCTGAATTATATTTTTTGTTGCTGTTTTACATTTCTTTGTTAGATAAATCATACTATTTCGTTACAGAATATTTCAATGACAAAGAATAAAATAGACATGGTTTGGTTGGAGATCTAAATGCACATATGTGAATTGAATCCAGTTGAATTCTTTCTATTGACATAAATTTATTTTCTTTTATATTGTATTCTCTATTTTAATTGCCATTGACATTTATATTTTTAAATTATTGATAACAAATTTCATTGATATATACAAAGGTATACAAATCTTGACATAGGCGGAAATGTAGTCAAACTCTAATAATTACTACAACACCAATAATAATATTTTACCTATATTTCACTTATATACGGAATGTCATATGTTTCTAGTTCACTTTATTACACACACAGAACCGTAGACTCAAAGTGCAAATTTAACGACACCTATCGTACCCCTAATCTGATATTTAGGGGCAACTACATTATTTTACAGAAAAAAACACTGTTAAAAAAGTTGTACTTTACTTTTATATTTGAAGCAATGTTAACTGGAAAAAATTAAAAAAATGTCTCAGTTATCAGACTGTATTCGACAGTAGCCTCTCGTTATCTCTGCGATTGCTCTCACAACTACTGATTTTTCTAATGTTTGTAATGCTAAAGCATCAGCTCCATCTCTTTATGTTCTAAGTAAATAAATAATACTGCAAAAATAAATAATTTTATATTTTTTTTTATATAGTTATCAACTAAGTATCAACTGACATCAGGCCTTGAAAATATCCTCGCCATATATCTACTCCTATTGCCTTATCGATTTAGCTTACCACGTTAGTTTAACAAATATATCAATAATGAGATATAAAATACACCTGTAAAAACAACCACGCCTCCGAGCCCTCAGATGGGATTCGAACCCACGACCTTTCGCTATCAGAGCGAGTACTCTGACCGCTGAGCTACCGAGACGCTGGCAGACACGTCGAAATTTACTCACGTATTTCAACTTCTACTGTGAGTTAATATCGTTCCACCAATGTTGGCTCGAAGGCGTAGTCGTTTTTTAAATGCATATTTTATATCTCATAGAAAAAGGGCATTGTGAATGCTTAAAATACAATTAAAGACGAATATATGTACATTTTATGCATATTTTTTTATTTAATTCCCATTATACCAAAGTATAGCTACACTAACTTCTCACGGCGATTCTTATTATGTAGAGCAAAGAAATGCAAAGATCTTTCCGCCTGTCGAAATGAAGTCTTAATTTTTAACCTCGTTTTGTTCGTGCAGACTCTACCGCCAGTGTGTATCATATCAAAAGATCTTAAAGCTCACCGCTTAGTTAATGCGAAGGGGGAGGGGTTTCGAGGAATGGAGTCCATGTGTCTTATCAGACTTTAATAAATTCTACCATCCACCAGATAACTTGTCTCAACTTCGAGTAAACTACTGGGAATCTTCCTTTAAGAAAATTGGATGTGACTGCGTTATCTTATGCTTTAATTTAAGATTCGGATAATGTATTAAACGTTATTTGTTACTTCGACGTTTATGTCTCATAAAACTTACATAAAGATACTTGTTGACTTTGTTATAATCAACGACGTAATGAACCATAACACTACTATTATTGTGATAACAAAATAATTTTAGTATTTTTTGTGGATATGTATGGTGACGACGTATTAAATTGTAAATGTCGTTACTTCTGTTAAAGTTGAAAAGTTTCTTGTGCCCATTTTTTTGTCATAAAAAGACGTCTTGAATGGACTTATTTTAAGTGCATTTCAATAAAGATACTTTCATTTTCATGCACTATCTGAAAACAAAATTACCCGCGTCTATTTACTATATATAACTGAGTCCTAGATACCGCATGACAATTGATGTTTTTTTATATATAATCGTACTTGAGAAATATATATTTATGGAGTATTTGTAGGTAATTATCTGCCTTTCATTACATAACAAATGAAACGTCATAACCAAACAACCCATTAATAAAGCTACATTCTTTCTATACACAAGCAGTTTGTTTCGACTTGCGACGAATTCTATTGTTACGAAAGCAATACATCTATATATATATATATATATATAAATTCCCTGTCACAGTGTTTGACCGCGATGAACTCCGAAACTATTCAAACGATTTTGATGATTTATCATTTTGCAGAATTTGTTTCCCACTTAGGATATAAGATAGATTTTAATTTCTTTTATAAGACAGCAACACGTGGCCTGGTCAGCTAATATAGTATACATGGAAGTAACCACAGTACAGTAAAAAAGAGGCACAAAACGCGATCTTTTCAAGGAAACCAGCGTTACGCAGACATCCTTATTTAAATCGCGATGATATTCCGATTGGTAAGAAAAACTGAAAACGTTAGAGCATATATCACAAAATAAATTATAACATATTTTACCCTTTTGTTATATAATAATAGTCCTATATTCTTTGTTTTAGTACCGCTTTGGGTACAACATGGCGTTATATTTATGCTATTTGCAGTACTGCATTAAGCATACTGTACTCACAATGTAATCACATGCTAGAACGTGCTTCAAGTTGAAAAAATTACCAGGGTTGCAAACATTACTCATATTGATATTATCGATATAGTTTTAAGTTTTAATGAAAGCAACGTAGGCAATAATAAAAGATAAATATAAAATGATTTTTATTCAATATGACCATTTACAATGCGTGTACTGAACGTCAAAGTTACTCCATGGCTTTTCTTTTATATACGGATCTTTACAAAATCTGTAATAATAACAACATTTTGCTACGTTTATATCATGCTTCGAAACCTATCTTCGTATATGACTGGTTTTAATGTTATATTGAAAAAAAAACACAAAAATGCGCCTTCTAAATCTTTACTATATGTATCGTTTTCATTACATTATATTATATCTGTATCGTTATTACTGGCAATATGGTTTTGGTTTTGAAAATAGTTTTCAAAATCATATCCATTAAATCACCTTTTTAAATATACAACCTTATTTGTGTATAAAAATATAAAAATAATTAACTTTTACAAAATTATGCAAATATAATAATTAAATTAAAATGACAATTCTATGAAATTAGTTGCAAACAATATGCTTTATTGGTTGCAATGTATATCTCCTTAATTAGACTACTTATCAATATCTGTTATTCACACGTAATCAGGTGCATTACTAATTGAGAAGCGGCAATGACGGAAAGCATGTTTTCAGTAATTTGTAGGTGTTTTAGAAATTTCTAGAAAAACAAAACTGCACATTAAAATCTACACTTTAACACCTCAATAATAGGTCGATTTAATTGTTTAAATTTCCAGGAACTCAATATAATCAATTTAAAAATTTAATAAAAATAGCAGAAAATATGAATAACTGATGGTACGTTAAGCCTCATTTCGATTAATAAGTCCTTCAACAAAACTGCATGGCAAAAATGGCACTTTTCTATTTTTTGCTATATTGTTTCGCGTAGAGTTTGCGATCCCGACTGAGTAAGCAGAAGGTCTAAGTGCGCGGAGTTAGGCATATTATAGGTTACGAGGGTACCGCCCACTTGCGACTTCTACTCTTTTTTACTGTTCTGTGGAAGTGACAGTAGTTTTCCATCTCTATTATTTTTGGTCATGTTTCTTGGTTTCATTTACACAAAGCATATCTTTGGCTTTGTAAATGATCTTGAATGTAGAGTTGACAGGCTTTACTTTAGTAATTTTTGACGTCCTTCTGACTTCCTCATTTAATGATTTTGAAAGTCAAAATTTGACTTTTTTTTTATTCCAGTAGGTAATTGATTTTTTATTAATTTTATTTGACCGAATAGAAAATTTGATTTATATATTTGTTTATATTTTGACTATTTGATTTTATTTATTAAAAAAAATATATATAATTGAAAGTATATACCATAAACATACTAACATAGTTTTTAAGTTGCTATGTTACTAACAGATAATGAGACTTTGTTTCTCGAATCCTTACTAATATTATAAATCGGAAAGTGAGTTTGTTTGTTTGTTTGTTTGTTAGTTCCGCTTTCACGCCGTAACTACTGAACCGATTGCTTTGAAATTTTGCAGACGTAAAGATAAAAGTCCGGATTAAATAATAGGGTACTTTTTATCCTGGAAAAAAATTGATATTTCCAAGGAAAAACAAAAATATTGTTTGCTTGATGGATGGATTTTAGATGGCTCTGTGTGTCGTTTAAAACAAGGTAAAATATTGCAAACGAATATAAACATGTAAATTTAGAAGCTAAATGATACGATAATGAATCCCCGAAAATGAGGAATTCCCGAGGGATGAGGTACAATTTGTTTTGTCGTCTAAACTGTTTTTTTTACATCTACTTATATGTTGCAAACGAATATGAACATGTAAATTTTGAAGCTAAGTTATACGAAAATGAATCCTCGAAAATGAGGAATTCTCGAGGGATGACGTACAATTTGTTTTATCGTCTAAATTGTTTTTTTTACATCTACTTATCCTGAAATCACTAAAGTCAACGAATTACTAATTGGTATAAGTATTAGTTACGTTATTTAGTTCTTGAGGTATGCGATAGATGGCGCTGGGTGTTTTTTAAAACATGGTAACGATGTGTTTTTTCTGCATCGTCCTGCAAAATCTGTATTTTTATGCTCCACAAGGGATAATATATAATATAGTGTACCATTTTTTGTTTAACAACTAATTGTATCCAGCGTTACATTGCGCTTCTTAGATTTTTCTGTGGGAATGAGAAGTTTTCTTATAGTTGTGCTTTATACCGCAATATAACCGAATTCCACGCGGGCGAAGCCGCGGGCGGAAAGCTAGTCAATAAATAAATTTGATTTGATTTGATTTTGATTTAATAGCATAGATTTGAGAATACAGTCCATAGAGACAATTGAGCTGTCCCAAAGTTTGAGAGTAAGAAACATCAATTTTCCCACCAGTTGGCTTGTCAACGTCTCTGTGTCATATCGTAAGTATGATATAAAAAATTAAGTATTTCGGAGCACTTGTGATTTTTGTTTGGTATAAGTTAAAAGATAGAAGCGTACAGTCATGAGCAAGTCTGACCAGCGTTGCTGCGACACGCATTCGTGTCCTAACAACACAAGTTGAGGCAGAAACTTGATTAACCTTTTGTGCTTTTTCTTATCATATTTTATTATAAATATTATAATTTTTGTTTCTTCAATTTATTTCATGTGTTGTGTTGCTCAATAATTTTTTCTCTCTCTTTCTCGCAATAAGATGTATAAACCGTAGAACTATGTCACACTAAACCGGCCGAAAGCAAAGAGACAGCAATAAAGAAGTTAATAATTGATTTAATGTGACATAGTTCTATGGTGTAATACATGCGGTGCAAGCAAAAAGTATCCAATACTACATTTATTTATTTTATGGTTTCTTAGAAAATGGAATACTTTTACAATAATTTTTCACAAAGAAATGCAGTGTGTTAATAAAAATATATCGCAGACATGTTCGAACGGAATATTTACAAATATTATCAACTAATATCAACTAACGTTTGAACTATGTCATCTCAACTAATGTTATAAAAAACTTAATCTAATTGAAAAACTCTTCCACTCTTTAAAAAATATATTAGTTGTTTTTAACGCCTATTATGATATATCAAGTATACATTATATTTAACCCGAACGAAAACTGGATTGATAACTAGCACTTCTATTAGACAATATCATAATATGACCATGTAAGGGAACTAATATTTATAATTTTTACTTCTTACATAAAATTTAATTTGACATTTAAAAATATATTTTTATTATTAGTATTATATTAACTACATTGAAAAAGTTATTTGAATTACCCAAATACATGTTAAAAAACTCGGACATTATCCATATTTTTAATAATTTTCTTATAATCGCTTATCTTCCCTACCTTGGGTCAAACAGGAAGGTGTCAATTAAACACAAGCCCCGTAATTATTGTCCAATGGTATTGAATATCGATCTAGTATCGATTTAATAAGATCGATTTCCCACAGCACCGGTACATTGAGATCAATAATTATAATTTTGGAAGTGCATTTCATTGGATGAGAAATTAATGTTTGTGTTAAGTTCTCACGGGTACGGTGAGATTTATACATACATTCTTTTATAGTTTTTTTATGTTATTAAAGATATAATTTAAAAACCAAATTATTTATTCTCATGTAAAGCACATTCACGACGACCGTTTGGTGCAACGGTAGCGATCCTGCCTTTTACACCGGCACGATCGAGTTCGAGTCCTGGAAAGGGCAGATGTTTGTGTGATGAACACGAATATTTGCACTTGAGACATATTTCTATGAATATAACATATTTTTGTATCTTATATGTCTGTTTATCCGTCACCCTAGTATCCATAACACAAGCCTTAGAGTGCCTACTTTGGGTTAGGCTAATTGATGTGAATGTGAGAATGATTATTATTATTATTATAAATATTTTTTTAATTCAGCTTTTGATGCTGGCATTGATAGTCACTAGATAGAAAGCAATTTATTACTATTATTTTTCCCGGTATTGAACTGTTGTACAGTCGATTTGCTGAATTTTCATCAATTTCTAAAAAAATCCGAACTATGCGACATGTATTCAATATGGCTTTCTGCAATTTAATGTGTAAATTATGACTTATATAAAATAATTTAAGGCTATGGTGCAGCTGGCTTGGTATAACCCCGGTAGTCTATAGCACTATTGGAATTTAAAAAAAAATAATATTCTGTTTCCAAATTCTAGAAACTTCGTCCTTTAAATCTCCATATTTATGTATTTTTTCTGTTATAGTTTTTGTGATGTTATGCGTATTAGGTATGGCAATATCAATTAGGTAAGTAATGTTATTTATTTTATCCTGTAGAGTGATGTTTGGTCTTTAACCTTCGTATACCCGCGCCAATTTTTGTAACACCTATACCCGCGCGTGGTGCCACAGACCGAATATTTAGAGTCATATTTTATTTATTTTTTCTAAGAAAACCTACTTAGATATTATTTTATTTTTAAATAAGAGGATATAATGAAAATGATTGTTCTTCGCAAGAACTTTATTATTAATTATTTAACTATCTATCAGTCTATCACAAAACAGCCTTCAAAATTGCAAGTTTTTGCTTAGGTACTTCAAAAACAGAACTTAAACATTTTTTTCTTCTAAATAAAAAAAAATAACTTTTACATATTAAAAATCTCTTATCATACGACATATAAATCATTGGTTGACTTAGTTATCAGCCATACCATTACAATCAGAGCATACCATAATAGCATGTTCCATACAAAAGTGTATTTTGCAGTTGTAGCGCGTTTTAATATCCATAGTGACCAATTTTATTTCTGTTAGATGTTACTGCAGACTCGAGACCATCCAATCGACGTATTTCGGGGAGTCTCAACTTGATGGTTCAAGGCAAGGATGTGCTGAGAGCTCATTTTCGCAGTTGCGAGTTGAGGAGATCGTAGGACACAGCGCTAAAAACCCTGTGACTAATTTTGTTGCTATGGTTGTTTTACAAGTATATTACGTAGGTGTTAATACCTGATATGTTCATCAGGCTATACCATCACCATGGGTCACCTTTTAACAGTGAACAAGCAATAATGTAGTAATTTTAAACTTCCACCAAAAGTTGGCGACCAATTGGCGCCAAATACACCTACACGTACGATGAGCACAAACACATGCTGTGCACTAAATTGAAGTTAGTAACAAATCCGGCAGCTAGCAAAAACCTCAACTCGCCAGCATTTCCGAAAAATTCAAGAAATTAAAATGAATGTTTTGTCGGTCTAGCAGACCAATACGCGGGTATAGGAAGGTTAAGGATAGCTCGGTCGTAGTATATCTTGTGTGTTGAGTGTTCTAGGCTAGTTATTATTATTCTTATTATCATTTCCATTATTATTATTATTTACCTAATTAGCAACACACCGTAAGGTGTATACATTTTTTATTAAATCCAAATGTCTTGGCTTTTTTCCGAGGTCGTGTTCATAGGTGAATGCAATTCGATCATTTGTTATCAGCTTATTACTATTGCCAGTGCTAAAGTACAAGCAGTATTATGTCATAAGCTAAATTAATTCACCCAAATATGTTTATTAAATAACATTATGACAACCATTATCTCAGTCATCTTAAGAAAGCCAACACATGAAAAAGAGTCGAAACATAAAATATGAAAATAGATAATAAACTTTTTACGTTTCTTTTTACGTGAAGCATCTATCACTTCGATCAGTACCAAATGTAACGAAATACCTTTTTTTGAACCACAAAGAGAACAACATAAACAGATAAAGTGAAGATAAAATAATAGCTACTTTTGCTTGCTTTATTTTCATAACTCACAAACATATGATTTTTTTTATATGTAAACATTATAGGAATTTTTTGTGTATGGTTTTTATAGTAATTAGGTAGAAACTTGACCATTATCTCGCCTGATGTTAAGCGATGATGCGATTTAGGATGTGACGCGTTTGTCTAGAAGATACCTATTCATTAGTGACTTGAAGACCCTATATTGTATTTGTCAGGAAACACACACTCAGGCAGAGTTCCAGTCCATAGTGTGTGATTCCACACAGAAATTATTAAAATCGGTTAGGAACTCGGGAAGTTATGGCGTAACAGACACTGCGTCATTGATGCTGATTCATGGGAGCTCTCCTCCAATTAAATTGAAACCTACCCTGTCTTTTAAGTTAAATCAAATAAAAGATAGTTACGAAGTTTGACCAAAATTGGTTCAATAGTTTAAGAGTTTATCCCGAGCATACATCGTGATACGAGATTTTTATAGATATACTAGCTGACCCAGCCACGCGTTGCTGTGTTATAAATTAAAATGATATCTATCCTAGCTTTCAAGTTGGATCAAACTGCACACGGTGTACAAATTTGATTAAAATCGGTTAAGGAGTTTAGGAGTTCATCTCGTACAAACAATCTTCGTCAAAAGTGGATTAATACTTTAGTTCAATGTAGTAGATGCAATACGACCGAATGTACGCAATAGGTCATTGCTATATAATATTTTACCTGAATTCCTCTTTCGTAAAACGAGAAGCGATGCTCAAATTGTTACGCCATTTCAATAAATCATACGGGATTAAACAATTCATACGAAATTGTGATTCATGTGGTGACCTTTTGTAACGTAAATTTCACTGATTCGTCCAAATGAATAATTTGTTAGCTTCTGTTTATATTTCATTAGTGAGAAACGTCTTATCTGTGTATCTTATATAATTAATTATTTAAACAGAAAAACAAATATATAAAATTATAACATTAAAGGGCTGTTTCATCTTAGTCGGTAAAATTGTAAAAATATTTCTTTCGAATACGAGAGGATGTTCCTCTCATTGAAGAGAGACCGCTGACCTACAGCTTAAAATTAGAAAGACACTAGAAAATTTTGACGGGTGTTGACAAGGCTCGGTAGCTCAATTGGGAGAACATTGGACCGGACTTTCAAAGGTTGCGGGTTCGATTATCGTCTGAGAATTCACTTGTAAGCCGAGTAGATTTCTACAAGTATTTTCCTTTTAAAATAATTTATTATACAAATCAGTAACATATGTAATGAAAAGTTTATTAATACATATCAACACTTTTAAATTATAAAATAGATACAATACAATAAAAGATTTGACATTATTTAATTACTTAATTTTATTTTTTTATATGTTTCTACATACTTATACATAGCTATATAATATTTATAGAAACATATATAAAATACCCATGACTCAGATACAAATGCTAGAACTCATTACATAAACATTTGCCTCATCAGGGATTCGGACCTAGGACCGTCGCACAGTGGAGTATTTACTCAAAAAACCTGGCCATAATTATTATGTGCAATATATTATGTGGAGATGCATAAATTAACAACCGGAGACAGTTTTTAAATTATTGTTTTATTTAAAAAGGTACACAATCACAATTAACAGACTTAACCCTACGTTATAATATCGTATACGTAATTATTCATCAAAATCAGATTCTTCGTTTTCACTGCATTCGATTTCTTCATTTCCCACTTCAAGTAGAAGATTTATAGTCTCCGGACAGAATGGTTTACTTTTCTAACGAGGTTGGTTTTGATTGCTACTTAACAATGGATCGGAGGTAAGTAGCAATCGGTTTAATATATCTCTATTGCATTTTATTCTATCAAACTTGCGAGAAAAATTTAGCCTATAGAGTCTGAAATGCTTGTTACGTGCTTCGGCAGCCTGTTCCGATAGCAAGCCAATTGGCAGTATTGTATGTGCAATGACCGTAGCTCCATGCATTAAGATTTTATGTATAGTGGGTGACATCGGATGCCACCCATACAGCTGTACGTACAGGGTAGCGGTTTCAAATGTGTAGGTTTGGAATTTTATTGTGTCAATCATATGGCCACTACAAATAGTTTCCAGGATTACCTTAAATCTGTATATTAATGTATAGTCTATGCCTGTAATTCGGGCAGCAGCTTCTGGATCAGAAAAGAATCTTCGGGAGGTGTTACCATCGTTTGTGTTTCCAAATCCTGCTTTTGGTATATCTACCAAAAGTCCCATTTCTTCACGAAATGCCTTTTGGATCTCTTCCTTTTTCTCTTTTACTATTCTCTTTTCCTCGGCTGACCGGATGACTCGAAAAATCGAATTCTTGCGTGGAGAAGAGACAGGCCGAATCTTAAACTATCGGGATGCACTTCAATTCGCCTCTCTAAATTATTAAAATTCTTGGAAGTAAGTCCACAAATATAACACCTCATAGTTGATGACGTATTGGTAGCCGCATTGCATACCTTGGCATCTACCATTGTTGGAAGCAGTTTATGTGTTATACTGAGTATCCCATTAGCGGTTTGTATTGTAGTTTTATTCAAATTTCTTGCTTGGTTTTCCACATATAAAATTTCATCATTGGTGACATCCTTCGTTTCATGAACAAAACGTATACGAATCGGTCTGCAAAATCTAGGAGAGGAAGGAACTGGATTTTGCCATATTATTTTTATTCGTCCATTGATCTCCGTTTGCAAACGCAATGGCACAAGAGAACTTTGGATTATATTGGCATCGCTGTCCGTATTATTTTTAAATTTTTGTTTATATTGTGCTTGCTGAGACCCATCGCAGCCCCACTTAATAATTAACTGTAAATTATTTTTTTCTTCATTTGTGCAAGTTTCTAAAACTGGCTCTAAATATTTGCACAGCCGTATACATGTATGATTAAGCAAATCTTGTAACATTACTTCTGCACATGTTTCAGTAACTCTTATCGATTGTTCATCTGGATAACAATCTTTTTTTGCTTTCTTTATCAAAGAATAGCAAGGATATATGTCTTTATTGGCACTGTGCAGTATATCCCATTGTCTTCTACTAAAATCCCCTTTAATGAAAATAGCCAATGCCTCAGATGGTGTGTGCTTCTTTATGCTACTTTCAGTTTTTAAAGTCATTGCCTTACGGAACTTTGAAGCCCTTGTCGGTGTTGCAGTGATGTCTTTTATTATTTTAGACGCATCTTTGTTACCTTCTGCACGTTGAGTCATCTGAGCGGCATAAGTCAATTGTTCTGCAGGTACCTGTTCTCTTAAATGTTTTGTTTTTCTTCGCTTAGACCTATCGCTCGATTCGCCGAATTCCTTTGTTGGGCGACCCGGTTTGTCGACCGACCAATTGATGAATTTTATAGAGTTGCTGAGCCAATGTTCATTACTACTTATAAAACGTTCATGCTTATAACTTGCAGCTGCCCATTTTTGCTTAAATTCACTCTTGAAATAACTTAAAGAATGTCGTAATTGACTAATTTCACTATCGGGACACTTGGTCAATTCTGCTACCTATTTTTCCAAAAATAACAGTTTTGAATCCATTTTCTTATTCGGACATTGTCTGATGAACTCATATAACTGCTTTTTAGTGATATTCTTGCAGGCGTCAGTGGAACCTGTAGATAAAAGATCATTTATTACAAATCACATTGAAAACCAAATTTAATATAGCCACCTTTAAATATCTAGAAAACAAAATGGCGGAATAAAGCGGTATATTTTTTTCTGTGATTCTATTAGGAATGAGCTATACTATATAGAAAATAATACACTACAGCTCGGACATGCCCGGAACATAAACAAAAACGCTTTTGTTTAAGAAATTTTAACAATAATACCTTATTTCTGTATATCTATTTTTAATAATTCATAAAAAATATTTGCTATGGAGATAACTTTATTGTATTGCAATTATAATAAAGATAAATACCTTCCCCTTCCATATCTATATTGTTTATATCACCAACTGAACACAAAATAACTAAAATTGCGTGTGCAATTTGTACAAAATCGAGAGCGCCAAGAAAACAATAGACCGCACGAGGTGACGACTAAGTTTCGACTACCTGTGAACCGCCTCCCGAGAAAGGAAGGGCGCGCGAGGAGTACAATGATATAAAGCGGTTATTTAGCTGTCAAAAAGAGATGGTTGCGACAATTTTTATCATACTTTCCGTTTTCGACTTTTGACCAGGTTTTTTGGGTAAATACTCCACTGTGCGTCGGTGCGAAAGGCAGGATGCACGCTAACGTTGCATCAAATAGTCGTGTATATCGTATGATTAGATAATGCATGTTCGTATGTCTGTGGAATGTGCTAGTAATAGAATACTTAAGACTAGAAAGAATATTAGAAACAGACAAGTTGGTAGCAGAGCTGAAAGTCGATAGGGCGACTATTAGTGTCAGGGTTGACACAGTTCGTGCGCAGCAGTAGTGATGATTGAAACGTTACGCTTTGAAACTATTTTCGAAACGTAACGTTTTTGAATATAGTTAGTTAAAACTACCATTTTTTTAGTTACGATGGGACCAAATCTTTTAAATATTTCGAGAGATTTTTTCACACGGTGTTAAAGAATTGATATTAGTAATTAGACGATATCACACATGGTTTTGAACCCAAGTTAAGTAGCTCAAGAACTTGGGTTATGGAATTCAGAAACAATGAACGTACCACAACAGCCAGATTCGAGGCAGTACAGAAAAGTTAGTTTTCAAAATTGACCTGACCGTAACTTGAACCCCGGAACCTCGGATCGGCATTACCATGAAAACCGAGGTCGTCGTCGAGAAGAAAAGCTAATTAAGTTTTGTTTTTTTTTCAATGGGTTCACTCTTGATGCTAATCAAACCCGGGGGCCGAAACAGAAGAAATGTTTTTGGCTTATTAACCCCTTAAAACCCGCGAGCATGATATCATGCGCACGACAACGATACCTACAATCCGCGATCATTATATAATGCTCTACAGCGCGCAGTCTGATTTAATCGTTATTACGGCTTTGGTAATGGTTGTTTTTGATTGAATGATATTTTTTTCCCCGATAGAGAGAGAAATAACGCATTTAACACAAATCTGGGCTTCTGGCTTTGACAAAGGGGTCAAAGGTAATTATCTTTTCTGTCGTCCAAAACGCTGTGTTTCTTTTAATATTTGTAAGTAATCTATGTAAGTTGACATACTCTCGTTCTTTATTTGAATCATTTTCGTCAGCCCATTTACAATTTAAATGCTAATCGCATCGGGATTTGTGCGTGCTAATGACAGCAACACTTCACTTCGTGCTCTTCGGCTTTTAAGAAATTAATTCGAATAACATTTGGAATGTAATTTATATTTATTTTCAAGCTAGCGCTGATTCAATCAGCAAGTTAAAGTAACTATTGTATTTGACATTTAATTCTGACTTTACTTATAAATTTATTGACGTAATTGTTGTATTTTGAAGTTTTTTACAATACACCTTTTTGTAATTATTAAAAAATGAAATGTTATTCTATAATTGGCTGACCCATTCTATAAGTGACTAAGTTATTAGAATTTGCAATTTCTTTTATTATAAATTAAAATTAAACCTATCCTATGTGCTACGTTAGAAAAAATCTAGTAAAATAAAAATAAATCATCAAAATTTTTGAGCAGTTTCGAAGGTCATCGCAGTGAAACACTGTCACAGGGAATGTTTATATATAAAGAAAAATATAACATTTTAAATATTTGACATTTGACATTTGTGTTCGCGGCTATGTATTGTGTACTTTCTTTTTACTGTAAGAATTAATGTATATTTCCTTAATGAGTTAATTTTATAAGCGCTTTGGATAACTCGTCTGTTACCTTATAAGATGTTCGTATAAATAAATAAATAAAGAGACACTAATATGTGGACATACAGTATATACCCACATCTTTCTGGAAAAATTTAACAGAGAATATCTTTACTAAATTATAATTTTTCTATGATTCAGCGCCAGCAAACAAGCTTTATTAAAACTAGTGTTAAAGAACAATCTAACAAGATAAAGTATTTAAATAGAGTACTAGAAAAAGTCGACTCGGCTCACAAGTGACTTCTCAGACGGGAATCGAACCCGCAACCATTGAAAGTCCGGTCCAATGCTCTCTATTCTGAAATTTTCTAGTATCTTTCTAATGTAAGCCAGCGGTTTCTGATCAATGAAAGAAACATCCTCTTGTATTCGAAAGAAACATTTTACAAATATATACACAATCGATTAAGATCAAACAGCATATAGTTTTATGATTTTTATATATTTTTAAAATTATTTTAATAGAAAAATACAAGATAAAAATCTACTGGGATCACAAGTCAAATCTCAGGCACAAACTTACTTATGAGCCTAATCAATATTTTCTAGTATTCTATTAAAATAATTTTTCATATAAGATAACTTTGAAAAATTCAAAAAATATATAAAAATCATTATAATAATTTCTATTAAAATTAATGATAATTTAGTCGATAAATAGAGGTTACGTGCTGTTATCCGCGTGGATTTAAAATAATCCACAGAGGCTATATTTGGTCTCCGCAAGACCCTCCTTTCTAATAAGGCTCCTCTCAGATTCCAATTTAAGAGCATTTGTATGCTAAATGAAAAGCTTTCGAGCGAGACTTGTGGTTCTATATTAATTTTCGTTTTAAGTTAAAACACATTTAAATGTTTAACTTAAGGTTTTATGTAGATCAGTTTGATCTTTGTAGAGAGGTCACTTTTTCCGCTTAAGGTAGGAGAATATTAATAATAATAATATTTCTTACATTCACACCAATTAGCTTAGCCCAAAGTAAACACTGTAAGGCTTGTGTTATGGATACTAGGGTAACGGATAGACAAACGAGTACATATATTATACATAGATTTGTAGTGTAGAAAAATATATAAATACCCATGATACTAGTACAAATGCTCGTGTTTATCACACAAACATCTGCCCCTTCCGGGACTCGAATCCAGGACCGTCGGCGCGAAACAGTTGGTAATATAATAAAAAAGTATAAACATTGTTACCCGAACACTAAAAGGTAAGAAACAGGTGCTATTTGATATCATCATCTTATTGAGCAAAACAGGTTATTTGATATGTTAGATATTCCTATTTATTTAGTTTTATTGAAATCTTTCGTCTCTTTTACACTAATACCGACTTAACTGACTAAAAGCAAATTTTCCAATAAAGTTTTCGGATTTGAGTCTCGCCAGTAGAGAGCGCCACTGAGTGGTGGTCTATTATCGGCTCCCAATATCCGGTCAAATTCCTGTCCGCATAGAACTGAAATTTTGCATATCCCGCAAGCTTTTCTTAAACCGTTCATACTAAGTCCGATGATCTAGTCTATCTGTCAATATCAATGTTGCCATGCTAAGGATTTTTTTCACAGTAAATAGGTAGGCGCTTGACCACTATCTTGCCTGATGGTAAGCGACGATGCGATCTAGGATGTGACGCGCTTGCCTAGAAGACACCTATTCACTCGTGACTCAGGCAAAGAGTTTCACTCCTTAGCGGTACGCATAACAAAATTGGAACCAAAACGCTTACTGCAATTCTTTGTAAGTCTGGTTCTCCGATGAAAAAATGGGGACGTTGCCGTTGAAACAAGGTTGTGCAAATGCAATGCAAGGTGCACACTGAAATGTATTCTATAAAAAACGGAAAGGCTAGTCACCTTCTGTCTATGCTCGATATATACCTATTGCCATACTAGCTCCAATTAATAGCGTCGACTTGTTATCTTGTAACATTGTTATGCACATAGAACGCATTATAATAATACGTCGTATGCCTACAATGATTAGGCTATTTTATAACAAACATGTGAATATCGTAATAGCCTTACCTACGATTGACCCTGACTCAGCATGTATGCAAATGAGTTTAGTGCCAGCTGAAGGCAATATCCGCACCTATGGTTCTTTACCATCAATCATATACTCGCTGACAAAAGATAGGACTAAATCAGACATTAAATTTATTATAAAACATAAAATACGCCTGTAAAAAAAGAACCACGCCTGCGAACCCACGACCTTTAGCTATCCGGGCGAGTGCTCTGACCGCTGAGCTACCGAGCTGGCAGATGCGTCGAAATTTACAAAAGTATTTCAACTTCTACTATGAGCTAGTATCGTTCCACTAATGTTGAAAGTTCACTACCTTCAACATCGAATGTAATATTTTTTTTATATATTAAACATTCGATTAAGATGGAACATCCCACCTGTGGGCTCGGAGACAGGCTTCTTTTTTACAAGCGTATTTTATATTTTATATAAATAAAATAAAATCAATTTACATTATTTATTTTGTTAAGCTTAATTTCCACTTTGAGGACCGTTTGGTGCAACGATAGCAATTCTTCTTTTCGCATCATGGGTCTTGCGTACGAGTATTGAAAGAAGCTAATGTTTCTGAGTCATTAGTTCTATATATATATATTTATTTTCAATATTACATATTTATGTATTATATATGTATGTCTATCCGTTATCAAGTCTTACAGTGCTTACTTTGAACTAGGCTAAGTTCAAAGTAAGCACAGTAGTTTATTCTGTAAAACCCGGAGGCTTTAACCAGCTTTGATAAGTTTGATCAAGACTTTTATTAACTTGACATTTAAACAACTTTTAAGGTTTAGGAATTTTCCCCAAGGCCATTCAGCGGATGGATGACAAAATATTATTATCTCGAATTTCTATTTGTGTTTCGGAAGGCAGGAAAGCTTTTCCTTGACAGTTTGTCATAAACAAGTACTTGAATATATATTTAGTAGATTTTTGTTGTTTAATAATTTACTGCTGGATTCGAAAGAATCCATCCCTTCTTTCACTTTTCACTTTGAGACAAGTATCATTTTTCTAGCAACATTTTGAAGATATTAAAATCTTAATATTTAAAAATCCAATACATATACATAGAATCCATTTTAAGTACACAATTTGCTCGTGTTATGCAAAACTATATATTTATATATTTAGGTTATGTTTTATTAAAATATATAAAATCGCTAAGCTTCATATATAAAACCTTTTTTTGTATACATAAGTATTTATTTAGCTGTTTGTCTTAATTTAACTTGTTTTTTTTTAAGTATTTTTTTTTAAATTTCAGGGAAACCTTATGATATCAACTACCATTATTTTTTGCTGTCCGTGGCAACCTGTAATTAAGGCAGCACTCATACTTGTAAACCATCGACTTTGTTAATCTTAGCTGTTAAGATGTATGTCCTTGTTGCTTGTCCAAATAAATATACTCAAACCCAAGTCAATATATAAAAGTTCATTTTCTACGTTGATCCATCCGAGGATCGAATCTGGGAGCTCGGGTCACAAAATAAGTAAGCCACGTGAACGCGTCGTTTAAATATAGATTTGACAACCCTTTGGTGTACGGTAGCAGTCCTGCCTTTCGCACTGACGGTCCTGGGTTCGAGTTACAGAAGAGGCAAATATTTGTATTATGAATACGAACATTTGTAACTGAGTCATTTATATAAATATTATCTATGTATCATATTCCTACCCTTGTATCCATTATACCAGCCCTATAGTGCTTTCTTTAGGCTAGGCTAATTTATGTGAAAGTAAGAAATATCATAATAATATATATAGAACAGTATATAACTCTACCAACAACCAAAACTTTATTCCCAAGCCATAAGATCTATCCTAAAAAACAACAAAACGTGTACTCTGTTATTAAATGTTAAAAAAAGTAATAATATTGCCAAGCCTTGTAAAAATTCTTCACACCACCTTCACAATACATATCAGATATGATTTCATACAAATACGGATTCTGTGATTGACGTGTAGAGTTTAAAATCGAATAGTGTTATAATCTGACATAACGGTTGCACTCCCGCGCATCGAGATCGCGCGATATGGTAACTGTGAGGCAATTACACATGCATCGGTCGAAAAATTTATTTTAATTATTAAAAAATACTTCAATATTAATTTGTTATAACAAAAAGCGTTTTAATGCTGGTAAATTATGAATACGATTATATATTTTTTAGCATTTTTCAATGCTATCTAATATTATCATTATATTATTTTTCTATTAAAATAATTTATAGTATAAAATTAAGTATAGTACGTGAAATATTTTTTCTCTAAGTATGATTTTAAGTATACATTTTTTCAAAAATGAACGTACCTGAATATTATCATTATGTTCTATGTTTGTTCCATGTTCTATACATGACAGTTTTTAGAATTTATAAAGTTGTACCAAGGAAGAAGTTGGTATCGCTAAGACCGTTGCCATCTCAACAATATAAATGTACTTGTCGCAACTTGTTTTACTGGTAGCAACATTGTGACTTAAATAATATTGAGGATATAATATATTTTGACGTATGCCTTAAAATGAAGTTAATTTATTTTAAGGCATACGTCACTTTATGTACTGGTCTGTATTATGAATTTTACATAAGGTATCAGTGAATATAAAAAACTTTTAACGGATACTTGTGCATACTTTATATTAAATCTTGACGTTTCGACTCCTTTTCAGAAGCCGTGATCGGTGAAAGAAGTCCAAACGTCAGGATAAAAAGAAAATTGCGCATGTATCCGTAAAAAAGTGCTTTATTCAAACGAGTAATGTGCTTGTAATTGTAAGAACTAAAGATATTTTCCATAACTTAGCTAACCCAGAAAGTGTCTATTCACCTGACTGAAGATTGACGGGTTATACATAGGTACTCGAAAATCTATTAAATGCTGTGTCGTTTCTATCGATGTCAGCATAGCACGACGTCGGTTACGCAATATTTCCGAGCCGACTGCTACCTCTTCATATTATTACCAAATTTTTTATAATGCCCATCACAGCTACGAATCAGTTATAAATAATATCTTTGTTGCAGATGATAAGTGAGATGTTCACTTTAGTGATACATGTCTTTCATTTTCAAGAAACGGACCTCTAAAGTTAGCGTTTTCTGATGATAAAAGTTTCATCATAATTAGCCATTTAATATTCTTATGTATAAGATGCAGGCCTTATTAATTTTGATTTTCATTTTAGTAATTTGATTTTTTTTTTTTTGGTATTTTTATTTTATTAATTCGATAATTGGAAATAAAACACCATTATACATACTAACATAGCTTTTACGTTTCTTTGTTACGAATATATTTTGACATTTTGTTTGTCGGAGTAACAAATTGATTGATGTATGCATTAATTAATATTGCATGTGCAATGTTTTTATCAGAATCAGTAATCTATAAAATAAATTATTTTAGTAGAAAAATACTAGAAAATATCGACTCGGCTCACGAGTGAATTCTCAAGCGGGATTTGTTTAGTTTAGTTAAAGATAGAATTAAAAAAATTTAAAAATATATAAAAAAATATAGAATTAATAATCGTTTTTAACATTGAATGCAACAGTATATCATTATTTGTAATATATACACGACACACCGTAAAGTTCATTTTTTTATTTATAAATGCCGTCTGCCATTTATGCGTATATAAATTAAAAAAAGTGACATATGTGACAGGTTTGATGGAAACACATGTGTATCAAGTTACTTTTTCGAATATGGCTTTTTAAATGATACTTATATTTATTGCTATGACTACTATATTGACATTGTGATAAATGAAAAATATATCTTTTAAACAAGCTTATGTAAGAACCTATCACGTTTGCCTGCGGCTTCGTCTGCGTGGTTCTAACGATGAAATTGATTGTGGGAAACGACTTTTATTTCTGTTTATTACACAGACAGAATTTCTGTGTGTTACGTACAAAGTAAAATACTGCGTATATTATTATAATTATGGGTGTTTGTTAGTTGCAATTTACAACGATGGCATTGTAAATAAGATTTAATTGAAAAGGAGTTAAAAAAACCATGGATTTCATCAGGACCGTCTTTAAGCTATTGGAGACCCAGGGCATATAAGAATAATGGGGCCCCTATGACTTTGACAGAACACTTTTTTATTACTAGAATAGACAATGAAAGTAGATAAACAAGGTTTCAGATTTTTTTTATTGACAGTCAACAGATGAATAGATAAACTTTAATTTAAATGGGGCGATTCTCTCATATTAAAAATTATCTAAGCATGCTGCAATTCGATAGCCTTATTTAGGGCGAGAGTAGAGTAGCTTGGCGCATGCAAAAGCTAATAAGCAAGTCGATAATATAGTCCCTTATTAAGGTTCGATTTACTCTAAATAAATAAATTTTCATTTTCAATAATAAATGTCGGTATTGATGTAGAGATCTGGCATTAACTAGGGGACCCCTATCGATCGCGGGGCCCTGGGCATTTGCCAAGAGTGCCCAATGGGAAAGAGTGGTCTGGATTTAATCTAGACTAGAAAACTCATAACTTCAAAAAAGAATCCCATGTCTAGTGTTATAATGAAATCATCGTTATGATAAAAAACAATTTTATTCGCCACTTTAGTTATTGCTGAAGCTGTAACATTTCAAAAACATCTAAAAAATAATTACGATCATTTTATTTTATACACATTGTTTTATGTTAGATAATATATATACAGCCGTTTATTTACTAATTTGAAAGGTCTGTATTATAACGACTAAGTTTCATCATCTCAGGCAAAAGACATCCACTGCTGGAATTCCCCAAAATAGGAGGATTTCTCCATAATCTCCACGCCTGTCTGGTCACTGCAAAAGATCATATTTCAGAAAAAGCTTCTGCCCATTTTGTGGTCTATTCGGTGTCACACCTCCAGTATCATTAGTTGCCTTTCACGAAACCCTCAAGTGTGAAAAATTGGTGCAATTATACTCTACACCTTACTGCTTTCACGGCCACACGTATACGTTTATTATAAACTTATACCTAAACTTTCTTTATATCTTAAATGTGTTCGCTCTTGATCCCAATCAAGCCCGGTGGCCAAGACAGGATCCAAGATGGAACGAGTCAACACAGAAGGTGCCTATTCACCCTTGCTTTAAAAAAAGGACGGGTTATAAGTCAGAAATACAGACTCAGGGAGGGAGTTCCACTCCTTTCTTTTCCTAAATCAATACTACGACGTCACTAATAAACTAATAAAAAATGGTTAAATAGTTTACGCTATAGAAGTGGGAGCGAGAATTATACCAGGAAAATCTCTCTACAACCTGCTGAAAGATCTTGACCTGCCTAGAACTGCAGTAAGTTCTATATTAGAAAGAGTATTCAAAGCTGCAGTTTAACACCAGCTTTCGCTGAGCCAGAAGAGCAAGACAAGTGTTGATGTGCATCCCAAAGGGGTCCCTTAAACCTACACCCGTGTCACAAGTTTCGGGATCTGCTTGCAGTTTCTCTTTCTGCCACGCCAACGACCCAACGCCCGCCCGGTGAATCCATGGATTGCTACAAAGCTTGTTTCTAATACTTTTAAGCGGTCGTAGGTTATCGAAGATGTCAGCTTTAACCCAAGGTCGATCCTCGCTGATGTACTACGGACATGGATCCACTTGTAACAAAAAACATTAAGCTTACCACGTCAGGTAAACGGGAATAAAAATAATGTGTTTCGCGCATTGTCAATATTAAAAAAAAATCTATTTAAGACCACTGCAGCATTGTGATATCTCGGTACAGTCAATAGCACATAACATACATATCTGTTAAAATCTCTTCATTGAAATCAATCGTCAGTATTTGGTAAGCTAAAGTTCTTCTCGGCGTTCCTAATTGCAGAAAATTGCAATTTTTGAAAGAAAGATTTTTAGATCAGCCCTATAGTTCACATGATCTAGGTAAATTAGAAATACCTATTTGGAAACACAACTATTTGTTAGCAAAATCTAAACAAGTTTTACAAGTTCGCCGCAAATCAGAATGTAGATATCCAATTCAATACCATCACCCGGACAGTTCTACTTTTCCCCAACCGTAATTTGACCTAACAGCACAATAGTAAGTGGGTGTTAAGGTCATTTCGCCGTACTCCTTGCTCAAGTACGCATAGTAATTTATGACCTCTCAAAATGATTTAGTATCGAACTGTTTAGTTGTAATGGACATTGCGACATACTATGGCGACATACTATTACATAAGTGAACATACAAAATGTCAAGCGTCCATATCAAGTGCACCACATTAATTATACTTGTACTTACGGTAAATCTTCGTTGGAGATCGAGTGGTTCAACTTTAATTATGTGAATAAATTTTACAAGAGAAAAATCAATTTGTCTCTGGGCGACTACTTTTTCGATTCGACAAAAAATCTAGCAGTTAAAAGCTGAAAAAATAAAAAAAAGGTATATAATAATTTAATAATGTATTAAATTTTTGTAAAAATAATTTGCCTTGAGAATATACTAAAGGTAGCCTCAATTTTTTATAGGATACATTTTTGAAAGTGTGCAGCAGAATTGCAGAACCTTGTTCCGCCGTCCCCATTTTTCCTTCTGACAACCAGACTTACAAATAGGAGCCACCGTTATATGGTTGATATACCAAAGAGTCGCACTAAGTGTTTTGGTTCCAATTTTGAAATCCATATCGGTAAAGAGTGGAACTCTTTGCCAGTATCTGGGTTTACTGGGTCTTCTAGGCAAGCGCGTCATATCCTAGATCATCGCTTACCATCAGGCGAGATAGTGGTCATACGCCAGCCTATTTAGAATAAAAAAACAGGATTGTTCAGTAGTTGTCAAACAAATTTCTTTAGGGTCGGTATTCGGATCAGCTATAAATTTATTATTTCAATCTCCTTCGTGTTTCAGAGGCCACTTTGAGCCGTTGGATTCTGCTGCATCTTGTTATCGTGTGTTACAGGTCATTCTTCATCATCACTTCTGCTAGAAGTCATCCACTGATGAAAGGAAGCGTCGACGCTTGGCAGACACTTGATGATTGTAATAATAGTCATAATTCGAATATACAAACAATACAATTGAAGATCATTGAGATATACCTTTATAATTAAACCCATATTGTATTGGTATCTAAAATCAAATCTTATCATATGTAAGTATAATTATAGTATAGTATAATAATATTTATAAAAACCAATTAAAATCATAAATCAATGTCAATTATAGGTCAATTGATTGTTAGACGGACTATTGTTAAATTGATATTTTTCTCCTGTTTCTTGTTATTCAGATTGTTTGTATATGACGGGATAGTCTGATTTCCAGCTGTGGAAATATAATTGAAGGCTTATAACCAATATAATGTCAAGCCACTTCGTAATGAATTTGTTGACAAAAATATGTTGCCTAAAAATATCTACATTGTGTCGACGGATTTACATTTAATGTCGATCGTGTCAAATAGCTTGACGTCGTATCCACAAATGATGTATGCGCGATTTCCCATTTGTCATAAAGATATACGTTATTTTTTTCCGTATTTATTTGCTTTGAGTATCTGGAAACTCTTTTGTATAATGTCAAATACGTGACGTATTATCAAAATACATCAATAACTGCGGATAGGCTGACGATGAAGCATTCCCGGCATTTCCATTCTCATTTGTCCTCATCGATCCGACACTCCGACAAAGTCGCATCTTGAAAATTATTAACTCATACCTATTTCTCTATAATCTAAGAACACAAATTTGTTGTTTGTGTGTTTGTCTGTCCGCTCTTTTTCCATTGTATCAATAACGTTACCATAGCAACGCGTTACCGGGTCAGTCAATTATTTAATAACGGTTTTAATGATCTCTCTAAACATTAGAATTATAAATATCACAAACAGCAGAATCTGTAATTTCGGATAACTATAGCCGACAAGCTTGTATGAAAAGGCTGATGAGAGTTGAAGAAGCGAGAGATGTATGTCAGGATTGAGGTAAGTGGAAATCTGTGATCTCTTACCCCTGTGAGAAAAGGCGTGATGTATGTATGAATCTTGTTTGAAGAAACACTTTAAACTTGGAATTTACATTACACAAACCAATGTTAGTGAGAAAGTATAATTATTGATTTTATAGATAAAGTAAGTAATATCTATATAATATATAAGCTGACATGGCCACGAGTTGCTGTGTCATAAATTATAATGAAACCTATCCCATGTACAAAGTTAGAAAAAAATCCAGTAAAATTAAAAAAAGACCATCAAAATCGGTTGAGCAGTTTCGGAGTATAGATATAATCTTTCTTTAAAGATCAAAATTACTTGTAATTTTATATATTTTTTTTTACATTTTTTCAAAAGTCAACTCGGCTCAAATTATCAGGCGGGAATCGAACCCGCAATCTTTGGAAATCCAATCCAATGCTCTCCTAATTGAGCTACCGTGCCTGTTCACAAGGCCCGTCGAAATTTTCTAGTACCTTTCTAATTTTACGCTATAGGCCAGCGTTGTCTCATCAATGAGAGGAAAATCCACTCCTATTTGAAAGAAACATTTTTACTGTTTGGTCAATCGATTAAAATGATAGAGAATTATTTGTATTTTTTTTATTATTAACGACTACTTTTCGTCCTATCCTGCTTAGATCATTTCCCCGAGCTTATGCGTAATTCATGCGCCTGCGCCGGTCGACAACTTCCGCGTGCGTTTCCTAGTATAATGGACATTTCCTTTAAATATAAACGTTAAGTATGCGTACATACACCATTTATAATTATAATACATCCGTTTGTTTCATATGTACAGAATGAAAGTTAATTTTATTGTTCCGTTGACCACAACGTTCGTCCGTCTGTCTGTTCGAGACTATAATTTTATAAGGGTGTATATTATACGTATACTTTATGACTTAAGCATTTACCTGTTTGAATAGTCTTCGACTGGATAGCGAAGCATGTGGGTTCGATTCTCACCTGAACCAGTGAAAAAAAATATAAATCGCTATCGATCATGCCTTTTGCAAGTCCTCGAAGGGGCAGAAGTTTCGGTGATAAAAACGAGCATTAGTACCTGAGTCATGGGTATTTATGTATATTTCTATTAATATTATATTTCTATGTTTCACATATGTATCTATCCTGACGGATACTATTACTACTACTAGGGGCTAGTACCGATACCGATAACACAAGTGCTTACTTTGGGCTAGCCTAATTGGTGTCAATGTAAGAATATTTATATTTTTTAATATTATTTATAGCTATAATTTGCGCAGTCACATGTTCTTACCATAAACCACAATTCATCGTTATCGGTCCACCTGTTCTTGACTTAAAGGAGGACATACAGACATTAACATATGTCCATAAAAAAAGATAGAACCTAGAGATTTATATAGTAGTATTAGCTGACACGGCCACGCTTTGCTGTGTCAGAAATTAAAATTAAACCTATCTTACGTTCTAAGTAGGAAGAAATCCAGCAAAATGAAGATAAAGTTATCAAAATCGATCGAGTAGTTTCGGAGTTCATTGCGGTCAAACACTGTGACGCAGAATTTTTATATATAAAGAAGATTTACGTATGCAAATATAAAAAAATAAGTTGTTATTATTATTCTATTCGATATAAAAGATAAAAAAACCACTCAACGTTGATCGAAGCAAGATATTGCATCAACACCATTAACAAAAAGTGTAAGCATTAAGTCATTTGATTGACCGCCTGCTATAAAGCTCGTTATCGCAAAGTGATCGGAGGAAAAATTCGAAACCTTGTAGAGAACAACTCTAAACCGGAAGTGATTGTAGGTTTAACAACTATTAACACAGGCTTTTATGCATCTTATCTCTTATCTTGTAATCTGTACATAATAGAGTGGAATGTCTATTTAATTCTCTCGTGAAATTCGCTATGTTATAACCAAAACCTTATTATTACTCATTGGAACAGTTCTTTAGTGATAAAATATACTGTTCCACGCAAAGTATCGCTTAATAACAGCTATTTAATTAATTTTATTTTAATATTATATTATTTATAATATTATTACTATTGTCGGTTCATGTATATTACGGTAGATTTATTAATATCATTTTATAATCTCTAATAAACTATTTAAAAATCAAGCTGAAACAGCATTATTTACCCAATAAGCAATTAAGGTATAAATAGCGACTCGCCGTCACCCAGTTAAACCGTGTGAGGTTTTCGTGGTGCGGCTTTAAATTATTTACCTCAATGTCATTAAATATATAGTGAATCAATAAATGAATGAATGAATATAATTAGTATTGTTAGATACGATTTTGCCATACCCTTACAGGGTGCACGTATGGGCATTTAACTTTGTTTATTATACATTCATATGACCATATATGTATGCAATAAATAAATACATTTGACGACCCATTCGGCAGAACGGGGCTGACTCTATCTTCGAAGGCAAACGGTCCCGGAATCAAGTAACAGAAGGGACAAAAGTTTGTGTCACGAATACGAGCATTTTTTATCTGAGTAGTGGGTATTTATTAGTGTTGCCCAAATTCAGTCTTGGTCTTGCAGTCTTGGTCTTGTTCTTGCGTTTTTGCAAGACCAAGACCAAGAACAAGACCGCGTATTTTTAGCAAGACCAAGACCAAGACTGACCGTGCAAGACTTGAGCAAGAACAAGACTAAGCCTGCAAGACTCTTGCGTCTTGCAGCTAGGACTTAGCGCTATTTCACGGAGTAGTTAGGTGTAACAGTTCGGTGTATAGGTACGCTTAGGAATTCTATGAGACGCAAAAAACTGTATCAAAGAATATGAAAAACTGGATCTATGCGCATTACGACTAATACCATAAACATACCTACATAGCGAATAAAAAAATATCCATTAAAATCAAACTGAGTGCATGCATAGTTATGTTTTAACCATCGGCACTTTGATAATGCGGCATCAAAGGTTTTGTACTTACTTCTCAAAGAAATTTGCTGCTTTTCGGAAGCACATGGTTATAATACACGCGCCGGCGGCTTCTTTTGAAATCATATACAACAATCGTTGCCGCCGCGCCGAAATCACAACATTTGACACTATTTGATTGCCGCCACAGGGCGTAGGCGTAGGTATACTCATGCAAAATAATTTCGAATTTTAAGAGTACCTACAGGTGTTCCAAAGAATAAATAAGTTTCAGAGTGCTTATAATGAAAATGAATACATTATACTGATCACGCAAGTAGTATTATGATTAGAATAAAATGGTAAGGATAGGTAGTAGATGTCATTATAATTTATTCTAGTAAGTATATATTATAATATTGATTATATGGTTTTAAACTAATTACTTAGGTACTATTATTGTACATTTAGTCATTATATTTCTTAAGTTTTTACAAGAAAAAATAGCAAAAAAGTGTTCAAATATCACCCGTTTGATAAATATTGTAGCCACTTTTAAATATACTTGAAACGTGTAAAAAAATTCTACATAATTAATAAAATAATATAAAAAGCGTAGGTACTTACCTACTAATAAAATAAAAAGCCTGCGATTTATTATTAGTAAATAATCACGGCAGCCGAGAGTGTGTCTCCACTTTTGAATACATAAATCATAACCAGATCACTAGAGCCACTTCAAAAAAGAAATTTGTAATTCCTAGGGTTCAAAATTATTTTGGTGACAGAACTTTACAGAAGCGTATACCATATCTTCTTAATTCGTTGCCCGAAACTATTAGATGTGAAACGGATAAAAATAAATTTAAAAAAATATTAAAAGATTATCTGATGACTACTATTTAACACAACAATTGTATGTTTTTATTTATTTTTTTGCATTCACAATGCAATATTTCTATAAGATATAAAATACGTGTGTAAAAAACAACCACGCCTCCGAGCCCATCTGAGGGCTCGGAGGCGTGGTTGTTTTTTACACACGTATTTTATATCTTACAACAATTGTATCTTATTATTATCACCGCTAAATTTTCCTTCAGTTTGTTGTAATTCAGTCTAAATCCAATTATTGTGCACTTAACTTTACCTGATACAGTTATAGTTGTATTATATACCTACATAATTATAATTATAAGCTAAGAGACTAAAGATCCCTCAGTCAAACCGACAAGTCGGTTTTGTGGGACTAAATTGTATCTTTGTATTTTTTTTTCTTGTATATGAAATAAATAAATAAAAAAAAATAAATAAAAAAAAAAAAAAGTATTTACAAGCAGTGCCCGCGACTTCGCCCACGAAGAATAGTAACTTTGGAGGTATAGTGACGTTCAGGATTTATTTATTTATTTTAAAACTTCTGTCATCAAACATACAAACAAACTCTTCAGCTTTATAATATTAGTATAGATTAGTATAGATGTACGCCAAAACATTCACTTATATGTAAAGAATAGTGATTGGCACTAATTCTTTACATATATTTTATTCACGCGTCGCGTCTGTACAAGTAGGTAATAATCTGTGTTTGTACGCCGCACGCGGCATCGTTTGATTTGCGGCGGCATCCTTTTAATAGAGCCGGCACGTGGCGAGGCGGCGCGGTAGAAAGCAAGGAAACGTACTATAAACAAAGGAATTATTTTAATTCCAGTCATTTCCAATTGAGCTGTGCTTCGAGTCTAACTTAATAATTGTTTTTACTAATTCTTGTTGTTTTCTAAAAACGTATCACGTGTACAATTTAATATGAGTGACGAAGATTCAAATTATTCTAGTCCGAGTAACGAGAGTTTGAGTCACAGATCTAAAAGACCCAAAAGCAAATTTGAGGAGTTTTTCGAAATAATTCATGCATCCCAAACTGCCTTGTGTAAATTGTGCCAACATAAAAAGACTGAAATAAAAATGAAAAACAGAAACACTTCAGGCTTAAGGAAACATCTAATATCTTTCCACAAAAAGGAATCACAAATATTTCTTCCTGTTAAACCAAAATTAAGTGGAGATATCACAAGCTTTTTAGTAACCGCTGGAAGAAGTGGACAGGTAAGAATATATTTTTTTTATATGAAAACTCCAGGAACTCAAAAAAGTCTTTTTTGAACAAATGACTTTAAACTGACTTCGGAATATTTTATAGATATTGATAAAATAGTAATACATAGGTACATATTTCGCGTCATTTTTAACAATGGTCGAAATTGTCGCTACGGGAATTTTAACTCCGCGTAGCTGTTCATGCGATACTTTCAAAAACGCCATTAACTTACGTAAGTATTTTTGAGTTAGTGGTGTTTTCATCTAGGGGTGCGACATATTAAGTATGTAATTATCGTCTTAAATATTTTTATAAACACCTATATTTTCATTTGTTTTCATAATCGGCCAGTAACAACTAAGTACTTTATTTTGGTAAATTACAGTACAGTGCAACCTTAATATAACAAATGTCAATTTAACGATTTTCTCGATTTAACAACAACAAACCTCCTCCTCCTAAACGCTCAAACCTAGTATGTTTTAAATAATAACACAAGATTTATTGTTTTATTTCAGTCGGAAAACAGCAGTGACAACATCACGACAGCTACAGTTGATTGGGTAGTGAAAAAATATCTTCCCTTCTCATTTTTCGATGACGAAGCTACACAAGTATATTTTCGACGTATTTGCCCTAATATGGAGTTTCCTAAAAGGTCTACACTTAGAAGGAAAGTCAAAGAGCGATTTGAAGAGCTCCAATTTAATCTCAAGGAACGACTTCAACAATTATCATCTAAAATGTCATTTACCATTGATGGGTGGACGTCAATTGCTGGTAGGAGTTACTACGGGGTTACTATGCATTATATAGACAACGAATGGAAGTATCGATCTGTAGTTCTTGATTTTATACCATCACGCGGTCGACATACTGGGGAAGATATTGCAACGATTTTCCATGAATGTTTATTGGAATATGGCATAATTGATAAAATACAAGGTATCACGGTCGACAACGCAACTGCAAATACCAAATTTATGTATGAACTGGGCAAACAGTTGCCACACTTTGATTCAGACAATCAACATTTCCGGTGCTTTGCTCACATTTTAAACCTTGGTGTACAAGATTTATTAGAGACCTTAGCATTACACTGTGAGTCTGACACTAACGCGCAAGATCAGCAGTATGAAGACTATGCAGACGAAACTGAGGAAGATGAAGAATATGCACCAAATATTGCTGACTCGCGTACATCTGTAACAAAGTTACGCAGTATTTCCAGTAAAATAAAAAGAAGTGAGATAGTGAAGAAGAAGTTTCAGTCTGCTTGTGAAGCAGCTGGCGTGCCATCAAATCTAAATGCCATTCTTGACTGTCCAACAAGATGGAATTCCACACATGATATGATTGGATTTGGTTTAAAAGTGAGAGCGGGCATTAACATATTGTGCAGTTCTGTCACCGAATTGAATGATTTTCAAATCACAGCTAGTGAATGGCAGGTACTCGAAAAATTACATAAATTTCTAATAAACTTTAAACTTTTAAGTACAAAACTTGGTGGAGACAAATATGTTACATTACCGCTAGTCATTGTATCATTCAATCTCTTGCTAGATAAAATTGAATCCATGGTAAAACAGTTAGATGAGAAACCTAATCGATCTGAAGTGGATGAAAGGCTCATTCTAGCTTTCCAAGCAGCTCGAGACAAAATGCTTAAACATTATAAGAAGAGCAACTGGATTTATTGTACTTCTTTAATTTTAGACCCAAGGCATAAGGCTCAGACTTTTGACCTGACAATGTGGGGGAAGCAACTTAAAACAGAAAGTCTGCGCAAGTTCAATGAACTTTATGAAGAATATAAAAGTCTACACTCACTGAACAAATCTCTGCAATTGCCAAGAAAAGAAAATAAAGTATGTGATGAAGATGAAGACATTATAGACTTTGATAAACTCTATGAATGTCCCTCGACGTCATCTGGATCTTGTCTTCAAGGCTTAGTGATAGACGAGTTGGAGGAGTACCTGAGAAAACCAAGAACTGCCAGCTCGGAAGACATTTTAGATTGGTGGAGGACGCATGAGACAGAGTATCCGACTTTATCGAAGATGGCCCGTGATTTTCTCTCAATACCTGCAACTTCAGTACCTGCTGAGAGATTATTTTCTAAAGCATCATTAGTAATTAGAAAACATAGAAATAGGTTAAGTGATGAGTCAGCCAGATGGTTACTTTGTATTAATTCTTGGTCAAAAGAATTGATATAAAGTAACATAACCTAATGATAAAGCTGTTGTGTACTGTTATGTTTGATTTGTGTTGTATTTTATTTTTGATTGAAATAAATGATAAATCATAAAACTCTTTTATTAAATTTCATGCAAGTTGAGGGTTCAATCTCTTTCTAGACAGACATTGTTATTTAAAATACAGTCAAGTTATTGTAATTAATTTGTTTTTTTACATGTTTTAGCAAATGTAAGCTTATAAATCATAAATGTTTATTAAGAAACAGTTACTTCCATGGAAAACGACATATAGGTCAGTTGATTTTTCGACTTTCTTATCAAATCTTCAGTTATTTATTAATCTGATTGATCTTTACTATGGCTATGTTAATTCAAGCTCACAATGTTCCAATTCTAATACGTTTTTCTAAGATTTAAAGTAAACTTTAATAAATAGCAATAGACTAATAGGTAATTGCAAGACTTGCAAGACTCTTGCTGCAAGACCAAGACCAAGACCAAGACTGCAAGCGCAAGACCAAGACCAAGACCAAGACCAGGTGTATTGGCGCAAGACCAAGACCAAGACTGGCTAAGTCTCGTCTTGTTCTTGCATTTGGGCAACACTAGTATTTATGCATATACGAGCTTTTACCCGCGGCTTCGCTCGTGTAGACTACCAATTAGAAGTTATATTTCTTTACTTTTCTGCATGAAAAGTACTCTATGTCCTTTTCTGTAGTCCTAACAAAGTGTATGCAAAATTTCATGATGATCGGTTGAGTAGTTAATGCCTGAAAGTGTAACAAACAAACTCGTTTTGGTATTTATAATATCAGTATGGATTTTATTTATTTATTTTTGTATTACTTGTATATCCTTACGAATATATACACCCTAGTATCCACAACACAACATTTGCAGTGCTTACTGTGGGTTAGGCTGATTACAGTCAACCTTAAAAATATAAAATATTATTATTATGGTTACCACAGTTGTCATTATTGTTGGATGAGGATGAATTAGCACTATTTCATACATGGCGTATGGATTGCTCAGAAAGACCCTTACACCTGAACAGAAAACTAGTTCAAAAAAGATCTCCTCGTTTGCCATGGGGTTGGAGATCGGAGTGAAATTCGGAAGCTAAAAAGCCTTGAGCGTAGACGGTAGGTAGCTAGCCTATCCGTTTTCATAGGATACATTTCGGAAAGTGTGCAGCAGAATTGCACAGCCTTGTTCCGCCGCCGTTCCCATTTTTTCATCGGACAACCAGACTTACAAATAGGCGTCACCATCATATAATTGATATATTTAAAGATCGCACTAAGCGTTTTGGTTCCAAATTTGTAATACGTACCGCTAAAGATCGGAAGTTTTTGCCTGAGCAGACATCCAAATGTTATGATTTTTTCTAGTATTTTTCTAAAGAATAATTCGCTTCGTTTTACATTTGTTTTCATATTAAAATTACCACACGGAGAAAAGCTAGTGAAGCTTGAAGCGTAAAAGTCGCTTTCACGGCTCCCCTTTGTTATCGTCTTCTGGGCGATTAGTTTGTTGCCGATGAAATCTCGATAAGACTTAATGATATTTACGAAACTAAACGAACTTTCGGAATACGGAGTTTTAAACAGGTTCGTAGGATGATTTCCCAAATTTGGCCAATGATGGCTATCTTTGTTATTTTTATTTGTTTCGCTTGTTTTAGCATCTTGATTATATACACATATTAAATTTTAGTACCGTTTTCATAAATACTAATATTAGTGACCATAAAAAACAAAAACCATGAACGTGTTAAACAATTACACATTTTTATATATAATTTGATTATTGTTTGTAAATATGCACAAAAAAATAATTAAAATAAAAGTAATACAATAAAAAATACCAGTACAGCAAATCCAACAGGAAAATATGATATATCTGAACAGTACCTAAAAAGAAGAAAGAGACATTAGAATCTGGATGATGAAATTACGTTTTTATACTTTACATTTTTTTTAGTGCTATATTTTAAGATAAATTATTGTTATTGAAAAATAATACAAAAAATCAACTCGGCTCACAAGTGATTTCTCGGGGGGGAATCGAATCCGCAACCTTTGGAAGTCCGGTCCAATGCACTCCCAATTGAACTACCGAGTCTTGTGAACACCCGAAATTTTCTTGTAGCTTTCTAATTTTTACCTTACGTTTTATTATTTAAGACATTAAAAATACATAAATTATAGATAAAATAATGCCATAAATATCTAACAGATTTTTTAGGCACGAAATACGTCTTTAGACAGACGGTCGATAACACAAGTATGGAGTTGGTCTGTTATTTGGATGGGTGACTAACAATCGCTCATCTCGAGCTTCTTCGAGAATTAAAAGACACGTCAAGTTGTTAGCAACCACCACTGAGCATGCTTGGTAAATTGTGGACCGTTCGACCGTTTATCTAATTTACAGGGAAAGCATCTACCATCAGTTGGAACATTAAAAGCTGATGATAATAATGGGCGAGCAGTTAAAGCAGCAAAAAACTGTTCTATAAAGAACAGAAAGATTTGGCAACACAAATGATACATTTTCAAGACTTACAAATAGACGTCACCGTTATAAGGTTGATGAACCAAAGAGCACTAAGCTTTTCAGTTCCTATTTTGAAATCCGCTAAAGAGTGGATCTCTTTGCCTAGGCAGGCGTGTCAGATCGCATCGTCGCTTACCATCCGGCAGGATAGTGGTCAAGCGCGTAAGTATGTAATTTTATGATAAAAAAATCAAAACTTACATACATATGTAATTCAATAATATATAGTAAATACCTGTTTTACAGTAGTCTTCGATAAGTTTATACCGGAATAAATTTTTAAACTTTATCAATGTCATTGAATTAAATTTAATTTTTTTTTAAGTAATTATAATTATAAAAATTGTAATGTTTAAAAATATTTGAATGTTATTGTGTTATGCCTAAATAGGTTATAAGCCCAGATTTACAAAGAATATCAATGAATTTTTTGAAGCAAATAAAATAATTAATCTCCTAACATATACTTAATTGAATTATTAGATCATTAAGTAACTTAGATGTTGCAATATGGCACAAAGAAAAGGTTTAACTGACTCCATCATAAAAATCTCGCGAATTATATAAATGAAACCGAATATACCAAAATCCTTGAAAGAGTCTAAAATTTAAATTATGACATAAAATAGAAGGACGATAACAAATTATCTTGGTCTACAAATCGATCAGTATTATGATTGGAAAATACATACAGAGTTTGTGCTCCAAGTTAAACAAGTTGTGTACACATTTCGACAAGTTCGGTAAACATTCAGGCTTCGCATTATATCATGGCTCTGTTATTTTAAAGATGGGATTATATGTGAACTAAACAGAGGCAGAACTATATACATTATTATTAAAGAACATTCAATGTCTCAAGCGGAACACGAACCCACAACCCCAGCCTTGTAATCCGAGTGAGTACTCTACCAGGTTTATTAAGGAATAATAATATTTCATACTTTCACACCGATTAGCCTAGCCCAAAGTAAGTACTGTAAGGCTTGCGTTATGGATACTAGGGTAACGGATAGACATACATATTAGCTACAAAGATATGTAACATTAATATAGATATGTATAAATACCCCTGACTCAGCTACAAATGCTCGTATTCATCACACAAACTACCCCTTGCGGGACTCGAATCCGAGACCGACGGTGCGAATGGCACCAAACAGTCGACAATTTAATATTTACATATTAAATCAGAAAAACCTAAGTGTTTCTGTCATTAGTTTAATATAGCATTTGTATGCAAACCATGGTTGTTGCTTCTTTTCGCTGATACACTCATTAGCAACTCCGAGAAGGCAGTTTTCTTGTGAAACGACAAAAAGTGACGGGTCGCGCTACACGGATCGACTGCCAATGAACACGTGTTAACGCATCCTTTTTCTTTCGACTAAGGTAACCGTAGGACTAACTTACTAAAGCTGATATATAGTTTAACAAGTTACGAGGCACCTGCGCATGCGCACATCGGTAAAGGCAGACCAAGGCAAACTTTAAACCTTCAAAGATTTCAAACAACTTTGCTTTGTTTTTCTTTTTTGTTAAACCTAATCAATGTTTTATTTTTAACAATTAATTAAATATTAAAGAAAGCAAGGTATCATGCCAAATACAAAAGGTATAAAAACCCATTGGATAAATACTCTTTTGATATCCTAAGGAAAGTTTGTAACTCTTTAATTAAGGAATACTACGAAATTTTCAAATTTAATGCCAAAGAACATTTACAGAATAAACCTAGATATTTTTGGCAATTTATAAAAAGAAAAAAAATGGTACAACCATCCCTTGTTAGATTAGATTAGTAATAATAATCTGTTAAACGATACGAATTTAAAGTACTATTTTGTTGATAAGAAGTCTTTAGTAAATAATAAAAAGAAAGATGTAGAGAGGATTGAAGAAAAAAGATTAACAAGACAAATATATGAGGCAAATGCGTATGGGCAAGCCGGTAACGACAGACCAAGGCGAACTTTCAGAGATCAAATAGAGGTTATCCTGAACAAAGTCCAGGTCAAAAGTATCCTTAACCGAAGAGCTTGTATGAAAGATCTGATGTGAGTTAAAGAAGCAAAAGATATGTCAGGATCGTGTTAAATGGAAAGCTGTTATCTTTGCATACCCCTGAGGGAAAAAAGCGTGATTTTATGTGTGTATATATAACTTAGTTCAAAGTAGGTCGATGCATTCGGCCTGCGTTTGGATTAAGTAAATATCCGAACGGTCATTGAATGAAGGATAGGAAAACTTACTAAAAATATAGGTAACGTCAAATGCATTTGCTTTAACGTTACTATCTGACGACCAGTTATTACATAGTATTAGAGAAAAAGGAAATAATTTTTATTTATATTATTTAGACAGACTCTGGCAGTACTTTTTTTGTTGTTCGATTTTTTTTTGTTGTATTTGACAATATGACTAAGGCAATGGTCGTCATATATTTTCTACTACCTTCACAATAGTAAACTGTTAAAATTTCAATAAATGAAAATTGTTTTATTTCGCATTTTATTTAGTTATTAAATTTTCATTACCATTAGTATACTACTGAGTCTACCACAAGTTAGGAAACCGTATTTAAATATGTAATGTGAGCGGAAGTGTAAGAACTAAATAACATAACATACACTAGCGGCCCGTCCCGGCTTCGCACGGGTGGACAAAATTCTTTAATTTTTTTCTATTATTAAATATTTTTCCGTTAACGCCATCTAGCGTCCGGTAGACGAACTACTTGCGGTTAACGCGTTGCTATGGTAACGTTATTGATACAATGGAAGAAGAGCGGGAAAAAGAGCGGACAGACAAACAACAAATTTGTGATCTTAGATTATAGACTAGTCTCAATCCAAGTTAAGTAGCTAACGCACTTATGTTATGGAATTCAGAAATAACATAATACTTTTTTTGTATACGTTTTCAACATTCACCCAACCGGGGATCGAACCCGGAGTGTCGTTACCATGAAAACCGTTATGAAAGCACGAATTCCTACACTCGACTAGAGGTCGTTAAACTACTAGATCAGGGAATAATTATGATGGATATACTGCCCCCGACTAATTTTGCGTTGCGGGATAATGATGAGTGCCGAGGGCCACTACGGCAGTGATCAGATCACTCACATTCACTATTATTAGCTCACATTGGCTCAGTAATTATGACGGGCAATAGACTACCCTTACCATGGGTTTCTAACGTTGGAATAAACTATTGAATGTTCTTTATTTTGTTCTTACATTTCCGCGCATTTCTGTGTCCGATTAAAATATTTGCCTTAGTCATCCTGAGATCACAGCTCCTACGAAGCTGAATCGAAACGTCAGGATTAAATATAAAATAAATTATGAGCAAAATCCGTAAAAAAGTTGTTTTACTTTTTTTTATCTTAGATATTTTTTTTTCAGTATAGATAAAAAAGAATTGTCATAGTTGTAGACGATATATATAAATACGATAATAAGAAATAATAATTATATAGTGAAAAAGACCGACAAGAGCCTTTTATTTCAATGTTTCTTGAAAATTGAAATATATGAAAGGTAACGAAACAATTTCGACGAACGTTTGGTGCAACGGTAAAGATCCTGCCTTTCGCACCGACGGTCCTGAGTTCGAATCCCGGAAGGGGCAGATGTTTGTATGATGAATACGAGCATTTGTACCTGAGTCATAGGTGTTTATATATATTTCTATGAATATTACATATCTATGTATCATATTATTTATTTATTTATTATTGAATCATGAAATACAAAAGCTATGTTGAAAAATTCATGAAGAAAGACATACAAATGCTTGTACTCCTCGCCACCCATGACTCAGGGCCAAACAGTTGCCAAATGTATGTACCATTGATCGGTATGTGAATAGAAATTGTATATCTGGGACTGTAAAACTAAACAAAATAAAAATGCTTTCTTTACTTTAAAAATCCAGGTTAATCGAAAACACATAGTACGGGTGCCTCCACTGTCGCGTTTCGGCTCAGTGGAGCGCGCTCGCTCGCCCTAATTATCGCCAGTTCCTGCCACGTTTGCACCCATCCTATTGTTACCCTCCAGCCATTGTTTCAAATCGCCTGTGCGTTAATAAAGGGTTAGAGCATCATTCACTGGTGTATCGATCATGACACTTTCGGTTATTATACGATACGGGCAGTTGGTAATATCATGAAAGGGGATAATGATATCAAATTCAAATAGTGTCAACCGAAAAACATTCAATGCTGGATCTAAGGGTCCTCTTAAAGTTGAAGGGTTTTATTATAATTTCTACGCTTAACAGGCGGGTTGACGATTAGAGTTAAATAGCGTTCATAGCGATCCTTCCTTTCGACTTTCCTGGTTGCTAGTCCTAAGAGAGATGTTTGTTTGATGAATGCAAGCATTTGTACAGTTACATGTAGCGACGTATAATATGCTATGCTAAATATCCATGACTCAAGACCTGGATATTTATATATAGTTATATCCGTTTGCCTATTATCCATACCACAAACCTTACAGTGCTTACTGTGGCCCAAGCTAATTGGTGGAATATTATCATTGTAAATTAAAAGTATGCCTTTTTTATTTTATTCCTTTGAATATTTTTCCAATAAAGGTCAAGACAAGGGAAGCCATGATAAATACACTAACCGCTACGCCATCGAGTTTCTCAGTTGATCACCTGACAGGGAACTCTTTGGTTACTCATAAAAAAACCGACCTTAGCTTAACTTCGCGATTAACGCACAAACTACTGCGCCATCAAAAGTCTCGATGGTATAAATTTTTCTCTCGACTCACGTATTCCATTGTTATTCAGATTTATTGAGATTTTGAGAGGGTTATTGTTGTGAGTCGTGCTTTGGATGAAAAAGTATTTCAGTACAGCAACGGTATTCAGTTGTGGCTGAATTTACGCATAAAATATATAACCGTGATGTGAGATCGTTTGGCATCTCTAATAAAATATAAAGATCAAGCGGATTTCTTAAAATTTGTTTGTATGTGGAGGATATTTTTTTTTATTATTTTAAATGGGTTAGCTCTTGGCCCCAATCCAGCAAGGGGGCAAAGACAGGATCTGCAATGGAACGAGCTAACCCAGAAGGTACCTGTTCACCCTGGCTCTGAAAACAGACGGGTTATAAGTTATAGGTTATAAGGGAGTAGTTATAAACTACGGGAAATACAGACGCAGGAAGAATGTATTTTGTAATGCACATTATGAAAGATGTTGAGACGCGCTTGGTGCGACAGGAAGTGCGTCTGGATATCCGATGGAAAAAAGGAAACGGCGGTATGAACACGTGCGGCACTCCAAAGTATATACTTATGCACATGCAAATATATAAAAATTGGTTATACATTGTGAATTTGTGCGAGTCGCTGTATTTTAAAGTATAAAAAAACTATGAGTACGAAAAATATATGATCATTAACGATCCGTTTATGAACGTCAAAAACTGCGTCATATTTTTATAAGTGTCACGTCTGGAGACCTTGTACCGAGAAGCAGCAAAAAACTCGGCAAGGACTGTTTTTTCCATTAGCTTTTGCTACAAATAATCTTAATTAAGAAGCTTTCTCTCACCCTACTAATTCTGTTAAATAAATATATATATATATATATATATATATATATATATATATATATATATATAAATTACGTGTCACAGTGTTTGACCGCGATGAACTCCGAAACTACTCAACTGATATTGATGATATTCTTTTCATTTTGCTGGATCTGTTCCAACTTAGGACATAGAATGGGTTTCATTTTAATTTATATGAAAAAAATTTTTTTTTTGCTGATTATAATAACTGAGCCGCAGCGACGCGCAGGTCAACGTGTTTACTATAAAAAGTCTATTAAGTATTTATCATTTATAAATACTGAATAGTGTAATTTCTTGAACATCCATTGAATGTAAAAAATAATGACATTGCGCGACTGTATACACTTGCATGATAAATAATAACATTTCTTACATCACACCGATTAGCCTAGCCCAAAGTAAGCACTGTAAAGCTTGTGCTATGAATACTATATTAACGGATATAAATAAGTAATATTCATTACATATGAATACACATAACTTGGGTACTCGAATCCAGGACCGTTTGGCTTCGAAGGTAGGGTCACATTCGCTCGCCCAAATCGGTCGCTATGGCAACAAAATGTGTATTTTTTACACGTACGCATACGAAAATCAATCAGTTCACCGAACAACGTGTAATGGTACGAGAACTAACCATCATTCATAGGTGTCTCGTTTTATGCAAATATTGGTGTATGGAACAAGATATAAGACCATCCCTAATTAGCTGAACTAGTCACGTGTTGCTGTGGATCAGTTAAAATAATTTGCAATAAAAAAATTGTTAGAAATTAAACTAAAACCTATCCTATATCATAAAATGAGAAAAATATATCAAAATCGGTTGAGTAGTTTCGGAGTCTGACGCGGTCAATGGTGGTGGTGGTGGCAGGGATTTTTTATGTGTATAAGTAGAACCAAATTTAATAATATTTTGTTAACTTTATATTTAGTTCTATATATATACTTATGCATCCATCGCTCATTTCCTTACTACCTTAATCATTCCACAATCAAGGCTCCTGTAAAGAAGTTGAATCTTCAGGAATAAAAATATTAAAAAAAACCATAATTAATGCATTGTAAAACCAGTAACAGTGCTTTTATTTTAACCTTTTATTAAATCAAGTAATTTGAAAAGGTAATCAATAACAACAAAATGAGAAACTTTAAAAATATGCAAAAATATATAAATTATTTATTCGGAACGGTACCCAATTCCTGTTTACTGTCACACCGAGCCATATATTGTAACCGCTGGACCACTTAAATTAACAATATCTGCTTTGTATTGTAAAATTAATTTAAATATTGCTAATTAACTATATACTGCATCTGTATTTATCATATTTACTGATATTTTGAACATTTAAATATCAAATTGACTTAATATACACTCGAAACCAACTTATCATGGTCACATAAAGATACCTTTATATCTGAAAAAATAGAATTTAGCTTAGTCAAATAAATTGTATTTTATTCAACCTGAGTAAGGTTTTCAGAAAATTTCTTTGCCTCACAATTTCGTCTTCTGTTTTAAATAAAAAAACTAGTACAGCAATCGCTACTCTCCCATTCCTTGTACCATAGTAATGATATTTTGATCGATACATAATTCAAATTGATGTATAAGAAAATCAATTACGCTGATGAGCAAAATATGTTCTCGCTTACAAGTATCATAGACAATTTTTTGTCGTAACATAAAATTAATTTAACATAGCATCATTGGCGTATATTACAATTTATGTTATCTAGTTTTTGGATAAAAGTTTATATAAAGAAATTATTACTAAAAGTCAGCTCCAACGCGTGACTGAAGGTTACTCCTTAAAAACGATTATCTTAAATTATATATAATAGGCAAAGGAAGTAAATGAATTCATATATTTATTCATATAAATTTGATTAGATATATTACTTAAATTATGGTAGTATTATTTACTTACATTTTTTTGTTTTTATTATTTATGATATTTTACATGTCTACTGATTGCTATAGAGAGAAAGAAAGAGAGAGAGAGAGTAAATGCTTACTTGTGACTGAGGAGCGGAGCACTATAAGTGTGCAGGTATATCACGCAGAGGAAATGTGAACCTTCACCTTTCGTTAACGTTTGATTTTACTATCTATTTGTCATAACGTGCGCTGTATATGAAACGATTCTTAAGGAGTTAAACTAAAATTCTAAAACTACAAACATTTCTCTTATAATTTTAGTATTTAACCATTTTTTTTAATTTATAGAAAATAGGCAGGTGCTTGACCACTATCTCGCCTGAGGGTAAGCGACAATGCGATCTAGGATGTGACGCGCTTGCCTTCCGTTTATGCTCAAGGCTTTTCAGCTTTTTATAAAAAAGATCGTCATTGCCGACAAGCTTCTTGGATTTCCTCTCAATGGACTCTAGCGTCTGGAGCTGGTATCGGGAACCGTCCAAGAGATGAGAACAATACTCCATACACGATCGCATTTGCGCTTGGTAAAGGATGAGCAACTGTTCCGGCGTGAAGTATCTTCTCTCCCGAAAGAATGCCAAGTTTTTTTGAAGCTACTTGAGCCTTTTAGATGAAAGAGCCGAAATTGAGAGTTGGTGACAAAGACATACCGAGAAGCTCAAGATGGTCAGTAATCTGCACGGATACACCTCGGAAAGTAGAAGTCAAGTTGAAAGGACTCCTTTTAGCGGAGAAAAGATACGCTTTTTTGTATTCAAATACAATGAATCGAACCAACAGATTTAGGACTAGATTGTGACGGAGCCTGAATTTTTAGGGAGCAAAAATAAAAAAAGTTATGACCAAAAAACATTGGCTCTATGGGATTTCCCATGGATACAGAAAGCACGTGCTTTTTTAAAGTTTTCATTCTTATGGAATATTAAAATTTACTAAATATTATTGTTTTTTTTTTTTGTTTTTTTTTTTTTAGTATTACGCTCTGCTCCAATATATGGTACTAACGAAGCTTAGCTAAGCGACTGCATCTAAATAATTCCGATATCTATAAGAGAATTCGCGTCATCAAGAGATACTTCCATGAAAACGCGATGTGTGACTCGCGTTGCATCTCGATGCACGCTTTATTACAGCTGCCAGACACGGTAATCTGCGCGTGTCACGCAAATCGAATGCAACTGTCACGCAGATCATTTAGTCGGAATTTGTGGACGAATTGAAATGCAGTCGGCTGTTCAGCTCTCTCCGAATGCATTTACTCGGGATTTCAATCGGTTTCCATTTCAATTCAATGCTTTATTGCTTTACCACAATGGATGTTTGATCTTATCATTTTTCATTGAAAAAACTACGCACTTGCACCCTCTAGTAGTATAATTATATTTTAATATAGTATTGACGACCCCTTGGTACAACGGCAGCCATGCTTTTCGCACCGACGGTCCTCGGTTCGAATCCCGGAAAAGGCAGATATTTGTATGATGAATACGAGCATTTGTACCTGAGTCGCAGGTCGTTATTTTTGTTTTTATTAATATACCTTATGTATGTATAAAATAATATATGTATATTCGTTACCCTAGTATCCAAAACACAAGCCTTACAGTGCTTACTTTGAGCTAGGCTAATTGGTGTGAATGTAAAAATTATTTATTTATTCACCCCTAGTTACTTTCGCGCCTTTCACACATATAAATCACTTTCTCGCATTTAATTTAATTTTTTATATTTATTTCTGACGATTCGACTTTTTTACAGGAGCCGTTATAACATGATCCCAATATTTTAATCTGGCACGTTTCTAACTGTTCAATTTATACGAATAAAGTAATTTTATTTTGCATTTTATTTAATTGTTTACTACTCTAAACTAATAAATTAGGAAATTGGGACAAGAATTGGCGAAAGAACCATACTATATTTATTTAGTTCTTACACTTTCGCGCACATTACACATTTAAATAAAACAACCTATTAAGGGTTTATTTTGAGCTCAAATTATATTTTTTATTTAATCCTGACGTTTTGACTCCTTTCCAGGAGCTGTGATCGTATGATCACTAAGTAATAAGACTAAGTCAGTATTTAATAATTGATTAAAATAATAAAAGTAAGATGGAGGTCGGTCCCCCAGCCCGAGTTTCTTTCACCAGGTCTTCTCGGAAGAGCTTCTCAATTTCCGAACCGATGGTAGACTCAGTAGTGGACACCGTAATCGTAGTGAAAATAAACTTTTCACTACTAAAAGTGTTCATAACTAAATAAAAATAAAAAATAAAATAATTTTGAATTATATACATTTTGACAGTTATGAACTTGCCCGATTGAAATATTGTGTAAGTAGAAAATATAATGATGACCAATAAGACAATGTAATCCTGTGATCACGTCAGGATTAAATATAAAATATTTTATTATAATAAATATTTTTTTTTATCACGGTTGAAACTCTATCGTACTGGTAGAAAAACTGTGTGTGTGAAAGTATAGTCTTAATGCATTATCAATGATAATCAGAGATAACGATCAGCATTAATCCATCATTACGATCATCCAATCGATGGAAACGTTCAAACATAATCGATTCCGACCCAATCATACATTGGGCATTGTTTATGGATCATTGTGTGTCTGAATGATGTTGCATGTTCCTGCTTAGGACGACTGCAAACGGATATTGTAACAAACTTTATTCAAATGCACCTAAAATAAGTTACATTTTTATCATATTCACAACGTCTTTTAACTGACAGGAAGAAACTCGTCAGTTTTAACAGAAGCAACGACATTTGCAAAACTATTATTTTATTATATCGTTGATTACAACAAAGTCAACAAGTATCTGTTTTAAATTAGTACTTATACTGTTGTTATAAAATAGATGGCCTTTTCTTTATATAGATATAAAGATAAATCTCCATCTATAATAATAAGAAAATATCTTTAATAACAGTCGGGCGAAACTAAAGTTGCATTCTTGCCATTTTTGCAATGCCCATACTCTTACTCTGTAAGCTGTGAAGTTTGCTCTCACTAATGAGCCTCTGAGCTCTGCGTTCAAACGTCCAGTGCAGCAAGTTGGTATTTTAAATATTGTTATTATCGTTTACATAAAAGATAACTGTTAATAGTTTGTGATGCCCCTTAAAGTATAGGTTTGCAATACATCACTAACTTTCTATTAATATTTACGTTACAGTTAAAATCGATCGACAGATGAGATGAGCTATTGAATCTTGCAAAAAATTAAACGGCCAAACCCACGCGCTAGCAGGATTCTGTCATAGTGGACGTAAACAGCGGTAACTAAAAACAAAGTATCGCTGAATCGTCTCTGAAAATTGATATAATAAATAAATATTTCTTACATTCACACCAATTAGCTTAGCCCAAAGTGCTATAAGGCTTATGTGTGATACTAGGGTAGCGAATAGACAGACATATATGTTACAAAGATATGTAATATTCATAGAAATACATATATATACACTCCTATGACTCAGGTACAAATGCTCGTATATCATACAAACAGATTCTTCCTTACCCTTATACCCTTCCTGTCTCGTGGGTGTACCAGGCCTTTTTCTAGGGTATCGCTTCTTAAAGACGCAATTGACGTTCATCGAAAGGACGGAGGTGCAACACAAGAAAAATTCTTTCTCGACCCCGTGTTTTTTTTTTCGTTGCGAAAGGCAGGATTGCTACCGTTGCACCAAACGATCGCCATTCTTTTACTTTATTTAAACTGAATTAAAGAAATTATTGTCCTCCAGTGTCAAAACACAATGAATATCGTAATTATCACAGTACCCGAGCCAACATAGAAAAACTTGTTTTCTATATTGAGCCGTCCGGGTTTCAAACTCGGTTCCTTGGTGTGTGAGGTCGCCATATTTTATATATCTCTTTATTCAACTCATTTCTACTATATGTCACTGATGGAAGTAATATTTAGTGTGTGTTAATTTTCACATGATCCATTTTGATTAATCTCACTTATATTAATGAGTTTATTTATAAATCAATATTTTTAAATTGAAGGGGTGTTTATATTTGCAGAAAAGAAAGAAAGATTAAAAATCTAGTATATTTTAGGTATTAAAGAAATATTTCAAATATGTATAGTACGTTTTTAGTCAGTTAGTTCGTAGCATCCTAGTCCTTGTCAAAATCAAATTTCTTGTACCATTCCTGTAAACGATGCAGCTGTTAGAAATTATCCTGCGAATCTCACTATTGATATTTTTTTATATTTTCTTTTAGTTAGTTAAATAAAATATATTTAAAGTAAGTAGCAGTAATATCTTACATGGTTCTTAAACTTCTACCTCTGGTTATAAGAACCGCGTCAGTTTTTATATTATCCTTTATGCAATCCTGATGTTTCGTCCCCTTTTTAGAAGGCATGTTCACAATCTTTTATGAGCATTTTGAGGGTAATAAAATTTTAAGTTTAAATTCTGTTCTCCTGGTATCTGCTTGTTTCACTCAACTGTGGCAAAAAACTGAACATGCAAAGAACATGAGCCTACAATTTGCATACATAATAAATATTTCATCTAACAACATTAATGGTCGTATTTTTCTTCTCATCGTTCGCTCGTTAAACTGTGTCAGGTGGGTTACCAAACGGCTCCATCATATCACTATTGACAGGCACTCTTTATTCTCATTCTTTTTTATTTCAAAATCCAATTAAGTTTTTGAACTAGTGATAAATAAATTGGATTATCAGTCACCTTCTACATTGGGAATAATTGATAAGCTTTTAGCATCATTATTTTACCGTGCGTACTGTTGCGACGCATTTAATGAAATCAGATGAATAATAACTTCGTACCTGTCGCACCAAGCGCTTCTCAACTTCTTTTATAATGCGCACAGCAAAGGAGTGGAACTCACTCCCTGCGTCTGAATTTCCGAGTACTTATAACCCTTCTATTTTATAAAGCCAAGGTGAATAGGCAACTTCTGGGTTAGCTCGTTCCAGCGTAGATCCTGTCTAGGCCCCGGACTTGATCGGGATCAAGAGTGAACATATTCAAAATAAATAAAAAAAACAACATTGGGGAAAACGCACTAAATATAGCAAGAACAGCAATGGCTTTCCCACCGGTGTTATGCTCAAAGGTCCGCGGTGCACAAAGCTCACAAAGCTCTCTCAACTTGGGCATCTTTTAAGTCCATCTTGCCATATAGGTCGACAGCTTAAATAATTCTTCGCCCGCGCGGTACAGGGGCGCGGGGGTATGACGACAGAGAGGATCGAGTGAGGAGCGGGAGGCAGGCACGCTTAGTGCGCCCCCTCCCTCCCGTTTCCGTACTCCCTTATAACGCCGTACCCCCACGCCCTGTACCGCGCGGGCGAACACTTATTTAAGCGGTCTACCTATAGTTACCACTAGCTTATCTCAAGTTTGCAACCATAAGAACTATTATTGTGCCGGATTTATCATAAAATTAACAACATACAAAATAAAGGCCAAGTATTTCCTCGTTCAAAATAAAAACAGGGAATTCGAACTTTAGTGATGAAATAAATTATAAATAATTTATTACTATGATCATGTAGTACACACAGGTCTTGTAACTGATCAAGACGACGAGTTGATCATTACGCCGTGGATGGCTTTCAATCTCAGAAGATCCATTAGCCAGATCCATGATAGATCTTATGAGGTATATATTACTCATTAGATACAGTTTCGAAGTTGTGAATCCACTTTGAGAGCTTTCCATGTCAGTAATTCCATTATAAACAATGTTTTGCCTATTAAACCTATATGACAAAAGTCTTTTTGAAAAGACCACATACGAGTAATCCATACTAATATTATAAATGGGAAAGTGTGTCTGTCTCTTTGTCTTTCTTTCACGGCAAAACGGAGCGTCGAATTGACGTGATTTTTTAAGTGGAGATAGTTGAAGGGATGGAGAGAAACATAGGGTACTTTTTGCCCCTTTCTAACCCCCCACTTCCCAAAAATGGGGGGTGGAAGTTTGTATGGAGCATTCCGCAATTTTCAAGGTAGAAAGCTAAAAATTGGTATGCTGACTATTTATGACTACCAAAAAAATCACCCATCATTTCTTTTTTGAAATCTGCACCCAACCCCTTGAAAGAGGGGGTGAAATTTTATATGAGACCTTTCGCAGTTTTCTAGGCAGGAAGCTAAAATCGGCACACAGACTCTTTGTTACTAACGAAAATACCTGCCATTTTTTAGAAATCCTCCCCCAGCCCCTAAAATAGGGGATGGAAATGTGTGTGAGACTCCGCAAAATTAGAACAATACAAACGAATAATAAAATTATTTAATTAAAACGAATTAAATAAAACAATATTAAAAACATTAAATCTTACCATAAATCAATCAGCTTTTGAGAAAATAAACATTATAAACATAAATAAGTGTAACTCATGGATTCCGATAGATGGCGCTGATATGTTTATTGTATATTATGTTCACGATAGGTTTAATTGTTTAGTTCAAAAATTAATAACAGATGGCAGTGTTGTAATAAAATAAATAACGTGTAAAATTCTGTTCCGAGTTCTCTTCTGTGTTCAGGAAAGGGGAACAGTGCTACCCCGAATTTAACGCGAGTGATGCCGCGGGCAAAAGCTAGTAAAGTAATATGTTTGTCGTTGACATTGTATATAGTTTAGTGTGGTAAAATGTTTGGGTGGTTTTTGTTAGTCATAAGTTGGTTAATCATAAATATAATATAATATCTGTGTTTCTTGATAAATACAATTTAGAGGTCATCAAGTCACGAGTGAATCTTCTAGACAATCGTGTCACTTCCTAGATCGCATCGTCGCTTACCATTAGACGTGATAGCGGTCAGGGGCTTACATATTCATGATTTAAAAAATGATATATATGTTATATTCACACCAATTAGCCTAAACGCAAAATAAGCACCGTAACGCTTGTGTTATGAATACTAGGGTAACTGATATACATATATACTACACTAGCTTAGCTAGCCACGCATTGCTGTGTTATAAATAAATATAAAGCCTATTTATTCTAAGTCCTAAGTCGGAGTAAATTCAGCAAAATAAAAAAAGAAACATCGAAATCGGTGAAGTAATTTCCGAGTTCATCGCGGTCAAATACTATGACAGGGAATTTTTACTTATATATATAAATGATAATATATTTTACAGCATCTATGAATATTTTGATTTTTAGAGTAATATCATGATAAATATGTTAACATCATTTTATAAAAAAAATACCTTCCTACCAATGCATGTTTGATACAGTAATCTGTTGATACGTATCATTTACTTTACCGCCTACTGTTATACAGTTGTTAACTATAAAAAAGCAATAAAACTGGTCAGATCAATTTATATTAGTGTAAATTAATATTTGTAATTTGTTAAACTTTCTCGTTTGTTGCTTTGACAGCATCACTAAGTGTTATTTCGTTGTTATCTTAATTACAAATAAATTAATCAATAAGCTAGTTAATAACATTGTTTAATTTAATGATCTTCTCTTAAATTAGTTTGTTTCTATATTCATGCACATATTTAATCGTGGGCACTCATTTGTCTGAAATTTATGGTTTAATTTTGTGTAATACTATTTTTTGAAATTAATGTTTCGAACCAAAAAAAATCCATTTACAATTTGGGTAAACTGAACGTATTTAAATATTGACAAGCATAAACTAACTTAAAATTATACTGTAGGTATACTAAAATTAAACTTAATGAAATATAGTGAGAATAACTTTATTCGAATGCACTTAAAATAAGTTGTTTTGAATCGTCCAACATTTTTATCTACCATCCATTTAAGACGTCTTTTAACTGACAAGAAGAATGGGCGCTATAAACTCGTCAGCTTTAACAGAAGTAACGACATTTACAATATTATACGGGGTCACCATACATAAGCCACAAAAAAAACTGTTATCACAATAATAGTAGTGTTATGGTTTCATAACATTGTTGAGTACAACAAAGTCAACAAGTATCTGTTTTAAGTAAAAAAAAGACAAATTTCAGAAAGCAACAAAGATATATGTTTAGTATATGTCAATAATACTGAAGGTTAAAGCAGACCCATCTCCCAATGGAGGTGACCTCTCGCTGGCCGCCGTGGCTAAGGCCATAGTGGCAACCGAGAGGTGGTGGAAGGCAACGGTCTCTTTCTGCGAAGATGTCATTTCGCAGAAGGAGGCCAAAGAGAGAGAGAGAGAGAGAGGATGATGCAACGCTGCACACATCCGAAGGAGGAGCACGGGCAGGAGACGGCGCCAGTTTGCGGCGCGCATCCCGGTTTGAGGGAGGATTTCCCTTCCTTGAACGAGCCTAGGGCGGACGGGGGTGACCAAAAGCTGGGATACCCAACTCCTGAAGTTAGAAGCAGGCCGTCTCCACCCCTCCTTAGCTGAGGAAGGTGCTGGGAGATGGCGGAAGCTGTGGTTGCCAGAGTCCCGCGGGGGAACCTTAGGGACTCTCACTGCCGCAGGCGGAGAAGGGGGACGGAGGTAGCGATGCCTTCCTTCCTCCTAGCAAGACCAGCTGGCGGAGAATGGGTGGTCCTGAGCCTGCATTGCATGGTCTTGCCCGTCTGGGGGGATGCCCACATGCACCCGAGCATCCTCCATAGTGGTGGGGCCTTCGGGCCAGTCTGTCAGACATCCCGTGGTGAAAGTCACCAACGACCCCATGGGACCAACGACAGTGCCGGGGTGCATACTTAGGTTTTTAGTGGGTAGGCCTCCAATCCTCCATCGGGCACTAAGCCGGATAAAGGAATGGAGGAAAGTCCCACATAACTGCGCCGCTCGCCCAGCGGCGCAGTATGCGTAACGCATTTTCCCAAGTTTAAGAAAAAAAAAAAGACCCATCTCCCAAGGCAGCACCCATTCACGAGCATGACGCATTTTATATTTGAAACAGTTTGTTACAAGTTTATAAAACCTGATAAAGAAGCCATCTTCACCAATTGGCCAGCGAAGCTTTTGCTTACCTTGACAAATTAAATTAAAACCATCTCCAAGCGTTGCTAAGCAAAACTATGCCCTATTTAATTATAATAAAAATGCAGTTCTACATGTAGATGTATATTTTCTAACTGATGTGCTGATGTCTAACTGACACGGCTACATGGTATAGAGCATGCCTGTATGCCATAAGTTCCAAATTCGAATCCTGTTAGAGCGTATGTTTGTGTAATGAGTTTAAGTTGAAATATTCTTTATTTATTTGGTATCCAAGACAAAAACTTTGGCTTAGTGGGGTAGGGTCCACCCCTTTTTAGCCAAACGGTTCCGCGTTTGAGTCCAGAAAGGGCAGATGTTTATGTTATGAATACAAGAATTTGTACTTGAGTTGAGTTGAGATGATAATTATATATATATATATATATATATATATATATATATATATATACAGGGTGTTCGGAAGAACGTTGAACATGCGAAAATTTCAAGCAATGTGCAACGTGCAACTTTTAATTTTAAAAGGACCTACCGATCACTTAGATTGTAATAGAGAAAAAAATAGATCTGGACTTGAAAAAGATTTAGACGAATTTAAAGGTACAAAAGCGAAAAATTCCAGAAATTAAAAAATAATTAAAAAAAGTATTGAGACTTAGGTAAAATCTTTTGGGCTAGTTAGTTAACAGAGCACCTCGCCTGCCCCCCATTTTCGTATGTTCGACGGTCTTTCGAACACCCTGTATATATTTATATCCTTATTTATACATTTTTAAAGTTTTGTGAATTCCAGACAACTCACAATAACTATTTAGTCCTAAACTAAGATGAGCTTTTATTTTGGATACTAAGGTAGGATCGCTACCGTTGCTCCGAATATGTATTATTGTTACTATAACAACTCTGATTAGATTTGAACTAAATATTTAATGTTCACAATAAAAAAATATTTACTAGAGTGGGACAGTGAGAGAAAAATAGAAACGTTACTATATGACATAAATTCTTTACTAATGTTTCTTTTTATCGATCGATCTTTATTAACATTCACGTAATAGGAAAGCGTATAATTTTATTGCAACACAAACGAAATTACACTAGGTTCAGTAGCCAAGTGACCTGCGCATGATTCATGAGCACAAACAGCAATCGAACGCATGCCTTCGTAAATCACGAATCGATCGTGTTGACTACGATAACATAGTACGAGTCATTGATGAATGTACAAGTACGATTTGGAAGTATGTTTGATGAAACTTATTCAATAAGACTATTTTTAAATCTTCACTGAAACCCAAATTGCCTTCAATTTCTAATGACACGTGAAACTTAATATCGATTTGATTGCCATATGTCAGATAATTTTCAGAGCAAAAGTCTGGAGCGATTTCTTTGACAGTAGTTTTTTCACGTGACTATTGGTGTTTATAACTTTAATCTAGACACAGTATTTTTTACGACACATTCAATTCTTTAGAATGGAGTCTATATCATTATGTAAATGAAATTATCAGCCCAGTAAAATTAACTAATTGATCGCGCACACCTAATTGGTGGTAAATAAAAGGAGATAAATATTTTGATATTTTACACGACTGTTATTAATGCGCTAATGAATAGTATTGACGTTGTTCACATGAACCGCCTTATCGTAGACTACACGTACCAGACCATAGAAGATTAAATTTAAACAGAAGCTAATGAACCAAGTTGAAAGTTGACTCTATAGATAATCAATCATGAGAAAACGTCGGCTCACACACTCGCCGCGTAAAATGATGAGAAGGTACTTTACTCAATATTAATGACTTCCTTACAGCTTTGTAAGTATTGAAACCATTCGTGTAAGGAAAGAAAAGCGACGTTGAAAGACATTTTAACCGAATAATAAAAGTCAACCGCTGTGTCATGGAAAGTATTCATGGGTCAGGTAACGTGATGGAATATGAATGGCGGAAATAATCTGGCTTTGAAATATTTTTCTTTTACGTGCTCCGGGCTAAAAAAATATATCTATCTCAGCTTTTAGCTCGCGTTAATGTAGACTACTGATTGAAAGATATATTTTTATTTCTCGGGAAAAGTAACTTTTTTCCAGAAAAAAGGTACCCTATATCCTTTTCTGTACCCTTTACAAAATGTACGCAAAGTTTCATGATGATCGGTTAGGTAGTAAAGTGTTACAATCAATGAAACTCACTTTCGTATTTTAATATTAGTTGGGATTTCTAAATGATCTGGGATCAAAGGAAAGAAAAAAAATCGGTTATATTAAGTTTGCTTTGCACGGCCGCTTTCATGTCATGTCATGCAAGTTTTTATCAAATCTCGACAAACTTTAGCAAAGATTAGAGAAGACTGTTTGGACGACACGCAACGGTGGTGACTTTGCCTTTAGCATTGACGGTCCTGGGTTCGAGTCCCAGAAGGGGCAGATTCGAACCCGTGACCGTCGCTGCCAAAGGTAGGATCGCTACCGTTGCACCAAACGGTCTTAAATTTCATTTAAAAGTTCATATATTCAGTAAGTCTTTCACAATACAATGCTTACAACATATCACGAAGTATTCCAAATAATGATTCATAAATTTCCCGTTTATTCCCGGTATATTATTGCAACGTTTAGGGATACTCACTTAAAACAGATACTTGTTGACTTTGTTGTAATCAACGATGTAATGAAACCATAACACTACTATTATTGTGATAAGAGAATGATTTTTTTTTGTGGATTATGTATGATGACGACGTATAATATTGTAAATGTCATTACTTCTGTTAAAACTGACGAGTTTCCTGCGATCATTATTCTTGTCAGTTTAAAGACGTCCTGAATGGTGGTAGGTAAAAATTTTTGACGATTCAAAACAATTTATTTTAAGTGCATTGTAATAAAGTTATTTTCATTTTAAATAGTGAAAACCGATTGCGATAACGCAGGATTGCAGAGTCAGGCGATCCTCAGATAAACCAGGAGTAGGTGCTTCAAGTCCATTCTTAAGCCATAAATCTAAATTAAACTCTTGCGAAGGTAGAGCCGGTCATGTTTCATAGTTCAGACTCGCAATAATTACTTCACAATTTTATCGGCCGATTATTTTATTTATAGCCGCCACTAGATGTTCCCACTGGATGCTGGTCGATGGTTTTTTAGTGATGTACTGTTACAATCGATAATTTGTTGCAATTGTAAGGAATTGATATTTAAATGATTTATTTTAGCACATTAATTATATATTAAAGTAACTACTACTAAGTTTCGTAGTTATCGTTGGTTTAATAATCGATTGTTCAATCGATTATTGACGTTAGTAGTAACTATTAAAGTGGCTAGTCTGTGGCTGTCAATTAATAGTCTGACTTTTCACACCTTTTTGGTCGCTGGCGGCATTCACTCGGGCAACGCGGTATTGTACGGTTGTCTGGCCATTTACTTAACGGTTACAATCTTCGAAAAGCTAATGGAATACCAAACTGCTGAAGTAAGTAGCATTGGCTGATTATTTTATTACTCTGAGTAAGTGTAGAGCTTGAAAAGGGTTAGGACTAGTAACTATTCTTATAAAACATGAAAGCGATGTAAAATAAACGTTGTCAAGAAGTTAATTTTTGTATTATTTCACGGTCTCTAATAATTCAGAAGTGGGATAGGCAGGTATTCTTCCGAATCACTTGCTTATCCTGCCCACGTGATTTTACAGACCAAGCAAATGTTCGTTCCTTTTTACTTTAAATCTAGCAATAGGTATCGTGTTCGCCATTGGTTTTCATGTTTTATACTTCAGTTTAACAGAACGTATCAAAGTTTTTTTTTACCCCTGTATCAGTTTTGTTACGCATTTACTAAGATAATGTTAAAGTAAAAAAAAAAAGTGTAAGATTTATATTTTTGTAATATATGTGATGTGAGGGTCCAACTCAGACTTGACCGTTTTTGGACCTATATTATATATCTTTAGTGTACCTCTGGGGTTTCTAAGGGGGTCAAAATTTCATTATTTTTACGCTACGATGCTTACTTTTTGAGATATTAGCCATTTTAGTTAGAAATATAATAATGTTATGCTCTTTGAAATCAAATTCTTTTGCGTTTTTTCTCCTTTTCATTCACCCGTATAGTTTTAATGTCAAATGTTTGAGACAAATATACAGAATTTATCGAAATAGAATTTGATCTCATGGTTACCCTTACGGTTGCGAGTTCTAGATATGGAGTACGGTGCTAAAGAAATATAAACTATCGATCATGATGGCGAAGGTGTGCATACCAACACGAAGACGGAGAACGCCACTGCTAGGTGCAGTACCCGTGGACGTTCTCGGCTGCGGTCGACTGGCTTGATAAGTGAGGGAGCGGAAGGGAGCCTGAAAGGTAGGCAAAGCCGCAAGCACTTATACAATAGATTAATATACTTATATAATGATAAATCTAGCCCCGTAATCCCGTTAAGCGGGAGGCCATCGCTTTTATGAGGGCGTCAGTTGAGAGACCCAAGCAGTATGGGCGTTTTTTTGAAAACCATTACGTAAAGGTTTTGAAGTTTCCATAACGTTATTAAAAGCCGTTTTCAGTTTTGGTTATCACTACCGCGGTTGACGAGGCTACTTCAAAACGAATGAAAACTAAAACGCTGTTAGCTAACGTAACGCAAGTTTTTGTTTTAGTATTACGTAATTATGGTTATGACGTTATCTCTTCGTGCTTTTACTAGGTTAAGGACTAGTTTGTTAAAATTAAAATGTATGAACTATTAATTTTTAATGTAATGTGAATAGACGAGAAAATTAAAGCTTTTTTTTTGGCGCATTTAAAAATAGTCCTATTTACAATAATTTTTATTTCGAATTTTTTTGATAACATTTCTGATAAAATTACAAAATTATTTGTTTTATTATTGCGTTTATAACTATTTTTGCGTATTTAACCGATCATGGCAGCGCGGTTTTCAATTTTGGTTGTATTGCGTTGGTTATGAGAAAAACGGTTTTATGTTTTGCGGTAAGGTTACGTTTTGGTATGAAATTCAAAACGGTTTTTAGTTATGTTTTGGTGAAACTTTCTCATGCGTACCGAGCAGGGAGTCATCGAGGCAACGTCTTAATGGCGGGGAGTCTCGATGGCAATGCTCTAGAGTTGATCTATATCTATTGAGTGTATATCGCAATGTAGTCGAGTTGATGATGTAAAAGGACGAACGTATCGTAGATTACGTAGAGGATCAAAGCATAAGTCATTCACGTAGCAGTTCTGAGGAATGCTCACAGAATAAATTTCGTAGCAGTCCGTATGGACGCCAACGTAACAAGAAACGCCATCCTAGTAGCAGTTCAAGTAATGATCGTTATTCAGATAATAAATGAAAAAAAAAATGAATTCTCGTTACCCTGACGTTAGTACGATTAGACAAGAGCTTGAAAGAAATAGTAACATAGATATACCAAATAATATTTTAGATAACTTTTTAGACATTTTAAAGAGTATGAAGGGTCATACTTCCCCAAAGTTGCCCTTGAATAACGTTCTATTAGAATTTGACCCAATGTCTCAGGGTCAAACTGTGTTAATGTGGCTGACAAAAGTGGAGGAGTGTGCTGACATTATGGTTGGAGTGAAAAATAAATTATTTTCTTTACTCTTCCAAAGCTAACTGGCGTAGCAAAATCCTGGTACCAGGGGCTCAGCACAGTCCTCTACTCTTGGTCTGAGTGGAAGAGAAAATTAGTAGAGTCCTTTCCTTGTCGCGATGGTTATGCAGAGTTGTTGACGGTTACGCTGGCAAAAAAGGCACGCTATGGGGAGTCGCTCGCACAGTATTTTTATGCTAAGATGAATTTATTGAATCGATGTAGTATTAAAGGTAGAAAAGCGGGCGATTGTATTTTAAATGGAATAGAGGATAGTGCTGTTCGCGTTGGCGCGCAGGCTGCTCAATTTTGTGAACCCGAACAATTGCTAATGCATTTAAAAACGGTTAAAATAGGTATTCTTAGGGATGCGGGGATAGGCAAAGACAGGATAAAAGAATCAGGGGTACAATCCTGCCCTCAGTTCTTCGAACGTTTCAACCAAGAAATTTATATGTTACAAGTGTAGTGATCATAAGAGTTATCAATGTGCCAAACCATCATCTAAATGCAACAACTGTAAAAAAGTAGGCCACATGAGTAAGTATTGTAGATTAGGGCGTAGCAATGACATTGTAAACAAGCAGGATGAAAAAACAAGTTTTTGAACTAGGGTCATCAGGGGAGTTTAATTCTAAATATATTTTTTGACATTTTAGTCAATGATATACAAATATTGTATCATATTGATTTAGGTAGCCAATGCACGCTAATAAGAGTATATGAAACAAAAAAAAAATTAATCCGTTAATAGATACCATAGATTTACCTTTAATGAGAGCTATTGGAGGTTATCATGTGAAACCGTAAGGTAGGTCTAGGGCTAAGATATCCGTACAGGGAAAACGGGAAAACGTTGAAATACTTGTAGTTGAAGATCATGTTTTAAAATATCTTGATTTGTTGGGACATACATACGTTTACTGAGTTACCTAATATCTTGATCATTAAAACACCTGAACAACTGGTTTTCAAAAGCACAATCCTAATAAATTAATTTTACGTGTCTGGGAGACAGTGACATTGACTTCGCGTGAAATAAGTTTAATAAAAGTCGACTCACATGATGGATATGAAGGTGGTGTGTATGTTAGTGGTCCTTTGAGAGGATGTAATAACCAAGAATATTACCTTTTCCCAGGGAATATTCATTTAAGTCTGGATTAGGTGTTGTTATCGTTTAGAACGCGTGCGATCAAGATTTAATTTTTGCTAAAGATACGTTAGTTAGGCGAGCCAATCGGGTGACTGGTAACTGTAAAGTATATGCTGTGACTTTAGATAACGCTTACTCAGAAGACACTTTAGTTTTCGGGCACAACATTACTAGTGCAGAACGGGCCTTATTACGGTCGCTAGTGTTAAAATATAACTGTTGCTATTAATCAGGACTTAAAGATCTAGGTTTAACGAACGCGGGGGAGATGGTGATAGAGGTAGAGAATAGTGAGCCGGTTGTATACAGACCATATAGAATGTCCATTGCCGAGCGCAATGTTTCTAACGATATAGTTAGTGAAATGTTAGTTGCTGGTATTATTCGAGAATCTTCCTCACCATACGAGCCCTATTGCGCTCGTTAAAAAGTTACCGCGCCTTGAACAGACGGACAAAGAAAGATCATTATCCTCCACCCCGGGTTAAAGACCAGCCGGATAGGCACGCCGGTAACATATTGTTTACTTGTTTACATTTGGCATCAGGATATTACGAAATCACTATCTTTTCCGTGTCTCAAGAGAAGACTGCGTTCATTACGCCGGATGGAGTGTATGAGTTTCCTCGAATGCCATTCGGTTTAGTGAACGCACCTTCAGTATTTCAAAAAACTATGAATCAAATATTAGCATAATCAAAAATAAATTATGCGCTTATATATATGAATGACATATTGATTCCATCTCGTACGTTTGAAGAAGGTCTTAGTAGGCTCGAAGAAGACCTAATTCTTCTACAAAATGGGGGTCTGTCTCACTTTGATTCTAGTGGTAATAGGCCCGGCGCCCGAAAAACTGAGGCAGTATCTATGTTCCCAACCCCACGGAATCAGCACGAAGTAAGGCAATTTATCGGCCTGGCCGATTTTTTTTTCAGAAGGTTTGTTCGTGATTTTACTGTTATCTGCAAACTATTGACGGACCTTTTAAAGAAAGATGGCACGTGGAAATGGCTGGAAGATCAAGAGCAAGCATTCAAATCATTAAAAGATGCTCTTGTTACCAGGCCGATTTCAGTCCTTTATGACCCTAAACGCGAATCGCAACTTCATACAGACGCGTGTAAATATGGGTAGCAGTAATCTTATTGCAAAAAGGCGATGAGGGTCTGTACAAAGCGGTCTCGTATTTTGGCCGTAAGACTACATCCGATGAACAACGGTTACATTCGTTCGAACTAGAAACTCTTGCTGCGGTAGCTTCTTTCGATAGATTTCGCGCGTATTTAATAGGTATACCATTTAAAATATTAACTGATTGTAACGCGTTACGGACTACCTTAACGAAACGTGATTTAATTCCTCGTATCGCCCGTTGGTGGATACAATTTACTGAGTTTGATTGCGACATAGAGTATCGGCCCGGAACCGGCATGACCCATGTTGATGCTCTTAAGTCGAAATCCAGTAAGTAAAGCAAATATAGACAATCGTATTCTAGACGTACTTACCACTGAGATTGAAGATTGGATTGCGACCGTGCAATCCAGTGGCGATGTATTATCCCGTATTAAGCGAATATTATGCTGATCAGAGTCAGAGAAGGTTGTCGAAATTGTAAAAAAAAATTTATAAAGAACGGTAAGGTATATCGTATAACTGGTCTTAGTGGGGATGATGGTTTACGATAGGTTGTGCCGAAGGTAGCCCGATGGCAAGTAGCAGAGGTAAACCACTTTGGGTAGGATCCAACAGTCCTTCTGGTTTCCTAAAATGAGACGTTTTGTAAAGATGTATATGCGGGCGTGTTTTGAGTGCGAACAGCCAGGCGAATTGTAATTCGTCTATCCTATCCCAAAAGTCGAGATTCCTTTTCACACGATCCACGCTGATCATCTAGGCCCCTCCATACGTAGTAAGCGGGGCAACGTATATCTTCTCGTTATAATTTGTGGATTTACCAAACTCATTAATATTACGGCCTTTAAAAATACTAAATCGGCCACGTCAATAAGAGTTCTCAAGGAACACCTGAGTTATTTTGGTACACTGGTTAGGCTCATCACTGATCAAGGCATTTCATTCACAAGTAATGATTTCCGTTCGTTCTTGAAACCTTAAGGTGTCAAACACATTTTTAACGCAGTATCCACTCCGCGGGCCAATAGCCATGTAGGAAGATTCAAATGGACGCTTTGTCTACTAAGAGTCATGGTTAAGATGAAAAAGGCTGGGATGAGCATATACCAGACATACAGATCGGGTTAAATACAACGAAACACGAAACCACAGGTTGTAGAAACAACATTAGTTGTAGGATTAAAAGTAGTTCCGAGAATATTCTCAATGAAGTTATTGATAAAACAGTAAACTGGGGAGCTTGATAATATTAGACATGAAGCGGGGGATCGAATCCGTATTGAACAAGCTAAAGATAAAACTAATTTCTATGCGAAACGTCCAATTAACTAACCCCTACGAAAAGACGTAGCTTTTTCAGTAGGAGACTTAGTACGCGTTAAACGAAAAACGCCAAGTGACGCTAGGTCTAAGAAATTGGTAGTAAAATTCCAGGGACCCTACAGAATTAGGAAAGTCCTGCCAAATGACCGGTATTTAGTTGTAGATACAACTCTTACACAAAAAAGGGTAAACGTCATAATGAAAACGTGATAACGGTAGATAAACTAAAACCATGGCTTAGTTTTGATAATAATTACGGTAGTTCACAATCAGATAGCGACGAAAGTACTCATGAAGTCTTTGGTTCTTTATAGCTAGTATGACCGTTACTTTACCCTATGCTATTAATCTGTTTATTTTTACTGTCAAAGTTATTGTAACAAAATAAGTAACACTTGTTTATTTTTATAATTTGTTATCTATCTCCATTGAGATTGCATGATAATGTTCTATGACGTAAGTAGAATCATTTCATATTTTTATTTTATATCTTATAGAATCATTTCGTTTAGTGAAATTCTTTGAGTGTGTAGTTATTTGATAACTACATATTTGATTTATCATTAAATTTTGTCATTAATTAAAATAAAATCCAGAATTTAACTGTTCATTCAAAAAATAATAATGTGATTGATTATAATAGAAAATTTGGAAATAAGTTATTTATTTATAGTTTACTAAACCAACCTTAGACATTGGGACGTCATTTAGAATTGATCTTTTGGTCATCCTAGGTACCATTAATTAATAATGTTTAGGTTTTATAATTTAAAAGCAAAGGGACTTGCTTCAGCAGGATGGCCGAGCTGTAAGGAATTGATATTTAAATGATTTATTTTAGCACATTAATTATATATTAAAGTAACTACTACTAAGTTTCGTAGTTATCGTTGGTTTAATAATCGATTGTTCAATCGATTATTGACGTTAGTAGTAACTATTAAAGTGGCTAGTCTGTGGCTGTCAATTAATAGTCTGACTTTTCACACCTTTTTGGTCGCTGGCGGCATTCACTCGGGCAACGCGGTATTGTACGGTTGTCTGGCCATTTACTTAACGGTTACAATCTTCGAAAAGCTAATGGAATACCAAACTGCTGAAGTAAGTAGCATTGGCTGATTATTTTATTACTCTGAGTAAGTGTAGAGCTTGAAAAGGGTTAGGACTAGTAACTATTCTTATAAAACATGAAAGCGATGTAAAATAAACGTTGTCAAGAAGTTAATTTTTGTATTATTTCACGGTCTCTAATACAATGATGAACAATAATCATCAATATTTAAATCACATGCCGCGCGTTAGCCTCGCAAATATAAATTCATTCAAAAAAACATAAAAAAAAAATGATATCAAAACTTATACTTTGTTAAGGAATTTATGTCAGAGAGATAATTCTCACGATTTTTTATTACTAGCGACCCGCCCCTGCTTCGTACGGGTGCCAATCTCTACTACATTATTCATTTATTATACATAGAAACCTTCCTCTTGAATCACTCTATCATTAAAAAGAATCGCATCAAAAGCCGTTGCGTAGTTTTAAAGATCTAAGCATACATAGGGACAGACAGCAGGAAGAGACTTTGTTTTATACTATGAAGTGATTTCACAATAATATAATTTTTATTGTGTTATTATATAATAATATAAAGTGCATTGTTTGCTTGCTATAACCCTGACTGGGGTCATATACCTTTATGAACACTACTTATAAGAACTATTATGTAATATTATCTATACATATAAATGAAATTGGAGTGTCTGTTTGTAATATTGAAACAACCGTTTTTTACTACATGCATATGAATACATATACTATACATATACCAAAATAACATTTTTTACAATTTTTGTTTGTCTGTCTGTCTGTTTGTTCCGGCTTATCTCTGAAATAGCTGGACCGATTTTGACGGGACTTTTATTGGCAGGTAGCTGATGTAATAAGGAGTAACTTAGGCTAATTTTATTTCAGAAAAATTACTGTGCCATAGCAACGCGTGGCTGGGTCAGCTAGTTAATAAATAAAATAAATACTACCCATGCCGGGGAATGTTTTTATATAGCCAGCATACACAGCTAAAGTCTAATGAAGGAGCCTTATAAGCATATCTGTTGTGGCGTCTGTCTTAGTTAAACGCAAAGACGTGGGTTCAAATATCATATGTAAGAAATTCTCTAAAATAACTTTTTTTTTAATGAGTTCGCTCTTGCCTATCAAGCCTGAAGGCAAGACAGAATTCTCGATTGGACAAGCGAACTCAGAAAGTGCCTATTCACAGTGATCTTTGAAAACGGAAATTTAACGAAACTTTTCTATATAGTATTTCCCATTTGTAAATTGCAACAAAAATATAATAAAATAAAGAATTTTCAACATAAGGAATTTCGCTTCCGGATAGCACCGACGGTCCTGGGTTCGAGTCCAGGTGGGGGCTTTATATTTTTTTTGTGGTGAGCATAAACATTTTTTCTCGAGTTGTGGTTGTTATTTACTTATTTATGTATTATTTACTTATTTACCATTATTTACTTAGCTCTGCTTATATTGAATCTAAATAATTAGTGTGGTTTGTACCAAATCTATTAAACATAAATTCGATTGTCTTATACTAAACTATACTAACAATATTAATTTATTAGTATAAAAAACCATTTTTTTTTTTTTTTTTTTTTTTTTTTTTTTTGCCTGTAAAGTCGGTTTTACGGGCGAAGATTTTACGTGACAACGTCTTTTTCTCGGTAGAATATTTATTGATATGAATATAATTAAATTGCACAATGCGCGCGGCAGACCGATCATAGTTGAGTGGGAGAGAGACGCAAGGCATTCGGCGGGCCTCTCTCTCGTTCGGTGACTCATCGTAACGTTACCGAGCGTTACACTTTTTCATAAGTGACTCCCAGCCGCAACATAATTTAAGACGTTGTCACGTCAAAAGTCAAAATGTAGAAATATAGATGAATTTCAATTATTAAAGACGCTTAAAAAGATGATACTTACCTTAAAATTACACACAAGTGTCCGGTTTACTCCGAGAAAAATATTATTAAAAATTACAAGAATATTTTATTTGAGTATTATAGTCTACTTGATGTTGACTATGATGAATTAATTATTCAGGTATACTATAATATACCAAAATTATTTGTTTTATACTAATAAAAACCATTTAAACTGTTACAATCGGATGTATAAAAGCAGCTTTATTTAAAAAAATAAACAAATAAATACTGTTGTTAAAAAGTTGATGATGACGAGTAGCATTTGTCGTGATTATCTACTGAATACCAAAATGCAGAATGAATTAAGAGGATAAAAATAAACGGTTCCTCTACAGAAACCAGTCACAAATAACTTGCGGTGCAAATTGAATTTGCATAACAATCGTGCAATTATCGATACTGTTGGACATCACTGGTTCGCGTGAATCAGTGCTGTCTAAGTATAGCGCTCTCCCGCGTTGCCGATCGCAAGCTTAACTCTGTATCATAACAAATGTTCATATTTTCCTACAATTGTATTTAATTTTATATTTAATGATTTGTTTTGATTTTAACGTTGGTTATGAAAGCTCGGGGTGCTCGAAGGTTGAAAAGCAATGTATTTAAGCATATATGAACGAAAATATTATGTAGAAATAAAAACTTATTATATGATAAATTGAAATAGAAAAAAAAGGACGTAGCACACAAGCTATTCTCAGATGAGACTCAAACCCGCAATATTTAGATGTCCTCTGCTCAAACTCACAGGGAGCAAATAGAAGATGTCCTGAAAAAGCCCAGGTCAAAAGTACCCTTACTAATGAGCTTGTATGACAGATATGAGAGTTGAAGAAGCTGAGATGTATGTCAGGATGTTGGAAAGTGGAAATCTGTGATCTCTGACTACTTCTGCAGGTAAAATGTTTAAAAGATAGCACTGAACAAAATATAAAAATCATATAATATTTTTTTAGTTCCTCTTTCTCCTCTAGTCTAGTCAAAATTGGACATGTACCTAAGCACTGTGCTAAAACTTGCTAGCCAATCTCATCATTGACCTCACAAGATCGGCACGACCTAAAATTACGAAGGTTAATTAACTTTATCAAGAGCTTATAATCGGTTAGGTGACCGGGAATTCAAGCTCCTCAATGCTTCTGAAGTCACATTAGGGCTTAAATCCTTACAGCTTTTGCAGAAAACCCCGGCTATCTTATGAGCATGGTTCGGTTAAAGGGATTTCGCATATTAAATACTAGATATGCCACCAGTCTTGGATGCAGTTGAATTCGTTTTTACCCATCAGTCCGCGCTTGGCCCTCGTGCTTTTCTAACACATAGCAGTTTTGCCTCATCATCCTAACATTATTAGACCGACAATGAACGTTAAAATTCGGTCCTCTCGCTTCTAATTTAGTAAGTCTCACATCAATCATGTCTCGCTCCACATTTTAAAATGTCAACGAACATTTAGCCCGTAATCGTTTTTAAATGAGATTAACAATTGACCCATTTGCGGGGATGATTTAACGAATTGCGATCGAGTCACTCTTTGCAAAAACTCACTGCCATTCAACTTTTCCATTAATTTCTATCAAAGATTTGTCATCGAGAACCATCACTTGCCAAGAAGAATAAAACCAAGTCTTTAGACTTTTGGGTCTCGTAATTGGCGACTAATGGAAAAATACTAGAAAAAGAGCCATGGGGTATCTCAATTGGATGAGCAGTGAACTGGTTGCGGGTTTGTGTGTCATCTGAGAGTAACTTGTCAGCCATGTTTCTTTTTCCATCTCGATATCTTTCTATTAAAATTTGTCGGAAAGGCAGGCCACAGCAAACAGTCAGGGAGCGAATATAACATGTCCTGAAAAAGACCAGGTTAAATGTACCGTTGACCACCGAGCTTGTAAGAAAGATCTGATGAGAGTTGAAAAAGCGAGGAATGTATGTCAGGATTTTGGAAAGTGAAAATTATACACCTCCCTTAAAGAATTCAGTGCCGGAGGCCTCTAAAAAGCTTGGAACCTCATCATATTGAACAGGGACAAGATCTGCAAAGTTATTGGTACAATCTCTGATCATTGTTCGCTAAACAAGTACTTATCTGTCATAGGTGTGACCGACAGCCCTCTGTGCAGAGGCTGCATGGTAGCAGAGTAATCTCCGCAGCATGTACTCATGGAATGTGCAAGTGTGGCAGAGCAATGAGCACGACTGCTCCAATCTCCAGCCTCTCTCCTTGAAGCCTGCAGTAGTTTGAAAAGGCTGCTAACATTCTGGGATGAATTGGGTTGGCTGAAGTAGGAGAGAACCCTATATATAGGATATAGCCCCGTTTTAATACCGTACTATACACCATAGATCACACTATGGGCAGCAGTATTTCCAGAATTACAGTCTCCGACTCGCTTTTCCTTTGAGCAGTAGACGTCTTTCGGCTATGATGATGTACCACTTAATACTATATTAAATACCCTTTAAACATACTTAAAATATCTTGGGTACAACATTATCACGTGAACAAATAAAAGTAATATATTTATGATCACCCACCTGGTTATTGCATCTTGCGAAAGTGAACCCCTGCAATTACAGACCAAACGTCAAGCCACATTCGTCATCAAGCTTCTGGTCATAGTTACTTTGTTGACATATGACATACCAATTTCGGTTAATAGAACAATGGGTGGAGAAATGCGGATATAGATCGAGCTTGCAATTAGAACAAGGACATTCCAATGGTGCATTCCAATTGGTGAAAGAGATCCGCTCAGACAAACAAATCATCTAAGAAATCGGTTTGAGACTTGATAACAAGTTCCAGTTGACTACTGAAGCATTGCATGATGATTAATTGTTATATGACGAATGATGCGACCATTGGTCTTTTTAATATCGAAACATAGAAGTATATAGTCTTTCAACAAATTAAGCAGGTTAAATAAAATTTGAAGACTACAGTATAAGATATTAAAAAAAAAATTATCTCTCAAACTAAAAGTGTATAAAACACACACAATAATAGATTATAATGCCTTCCTCAAAATTATCATGTATCTATTTCAAAATTGTAAATTTTATAAATGTTATTGGTTTGAATCAAACATAATAACCCTTTCTCTTTTTCTTTAAAATTCCGTGAATAGTTATTTAATAAGTAGTTTTACAATTGCTGTCAGTAAATCCAGATATCAGATCTAGCACAGAAGACTTAACACCAAACGTGAATAGAGATAAAGAACCATAAAAGTGCTTTGAATTTAACTATTTCTTAAAATCTATTTCATCTCCAATATTCTCTTATCAACGCAGAATTAAATGAAAAGCACAAAGCCGGTATATCAGCTCAATTAACAGAATAAGGCCGAGAACTTACGACCGCTATCTCCCATCACAATTCGACACCATTTCTACGAATTAGCCTTGCCATAAACATTCATTAAAATTAATGGAGTCCCACATTCGCCGCTTCCTGATGCACTGTTTGTTTCCTCTTTTAGCACACTTTCAATTAAACAGTGCCCGTTTGATGTGCATGCTTTGAGTTTATGAAGTTTAAACAATACACGCTAAATCGTTTCTTACTTTTCCTTAAATTTTATGGGACACTACAAAACAAAATGATAGAAAAGGTCACTGAATATAAGTATTATCAGCATATGTAAGACTGCTGCAAGATATCAGGCTTAACTGACAGATAAAAGCTGTAGAAGGATTATTAAAATATTGATTTCCTTTTTTTGAATATTTCGGCATTCTTATTTAATCAAAACGGCTCTCATTACCCATACAATGTTGTCATACATATCCTTGGGATGCACTCCAGTAGACATCAAGGCGCTGGTGATGTGAAAAACTTATTCACATATCGTTAAACATTTGTAATTATTTTATTTGTATACTTGAAATTGCATTCCCAAACATCGGAGTCCAACCCTAACAATATCAAAACAAACACAAATCTTAACTCGACGCGATCTAACCCGACAAACGGTAGCCAACCTCGATCATAAATTGCTTCTGGCGATAAAACATCGGCCAATCTCGACACATTCTCGCCCGCGAACGTCGACGGAGAAACCCGAGGGCTGCAGGATTGCCATGGGCTCGAAAGTGATCCGGACAGCATTCTGAGTGTCGGCGCACGATTTCACGCAAACCGATTGTGGGAACGGCTTATTATAACCGCGGCTCCATTTAGAGAATTGTGTACAACGTCACGTCGAGCGTCATCTCTCGCCGATACGTTAAACATTAACCGATACGTTAAACTCAAACTATTAAGATCAATTTAACTTAACCGTATCGCAATTAATAGAATTGGAAAAATATACAGCATTAACAGAAAATTAAGAACATAAACTAGAACTTGAAATGCATAAGCACGGCATCGTTGGCAGAAGTCAAAATTCATTTAACACTAAGACTTAATAATCTTAAAGGTAAAAACCCAGTCCTTTACTCCTATAAATACAACATAAACAATAAACATTATTATCATATTTAAGATAACAAATAACGAAACGCAAAGTGTCTTCCATGCTTTTAGCTTCTGCAAATATTTATCGGCAGTAAAACGGATTAAGTATTGTGATTACGCGAATGATGCTCAAGTAATCCTTGATAGTCTGGTAGCAATAGCGACTACTCCGACAGCCGCAGATTGAATGTCAATTGGCCAACTTGACATCTGAATGGAGAACGCGGAAGCTGCAAAACGGCCGCTATTAACTCTCAATAGAATGCACTGTAACTCTGGATGGAGGCAGTAACGAATTTATTCAGCTGGGAGTATTTATGCAACGATATTGTTGATACATTCAATGAGTATTCATTCTTTTTGTGCCCAGTAAGGAATAGAGGAGTTAATGTTATAGCAGTTGGAACAAATGACGACAATGCAGAATCTCAAATACCTGACCTACGTAATACCTACGTAGCAATATTTTTTTAGTATAAAGAGATTTGTGGACATAAAGATAAGATACACAATCAAGACGTACAATAATCATGAATAATTATAGCCATACACAAAGTTGATGTTATTAAAGTTTTTTAAAGATACCTGACTTCTTCACCAGTATTCGACGAATTTCAAAATATTCATAGCTCTTACTGTTGATAATTAACTGAAATAGATAAAGAGGGTGATGTCTAGAATTTATAGATTTCTTTTAAATAAATTTACCTCTTCATTATTTATACCAATTATAGTATAGACTAAGTCAATGAATTTTAAGGCATGTTTTCCAAAATGTAAACTTAAGCTTTAATCTTTAGAAGAGCGCGACGTTATTCAGAATTGCTATTGTATGATTATAAAGTTTAAATTCATAACAGCACTTTCATGAGGGCCACTCTGAAAAACCAAGAACATTGTCATCTTTTGAGGTAGCCCTGTTATTGGGAAAATGTTAAGATTTTAAAGGTAAAAGCCGTCCCTATGGATAAAGATACCTTCGGGCGAGTGGAAAAAGCTCACCAGGGACCCAATGTTCTTGCCGCAGCACGAAAAAGCTTGAGATAATACATTTTTGATCTTTCATAATGCGCACAGCAAATGAGTTCAATTTCAAAGCCAGGATGACTAGGCACCACCTGATAGTAGATTCTGTCTTGGCCCCCCGGCTTAATTGAGATAAAGAGTCAACCCATTCAAAATAAAAAAAAGTCTATTCGATTACCCACCTCTTAAATTCTACTTAACTGCAATTGGATATTAAAACCACGGTGCCATCCAGCTTAACATTTTTGTTTAAATAAGTTTTAGGTTTCTTCTTCTTAGTCGATTTGTCATGACTGCGGGTCGTAATCATCACGAGCAAAAAAAAAGAAATTACGCGCAAAAAAAACTGTAAATGAGCTGTTTTATTTAACAATAAAGATAGAATAGCTCAGTTTATAACGTACGAATTGGCATGGCTATTAGTTACGTCCTGTTCGGCGTCGCGCAGTCTGTCCGTCACAACCGCCTTATTCACAATTCAGTTGCTATCGCCCAGATCTATATCTCCATCGATCGTTTATCCACCTTGCGCGCCCAAGGCGGTAATTTGACTAGTTTACAACACAACTGGGCGTTTTGCAAAATGACCGCACGGAATGTGACTGCATTCTCGACAACCGATTGGTGCAACAGTAGAGATCTTGCCTTTCGTAGTGACGGTCCTTGGTTCGAGTACCGGAAGAGACATATGTTCGTGTGATGAATACGAGCAGCCGAACAGGCGACAATTGTGCGGAAATATGAAGTCCTGAAAAATAATTACATTTTAATTAATACTATTACAAGTGACCATGTAAAACAAAACGATCAGTTAACCCACATTAAAAAGCGACTGGTTCTATTTTTTAATGTGGTCAACATTGTGATCAACACCAAAACAATCACTTAACAAATCGGGAGGAGTGGCTAACACAGCAGTGTTTAGATGATATTGAGAGCAAGCATTACACGAAACTGGAACTTGTTTTTATGAACAGACGATTGCTCCAAATTCCTGGCCCAGTACATCAAGACACTTGTCACTCATCATCCAGTATACAGCGATCGTTTGGCTTTTTTCTTTCACTTTCGATTCGCCATGTTGGAATTTCTCCCGCAACATTTAACAGTCTGCTCAAATGAGCCGCGCACGATGAGTATCGGGACATCGGAAGTCGATCGTATCGGACCAGTCGCGACGACGCGCGAATCGCGATCTTATCACGTATGGCGCGACATAGTCAAGTACGTTGAAGTAACACACTGTTTAGTGCACACGCACTTAACATTCGGATTTAAAACCCACTAAATATTGCTATCTTTTAAAGATTAGCTAATACAAAACTTATTAGAATTATAATATTAGGAATCTATTTATTTCTAACACTTCGGTGCTTATTATACATTTAAATAAAATCACTTTACTGTGCCAATCACGGTTTCTGTAAAAGAGTCGAAACGTCAGTATTCAATATAAAAAGCGAAATTAAACGCGTCATTAATTCGGTTGAATTAATTGATAGAAACTTAGTAAAACAAGTTATTTGTATAAAATATTGCGTGATAAGAAATAACACAGTATTCGATAGATATTTTTTTAATTAAAAATGTTACCTGTGTAGTCTGTAAGTACCATTCTGTCTTATAATCTTTAGGAATTAATCTATGCAACAACTTTCTTGATGATCAGTTTTCCTTGCTAATTATTTATAGTCTAAGTAACTTCATCATTCTCTCAAAAGGATAGTAAATACCAAAAACCATTAATACAAATGTTGTGTATTTTATGGCTTACATAAAAGAAAATAAAAAGAAATATATGTATTCAAATAAATTAAGCAAAATCAACAAGAAGACACAAATGTATTTTTCCGTATCTTAAATAATAGAATAAATATGATAAAATCTTAAAAATATAGTCTACATTCCAAACGAATGAAAACTAAAACCAATCATTATTGCCTTATAGAAGTTATGCACAAAAAAGTATAGAAAAATATAGACGATTTCATAAATAGGCATTTATTACTATTGTGCTACAGGATAGTCTTCCACGTTGCATTTCACTATGACAGCCTCACCATCCGATGTTATCTCTAGTATCCGATACGATCGCGCTACTGCACGCGCCGGCAGCGCTTGAGTTGTTAAATGTGGCCGTCGACTATCACAAGTTTGCCGACATCACCGAGCTTAGATCATTGTTTTAAAAGTCTTGCTTTTCACTTCTCTTCCATGAATATCCAGGACTTGATTTCTTTGGGATACATGGAATTGTAGGGCAAGACTACTCTTAATCCATATATATCTATATATATATATATATATATACTAGGTGACCCGGCGACGTGTTGCTGTGTTATAAATTAAAATGAAACCTATCCTATGTCCTAAGTCGGAGAAATCCATCAAATGAAAAAAAATACATCAAAATCGGTTGACTACTTTCGGAGTTCATCGCAATCAAACACTGTGACACGGAATTTATATATAAATATATATATATATGAAAAAAGTTCTAAACAAAAGTTGTAGCTAATTTTGTGACAAACAACTTTCTCAGCAACATTATTGCAAAAAAAATGATATTTCATAATGAAAATAGCAAAAAACCACTTTTTTGAAACTTTAGCGCCACCTAGCTTTTGCATTTCAAGTCGGATGACGTCACTTCAATTTTTTTGGATTTTCCCAAAAATAGTAGGAGGGAGGACTTCGGAAATCTGACATTAAGTTTATTACTTGCCCCCCTAACGATTCGCGTCGTCAAATCCCGGTTTGTCATTTTTCGGAGAGTTCGATTTTTTTTCTTACATATTGACTGTACTATTAGAAATATTATCATTATAAAGATCATTGCCTCTCGAACCTGAGACTTTGTTATAACAATAACAAATATTGTTATTTACCAGTCCACGATTCATTTCAATTCGTTCGTTAGATGTTGATTGCAGTGTCAGCGCACAAAATGTGGGGCTTGCGTGTTTCTTCATACTCTATTCCGGATTGTAAACAAAATGACCTGTGATTTACAATCTGCTTGTTTGCTATAGAAGTTTCTCATGTGTAAATTATCTCAATTTATGTTTATCGTTAGCAATAATTAATAATGTTATTTAATGTAACGAGTTTCTTATACACGAATATTATTTGCGATAGAAAATTATAATAATAGTCTGTTGATATTGTTAAAAATTTACCTCAGACGAGACAATACTCAAAAAATCAGACTTTTTTATAAAGTAAATGGGCCACTATCTCGCCTGTTGGTAAGCGACGATTCGATCTAACATGTGACGCGCTTGCCTAAAAGATACCTATTTCACTCGTGACCTGAAGACCCCTAAATTGTATTTGTCAGGAAATACAGATTCAGGCATAGAGTTCCACTCCTTAGCGGCACGTATCACAAAATTGGAACTAAAACGCTTAGTGGAACTCTTTTGGTACATCAACCATAAAACGGTGGCGTTTGTAAGTCTAGTTGTCTGATGTTCTATTATACGCTCTTCGTACCTAAATGGTCGATCGTACTTATATCGCTTTTCAAAGTGAATAGCTAATTTTAACACCTAAACTAGTAGCTTAGTTCAAAATCTAAGACTACTAAAAACTGGTAATGACCATATACCGTAGATCACAAAATGAGCAACATCGTTTTTCGAATTATGGTCTTCGACTGCGATCTCCAACCCTTCTGGCAAGACGAAACAACATTTTGATCTTAAATATTGATCTTTATCAATTTATGACTTATAAACAATAAATAAATAAATACCCCATTTTAGAGAAAGGTTCTGTCCAGCAGTGAAATAAAATAAAAATAATTTTATGCAAATGCACTTAAAATAAGTTGTTTTGAATTGTCCAACATTTTTACCTACCACCCATTCAGGACGTCTTTTAATGAAGTAACGAACGACATATACAATATTATACGTCGTCACCATACATAATCCACAAAAAAACAATATTATTCTGTTATCACAATAATAGAAGCGTTATAAGTTAATGCTGAAATGACGATGATGATAACATTCAGTGATAAAGCAACATAAACCGTAATTACTGTAGTAGTAAAGGTCAATATTCATTAAATTGTAAGGTTGATGGGAAGGTTACCTAAATCTTTGCCGTAATCTCATTTAACTTTGGCTATTTCAGTTAAACCGCTCAATAGCTACCCTTTTACCCAACAGATTTTATGCGATAATCGTTATGTAAGCCTATAATAGGCCCACATATAATATCTAAATCTTATTACTTGTTATGTGTTTGGTTCACCGCTTACTTTAATAAATGAATTATTATTTTCATCGGATAAAGAGGCATTAAAATTTAAATGATAATAATATTACTTTCGTTCATACCAATAAGCCTAGTCCAAAGTAAGCACTGTCAGACTTGTGTTACGTATACTAGGGTAACGAATAGACATACATATATGATACATAAATATAAGAAATATATATAAATACCGATGACTCAGGTACAATCATCAGTCGGTACATTCATCACACAAACATTTGCCCCTTCCGAGACTCGAACTCAGGACCGTCGGTCGGTGTGAAAGGCAGGATCGCTACCGTTGCGTGGTACTTCTGCCTACTTTTTGTGATAACACAACTGAATGATTGTTATTAATGTTTGGTAAGTCTTAACGTTTTTGAAATTTAAATAGGATTAAATACCGGGCAAAGAGCGAGTCGGACTCGTGCACCGATGGTTCCGTATAAACTTTTTAAGTAAATAGTTCGTTCATCACAGGAGTAAAGATAACGGAATGAGGGAAAAACTTAACTATTCCGTTGATAAATTTGACTAAACGAATTTAAAGTGCTGATTTGTTATAATGAAGTCAGAACAAAGTAAATAAAAGAAAGAAAGATGTAGAGAAGATGGACGAAAGAATATTAACAAGACAAATATATGAGGCAAATGGGCAAGTCTGCAAGGGCGAACTTTCAGGGACCAAATAGAGGTTATCCTGAAAGAAGGCCAGGTCAAAAGTGCCCTTAGCTGACGAGCTGGTGTGAAAAGGATAATAACAGTTGAAGAAGCGAGAGATGTATAGGCGTGGTAAGTGGAAATCTCTGCCTATCCCCGCGGGAAAAAGGCGTAAGAAAGAAAGAAGAAAAACAACTTACGATCTCATAATCTTATTGTAAAATAAATTCCAGTAGCTTGCAGATTCTAGTCTTACTTTTTTTTTTGATTGCGTATGAACAAATCAGTATTTTGAAGTCCTATCGTCCATAATGCAACTCTACTTATCATTCATGTTTTTGTACATTTATAATCATAATATTTCTCACATTAACACCAATTACACCACCGCAGACTAAGAAAACTCGACTATTAGATATAAAACACGCCTGCAAAAAACAACCACCACTCCGACGCCTCACGTGGTTTTCGAACCCACGACCAATTACAGGTGTATTTTAAATCTTATAGAAAATATGGCAAAAAATAAAGTTAACTACATAACTCAGTGAATAAAGTAGATCGCATTTTTCAACTGATCTAGTGTATCATTAATGGCCTTTCTCACACTCTCGGATGTGCATATTCACTGCACATTCTTCTGATAATGCCCTTTATTGTTTCCACATTAACTTCAGCCATAAACATCCACAAAAGACCATAAAAGCTTCTCTATTCAACCTTTAAGACGTCGTAAACCGTGTACAACTGAATCCATCTATTACACTTATATTTTTACGTGTTATCAATGCGTCTACACGCGTATGCTAAGAGCAAAGGAAATAAAAAGACAGACGAACTCCCATGTGTTTTCAGACCTCTATTTAAAGAGCACGTTCATGGTAGAAATTGAATTATACTTGATGAATTCCGTTAGACTAACAAAAAAGTTCATTGTTTTTACTTTTTAGGGTTCTGTACCTTAAATGGAAAAAACAGAACCCTTGTAGGATCACTTTGCTATCCGTACGTCTGTCTGTCTGTCAAGATTCTTTATATCGGGAGCGTGGAGGTATCGCGTTAAAATTAGTAGTAGTTAACGTGAAAAAAACGTATAATTCGATACTCTCAAGGAAATTTCAATTTCCTTTACCTAGAATCATAAAATTTGGCATGAAGCAACGTCATGTAGCACAAGTAAAGGAAAAAAACCGAAAACAGCAAATTTGTTGTTGCATCACACAAAAAAAAATTGCGACCTATGTCGATGTATGGGTGCAACAGTTTTCCAACGGCAAAGTTAAGTTTGCCCCTAATCCGTTTATCCTGATTCCTGCGATGAACAAACTATTTACTTAACTAAAAGTTTGTACGGAACCCTCGGTGCGCGAGTCCGACTCGCACTTATTTAAAGTACAGAGATATGTAAATATAACCTCAAAATAATATGGTTAGGATTTAAATCGTTAGGTTTTAGAACGTTTTATAAAAAAATATGTAAACAAGTACATACCTGCCAATTAAGAATTATCAATTAAATTAATAGGTACAAAAGTCTGAACATTTATAAGCGAATTGAAGATATATTAAGTTCGTTAGGAGAATAAAAAACTTGTTATTATCAAAGAGAGACTTAATATACTCAGAGGGTAACGCGAAGTATTAACGCTCTACGCTATGACGAATTCATTTGCCTTTGTCAGTGTCATACAAAAACCATCATAAATCATCATTGTCGTGATATTTTTTACTGTATATGACTGATACTAACTGAGACATCAAATCATTTCATTCGATCTGAAATATAGAGTGTGGTCAGTGATAATATTTAATGAAACGTATCTCATCTTGTATTTCAACCTTTAGTTTTTACACGACTGAATGCGTCTCGTACCGATTTATAAAATTAAAAAAATATATAATTTGATGTTTTCCACTGTTGAGAGTTACGTATAGACCCAAGTTAAACCTTAAAAAATACAATACCCACTCAATTTTACCTAATTAAAATTTCACTTAAGTAAAACAAATTAGTAAAAGTTATTAATCATCTTCAGTAATGTAACTCAAAGTTACATCACGAGCAATTTGTATTAATTGATAAACCCTCACTATTAGAAAGCTCCGCAAATTAATGAACGCATAAAATAATTAATAGCGAATGACTCTGCGAGAAACGAAGCATCGCAATCGTTTTGATCAATAAAAAAGTGTCTCGACTATAAAGATAATTTAAATAAACACTACATCATACCATATGGTATCGCCATTGAAATGACACTCTTGAGTGACACCATAATGGTAATTCGCCAACGAAATGCCGATAACTGTAACAGAAATATAAAGATGACTCTCAAGATGATGATGAACTGTTTTGGTTAGGAATTGCTATGATTGCTGTATGTGAATCACGGTATGACCTCATCAAGTCGTCGAGAGCACTCCAATTGAAGGAAACGGTCTCAATTAACATTGATTACGTTAGAAGAAAAAACTGGAGCGGCGTATATGTTGCCCTCGATATCCTGTGAGTAGACAGCACTAGACCTAAATATCTTGTCTGTATTTTTTGTTTTATTTTAAACGAGTTCGCTCTTGACCCTAATCAAGCCCGGGGGCCAAGACCTGTCTTCTGATCCTGATCCACGATGGAACGAGCTAACACAGAAGATGCCTATTTACCCTGGCTTTAAAAACGGACGGGTTATAAGTACTCGGAAATACAGACGCAGGGAGGAAGTTCCACTTCTTTGCTGTGCGCATTATAAAACATGTTGAGAAGCAATTAGTGCGACAAGTAGGAATAGCAACCAAGAAATGGTGGTAGCCCGCAGTGCGTCTGGATGTCAGATGGAATAACGGAGATAGCGGTATGAGCATATGCAGCTCCTGAGCACACTCTCCAAAATACATTCTATAAGGAACGACAAACAACTTTGCGACGGTTAGCTAAGGTGTGAAGCTTGCTCTTTACATATCTTCAATATACAAGAAAAATGTATGCAACATCATAAAAAGAACACCAGGATTTATACAGACATTGTTTACACATACTTTTTCCTTCCTTTTGCAGTAGAGACGATGGGCTCTTGGGTAACTAATACAAAGTTATTTTTGAAAGACATAACTGCTCGTCTGTTCAAGGTAAAGAGTAATCGGAGAAGTGACAATTTCTTCGCTCAGAATATAAGCTTGGCCATTCAAAGGGGCAATGCTGCCAGTCTTTTGGGTGCCTTGCCTCGAACAGGCGATTTAAAAATATTTTATTTTTAAAATGTAATTAATATAATATAATTTTCTTTAAATAACAAAGGAAAATATTGTTTAGGATCCAAAAATAAAATTCTTACCCCAAATCTTCAGTCGCTTTTTCTAAAGATTCCTTCTATCGATATTGGATTACTGATTCAACTAAAAGAGGGTTTTTGAAAATTAATCACATCGCATCCTTAATGAGCTCAAATTATCGCCGACTAGATCTCTCTTCCATAGCAAATGATCTAGCTGGATCTGTATAACAACCGTATGATTATGTTGGAGAAAAGACCACAAATTACCAACTAAATGATGACCGAGCTTGGTGCTTTAGTTAATTAAACCGCGAGATTGCTCGCTAAATGGTGGTCGAGATAACATTAAGTCAGGGTAAAATTTTCTAGATTCTAGATCAGCTTTATAAATCAGACGTTAAAAATATAAACATCATTATTTTATTTAACCTGTCAAGTAAATGCCAATCGTAATTGGCATAGTTAAAAGAATGTTTTTTTTAATGCCATGTTTTTGACTCATCAGACTACGATAGGAGATCGAAAGGGAATTTAGCAATGGGGCTACCAATATCATCAGCTCTTTATCCAAGGAATTTAAAGAAAGAAATAATTATTGACCTCTATAATATCATTTTTCGACACTCTGTAAGACAAGTGGTCTTGTATTATTTTTTAACTTTATCACGTATGTTAAAACTCGTAGGTATCTGATATTTATATATATAAGAAATCCCTTACCCTGGTTGAGCGCGATGAACTCCGAAACTACTCTTCTGATTTTTATTCATTATATGGTATATATGGCTGGTTATAATATATATGTTAAATTCAACAAACAGATAAAACATAATTCTATTTCATCGATATTAATATTACACCACTAATTTGTTTACAGAAACACGTTGCAGAAACAACGCGAATATACCGACGCGTCATGCAGTCTGCGAACTCACGTCGCGCCGTGCCTCTACGGTAAACAAAAAATATCTGCTACCATCGCATACGAAACTGACGATAACAAATCTTATACACTTGATTTAAGAGATACTGCAACCGCAAAATGTTTGTTGACAGACAATCTTAATGATACCGAGCCGGTATTTGATATCTCGTTCTAAAGTCATAAAGACGAAATTGTTGCTACGTATAAGGTGGTGAATAAAAAGTTGTGCGAAACAGTCGGACTAGACAAGGATGGGCATTATTTAACTGAACAGTCAATACGGATTTGTGAGGAATGTTGCTTCTACGTAGCACTAATCATATAGAAATCGGTAAACGCCATGCAAAGCTTGGTGCTGACATGAAAAGTCTTTAAGATATATTCAACAATATGACGACCGTTTGGTGTAACGGTAGCTATTCTGCCTGAGTTCAAATCCAAGAAGGGGCAGATGTTTGTGTGATAAATACGAGCATTTGTACCTGAGTCATGGGTGTTTATACATCTCTCGCTTCTTCAACTCTCATCATCTTTTTCATACAAGCTCGTCGGTCAAGGGTACTTTCGACCTAGCCTTTCTTCAGGACATCCTCTCTTTGGTCCCTGAAAGTTCGCCTTGGTCTGCCGTTACCGAGTTCCCCATGCTCATTTCCCTCATATATTTGTCTTGTATCTAGTAATTATATAAAAAATATATTGTAAGTATAAGAATACTAAAAAATATAATTTTGTTTTTTTTTTGTGGATTTTGTATGGTGACGACGTATAATATTGTAAATGTCGTTACTTCTGTTAAAGCTGACGAGTTTCTTGCGCCCAATCTTGTCAGTTAAAAGACGTTCTGAACAACTCATTTTAAGTGCATTTAAATAAAGTTATTTTTCATATAAAATTAGAATGTGATGCAGTAAAAACATTAAAATTTATAATTTTAAAATGGTCATAATTATGACATAGAATGACATAAAACATTAAACATCATTATAAAAACACCTATAAAACGATAATTGTATCCACAAATTACACTGCAGCTCATGCAACAGAGTCGGCGTGCAAAAAAAAAAGAAAGAAAAATGCCTCTTATTGCCTTTGATGACAGTACTAAGTGATATTTAAGCACCCAAGAGGGTTATATTTTAATAAAACAAGCTTTCTGCTTTCCAGAACGGAGTTTCAATAAAGACTTGTTCTGGTCAATGGATAATGTATTTTTATGTGGTGGATGATATACTTTTTGATTCAAAAATCTGGTCATACATGCGATTAAAATATTAACCAATAACAGTTAGTGATATTATTTAAAAGTTTACAGCATCGAATGGAGTTAATGGATTTAAAGTTAAATAATAAATAAGTTAATGGTCATTTGAAATATCCTTTACTCTTGAAATAATGTGTTCATTTTATAACGAAATCTAATTGCAGCATCAGTAGTTTTCGTAAAGCACTTTTACCGAAATTGCCCAATAAAAAATAGGTTACCCCAACTTAGCACTCTGTTTTGTGAGTTTTTCTTGATTTTTTTTTTCTCCTTCGTTAGTATTTTCTTATGCTGACCTGTTATTGGATTGTTTATTAATTATATTTTAAAAGTGCTGTGCAAACTTTTTACTGGGTGTAGACAAGTTCGATGTTATTCCTTAGTGTTTTTATTGTGCATTTTGTCTGTTTTCTGTTATTGTGCATAAATAAATAAATAAAACTAAGATTTAATAATACTTTCTTTACGTTTCCACGTGATTCTAAATACAAATTGTTTAAATTGAAATCTTTTATCAGCAATCTGGGGCATTTTTCAAGTATATTAACCGTATTCAAAAAATTGTACAATAAAATCTCTAAAAGTACAAATATTGACCTATTTGTCAAACCCGAATTTCTAAGTCTGTATCACTTCAGTTATAAGTATGCTGTGAGACCATGACAGTTGCATTAGTGAGTTTAGCTAGATCCCAAGATGACTGCATCGTAGGGCTGTGCAGCTTAATTCATGGAACTTTGTTTACAATATTTTCACTATGTAAATCAGTAGTTTATAATGAACATTTTTGTGTACGTTGAGGCAACCTTTAATTAAGGGGTCACTTTGAAATGTGTCTCATAAAATTATGTATATGCCTGTAATAAGTAATGATCTTGTTGGTTGTCTAATAAATAAATAAATATGACATTTTTATCCTTAATCTGAGCTCCAACGAGATACAATGGTGATAGTATAGATAATGTATTTTGTAATATTATAAGCACGCTTATTATAAGAAATATTATTTATTTTTTCTTAACAAGGTCTATAATTAACAAACAAAATTACAAATATGTATATATACAGATAAGAATATGCTTGAAGCATTTCAAGAAATAGTTATAATAATGATATAAGAATACCATTATGTTGACGAATTTTGATGGTAATATATGAGTCTGTAGGATTCTGTGATCGGTACAGGGCAGACCAGGTTAATGATAGTGAAAGATGGCGTACTTAATTGAACATAAACATGTATTTTTATAGTAAAGGCGTACAATAAAACTTACTACACGATACGGTTTCGAAGAATGTAATTGTTTATTAAGCAGACCTCATAAAAATTTATTGCATACAAAAAGAGGTATCCTGCAATTACATTTGTAATTTTAACTGCGGGATCTTTTTACGACCGTTCATAGGATTGTGAAAAATAATAGTTGTGATGGTTCTTTAGATCTCGCCCGCGGTAAAACCGCTTCTGTTAACTGCACCCTCTGCATAGAATACTAATGCGGGCCTTTATTAAGAACCAAGTCATAAATCTAAAAAAAAAAATATTAAACTGACATTGATCATCTCCATCCATAGTTGCTCCACTGACGGGAACTATAGCTTCAATGTATATCGAACTTTACAAAACGTCATCATTCTCGACATTTTTAGTTCTGTTACCATATTCTAGACACGTGCAATAATGGTTATAGTTTCCTCTGCAAGTAGACTATTATCTTCACGGATTCACGCTGAATTATTATAAGGGAGTTTAAAGACTCCAATATATTCTGGTTTGTCAGTTACTGTGGTTAGATTTTAAGTTTTTTATACTTTAAGCTCTGGCATATTGTCGTCATTATTTTAATTATAAATCCTTACTTCCTTACTAATATTATAAATCGGAAAGTGAGTTTGTTTGTTTGTTCCGCTTTCACGCCGTAACTACTGAACCGATTACTTTGAAATTTTGCAGGCGTAAAGATAAAAGTCCGGATTAAATAATAGGGTACTTTTTATCCTGGAAAAATTGATATTCCCGAGGAAAAACAAAAATATTGTTTGCTTGATGGATGGATTGTAGATGGCGCTGTGTGTCGTTTAAAACAAGGTAAAATATTGCAAACGAATATAAACATGTAAATTTAGAAGCTAAATGATACGATAATGAATCCCCGAAAATGAGGAATTCCCGAGGGATGACGTACAATTTGTTTTATCGTCTAAACTGTTTTTTTACATCTACTTATCCTGAAATCACTAAAGTCAACGAATAACTAATTGGTATAAGTATTAGTTACGTTATTTAGTTCTTGAGGAATGCGATAGATGGCGCTGGGTGTTTTTTAAAACATGGTAACGATGTGTTTTTTTTAAATACGTACAAGTGGAATGATAGCTTACGCTATTTAGTTCTAGAGGTATGGGAAAGATGGCGCTAGGTGTTTTTTAAAACGTGGTAACGAAGTGTTTTTTTAAGATACTTAAGAAGTGGAATGAATTATATGAATTTTGTATCCAGCGTTACATCGCGCTTATTAGATTTTTCCGTGGGAATGAGAAGTTTTCTTATAGTTGTGCTTTATACCGCAATATAACCGAATTCCACGCGGGCGAAGCCGCGGGCGGAAAGCTAGTAATAATTATATTTCTTACATTCACACCAATGAGCCTAGCCCAAAGTAAGCACTGTAAGGCTTGTGTTATGGATACTAGAGTAACGGATAGACATACATATATCATATATAAATAAGAAATATTAATAGACATATATATAAATAGCCATGACTCAGGAACAAATGCTCGTTTTCATCACACAAAGTTCTGCCTCTTCCGAGACTCGAACCCAAGACCGTCTGTTCGAAAGGCAAGATTGTTACCGTTGCACCAAACGGTCGTTAATAATGTTATATAAACTGGTGAATTTAATATCAAAGAATAATATTGCAAAACCAAAATCTAAGTACCTAATTTTTATAGTTTTAATAGTCATATGTTTTACCTAAGTTTGGAATCATATCTCTTAGACTCTTATCTTTAAAGTCAAATTTAGAATATTTATCACTTTGTATTAGTATGGACGGAAGGTAACTAGCCTATCCGTTTTTTATAGCATACATTTCACAGAGTGTGTAGCAAAATCGCACAGCCTTGTTCCGCCCCGTCCCCATTTTTTCATCGGACAAACAGACTTACAAATAGGTGCCACTGTTATATGGTTGGTGTACCAAAGAGCACCAAGCGTTTTAGTTCCAATTTATTAAACCATACCGCCAAAGAGTGTAACTCTGCCTGAGTCTGTGTTCCCTGGTAATATACAATTTAGGGGACATCAAGTCACGAGTGAATAGGTATCTTCTAGGCAGGCGCATCACATCCTAGATCGCATTGTCGCTTACCAGCAGGCGAGATAGCGGACAAGCACTTTCAATTAAAAAAAAATTACTGTCATAACCCTTTATCTGACCGAGAACAAAAGTAACCATACTACTTAGTTCTTTAAACAATGGGATGCCACAAAGGTCATCCTTAGGACAACACCAATAAAAACATTTAACAGTTACTTTAGGGCGTTGCATTTCTTCCAATAGATGGCGTGGGTGGCGATGAATTATACATTACCTGAAACAAAAACAATGAATTATTTAATAAAACATGTTAGTTAGTATGCTTTATTAATACTGTACAATCATTCGAAGAGCTGAGTTTTATGGTCAATAGAAATAAAAGAAGATATGAAACACACCGGTAGAAAACAACCACGACTCCAAGCACTCAGGTGGGATTCGAACCCACGACCTTTAGTTATTCGGGCGAGTGCTCTGACTGCTGAGCTACTGAGACGCTTACAAACATGTCGAAATTTACAAAGGTATTTCAACTTCTACTATGAGCTAGTATCGTCCCACCAATGTTGAAGGTTAGCTACCTTCAACATCGAAATTAATATTCTTACAGATATTAAATATTCGAATAAGATGAAACCAGCTGTAGTAATGTTTTTAATTATTTTTTTTCATTCACAATAGCGTGGTTGCTTTTTACACAAGTATTTTATATCTTGTAGAAATATGGCATTATCAATACAAAAAAAAATTAAATACAGAAATAAAAGAAATTTAGTTTTATAATTTTATATATAACAAATCAACTAAGCTCACAGGTGAATTCTCAGGCGGAATACCAACCCGCAACCTTTGGAAGTTTGGTCCAATGCTCTCCCAATTGAGCTTTCGAGCCTTGTGAACACCAACATTTTTTGTCCAAAAAAATAAATGTAATATAATATGCGTATGATAGGTATAAATCAGTCGAAGAATAAAAATGATATGCGGCAGTTAAAACCTAACAAGATAAATAAATATTGTTATTCTTAACCAGTTATCCATAAGCCATAGGTTACTGAAAACATCGTTAAACATAATTGTACAATAATATGATAATTATATCGTCATTAGTCTATTTATATTATTCATTCATACAAGTTATCCAGGTCATCAGGAATATCTTATATACTATGTAAATAAGACTAGTTTTTGTGTTACTTATTTACATGAAAACTATCAGTATTATCAGATATAACTTTGTAGGAAAAGATACATAAAAAGTAATTTTTGGTGTTATTTACGCATATTTAGATATAATAATAGTTTGTTTATAACATTAAACAATAAAAAATGAAAATAATCGCAGTATATATATGATTTTTAGCAGAAATTCTATAATTCCTTATAATAATAATATTTCTTACATTCACTCCAAAGTAAGCACTATAAGGCTTGTGTTATGGATACTAGAGTAACGGATAGACATAAATATATGATACATAGATATGTAATATTAATAGAAATATATATAAATATCCATGATGCAGGCAGAAATACTCGTATTCATTACACAAACATCTGCCATTTCCGGGATTCGAACCCAGGTCCGTCGGTACGAAAGGCAGGATCGCTACCATTGCACCAAACGGTCCTTCGCGGTCCTTCATTCAAGAAGTAAAGAAATTACTAAAATACTCATATCATATGAACCGACTTTTGTACTATTTTACATATTTTTTTAATCACAATTGTTTAACCATGTTCTGTAAATTCATCAATGGCATATTTTTACCACGTTTTACTTAACTTCACTTGTCTGTCTGTTGGTTTGTCGTCAAAATTTGAGATCGTTATTTCGACCTCTTCCTCTTATCCGATTTGGCTGAAATTTTGTATACAGGCTTGTTTCACCTAACAATTTCATATTTAATCAGTTTTACATCCTAAAACCACTTAATTAGGCGTTAATTAAATTAACCTCCACGTGGTGTGTCTGGATATTGACGTGACAACGTCTTATAAATTGGTTTGCCGGGTGACACTTCAAGAAACTGCGTTACGCTCCGCTCACGTTATGCGCTTACAATGAGAGCGAGTGAGAGGCACGCGTCCCTTCCACTCGGGCATGGTTAGCCCGCCTAAGAGCGAGAGAGACAGACATAAAAAGTGGAAGGGACGCGTGCCTATAAATTAATGTTTTAAATATAATTCTTTGTATAAATAAATGTTTTAAATTGTTACTATTATTTCATCCTTCTTCCTACTATACGAATGAATATTCACATTAAAATTATTTTACCACTCAAAGTCGTTGTCACGTAAAACTTTCGCCCGTATACCGACTTTACAGGCAACCAACCAGTTTTTTTGATATATATTACATGTATATATTGAAGAACTAAGTAGGCACAATTTAGATAATTTAAAACTAAAAAGAGTTAAATAAATACTTTATAAAAAAAACTTTTAAAAAACCACGTTTTACTACTGGTTGTAGATGTACTAAAAAGGAGAAAATAAATTTTAATTTTTTGGAAATTTTTCAAATTCTGCGTATGAATGTTCAGAACAATACATAATATTCAATAAATTTTAGAATATTTGTATCGTAAATTTTCATTATTACCAAAAATTTATTTTTATCTTTTTAGTCCATTTGTAAAAATTTATTTTCTCCTTTTTAGTACATCTACAACCCGTAGTAAAACGTGGTTTTTTTTTAAGTTTTTTTTTATAAAGTATTTATTTCTTATTAGAAGCATTCCAGTTGCTCTTCTGACAAGATTAACACATTCTATATAATTTTAATACATACAACTTGTAGGGGTTTGCCCTACACACTTTAGATGATAAGTGTGGCCGAATGATATGAAGGTTGCTCGGGGAAAATGATGTAAGGGTATCGAAATGATACGACCGTGTCGAGTGCTTACGTAAATTAGACTGATTTATTTAAATTAAACCTAGGTCAATGCAGCCGCCAAGTATATAGCTTCCCTAGCACCATATATTGGAGCGAAGCGTAATACTAAAAAAATCAATATTGTTTACTAAATTTTTAAATTCCATAAGAATGAAAACTTAAAAAAAACGTGCGCTTTTTGTTTCAATGGGATTCTATCTATGGGATTAGAGCTAATGTTTTTGGGACCAGAATTTCTGTGGCGAATTTCGAAATTGGTCACAATCTGGCCTTAATTTGTGTTTATTCGATTCCGAACAAAAATTATTAAAATCGGTTAAGTACTTGGGAAGTTATGGCGTAACAGACATTGCGTCATTGAGCGCATGTAATCAATGGTGCAATCTTGCATTTTATAAAAGTGCGTACAGATTTATACTTATTTTTACTATTTTTAATTTTGATTTTTAGTACTTGTATTATTATAAACTACATTGAGTTATAAGTGAACTGTAGCGTAAACATCTGAGGTTATTGATTTTATATTAATTATCTTATTGTGCTATTGTTAGATGTGATCATAATGTCAATTAGTATATAATATACGTATGTAATTAATCAATTGCAATTATATGTGTTGCTAAGTATCTTATTTGTGTACCGTGTAAGATAATTATGTCCGACTAACACTTTCTTTATAAGCTTCAGAAATGATAAAATTATGTGTATTTAAAAACAAATCTATATAATATTATATGTAAAGAATGGATTCCACGTCCCCTCGTTATCCGGGCGTGTGCTATTCGAATTAAGCTCGTCAGAAATCTGAGACAGGCTTGAAATAGATTTTTTATAGTAATGATTACTTTAGATGTAAAAATGTGGCAGCAGCAGAAACATAAAGTAATTAAATATTATGTTAAAAATATTTCTTATTTCGCAACAAGGTACACAAATTGAAATAACAAGTCAATACTTTAATTACGAGTATATTACAACTAGCTGTCCCGGCCAAGCGTTGCTCTGGTTCAGTTATTATAATTTGCAATATTTTTATGCCCCTGCATTTTAAATCTGTAATATCTTTGAAATATTCATTTAAATTACATGCTGTACAGGACCATATTAATTTATATTAAATGCATAATATATTTAAGATACTAAATTGGATAAGGATTAATACTGTATTGCTTAAAATCCTTCGTAAATAAACCTTTATTTTTCGTAAAAAGTAAAGGATAAAAATAGTTATTGTGGGTTATCCTAAGAGATAGACATATACCATCATGGATTTGTTTTGTAGACCTTTTTAAGGTGTACAATACTGTAGCACATGATTTTGATCTCTTAGGGTTCAGCCAGCGTTTGGAAACACTAGAAACTTCTAAATTTAACAGTGTTTCTCTACTATGCATTTATTATACATATAAAACTTTCTCTTGAATCACTTTATCTATTAAAAAAAACCGCATCAAAATCCGTTGCGCAGTTTTAGAGATCTAAGCATACAGGGACAGACAGCAGAAAGCGACTTTGTTTTATACTATTTAGTGATATAACTTAAATTAAATTAAATCGTAAGGATACAATAATCACAAGAGGCCAAAATAATTCCAAGCTGTTCTGAAATTATTTGTTGAATTGCAAGATGGATACATACGAGACCTTTCCTGGCATGCACTTTACAAAGTTTCATCATAATGTGATCAATAGTTTCGGAACGCAAACATACAAATTTGATTTTTATTTATATAGATGTAAAAAAACTAGACATAAGTACTGTCCAGTCAATAGTGTAATAACAAACAGATAATTAAATGATACTAAAAAACAAGCATCAAATATAATTATTATGTTCCTATACAAAAAAAAAACACTTTTAAAACTATTCCGTATATCTCGAAAGTCGAGCCAATGACAATAACCGCTAAACTTTCATTTATCCTGTTGAATTTAATCAGCAAATTCTTTGTTTTGTCCAAGTTTCTTGGAAACCGCGAATGATCTTTGCCCTGGCATCCAATTGAAATTTCTCAGCGACCTAGTGGTTATCAACTACAACCCATTTAGCCAGGGAGGAGTAGTTTGGAATAACACTTGGGAAAGAAAATTGAGAACACTTTTAAGGCTAAAATAAAAAAAAAACATTTCGTTTATTAAGATATAAAATACGTGTGTAAAAAAAACAACTACGCCTCCGAGCCCTCAGATGGGATCCCATCTGAGGGCTCGGAGGCGTAGTTGTTTTTTACACACGTATTTTATATCTTATAGAAATATTGCATTGTGAATGCAAAAAAATTAAATTAAAAACATGTCTTTTATTGTTAATTATATAATAATAATTATAATCTTGCTTACATTCACACCAATTAGTCTAGCTCATAGTAAGCAATGTAAGGCTTGTGTTATGGATACTAGGGTAACGTGTACACATACATACCTATATAATATTCATAGAAATATATATAAACGCCTCAGGTACAAATGAACGTATTCATCATACAAATAAATATCTGCCCCTTTCGAGACTCGAAGCCAAGACCGTTGCTTGGTGCGAAAGGCAGGATCGCTACCATTGCATCAAACGGTCGTCGTAATACGAGTAATGTATATCTAAAAGAGCTAGTACTCGGTAATTTATTTTTAAATAATGTGATGTCAGTATGAGTACAGCACTGTAATAATTGAGAAACTAATATAATAGTAATATGACTAGTCTGGCCATAAATCCTTACTTCCTTACTAATATTATAAATCGGAAAGTGAGTTTGTTTGTTTGTTTGTTTGTTTGTTCCGCTTTCACGCCGTAACTACTGAACCGATTGCTTTGAAATTTTGCAGACGTAAAGATAAAAGTCCGAATTAAATAATAGGGTACTTTTGATATTCCCGAGGAAAAACAAAAATATTGTTTGCTTGATGGATGGATTGTAGATGGCGCTGTGTGTCGTTTAAAACAACTTAAAATATTGCAAACGAATATAAACATGTAAATTTAGAAGCTAAATGATACGACAATGAAACCCCGAAAATGAGGAATTCCCGAGGGATGACGTACCTACAATTTGTTTTATCGTCTAAACTGTTTTTTTTTTTGCATCTACTTATATGTTGCAAACGAACGAATAAAAACTACTTTCGATTTCATATATTTTTTTTATGTTCATTATCAAGTTACAATATGGAATGGGGTGTCAAAGAAAATAGGATTGCAATGATCGCCTTGCACAAAGAGGGTATGGAGGTCATATTTCAGACACTTCAAAAGCTTGTTACAACAGATACAACAACATTTTCTCTGCCGAAGACCATAAAAGAGCGGGGCAGCCGCGTGCTGTTAGAACTACGAAGGCTGTTAATGCTGTTTAAGCCAGAATTCGTCGAAACTTCAAGATTCCCGCTAGGACTCTGTCGCGTAGTATAAAACAAGACCTGAAGTTTGGTGCTTATCGCCGATATACAGGACATGCCCTAAATCAATCTTTACAATTAAAGAGAGTGGTTCGATCAAAATGCCTTCTATCACGATACGCAGGTGAAAGGCACATAAATATCCTCTTTACCGATGAAAAAATGTTCTCGATTCAAGAGCACTACAATAAGCAAAATGATAAAGTGTACGCTCACAGTTCTAAAGAAGCTGCTCAAGTGGTCGGAAAGGTACGAGGCGTATCCAGAAGGTGTACTGAATAGTTTGTAGGTTACAAAATTTATTAATGAAACAAAAAATTAACATGGTTACCGTAGTACATATGTAAGCTATTTTTCGACATAGTCGCCATTCCTCTCAATGCAGGTGGTGAAGCAAAGTAATTTCCCGTCAACCCCTTCGTCTACTTCTCCACCTCCTCCTTTACCTCCTCGTCGGTTGAAAACCTTTTTCCACCCATGTGCAGCTTCAGGGAGGTAAAGAGATAATAATCTGAAGGTGCTAGGTCAGGGGAATGCGCGGGGTGGTTCAGGACATCCCATTTAAACGAGGCAAGCAGTTCCATCGTGGCGTTGGCCGTGTGTGGTCTAGCATTTTAAACTCGCGATACCACTTGTACACACTCGTACTGTTCATAGCTTTATCACCATATGCAGTTTTCACCTCATTATAAACCTCAACCGGAGGTTTTCCCTTCCAAACGAGATAACGGCTGACGCCGCGTATTTCACACTTGGCGGTAGATTGGATTGACATTTTTCACGAAACTTGTTGTCGCGTCGACACTTCTCAACGTACTGACCTTGAACCGGTCTCGTTGTGGAGGGGAAGAGTCAGGGTACACGTAAATGTAGCCTGACTGATATGTCGAAAATAAAATTCATTCGGTCGTGAGAGCCGGAGTACACTTACTTTCTGGATACACCTCGTAGAACGTGGTCATCATCCTGCGTCAGCGATGATTTGGTGAAGCGTGTCCCAATCATGCGTCACAACGCTAAATTTTTTTGAAAAAGGAGTGAAAACTTCAGCCAAAATATAGACAGTCTTGGATCGTGTTGTAAAATCCTCTCAACAATACATTTTTTTTTAAATGTACCGTGGACTTTCCAGCAGGACTCTGCACCTGCTCAGAAGGCACAAACTAGCTAAGCCTGGCTTGAAACCAACGTTCCGGACTTTAGACTGGCCCTCATCTAGCCTAGACCTCAACCTTTTAGACTACAAATTATGGTAAATTTTAGAGGACATGGCCTGCTCTAAACGACACGGCGACATCGAGTCTCTAAATAAATCTCTAAAGCAAGCAGTGGCGGAATTTGCTACAAAACAGTGCGTAAGTCCATAGATTCGTGGCTAGACAGATTAAAAGCCTGTATACAAGCCAAAGGTGGCCATTTCGAATAGAATACATTTTTTATTTTTTGTAAACTTTAATAAATATGTACCTATAAGTTTTAGTAACATTACATTACTTCATAAAATAAAAATTGCATTTACATTTGTAACAGAACTTATGGCCGGACTAGGTATATACTAGCTGACCCGGCTGCGCATTGCAGTATTATAAATTAAGATGAAACCTATCCTCCTAAGTCGGAACAAATCCAGTAAAATGAAAAAGATATCATGAAAATCGGTTGAATAGTGTCGGGGTTTATCGCGGTCATACACTGTGACACGTAATTTTTAAATATAAAGATATATAGGAGCGATTTTTCTTTATTTTAAGAACTGATAAGTTTTTTACTTATTATTTTTATCACGTAAAAGAAATACTGAATGGGTGGTACACCAATAAATATACAAATAATACACCAATAAAGAACAAAACTGTTTCAAGAATATTTTCTAAAAGAAAATCCATGTTTACAGCTAGCATAGGTAAAACTTTCATCGAAATCAGTATCACCAGTATCACAAAGGCTTTTGGGAGCGCAAATTGAGTTATTATTTGTCTCAGGCGATGCCCATAAGCCGGATTGTCGATACATTTTGTATGAACGCATCAAAGGCCTGCCAAATCTGCTTGCCTTAGCTCCGATCTATTTAACCGAATAAGGCTTTCAGATTTGCGGCCGTACATTGTGACGAACGCCTACATTGATTTTCCAACGAAATTCTTGTAACATAATCCTCTTTGGAAAACTTCGATGGAAGGACTTCTGAAAAAATACTACATAATGCGAAGGAGGGTTGTTGTTATACTAACGCCAAAGGGGTGAATTGGGACCTTTTTATGTAAAGATAACTTAAGGTAAAGATAAAATGATTTTGGTCAATATTTGAAGACCGTTTGATGTGACGTTCGCGATCCTGTCTTTTGCACCGACACGATCCTGGGTTCGAGTAAATGTTTGCATGATAAAAACAAGCCTTTGTACATATTTTGTAAATATTACATATCTCTATCATCTTCTTTTAATGGATACGCTCTTGACCCCAATCAGGCCCGGGGCCAAGGCAGAATCTACGATGGAACGAGCTAACCCAGAAGGTGCCTATTCAACCTGGCTTTGAAAATGGACGGGTTATGTCTATCTATTTCCCCAGTGGCTACCTACCCGTTACACAAATCTTACAGTGCAAGGTCTATTGATGTAAATGCTAAATCCTTTTTAAATTATTATATTTTTGAGAACTCTTTCAATATAGCTGTGACCTGGCACAAGCCTTTATCATAAACCTAATTTGGACTAACTTATATCTAAATACTTGGTTTATTTTTAAACCTGACTATGCAACCTGGTTGTCCATTACAAGCATTAAAAAATAAATTATATAAAAGGTTTAAAAGGTATTTAGACATTAGGGTACTCTGGAGAATATCAGAAGAAAAAACAAGTCACAAATCGCAAATTTATTATCAGGCGTATAAGAAAGTAATCAACCTTATTCTTATAACGTTAAAGTTGATATTACTCAGTGATTTCGTGAACAGACAATTTTAGTGTTTAAATTAAAAACCTTTTGCTCTGTTGCCAACCTTACATCATAAAATCATCAACGTATAATTTACTGCTCAAACATTCCCTTTGATTCTCGGCCTTCCAACTACTAGATAACAAAGAAATCCTCCAGCTAAAAATAAAATCGAAATTGAAACGTCAGTCATGGTGTTGCTATTGCGAATAATCCTATAAAGCTGCCGTCGAGACAATGGTGAGATGTTTCATAATTATGACTGCGCCCGCGGCGATCGTGCTTCGAGATGATGGGGTGACGGCTGATTGTGATTTACTTTAGATCTCTAGCTGCTTTAAGCAGTGAATTTATTTATTCAATATACTTACAGGCTTACAGAATACTCCAAAACGCCAGTTAGCTTAATCTAACAATAATATAAATGAATGAATAAAAAAATATCATTTAAAATAAAACAAATGCCAAATAATAATCATGCAGTCTACCTAAGCTTGCCAAATGCTACGTATTTTACGGCTACCCCGTTTTTCGGGCTACAAGTTTATAGGAGCTCTTAATTCGTCAAATTAAGTACGGGGTATCTATTGGCTGAGCAAAATGGAGATTTTTTTAAAAAGGTTTTGACAAATAATAAATATCAATTTTAAAAGTATTTTGTCTAAAAAATGTTATTTTAAAAAAATATATAAACCCGTTTTTTTGACGTTGGTAACCCTTACATACGCAGTGGCAGGAGACAACACTAATTTTGCTTAATTGTGACCGCTAAATTTTTTTTATTATTGTTACAAAACATAAGAAAAATAAAATGCTTCATTTTGGGTATGCACTTAAAGCAGTTTAAGAAAAGGGAAATAATATTTTGAATTTGCTATTATTTACTTTTATTTATTTACGAAAGAGACTAGATCATACAACACAGGGAATCCCAGTGTGGAAAACAGTGTTACGATATTGTATACTGTACACATATTTATGGCAGAAAATAAAGATTGTATTATTAATTTCAGAAATGAAAGATATATGTTGTTTAGATTTAACAAAAACCCAATTAAGACCATAAACAATACACAGTAAGGTCGCGTTTGTATTCATACCTAATCTGTGACCGTTAGTACTTTCTAGTCGTTTTTTTCTCACTTCAAGTCATTTGTATGTTCAGTTTGTACTTAAAATCATATGATTTAGAATTAAAAACGGCTTATTTTTTTACTTTCCCAGGTTTTTTATTGCTACATATTGAGACCCTGGTCCCATACAAAACTGAATTCCACTTTTTCAAATAAAATATTCAAGAGATTGAATTTGTTTATGCTTCATGATTGTCAGCCTACGAATGCGTCGAATACAGGGACACATACCTTCCTTATCTATGAAAATACCATGGAGGAAACTCACGCGCTCGTGTATATTCGAGAAAGACAAAGGAGTATTACTTATAAGGAAAAACATTTTAAAGGGTGCCCTTCTATTCGCCTTAAATAATTGGCACCTATATCATTTGGCACACTAATCATTTAACATTATTTGATATACAAAAGCCTGACTGGCTGTGCGAGAAGAAAGTGAATTTTAGACTTGGCAGAAGAAGCACGAATGTATGATTAATGCAGTGGAAATGAGAGCTTATACGTACATATAGTCCTTGCGTCTATAACACCGCATTCCACCTCGTTGCGTTGACAAGGAATTGCTTTAAGACAAGGAATGTCACCCTTTTAAATATGGAATATTCTAGAAGGCTAGAACATAAGACGATCACCAGTAGTATTGAGCGTGTAACATGAGACATTGTAAAGAGAGTTCAGCAATAGAATAAATTGAGATATACCTAAATAGTTTAAATTAACGTCCCAAGTTCCCAACGATCCCGGAGCGCGCGTAGGGCGCTACAGTACCTTACAGTGCTTATTTTGGGCTACAGTAATTGGTGTAAATGTAACTAATATTATTACTATCAATGGCAAAAGTTTGTATGACAAAAAGGGCTAAAAACATTTTTTAAATATCAGTCGGCTTTGCCAAGCGGCAGTGACCCCACCTGAGAAGCCCAACTACAAAGTCCAAGGCAGATATATTTGTGATGAATACGAGCATTCGTGCCTGGCTCATTTGATTTTAAATTAATATTACTTTAAAGTAATGTTGAAGTATGTTTATTATAGCATCTATTATGCAAGCCTCATTGCATACTTTTGGCTATGGCTAATTGGTGCGAATGTAAGAATTACGAATATTATCATTGTAGGCATGGCAACACCCCAATTCAATTAATTTATAAGCTAATTTAATCAGATAGTGCTATATTAGGGAAATAATAATTTATCCCTCTAAGCGGTCGCCTCTTCTATAATATAACTCTTACGTAAGCCCATGTGAAGTGATATCATTAATATCTTTATGTGAAATATTGTACAAGTCTTTTGTTCTAACATGTCCGATATATTAAGTGGAATCATCATTGTCAATGGCCGCCACTCATACTTTGATAACCTATTGATTGCGACATTTTATATTAACTACCTTTCAAGTGATTTGTTATTGCTTGTCAATTCTTTATAAATTCGTCAAACAACGAAAATAACACATTCGCAATTAAGAGCTTATGTTATTGAAATAGAATAGCATGATATTGCCTCAGTTACTTTAAAACTGATGGAAATTATCACAAAGGAGAATTTAATAAAATAGACGAAATAAATTGGTCAAATAATCACTCATAGCATTAAATACACACAATTATCACAACGCTCAATCAGTCGTGACCGCACAAACTTTAATAATTGAAAATAATATTAATAGCTACTCGTTAGTTTTCAAATAAAACTTCATCAAAATATTTTTTTTTCAAATCAAAATTAAATTCGTGCATTAAACATCAATTTTAATATATTTACTTCATTCATCTCTTGTTTACAATGATTATTAACGGACAATTGAAAATTGTGAATTGTAAATTGTTCAATTGAAATCAAAAACATTAATTGAAAATGACTGTTAATTCTAAAACTTATAATCAAGTCCAATTAAAAACACAATTAATAGCGATCGAAATTGTAAAACATTGAATGGCAGACAAAATACTTTGTATTTTATATATTGCGATGAGCCGATTCAAAGGCACTAGATCATTACTCATATTGACCTAAGCCTCAGCTTAACTGGCTATTATGTCTTTTAATTACTAGTAGTCGAGGTTTACTAACACATAATGATACGGAGTTGAACTATTCCAAATTATTTTGCGAAATTCTATGCGATTTTCAATTTTCTTAATGCCGTGTTTTTGTTTCTTGTGAAAAATAAAACCTTGGAAGGTAATTATAATTTACTATATAAAATTTCATTTTATAATGATTCATAAGTATAAATATTGCGCCAGACATATGTAACCAACATGACATATAATATGTAATTTTTAATAATATTTTAAAATTATGTTTACAATTCAAGAAACATTTCACAAATTTGCAACAGCTTCTAAAATGATTACAGGTATTTCAAAAAATATTAGTTTCAAATACCATATACCCTCATCTGTGATGTTATTGTAAAAACGAAGTTCATGAAATATAAAAAAATAAAAGATAAAATAACACAAATAAAAGATTAGAACTAAGAGTTAAGAGAAAGAAGTTGCAGAAAACCTTAAACTCTTTTGTAGAGTTTTATTAGAGTTCTTTACGTTGGACTGACGATCTGGAGAAGATCGCGTGAAGCGGCTGGATGCGGGAAGCGCAGGACCGGGCGTTGTGCACATCCTTGGGGAAGGACATTTGACTGAGGCGAAAGTTTTATTTCTGTCAGTGACAAACAGTGATCAAAGCGTGAAGGGTTCCAGATAATGGTCAACTTTATTTCATACTATCGCTGGCACTAGCTGGCAGAAGGATAGCACGACCAGAGGGGTCGTGCCATACATTTGCGTATGGCGTTAAAAGTAAGTGATAATACAGGGAATAATCATTATACCTACATCTGCCTTACACTACAAAACGGATATCAGCGTTTTCCAAATTATGATTTTCCTACTGCGATCTCTAAACCGCCTGCCAAGGAAAACCCCCATTTTTAGTGAGGCTTATGTTCGTTTACCAAATTCCCAAATATTTCACATTCACCATTTGGCTTGGTTTTCGTTTATTTGTTTAATCAATTCCATCTTTTTTATGAAATTCTCGTTTTTGTTAATCATCAGGTCCTTATTATAATTATTTAAGCCATACCATTTACTTTATCAATATAAATGTCAATTACGAATCCAGACATTGTTACAGTCAGATGTCGCTTCTCTCTCAATATATAACCCTTCGGTTTCAAGTTTCCCAGCTTCAAATAGATGCACGTAATGTCTCCATATATTCAATTATTCATCCAAAACAATAGGGACGAGATAAACACCTTCCATGTTATCTCTGTCTGCGTCTATAGGGTCATTTATATCGTGGTTATGTCAACACGCATAGCCTTTCACTTTCCATTGCCCAACAATAAATCTAATCTTCATCAAATCGACTGCTCTCTTATTTGTCTACTACTGTATTGTTTTGTTGACAAACTCTTTGGTAATAACAGAGGAAAGCAATATGGCCCTATCTGGAGATTGATGGTTGTATCCGAAGATTTTGATGGCAGTAAAAATCGTCTTTGCGACGGCAATTACGACCTATGTGTAATCAATTTCAATAGAATCGCTTCAAATGACGGTTGAATCGAAGCTGTCGTATTGGAAAATGAATTATTTGAACAGATGATTATATAATTTTATTGCATGTTATATTTACGTTAAATTTATGAAATAAAAAATAATCATAATTTGAATAAAACTTTTTTACGGATTTTGCGCATTTTTTTATTAAATCCTGACGTTTCGACTCCTTTACAGGAGCCGTAATCACCAGTGACCAAGGCATATGTTTTCTAGCACTTTCCCAATATTTAAATCGGCCACGTTCCGAATTGCTATTTTTTAATATGTCGAATAAACGAGTCGAAACTTCAGGATTAAATAAAAATAAATTATGCGCAAAATTTGTAGACTGCTTCATTCAAATGTGTAATGTGCGCAGAGGTGTTAAATATCATCATAATTGTAATATATCTTACATTTACACCAATTAGCCTAGCTTAAAGTAAGCATTGTGAGGCTTGACGTATATGATACATATATTAGTAATATAAAATATATATAAAACATGACTCGAGTATAAACGATTGCTTCTATTTAGCACACCAACATTTGCTCCCACCACAACTTGAATTGTTTGGCTTCGCAAGTAGGATTACACCCGAATAAAATATAAAATTAACAGAACTCTGTTATGTCAGTTTAATATAATTGAATTTATCATACATATCCATCACTTCAATCACACAAATTAGACTATCCCGAAGTAAGCACTGTAGGGCTTCTGTTATTTTAGGGTAACGAATAGACATACATATATGATACATAGATACGTACTTTTCAAATATATATAAATAAACATGACTCAGGTATAACTGCGTGTACCCATCACACAAACATCTGCCTCTTCCTGGGATCGAACCCAGGGTCGTCAGTGAAAAAAGCAGTATTTTTTGCAGAAAAAAGCAGCATGGCACCAAAAGGTCGTATAATCATTTTTTTTTATTGAAAATAGGCATGCGCTTGACCACTATCTCGCCTGATAGTAAGCGTCGATGTAATCTAGGATGTGAACTAGCCTTGCCTAGAAGATACCTATTCACTCGTGACTTGAAGACCCCTAAATTGTATTTGTCAGGAAAAATAGACTCAGGCAAAGAATTCCACTCCTTAGCGGTACGTATCATAAAATTGGAACCAAAACGCTTAGTACGACTCTTTGGTATATCCACCATATAACGGTGTCGCCAATATTAATTTAATACGAAGCTTTATCAAAAGAGCTTTTTCGGCATCAATAGAATTAGCAATAACAACTTTAGTAACCCATTACGCAGAATAAACCGTTTCACAGAAACAGACGGCCATTAACTCAAACCCATTCAATTACATAGAGAATCAAGTTAACTCGCGTCCCCACATTTTCCACGTGTATCGAACATTTCAATCCAAAACTGGGGTAACAAGCTAACCTCGACTGAGAGCTGCGCAGAAGCAGACATCGATAATGATTTAATGACAGCTTGGACGATCATTAACGTTTGTATGAATTAAACATGACCGTCGGTGTTGGGCAAGCCTACTGGATTTCCAATTAACTTTTTGCCGATGGAAAGGGCATAGAATTTGTGAGGAGATATAGCAAGTTATATTTCCTTTACAACTGGTCATTTAATTGATTTGAAACGTACTTAAAGGAATATATCACTCCGACTTGGCAATGCAACTTTAACGTGATAATCATACGTAATTCTATGTGTATTGAATTACGTAGTATATGTGTATTATATTACGAATTGATTTCAGTTGTATACTGTTAACAATATAATTACAAAGTACAATTAGTTGTTAATAGTATATAGAAGATTTCTTTTTAGGGTTCCGTATCCAAACGGTTATAACGGGACCTTATTACTAAGACTTCGCTGTCTGTCAGTCCGTCTATCTGTCACCAGGCTGTATCCCACGAACCGCGAAAGCTAGACAGTTGAAATTTTCACAAATTATGTGTGTTGTCTGTTGCCGCTATAACAACATATACTAAAAACAAAATAAAATAAATATTTAAGGGGGCTCCCAACTAAAAGTTTGTACGGAACCCTTTGTGCGCGAGTTCGACTCGCAGTTGGCCGGTTATTTATTTATTTTTTTAGTTGTCAGTTGATTAATCCATTAAAATAATAATAAATCAAATTAAACAAGTACTTGATTCTAGCCCTTAACAGTGTACATAGCTGGCATAAACGGATAAATCATCAAACTGAATTTTAAATACATTAAAAATTACTTTGCCACTCATCTTTGCCATATTAATATTAAGATCTTTAATATTTGAAACTTTATTCAAACCTAACATTAGTCTGTTTTATTTCAAACGAAATCTAAGCCAAAATTAAGAATTTTGAAAAACAAAATAAAATTATTTGCCTTACCGTGCTTTCAGGTACGTACTAATATTACAAATAATAGAACTTCGGTAAATAATGCCGTGCTACTATAATACTGTGAGATGATCATTCTCAAGGATATATACCAAAATTCACAGGATCTCTCTGGACGTAATCCGCTTATGACCGTTCTCCACAAACATATATTTAGAAGGTGTATGTTCATGTACTTCTTATATATCTCATCGATTACAACCAAATGTAGTATGTTTTTCTTGCAGGAAATTTTCTGGTTAACAAGGATTAATAGTTTACTAGCCGACCCAGCCACGCGTTGCTGTGTTATAAATTAATATGAAACCTATCCTATGTCCTTAGTTGGAACAAATCTAGCAAAATGAAAATTAAATCATTAAAATCGGTTAAGTAGTTTCGGAGTTCATCGCGGTCAGACAATTTGACAGGGAATTTTTATATAGACTTTATGCTTGGTTACCTTCTTAAGTACAAAAATACACTCAAAATTTGCAGAGCAATAATTTCTTTTAAGAAAACTGTACTCGTAGTAAGTTTAGTGTTTGTATGATAAACTTAATCAAAATCTGGACTTTTAGTGAATCTGGCATTTGAAACATAGGGTAAAGATAACATAGGGAAAACGTTAGGGGCAATGGTGTACTTTTACAAATGATAGGACGATGATGATACGACATAAAATGCTGAATAAAATTTGAAAGTTTACAGATAAGTGTTAGCATTACATTAAAATTGATAGATATTTTCGTTACTTTTAAAAATATTTTTAACTAGCTTTCCGCCCGTGGCTTCGCCCGCGTGGAATTCGGTTATATTGCGGTATAAAGCACAACTATAAGAAAACTTCTCATTCCCACGGAAAAATCTAAGAAGCGCGATGTAACGCTGGATACAATTAGTTGTTAAACCAAAACTGAATGGTACACTATATTATATGTTTTCCCTTGTGGAGCAAAAACATGCAGATTTTGGGGACTGGAAACCCGGAAACACGCTACATAGAGCTGACCATGCGAAAAACAATGTTTTTCCAATTGTACTCCAGCAACCCTTAGAGTTTGGCCTTGTGCTTTATTAATGGTCATTGCAAATGACATGCAATGCATCCCTCGAGAATTCCTCATTTTCGAAGATTCATTTTGGTATCATTTAGCTTCAAAATTTACATGTTCATATTCGTTTGCAACATATAAGTAGATGTAAAAAAAAGATTTAGACGATAAAACAAATTGTACGTCATCCCTCGGGAATTCCTCATTTTCGGGGATTCATTATCGTATCATTTAGCTTCTAAATTTACATGTTTATATTCCTTTGCAATATTTTTCCTTTTTTTAAACGACACACAGCGCCATCTACAATCCATCCATCAAGCAAACAATATTTTTGTTTTTCCTCGGGAATATCAATTTTTTCCAGGATAAAAAGTACCCTATTATTTAATCCGGACTTTTATCTTTACGTCTGCAAAATTTCAAAGCAATCGATTCAGTAGTTACGGCGTGAAAGCGGAACAAACAAACAAACAAACAAACTCACTTTCCGATTTATAATATTAGTAAGGATTTCTGTATGAATAATAACAAACTCTAATAAGAATTATTGTATGAACAATGATTTAAAATTGATCTAATGAAACTTCAGCCCGAGAGATGGCATAGCAGTCGTGGCCAGACAGTGACAGTGATCGCACGAATGCATGCTTCCCATATTGCTATTAATTTTCCTCTTCAATGTGCGGCAAAGCAAGGTCTGATAAGTTTACCATCTCTCATTTCAATAGCAAGTAAACCTAACAGAAGCATCCCGTTCTATAACATAACAGAAAAACCTGTTCCCTTTCGATTTTCACCGTACTATAATCATCACTCCATCATAATAATTCGACACAACCTATGCTGGCCTCAGTAATAACTCAGTACTTAGATTGATCGATCGACAGACAAATATTGTTTCATTGTGCGCCTTTGATTGAATATTCAGATATTCCGCCACCAGCCGAAGGTCGACGAGTAGTTTATTGACTCGGGATGCTACAATAGGCAATTTCAATTTGATTCCATTACAACTATATTGTATTTGCGAAGCACCGTTGTTTTCATTGTTAATAAATCTTTTGGTTCATCACGTAAAGTTTTTGCTACTCGAATTGGTTAATTATCTGTATTGCTTTGATTAGTTAGTTGTTTGGATATACTGGATTGTGTAATGTTATAAAACTTATTCGCCTATACCGTATAGTAAAGGAATTGGGTATTGTGTTTGTTCAGATTTGTTTTCATAGTACCATACAGAAAAAGTCTTGAATTAAAATTTCTTAGGAGGGATTTGACCATATGTTCTGGTAATATGTTAATGTGATGAACTTTTTTTTTAATTTATTGAGGACATCAAACAACTGATCGAAGAGATTAAATACACATAGTTATATCATTAGATTCTTTTAGTAATAGAACAGTCGACACCGTTATCCCCAAATATTTACATAAAGTTACTACATTCCTATTGAATGCATTAATTAATAAGAATATGCAAGGTATTCATTTTAAAAACATTTGGGGACGCATCATACATAATATTTAGTTTGTAAGATAGCTCTGTAATGTGTGATCACGGCTCCTGTAAAGGAATCGAAACGTCAGGATCAAATATAAAAAACCTGTTAAAGTGTTTTGTTTTTTTTAAAAAAAGCTTTTAAAAGTAATAACGAAGACTACTAAAATAGTCAAAATGATGTCGATCGTCATTAAACCACATTGTCTTCAATGGTGATTACATCCGTCAAAGAACAGATAAAAATAAATACGTAGTAAAGGCTTAACTTCAACGTGGTATTTACTAGTAAAACGCTAATAAAACAAAGAAACTAAAAGGAAGCATTAAAAACACGAACCAATGTATACAAATCTCTACTCACGAGCAACGATTTAATTTAATCGATGCACATGTATCGATGCTGGATCAAAAGCTCCCATCGATTAGAGGCGATTTATGGGGAATAGATCCATAATTAGATCAAACGCTGCATCGCAGCAATGGAGTATTTTGGTGGGAGGCTAAATTTACAATTTCAAGTGCTCGGTTATTGGTTTGAAATAAAACTAAAATTGTACTCGATTCACAGAACTCAATATTACAGTTACATCTAGGATGTGACGCGCCTAAAAGATACCTATTCACTCGTGACTTGAAGACCCCTAAATTGTATTTATCAGGAAACACAGACTCAGACAGGGAGTTCAATTTTAATATAATAATGATTTTACTATAAAACCATAAGTACCAAGCGTTGCGAAAGTAAATTTAACCGTCGCGTTAGCGGCGTAGTAATCTAGCCGCCCGGTTCAACGTTTAATTTTCTTATATTTGGGATAAACCAACTTGGTAACTAGTTAATAATAAAATGTATGTAATTGATGATTCTTATATAGAGAGTTATAATTATACATATAATCATCTATCACAAATTAATATATTAGTTCCTAGAGTTTTAGCTTGTCTGCATAATTATAAACCATTCTCAGTAACTTTAAGAAAAACACATATGGAAGATTTTCTCCTGTTTTCTCGATGCTTAAAAATTGTAATTTGTTTTAATTCAGGATTATAATTTAATTTATTTTTTATGAATCATAAGCTCCCGTAATAAATCAATTTTGGACTGTTGTATGAATAATTTTTTATTTAAAGTTTTATTCCGTTATAAATAATGTCCTTAATTAATTATGCACGGAAATGAAAACGCCTTCTACGTGTAAAAATATTGTGTTTGTAACATATGTAACATTTCGTGTATTTAGTTGGTAAGCCTTATTAAATAAATATATCATTTTGTTATGGTCTTGATTTCTGCTTAAGTCTACAGATAATAAACGCAACCAAAATTGCAACATTTGTTACATGTATTACTAGAAAAAAGTAAACTTCTCATATTTGTCAGGGGATTCGAACCCACATCCTTACTCTATCCAATCAAGAGCTTTTCCAGTTGAGCTACTCAGATCCGGTAAATCTTTAAAGTATTTATTAAGTTGATGCCAGAACCCTCACTTCATATTCTAGTAACTAACTATCTATAAAATCCAATGTTTTTTTTTAAACGTGAATAAGAAAGCGCTGATGGTAACGATGCGATTTAGTATGTGACGCACCTGCCTAGAAGATACCTATTAACTCGTGCCTTGAAGTTTTTTTAAGTGGAAATTGTATTAATCAGGAAACACAGACCTAGGCAAAAAGTTTACTCCACCAATCTGACGACAGTTCGGTGCAACGGTAGCGATCCTGCCTTTCTCATCGACGGTCCTGGGTTCGAATTCCGGAAGGGGAAGATGTTTGTATGATAAATACGAGCATTTGTGTCATGGGTGTTTTTTATATATAATTTTATGAATATTACATATCTACGTATCATATATGTATGTCTATCCGATACCCTAACTAATTTAACTAATGTGAAAGTAAGAAATATTTATTAATTTACCACTCTTTACCGGTACGGATTACAAAACTAGAACCTAAACGCTAAATAAAATAAAATAAAAATATTTTTTTATTTAAGCGTTTATCTGCCAGATTATCCATGGAAGATAAAATAAAAGTTTATTTTACGCTATTGCCTAATAAAACGAATTTTACAATTTAGTTTTGAATCTTTCTTTCTTTAATGGTACCTTTATAAATAAAACAGTCATGGTAGTGAAGTAACTTCAGGAAAAGATCAATCAAGGCTTTTCCTGAAGTAACGGCTTTTATAAAAAGAGTATGCATCCCTTAAAAGAGTTCTCGATGGATTTATTACTTACAGCCTTTTCTCACGTATTTAGGGAGTGATTTCAAATATTTACCTGCAACAAAAAAGGATAATTATTACATAAAATTTTAGTATATAGGGTGACTGATCCAATTATCAGCACTTTAAGAGTTAGTCGTAACTTAAGTGCGTTTATAACATTGAAAAATACTGTTTCACCCGTTATGACGAGTTTTCTAGTTTCAATATTCAATTAGTAAGATGTTAATTTGAAAAATAAATGTTTATCTTTATTCAATTTTTTTTCTATAGGCAAGAGTAAAAAATTACCATCTCACCATTTACTAGCACCATCACCACCAATTATTAGCATAGAGTGAGCCAATTCACAGCACTGTGATAGTGGTATTGAAATTATATGAAATAAAAAATACTTATTAGTCTCTTTTATTAAATATTCAATATAATCTATTTATTTAATATTTATTAAAGACGGGTGTTCATTTTCAGGAGAGGATGGCATATTGTTATTATGAATCATAACTTGGTCATTAATAAGGTCTCCTGTGTTTTGTTAGCTTTTATCTCTCTTATTTTGTTTTCTTTTTTCTCCTGTATTTTATATGCTTTTGACTGTTGTTTTTAGTACCTATTGTCTCTTTCGCTTTTTTTATCTTATTTCTAGTAGTTTCTACTTTCGCGTTTTTTTTTTCTTCTTGTTTCAGTAATCTGTTCTTTTTACGAGTCGCCTGTTCTTCTTCTTTAAGTTGCTTAGCTTTTAATTTGTCGTTTTCAGTCTTCTGCCATTCAGCTGAAGTAAGAACGAATGACATTCTCTCTATATTTTTAACACCTTTTCATTCAGGCGTTTTTACCGTAACCAACGTCGGTAAGTCCAGTAATTTGACTGGAGTTAGTAAATATTGTTGACTATCAAGACATAAGAAGTTCGCACTCCGAAGACAATCTTCAGTATTGTTAGCAGATGGTTCATTCGTTGTTGCAGTGTTGATGGCTTGCATTTCATCTACAAAATCTTCTGCTAATATTACTGGAGGTACATTGAAGGTTTTTGAGACCAGTGTTTTGGACATACCCTCTTCTGCTGCATCTAAGGCTTTTAATAGATTTTCGTTTGTTTATATTTACTTCCTTTGGTTTCAGAGTAGGTAGGAAATTATCAGCATGCTTTTGATCTAATTATCAGCACTATGCTGACAAATGGCAAATGTAATTTCAGCACCATCCTAAGATTTGGATTCTGAAGGTATAAACTATTTTTAAGAAAAAAAAAAAGAATTCTATGCATCAAATAAACACGGTTTATAATTAAAAAATTGTTATAAGTATTTAAGAACTATTTTCCATTTATCAGCACTAGTGCTGATAATTTGGAATTCACAAAATATTTTAGATCTATATATCAGCACCACATTTTTTAACAATATATTACCATATTCTCAAATTTTTCTTTTCAAACTATTCTCATAAACCATCTAAGAAATCAGATAAATCAAAAATTTCAGTATAAATTATCTAAAAGATCTAATATAGTATATAAAATGTAAACACGTGAACTTACCTTCGATCACTAAGAACAGGCAAAAATAGGACAAACTGCAGGACACAAACCTTTGTTTACAAAATTTTCGCCATTTTGAAGTCGGAAAGTATGGTATTGCTAGGAAAAGGATTCCAAAAACATCAATTTATTTATTTTTTAATTGGTAACCCAAATGGGTTAGCGAAAACCTTATAATTTTACTATTTATTAGGAGTGCTGATTACCCTACACCCTACATTGAATTTAAAAAGATAAAACGATTTTCACAAATGGGTCGATATTGCCCAAATCAAATTCGCCCAATATTTTTAATATAATTTTTCATATCACTGTTTTAACTTAACCGTACCAATTGCGTTTATTTCTATAGTATTTCATTACTATTATGAAAATTAATTACTATTATTACAACCAAGTACCAAATGAAAAATAATATTCCAAGTATTGAGGCTATTACCTCAAAAAAATAGTTGGCATATTTAATTTTTATTTCGCCCTTTATAGTTTGGTGCAACGGTAGTGATCAATATTTATGCCCAATAATGTCTATGAAACGGGAATAAAATATTTGAATCCGATCATATTCAAGTAAGCGTTTCGAATCTCGGACATTGCTATGAATTAGGTATGATTTTAAGCTGTGCCAATTTTAGGAGCGACGGCGGTCGTAAGTCAAAGATTATCGCTCGCTCGCACAGCTGCGATCGCTTGCGAAATAGGAAGTGCGGGTAACACGAGGAGCGACACCAATACCCGTGAGTCACAGCGAGCGAGCGGTACGGGCGACGGGCGAGTGTGGCAAAACACCTTTAAGAAAAAATACAGAAAAATATTTGATAACATTTAATAATCGAGCAGTTCGAGTTGAGTCAATTTTACGCAAAAATCATACCGTGGACTTCGCGTTCAGGGCACTGCTGAGTCTATCGCGACATTGTTAGGCGTATTGAGGGTAGAGGGGGTGCAGGGTATACTAGTGCACGAATATTTTGATTTGAACACAGTTGGAGAGAATGTGCACTTTTATTTTTAAACACAATTTTAATTAATGTTATATGCCTGTTAAGGAAAACTTTTGTAGTAAAAAACTAAAAAACTAAACTAAAGTAAAAAGAGACAGAGACTTAAATTCATAACATTTAACGTAAGAGAAATAGAAAAGGCATTACGTGTTTGTGTGCGCATGCGTAGTACAAAGCTTGAGAGAAGGCATCACAACAACCATGGTATTTTGTATACGTGGACGTATTATTTTTGAGAGTTTCACTTCTACCACGTGTGATTTTTTTAAACTATTAATGCACATTTAATAACCTGTAACACAGTTTTTAGCGATAAAATTCTATTCTTTTCTATTTTATTGCATTTTTCATAAACGCTTTATCTTGCACCTCACACCATTTGATGCAGCAATACTGAATATTTATGCACCACTTGCGATTGCCACAAAGGAAATATCTGCAGCAATTGGATTTATTTTTCAAATCCCGTTGTGGGCTGTGAGCGATGTTGGAAAACTCTAAAGATCACTTAGTTTCCGGTATTTCAGAATTGAACAATAGAAAGTGAAATAATAATGATAAACTTTAAAGCGGTTGTAGCCTGTTGTAAGCTTAATCTGAACGAACGGAGTTCGAATTTCGTCGGTATACTACGGATGTAAACCCAATTGTAACACTTATAACCTGTCCTATTTCAAAGCCAAGGTGAATACGCACTTTCTGGGTTAGCTCGTTCCATCGTAGATGGTTGAGCAAACGAACCAAAGGTTAAGCTACGTATCCCAGTGTGGTGACAGTGACCTCATTAATTTCAACGCCTCTAAAACACAAGCGTGTCTTTAACGACAAAAAGGAGTTCCTTCCACCTGACTCCTGCTTTCCGAAGTATATCAGTACCTGTGATCGACAGCCTTGGGATTCTTGGCATTGAGTTGTCTTCAGACTTCAACTTCGGCGCCAACATCAAGTCCGAGGCTCAAACTGCAGCTAAAAGCTGGGCGTCCTAAATAAGGTCAAGCGATATTTTACACCGGGACAGTTTTTAACTCTATATTAAGCTCAAATCCGATCTTGCATGGAATATTGCAGCGACCCCTGGGACGGCTCAGCAAAAAACCAACTTGCTGCACTGCACACGATTTAACGTAGAGCTCAGAGGCTCACTGGTGAAAGCTAATTGGTGAAGAGCAAGCTTCACACCTTAGCTCACCGCCACAAAATTACTTGTCTGTCGGTCTTCTACAGATTGTATTTTGGAGAGTGTTCTCAGGAGCTGCATACGCTCATACCGCCATCACCCTTCTTCCATCGGACATCCAGACGCAATGCGGACTACCACCCTTTCTTGGTTGCTATTCCTACCTGTCGCTGCAAGCGCTTCGCAACATCCTTCATAATGCGCACAGCAAAGGAGTGGAACTCCCTCCCTGCGTCTGTATTTCTGAGAACTTATAACCCGGTCATTTTCAAAGCCAGGGTGAATGGGCACCTTCTGAGTGCATGTTCCTTACTGTTAACTAATTTTTTTTTTTTTTTATTGCTGATAGATGGCAAACAAGCAAACTGCCCACCTGATGGTAAGTGGTAACAGTCACCTATAATACATGTGGCTCTTGTGAGATTCGCAGCAAAACTGCAACCCCCACAAGAACCACAGTGTACGTTGCCAACTTGTGACACAAGATGTAAAGTCACTGTACCCAGTAATTTCACTGCCATATCTTACCCTTCAAACCGGAACACAGCAATGCAAGCACTGCTGCTTTGCGGCAGAAATAGGTAATTGTCTACAAATCAAGATTGTTTTATTTTTATGTTGTATTATATGTTGTGTTATGTATTGTTTTTGGCATAATGCAACGCTTTCCGTGTTCAATTAGTAAAATATATCTATAATACAGTCGAACCTCGTTAAGTCGAACCTCGATAAGTCAAAAACCTCCAAATCTCGAAAAAATGTTTTGTTCCCTTCCCTTCAAACACCAAAACCTCCATTACTTGAAATCTTGACCCTTTGTTAGTTGAAATAATCACCGAGTCCCTCCAAGCCATTTTGGTACATATTTTCACTCTATAACTCGAAAAATTAAATTTGACCTCTGTATCTCGAACATAGCAACGTTTTATTTTACAACCTTTACAACTTGATCATTTGGAATTTATTACCTCTATTGTTCGAACAAAAATAAGTTACCGACTTTAAGAACTTGCCGACAATGTGAGTGTACACTATTGTGTACACTTGAAAACATTTTAGGAGTATACGATAATAAATTTATGACTCACGCACACGTGTTTGCTTGCTTGGTGTCAGGTGTTCAATTTTGATTTCCTTTGAAATTTAGCTAAGCAAGTCATTTGTTTTCGACTTAAATACTGTCAGATGTAGTTTGGTTCTACTGCAATACACATCAATTAGTACAACAGTTAACATGAGTGCTGTGAAACGTAAACTAAAAACTTTGAGTCTTGCTGAAAAATTAGAAGTGCTCGAAGCTGTGAAGAGGTGTCAAAAAAAAAAAGATGTTGCTGAACAATTTGGCCTGCCAATGAGTACTCTTTCAACAATAATAAAAAATGAATCAGACATCATGAAAAAAATACAAAACGGTCAAAGTTTGTCCTGCAAAAGAAGACGAATTGCAGAATATCCGGGCTTGGAGGAGTGCTTACTTAAATGGTTTGAGCAGTGTCGCAGCCAAAATATCAGTGTTAGTGGACCACTGTTACAAGAAAAAGCCCAAATATTCTCTAAATCATTGGGACTCGTTAATTTCAGAGCCAGTAATGGATGGTTAGAAAAATTCAAAAGAAGACAGGATCTTGTTTTTAAAAAAGTTTGTGGGGAAAGTGCAAGTGTCAACATTGAAACCTGTAACAAATGGAAAAGTGAATTGCAAGATTTGTTACATGGTTACGAACCTGACAATATCTTCAATGCTGACGAAACAGGCCTGTTTTTTAAATGTCTTCCTGATAAGACTCTAACTTTTAAAAATGATAAATGCCATGGTGGGAAGCATAGCAAGGAACGTTTGACTATCCTGCTAGGAGCAAACATGTCGGGCACAGAAAAACTCTCACCATTAGTCATCGGCAAATCTAAAAAACCTCGTTGTTTTTCAAGATGTAAATCACTACCACTGCAATATCAAGCGAATACAAAAGCATGGATGACTTCTGCAATTTTCAAAAACTGGCTCATAAGCATTGATAAGAAAATGGCCAAAGAAAAAAGAAAAATCTTGTTGTTCCTTGATAATTGTACAGCTCACAATGATATTCCACAAATGAAAGCTGTTAAAATACATTACCTGCCTGCCAATACCACATCAAAATTACAGCCTATGGACCAAGGTATCATTAAAAACTTCAAGTCATTGTATCGAAAAGAAGTTGTCAGGAACATGTTGGATAATATGGAAGAAAAAAAGAATTCTACTATAGATGTATTGCAAGCCATGAGAATGGCTGATAAAGCTTGGCGAAATGTTACTGCGACTACAATAAAAAACTGTTATGTACACTGTGGTTTTTCATCGTCATCAACAGTAGTAGCTGAAACCGATATTTCTATTTCACCTCCTGCAGAATGGAACGCAGTGGTATCTGAATCAGGAATATCCTTTGAGGACTTTGTTTCGTGCGATGATGGAGTTATGACTGCTGGGACATTATCTGATGACGAAATTATCGATTCAGTAGCTCAGAAAACCGATACTAATGATTTAGATGACATAGAAGACGTGAATAGTACATGCGCTCCATGGGTTTCCATCAAAGAGGCGCGAACTGCATTGAATACCTTACGTAATTTTATAGAGCAGACCAGTAACTCCGAAGAAGAAGAATTTTCTGCTCTTTATGGATTAGACAATGCTATAGATAGAGAACAACCAAATTATCTAAAGCAAAAAAAAATTACTGACTTTTTTTAATGCCATATTTTTTATTTTAAAATGATTTGAAATAATGTTGATTTATAATAAATAAAAATATGTATGTTTGTCACCTCTGCAAGTTGAATTTTTATTTATTTTACCTCTCTAACTCAAAATTTATAAGAATAAACCTCAAACTCTTTATGTCGAATCAAAATCCGCTTAAGTCGAAATCCTCCATAAGTTGAAAACTCTATAACTCGAAATTTGTGGCGTCTCCCTTGATGTTCGACTTATAGAGGTTCGACTGTATAAAAATTCCCAGTCCCAGTGTTTGACCGCGTTGAACTCCGAAACTACTAAACGATTTTGTTGATTGTTTTTTTTTCATTTTGCTGGATTTGTTCTTACTTAGGATATAGGGTAGATTTTATTTTAACATATAATAAAAAATGCAAATTATAATAACTAAATCTAAGCAACGTGTGGCTTTATAGTTAGTATAGGTATAATAAATAAATAAAATATGACGTCTTTTAGATTTACACCCATGTAACAGATCTGTATTAAGTAAATAAAATATTCATCACTGCATTATTCGACGTGGAACTGACTCGTCGATCTCGATATACGTGCTGACCCGCGACTCGAACTCAAGACCTTGGGTCAAGTTCACGGCTGTAGCACGAGTGATGCTTATCGACACGCAGGCGTCAGTTATTGGTTACCGGTTTATCTGATCTAAATAACATTTTTACAAAGGGCCTTTACAAGGAATGGGTATACCCACACCTTTTTTTGTGTAAACAAATGTATTTCGAAATGTTTTCTTAAAGATCTAAGATTGATTTTATTTAAAGTAAAAGAAGTTTATCACTCTTCATTAAATTTGAATTTGTTATACAGTGACTTTTATGTTTTTTGTTGAACGTTAAAATAGTATGATATTATAAGCCAGACGGGAAAATAGTGAGTGACGATAAATAACATAATTTTGGTTTCGTAATAAATTTAAGACTGGTAAAATAAAATAACAAATTAATGATTTAGTTTGCCAAATAATAGCTTGTTGTTTATCTTTTTAGATAAGATTTTTTTTTCTTGCATTCACTTCATTTCAAATCCCGGAAGGGGCAGATGTTTGTATAATGAATACAAGCATTTGTACCTGAGTCATGGGTGTTAATACATATTTCTATGAATATTAACATATATATGTCTATCCGTTACCCTAGTATCCATAACACAAGCCTTACAGTGCTTACTTTGGGCTAGGCTAATTGATGTGAATGTAAGAGATATTAATTTATTTATATTTTATTTATTATTTAATTAGCCCAGTCCAAAGTAAGTACTATAAGGCTTGTGTTATGGATATTAAGGTACCTGATACACATAAATATGAGACATAAATAAGTAATATTCATAGAAGAATATAAAAAAACCTATGAGTTACTTCCAAATGCCCGTATTCATCACACAGACATCTGTTCCTTCAGGAACTAGAACCAAGGACCGTCGATGCTAAAGGCAGGATCACTACCATTGCACTAAAGATATATATAACATTTAGCTAACGATAATTTGTTTATTTTTTTTCCAGAGCAACAATTGATAAAATAAGTTTAAATATATATATTATTTTGGAAGCAAGAGCTTCAGAGAGTAGATAACAACAAAATTCACAAACTTAATACATTAGCCAGATAAGTTTCTACCGCTTAATATTACATAATGTTGAACAATTCTTCACTGCTTTTATTAAGTACCTAGTCGTGAGAAATAAAAGTTATACCATTACAGGTTCAGCTTAGTTCGTATGCGATTAATTCTAAATATATTCCTGTATTGTAACACTAATAATATTGTAAATTATTTTAATAAAAAAAACCTCACAAGTTATTCTTAAGCGGGATAACTTTTTTCCTAGTATTTTTCTATTAATAATATTTAATATTTCTTACAATCACACCAGTTAGCCTCGCCCAAAGTGAGCACTGTAAGACTTGTGTTATGGAAACTAGGGTAACGGATAGACAGACATATATCATATATAAATAAGTAAAATTAATCGAAATATATTTAAATGCCCATGGCTCAGATACAAATTATTGTATTCATTACACAAACATCTGCCTCCTGGTACTCGAACCCAGGACTGACAGTGCGAAAGGCAGAATCGCTAACTCTGCACCAAACCGGAGTCATTAAAAAAAAAATATTATAATAAGATAGCATTGAAAATGCCAAAAATGTATAAAAATCATTAAATAAATTGTTAAGTTTAAATTTGACCCACTCCCCGGTTTCCGATTGAGCTGAAATTTTGCATGTTTATGAATATCGCGTGACAATGCAATATTATTATGACATGGAGCTGATCTGATGCTGGAGCTGGAAGTTGACCATAGGAACTCCGTAATAAAACGACACAACTTATTAATTCGTTTTGTTAACAAGTAATAATAAAAACTTGTTAATAAAAAAGTTTTATTTACAAACTTATTTTTTTTACTTTTTTCTATTATAAACATTTGTCTTGTTGCCCTATTTGAATAAATAAATTCTTGTAGTATAAAAGAATATTTAGCGATAACGTGGGTTGTGTAACTGTCAGGTAAGTTCAAATGCCAAGTGATGGATTGTTATCTACCGAGCACCTTTTGAATGTTGCGGACGACCAAGCATAAAGAAAATTCAGACTGATGATCTTACATTCTTGTTGTTGTTCAAAAATACGAAGAGGTTTTATGACACGTATTATTTGATGAAAAAAAATATTAATTAATTTTATGTTGTTCTTTCGAATTTGTCGTTTATCTATATTTATACCGTTTATACCGCGATGCACTCCGAAACTACTCAACCGATTTTGATGATTTTATTTTCATTTTGTTAGATTTATTTCGACTTAGGACATAGGATAGGTTGCATTTTTGGAGCGGAGCGAGCGAAGCTCCCATGGATCAGCTTCAATGGCGCAATGTCTGTTACGCCATAACTTCCCGAGTTCTTAACCGATTTTAAAATTTTTTGTGTGGAATCGAATCAACAGGTTTAGGACCAGATTGTGACAAAGCTCAAGTTTTGAATTTCGCATAATTCCAATCGAAACAAAAAAAACTTTTTTAGTTATTACTTGTGCTTAGTGACTGCATCGCCTGGTATTTTATATCACAGCAACGCGTGGCTGGGTCAGCTAGTACTGCTATATAAATCTGTAGGCTCTTTCTGAACATTTTTTTTTGACAATAAATATTTCTTTTTATCATCACTGATACTATATCCTCTATTTTTAAATGTTTTGTCCGTCTGTCTGTCTATCTATATGTCTTTCTATAAGTCAAGAACGGATTGACCGATTTTAATGAAATGTCATGTATCATTATCCATACCACTATATTAATCGATTAAGATGAAACAGCCATTTAGTTTTATAATTTTATATACTTTTAGCATTTGTGAGAGAAATTGATTGATTTTGTCTGGTATTTTTTAATTAAAATAATTTATCATATAAGATAGCACTGAAAAAAAAAACAAAAAATAAAATAAAATTAAAAACTGTATCTACATATTTATAATTGGGTGTAAATTCTGAACATATAACTGTCTCTCTTATACCGTTTTCTCACAAATGAATTTTCGATTGCCAACGAAATATTCTAAAGCAATTGTAACAAAACCCTCCACAGGATCTTCTTTAATATTTAATGAGAAAATCGTAGATACATTTTACACAAAGCGCATTTTCAAAGCGATCTCGATATTGATCGTGACAGTATAATAACAGGACTACATAGGAATCCTTGAGTTTTCATTTCAAAAGATTTTTCTTGGAATGTATTTTCGCTCATTACACATTATTCGAATCAATCAGATTAAATCGACATTGAATAAATAATATATCGGATACTATATACAGTATTAATTTGCAGAGATATATTCGTAACTTAAAAGACAGTGTATTTATGATAATTATCACTACATAGTATAAAACATAGTCGCTTCCTCCCTATATCCCTATGTATGCTTAAATCTTTAAAACTACGGAACGGATTTTGATGTGGTTTTTTTATAGATAGAGTAACTCAAGAGGAAGGTTTATATGTATAATACATGCATAATAGTAGAGCATTGCATTTGTGCGAAGCCGTGGCGGGTCGCTAGTTATTAATATGTTACTCATATCACGCATAGAGAATGTATGTTTATATATTTATTTATATATAAAATGAAAATGAAAAATAGCTTTATTCAAATCCACTTTAAATAAGTTGTTTTGAATCTTTCAACAATTTTACCTACCACCCAATCAGGACGTCTTTTAACAAGAAGAATGGGTGCAATAAACTCGTCAGATTTAACAGAAATAACGACATTTACATATTAGACGCTTTTATTATTAATTACACATAATGCAAATGATACCTGTTTATCATAAATAATAAATATTAAACAATTACATTATTCAGGTGCTTTACAAAAGTAAAAATATAAAATTGAATTAGAATTAATTCAAGCATGCATGCTGACATATTAGAAAATATATTGTGTGAAATTTAACAAAAACATTTCATGGTGTGATTATAAAATAAATTATTCTCAATGGTATAAATTCATTAGTTGAGGGTTTTAGTTTGGAGATATAAAAAATATTTTGCACCTACGTATCCGCAGTAGCACCGTATTTAATTTTTTAAAGGCCTTAGATTGAACTATACGGCCTATACTAAATAATAAATTTATTTTCTTAAATCATGATGCATAATGATGAGAGTTGATTTTTTAATGAGAGATGATCAATGGACGGCGAATGAATAGTGAAATAATCCCTGCCCTAGGTTTCAGTAAAGGTGTGTGGGGCTTTCCTGAAACTTCCTCGTGGACTTCTTGAGAGAGCGCGTAAAGACACCTTCCACTATTTTGTTTCACTTGCCAGCACTCATGCATATTCAGAAACACTAAGTGGTTAATAACCCACCATTATTACACACTAATATTAACTACAACACAAAATTTAACAGGAACCCGCTTCCGCTAAAAACTTTTTGACCCGATATCGCCTTTTAATGATTCCATCATTGTAAAAACGATTACGCCTCCGAGCACTGTGGTGGGATTCGAACCCATGACCTTTCGCTATCCGGGCGAGTGCTCTGACCGCTGAGCTACCGAAACGGCAGTCGTGTTGAAATACGTATTTCGACTTCTACTATGAGCTATTGTCGTTCCATTAATGTTGAAACAGAACATGTTTACCATGCGCATTTTATGTCTTATAGAAATACTAGTCGACCTGGCCACGAGTTGCTGTTACATTATAAATTACAATGAAACCTATCCTAGGCCCTAAGTTAAAACAAATCCAGCAAAATTATTATCACCAAAATTGGTTGCGTAGTTTCGGAGTTCATCGCGGTCAAAACCTGGGACGCAAATTTTTAATATATTTAGATAGATGGCACTGTATAATACAATATTATACGATACTATAAGTGCACAATAATTATTCTTATATTGCATACAAAATACAAAGGTGAATAAATTCCGCGAAAAAGCGAATGGGAGTTAATGGTATCCTTATAAGAGCACTGCATGTGTGGGCTCAGCTTGCTCTTAAGCCCCAGACACCAAACAAGCAGAATTAAGTTATTAACCAATGCAAATGAAGCTGATATGGTAATGAAAGTACAGAGGCCATCTGCATGCTTCGATATTGCTATACACATCGATTATAAACCCATTTCCAAAGTGATAGAGTTTATATTCGTTTAATAGCGTAATGTTTTGAATATTACTGGACTCCGTTACGAATGAAATTGTTAGTCATTGGATACAGTTTTTTAAGCTAATTTATCTTTTATACAATATTGTAATTAATATTGTGCCCACCTTTGAGAAATGTAATTGAATTCCTTTCTTTGTGAGTTATTATTTAATTGGTTCCATTGTTTTCTTTTACTTTTAATAGTTTTAACTCGGCATTGCTTTAAATCATTAATTGTGATATTTATCAAAATATATTGAAAATTATAGCGTTAATCGTCAATATTTAAGCGTGTTATAATTTAATTATTGGGGTAAATTATTACTACAGTACGTTTAGAGACTTATCAACTAACCAAATTTAAAATTTTATTAGGTTTTTATTATCTCATCTCCTTAACCAATCTAACGTCAGTATTATTTCTTCTTAATTTATATATAATTTTCGTAACTACCAAAGGGCCATTGCAAGATATTTATTTTTGTTTAGAAACATGTTAAGATGTAAATAGACTATATCTATATAATATTTAACAGCATGTATTGCCAATTTGTGGCATGCAAAAATTCATTTAGGTAATTAAACAATAACAAAATAAATTAAAAATGTTACTATTAAAATAACAATTAGTGATTAATCCTAAAATAGTAATAAATCCATATTCAATTAATAATAATAAAATTATATAATGTCCAATTGCCTAGCCTGTTAAGCACTGTAAGGCTTATTTTACGGATAGACATACATATATTGATGCATGGAGATTTTATCTATACATATAAATAAAACTGGAGTGTCTGTTTGTAATATTGAAATAACCGTTTTTTATTACATGCATGCAGTATATATATTCATATACTGTATATACACCAAAATAACATTTTTTACAATTTTTGTCTGTCTGTTGGCCTGTTCGTTCCGGCTAATCTCTGAAATGGCTGAACCGATTTTGACGGGACTTTCATTGGCAGGTAGCTGATGTAATAAGGAGTAACTTGCCACCACTGTGACGTCACGTCGGGCGCCTCCTACCAACGAATCAATATCACAAAGGCTGTCTATCTGCCTTTGTAAAGGCTGCCTAGCTGCCTTTTTAATAAAAAAATATATTGCAAATATAACTGAGCCACGGCAACGTGTGGCCGGGTCAGCTAGTGTTTATATAAAATTGGTCCCAAAAATAAATGTACAGACAGAACCTACAGGTTTATATAGTAGTATAGATGTTGATTATTAATAAAATAATTTTTCATGTTCATTTCATTTCAATCTCCTGCTTGTGATAGCGCATTAAAAATGCAAAAAATATATAAAAATCATTATTTAGAATTTCTTATTACAATTATAAACATGGCTCAAATACAAATGTTCGTATTCATCACACAAACATCTACCTACCGGGACTCGAACCCAGGACCGTCAGTGTGAAAGGCAGGATCGCCACCGCTGCACCAAATGGTTGCACCAATGTTGTTGTCTATTTTTTATATCTATTTTTTTACACTCACAATTTAAACACACATTTTTAATAATCTACTTTAAAACAGGTAGTATTGTTATTTCGACGACGGTATAGATTTTAATAATGCGACCGTACTTGAATTTTCAAATAGTGCATCATTTGTTAGATGAGAAGATAAAAATGAAATATGAGGAGACTCAAAAGAACGTCAAAGGGAAAACACAAAGAAACTGCCAACGGTAAAAGATCTTGGCTTTGTGGAGATTAGCACGCGTCTTTGGACAGAGAATTCTGACCAACCGTTGGCTGGATCACGAAATTTAGAATATAAGTCTTTTATTTATATAATATTAAACATTTATTTATATTATACAACTCATTTACGGATTTTTTAATTTAATCCTGACGTTTCGACATAAAGTTCCTTTATAGGAGCCGTAAGGATGACTGAGGCAATGGTCGTCATATATTTTATACTACCTTCACAATATTTTAATTGGTCACGTTCCTAAACTGTTATTTTTTTATATAAATCAAATCGTTTTATTTTTCATTTTAGTTAGTTGTTAAAATTTTCACAAGGGTTACAGTGTACATTACTTATCCTAGCATCAGTTCAGAAATTGGGAGGTCCTTTCGAGAAGAACTGGTGAAAGAAACTCGGGCAGGGTGCGCGGAAGTAAATATGTTAAACATTTTTGGTATATTTTATAATTTAAGTTTTATTAATGTATTTATTTTAAAAGTACAGGCCAAGTTGTATATATAAAAAACAATGTTATATTAATTTACTAGAAAAAAATCTGATAAGTATAAAAAAAACGGCGTTTGAGTTTATTAACTATTAACTCAACTAAATTGGGACGAGACGTACGTCCCATTCGTTCTATTTGACTTCAGACACAAGAATTCTTTTTCCAGTAAAAAAAATGCTTTAGTGATAAGCTTTAACATAGCCTACACTTTAAATGATTTTTTTAAATTTGCTTTTTTGTTAATTATATATTTTTTTATTATCAAGTATAAAAAAGCCACCGTCGGTCTATATCTCTATCACCTGGATGTTAGCCTAAAGTGAGCACTGTAACATTTATGTTATGGATATTAAAGTAGGTAAACAAATAGCCATACATACATATATGTAATATAGATATGTAAAATTTAAAGAAATAACCGCGCTTCCGCGGATGTGAGCCTCTTAAAATCCGCATCCGCGGATGTGAAAAAAAACACATCCGCAACATCCCTAATACAAACATCGCTTCGTTGCACCAAACGGTCGTTATTATGATAGATGATAGATAGATAGATAGATAATACGTTTATTCCAGTTGTACACACAAAATACATTACCATTATATAGTCTAGGAAAATAACAAAATAAAATAAATAACAACCAACATTGGCAGGTACCTGTGTGCAGCAGCAGGAATAGGGTCAAGGCTCGATGCAAAAAACAAATTCACCTGGAATTAGGTGAAGCACCGATTTTCAGCCATCACCCTAGCTGATGGGGCGCAAGTGTGATGAAACAATGAAAGTCAGTGTCATATGTGTACAATTAAATTGTCAAAGAGAGTGGAGTTAGAAAAAAAAAAAAAGAAGGAAATAAAATAGTAATAATAAATATAATATAATTTGGTCGAGATAATTAGATAACAATTAATATGTATAAATTAAAATAATTTATATAGTTCATAAATAAGTCTATAAATGACAAGTACTCGGGAACAAATGATTATGCTCATCATAGAAACATAAATCACAGAAATGCCTCCACCTGGATTTAAAATTGGGACCGTTTGGCTTCGCAATTAGGGTCACCGTCCAATTTGTTTCATTTTAGACGCCAATACGATTTTCTAAATGTTACATTTACGTAAATTCTATCTTAAGTACGAAAAAAAAACGTTAAAGAGAAGATTTTAATCAAGTGCTTTTCTGCCACAGTACATCCCCTTCCTTTAATTACGCCGACACGTCGGTGACATCAAAGGGAGGACTAGGTGACTCGTTATTTGCCGATACCGGGAACAATCTCGACGAAGACGATTTAATACGACTTAATCGAGAAGTCTTCTGATTAAATCCTTCGACGCGAGGTACGATGTGTTTGCTAACTACGAATTAATTACTGGAGCAATTTCTCAAGTGAATTTTGGCGCAATCATTTTAATGGTATTTAATAAATTTTAAAGTAAAGTGACATTGAAAGATTTACTATTCTTTTAACAAAAATATAGACGAAAACATATTTTTTTTCATAAGAATACTCATTCTAAAATAAGATAAAAATAACAATTCAGTTAAAAACAATCATAATCATCACTATTAAAAGCTACTGTATTGTTTACCGAATCTACTTCGCCGAAAGAACGTTTCGCCGAATCATAATTTGATATCATAATCTATACTATCATATAAATCTGTAAGGACTGCATGTATATTTATTTTTACAAAATTTATGATAAATATTCGTATGACTCATTGACACCAATTATATATTTCTTTCTGTCTGTATGTCCGTCTGTATGTCAAAAATGGGATGACCGATTTCTAAGAAATTTTGATATATGGTAAGAACATGTGATCGCGCAAATTAAAGGTATTTAAAAGACGTAAGTGAGATTGTTTATTACACTTTCACACCTTAACTACTGAATGAATCATTATGAAATTTTGCAAATACTTTGTCGGGAGTACAGAAAAGTACATAGGGTACCTTTTTTAAAAAAAAAGTACTGGCGGAACTACAAGAATGACATATCACTTTTAATCGGTAGTCTACACTAATGCGAGCGAAGCCGCGGGTAAAAGCTAGTATAATAGTGAACAAAAACACATACATTGTTCTGAAACCAAGTTAGGTAACTAAAGCACTTGTGTTATGGAATGGATAGATCTGGGACTAGGTATTATAGTACCGTCGACAACACCCAGACACGAGCCAATACAGAAAAGTTCGTTTTCAAAATTGACCCGGCCGGGAATCGCACCCGGGATCATGTAATGGCATCAACATTAAAACGGGTATTCACTCGACCATAAGGTCGACACTATTATATTTTACGATCCTTAATATTTGTAACTATGTTCTAGCCTAACTTACTGTACCTATTAAACTAAACCTTATGATCTTTTAATTTCAATTAAACGTCAAAACTACGCCATGGCATCGTAAGTTCTAAAACGGGAAGCTTTGTACCGCGAAGAAGCCGCAAGGAATTCGGCAAAGGTTGTTTTTTCCCCCTTTTATTAAGTAGTTATACATTTAAGTAAACTTGTACTACCAAGACGTATAAGAAAAAAATACTGTACGGCAAGTATTAGGAGTTCAAGTAAAACAAAGACATCCGAATTAAGACTGCCTGTTTATTGGTATAATATTCGATTAAATATTATCTTAAATAGGTTACACGTGTCATTGCATATTATTCTAGAAAGTACTTGACTACTACACTACATACTATTTACACAGAACGGATTTTATACGGTTACTATCTCTCATTACAAAATAATACTAATAATAAACTCCATGCATTCTTGTCTTTTAAATAATCAAATATAATACAAAACTATTAGGAATTTTGTAAAACGAAGTAAAATAATTCGATGACTAGTGCTTTCGGCGAACAGTACTCCGAAAAACAATTCTGCGCTGATGCAATTACCAGTTAACTATTAACGTCTGCAGACGACTTTCAAAGCATGAAAGAGGTTATAAAGTTTTTATCACCCAACTAATGAAAAATAGCGAAAAATTACTTAATTGAATTACACTTACCACTACGCCATCTAGCTTCATTAAATTCCAAGTGGCTAAGTCTAATTTTTAACTTAACGTTGGTTTGGATGAACAGAAATCAAAACCTTCGCCTTTTTAAAAGGTTACATTGTTTGATGATATTCTCAAAACTATAAAATTAAATTACAAATAAGTAATTGAAAAGTAAATCATATCAGCCAAATAATACTTGAAGACCTTTTGGTGCAATGATAGCTATCCAACCTTTATCACCGACGGTCCTGGGTTCGCATTCCGGAAGAGGCAGATGTTTGTGTGATGAATACGAACATGTTAACTTGAGTCATGGGTATTTATATATATTTCTATAGATATTACATGTCTGTGTATCATTGTGTGTGTCTATCCATTACACAGTAACATTAGTATGGGATACTTACTTAAAACAGATACTTGTTGACTTTTGAAACCATAACACTACTATTATTGTGATAATAGAATAATTTTCTTTTTTTTGTGGATTATGTATGGTGACGACGTATAATATTGTAAATCTTTCTGTTAAAGCTGACTAGTTTCTTGCACCCATTCTTCTTGCCAGTTAAAAGTTAGACGTTAAAACGTTGAAACTTATTTTAAGTGCATTTGAATAATGTTATTCTTCATTCACTCATTTATTCATTCATTCATTCAGTGATTACTTTGGGTAAGGTTAATTGGTGTGAATGAAAGAATTACTATTATTTATTCTTAACCGCCGTTCTATCGCCTCTGATCTGCCGTACTTTATTTTTAAGATAACGCGCTTAGTAACGGTGCGCAGTGCCTTAAGATAACGTTAAGCGGGGAACAAGTGAATATTCATGGCCAGCATCAAGGGCATGTCCTGCATATGCATCGATCTATGCGATTGCGTAATCAACACTTTCAACCTATGCCACAGGAATAGGAAAGCGGACAGAGATTAAATATTTAGTTAAACATCAACAGTTTATTAATACTTCAATGAGTTGACGACCGTTTGGTGCAAGGATAGCAATTCTTTTATTCACACCAACGGTTCTAGGTTTGAGTCTAGATACAATCACGCCATTTTCATGAATAGTGTGGGCTGAAATCACAGCTTTCTAATTTTGCTCGATCCTGACACACATCTCTCGCTTCTTCAACTTCGCTGACTTTGGGCTAGGCTATTTGAATGTGTGATATATTATTATATTATATATTACTAGCGGCCCGTCCCGGCTTCGCACGGGTGGACAAAGTTCTTAATTTTTTTTTTCTATTATTAAATATTTTTCCGTTAGCGCCATCTAGCGTCCGGTAGACAACTACTTGCGGTTAACGCGTTGCTATGGTAACGTTATTGATACAATGGAAAAAGAGCGGGAAAAATAGCGGACAGACAAACACACAAATCACTGTGATCTTAGATTATAGATTAACAGGAGGAGAGGAGGGCACAGGCCTATCCCATAGATGATAATACCCTAGTAAGAGAAAATGTGTGATTTGTAGTAAAACTTGCATATTTGCGTAGTTTGAAGTCTTCTGCAGAAGCTGTGGCAGCACCAGCTTTGAGACAAGAATTAATCTCCCGCGACTCCCTTATTGGAATTTGATTAAAGTTGTAAATCGCTTTTCCCTCGGGAGCACCCCTCTCGTTACATGAAATGTACCCATATCATTTTCTGTATTTCTGATCAAGCAAAGTTTAATTGCGAGCGGTTGTGTTGCTAAGGTGTGAAAACGTACTGAACAAAAATACTTTCGTAGTTATAAATGAGTAATTTAGTAAATTAATTGATGAATAAAACGGATACTTTGCTCATATTCGCTCGCGACGTTCAGTACAAATATTTATAGAATTATCAAAAATAAAGTTTTTGATTGTAATAACAATTAAAAATTTTGGCCGAATGAACTATAAAAATGTAATGTAAGCATTGGACCAGACCACCTTCCAGTTGCGGGTTCGATTCCCGCCTGAGAATTCACTTGTGAGCCGAGTCGATTTTTTCCAGTATTTTTCTATTAAAATAATACTTTTTAATTAGAATTTGGTGTACAATGGGATTGGCTACATTTTTATAACTTTGTTTTGTCTAAAACTACTAAAACTTTAGCTGTGAATGTAGTTGTTGATCGTACCGTGAATAAACTAAAAAAAGAATAGTAAGTGTTCAGTTCCACGTGTAAAATATGAAATAATAACGTGTAAAACAATACGTTATAATTAAAACAAAATGGCGAAATAAAAAATAAAACCTAAAATCGACGCGAGAGTAATCAGTCGATGTCCGAAATGCCTCGGTGATGGCACGCAAAATATAGCCGTTATTTTTCATTGCTTTTTGTTTTAACATTGGAGTATTATGGTTATGGCATGAACCATGGCGTTTTGACTTCACTCACAAGCATTCATTTATTATATAGGTATTAAGATAATAAAGTACTTTACTTAATTTTTCAAAAAATATTTTAGGTGTCAACTAATTTGTAAAAGAACTGAATACAGTAATTATGGTTTAACACTTAAATAAACATTTTTAACTCAGAAAAATAAAAAAAAACATTAATGTATTACATAAAATTTACTAGCTGATTCGGCCACGCGTTGCTGTGTTATAAATATAAATCCAGTAAAAAAAAAATAATCATCAAAATCGGTTGGGGAGTTTTGGATTTCATCGCGGTCAAACACTGTGACTGGGAATTCATATTCTCATATAACTAATATTAAATTAGAAGATTAACTTTTAAACATATAAAATTTAATTAAATTGAACAATTTAAAACAATATGTACTTAATATAAGATCTTACTAACATATAAATAAAAGTAAAAAAAAGCCTTTCAAACCTTAAACATATTAATTTTAAACTATTCTACGCTGATGAGGTTTCTTGATGATAAAGACTTTTATTAAAACGTCAATAAAGTATACCTTATTACAAATAGTTCAACTTGTATCAAGTGTCACATAAGAAATTTTCGAACCTGTGACCTCTCGCTATCCGGGCGATTGCTCTTCAGATTGAGCTACGAACACTTTGATAGACTTGATTAACTATTGCAGAAGTTTCTTAAGCTGATCACCAGCGTAACCTTTTCGTAAACAGCATACAACATTATCAGGATGTAAAACTTTTTCAAATATCAAACGATAAATAAGACATCATATACATATTTCTGAACCAAAGTTAAGTAGCTAAAGCACTTGTGTTATGGAAATCAGAAACAACAACGGTAACACAACACCCAGACCCAAAGCAACATCGTTTTCTACATTGACCTGACCAAGAATAGAATCCGGGACTTTGGAATTACTATGAGAACCGCCATGCGAGCCACTGAAACACAGAGACTAATTTTAGAAAACAATTAACCTATCTTAAGGGTGTAGAACAGGTATCAGACGGGATTAGTATTTAGGTATAGATACTCGCTATCTGGGAGATAGACCTTCCCTAAGCTAAAGATGGAGTTTTCTCTTTACTTGGGGTAAAAAAACAGTGATAAAATACATATTACTTACAATACGATATAACTAAATTTGTGACCAATAAAAATATAACTTGAAAAATTATTAATAACTAAAATTAACTACTTACATTAAAACATTCCCTGGCATGCATATGTCACCGTAAATAAATACCGTTAGATTATAATCTATCTCGTGATATTGTAAACTGTCGAAAGATTGTGAACTGTAACATACAGCTTACAATTTAACACATTATTATTCGATAGATTATAATCTTTCGAAGTGAAACTGTTTAATCACAATCTATCGCACGTTAAATTGTCAACTGTCCGAAGGCTGGCCCTGATGGGTCGGTCTTGCAATAAGCCCTTCGGTGTCCATTAAGTTAGGAATCAAACACAGGTATCAGTAAAAAAATGCACTCCAAGACCATTTCATGTAACTTATTCTAAAGCTGTGAGTTAGTTTTAACACGAAATCAATTTACAATTATCAAAACACTGTTTACATTCGACAACAAACGAACTAATAAACAACCAATCAGCGCGCGATGTGCGTTCCATCGCATGCCATTTCACAATGTGGCGGTTTCACTTCGATAGATTATAATCTACCGAAAAATTATGCGTTAAATTGTAAGCACTAAGTTACGGTTCACAATCTTTCGCCATATTACAATCACGCGAGATACATATATTATAATTTAACGGTATTTATGATTTTACGGTGACACATACAACAACTTAACAATTTTTTTTAATCTGATCAATGGTTTCGGAACGCATAGGGAACAAACATACAAACATATATTTTTATTTATATATAAGATAGATTTAAACAGACATAATAATTCAATCATCGTAAATAATTCAAAATACTTATAAATTTAATAATCAAACTGCAATAACATCACTATCACTAATCAATTACTAGATAAATGCTAGAAGCTTTTTTACGACAGATCCCAAGAGTTCTTTGTATGTTGACCTTTTTTAATGATTGCAGTAAAACTCCTTACAAAAGTCGTAAGTTCAATATGTCTTTTCGTAAACTTTCTCTGCGAGTAATAAAATCCACGTCTATGTTCGCGTGACGATAAATATCCTATTGCAGTTGCAGAGAATGTTATTTCTTCGATTACCGATTAATCGCCATTAGCAGTAATGTATTATCTAATTGTATTTTGGTTTCACTCACTTTATAATCACTCGGGGAAAGATATCAGTATTTAGGGATGCGATAGTCGTTTAATTAAATATCGATTAAATATTTATTCGGTAAAACTATTTCGACTGATGAGTGAGTAATTATCTGTATGAACAAATATACAATTTTATGAATTTTTTTTTCGCAATATATAACTAAGTTATATGCTGTACATTTATTTTTCTATATAATATGATAATAAATAATAAACTGTGCACAACTCACAACAATTATTTAGTCCTAAATTAAGCAGAATTTGTACTATGGCCAGTAAATAATGGAAACATTATTTATATAAATGTATATAGACGAATATTAGTCAGGAACATACTCTTGTGTTCATCACACAAACTTTGTATCCTTTTCAAGATTCGAACCCGGAACCTTTAGTGCAGAAGGTAGGATCGCTACCGTTGCACCAAGTGGTTGCCCAGAATTGTCTAATTAAGTTATAAACATTGTCAAAATTCTGAAAAACGTTAAAAAGAATAAAATATACCAAAATTAAGATTATTTCCTTCAAAAACTATTTGTAGATATTGAAGTTTAGAATGTGTTTGCTTGAAAGCATATTGGTTAATGCGCAGGACATCAACTGACTTGTAGATCAAATATTTTTCACGTCGTTCATTGCAAAGGTAATCGAGCTTCAGTTTAAAGTCGTACTTAGCAGTTTGCGTTAGCATTACCACCTTCCATTTCTTATTTACTGTTTTTTGGGATTCGATTCGAAGATTCGTGCTCCTTTGCGATATAGGCTGAAAAGAATATGTTAATGAAATTGATACAGCTAAATAACAATTGGAGCCAGTCTCAAACGATTAAAAATGTTATAATTTTACTTGTGCATCTAATTATGTTCATGTGCGTATGACCGAGATAATAAAATTTGTATGTTGAGTGAATTGTTTCTTATTCGAATAATCGATTAAAATTTGTAATCAGTTTAAGAAATATTTAGCCCAACACTAGTACTAATTATTATTTGTAAGTACACTAAGTTTCACTCCTTATTTGCTAAACATCGGATACTTTAACTAATGCTTAGTTGGCCATTTAAGTGAAGAAAGTAACAAAGTCTATATTGGGATACCATTAATAGTATTTAGCGGAACGAGGAAATCATCGTATACTATTGTATAAACGAAACAAAACTCGATTCTTTAAATGTTTGGGTTTGATAGATTCAAAAGTTGTTTATACATACTTATAATCACGCATTTTTCGCCCTAGGATAGGTAGATATCCACTTTCCGTGCTTCTGAAATATATCTCTCGCTTCTTCAACTCTCATCAGACCTTTCATACGTTTAGGCAATATAAAATAGTACCTACATCTCTACAGATAACCTTATTTGGAAGACGTCATTAGAGGTTTTCTATATTCGTAGCTTTCTTGTTTTATAATTTGTTAAAAAAAAGGTTAAAATTATTCTGTCAGGTTAGTTTTGAGCCACGTCATCGCCCGCAAAATTGATGTCAGTTGGAAAAATAAAGTTATTTGAGTTGCAACGATGAACTGCATGACGCAACTTGCGACTAGTTTTATCGATGAGTTGGATAAGGTCTCGGAAAGCTGATGGCTGCAAACTATTAACCACCGATTTTTGTGGCCCTCTAACGCGGAGGCATAGGCCACCTACTTTTGAATCTACTGCCTGGACCTATTGTCCAGCAGTGGGGTCGAAGCGGCTGATGGTGATTGTTAGATTCCAGGATCAGTACAGGGCAGACCAACATGCTCTGCCCTGTAAAAAATTAAAACATGTATTTATAACGCGTTTACATGGAAGATGCACGGCAACGACTGTCTCGTACAAACTAGATAAGTATTAAGTAATATGAAACCTGTAGGAAAGGAACACATACCGTGTCACTAGAATGATAAAGATTTCAACCGATTTCTTCTGGCAGACCAGGAGCAGATGCTTTAACCTCTAAGCTACTGAATTTCTATTCAACATACATTGTTAACCAAAGCACTTTCATCATCTTAGCTGAAAGAGAGCCACTGCAGAATGGAAGCCTGTCCCAAATGTGGGACGGTTTTCCCAAAATCTGTACGCTTGGCATTCGGGTTGGGCATATTTTTTTATACTAAATTGGCAGATGCTTGACGGTAAGCGACGATGCGATCTAGAATATGACGCGCTTGCTTAGAAGATACCTATTCACTCGTGATTTGAAGACCCCTAAATTGTATTTGTCAGAAATCACAGATTCAGGCAAAGAATAAAACGCCTTAGAGGTACGTATCACAAAATTAGAACTAAAACGGTTAGTGCGACTCTTTGGTATATCTACGATATCAGTAGAAGACCATAATTTGGATTCGCTGCCATTTTTGTGATCTAAGGGAGATACATATATGGTGATCTCGTCATTATCATTTGTATCCATGTAGAACACCCTTAAGTGTGAAGGGGTAGTGGTATTCTCTGTTGGACTACTCACGGGGAAGCAGCTTTATATACTGCTGATGGATATGATATGCACTTTTATAAACAACAGAAAGAGAAAAAGAACCAGGTCAGAAAGTCTACTTCTCCACAGCAGACGTACAAAGCTATGGATGAAGATATTTTGGTTACCCATCTTTGTGATTACAGGCCAATGCTTAGCCCTGTCTTACAAAATGTCGACTCATTAATTGGAATCGATGGTTTCTCGTTGCAACGGGAATTTGGACATTATCTTTAGGAATACGACGGACTTGAATACGTCGATCGCAATCACATGACATATCATGTTTACAGATGATAAATTGAAATTTAATTTGGTACCTAAAAATATGATGGTTACGTCAGATTTATATCGCTGAAAATTACATAATGATATCAGACAAATTAAATTACGATTACAAATAAATTTTGGCAGTAAATGCCGTTAAGTTTATATTTCAGGCTTTACCTTAGGATCTGAAACCATTTCACATTGTTATCATAATACTATGTCTAACATTCACACCAATTAGCCTGGCTTGGCTAAAGTAAACACTATGAGCATTGTGTTACAGATACTAGGGTAACGGATAGGCATACATATATCATACATAGATATGTAATATTAATAGAAATATATATAAATACCCATGACTCAGTACAAATGCGCGTATTCATCACATAAACATCTGCCTCTTCTGGGCTTCGAACCTAGGACTGTCGGTGCGAAGAGCAGGATAGCTATCGTTGCACCAAACGTTCGTTATTTTTTTATTAAGAATGGGTTCGCTCCTAATCCCAATCAAGCCCGGAGGCCAAGACAAACCCAGAAAATCAATGAATCGTCAATTCAGTTATTAAATGCTTAGAAAAAGAAATGCCCTGTCAAATCAATTACACATACGTAGTAACATTTTAAAGTTAACTTTTAAAAATGAGTTTAGTCCAAACAAACCGTAAACAAAAAGCTTTCTGTTGTCTCGTTCGTCGTTGCAATAAATTTGGACGACAACTTTCTATTAATTACAGGAGATGTGACGCCATTTTTGTATTTTTAAAGTGCCTTAAATAATCCTCTGTTAAGGCAACAGCACAAAAATATTAATTAATCATATCATTTGTCGACGACCGTTTGGTGCAACGGTAGCGATCCTGCCTTTCGCACCGATGGTCCTGGGTTCGAATCCCGGAAGGGGCAGTGTGATATATCATTTATGTATGACTATCCATAACACAAGCCTTATAGTGCTTAGTTTGGGTTAGGCTAATTGGTGTGAATGTAAGAAATATTATATTAATTTTATTATTATTAAATAAGCGACTCATGGATACCTCCATTTATATTTAATGTCCAAAGTATTGTACACCAATACACAGTATTATTGTAAATTCCTAAGTTATTTTTTATAATTTGTTTAACTGGACCTTTTTTAATAAAGAAAATTAACAATTAGTCAAACACATTATTAATATTCGCGTTAACTTTTCGCGGTAAGCTAAACGCTTGTGTTACGAGTGGGTCTACGTGGTAGTACATCGACGAGAATCGAACTTGGTACTCTTGAGTTAAAGCTGACATATCAACCGATGGGCTACGGCTTGTAATACAAGGAAGCACCAGAAACAAAGCTAACCTCTTTTACAAAAAAATATATAAAATGTATTTTTTATAGTATCCATTACAGAATATATGAAAGTGCAAAAGTCCATACTTTTCCAACGCCATGTCATTTTTATAAGCCAATTATTGCCCATCTATTAGGTTTTAATAATTGAGTATCTAGATTGTTTCAATTCTGCGAAAGATCACGGGAAGAATCATACGAATATTTAAATTAAGGCGACTTTTAAATACATATAAGGGTCGTTCTACTTTTTTACCGACAATGGTCTGTTCTTCGTCTTATTATGGCATCTCGTTGAAGTATTGATATTTACGGTTTTTTAATTCGGTTCGAACAAACGTCCATAGTTTTCTTATCTATGAATTTTTCATTTTCTCCAACCAACATATTTTTTCGTTTGTTGTCCGTAGAATGCCGTGACAGAGTGGTAAACCGAAATGTGGTCTCCACAGAAAAAGGCCGCTCTGTCACATATTTTTTTTAAAAACCATCATTAAAAAAGAATTAATATTTGCCGCACAGGAAACTTTAATTAGTCATAATGACAACACAGATGCAATTTCTTTTAAATTCCACACAGAAACCACAATTATGGATAGTTCAAAAACCAAAAAAACAGTGAACTTCGTTTCACTGTCGGTAAAAAAGAAGAACGACTCATAAACAGTAGACAATATTCCACACATTGTTTTGAACTCAAGTTAAGTAGTTAAAGCACTTGTGTTATGGAAATCAGAACGAACGACGTTACCACAAGACGCAGACCCAATATAGAAATGATCTTTTTTTCCTCATTTACCCGACCGGGGATCAAATCCGGGACCACGAAATGGCGTTACCACGAATACCGATATACGAGCACTCCACCATGAAGATTAATGCGAACACCTATTTCAAAAGTACCCGGAAAAAATTGCACCCTTTTCGTCATTTCAAGAGCCACTATCTGTATCCGTCTTTAGTTTCAGTTCAAACAGACCTTAAATTTTCTCCATCTCTTTATTGAGAAACTCATTAAGTTGACAAATTTTATTACAGTCATGTTATATCCAAAAAAGTCGCATAATGGTCCCCTCAAAAAGCAATTACTAAAGATTTCCTCGTGGAACTTTCCCTTCGAAATAATACCCGCGGTAGGCAATGTTGCTTGCTTTATCCCTACCTAATTTCCCTAGGGAATCGATCGCTCTTGTAAACGCTTAGTATTCTGCCAGGAGGACGCATCGACACCGAAAACATTTAAACCTTTTGCTATTATATTACATTCTAAAAAAACCATGTCACTATTGTAAATTATAGGATAACAATCTGGTGAAAAGCATTGGTTAACTCGAACGTATTACTCAAAAAAAAATGTTTTTCTTATTTTTGCCAACAAACAAACTACAAGAATAATTGACAAAAACAGTTCCAAAAGTAAAAGACCTACAGTGCCCAAGATTTTGGATAATTTTTAATAATTCTTACGTGATCAAATCGTGATCAGTTATTCAAATTATGGATATTTGATAACATCTATAATTAATCAGAATAAAACACTTTTTTTACGGATTTTTGCGCATGTTTTATTTTACCACGTTTTTCTTATCTCACTTTTCTTATTTGTTTGTCTGTCCGGGCAAAATCTTGCAACTTAAATTTGAGGCACTTTCCGATAAGCTAGAAAGCTGAAACTTTCAGGATAGTTCAGAACCCGATGACAATGCACTCTAAAGCAACTTTCAACTTTCCAGATGCACTTTCAGGTCCACTTTCGGCAACTTTCACTTTTGTATGGGGCTTATCCGATTGTTGCGTAACACATGGTTACTTCGTTGAGTTAATAATTAAAAAGAATAAAAGAATTATACTAGATTTAAAAAATCTAAAAATCCCACGTTTTTCAATGTCCTAAAAAGAATAAAATAACCCTGCGGGGCAAAGCGAGGGGCCACTCAAAACGTGGGGGCGCATCTTTACAATAATCGGCATCAATGCATGTCATTCATCTCTTTAAAATCTCCCCTTAGTTATATGCGCCCCCACGTTTTGAGTGGCCCCTCGCTTTGCCCCGCAGGGTTATTTTATTCTTTTTAGGACATTGAAAAACGTGGGATTTTTAGATTTTTTAAATCTAGTATAATTTATTTAGTTCTTACACTTCCGCGCACAATACACATCAGAATAAAACACTTTTTTACGGATTTTTGCGCATGTTTTATTTTATTTTATATTTAATCCTGACGTTTCGACTCCTTTACAGGAGTCGTGATCACAGGATGACTAAGATGATGGTTGTCATGTATTTTCTACTACCTTCACAATATTTTAATCGGGCACGTTCCTAACTATTAAATTATTTTATATAAATCAAGTTGTTTTATTTTATTTTATTTTAAAACATTATTTAGTTCTTTAATTAATTAATTTAATTAATTCTCACTACGTTTTACATTGTATACTACTGAGTCTACTACCAGTTTGGAAATTGGGAGGGCCTTCCGAGAAGAACTGGCGAAAGAAACTCGGGCAGGGGGACCGACCTCCATCTTACTGTTTAATTATTTGCAAAAAGAGCTAACTACATCATCAGGTCTTGCAGTGTGTGTTTTTGTAGGTATTAATTTATTAATTATGGGGTCCCATGCAGGTGGAACGCTCCAACCTTCGTCTCTATTGAAATTAGGATGTTTCCTAATTTCAATAGCCTCGCGTAGCATCCTAGGAACAAATCTTTGTTCTCTAGCGAGAATTTGTGGTTTATCGAAACGAATATAGTGGTTTGGCCCCTCAAAAGCATGCTCACACACTGCAGACCTATTATCGCGCCTATGTTTCATGTCAGCTACGTGTTCTTTAATGCGCGTCCCTATACTTCTCTTTGTTTGCCCGATGTATGAGAGCCCACAGTCACAATCGATTTTGTAGACACCCGCTGCCTGAAGGGGTATATTACACTTGACCGATCGTAAGAATTGGTCAATCTTCCTGGCTGGTTTAAAGTAAGTTTTAATAGAAACCCGCTTCAGAATATTCCCAATCTTGTCAGTGACCCCCTTCATGTAGGGAAGGACAGCAGGTTGGCGCTCTACTGTCTCTCTTGTGGAATGATGAATTCTACCTACAAGTGGATGGTGTAGCAATGGGCTCTCCTGTATCACCCATAGTCGCCGACATATTCATGGAGGACTTTGAGGAAAGGGCCCTAGCGACGGCACCGGTGTGTCCACGCTTTTACAAAAGGTATGTAGATGACACATTTGCTATATTACCAAGAGATATGGTTTCTGTCTTTTTAAGTCACCTTAATTCCGTTCATCCCAACATACAATTTACTATGGAATTAGAGACAGACAATAAAATAGCCTTCCTAGATATTCAAATCAGCAGGAATCCAAATCAAACCCTTAGTCATACAGTGTACAGAAAGGCAACTCATACAGATAGATATTTAAATGGTGACTCTCACCACCATCCTATACAGTTAGCTACCGTAGGGAAATCTTTGTTTCAGAGAGCTCGCGGCATCTGTGACCAACAACATCTGACTGCTGAGCTTCAGCATGTCAAGCGAGTACTACAAGATAACAAGTTGCGAGTACCAAGACTGCGTCACAGAAGCCGCGCCAAACCAGCCACAGTAGAGCGCCAACCTGCTGTCCTTCCCTACATGAAGGGGGTCACTGACAAGATTGGGAATATTCTGAAGCGGGTTTCTATTAAAACTTACTTTAAACCAGCCAGGAAGATTGACCAATTCTTACGATCGGTCAAGTGTAATATACCCCTTCAGGAAGCGGGTGTCTACAAAATCGATTGTGACTGTGGGCTCTCATACATCGGGCAAACAAAGAGAAGTATAGGGACGCGCATTAAAGAACACGTAGCTGACATGAAACATAGGCGCGATAATAGGTCTGCAGTGTGTGAGCATGCTTTTGAGGGGCCAAACCACTATATTCGTTTTGATAAACCACAAATTCTCGCTAGAGAACAAAGATTTGTTCCTAGGATGCTACGCGAGGCTATTGAAATTAGGAAACATCCTAATTTCAATAGAGACGAAGGTTGGAGCGTTCCACCTGCATGGGACCCCATAATTAATAAATTAATACCTACAAAAACACACACTGCAAGACCTGATGATGTAGTTAGCTCTTTTTGCAAATAATTAAACAGTAAGATGGAGGTCGGTCCCCCTGCCCGAGTTTCTTTCGCCAGTTCTTCTCGGAAGGCCCTCCCAATTTCCGAACTGGTAGTAGACTCAGTAGTATACAATGTAAAACGTAGTGAGAATTAATTAAATTAATTAATTAAATAACTAAATAATGTTTTAAAATAAAATAAAATAAAACAACTTGATTTATATAAAATAATTTAATAGTTAGGAACGTGCCCGATTAAAATATTGTGAAGGTAGTAGAAAATACATGACAACCATCATCTTAGTCATCCTGTGATCACGACTCCTGTAAAGGAGTCGAAACGTCAGAATTAAATATAAAATAAAATAAAACATGCGCAAAAATCCGTAAAAAAGTGTTTTATTCTGATGTGTATTGTGCGCGGAAGTGTAAGAACTAAATATGTTAACCAGTACGGGCTGGATATCGCCAACAAAATCCGCCGGTTGGAAGACCTGATGACTAAGCGCGCAAGAAAGATAACATCTTTGAATTTCTTGAAGAGATGCCGTGATCAAGGTCTCATCCCGCACTGTGTCCGAATCACTCCTAAGTGTGACATACGTGGGAGCGCCAGGATCTTACAACAGGCAAGCAAAAAACTACTAATCAGTTTGATTCGGGAACATCGTTTTAACTTAAATATATTAAATAATAAAATCGATTGTTCATCCAATGAGTTAAAAATACAACTGTCTAGGGAAGACTTTAATAACTGCATAAATTTGCTTTATAAACGAGAAACAGCAAAATATAATGAATGTAGGAATAGACAAATCTCAAAATACCAGAGACTAGAAACAACCCGTCATTATAAGTATCGGAACGCAGACTGTAATACCACCACAGACCATAGAGCTCCGAACCAATCCCGCGCAGTTGTCAATTTATCAAAACAAACATTGGATGAACCTACTTTAAAAGTTTTAGAAAAAGGATTAAACTTCGCGGTTGCCCCTCGCAGGATACCGTATGAGGACATTATATGTAACGTTGAGGATTGTTTGGTTAAAAATAACTTCAAAAAGGAGGATATGGAGGCAATCCGTCAAGACATTTCATCTGTTCTACGACGTAGTAAACCGCCGAAACCTAACCTCTCTTATAATGAATATAACGCATTAAAAAACTTGCGAAATAAATTAGATCTTACAATCCTCCGAGCAGACAAAGGCAATGCCACGGTAGTAATGGATACGTCAGATTATAATGATAAAATGCTCCAGCTCTTGTCGGATGAGAACACATACAAAAAAGTTAAAAACGACCAAACTTCTAAGGTACTGAAGAAAACCAGTGAACTCATCAAGACGCATTCCGAGGTATTAGATCTTGACGTCAACTATCTTATTCCTTCCTGCCCTAAACCGCCGAAGTTGTATGGGTTGCCGAAAATACACAAACAAGATGTACCGCTACGTCCCATCGTTAGCCAAATTGACTCACCAACCTACCGTTTGGCTAAACACGTAGCTAAAATACTATCACCACTAAGGGGTAAAACAACTGCCTATGTAAAGGATTCCTACCATTTTGTTAGTGAGATACAACACCTACGTCTCACTGATGATGAAACTATGGTTAGCTTCGATGTCCAATCTTTATTCACAAGCTTACCTGTTCAAGATTGCATTGATGTCACTAGGAAGAGACTAGAGAAACACAATATACCAAGTGAATATTCAAAATTACTGGAACACTGCCTAACATCGGGCTATCTCTTGTGGAATGATGAATTCTACCTACAAGTGGATGGTGTAGCAATGGGCTCTCCTGTATCACCCATAGTCGCCGACATATTCATGGAGGACTTTGAGGAAAGGGCCCTAGCGACGGCACCGGTGTGTCCACGCTTTTACAAAAGGTATGTAGATGACACATTTGCTATATTACCAAGAGATATGGTTTCTGTCTTTTTAAGTCACCTTAATTCCGTTCATCCCAACATACAATTTACTATGGAATTAGAGACAGACAATAAAATAGCCTTCCTAGATATTCAAATCAGCAGGAATCCAAATCAAACCCTTAGTCATACAGTGTACAGAAAGGCAACTCATACAGATAGATATTTAAATGGTGACTCTCACCACCATCCTATACAGTTAGCTACCGTAGGGAAATCTTTGTTTCAGAGAGCTCGCGGCATCTGTGACCAACAACATCTGACTGCTGAGCTTCAGCATGTCAAGCGAGTACTACAAGATAACAAGTTGCGAGTACCAAGACTGCGTCACAGAAGCCGCGCCAAACCAGCCACAGTAGAGCGCCAACCTGCTGTCCTTCCCTACATGAAGGGGGTCACTGACAAGATTGGGAATATTCTGAAGCGGGTTTCTATTAAAACTTACTTTAAACCAGCCAGGAAGATTGACCAATTCTTACGATCGGTCAAGTGTAATATACCCCTTCAGGCAGCGGGTGTCTACAAAATCGATTGTGACTGTGGGCTCTCATACATCGGGCAAACAAAGAGAAGTATAGGGACGCGCATTAAAGAACACGTAGCTGACATGAAACATAGGCGCGATAATAGGTCTGCAGTGTGTGAGCATGCTTTTGAGGGGCCAAACCACTATATTCGTTTCGATAAACCACAAATTCTCGCTAGAGAACAAAGATTTGTTCCTAGGATGCTACGCGAGGCTATTGAAATTAGGAAACATCCTAATTTCAATAGAGACGAAGGTTGGAGCGTTCCACCTGCATGGGACCCCATAATTAATAAATTAATACCTACAAAAACACACACTGCAAGACCTGATGATGTAGTTAGCTCTTTTTGCAAATAATTAAACAGTAAGATGGAGGTCGGTCCCCCTGCCCGAGTTTCTTTCGCCAGTTCTTCTCGGAAGGCCCTCCCAATTTCCGAACTGGTAGTAGACTCAGTAGTATACAATGTAAAACGTAGTGAGAATTAATTAAATTAATTAATTAAATAACTAAATAATGTTTTAAAATAAAATAAAATAAAACAACTTGATTTATATAAAATAATTTAATAGTTAGGAACGTGCCCGATTAAAATATTGTGAAGGTAGTAGAAAATACATGACAACCATCATCTTAGTCATCCTGTGATCACGACTCCTGTAAAGGAGTCGAAACGTCAGGATTAAATATAAAATAAAATAAAACATGCGCAAAAATCCGTAAAAAAGTGTTTTATTCTGACTAGTATAATTTATTTTATATTTAATCCTGACGTTTCGACTCCTTTACAGGAGCCGTGATCACAGGCATCACATAAAACATGCGCAAAAATCCGTAAAAAAAAAAAGTGTTTTATTCTGATGTGTAATGTGCGCGGAAGTGTAAGAACTAAATATCTATAATTAATAACAAAAAGCACCGATGTACTTTTATAAAAATAATAATATCAATCTGTTTTTTGCATCAAAAACGGATAATTTCTTGAATAAATAGAAAAAAATTCATATGATTTTCGTTTCGTCGTCTTTATGTCACGGAAAAACAAAAAATATATCAATTTTCAATATAAAATTGTGATGAAAATTTGAGAATAATCTAAGTTGTAGATTGTTAATAAATATTTAATACCTAAAGAAAAAATTACAAGAAAAAATCAATTTGTCTTTGGTGTCAGGAGGGAATTGAAACCCCATCTCTCGCTAATCGGGCAATAAAGCTACCGAGAGTTTGTTAGACTCGTTGTAGATAGTTGTAAGGAATGGGCAAAAGTTTTACCCGTAAGTCATTATTAGACCGTAAAAGAATTCAACCCGACCCGCCAACCTCATAGTTAAATATAACTCATAGTAATTTCAATTGTTGAACTATTTCTTATAGTTCAACAATTGAAATTACTTGCATTTCTCTGTTCCTCCCTCTGGTAGCCGCTCAAATATACGCTTCACTAAATTCCACGATTGAAATACTTACAAATATTTCTTTCATTCACATCAATCAGTCTAGCCTAAAGTTAGTATCGTGAGGTTTGTTTTATAAATACGGTTGAGTAGTTTCGGAGTTCAGCGCGGTCAAACAACTGTGGCAGGGAACTTTTATATAAAGAAGATAGTAATGATAATACTATCTTCTTTATCTTACATTTTTTTTAGTTCTGAAAGGTACTAATGAATGTGCAAGGGTGGGCTGGACCAGCAGCTATCGTAGAACTAAGTCTTAAGATAGTTGTAGAGAAAAAACTGCCCTTCCCGAGTTTCTTGCGGCTTCTTCTCAGTACAAGGTCTCCCTACGTAGCACTTACGACGCCATGGCGTAGTTTTGACGTTCAATACACGCATTGTAAATGCTCATATTAAATAGAAACTATTTTGTTTATTTTTATTTTTATTTTAAAATAGGAAATAAAATAATAGGGCGTGATTGACTTAATCGATGCCAGACCTAATAATGAAAAAAATATTAACTGTATCACCTCGATACCGACTCGAGTCACTCACGGCAGGAGAAGTTAGCTAGTCATCACCCGTAGTATAGATGATCAGACATGAGGCCAAATAAGATGAAGCCGATGTCTCCGGGATGAAGCCTACAGTAGAAACACAACAAGAAATTGAAATAAAACAACTTATTTTGGGTTATTTGCGAATTTTACATTTATTTTATATTTAATCCTGACGATTCAGCTCCTAAACAGCAGCCGTGATCACAGAATGACTAAGGCAATGATAGTCATATCTTTCTACTACTTTCGCAATATTTTAATCAGACACGTTCCTAACTGTTAAGTTAAGGTTAGTTAGTTAGCAATGTGTGCGGAATTTAAGGAGCTAAACAGGAGATAAACCGATACGAGAATAACAAACTAAGAGAAGATGAAAGAAAAAAATGATTTAATGAGCACATGTGGTCAAAGACTATACCACATGGCGTCTCCTACGGTAGCTATGGATAGAAAATTGAGAATCTCACCTAAGGTTAAACGCGTGGCGAGTAAGGACGAAGGTCAGCTTCATCATACTCCCTCTAGGGTCACAAAAAGTATAAATTTATAAGGGTGAGTTACTGAAATATAAAGATAATAATTGGTCTACATTCGGTAATGCTTGCAATATAAATTGCTTTTGGAAAAGCTACAAAACTCACCAGTTGCCGCATATAAAGATTAATAAATCATCCACTTAAAAAAGTGGGCAGTGGAGTCAACGTCCTTCTATCAGCCATGACCTCTAGCAATCATAGTTACTAATTTGACAAATGTCACTTGCCAGAGATTAATTTTCGCAAGGCAAAGGATTCCTGTATCATACAGCCACGAAAAACCGATACAACTCGATAAAAGTAAATATGTGTCAATCCACTTGAAACTAAATAACACTAAATTACAGTAGGGTGGGGTTAAAAAATGTATGTCACAACCGTAGGGAATTTACCGTAATCTCCGTACGCTCATAATTCAATGTGTACTCTTTTTATACAAGAATAAATTCTAGATATAGAATTAAAATCTTTTTGAATAAGCGTTTGTTAATTAATAATGAATAAAAAAAAAATAACTAGGTTTCAGAATGTACGTGATGTTGCCTGTAGATGCATTAATAATATACATACGTACAATCACGTCTTTATCCCGCGCAGGGGTAGACAGAGATCACAGACACTTGCCTATTCACGTTTGCCTTATATATTTTCCTTGTTTATCTTCTTTCACCCATCCTCTCTACATATCCAAACTATCAAAGCATCCCTCTTTCTATCTTAGTCACTATATTTTATTCCACGCCACATCATTCCTAATTTTATCCATCAAATTGACTTATTAAAGCTCTAATTTCATATTCGAGCTTCTTCTGCTAAGCCCAAGATTCATTTCCATACATTAGAGTTAATACTATGACGAATAATAATATGATAATTCGATTATTTCCATTTTGATTAGAGATAAAAGTTTTAGTGAAATCTGTTAACCTTAATAGTGGTGTGACCCCAGTTGTGTTTAATTGTACTGGTAACGCTGTGTCTGCGTTATATCATTTATTGGTGCGATTATCTGCGTTTATGGCGGGACTATGGTTAGGCGCGCGCCAAATTCGTCGCCGTTGCATAACGTTTGTACTAGGGCTGCCTCTGTAAGGCTCTTATAATAATCAGTTCGCGTCATGCTGCTAATTTTGTCAGCTAAAAATCATGTTGACAGGTATCTTGTCAATAAAATGTCGGAATTAAACAAAACCTAAAAAGTATAAGGTTTATGCTATGATTTTATATATTTGATTGACTAATTTCAGTAAAAATTTAAATAGCATTTAAGAGTTATTGACTCATTTTTTTATTATTTTAGTTTAGTACACAAAAAATGGTGTGAGAATATTATTTGCTATTTTTTTATAACTTAAATAATGACATTCGTTGTTCAAGTGAGTAAAATTAGAATAAAAAGTATGATACACTGTAGAAAACAATCGAATATATACATAGAACAAAGCTACTTACATAATCTGATTAACTAAGAGCAGTGAGATTTATTATTTTCATAAAACAAGTAAAACATCTTAATAAATGATATTTTTTACATTTACAACAATTAACCTGGCCCAAAGTAAGCACTATAAGGCTTAGTTATGGACACTAGGGCAACGGATAGACATACATTAATGATACATAAATATGAAATATTTATAAAAAAATATATATATATACCCATGACTCTGGTACAAATGTTCGTATTCATTACACAAACATCTGCCCCTTCCGGGATTTAAACGCAGGATCGTCAGTGAGAAAGACAGGATTACTATCGTTGCACCTGTGGCAGTAGCCACACGTTATAAGTTTAATATGTGTCACTACCTTATTTGTCATCTTAATACTATGTTACCTTTATTCTCCTTATAGTATATTAAGTTAGTTAATAAATGAAAGTCCTATCAATCGATCGTCTGATTATTATTGGAGAGGAGCGAGCGAAGCTTCCATGGATCAGCTTCAAAGGCGAAATGTACGTGACGTCATAACTCTCTGAGTACTTTTCGGTGTAGCCGATTTTTGTATTTTTTGTAATAAATCGAATGAATAGGTTTAGGACTAGATCGTGACGGAGCCCGAATTTTGAAATTCGCAAAAACAAAAAGTTATGACCAAAATACATTGGCTTCAACCTTATGGAATTTTAAAATTGAACATTATTGAATATAAACTTTTTATTGAGAAGTTTCTTGTTAATGATTTATCATTGGTAATAGTATTACGCTCCGCTCCAATGTATGGTGCTAGCGAAGCTTTATGCTTAGCGACTGCATGGGCCTAGTTTAGTATTCCCGCGTCTTCGAAGGTCCCGAAGACACACCGAATAGTCGTCAATCAGAAAAGTATATTAAATTTTTCTACTTTCGATTGTAAATTCCCAGGTGGCAGCCCTAGCGATCAATGCAACATTTATACAGCATAATAACGCTATAAGTTTCAATAATTACAGCACGGAACCATCCTCGGGCGGTCGGACTTTCACCCGCGCCATACATTCGCGTCCGATTTAAATGGACGCCATAAAAAATATATTATTAGCTATTATTTCCTTTTCTGATGAGCATTTTTTGTAGGTTTCAGTTTGGCAAATTCCCTTATAAAAAATTACAATACTATTCAAATCGCAAATAATAAACTTGAATAAACAAATTCACATTAATTACAGATAAACACCACATGCTCAGTATATTGTTACTAGTAAGATAAAAACGAAAGTACAATTACAATTGACGATAGAAATAATTCTTAATTACAACAAAACATAAATAATCATCAAAATATTATAAATCAGCGATGGTTATATCACAAAAGAGTCCCTATTCTAAAATATATTGGTATCGGCAATAACATGATCATTATTAATTTTGACCAAAACAACTTTAAATTTAATTCAAAGTGATTTAATAGTGACTTGGCAATTTTTATTTATTACTGTATTATATTATGTCATTTGACTCATCTATACATATAAATAAAATTGGAGTGTCGGTTTTTAATATTGAAATTACCTTTTTTACTACATGCATATGAATATATATACTGTACATAGGTACACCAAAATATTTTTTTTACAATTTATGTCTGTCTGTCTGTCTGTTTGTTCCGGCTATTCTCTGAAATGGCTGGACCGATTTTGACGGGACTTCTATTGGCATGTAGCTGATGTAATAAGGAATAACTTAGGCTACTTTTATTTTAGAAAAATAAAATTACTGTGCCACAGCAACGCGTGGCTGGGTCAGCTAGTTATTACTATAAATTTAGAACAATTTTTTACAATATTTACATCCTAATATATAAAAATTCTCTATCATAGTGTTAGACTGCGACGAAACTACTCAACCGATTTTGATATATATTTTTTTCATTTTGCTGGATTTTTGGCATAAGCTTGACCACTATCTCGCCTGATGGACGCTCCTGCCTAGAAGATACCTATTCACTCGTGACTTGAAGACCCAAGAGTTCCACTCCTTAGCGGTACGTATCACAAAATTGGAAGTAAAACGTTTACTGCGACTTAGGGCATAGGAAAGGTTTCATTTATAACACCTGAACGTGTTCGAGTCAGCTAGTTAATTATAATTTTACTAATAATGTATTAAATGTTTATAATTGTAATTGTAAGTCTCTATGTTGCATATCTGAACTGTTTTATATATATTAAGGTTACCAAATCTTATATATTAATATGACCCATATGTCTGACCTGCTCAAACAAATATATAAAGATTATATCGACATTACAATAATTAGATTTCTTTATACAGTGTGGAATGTCAATATATCTTAAAATTTTCGTACTTGACTCGATATCATGCTTTCCTTTTTGTATTCCCAAATTTTTGCTTTGAATCCACTCGGAATCAAAGAATTTCCACGTAAAAATGTCTTTACGTCCTGTGAAGTGGAGGCTCTTTGGTGATTATACAAGGGTTATATCACGTTTATCAGATAATGTATATTTTTTTTATAATTTGATAATGTAACAGTAACTGTTAATATATTTGTTGAATAATTAAATGATATAATGTAACAGAAACTCGTGAGTCGGTAGGCCAAGTTATGGAGCCTCGAATTATACAGTGATCGTTTGGTGCAACGGTAGCGGTCCTGCCTTTCGCACCAATAGTCCTGGGTTCAAATCCCGTACTGGGCAAAGGTAGTGTGAAAAAACGAGCATTTGTACCTGAGCCGTGGGTATTCATATATATTCCTATCAATAATATTTATTTATGTATCATATATGTATGTCTATCCGTTGCCCTAGTAACCATAACACAATCCTTACATTGCTTACTTAGGGCTAGGTTTATTGGTGTGAATATGAGAAATATTATTATTGAATAGATGAATTTCAACTAGTTAAAGTGCGGCCTTTGACATTGAATCAAACAGAAGTTACAACAGTTTAAATATATACTTCGCTTCTATTACTAGAAAAGCTATAAAAACTTAAAAGCAGTAGTAAAAGTAAGATTTATCAATATAACACTAATTAATTTGTCAGAAAAATTACTGTATTTTGTACCTATTTAATTCGATACCATTAAGTAGCTTTCTAACTTAGCCAACAGCGTTTTAAGTAAAACACTCCTCCTGAATTTTCAAAAAACATTCTAGCTACGGCTGCTGTGAATACTAGCATTAATAATATTTATAAAAACTCATGCTACAGATGCTCGTATTAATAACACAAACATTTGCCGCTTCCGGGACTCTGACCCAGGACCATCGATGCAAAAAGCAGGATCGCTGCCGTTGCGTTAAAAATAGCGTCGCTTCTATCGCAACTTGACCAGCAGAAACTATTCTAAATTACAAATTTTTGTATTTCTCTAACAAATATGGCCTTGCATATCCATAATCTTATCGCTGCATCTTCCCTGCGATATTGATGTGGCCATAAATACTTTTTGCGACCATAATTACGCAGTTATGTCACAAAAATGTAACGGACACCGGCTAAAGAAGACATTCCAAGCTTTCGCCGGAGAAATTCGGTTCGATTCCTTGAAGAGCCCGACGATTCTCACATGGATGATATTTTTAATATAAGCTCAGAAACTGGCACGAGGTCGGTTTCAGTATAAAATTCATGATTTGCTTTAATTTTATCATGTTAATATATAAAAGTTTCTCCGATTCAAGATGAAATATTAATTTAAGCAATTAAATGCTGTATTTTTCTGAGTAAATGTATGTATGTATCTAAAGGGTTAGGGGTTCGAGTCCATTCTGAAACCTAAGCACATTTAAATTATTTCTAGTAGCCCTTACATTAAATATAATACCTTCAAATAACCTTAAGTGTAATATATATAAAAGCCCTGTCACAGTGTTTGACCGCGATAAACTCCGAAACTACTAACCGCCTTTGATGTTATTTTTTTTATTTTGCTGCATTTGTTCCAACTTAGAACATAGGATAGGTTTCATTTTAATATATAATAAAAAAAATGCAAATTATAAAAAGTGAGCCACAGCAACGCGTGGCTGGGTCAGCTTGTGTTTTTTTATTTTTGCTTTGAGAACAAAACAACAAAACAATTAATATAATTGGTAAATATACTCAAAATATTCTTAGGTGGCAAGTGAAAATGAAGCGGTAAAAAATAGTTTGACCCAGGTGAGAATCGAAACTATACTTTCCGCTATCTGAGCGGCTAACTAAATAAATTATTACACTTAATTATTATTGAAATTTAAACGTCAGGATTAAATATACAAAAAAGCGCATTTAATTGTATTTGTAATCCTAAAGTATGATATAATTTAAATTTGTAAGATTATGAGATTATTTTTATAAGTGACTTTTATAATAGTTTATGGATCCCTAAATCGGGTGCTATAAAAACTAATAGAAACCGTTTTAGGTGACATTTTAAATGTTATCTGAACATTAATACGTTATTTGGTCGGTTTATTTATCTTTATAGCTTATATAGCTGTTATGGTGACGTTTATTCAGCTTTTGGCTGAAGACCAAAAAAATAAACTAGCCGAGATCAAATTACATTGTGTTTCAACATTTTTAAATAATAAAATATGTACAGGCTGTACAAAACCTTTGACGAAATACTCCTTCCAATCATTTCAAAGGGTTTATTGTACAACCAAATAAATTATTTTGTATTTTTTTATAGATACTTCGACAATAGCCAATTAATTTGCTTTGCAATACTATTTTAGTAGCGATATATTCAAAATTTACAGACAGACAATAAGAAATACAAAAAATGTAAGAAAAGTATAATATTATATTTTAAATGATTTTGAAGTATTATTGTAGATTCTTGCGAATTAAAAAGTTCTTTTGGGCATACCTGTTTCCGTATATACAGGGTCATTATATAAACACCATCCAAATTTTTTCTAGGCATAAGATATCATTCAAACACTTCATTTATGAAAAAAAATTGGGAGGTAAAATTTCCGCAAAAAAAAAAAATTTGTCCGAGCGAATTATTACAACAGCTGGTTACTGGCAAAATAGGTACTTACAGTTGAACGACCGACCGCCCGAAGCGCCCCACCGAGCTGCGCGCGCAAGTTGTAACGACATCGGCGCAATGAAATCAGTCACCCGCGGACTTTCCGCGATGTATAATGTTGCGTTCACGCATTTACGTCGCATAATTCTATCTACTATCTACCTAACGAAATGTGTTCACACTTGCAATCGAAATCGAGGGCGAAATTGAACGACGGGTTTATGTGAAGAAGGCCCAAAGCCTCGAGAACTTAAAAATAAAAATAATCCGTGCATTTAACGAAGTGACAAAGTGAATAAACAAGTAATACAATTAAAGACAATGTTCATAAACGTGCAAGACTGTTTAGAGAGAAATTACCTACACTTTAAGGTAAAGTGATTGTTTTCAAACTTCATGTAAGTGTATTTTGTTTGGATTTTTAATTAATTATTTTGTTGGAGTAAAGCAAAATGTGCGCAGGGCGGCTAAGACTTGTGAAATTTTTCACAAAAATATAGAACTATTAATTATACATTTCTTTATCCTATCGTGTAAAATAGACAAAAATAACTTAGGTAGGTAGGTACTAAGGTTTTGGCACCGCATTTTTTTTTGCGATTTTTTGAATTGCCTTTGCGATCCCTGTGTTTTTTTAGATTCTGTGGTTAAGAAACACCCTTTGCTTTACTCCAACCAATTATTGTACATAAGTTGATTAAATTTTTAAAAATGCGACGTAAGTGCATAAGGGGTGGCTTACTTTTATGTTCATTTTTTATTTATTAAAAGTGTTATCGATTAATATTGTTATAATCAAAGAACAAATCAACTTATCTCTTCTTCAATTTGACGTTCCTATTTTTTTTTCGTTTAAATTTGCAACTTATGAAAATCATTGTAATGTATCAATGAAATACGGGAGGGCGGGGCGGGGGTCGTGTAATCATCTGCTACAACACCGTGCGTAGCGTGACTGTGACAGCAATCGGTAGTTTTCCTCGGATAACTTTGTGTAGGCTTAACTTAATATTTTAGTACTGAGTCATATTAAAAGAAAAAAATCTTGTTTCGTTACTTTCTTCAAAGAATATAATATATAAATTTGGATGGTGTTTATAAAATAGCCCTGTATATATATTCCCATGTATCTGGGTACGTGAGCAAAGTGTTGTAACAGTAAACCATTTTTTTAAAGATATCAATAGAAACAGGATTTTTCTAATGTAATCCCTCCTTTTATTAATTTATATCAAACCATAAAAAATGTTTAGGCGTCAGGCAGGACCTACAATCCTATGTTTCCTTAGCTAAATACCAGTGCCTACTCTTCATGATCTGGTTATAACTACTTTTTTCAATAAAGTTTCATTAAATATAAAAATCATGCTTAAAATACAAAAATGTAACAAATATTATTGCTGTAAAAGTGACCCTTTAGTCATAAACAAAATTTTGTTTCTGCAAAATAATATTTATACTGACAATTTACTTAATATAGTAATGGAGTCATTGTAGTACATAATAAATTTATTCACCATACAGAGCTTATAAAAAGTCGCTTGGCCGACTTAACTGTCCACTCCTCAATTAAAATCGCAACACACGATTTTAATCTTACAATCTCAGTATTGCCCCACATCGATAGGATCTATTGAATGCATTCTAATTACGAGATATGTACTGCGACAAAATAAAAAACACACAACAAGGAACAGTAGCTCAGAGGTACCAGATAACTCGTTGTTACACAACCAAATTGGTTACACTAATAAACTTCTTTTACAAGTGTCAGTATCTTATTAAAGATCTTTTGTCTCACAATCTCGTCGGGCGATTGGGCATTTTCGAAATATGACCCGAGTTTTGAAATTGTGAAAGAGATAAATTGAGATTTAGATGATAAATAATATTCCGGACATCTTGTTATTGGAAGTGTTGTAGAAGTACGCTTTGATTTATTTTGTAACTGACCGTAGGTGTGGTAGGGTTTTTTTATTGTAAATAGGTAAGTGCTTGACCGCCATCTCGCCTGATGAAAGCGACGATGCGATCTAGGATGTGACGCGCTTGCCTAGAAGATACCTATTCGCTCGTGACTTGAAGATCCCTAATTTGTATTTATTAGGAAATACAGACTCAGGCAAAGAGTTCCACTCTTAAGCGGTACGTATTACAAAATTGGAACCAAAACGCTTGGTGCGACTCTTTGGTATATCAACCGTATCAAGGGTATCAAATATTGACTATATGTTGTAAAATCTTGATTGAGTGCCAGTTCGTTTGTTATGTAATACCAGTTGTGGAACGTGCTGACGCAGTGATTAGTGCGTAGTCTGGACACTGTTGCACTCTCACACTTTTTGGTATACGAGTGTCATGTCGTTGTTTTTGTGCTTGCATATAAATAAATATCTTTTTAAAAAATCTAACAAGAGTTTTGTTGAAATAATGCCGAAACCCAATAGATACGAATCCCTTATGAGGCAAATTTTATCAACATAACTATTGTATATTCACGTGTAACACAAAATGGTTGAATCTGTCTTTTCAAACAAATTATTTAACAATAAGATAGACTGTCCTAGCTTACTGAGTAAATTTAGTTTCAAAGTACCTCGTAAATTGCCTAGAAATCAAATCTCACCATTAGTTCCACCATTCCGCTCAACAGTATTGGGCTCAAGTTCATTTGTCCCCAGAGCGAGCAGACTTCTGAACTGCTATGGAAATGCTATTGACATAAATGCTGTAACTTTCTATACATTTCGTAAGCATTTGCAAGAAACCATCGTTGATTTATAGGATTTTGATTATTGTTATTGTTTTATTGTAATTAAGAATTATTTCTATCCTCAAGTGTAATTGTAATTTCGTTTTTATGTTACTCGTAACAATATACTGAGCATGTTGTGTTTGCCTTTAATTAATTGTGCATTTAGCTATAGAACTAAGTTACTAACTGTTATGTAATAAATGTATAATTGTAACAATTGTTGGTAAACCAAATAAAGAAAATAAAATAAAATAAATCTGTCTGTCTAGTAATTTAGTATCAACATCATTTAGCACATTATCAGTCTAAAGTTCTTCTCCATCAGTATCAGTTCTCATGTAAAATTTTAAATACACATTCTTGAAATGCGTATCAAATTGTCTCGTTAAGAGTCTTCTAATCACGTGTCAATTTGATAGAGTCATATCGTAGTTCACTAAGTACTCTTCGATGTCAAGGTGAGCAGCCCATTCGCTCGACGTACCGTTGGCCAATAGAACATACCGCCAATTCTTACAAAATGCACGAGAAAGTCAATTATCGATGACATGTCCAAATTTCTCAATCATTTTCAACGACCTCAGTGGTCGAGTGGCTATCATACCGGTTCTCAGGGTAACGCCACTCTGAGGTCCCAGATTCGATGTAGAATAAAACATTTCTATATTTGCTCCGGGTATTGTTGTATTGACGTTGTTTCTGAATTTCATAACGCAAGTGCTTTAGCTTATGATCCTTTTTTATAAATTAAGTTATTTGAATAGTGACAGACAACGAAAACACCGATTTTAACAATAATAATAACAATAATCATATTTTTTCTTACATTTACACACGGACAGACTTGTGTTATGGATACTTTAGTTATGAATAGAATACATACAATAGATATGTTGATATAACTTTTTATCATACAAAAATCTGCTCCTTCGGGGACTGGAACCCAGGTTTTTCGGTGCGAAAGGCAGGACCTCTACCGATCACTACCTTAACCGTCATCAAGGTGATTGTATATACCAATTAACGATTAAATAGACATACTATTACACAAAATGGCGTTTCGTAACTAGTTCTAATCTAATAATTAAGTGTAATGTATATATATATATACTATATGTATATATATGTTTTTAATTCCATATTCTTTCACGAGGTTTCAAACCAATTAGTTATTGATGTTTAAGGATATGCTGATATGAAGTTGAACGCATTAATTAATAGATATATTATTGAATGAAGTACTACATAATTATATAGAATTTCAATCATTCAAAGTGTTAGTAATTTTATTATTTGGTTTATTATTTTTATTCAGATGCACAATTTGTAACATATCTTTATTTTATCAAATAGCACACAGTTGAACAAATAAAATGATTGAATTAGGACACGATATTACATAAACCAACAGAAGATTTCCAACAAACAGACAGGCTTTGATGATCTCATTAAAACCATAAATACTGAGAAAAGCGATGAATCAAAAGGAAACATAAGTGTGTTGGATGATTCATACTAAATAGGGTTTACAGCGCGTCGGAAGGGACGTGACAGTTTCTTAGTTAGCCTAGCTCCATTTCTATTGTAATATATGATAATGCCATTGTTATTATTAACACTTTTCTCCAATCTACATAAAGTGTGTAATATTTTTATTAGATATTGCGAAGAACTGGTAGATATAAACTTTTATCAAAAAATATATGCCTTTCATACATTTGCCTTGAATGAGCAAGTCGGTAACGAAAGAACAAGGCGAACTTTCAGGGAACAAAAAGAGGATGTACTGAAGGAAGGCTAGGTCAAAAGTACCCTTAACCGACGAGCATCTGTGAAAAGGCTGATGATAGTTGAAGAAGCGAGAGATTTATGTCTGGATCATGGTTAGTGGAAATCTATGATCCCTTCCAGGAAAAAGGTGTGATTTTTTATGTATGTATGTACTTTTATCTCATTGATATTAGGGTAATTTTTTATAATCTTCCTTGACTGCCGATTAATTTGAAATAAGATGTTGGTGTTTTAAATGAACCGAACACATGTTTCTGTATGTTACAAAGCCTCTTTCATTTATTTAATCTTTCGATTCTCGATTGACATTACTTTATAATCGGTTGTATTTCTCGTATGATACGTCCTTGTCCACATTCGTCAATACGTCATTTTATTGCACAAAACCTACACAATAACCAATAATAGCTTCATTCAGATTCGAGTCATGCTTGAATCCACTCTTCTCATTAGCTGAATCCTTGACGCTTACAAAACAGCCCACAATTTAATGGTTCCTCAATATTCATTCGTACATTCACATTCTATTGACGGGCATTGATTTCGAGAATCAGAATTAATGTGATGAAACGTAAGTGCAACCCCATTGCAATCATTGAGGTTGCGCTTCTACAAATAGAATAATGTATTTGCATACGTCCTATGCTATTTTTAGAGTTGACATCTGAGTATGACAATAGCTATTTTCAATTCTTTCGTTGTTTATTTATTTTTTATACTTCCTTGCCTATCGAATATTTAAATTAACTTTAAAAGTATCCGTGATCACAGAATGAGTAAGGTTATGGTTGTCATGCCGTCTTTTCTACTTCCTTCGGAAGGTAGTAAATTATATATTATTATAATATGTTAGCTAACTACAAGTATTAGATGTAAGAATTTAGAAAAAAATCTTCACTTTTGACAACATTCAAATAGGTTTACGGCAATCTTGTTCGCATGGAATAAAGGTACTATTTCATCTTATTTCTCGTGGTTTAATTTTTTTAAAACGTCAGAAACAAAGAGTTTATCTTCTACGTTTATGATTTTTATATATCTTTTTGCATTTACAATGCTCTCTTATATGATAAATAATTTCATTAGAAAAACACTAAGAAAAACGACTCGAATCACAAGGAAAAAAATGTCTAAAAATATTTCTTTCGAATACGAGAGAATTGATGAGAAAACGCTGGCAAAGAACTAGAAAATTTTGAAAAGTAATCACAAGCCTCGGTAGCTCAATTGAGATAGCATTGAACCGGACATCTAAATATTGCAGGTTCGATTCCCGCCTGAGAATTCACTTGTGAGGCAAGTTGAATTTTTCCAGTATTTCCTAAATTTTCATTCTTGGCATCATTGAAACAAAGCGGTTAGGTATATAACTTTATTTTTAATAAATAAATAACTTTCAAAATGTCAAGGAATATAATAGACAGTATTTATTCACAGAGACAACATGAAAAACAATATCGCTTGTGTAGTTGAGGCTATCCATCTCACGACAGTGCAAAATGCCAAACATTCAACGGCGGAGGAGGAGTTGTCATCGATCACGACCCGAACAAATGTTATCGGAAGACAAATGCTAATTCACTGGTAGAACAAAATTTAACAAAGATATAATCGGGGAACAAGTAACACTATGTGAGCGAAAACCACTTAGAAATGCTGATATAATCTGCGTAGATCATAATGCAGTTGAAAACAGTAGCGAAACATTTTGTTTTTATAAACGGAAACAACTTACTAGAAATTTTCCAAGTATTTTCAGTTCTAAATATCTTAAACCAGCCAATTTTATTGTTAATATAATTTCAGTGCAAACATCTTTGCCTGATGATTTTGTTGATTGTTCAAATAGTTCTGCCAAACCAGGATTAATTTGTAAAGATTCTTTACATATAAGCTTTTAGTTTAAATAATAAAAATATACAGTGCCCAAATTTTCATTCATAAATATAATATTGGAGTTTAAATCTGTGAAAAACTACAATGTAAATTTTAATGATATAAATATATTTTATATGAAATTGACTACATTAAAAATACAAATTTAAAAGTTTATGTTTTAAACCTCAATGTAATTTTTAAATATTTTTCCTTTTTTTTGCATATTTTCAAAGCTATCTTAAAGATAAGTTGTTTTAATAGAAAAATACTAGAAACAATCAACTCAGCTCACAAGTGAATTCTCGGGCGGGGATTATTGTTGCTGTTTGTTTGTCGTAAAGTTATTAATAAATCAATAAGTATAAATTTAATTGTCTGTTCATCATTGTGTACCGTGCTTACATGCTAAAGTTTTATTTACAATGTACCATTTATCGCTGTAAATAAATAAATAAATATTCCGTGAAGTCTTTTTTATCATAATTAAATAAGCTTTGAATTCTCAAAGTCTTCGAAGTCCATAATATATTTTCCCGGTATTTTTTACCGAAATTCTCATCTACTTATTCATTGGGTGCACACCTACTTATGCTAATAGAGAAGGAGTTCACAGTATTTTGTTGTATCTCAATCGGCTGTTGAGATGTATTGCTACTTAGAATACAATCGCTACTTAAACACATTTTAACTGTGGGCATGTCGAATATGAACAATAACTAATCGATGCACTGACCGCCATCCGTCTGTGTCCGAAATCAGTCTGACTGCTCGCGGAATATCAATCGACGTGAACAATGGGTAGATGGCTTCCGCATCATGCGGTCCAAGTCAATAGCTTAAGCGCAAACTATTTGACATTTCTTAATGCATTCATTTATTTTATTGTATTCAGAATACCTTAAAGATTGCCTTTCAGATGGCATTATGGGACAATAGTATTTCTGACGACCGTTTGGTGCAGCGGTAGCGATCCGGCCTTTTGCACCAACGATCCTGGGTTCGAATCCCGGAAGGGACAGATGTTTGTGTGATGAATACGTGCATTTGTACCTGATTCATGGCTATTTATATATATTTTTATTAATACTACATGTCTTAATATGATATATGTATGTCTATCCGTTACCCTAGTACCCATAACAAAAGCCTTAACTTTGGGCTAGACTAATTGTTGTTGTAAGTAATAATATTATTATTATCATGGGTAAGTCAGTAATGGCAGACCAAGGCGAACTTTTAGGGACCAATTAGAAGATTTAAACAAAAATCTTCAAAACTATAAAAGCAAAACAATAAAAGAGCTTATCTGCTATCAGGTTAATTAATTACAACAAACACTTACCTCTTATGACTTGTATGCTAACCCGAAACTTCATTTTGACCACATTTGTGGTCAGTGTACTCGACACAGTAATTACTTCCTCGGTGACAACTAGAAACTTGATGTTTGTAAAGGCTTGTTGGACTAACATATATGTATATACTAGCAAACACATATACATATAAACTGTCAGATAATGAACGGCTTAAAACGCTGAATATAGAAACTTGAAGCGTGTTTATAAATAGGTAAAAGAAAAGTTACCAGAAAAAACTAACTAGAAAGAATTTTGGAAAATATAGCCAAAAAAAGCTGGTTCAATGTTTAAAACCTATTTTTTATTTTAGTAGATGTATGAAACTAAGTTGTGTAGAATTTTACAAAAAAAATACATAATTTCCGTAAATGTAACCATTAAGTGGGCGAAATAGAAGCAAAGAAGAAGACAGTAAGTCTGTCAAATTTGAGGTACCCAAGAAGCCCGGAATTCATTAAATAAGCGTGTTAACGTTTTAGAAAAATCTTACCTAATAGAATAAAAATAACATTTCAAGTTTTTATGAATAATCCATCATATTTAAGTGAAAAGTGTAAAATTCAATAAATTGGCTTTCCATAAAAAATGTAGACGTGTTACAGAATTTCGAAAAAAGCTGTGACAGAGGGATTTAAAGTGTATAATAAAAGTCCTCCACTTTTAAAGTAAAATTATGAAATCAAGTATTTTGAAATAAACATATTTTGAAATTATTTAATAGAAAAATACTAGAAAACACCGACTCGGTTCACCTGTCAAAATTTTCTAGTACTTTTCTATTTTTACGCTGTAAGTCAGCGTTGGACCGCAGATTGGGTTGACAAAAGTTGCGGTTTAGATTCCCGCCTGAAAATATACTAGTGAGTCAAGTCGATATTTTCTATTATTTTCCTATTAAAATAATTTATCATATAACAAATAAATGTATAAATATTTCAGCAAAATTTCATACAAAATTTCTATAGTAGTTTTTTTGTGGACTATTTATTGTGACGACGTATAATTGGAGCAGAGCGAGCAAAGCGAGTGGAGCTCCCATGGATCAGCTTCAATGACGTAATGTCTGTTACGCTATAAATTCCCGATTTCTTAACTGATTTTAATAACTTTTGTGTGGAATCGAATCAACACATTTAGGACCAAATTGTGACAGAACCCGAATTTTGAAATTCACAAAAATTTAAAAGTTATGACCAAAAAACATTGGCTTTATGGGATTTCCCATTAAAACAAAAATCGCACGCTTTTTGAAAGTTTTCATTGTTATTGAATTTTAAAATTTACTGAATATTTTTTATTTATTTCTTAAGTTTTTTCGATCCGCACCAATTTATGGTGCTAGAGAAACTTTATTGTTAATGTCGTTACTTCTGATAGAGCTGACGAATTCCTTGCCCATCCTTGTAGTCAGTTAAAAGACGTCCTGAATGGGTGGTAGGTAAAAAATAAAAATGTTGAATTCAAAAGAACTTATTTTTAAGTGCATTTGAATAAAGCTATTTTCATTCCAGTATCAACGCATGCTTTTCTGCATCCTGTTTTGAGTATAAATAAACTAGGTAAATATTAGAAGGTGTGCACATCGATTTCCTTACTCTTGTCTAATTGACAAGGCCTAGTCGTGAATCATACTCGGCGTAAGGTCATAGATCAAGTATGGGAGCAGCGAAGTGCGCGAGCGGCGATGCTGTGAGCCATTCCATCATCAAATTAGCGCCTTCACTTCGCCTCATGTCGGAAAGAAGTTATAGAAACATTTATCATTGTTGTTTAGACATGTGGGGTTAGTGAATATATAACATGCATTTATTGTTATACTAGCTGATCTAGCCACGTGCTGCTGTGTTATAAATTAAAATGAAACCTATCCTATGTCCTAAGTCGGAACAAATACAACAAAATGAAAAAAAATATCAAAATCGGTTAAGTAGTCTCGGAGTTCATCGCGGTCATCTGGACAGTTAAAGGTTGCGGGTTCGAATCCCGTCCGAGAATTTACTTAGAAGCCGAGGTGATTTTTTCTAGTATTTTTCTATCAAAATAATTTATCATATAAAATAGCATTGATTTTTGCTCTATAAAATTAAATTTGATTTCGATATCAAATGCATATATCTAATGGAATTCTCATCTGAGATCAGAGAGAGCTATTCGAATAGTTGACGAGGTTTCTCGCAAAGGCTGTATGCCGCGGAATGCATAATAGACCACTGATTGTCCTTATTCAAATATACGAGTATAAAATATACAACCTATGGTTAAAAAAAATATTTTTGCTCTATTTATTTATATCTGCAAAAAAAACTTAGTATAAGGTTAAATGAACCAAAGAAACCATTTCAGTCTGGTTTAAGTTAAAAGTTTTATTTTCTTAAAGATAAAAATCTTTAAATGTATTTTAACACTATTTGATTTTATTTTAAACGTAAGAACTATCATGTTCTTAACAGAAGCAATTCTCTTTTTTTCACTGCATGTTATTTATCCTTCTACTCATTTATTTATAAACTATAATTTCGTATGAAGTCCTAAAAACTTCCATGGGATGGGATAGGGTCTTTAGACCCTAACAAAACGCTAAAACAATATTTTCATGTAACGATGTCGATATATTTATGGTTATAATTTTATTGTAACAATAAAACAAAACATTCGTAATCAAACGCAATCCATATAATTTAAAAACAAAATGTATATCCAAGTCTTTTTTATGACTCCTAAATTCTGATGAGACGGTAACTGCTGAGGTCATGCACACAACTCATTTATTGCTCATAAACCACCTAAAGATAAAGCTAGTTTGTATTTTAAAAAAGTTCTTAGTCTTTTTATAAAATTAAAATCATTGATTTCAAGCACTTTTCTTAAAATACTTTATGTAATCGCATATAATGAGATTTTATTAGCATTTTTAATAAGCTAAACTATGTTATAATAAAAAATACATTACTAAACGTACATGGAGAATGTGTTATTTTTTTTAAGTAAGGCAAGAGTTAAAAAAACTATGTATTTATATTCTTAATCCTAATTCTTAGATTGATGCGCTTGATAGTGCAAATATTCTCTGATCTGGCAATGGATAGATAGCATAATAGAAAAGAAAGGTTCACAGCCACTGCTCGAATGAAGCATGTACTGACCTTCAACTAGTTGGAACTATGACCAGATGAATAATACAAGAACGCTGAACTTGTGCTATGTAAAAGTAACTGTTGTCGCATTTTATGGCGCAACCATAAACCCATAAATATCAGAATCATTGATTTATATTTTCTTTTACGTGATTAATACGAAGATGATTGATATTTTTCAAAATTTCTCTGTGGCGATTAATACAAACATCTGTGTTACTGTGAACAGAGTCAAAGTCGGTAACAGAGGAAGTCATAGTCAATGATATTAGTATATACATACCTACTAATATCATTGAATATAATTTTCAATGTGATATAATATAAAATCTATTTAGGAACTAAAAATTATCTACACGCACGCCGTTGCCTTGAAGATTATCATCAGTAGTCAGGAGAGATAGACATAAAGGACAAATTACCAGAGAATTTGTAACTGAGTTGTACTACAAACAGCATTAACGTAACTTGTTATTATTGAGAAGTGAATAAATAAACGTTTAGTTCTAGATTCAAACTTAATAAAGTAAATAAAATTTATAAATTGGTGATAAAATATGCACTTGCTGAGTTTACGCACACTGAGTTACTACGTCTCTAGCCAGGGTTACCAGATCGAATGACCCTATTATCGGAAGAAAAAACAATAACAATATATATTATTTTTACATCGTTGCCGATGGCAATATGTTCCTAAATAACAAAAAAACTAAATATTGTTTCCTCAGTACCAACAATCCACAAAATTTAATTTATATTTATTTTTTAGCTTGCCACTTGTATTTTGTATTTCTTTTCACAGATTTAACTATTTTTTATCCTTTTATACTATTTAAAGAACATTTTAAAAACCAATAATTTTTTCCCTCAAAGCTGAGTCGAATAATTAGCTCTGCTTTTATTAAATCCTCTCACATTCAGTTCTTCTTTTGTGTAAATATGTTCTGTAAACTAAACATTCTTTCACAATTTGCTGTTTTTCGGGAGATTTTTCACCTTGTTCGGAGAATCCTCACCATCTGGCAACCCTACCTCTAAAGCGGTATTTCCTGCGCATAAACTGTCCTCATAAAGACTATTATAGTGGAAGCCGATCGACCCAATATTTGAATATGAGATTCTATTGTCTTGGCTTTATGTTATTTTTTCAATAAACTTCTTTCAATATCCTCGAGAGATGCTCATTCTTTTAATGTATAAACAGATCAAGTAGTCAAGTTGAACAATATTTCTTTGCTGAATGACTATGCGCTATTGAAACCCAACTTGTTTGAAAAATTATAACGTTAATTATGTATTAGAGATATGCAGCTCTACTCAGCTAAAAGATATCCAATGCTGGACTGAGAGGCCGCTAGGGTGTTCAAAATTAAAATTTCTGCTTCTTCCGAGAGTCTTAACCATGACCATGATGAAAGAGTGAATTATAAATGAAAGAAGTATTTTTTTTAAAATGTTCTTTTTGTGAAAGTGTGAAGTTTTTATTAATTGATACGTACCGCTAAAGAGTGGAACTCTTTGCCTGAATCTGTGTTTCCTGGCAAATATAATTAAGGTATCTTCAAGTCACGAGTGAATAGGTATCTTCTAGGCAAACGCATCCTAGATTGCATCGTCGCTCACCATCAGGCGAGATAGTGGTCAAGCTCATATCTATTTACTATAAAAAAAAACTTTCGTTCAAGATCCATATTTGTTGAAGGCTAAATAGGAAATAAATTGATTACTATGAATGATCATTACATGTTGATAAATGTACTCAAACAACTCCATAACAAGCCATAGAATGGATATGTAACCAGTCTCCATATTATATCCACTATAAGACCATATGTACATGTTATTTTTATTAGCCACAGATACCAGGAAATCATAACGTAGTAGAAAATCACATACAATTTCTTATTTTCACTTCCTCTAGAATTGAGTTACAACTGATCATTACAACTATATATGATGTACTACCAGAACGCCCCGTCTTCGCCTGACTTAAACAGAATATTATTGTATACATAATACATTACCTATGTCACTTTAATATAATAATAAAATAAATTCTATAACAATTAATTATAATCAGGGAAATAATTGCCCGTGGATATATTGTTACCGTTAAAATGGGGGAGAAAAAGAAATTCAAACTAATGGACCGATATAATCTTTATATATATAACTAGGGGACCCGACAGACGTTGTCCTGCCTGTTATTTTTGCAGTATAGATAAATAACCTAGATACCGTCTGCAGCGCCATCTGCCGGGCTGATTTGTGAATCTAAACCATTCTCAGATCCCCTTGAACACACACAAAAAAAATCATTCAAATCGGTCCAGCCGTTTAGGAGGAGTTCAGTGACATACACACTGATAGAAGAATTATATATATAAAGATTCTTCTGTGAGTGTGTATGTCACTGAACTCCTCCTAAACGGCTGGACCGATTTGAATGATTTTTTTTGTGTGTGTTCAAGGGGATCTGAGAATGGTTTAGATTCACAAATCAGCCCGGCAGATGGCGCTACAGACGGTATCTAGGTTATTTATCTATCTGTTTATCTATACTGCAAAAATAACAGGCAGGACAACGTCTGTCGGGTCCACTAGTATATTAATAAAAGTTTTACGCAATTTAATATTTTGTTTACATTGGGTGAAGCCCGCGTAACAAAAAGTCTGCCAGCCTAGCTCAGTAATAATTTGGATGACCCGAGATATATGATTAAGTGGTTGCACGTCTAAACCATAAGTCAAGAAGTAACAATATATCCTAAAAACTGATAATAATTACTTAATTACATGTTTTTAAAATTTAACTAGCGGCCCGTCCCGGCTTCGCACGAGTGGACAAAATTCTTTAATTTTTTTCTATTATTAAATATTTTTCCGTTAGCGCCATCTAGCGTCCGGTAGACGAACTACTTGCGGTTAACGCGTTGCTATGGTAACGTTATTAATACAATGGGAAAAGAGCGGACAGACAAACACACAAACCACTGTGATATTAGATTATAGATGTAGGACTTTTTGTGTTGTCTCTGTGACACATACAAACCTCCCACGAAAACGCCGCTATACCACGCCCTTCGGCTAGAAATCTTCCTTCACGATAGGTGGGTAAGGTTCTGCTTTTTAAGTTTACATATATAATCGTATTTCTTACACAAACGAAGTTTTACACAAACATTTTTTAGCTAATTGCCTAGAATCAGATGCTAAGCAAAGTTTGATAAAGGTCGCTAATATACTGTATACTAGCTGACCCGGCAAACGTTGTGTTGTCATCTATATTATTTCTAGGAAACATTTTTTTTAGTTAATAGGGGTTGATTGTAGAGGGTTAAAAAATTGAGGGTTGTATGTATTTTTGTATGATGTATCATAAAAAAATAAAAACAAAAAAATTGTCCAAAAAAGTAAAAAATTGAGGGTGGATCACGCTTAACATTTAGGGGGATGAGAAATAGATGTCCGATTCTCCACACTAGCCGATATGCACGTTAAGATTCACGAAAATCGGTCGAGCTGTTTCGAGGTAGTTCAATTACGCACACGAGAATTTTATATATTAGATTATATTTGCAATTCTTATAATACCGTGGTTAAATGCCTAAAATTGACTTTTATATTTAAAAAAATCTTAATTCGATGTAAATTCAAAGAACACCCTTACATTCAACTATTCTTTAGATACGTATAATATCTACCGAAAGGTCTCCACTCGGCTTATTTGTAACAACCATTAATTTGCAACGCTGGTTTTCCTTAAGGTCAATATATAAATAATATTTTATAATTTAGTAATTAAAATTACAAGCGTGGAAAAATAAGAATTAATTTGAATTTTCTCTGTTAATTAAGACAATACAACTTTCTGCTATTAACAATGTTAATTTAATATTCAAAACGACGTAGCTAATTGTAATTATTCTTAATTAAAAGTACTTTAAATTATACGGGTCTAATTTTTAATTTCCATCACATTTCATTTCAAAAGGGACGCGACCCCCATCTTTTTATTCTTAAATAACTGTTTCTCGTGGTTTTATCCGCTATTTACATAATAATTATTATTTTAATAAGTATTCAATTGACACTGTTGTTACGAAGATTATCTTCAACATACAAGAAGAAGCCACGAGGAGGAATCACACCAATCCTCTACTATATTTAGGATGTCGTTAAACTAAACTTATGATATTGGAGATAATCAATAAAATGAACATCAGCGTTAACGATCGATTTCATCGATTGATAGAATTATCCTATATTGTTAAGCTCCTGCCAACCGTTGCGATTGTGGCAAAATCCAAATTCAAATCTTTAATTCCAATTAAGTGTACACTGGTCTTAAAATATAAATGTAATTAAAAAAATTTAGTCGCCCTTTACGCAGCGAATAAGACGAGGGCTGTCCATGTTTTAATTACTTACCAATTATAAAATTTTATTATATTATATCTTTATTTGAAAGTAGAAAAAATATTTACATTAGGTACCTTCAATTTGGGCTGATCGTCGCATCAATATTTAATTAAGAGAGAATATTAAGAAACGTTTACTTTAGGTATTCATTGATAGAATTGAGGCTGAGGACGTCTTGCGGCTGAGATAATAATGATTTGTTACGAAGACAATAGTCAACACGTTGATGGAGTACATCACAACCTGATCGATCACAATAGTCTCTGTATCAATTTATTTCTGTTCTGTTTTTGGTGGCATTTTGTCTACTTCAATCTATTTGATTCACTTACTAGCTGTATAACAAAAAACTCGTATTTTATGCATTTTTTTTTAAATAAAGTGATTTCAGGTTCTTCGTACTCGTACTTCGTACGTACTTGTTATCAGCTAAATGACTGACAGTGGAACTTCAAAATTGATTTCGGAGATTAACCGGAACAAACAGACAGTAAGACAGGTCCAAATTTTTATAAACTACTGTTATAGCATTAAGTAGAAACGCTACTGTTTTGATCTTAGAAACTGACACATTAAATTTTATTTATTTGTATAAAACCTATAAATTTGTATAAAATAAAAAATATCCCTGTTACAGTGTAAAACACTCCGAAACTCGTTAACCGATTCTAATGATTTTTTTCTTTTTGCAGGATTTATTCCAACTTAGAACAAAGAATAGGTTACATCATAATTTATAACACAGCAACGCGTGACCCGGTCAGCTAGTAATAGTATAGATTTCGAAATAGAGTGTGTGTAAACATTTTTAGGAAACATTGTTAAACTGACTTAACACGACTTTAACAACGCGAAAAGGCTCATAAAATATTTGTTATCTAATTATTGAATGACTAATGAGTCTTATTAGTATAAAATATTGATTTATTGTAATGTAATACATTAACAAATGAGTCAGAATTCATTTTTATATAAATTATTCAATGAAAATTCCTTAGTGTTTATGTCATCGGTTAAACATAGTATGTTTAACTTGTAATACTATATTGCCGTATGTGTTAATTAGGTAAGTTTTTCCTTATGTCATATATGTATATATAAAATATTTTTATATTGTGAAATATTGATTAAAATACATTGCTGGTTAGTAATCGGTGAAAAAATATCCAGTCGGACCTAACCTGCAATGTAACCAATTAACCTAGCCCAATTTAAGCACTAAAAAAATACATATATGATACATCGATATGTAATATTTATAGAAATATGTATATACAAACATGCATGACTCAGGTACAAATGCTCGTAGTCATTACACAAACATCTGCCCCTTCAGGGAATCGAACACAAGACCGTCAGTACGAAAGGTTTAATGAAGGGAAAGATGATCGTTAAACAATAATAAATCATTTATTAATGATAATGAGAATTAATTAAGAGAAATAATACCTAAATGGACTTAATTGATAGGTAGAAAATTCTCGATCATTCATGTGTTATTTAAATTATATTTAATACTGGCGTTAAGAACGTACCCGATTATAATATTGTGAAGGTAGTAGAAAATATGTGACGACCACTGCCTTAGTCATCCTGTGACCACGGCTCCTGTAAGGGACTCGAAACGTCAGGATTAAATATAAATTATGCGTAAAAAAACGTAAATAAGTTGTTTTATTTAAATGTTCATGTGTTATCTAGCCAAAACTAAACAATATAAAATCTTTTATTTAATCACGAGTTAACAACGCAGCATCAGTCACGTCAGTTACATACGTACCCTATCATAACAATCTTTCCCATTTAAAAATCGGTGTTAAATTACAAATTCGTTAGTTAACAAATCTAAATAAAACACAACATATCAGAGACACGATCTCTCCACTCATCGGGTGATCTCTGAATGAAAATACCACAAGAAACAGCCTATTCACAAAGCCAAAAAAACAAACAAAAAAAACCTTCAAGGAACCGCTGTTTATCACAAAAGGTACCCTAATTGGGGAACAGATGGTCCCTTGACCACGTGCCTGGCGCTTTCATTCCAGTATTAAACAAAGCATAATCAAAAATGAACCTTGAACACGTTTAGAATTAAGTGCAGTTTACAATAACTTTTATGCCACAATTAAAACCTTTTGCTTTTACCATGCTTTACCATGAAACAAGGTAGAATCACGGGAAACGGTTGTTTGTTTTTTTTTTTTTTTAAAGGTGCAACACCCGATGATTTGTAGGTCAGGATCAAAATTCTTTGCAACTTTAGACAGCTGTTCGAGGATTACAGATGTAACTTACTGGTGATACAGAATAAACGCTTACCTGAAAAGAAAAAAAAAACAATTAATTACAAAGGTAACAGTAAATCAAGCGTTATATCTTTACTATAAAAATAATAGGGGAAATATCTAAATGATCCTCATAAAAATAATAAATGATCACCTAAAAAATACAATTGGTAACCAAAGGGTTAGATTAGCTTAACAATTGTATTTTTTTGACGATCAATTACTATTTTTTTGATGATCATTTAAATATGTAACAAATAATAGTAGATAATTGAGTGATCATTGTTTAATAGAAAAGTATAAGAAAACAATCAACTCGGCTCACAAGTTATTCACAAGCGAGACTCAAACCCGCAATCTTTGGAATCTCCCAGCTGGGCTACCGAGCCTTGTCTACCATCGACATTTTCTAGTATTTTCTGTACCGGATACCAAAGGTTGCATTGAAGAGATGAAGAAGTTTTCTATAATTTTTCTATTAAAACTATTATTAAAAACAGATAAGAAAGATTACAAGAGAATATTATCTATGTAAGCATTAAAAAATCTATTTATCAACAAGATCATTTTTTATCAGTCTCTCAATTATAGATAACTCGCGAAACAAGTTTGGCACAGTGAAATTATTAACTAATTATCATCGGACAATTAATCTAAAGCGTATTCGTTTCATTGGCATTAATCACGGCTGTTATGTGTTGACAGATGAAATTACTGACCGCCATTGGGTCTAATTAGCGAAACTATTTAACTGCTTATATACACATCACATTACTCCGGAAACACACGGAAGCAACTTTCGAACGACCATATATTTATTATCGACATAATGTATCTATTGTTTAGCATTTTTTACTTGACTGCTTGTCAGTACTTAGTGACACCCACTTATACGATTATCCACACTTATTCTGGGTTGACTGGAAGAGACCTCTTTTAAAGACAAGACAACCCTTGCGAACAATTTACGTGTCATTGTAACTAATTATTAATTTATGTGCAATAAAGAATATCATAAAAAAGACGCTATGGTGCGCCATAATGCTTGTATACCGAAACGAAACACCAATGATGGATATAATTATGCTGGATCACTTATTTCACGGTCCTAACTATTAATTTTTGGCGCTTCAATAAATTATGTAAAAAAAGGTTAATACAACATAGTATAAGAAAATTGTGTTAAATAAACACGCCTCAGGTGGGATCCAAAACCACATCGTACCCTGTGATCCACATATTTGAGAAATTATTCGAAGTAAACATTATTAAATTTAGAATAACATAATAAATGTAAAAAAGATAATATTTTTAGGAACTTAAAAAAGCGAAATTATAACTAGATAACATTCAATTTGATACAGGTTTCAGGCAGGACACTTTTAGACGAGGGTAATGCTTTAGGCATACTCCACCATTGTTGGGTGAAAGGTGGGGTTATGCGGGACTCGCCCAACAGTATAAGGCTAACGGACATACCCATATAACCCACAAAAAAAGTGAGACATCTTGAATTTTTTTTAGAAACAATGTCTTTGGTTTTAAAACAGAAGCAATTAAATGCTTAAATAGCAAAAATACAAATATATGAATAAGGTTGAAATATCAATATTAAATTCTTAGAAAATAGGATTATTAAAAATAAATACAATCACCAGTTATGGCCACCTAGGAAACCGACATCTATACCCAATGATCGAGTTACCAATCATTGACTGAAAAAAATAATGCAACAGCTCTACATTTGGGATTTTGTACTTCGTACATCAGTACAAAGTTTGCACAGAAAGTTAAAACAGATTTTATCAGTTAGAAAACCATTATATGAACATTTTCTATCCTACCAGGAAAGTATTCACCTTCATATATTACAATTACGTTACTCCTGACCATTAATTCTTGGCCGAGTCCAGATAAATAATGCCCCTATTATTCTCTTCTATATGAAAAATGATTAAAACAATATAATATAAGAAATTGTTTTGGAAAAATACGTCTCAGGGGGGAATTCAATCGTACGATTAGATTTTAACTATATCGAAGGCTGGGTATGTTGTTGTTAATAGGAATTGCTAATTCCTAGTACAGACAACAGCACTTCAACTTACCACAAACTAACTGACTGAAATAGAAGTAATGTTTTGTATAGATTGATGCGGTCTTAATTGTACATAACTTTGTCAAAACAAATATAGTAGATGGTGTGAATGAAATTTGCCAAGGTGAGCAAGTAGCTTCAGTATCTACGGTTACGACATTTGACCCAATACGTCAAAATGACGTGGGTTCGGATTCCACTTGAGATGTATTTTTTCAACACATTATTTTCTATATTAAGAATTGTTTTTTTTTTTTATAGCCACTTGTCAGTCCGCTAACGCGCGCCCCTCCGTTCTCACCAGTACCCAGTGCGAATTGTGGAAAAAAATATCAGACTCTTAGATAAAATTGCCATTTTCTCGCTAAATAATGAAGCTAGGGCCAAACAAAAAATACAACCGTAAAGCTGTTTAAATAAAGAATCCACCACAGAATATTTGGATCTCTGTAACTTAAAAATTAATCGTATTTAAAAAGAAACCTGGTGTTGGCTATCGATCGCTAGCAATCGTTATCGCTACAAGTGGACAACAAAACCAAGAGAATCATTTAAAAAAAAATCTTCCTTTCTTTAATTGACCTCCTTAAAGAATGCCGTTATCCCTTAAAATGTGAAATCAAGTACCTTAGACATCATTTTTATTTTCAATCAAGCCCGTGGGCCAAGACAGAATCTGCGATGGAACAAGCCAACCCAGAAGGTGCCTATTCACCGTGGCTTTAAAAATGGACGGGTTACAAGTACTTGGAAATACAGATGTAGGGAGGCAGTTCCACTCCTTTGCTGTGCGCATTATAAAAGATGTTGAGAAGCGTTTGGTGCGACTGGTAGGAATAGCAACTAACAAAGAGTGGTAGCCCGCAGTGCATCTGGATGTCCGATGGAAATAGGGAGATGGCGGTATGAGCATATACAGCTCCTGAATACTCGTACTCTTCAAAGTACATTCTGTAGATGGAAAGCACATGATTTATTAGCATTCAATGGCATTCCAGTTGAGGATTGTGAGCCATATTTGTGCAGAGGTATCGAAGACGTGTCCATATGTTTTGTGGGAAATCTATTTTTATAAAGGAAATAGTGTGCTTTAACAGCGATTGGAAAGTTAGTTTTAGCATTTTTCCATTGAAGTTATTACACAACGATACAGAGAAATGTATTCCGTATCCAAACTTGTTTTGGTTGGTTGAATGGAGTAAAAAATTAATTTAAAGAATCCTGTAATTTGTATTAAGGTTGTAGCTAGCCTATATGAATAAAGTACTGAAACAGATATGGAACTTTCTATTGCCGATTTTAATGGCGTATTTGATTAATTAAACTGTAAAAGCGAATATAGAGAACTTGGAAGTAAGGGATTTAAAAGCAGATTTGAGTTGACATTAATGTATTTTCCATATAGTTTATTTTATAACTTTAAAAGTTAACCAGCTTCATAGGTGAATGGTTGATGCTTACAACAACAAGGTTATAGACAACTCTAAATCTCTAGAGATGATATTTAGTTCACACACTTACGCACATTACATTCTTTCAATAAAACAACTCTTTTACGAATTTAGTGCATAATTTATTTTATATTTAATCGTGACGTTTCGACTCCTTTAGAGGAGCCGTGATCACAGGATGACTAAATAAAAAAAAATTAGGAATGTGCCCGATAAAAATATTGTAAAGGTAGTAGAAAATATGTGACGACCAATACCTTAATCCAAGTCAGTTACTCCTTATGGTCTACATATTAAAGAAGTTTTTCTCTCAATTTATAACACTTAGAATAATATACTAATCTACTAAATAAGGTGCTAAAAGCAGCAAACACCTATCTCCTTTAGTCATAAAACCGTCACAATTCCTAAATGAAATCGAAGCCGTGTTGACTTCGTAATCACTGACTTTCTCCACATTTCCACAAATTATGAATGACACAAACCGACAAACTTGTATCATCCTTATTAAGCAAATTAGTGACTTGTCTCGCAAGATTTGTGGCAGTCGCTGAGATCTATTTTGGAAACAAAGTATTCTAATGTGACTTTTAACGATAAACATTTGATAATTAACAATATAATTATATTTATCGGCTTGTTTGTCATGAAACATTGACATTGATAGAAGTTTAGTATCTCATTTACATTGGATTTTAATATCATTCTTCGGTTTTTGTTGCATAAGTTGCAAAACAAGGTAAGGCAGTAGTAAATTAATGTGATTTACTATCTACAACAAAATATAAAATAATTTAATTGGTTTAGCACTAATAAAATGACTAAGAAACATAATACGTTACATAACTAATCAGGTGTTCTGTTCAGCATCAGATTAGCACTAGAATTGGCGCTGATTGTGTCTCTTATCTGTCACATAGACACAAAGCAATATATAAAGAAAGTAGAATTTTATTAACTGTAACAATTTAACACTATTAATCGTCGTGGGTTCCTCAGGGCAATTTATTTGGGCTAATTCTTTTCTTCCTTTCAACAATAATCAGTATAAGTGTTAGTTAGATGAATGTTAATAACTTTAAAATGTATTTTTTTATTGTCATACAATTTTAATCATACAATTTGTCGCAACCTTCACGACATAGAGTATAAAGATAAAAGTATAAACTGGGACTTTGCATAAAAATAAAACAAATAAAACATTTATTATCAAATCACAAAAAGAATTTTTTAGTTTAATTTATGTAATATATATATATATATATATATATGTGTAATAAAAAGCAAATCTTACATTCTTACGACAAAAAATATAGATTCGTAAAAGCTTTAAGGAGAAATCACTACCAAACGAGGATAAAAGTAATATACAAAAACCGCAAAAAATATAATAAATAACAAATCTTCTACCCTAAGTGAAAGCTCTTAAAACTCATTTTTCCTCACATTAAAGTCACTTTAATTCAGTAGATGCATTATAAAACATTATTCATCATTAACATGACTAATATCTTTAAAATAAATGTCCGTCTTACAGTATAATTTCCACTTAAATAGATATCCTGTCACTTTTTACTCAGACATGTCTTAAGTAGCTTTAATTTTATACAATGTTTTATCTCTAGTCATAAGAAGTTGACATAATCTGTTATCTAATTGAAGCTTAAATATTTTAATGTTAGAACAACAAAATACACATCACCATACTTAATAAGAACATCTCTTCTATTGTACCCACATTATTTGTTTAATTGTGAATTTAACTTACAAAATATGTTGACATTATTCAAACAAAATAAGGTTACAATAGAATAAACATTACAAAATAAATCGGGACAAATTCAAGAAATTGTAATTCCGTCTGGTCTAATTGACTGTTTTATAATCTTGATGATATTAAATAACCATAATTCAGGGGGCATTTAAGACGGAAATACACTAATAATTCATAAATTATTAATTATCAATAAATTATTTGCAGATATCTCGTTGCAAATCAAAAAAACTATTTTAGAAGGTGTTTTTTATAAATTTGAAGATAAAAATAAATATTCGATAATCTGGGCTTACGTCTCGTATTAATAGTTACTTTTTTTAAAAGATAATGTGAATGTCTGAACGGACTGCTGTACGCAGGCAGCAAACTATAATTTTAAAAGTTATGAAATGGTCAGATTAAATTTTGAAATAGTCACTTAACACCCTATACAAGGAAGCGATCGTTAAGTTTCCGGCGGAAGTGCTGTGAAGACTCTAAAATGACTCACAAATATTTCAACCGATTCCCTGATTTAGGAGCAAGCAAAGCCAGCAGTCTCTGGGATATTTATTTAAATAAATACCAACTTAATTATTTATTCTCTTGCTTATTTGATGATTAATTAAATTTCTGTGATCAACAACGGAAGAAATTATACTATTTAAATAACAAAATAATTAATCGCAATCTTTATTTCAATTAATTGTTAGAACGGAAAATATTATTGAAACACCCAGAGTTTTGTAAATGGAAAAATAAGTAGACGGATTGAAATATCGTTTAAATTTTAATACTGATTAAAATTATCCAAGATATATACCTAATGACGACCGTTTGGTGCAACGGTAGCGATCCTACCTTTCGCGCCGACGACGGTCCTGGGTTTGAATCCCGGAAGGAGCAGATGTTTGTATGATGAATACGAGTATTTGTACCTGAGTCATGGATATTTACATATGAATATTTCTCTGAATATTACATATCTATGTATCGTATAAGTACGTCTATCCGTTACCCTAGCATCTATAACACAAGCCTTAATGTGCTTACTTTGGGCTAGGCTTATTGGTGTGACTGTGGGAAATATTAAAAAAATATTATATTAAATATTATAATAAGAGTTATAGAAACGAATGAACGTTCGAAAACTTAACTGTAACTTACAGTAATAGCAATAGTGATTAGAGAATAATTATAAGAAAAACCGCCGAAACTTAAGATTCAGGTAAAATCGTAATTGACGCAGCCATAAGCATCAATATCAAGTTACTAATGAGCAAAGGTTTTCTTTATAGAACGACATAAAAAGCAACTGAAGCGTTCCACAATTTTCACCAGTTCATTAGTCCACATGATGGGATGCACAGCAAGCAACACTGGAAATATTACTCCAGAATCTTTCATCCCAAACGATTTTAAATCTGCGACTTTCCCATTGTCATAAAAGCTATCTGCTTTATTTTTGTTCACATTTTTGATGTTATTGTGCAAAGAAATGCCACTCATAGACCTCTCTCCATGCCTCACTGATTTTCAAACATGACAAGTCTAGACTCTTTTATAAATAACGGATCTTGATGTGTTTCATGACACTCTTTCTTGGTTTAAACAAATTGGTTGGTTTATATTATTTTATTTTGACATATAATTTTAAATTTTTAGTGATATATTTTTTTTATTTCCTAAATAATTACTTAAATAACAAAAACATACTTGACATTATTATCATTCTGAAATTTTTATTTTCTTGTTTCTTAAATTTAAGCTTGATTTAATTTAATTTTAAGCAATTTTAATTTGGTTGATTTATTTTGTAATTTTATTCTCAATGTGTTATCTTTTTTACGTGATGTGTGAATAATACTTCTTTCTTTAACTTTTTTAACTAGAGTAATAATGCTATATTATATATTGTCAATACTTATAATTGCTGTATCTACAGGTTTAAAACCAAAGTTTAATATCTCTCATATGTTATAGTTAATACAATGTTAGTTGTGCTTATATTAAAAAAAATATAACTAAATTTCTCTTCCAACCACTCGAGCTGTCTAGACTAATAATACCAGTTCCATTAAGCATCTCAAACTCACGTAATCACTACAAAGAATGATATTTAATTATATTCAATAACCAGGGTAACCTTTTCACCTCCAGCTAATAAAGGCGGAATCAAAATTATCGAAAGCTTCATTCGCTATTCATTCTCATTGGCGGCTTTAATGGCGACGATTATCGTTTTTGCATGCAAATCAATTGACAACAGACGAGCCGCTCGTTAAATAGCTAATACGGTAAGTTCGCCATTAAACGAGGTCTGAAATTATTTATGAACAGCTGCGGAATATGCTTAATTGAACACATAAAATGACTGAATCCATATTACTGTAGAAGATAAACTCAGCCTTTAATTTCATTCGCAAATCAATACTAAAAACACTGATGACTTAGCTCGTAGATTTCCTTTACTCTCTTTCTCTTCTTTGCTAACATCAATGACATCTCGACTCTCTGCTGTAATTTACGATATTTTTCTCTGCTATCTGCTTATTTCTATTGGTGTTTGGGTATCCTGTCATTTCATCGAATATTCATTTGAAAATTTTCATTTGACAGCCACCAATGGACAAACACATGATTTGTCAAACATCATTATAAAACAATAAATTTTCCAAATACACGTGACATTGGCGGAATTATGGAGTCACAAAACAAGTCATTAATTAAAAAAAGAAATTTGCCAAATAATTCAATAGACAAAATATTTATTAAAAGTATTATTTAAATACCAAATTAGCAAACTAGCCAGGTTTATGTTTAAGTTATATATGTTTTAAACACAACCAGAATACAATTATAGTACAACAACATAAGTAAGGATGACAGAATGAAATGTCGACTTTTTTCTCGTTGTACTCTATGAGAAATAGAATAAGTAAGAAATTGCTGCTGTTTGCATTATGGGAATCGGGAGAATAAATTGAAGCTACGCCATTTTAAATTTTAACATTACATACTTATAAATAAATAAATATTTCCTACATTCACACCAATTAGCCTAGCCCAAAGTAAGCACTGTAAGGCTTGTGTTATGGATACTAGGGTAACGGATAGACATACATATATGATACATAGATATGTAATATTCATAGAAATATATATAAACACTCATGACTCAGATACAAATGCTCGTATTCATCATACAAACATCTACCCCTACCGGGATTCGAACCCAGGACCGTCGGTGCGAAAGGCAGGATCGCTACCGTTGCACCAAACAGTCGTCAAAAAAAAATGTAAGTATAACGCGTTCACTAGAAAAAATCAAATTGTTTTAAATGTGAGCCGGGATTCAAAGCTACAATAGAAGCCAACAGAATAACAAAAGAAAGCCCCAATTAATACCTGAGATAAGTTAAACTAATTCTAGTTAATTTTTTTTTGTTCAAAAAATCATAAAGTGCGTCGATAATAATAATTAACTTTTATAAACTTTGATAAGTTCAAAAAATGTTTAACCTTAATAGAAAACATCACGTCGTTCACATTCTTAACTTAATATTTTAATTAACAAAACTGAAGTGTTCAAAAATTAATAACTTCATAAGTCTCTTAATGGACACACTTTATAAACCAGAATCTAATTACAATATCATAAAACCGACACTAATCAAAGGCAAAAAGCATGGAACCGCCTTAATATTTTTTTTAATTACTTCTCGAAAAAAGTATTAATAGTCTGAATATTTTATGAATATATTGATAAGCTTACGCAGCGTTATAATAAAAATGTCGTCAGTTGCAGGTTCATTTGATGTAAGTAATAAAATATGTAAAATGAGTCGACTCGGTATTTTCTGCTCTTTCAAACTTACATCAATTTTATTTTGGGTATTCAAAAGAATTGATTTAAGATTCTTACAAAATAATGTAGTAAAAAACATTATAAGTAGAAATTAAAACTAAATTCCATAACCTATAGACTACAAAAATAAATATAATACTTTAGGCACTAAATTAAATAAAAATATCCCATAAATCTTTGCTCGTAGCTAGGCTCGTAGGTTTGCTGAGAAGACTGAGAGTGTTACCATGTTGTCTCGCCAAACTTATTCTCTGGGCAAGGTAGAAACCAGCCTTCCAATCACCAGACATCTCGACAAGTTTTTTTAGGTCTTTATGAATTCGGTGGGCCCCTGACCTAACTGTAATTACCCGACTGCACCAGAAGGATGGATATGTTATTCGAGAGTACGTATGTATAATAGTTTGGCACGCTTTTCCGGCGGAGGTGTCGTTAGATTCGCATTTACTGTGAGAGTGACACTGGGCATATCAAAATAATAAAAAAACAAAATGGCGGATTTTTGGCGCAAAATTCAAATGTTTGGCACGCTCTGCAACCTGAACGGCTCCACTCATTAAATACTAAAACAGAAAAATAAAAAAGATAATTTAAAAAACTAAAACACCCGTCTACGTTTTTGTGTAATTTGGAAATGAAAAAACCCTAAAACAAGAAAAAACATTCTAGCAGCCGGGACCCATTCTAGAAATGGAGACTTAGTGAATTGAGAGCACATACCTATATTACATTGCAGTGTACTTCAATCTACTGACTAGACGGCTGACTCTCTTTTCTTCTTGTTTTAAAGTTTTTTAATCATTCTTACAATAAAAATGGAGTACTTTTTACAGCAATAAAAAACAAAGTCGGATTAAGTATGTGATCAGAAAATAATTGCTTTTATATTATTTTATTTAAATAAAAACAAAATGTAACAATCGATACATATTTCATTTGTAGTTACACTTTTCATTTTGACGACGCTAACTCTATTTAGCCTTAACATTGCTTTAACAAACGCCATGTTAAACCAATTCGTTTATAGTTCACATCGAAGAGAAAGACGCAAATAATATGTTTGTATTACCCTATATAAATCACACAATATTATGCGTGTACATTAATTAGTTTTGTCTCACAATACACACAAATCGAGTTCGTATATCGAATAGATGCTCATATCTTTGAACTCGATTATAATTTATAGACAAAGACAAATATACTATGAAATTTCAATACTAAGACTACCATACTATATATGTTTATTCAACATATTATCATGCCAATCAATCAATCAATCAATCAAATCATTTATTTGTAGACACAGGTATTAAAACAGATGGTGACAATTAAATCGTATCACTATGTCTGGCCATTAACAGGCATACAAATTTAAAGTACCTAACTAAAATATGTCAAGAAAAATGTCGAAATTATTATACAAAAAAAAATACTATTATAAACAATGTCATGAAATTAATTAAACAATTTTAAAAATACTACAAAACAATCACAAATCAACAATAATAATAAGAAAAAATATATAACAGTAAATCAGTCAAAATTAATGTAAACTAGTCTAAACTACTAATACACCCTAGTCCTAGATTATTGCTACCACTTTTCAGTCAAAAATTCAGTCAAGGTATAATAGGCTTTCTTTATTAGTAGTGACAACTAGTCCTTACGAAATGTAGTTAGGTTAGCATCTTTCAGTTTCTTTGGTAGTTTATTAAAAATTTCAGGTGCCATACAGAAAAAGCCATTTCTTTTCAACGCAGTTTTCGTAATTGGAAAGCGTAATCTATTTCCATGACGTTTGATTACCTTTGATTGGCCATCGGACAAAGTGGGAAAAAGATGCGGATTCTCTCTGACAAACATTGCTGTTTCATATATATAAAGGGAAGGTACTGTTAGTATCTTTAAATCTATAAAATGTTGTTTGCAGCTATCTCTTCGTTTTAAAGACTTAATAGCTCTAATACACTTTTTTTGGGTTTTAAAAATAACTTCTTTGTTGTTGCAATTGCCCCAAAATATAATGCCGTAACGCAAGATAGAAGCAACATATCCATTATAGGCTGTTAAAACTGTCTCTAAATTAGCAATTCTAGATAATGATCTAAGCGCAAAAACAAATTTATTAATACGTGTACACAAATTATTCGTATGACTGAGCCAATTGGTTTGATAGTCCACGTGTAACCCTAAGAACTTTGTTTCCGTTACAGGTTCTATTGTATATTGACCATAACGAATTGTTAATTTTGGTGCCTGAGTGTACTGGCGGAAATGCATTATTTTGGTTTTATCAATATTTAAATTCAGATTATTTATATCGAGCCATTTAATTATTTTGTTTAATGTAATTATAATTTCAGTTTCATATGTCAAATTGTTTTTACATTTAATCAATATTGTACTATCATCAGCAAATAATGTCATAGGGTGTTCAATGGATGTTGGTAAGTCATTAATATATATTAAAAATAATAGAGGTCCTAATATTGTACCTTGAGGAACACCGTACTCTACATCTCTACATTTTGAAATATATTGCTTTTCTACTAGTGTTCGTTTGCAGATACTTTTGATAGCAGTTTGTTGCTTTCTGTTGCTAAGGTAGGATTCAAATAATTTTAAAGCAATGCCCCGTATTCCATAATGGTAGAGCTTTTGCAAGAGAATATTGTGATCAACGTAATCAAATGCTTTTGACATATCCATAAATATAGCGCAAATGTTTTCCCTTTTGTCCATAGAGTCAGTCACTAGCTTCAATAAGTTAAAGGTCGCCAATCTCTACAACATTTTAAAATGTTTCATTTAGACATATAAAAAAAATGTTTTTTATTTTAAATGAGTTCATTTTATCCCAATTACGCCAGGGGACCAAGACAGGATCTATGGTGAAGCGGGCTAACCCAGAATTCCTATTTACCCCGGCTTTGAAGACGCGACAGGTTATAAGTACTCGGGAATATACGTATGGCTCAGATATAAATTTTTCATATCTCACAAACATTGATCCCTACGAGGAGTCGAAACTTGAACCGATCGGTTTGTCGGTAGAATAACTCCTGCTCTGCCGTCAATTACAACAGTGCTTCTTATAAGATAAACAACTCGTTCATCTTTAACACTTACACTTAACTCCTAAGTCAACAAAATGGCGTCACACTCCTGCCTCGCTGTAATAAAAATAAGGAGATTTATTAAGATTTATATCCAACTACCGTATGAACACAACTTTCTGTGACGGAAGATTTAATATTTTAATCCTAAATAACTACCACTAATAACTTCAAGCAGTATTTATTTTTAAGTATTAACATAGTAAAAACGCCAAGAGTATTCTACAACCTCTGGTTGTTGTCAACTCCCTGCTTTTCAGCAACCATGATTATGTCTTCTGTCTGCTTACTGTGAGTAATCTGCTGATTATTTACCACAAAAAAATAAAATAGCAAGCGAACCCTAGTATCCAGTAAATAGCAGTGTCCCCTAATGGAAGGTGTCAATCTTCTGGGGTGGGAATATTATGAGATGGTCGGTGTGAATCTTCTGAGGTGGAAATCTTCTGAGATGGAAGGTGTGAATCTTCTGAGTGAATATTCTGAGATAGAAGATGTGAATCTTCTGAGGTGGGAATCTTCTGAAATAGAAGGTGTGAATCTTCTGAGTTGGAAATCTTCTGAGATGGAAGGTGTGAATCAACTTGTGATGCTAAAAATAATGTCAAATCGTTAGATAAAAATAATTAAATTATGAGTCAATGTCAATAATGAAAGAAAAATAATAACAAAATTAATTAACAAATATAATGACATCAGAATAATAATCACATTTGTAATATTATATAATTAATTATCACTATACAGGGAGGAAGACATAGTATGCCAGAAGAATAAAATAAATAAAGACAACTATAAAAATAACATAAATAATTACACTACAGCTACATACATATACGAATACAAACATAAATATAATCGGTGTGAATATCATAGTTATTTATTTCATGTACAGTACTACGCCCGCAGAGTTACCCTACTGATAGACATTACAGTAGCTCCGAAATATTCGTCCATTCTGACCACACGCGGGGATATACCAAATAGAATTAGACGTTGTTTTAGTAACGGTACGGCTACGTATCGGTTTGTTTCTCTAATATAATCAAATAAACATGGCTAATGATTGTTTGTTTGGAATCCGGAGATGCTGAAATAAACCGTCTGTCGCTGTTAGGGGTAAATACGTTATAGAAGAGTTTGATAGCGTTCGTTAGTATAATTAAAGAAAAATAAATAGAAACTGCTTTTGGAGGCGATAATATATTTCTTAAAAGCAAATACTTATGTTTACAGCACTTTAAACAACTATTTTGGTGTTACTTACTACAAAAGACTGATAACATTTGGGTAAAATGGAAAAGAAGAGTGTCTGTGTCAGCACCGGCGCACGACTGCAGCTACTCCTTAAAATCGAGTTTGTGGCCTAACTCTCGTTAAGGGGTTAGGCCACACTAGAATTTTAGAAAAATCTTTTTTTATAACTATCCCTTAAGACCTAAAAATGGACGATAACCTGGAAGGCCAATTGTATGGTGCAGGCATCGCAGATTAAATGTATTAAATTTATTTATTCAAAATTAATTTTGTACATATCTTGGAAACATCATTGTTTTTTCATTTCATCTTTTTTCACGACATCTTCTATATATATCTTTAATATATAATAACAGCATATTTTAATGAAAAAATTAGTAATTAATGAAAAACTTATTATTTTCTCTTTTTAGTTTTCAAATCTACAAACGATTAATCTGCATTGCTTATTTTGAATCGCTTCCTCTCTTTTTTCAACCCATTGTGTGGCCTACAAAGTCCATAACGAACCTGTTTATTTTAGTTTATCACCTTATTCTATTTGTACTGTTAAACGGGAATAAAGTACCGATAAGTAACATCCCTAGATAAATTATTATAATAGAAAAATACTAGAAAAAATCGACTCGGGTCACAAGTGAATCTCAGGCGGGAATCGAACCCGCAACCTTTGGAAATCCGGTCCAATGCTCTCCCAATTGAGCTACCGAGCCTTGCGAACACTCGTCGAAATTTTCTAGTACATTCCTGATTTTACGCTGAAGGCCAGCGTTGTTTCATCAATGAGAGGAACATCCTCTCGTATTCGAAAGAAACATTTTTACAAATGTTTGGTCAATCGATTAAGATGAAGCAGCCATGTTAGATTTATATTTTTTTTTTTTTTATATATTTTATGCATTTTCAATGCGATCTTATAAGATAAATTATTATAATAGAAAAATACTAAAATCAGGAATGTACTAGAAAATTTCGACGAGTGTTCGCAAGGCTCGGTAGCTCAATTGGGAGAGCATTGGACCGGATTTCCAAAGGTTGCGGGTTCGATTCCCGCCTGAGATTCACTTGTGACCCGAGTCGATTTTTTCTAGTATTTTTCTATTATAATAATTTATCTTATAAGATCGCATTGAAAATGCATAAAATATATAAAAAAAAAAAATATAAAACATCCCTAGAGTTAAGCGCTATATTTCGGCAGCACTAGCTATCATATAACCAGGTGAGATCTTAGATTTAGTTGGTATTCGCGCGCTTTAAGATTGTTTGAAAAAATAATGATTAGAAGTAAATTACCGTTGGGATTTTATATGTTTTCCCTCTTAGTACAACTTATAGTTGCATGATCCATTGATTGATTAAATAGCCCCCCATTGACCAGCATGACGAATGAGCTTTACTCAACCTTATTTTAGGAAACATAACGACCCACCTCATACTTCACCCTCACCTAATAAACATTTTAAGAGAGCATGCAATAATTCAACTATGAGTAAAAAACCATTTAACTTATCAAATACTAATGGTTGCATAACACAGCCTTTAATAACTAGTATTATACTATATCGATATTTAATTCTTCCACGATCGGTTAGGGGCCGTCCATTAATCACGTGATGTTTTTTTTGGCATTTTTGAAACCCCCCTCCCCCTTGGTGATACATGGTGAGGTTTAAGACTACCCCCCCTCCCCTCCCCTATATCACGTGTATTTTTTAGTACCTACAAAGACTTTTCATTTTTTAATATTTTTTTAAATACAGGTATAAATATCATATAATTTTATTATAGAAAATTAAAGACTACAATAATAACGTTTAAAGGTAGACAGAAAGGTTGCAGGATGTTTTGACTGACATAAAAATAATAAAAGAAATGCGAAAAACTTTTTTGTACTAATACATGAACATAATTTAATGTACAGTATCCTCGGACCACGGATTAGCAAGACTTTCTTCAACACCAATAACTGGATAAGCATCTTGCAAGTCAGTTGTTGGCACAGTGCTTTGTTGAAGATCAACATAGGTTTCATCAAGCCACTCGGCGTCATCATCATCATTTGGGGTGGTTGGGATCTACCTCCTAGCGGTCCACCCCGGGCAAAGGCATCACGGACCAACTCGGCCCGTGGTGACGGCTGATGATCCCAGCAGCGGTGGTAGGCTCCGTAAGGGGCCGCCTGGCTAGCAACCACCATCCTACCGAAATCCGTCGTCAAGCAGCTCTGCGGTTCGGTCGGGGGGCGGGAGTACCAGTGCGAATGGGGGTTGGTAATAAGTCAGTTGCGCAGCTTAGGACCGGTCTTGGTATCTTGGCAATGCTGTACCAGGTAACTCATTCTGGAGAGTAGCGGGATCCGAAGCACGGTTTTAACCATTGGCCGACTGCAGTTAGTAGGGTTGGGCCCCCTACGCGCGCCAGCCACGCGTGAAAGGCTGCCCCACCAACTCGCGAAAAATCCCGAATTTCTCCACCGTGCCAGTCGGCGACTGGATGGGAGGACACGGTGGCCATTTCGGGGGTTCGGGCGTCCCCGCAGTCTCCAGGTGAGTTCCCCTCTGTGGTTAGCTTAGCCTAAGAGTACTTTAATGGTCGACTGAGTAGCGTCTCAACTGCAAATCCTACCCCTCAACATTCACCAGAAAAGAAGGAATAGGAAGAATCACAAACAACGGCTGCACTTCCTCCCATTAAAAGTGCACCTCGCGAACATCAGAGGACTACACTCAAATCTCGATCCGGTCCATCACCATTTGGAGAGAAGAGGAGAGAAGCCGCACACACACATCCGCCACAATCTCCTCAGTTGGTCGTGGTCGTTCAACTGGGGATCTTCTAGTTTAAGTGACGCACAGCTGGGGCGAGGCCCTCGAGATGCACGGCGAAGCACTTGCCGTGTCACTTGACATCTCGAAGGCTTTTGACAGGGTTTGGCACGCTAGTCTGCTGCGCAAGCTTCCTGTGTATGGTATCCCCGCTGACTTTTGTAATTGGATAGCCGATTTCCTGACAGAACGGTCGATCAGAGTAGTTATCGATGGCTGCTCCTCTGACTCAGTGGTTATTGATGGAGGAGTTCCTCAGGGGTCTGTTCTCTCTGCGACACTTTTCCTGCTGCACATCAATGACCTGTTAATACTAGGAATTGTTGGGTATGCAGACGACAGTACTGTCGTAGAGAGATACCTGTCTAACTCTAAATCCAGCAGTGACGACGTGATTTTAATGAGAGAGGCCATGGTTGAGCGAGCGAATCAGAGGTTGAGCCACGTTTCCCAGTGGGGTGACAGTAACCTCGTCCATTTCAACGCCTCCAAAAGACAAGCGTGTATTTTCACTGCAAAAAGGAGTTCCTTCAACCTCACTCCTACTTTCCGAGGTACATCTGTACCTGTGACCGACAGCCTCGAGCTTCTTGGCATGGAGTTGTCGTCAGATCTCAACTTCGGCGCCAACATCGAGTCCAAGGCTCAGACTGCAGCTTAAAAGATGGGCATCCTAAATAAGGTCAAGCGCTTTTTCACGCCGGGACAGCTTTTAACTCTCTATAAAGCTCAAGTCCGATCTTGGATGGAATATTGCAGCCACCTCTGGGATGGCTCAGCAAAATACCAACTTGCTGCACTGGACACGATTCAGCGCAGAGCTTAGAGGCTCATTACTGATAACAAATTGACGAAGAGCAAGCTTAGGTCACCGCCGCAAAGTTGCCTGTCTGTCGGTCTTCTACAAATTGTATTTTGGAGAGTGTGCTCAGGAGCTACATATGCTCATACCGCCATCACCTTTCTTCCATCGGACATCCAGACGCATTGCGGGCTACCACCCTTTCTTGGTCGCTATTCCTGCCTGTTGCACCAAGCGCTTCTTGACTTATTTTATAATGCGCACAGCAAAGGAGTGGAACTCCCTCCCTTCGTCTATATTTCCGAGTACTTATAACCCGTCTGTTTTTAAAGCCAGGGTAAATAGGCACCTTTTGGGATAGTTCGTTTCATGGATTCTGTCTTTGCCCCCGGGCTTAATTGGGATCATGAGCGAACCCATTCTGAATTTAAAAAAATCGTTTTCGCGCACTACGCAGAGAATCTCTACCGTTCGATCGTCGCGTGAGGACGATATTGCTCGTATTCAGTTGCTTGTGACAAGAATTCACATGCCCTTTGCTTTTTTCTTTGTACAGAAGAAGTAAGCCGCTTTCGTTTTGTACGCGTTTGACCAAAAAATTAATACAAGTAACGCCGCATTTCGGTTCAGTATCGCGCATTTGCCTAAAAAATAAATACACGTGATATATTACTAAACCCCCCCTCCCCCCTTGTGATATTTCGTGATTTTTTATGGACCCCCCCCCCCCCCTTTCGAACCTCACGTGATTAATGGACAGCCCCTTACTCAATACCTAAATTTAAGCACTTTTTGACCAAAAAATATTTATGAGCAAGAAATATTATTTACCACAACAGTATAACCACAACAATGGATTGTTCTATCTTTTTTTTGTTATTTAGCCATTTACTTGTTAGATGTAGTATAGTGTGGAAGAAGATATAGTTACAAATATAGAAAAAGGGATGCTTAGGTAGATGGTTTGGACATGTAGAAAGGATGGACGAAAGAAGATTGACAAGACAATGAGCATGGGCAAGTCAGTAAAGGCAGACCAAGGCGAACGTTCAGGGACCAAAGAGAGGATGTCTTGAAAAAAGGTCAGGTCAATAGTACCCTTATATTATACGAGCTTGTATGAAAAGGCTGATGAGAGTTGAAGAAACGAAAGATTTATGTCAGGATCGTGGTTAGTGGAAATCAGTGCTGACTGCTAGATTTTATATCTAAAAAATTATTACCAAAAAATAATATCTAGAATATGAAGAAAAAACGCGGGCGTCAGTTTTAGAAATACTTAGGAAAATTCAACGGGTCTGTCAAGGTTCTGATAGCTCAATAGGAGAGCACTCGTCCGAATAGCGAGGAGATGTAGGTTCAAGTTCCGACTGACACGTTGGATTTTTTCTAGTCATATTATTATTGAGGCAAAACATTGTATTGTATCGAACTACAAAAAAGTCTTTACAGTGTTCCCATTTAGAATGATTCAAGCAACTACAACTAAATGCTTAGAAACAACTTCTCAAACTCCTTAAATGGAAGCTTAAGATACGAGGAGTATCTCACGGGTATATCACGGGTGGCCTCCAACATTGTTAGTTAAGCACAACTTAACGTGACACATCTAATCACTTATTCTATTATCTTATGCAAATACAAAAGCGTAATCATTACTTATCTATCAAACTGAAATAGACGCGACATAAATATCTGCCTAAAGGGGACCACCGAGAGATGGTTTAGTATCAATTTCCCTTGTCTAATTTTTAACTGCCGTACTGCATTAAATTAAGCAGACTGGACTGAAGGCAATTATTTCACGTCTCCAGCCGGGAGCAATGCATTAAGTTTCTTTTGTTGTAACTTGTTCGTATCAATGTGAAATATCCCCTTGCAGTTTTGTTTAATGGCGGATTAATTAGACTTTCTTTAATAACCTTTAGACATAAACGTCTAGCGTCAAAAATAAGCAATAGTACTTTATTTTTGTTTGCACCAAGTTGAGATTTAGAATAAAAAAATTAGCAATTGATACAATTACAGCATCTCCTTCATGAGTGTTAAGATAATAAGTGTTTACACATTGATTGTCAAGTCACTGGCAAACAATAGGTTTACTATTGTTGTTGTGCCTAGCGGCTTTCATCGTTGCTTTGAAGCTTTATAGAAGAAGTAAGAAGAATTTTATCAAAAACATAAAAAATATAGGAATAATAATATGACAATAGTCACTTTGATGAAAAGTCGAGAATGTACATAGCCACCTTACTTATCATAAAGCTCACTAGAGCTGCTAAAAGAACAGTTTCTTTAATTATTCACGTAATTTTATTTATCATAATTTCGAAAGGCAAATTGGATATTACTATTGGATTTGGATATTGGATATTGGATTATTGCTGCCTGGTAATGGATTGAAAAAACTAACTAACTTATGTTTAGTATGCCTAGTGACTTTATAACACTTGAAATTATGCATTGCGAAAGGTTCCCGCTTACTACAATTACAGAAAGACTTAAAAAATTGAGTAACGTCATCCTTTGTCTTTCCACTTACACAATATTCTCACGACTGCCAAAAGAGGTCCAAGCATATCGTCCACATACGGGAGCGCAACAAATGGACTCATGAACAAACCTACACACTCGCAGCCCACCTGACCTTAAGGCGACTTCTATCACCGACGCCCACGCGCCGAAGCAGCCCAGTGCCACCATATACAGTAATTAGAGGTCGCGACTCCTGAAGGGCTCTTAAGGCTAACTGCACATAAGCACAATTCATACCCATTACGCCTAATCTCAAGGAATTAATTGGGTGAAATTGCCATTATAAACATTATGGCTATCCGTTCAATCAATTTGGATTTATTCGCAGAATTATTGCAGCCAATCTGAATTAGCCTCTCATACGACGTAAATTATAATTATTGCAGTAATATCACTAAAGCACAACTTCCGTATAACCCAAGATTGATACAGCCAATTATAATTAAAAACAAATTTAGTGTTTAAAGCGATTGCGTTTATACATCCGCATTTTGAATGACTACATAAAAAGATAACAATGTCTATTGCGTATAAGAGATGGTTAATGGGACCTTTGTTGATTATATCAATTTATTGTTCTTACAAGTATCTCGGTCCAAAATTGTTCTCGGCCCAGATCTTGCGATATTCGTTGTTTATTTATGTCCCTCTATTGCCCGTTGTTCTCGCCCTCCGACAAAGGAGGCCTTGATGTCGAGCGAAAACATAGTTACGCAACACTGCGCGCATGCGGCGTCCCGTTATGCGTCGGCGCAAGAGACGATTGCATTCTGTTATGCTTTCATTAGATTGAACTCTATTTTAAGTGTGCATCCATAGAGCGTATCTGTAGGAGTGGATTGGCTTCATACCCAGGGCCAATGCCTATATTACATATATTAAAATCAATATACAGAACCTGTTACTGTTGTCATCTTTAAATACAAAGATCATTGTCGTGCGTTAGAATAGCAAGAACTTGAAAAGTAATAGATGGATTGCGACAAAACTTTTATAAGTTGCTAAAGACGGCATTGTCAGAGAAGGTTTGTTTATAGTTTAGCGTTCCTAACCATGCCGTTCATAGCAAGTATTAAATAAATACCTGAAATATTGTTTATGTAACAGGAGAATACTACTCATTACGTGGCAAAAAAAAAATTTGTAAACAATTTACTTTCAACTACAGTATATTACACACAAATTCTTTCTTATAAAAACAACATAAGGACACGGAACATAATAGTTTAATATATTTCTGGATGACTTCTATTTCAACCTTGCTTAATTCTGTAAGCTCAACAGGCAATGAAATTTGCGTTACCCATCCTGTTAGAGTATTTTTCACCGATGACCTAAAATTAGTTCACTAAACTACAATGCATATTGCATAACTCAAGCGACGCCATATGCTTAACTGTAACCGAGAGGCGTCGTGTCGTGTCGTGTCGCATCGCACAATGCCCGACGGGGACAGTTACCCGAGACAAATGGACGCGCGACCTATGACTGTCGCGCGATCGGATCTGATTGTATGGGAACGCACAGAGTGATGCGCCTACGCATAAGAGAACTTTCGGTTTATCAGGTCCATCAGGATCGTTGTTGAACTTCGCCCACTTCACACGGAACACCATGGAACTGAACTACCTTTAGAGAAATTTATAATAATTCTTAAAAATAAACCCTTATGAACAAAGGCACAGAATTGATGATTATTTGTCTGTAAAGTCAATATTTCTAGTTGATTTTTACAAGCGCTTGAAAAGTAAACACTTTAAAGGGAGAAAAAGGCAGCCCTTGTCGAGTTTCTTGCGGCTTCTTCTCGGTACAAGGTCTACCGCCGCGCCGTAGGACTTACGAAGCCATCGCATAGTTGACTTTCAATAAATGCATTGTAAATGCTCATATTGAATAAAAAGCATTTTACCTTTATCTAATCTTTTATGAATTTCTTATCGTCTTTGTTAAATTATATCGGTCAGCAATAGGTACGAGCTTGTAAGTATAAGGCAAAGAGATAAGATAGTCTTCTCAATTGTCCAAAGCTTTTGAACCTATTTTTAACATTTCGGACAGATATAAAGCTCTTTGGTCGAAATAATCATGAAAATGTACAAACTAAGTTGTCTTTAAAATAAGTAGTTTTTTTTAGACTCTCTTCGTGCATTTGGTAGTCATTTTAGCGTTCATTCTATTCAATTTCTACATATTTCTCAACATCTTTTCTAATGCGCACATCAAATCCCTGCGTCTGTATTTCCGAGTACTTATAACTCGTCCGTTTTCAAAGCCAGGGTGAATAGCCACCTTTTGGGTTAGCTCGTTCCATCGTGGATTCTGTCTTGGCCCCAGGGCTTGATTAGAATCATGAGCGAACGCATTCAATATAAAAAAAATAACTTTACTTTTTTTTTAAATAAAGTTTTTAATTGTTCTATGCATATTAACTCTGTTCTTCTACTTGCTCTATGGTAGGCGGGGTCAAGTACGAACAAATGTGACCGACGCCAGTTACCAAAACAGAGAAATGGGACAGAGCCTAATAGAGCTGCGGTACCGAGGTCACGCAGAACGTTCAGCTCACGTGGCAAGCTTGAATTTGTTCTTGATTGCGGAAGAATGGTAGGTGTGGGATAATGACTCTTGGAATGAAACGCAAAGAATAGGTCTAAAAATATGGTTAGTGGCTAGCGCATTCGCCGTATGATTGCGGCGGTAAAGTCACTTTTACTAAAAAATAATTATAAATATTTTATACCGAATATAAAACTTTAAAAGGTTATTGTTGTTCCCATTAAAAACTTGGTTAGATGTTGTTAATTTCATAATTTTCTAAACCATTTCTTTTGTTAATTTCTAATAATATAATATCAATTGAAGATATCTTAATCAAAAGTTGTTAAAAAAACCTTGTTTTCAATGCCTGTGACTATAGCCATTATACTGCGTCCCATTAAAAAAAAACGAAATAATCATATTAATAATGAGAATGGTAATATTTCATACTTTCACCCAAATTAGCCTAGCCCAAAGTAAGCGTTATATTATAAGGCTTGTTTTATAAAAGGCTTGTGTTATGGATACTAGGGAAACGGATAGCCATACATATATTATTCATAGATATATTATATTTATAGAAATATATATAAATATCAATGACTCGGGTACAAATGCTCATATTTATCATCATCACACACACATCTGGCCCTTCCGGGATTCGAACCCAGGACAGTTGATGGCAATATCGCTACCATTACACCAAACGGTGTAATGTCCTCGTATTTTACCTTTTTAAACCTGGTTTTCAATATTTTGGGTTGGAAATACTAATATTACCAAGTGGCCCTCAGTGGAAGATATACTACATCTGTAATCTAAGATCATAAATTTGTTGTTTGTCTGTCCGCTCTTTTTCCATTGTATATGCGTTACCATAGTAACGCGTTAACCGCAAGTAGTTCGTCTACCGGACGCTAGATGGCGCTAACGGAAAAATATTTAATAATAGAAAAAAAATAAAGAATTTTGTCCCCCCGTGCGAAGCCGCTATTTTAATACAAAGAATTCTGAACGGCTCATGTTGAAATGGTGTTGATCGGTTTAATTAAACATGCAAATACTAATTTGCAAACTGTTTCATAGTTGATACAACGTTTTCCAGTACTAATAACTTAGTCTGTTAGAAGGGTATAGCTAATGTACATAACAATATAATATTCAATTTAACATAATTTACAATTAAAATAATATTATAATCAGCGTATTATTAATCCAATTAAAATATTAATTAAATTGAAGTTTGTAAGGTTTTAATGTTTGGTATCCTTGAACAGAGTAAGAGCAATGATGAATAATTTGCATTTTTAATCTAAGATTAAAAGATTATAGGATGATCATTTCGTATTTATTACAATATAATATATTATCATTAATCATCAGCAAATAATTGCAAGTAACAAGTAAGTAGTGAAGTACCCTGCCTAAAGAAGAAAGTTATTTACATATTATATTCGTTATTTAGGAACCATAATTTGAGCAATTTACGTCCTTCACCAGTTTATCGTTAAAATGTAATATTTTCTCTCATAAGTTTTTTTAACGATATGAACATTTATTTCTCGTTCTTTTTAGTCAACTGAAAATATATTTCAAATCCTTATCAAGAGCTGTGTTAACAGGATAATTAAGTAATTGTCTTGAATTTTACTACTTTTTTAATTCTTTATTACAATTTTAAAATAAAGTAATAAACAAACATTGTCTTTTCTTGTTTATGTATTGTTACGATGTATAACATTGTAAATGTCGTTATTTCGTCTACAGCTGACGAGTTTCTTGCGCCCATCCTCTTCCCAAATAGGGTGAGTAAATAATATTGAGCGAATTAAAAGAATTTTACTTCTGTAGTTTTCGACAAAATTGATAAGTTTACCTGTTGAAATACTGATTGATCTGCTTCACTTGTCTAAAAGCATTTTAATGATTAATTAATGAGTATTTGTTTAATTACCAATGAAATTTACAATGGCAATTTAATCGGACGAGTACAATCATTATGTAATAACATTAGTTGTATGTAATAATCAAGCTCACTACATTTTGGTACCAGGTTTCATGTAGTGATAATTGTGATTGTGTGTTGATTAAGTTAAAAAAATGAGTTCGATAAAACAACTACGCCTCCGAGACCATCTCACAGGCAAATTTTATCTTATAGAAATATTTCATTATGAATGCGAAAATATTTGGTGCAACGGTAGCGATCCTGCCTTTCGCACCGATGGTCCTAGGGTCGTGTCCCGGATGGGGCAGATGTTTATGTGATGATTACGAGTATTTGTACCTGATTCATGGGTATTTTATATATATTTCTATAAAAATTACATTTTTATGTATCGTATACGTATGTCTATCCGTTACCCTAGTATCCATAACACAAACCTTACAGAGCTTACTTTGGGCTAGGCTAATTGGTGTGAACGTAAGAAATATTATTATTTTAAGTGCATTTGAAAGAAATAAAAACGCATTTACAGTGTGCGTATATGTATTTAATTTAAAGAAATTATTTTTAGACAAAAAAATAGTCTCAGATATCAGACAGGAAGGTACCGAGAAAACCTCGGTAGCTCAATTGAAGAATACTCGTCCAGATAACGACGGTATTGGGTTCGAATCCCGCCTGACACCTCAGTAAAGTTATTTTTTTGTAGTAATATTTACTTTATATATTAAAGTGCTTAAAGTGCTAAAATAACAAAAAAATGTGTGTAATAACCAAAAAAATATTTGTAAACATGTTTACGCTGTGTGTTGAGAAGTTCAGTGTCATATGTCAAAACGGATACCGTAATCATTCTTGTCGTTAAATCAAATTGGGCAACAACAAGAAAAATTTGAAGAAAATGCTGTCATTAGTATTGTCGTGACAAAAATAACTTAACTCACTTGATAAACCGTGGGACGCGTAACATGGGACTACGTTTATAAATAAACAATCCGAACCGATCCGAACCGTCAATTTAAAAGTCGTCTCTGTATTACACGCGATAGGGTTTGAAATTCGTCGTTACTTCGCTTCGTCTTCACATAGCTGACCAATAAATAAATCGTGCATATCAAAATTATCCTTATTATTCGGTAGTTAAGGTCCTTTTTTGATGTCTTGGTCGATATGTCAACGCGGGTGGCGATTGACGGGTGATGTTAAGGCACAGACTTCACGCGAATGATTTTAAAACATCAAAACAAATACGAAACACTGTACAGCGTCGAGTCGGTTGAGAAGCACCCTGTATGTTATGTAGATGTAATGTAAATTGTAGGTACTTTGTTTTTTTTTTCTCGTAAGTACGGTTTTGGTTTTATATGCACTTACCATTCACATTTTAATAATGGATTTGTTTTCCATTTATGTTTTTAGCAGTCATAGTGCCATATTTATATAAAACTTGCTAACCTGGCTATGCGTTGCTGTGTTATTAATTGAAATGAAACCTATTCTATGTCCTAAGTTGGAACAAAGCTAGCAAAACAAAAAAAAAACAATTAGGTTCAGTAGTTTCGGAGTTCATCGCGGTCAAACACTGTGACTGGGATTTTATATATTGAAATTCGCCTTAAAAAAGCAAACCACATCATCAGTTGTTTTTATACGCGTATTTCAAATATGTATATATAGTATCGTGACCACCTACAGTAAACCTTATTCAAACGTAAATTAAGTATACTTTCGAACACCTCAAATGTACCTTATATTTTAAATATTGATATTTTATAATTTTTCATATATTTTATGCATTTTTCAATGCGATTTTATGAGATAAATTATTATAATAGAAAAAATCGGGTCACAAGTGAAGAGCCCGTCTGAGAATTAACTTGTGATTTTTTGCTAGTATTTTTCTATTATAATAATATTGACATTTATTATATTTAATTATTGAAATACCTATGTGATTGATTTATTTGTATTCATGTGTTTTCATAACTTGCTTTTCTCTTTAATCTCGTGACTTTGTTACAAAAAATGTACTAAAATGTAAAGTTTATGTGGGCTGTTCTTCTTTTTAACCTACAAAAAGGTGGCTTCATCAGTTATAAAAAAATATAATCAAAAATTATCTGTATTATTTTATTATTCATGTTTCAATGTGTACTGTACTTAAAATGTAACGGCTATACACGTTTAAAATAAATAGTAATTTCTATTTTTATACTAAGAATACGTTACAGAGTAATCCTGGGCCTGTGTTCAATTCATAATAGTACGAAAAATATAAAGACAGTAGCAAATATAGAAGTATTTTTTAATGCTGAAAGATATAGGCCATCTTGTAATAGTGACTTTACTACAATTTTTTGACATTTTTAATAAAAAATAAAAAAAAATCTTAAGTTCTCGTCTCTCACTACATACTGTTTTAGTAGTATCGTATTTACATATAACCATAAAGCAGTTGATTAATAAAATCGATGTGACATACGGTATTGGCAAATAAAGTAAAAAAAAAAAGTTTTTTCTAGGTCATTGAACTCGTGGTCATTAGTGTTTAGTGTACGCCTTAAAAAGATGCATGTACGTTGTGTCGTGTGACAACAACACGCGCTTGTTTAGTATTCGGACCACGATTCATCGACGGGCTGTGACCACGTATGCTCGAAGCATGCAGAAGCAAAAGGCGGAAACCTGAACCTATTCCATTGTTTTTTGACGACTGTTTGGTGCAACGGTAGTCTGCTTTTAATACCGACAGTCCTGGGTTCGAGTCCCGGAAGGGGCAGATGTTTCTGTGATGAATACGAGCATTTGTACCTGAGTGATGGGTATTTATATATACTTCTATTAATATAACTTTTTTTATATCATATATTATATATGTACATATATCCGTTATCTTAGTATCCATAACACAAGCTTTACAGTGCTTATTTTGGGTTGGGCTAATGTAATGATATTTATTTTATTTATTTATTTAGGATGGGTTTGATCCCAATCAAGCCCGGGGGCCAAGACAGAATCCACGATGGAACGGGCTAACCCAGAAGGTGCCTATTCAACCTATGTATATATTGCTATAGGGGGAGAATAGATAGCTGAACACGATTAATGCTAAACGGAAGTAATAATAATAATATTTCTTACAATCAAGCCAATTAGCCTAGTCTAAAGTAAGCATTATAAGGCTTGTGTAATGGATACCAGGGTAATGTATAGACATACATAATAGATTTTTAAGATAAATAAATAATAGAAATATATATAAATAAGGTACAATTACAAGGTACAATTGCTCGTATTCATCACAGAAACCGCTCATTAAATACAAAAGAGACGTAAGTAAAAAAAATATCTAATTCGTTTTGTTGCAAAAAACACACGTTTCTTTGGGAAAAGGTGCCATAACTCAAAACGCCTATAAAAATATACACAAAAACACAATTTCATTTAACAAAAAATTTGTTTTGCTTGTCCTGTAAAAATGTACATTTTGATTAACGTCTCTTTTATATTTAATGAGCGATTAACATCTGCATTTTCTGGGACTCGAACCCAGGACCATTGTCGCGAAAGGCAGGATCGCAAACCGTTGCATCAAACAATCGTCTTCTTACAATCTTTACGCTTGGCAGAAGCTTGGAGATTCCAGTCAAAGACGATTTAATTTGTTGTCAACGGGAGTAGTATGGTCTATCATCAGTAGCACCATAACCTTCTCAATAGTCAAGAATAAAAATGTTGAACTACAGTTTGGCTACATTTGGCTACATGGCTTTAAAAATATTTGATTGATAATCACCGGAAATAATAAATAAACAAAGCTTTTCTAAATCAATCAAAAGAATATCTAATTTAATGATATTTTAATGATATAGCTATCTAAATTAAAAATGCTAGTAGATTCCATATATTATTGTAAAAATCTATCTAAATAAAAATTAATGCTTCTATGTTTGCGTTCCGAAAATATTTATCAAACTATAATGAAACTTTGTTTAGTTGTTACATGCATGATCCCGGTTTATATATATAATCAGCAAAAAAAAAATAACAGCAAAAAAAGCATTTCAAAGCATATCGAGTGCATATACAGCTTTCTTTTTTGGCATACAAATGTAGATAGGTATATACTATTTAAAAATCATTTTTTTATTATTACTTTAGATTTAAAATATAAATGGACAGTCCTGTCTTATATTACTGTATCCACAAAGGCGACTAAGTATTTAAGTGCTTAGTAATGTACTTTGGAGAGTGTGCTCAAGAGCTGCATGTGGTTATACCGCCATCTCCCTTTTTCCATCGGATATCCACAGGCACTGTGCGCTACCACCCTTTCTTGTTGCTATTCCTACCTGTCGCATCAAACGCTTCTCAACATCTCTTATAATGCGCTCAGCAAAGGAGTGGAACTCCCTCCCTGCGTCTGTATTTCCGAGTACTTACAACTCGTCCGTTTTCAAAGCCAGGGTAAATAGGAACTTTCTGAGTTAGCTCGTTCCATCCTAGATCCTGGTGGCGTCTGGTCGTCCGATGAAAAAATGGGGACGGCGCGGCGGAACAAAGTTGTGCAAACTATGCTCAAGGCCGATATTGTATTAGCATCGATGTAATTATGTGATTTGTTTAGAGCTGTTTTATTTCGTAACTGGCTCATATACAAATGCCCTAGTGTATCGGATGTTCATTAACAAAAGCGACTCTTGCACCAGACAGTGGGCGGCACATTTGGTTGGCAGATGTTGGCTGACGTCACGTGAAGCATTGTTCTAATTTGGCTACGTTATTTATTAGACAAAACTAAATAGGTTGAATGTTAAACGAATCAGAAATTATTTCGACATTTTGTCTATTGAAATAACCGACACCGACCGACAATATATCTTTACACATTGAATATACACATGACTAGATTAAAAGACATGTCTTTATGGGTGAAAACAGCATTTTTTTTATTTACTTTTGACTAAATCATAATATTTCTTAGCCTAGCCTAACCCAAAGTAATTAATTACTGTAAGGTTTGTGTTATAGATGCTAGGGTAACGGCTAGATATTATAGATAGAAATATATATAAATACCCATGACTCAGGTACAAATACCCGTATTCATCACACAAATTTTTGCCTTTTCCGGAACTCGAACCCAAGACAGTCGATGCGAAAGACAGGATCGCTACCGTTGCACCAAACTATTGATATCTTTAAACATATACATAGCTAAAAATAGATAGAACATGGCAGGGAACTTGCACTTTCTCCTTTATGAGTTAGTTCTTATATATAATATTTTTTAAATGCTACAAATTTTGTAAACGTAGAAAAACCTTTTTTTTGTTAATTAAGCATTTAATAGCTTAACTTTTTTTATCTAAAAACGGATGATGAGATAACATGATTTTGTGGATGAACGTCCTTTTAGCTAACCGACGACAGTTCGTTGTTTGTTTCCATCCATTGCAAAGGTTTGTGTCCAGAAGTGAGGATACCAACAGAATGATGATGATGGTGATGGTTAGATCAAGGAATGACACAGCGGTTACACAAGTGATGTCGACTGGTTTAAAAAAGTGGTAATATTCAATACAGGTTTCAAAAGTTACGCAAATAAAAGACACGTTCAAGGCAATAAATGAAATAAAAATAATGGTTTGGCGTAAACATGATCGGTATCCAGTTCGGTTGGTGACAGTAACGTCAGCAAATTAGATTAATTGCAATCAAATTATTCGCATGTTTTGTTGTCATTAAGATACACTACTACTGTTAGTAACAAACGATCAGCTTGGTGTAACGGCAGCGATCCTACCTTCTGCGATTACGGTCCCGGGTTGAAATCCCGGCAGGGTATATGATTGTGTGATATGGTCGTTTATTTATGTATTTTAAACATGATTTAGTACCCATTGTACAAATTCATCTCAATTTAGGACTAAATTATTGTTAGGAGTACTCCATGATTAAAAAAGTAAGTAAGTAAGTTTTCAAGTAAGAAATTCCCACACTCTTCCTGAACATTTCTCGAAGAAATCCATGATGTGCCTAGCTATTTGAGAAAGGTTTAACTTCCTTTCATAACTTATGCGAAATTAACCTACACGTAAAATCAAGTAACGTTTAAAATACTTATCGCTGTGGTGAAAAGATAAAACGTTTACATTTTTTTATTTATTTGGAATAGATTCATTTTTTATCCTAATTAAACCTGGAGGCCAATACAGGATCTACGATGGAGCGAGCTGACCCATAGGGTGCCTATTCATCCTGGCTCTGACGATAATGGGTTAATAATTACTTACTCGGAAATACAGAGGGAGTTCTACTCTTTTGCGCATAACGCTTAGTGCAACAGTTAGGAATAGCAAATAACATTTTTAATATTATTTCATTATTGAAAATTTAATAGTTTTTATCACCTCATTATACAGTGCGATATAATTACCTGCCATATAAAAATAAAAATTATATAATAATACTATTAAGTAATGACTATATGTCTACTTCTATGACATATAGCGCTTAGTAAAAAGTCACCGTTTCGTTGAAATTTTCTTTAACTCCTGGACATAACATTTTGCATTGAATGGGCCAACTGTCGGAACTCGTTAGCGTACCCTTTTTGGTCTGCCATTGTACACGGAAAGCTACTTCCGCAAAGGCTAGTCATCGGATGGGAGATCACATTTTTAATATATTGAGTTCATGAGTTCTTCCGATAGTACGTTAAGTCGTTGTCAGTAGCTTCTTTCGGTGCTTTCACATATATGAAGAAGTTTTGCGAATGCTATATACTGAAAATTATTAAGTAAGTTATGTATGTTTAGAAATATATGATATTTGTGTTAAATATTTATGATATACATATAATTTTTGGTAGATATGGATCAATCTTACAAATTCTTGTAAATACTTTGTAAATTTAAATACAGTAGTCCTAAAATTTAGGAATATATTTAGTAAGTCTCAATTGAAATGGAATTCGAATGAAAAAACTATTATTAATATTTTTTAAGTAAAGCGTAGATGCGGAGATTTCCGGAGATCGAGTTCCATCAATCAAACGTTTTCGTAGAAACAAAACGATCCATCAATCGTCAGTGCTTCCCATATGAGTAAAAGCGATATTTCATGTGTCTATTTGTCAAATAAATAATTGATATATATCCAATAATAAATATCATCATATCTATATATATAAATTCCCTGTATGGTTTCGGAGTTCATCACGAGATGAACTCCGAAATTATACAACTGATTTTAATGTTTTTTTTTCGTTTTGCTGGATTTGTTAGCTTTCAATTTAATATATAAAAAAATATAATTTTCAACTTATAATTACGAAGCCACAACAACACGTGGCTGGGTCAGCTAGTATATTATAATACCCTGATTTTTATCAATAAATAACAAAAAAAATACCTACACCGTTAACATTCAAAGCGATTTCATAAGAGCAGACCACAAATAAAAGCTAAGTATCGACCGAATGGCGTTAATCATTACTAATTGAATGTTGGACGATTTAGAACAACACTAAATTTATATTTGATACTTTCACTGCTTCGTAATTTAGTGTGGGTTGTTAAATTATGATCCAAAAATATCACTATGTTAAGTATACTGATTTAAGCTACATCTCGAGTTCGTTAGAAATCTAATACAGCTTTAAGCATAAATCATTATTATTAAAAGTTACACATAATACGGTTTCACTATTTGACCTAAAAATAATTTGATTTATTTCCGATTAGCATTTCGTTATATTTTTTATGTGGTATGATTAAGTATTGTCATTGATCTATTGATTTAGAAATTATTTTTTTATTTGTTACATGTTAAATTTCTTTAAAACAATTAATTTTTGGGACAGGATAATTGAAAGTGTAGGTAGTGTATTACGGAAGATAAGACGTCAGTAAATATAGAATTAATTTTGGCTTATGTATTAATTGGTAGGGGGAAACTGCTAGACTAATAGTCCCAATTAAAACAGCAAAATATTAAATATGCTCAGCTGATAACTTGCCTAAATTATGTAATCTGATGTCGACCGAGAACAGAGTGAAATTTTGTTAAATTTAATTGGTACCCACGGGATAGGTTTTATAGTTATCTTTACTATATATACATATAGTATACATATTATAATTGTTATTTTTGTTTAATTCTTACTATTAAAATTGATGACCTAAGTGGTCGAGTTTAAACCGGTTTTAAAGGAAATGCTACTACGAATTCCCTGGTTTAATTTCAGACCGAAATAATGTAGAAAACGAACTTTTTTTATAATATTGGCTTGGGTCTGGGTATTGCCACAGTAAAGAACAGTAAAACATCTTCATACAAACGTGCCGCTCTCGGTTTGAATGTGTGCGTGCGCGCCGCGCGCCGTGTCGGCACGCGATTTCACGCACACGCTAGCATAATATATGGGGGAATAAGGTAGCGGCAGTACGGGCTGTGCCGCGCGACTGTGAGCATGCGCGTACGTCACATGACCGCTCGCGATCGTCAACTCTCGCCGGCCACTTACCATAATATTAATTATTACGAGTATCATGACTTCAAAAAGGGGAAAAAATATTGTAGTGTTTTCGGGTGCCTCAATAACAATTTCGCAAACAAATATTCAATCATCATATGCTTTTTATTACATAAATTTAGATCAAGTGCTGCTTGTTCGAAAATATTAACTAAAAGTAAAAGTGACGACCCTGGGGATCAACGAAAGAGTAGGCTAATAACTCGGCGGGCGGCCTTAGATAACCTACTGTTCTGAATTTACTGTGGTATTGCGGTACCTTCATTGTTTCTGAATACCATAACACATGTTCTTTAGCTACTTAACTTGGGTTAAGTTGATTAATTATTTATTATTTTAAAGTAAAAAAAAAGTCTTTGTTGCTTATTCACCAGTTTGACTGTAACAAATTTAAAATTAAACATTTATATGTTTTTTGCTGACCATACCCCGATTTAACGACCCTCCGGTACTTGTCGCCACAAAAGCCGACAGATTACAGAGAAGCGGCAAAACAAACACGAACCCAATAACACCCAGTTACGAAACCAAAAGGCCGATGGCACGCGACAATCTCTGATACAGGGTGAACACAATATTAGCACGAGCACCTGTGTTACGGAAATTAGTACGTACGATTAAAAAAACACATTGAAAAAGATACTATTAATGCTTTTTTGTCTAGAATTAATAATTTGTAATAGCAAAGGGAATTTTTTTTAAGAGACGGTATTCCCGAAATATTAATATCAGTAAATTTTTTATGAAGTTGTTTTGTTTATAGTGGAACTCCGTCCATGCGTCCGCATTTTCGAGAACTTATAACCCGTCCATTTTCAAAGCCAGAGTGAATAGGCTACCTTCTGGGTTAGCTCGTTCCATCGTGGATCTTGTCTTGGCTCCCGGGCTTGATTGGGACCAAGAGCAAACACATTCTAAATTTAAAAAAAATGAAATAGGCAGGCGCTTGACTACCATGTCGTCTTATGGTAAACACTCGTGACTTGAAGACCCCTAAATTGTATTTGTCCGGAAACACAGACTGAGGCAAAGAGCGGTACGGATTACGAAACTGGAACCAAAACGCTTAGTGTGACTGTTTAGTATTTCAACCATATTATGGTGGCGCCTATTTGTAAGTTTGGTTGTCCTATGAAAAAAATGGGGACGGCGGAACAAGGCTGTGCAATTCTGCTGCACACTCTCCTAAATGTATCCTATAAAAAACGGATAGGCTAGCTACCTTCTGGCTATACTCAAGGCTTTTGAACTTTTATAAAAAAATACTTTATCGGATTCACGTGGCGTTTTTTCTCGGTTTTTATTTATTTTCTAAGATAAAGGATGACTAAGATAATAGTAGTCTTTTGATTAGGCACTTTACACAAATAACACAAATAAAATTGTTTTATTTTGCATTTTATTTAGTTACATCTACGATAACTGTAAACAACTGAGTCTCCACCATTACTCCACCAATTCTGAAACGACTTTAATGATTCTATTTATAAGGCCTACTCCCGGGATAATTTCATAAGTTAATTATTATTATTTATTTATTATTTCAACTAAACTTGAATTTGAACTTTCACAAAAGCTATTAATCGGATTGGTGACCAATCCAATAATCTTTCAGCACAGCTTAGTTAAGCTTTCGCGGTGTGTTTGGCCTCTTTTTCCTTAAAGAGTTTCCATCCAGGCAACGAGCTGATGATGTATGTATCCTTTCCAAAGAGCAGCTCACTTTGTTAACCGCAATTGCATTTAAACACCCGCATACGTAAAGAGGCGAACAATGACGGACGCGGCGAACAGCGAGGCCGTATGCCTTGTCGGTTTATTTTCTTAATTTTTATAGCGGCCCAACAGAACCTTATTCAATTACTTTTTACTGGCAACACTGGGAATTGCGTCGTGATTTATCGCTTCGTTTGTCCGCTTTTATTGTGGCAACACAGGATTGTTGGTCGCATACTGAACAATTACTTTGCAATATCGGCGGAATGTTGGGCGCAGCCATCGCGAGATATAAGCAAGTCATTTTGTATTGATCAAGTTACAAGATTTTATAACTTATTGTGATTGATTAAGCGTCATTTTTACCTCATTTTAATAACATGTAATGCTTTTTGATTTACTGTTGACATGCCAAAGAAATCACTAAGGGTTTCGGTTCCAATTTTGTAATACGCACCGCTAAAGAGTGGAACTCTTTGCCTGAGTCTGTGTTTCCTGATAAATACAATTGAGGGATCTTCAAGACACGAGTGAATAGATATCTTCTAAGCAAGTGCGTCACATCCTAGATCGCATCATCGCTTACCATTAGGCGAGATGTCGGTTAAGCGCTTACCTATTCACAATAAAAAAAAACCGGCCAAGTGCGAGTCGGACTCGCGCACCGAGGGTTCCGTAATTTTTTTTTTATTTTATTTAACTAAACATTTACGGTTTTCGCAATTTTTCCTTTATTTGTGCTATAAGAGTATACTTTGTACCAAATTTCAAAATTCTGAGTTCACGGAAAGTACCCTGTAGGTTTTGATTCCCTTGCGAGTGTCGAAAATTTGCGGAATTTTGCGGCATAAATGGCTGCATCTTTTGATTACGTTGGCTTAGAAGTTTGATTTTTTCAGAGCTCCAAGGGAGAGTAGATCTAAATATTTGATATAAATTCCAGCTTGATACGTCCACGCGTTCCTGAGAAAAAGAATCATGACTGACAGACAGACAGACAGACGGATGGACGGACGGACGGACAAAAAGTGATCCTATAAGGGTCCCGTTATTTTCCTTTCGAGGAACGGAACCCTAAAAAATGCAACTTATACAATTTTAGAAAAGGCAACTCTTCGGCTACCATGGTAAACAATCAGATAGGTTCCGTAAATTGTTCGAGAAATGTGGTAGCAGTCCATAGGTTGAGATGTCACTTTTAACCAGAGCGGACCTAGTTCGATCCTTGCTGATGTAATACAAACGTAGGCCCGTTCATAAAACATGCGTATAGCTTACAATGAGTTGGTAACGGGAATATTAATAATGTATTGAGGGCTTTGTTAATCTCTTTTTTAATTGATATTTATAATTTAGTAAACAATGGTTAATAATAAGCACTTTGTAGGTACCTAAAATGTCTGCTAATCAATGTTTTTAATTATTACTTACAATGTTTAAAACTTAAAGAGATGAGTTGAGAAAATGTGCCATTAATTTGTTACAAGTTGTCATATTATTGGTATCAGATATTTAATCACTATTTGCAGATGACTGTTTTAATCGACTTCACCAATTATTTTTTTGAAGCGGAGCTAGCGAAGCTCCCATGGATCAGCTTCAATGAGGAAATGTATATGACTCCATAACTCTATGAGTTCTTAGGCGATTTTCATATTTTTGAAATGAATCGAACCAGCAGGTTTAGGACTAGATCGTGACGGAGATATTGAAATTCGCAAAAATTAAAAAGTTATATCCAAAAACATTTGCTCTATGGGATTTCCCATTAAAACAAAAAGCGCGTGCCTTTTTAAGTTTTCTTTCTTATGGAATTTTAAAATTTAGGTACTAAATATTATTGAATTTTTTTTTTGGATTACGCTCCGCCCCGATATATGGTGCTAGCGCAACTTTACGCTTAGCGACTGCATCGAGCTAGTATCTATTTGTTACTACTACTATAATTCCCTTAAATGACTTGAAAAGGTTGTTTTATAACAGTTATCAACAAAAAACAAAATTTTGGGCGTTATCTACAATAGTATGTAACCTAAATTAAGGTTAGTTTAGTAATTACCTGGAAGTCCTTGAAATTACTCGGTAAAGCTTAATTGTTGAATTGGTTAGAATCTTACCTACAACAAAAAAAACGTAATTAGGAAAACTTATGACATTATATCCAATGACAAATGCACAAACTCGTATACTTAAATGGTTTTTATTTTGATGTAGTATATTAGTGTTTTCAATATCACAAAATTTGGTTACTGATTTACTATAACCACTTATTTATATACTTCGTCTTCCATGTAAAATGTAAATTACTAAAAAAATATTTTACAAGAAAAATTACTGAATTGAAAACATAGACGATTTTATGTTTTTAATTCAGTTATTTTCAGTTTCGGAAACAGTATCGGAATATTTCACAATGAATGGTTCTGAATAATTAAAACTGACAAATTTTTAATATTTTATTAAAAAATATTTGCAATTTTTTTTTATATAATTAATTTTTATCGACCTTCACATATATGATTTCTATATTTATAAATAATCAATAAAATATGTTTGGTAACTTTAAGTTGTTTTGTAAATATATATGAATATTTTTTTAAATGTTCCATTACTGTTTCCGACCAACGAAATTATCTAACAGGAGAAAATGAAAATAACATTATTCAAATGCACTTAAAGTAAGTTGTTTTGATTCGGCCAACATTTTTACCTATTACCTATTCAGGACGCCTTTTAACTGACAGGAAGAATGGGCGTAAGAAACTCGTCAGCTTTAACAGAACGACTTTTACAATATTATACGTCGTAATCCACAAAAAGAATATTATTCTGTTATCACAATAATAGGAGTGTTATGGTTTCATTACATCGTTGATTACAACAAAGTCAACAAGCATCTGTTTTAAGTGAGTATCCTTAAACATTGCAATAATATACAGGGATAAACGACAAATTTAAGAAAGCAACATAGGTCTTTATACTTGATATTAAGATATCGTAGGATGAATACATCATGCAAGCCTTCTCAGGATTGTTGGATGCGTCCACTATCACAGACAAAGATGTATCACTTAAGGATCGAAATTATCAGTTACCCTTCCGAGAACTGGCGAAAAAGGACATTGTGATCGACCTCGGCTTATACATTTATTGCAAAAAGAACTGACAGTGCCTTTATGTTTTGTTGTAGTTTTTGTTCTTTTTAGGTACCTCACACGAAAAAAAAGAAACTGTTATAAATTTATTTTCAGTTATTTCCATCATCAAGAATTGAATTCAAATTGTTTACGGTATATCTGGAAATTAAAAAAAAAAAAATTAAGTTTTAAAATTTTTAATTTTAAAATTTTGACTTTTAAAAAAAGTAATTTATTATCTAAACAGTTTCTTTTTCATTTTAGACAACATCCATAAAAAGATTAGTAACAAGCAATACTTAAAACTATGTTATTAACAATAGGACACAGTGATAGGACTCCGTTTGTCTCCTTCGGTGTGAACACTAAAAGTATCGATGATAATTATGCCATCTTGTCGACTCTATTGTAGAGCAGCGCTTGCCAAATGTTCCGTGCTAGTTTCCCAAACTATTGTGTTTACCGTTCACAATGGAAGCTTCACACTGAATACTAATTCAGTGAATTTGACACTACAGTAACCGTTAACTAATGTGTTACAAATTTTCAAGTACAGTCGGGCACAAAAATATTGTTATAAAAATGTTTTATTTTATTTTTTGCATTCTTAATGCAATATTTCTATAAGATATAAAATACGCCAGTAATAAACAACTCCATCTTTTAAAAAACATTTAAACAAGAAAGATGCTTATTTTTTTTAGTCTTAAATTGTCATTTTTATTGGCAACCCGCGACCATAAGTGCACTGGGCATGATTTAGTGCTATGAGTACCGTGTTTAAAGCAATTTCAATAAACAAACGACGCAAAAGTCGGAGGTCATATCATTGTTGATATTTATAATAACTTATAAAAATGCCAAATGCAAGTCGGATTCGCGCTCGAAGGGATCCGTACAAACTTTTAGTTAGGTAAATTATAGAAGTACCGAATATTGCTCTAACGAAATGAATAACGGATTGAGGGACAAACTTAACTATACCGTCGGGAAACTGTTGCCCCCCTACACCGACATAGGTTGCGGTTAATTCACTAACTACAAATAACTTTGTAAATCACGTTTCTTGTATAATTAAATTATTTATTTTTAAAGAGAATATTTAACTAAATATTCTGTGAATATTTCAAGCGTCTACCTGTTGCCGTCATCAATATCGAGGAAAAACGAGCAAAAAAAATTCACGTTTGTTGTATAGGAGTCCCCTTAAATATTTATTTTATTCTGTTCTTAGTATTTGTTGTCATTGCGGTGACAGAAATACATAATCTGTGAAATTTTCAACTGTTTAACTATCACCGTCCATGAGGTGATACACCAAGCTGTATCTCAGATACAGCCTGGTGACAGACGGACGGACAGACGGACAGCGGAGTCTTAGTAATAGCATCCCAATTTACCCTTTGGGTACGGAAACCTAAAAATGACAATTATTATGGTTTACAAGATACTAAAATATCATAAAACATAATTTCCAATGCATGTATTGAACGTCAAAGTCATAAATCCTACGTCAAGAGACCCTGTACCGAGAAGAAGACGTAAGAAACTCGGCAAGGGCTGTTTTTTGACGTGACAACGTCTTATAAATTGGTTTGCCGGGTGACACTTCAAGAAACTGCGTTACGCTCCGCTCACGTTATGCGCTTACAATGAGAGCGAGTGAGAGGCACGCGTCCCTTCCACTCGGGCATGGTTAGCCCGCCTAAGAGCGAGAGAGACAGACATAAAAAGTGGAAGGGACGCGTGCCTATAAATTAATGTTTTAAATATAATTCTTTGTATAAATAAATGTTTTTAATTGTTACTAATATTTCATCCTTCTTCCTAATATACGAATGAATATTCACATTAAAATTATTTTACCACTCAAAGTCGTTGTCACGTAAAACTTTCGCCCGTATACCGACTTTACAGGCAACCAACCAGTTTTTTTTCTTCTTATTTTGTTAGACGTAGTTTAAAAGATTTATGACAACTTTTCTTGTTCTACCTAAACGTTTAAGAAAATATTAATATTGCAATGAAAGGATTTTAAACAGTACCATATAAGAAAAAAAAAAATTATAACATATATACATATAAATTGAAACAAGGCCCTTAACTCCACACTTTCTTGTCTTTTAAATAATCTCCAATATAATACTGTTACCACATTTGTTCATGAGTGTATTTTCGCAACATTTTTTAACATTTCAAATGGTAGTTTAGCAAGCTTCGTTATAAAATGTATATCCTCTACCCAAAAATGAACCCTTTGTTTTTTTAAGCCTGAAATTTGGAACAGCAATTTTATTTTTGTTTTTTCTATTTTGAATGGGTTCGATTTTGATCCCTATCAAGCCCGGTGGTCATGACAGGATCCACGACGGAACAAGGCAGAAGGTCCTGGCTTTTAAAACGGACGAGTACTTATACGCTCGAAAATACAGACGCAGAGAGGCAGTTTCACTCCTTTGCTGTACGCATTATAAAAGATGTTTTTTTTTTATTTAGGGTGGGTTAGCTCTTGATCCCAATCAAGCCCGGGGGCTAAGACAGAATCCACGATGGAGCGAGCTAACCCAGAAGGTGCCTATTCACCCTGGCTCTGAAAATGGACGGGTTATGTTCTCGGAAAGATGTTAAGAAGCGCTTGGTACGACAGGTAGAAATAGCAACCAAGACTTGATTGGTATAACCAGCGGTCTTTTTTATAAAAGTGTTTTTATATTTCTGTACATACACAATATGTATATGTTACATTTACTATTGTATATACTTTCTAGCATTGGCCCCAAATAACCCATAAAGGGGCCACTTATATGACATGACTTAAAATCGAATTGACGTTTTATCACCAACTTTGTAACCGACTCAACGCACACGTCCGCTTGTCAATCACTCTCTATAAACATGTGACGTTTTAGATTTTTATATACAACAGTACTAATGACAGAACCGTGTACACTTGAGATGTTTATGCTTAAGGAAAAAAGAGCGGATGTTGGAATGAAAGAGACCTTTATTGATCCGGGCGCCGGCGCCGGGACACTTGCCGTCCGAATGATCCGGGGCGGCTTCCGTTTCGGACGTAACACGTGCGATGTTTAAACACTGCAGTTGAAATAATTTGTACGTTAAAATTAGAGTCTTCTTTTTGCTGATCAGTCAAGATCTTATGTAACTTAAACTGGAAACTAATAACAGCAATTCGAGTCTTGACTGAAATGGCTTTTATGTTTATTAAATTAAAATATTTTGTGAATTTTAATAAAGTGCTCACTGTAATAAAGTGGTCTTCCTTATGATAATAAATAATAAATTTCGGTAAATTCACGACAGTTATTTAGTTCCTATTGGTACTAAATAACATATCGATACATATAAATAAAATTGGAGTGTGTGTTTGTAATATTGAAATAACCGTTTTTTACTACATGCATATGAATATATATATATATATATATATATATATATATATATATATATATATATATATATATATATATATATACGGTAAATACACCAAAATAACATTTTTTACAATTTTTGTCTGTCTGTTTGTTCCGGCGGGACTTTTATTGGCAGGTAGCTGATGTAATAAGGAGTAACTTAGGCTACATTAGCCTTATTATAATAACTGAGCCACGGCAACGTGTGGCCGGGTCAGCTAGTAGAATATATAAATAAGCATATAAACGATCATGTCTCGGGTACACATGTTTGTGCTCATCACACAAACATATGCCCCGTCCGGGACTAGAACCCAGAACCGTCGGTGCGAAAAACAGGATCACAACCGTTGCACCTAACCTTCGTCAAATCGGGTTCGATCGGGTCAATTTCAAAAACTAACTTTTCTATATTGTCACTAGTCTGGGTGTTGTGGTACCGTTATTGTTATTGAATTCTATAATACAAGTGCTTTAGCTGCATGACTTAGTTTCAAAAGAATGTAATATAGTCTAATATTTATTTGATTACGGTTGTGAACAACATGAGCTAACTCCTTTTATCTCTACAGAATTGTCAAAGCAAATTATTTTATATATTATACTTCTTATTAAATTTAATGTTATAAAGACAATAAAAGAGTATTATATTTGTAATAAAAATGTTCTGTGGCGTTTGTTTCAAACATCACCTTGACTCGCAACCTTCGACTCTCATAACGATACATAATCAACTCTACATTATGTCGTTCTATGCCATTACTTGTAACAACATAATACATTTAACAACAGAAGGTCCTCTTACAATATCTTTTTTATTTTTTAGATAGCTTCCCACCGTTTGACGTTATCGTTTCTAATAGCAGTACAATCACGCCAAGTAATTTGAACCAAACCATAAACAATAAACTTGCGCAGCAATTGGATAATTTACCTAAACTTGCTACTACGCATGTCACGTGATTTCAAAACCAGGTTCAACTTATATGCCGAGAACTATATAAATCATAAATTGTAAACCTTACGCAATAAAAACGAGTGTGCTTAAGACCACATGACCGAAGTAAAACTTCTTTAGCATCATCTATATACATATATATAATGTGTGCTCGTACCTCTCTCTCTTGCCCCTACAGTAATGTACGAAACGCAACTCTCTTTCTTTCTATTGTCGCTAACTTATATCTCCCTCTCAACACCCATTCGCCTCGCCCGATCACACTTTTCGTAACGCTCTCGTCACGCATTGAAGTGTAACCAGAACATGGCAGTTTATTTATTACTTGTCAAATACTTTTAAAATAAAGCCGCTATACATGCGTAGTATATATGAAATCAAGTAAGATAGAAAAAAAATATTTATGAAAAATTATTTGTCACTGATAGCTCAGTGAAATGTAATAAAATGACTTTTAAAATTATTATTATAATCATAAATTATTACTTTACAGATACCATAAAGACGAAGCAGAAGATAGAACGAGCATTTTGTCAATAATAAAAAATACAAAGTATTCCAAAAAGGCGCGCAAAGCTGTGAGCAATACATCTATGTAATAAAAAGACAGTATGGTGTTTGGCAGGCATTGTAGGAATAAATTGCGCGTGTTTATCTAAGCGTGTTTATTTATTGGTATGTTCAATAATGGCATTTTAATCTCAATAACAATCCACAACAATTAAATCAAAATTGATATTCGTATTCTTATAAAAATCTTAGTTTTAATTGGGATACATATTTCTTTATAATATTTTTAATATTACATAAATTGATTATGGTCAGCTTTTTCATTCACCATTAATGGCATGGCAAAAAAAAAATCATTAAAAGTGACGGCGAAAATTTGTAGTTTTTTTTGTTATCAAAGGATTTTTGCACTTTGTGAATGTATATGTTATTTAATCTCCATCTTCATTTTCGATGTCCGAAATTTTATTTTCTATTATCCATCGAACCTTCTGCAGTTCTCTTACTCAGCGGTCGACACTTTCCGCTTCCATCTGTGCAAAGAGGCCCGAGTTCAAATAGTTCTTACAACTGTACCAACAGACAGCTTAGCTTGTGACTTGTGTTATGCCCTCCGTCGGTTTACTTAAACATTCTTTAGTTAAGTTGTAAAAATCCTTTGTACAGTACCAACTAATATAACAGTGTTATGCGACTCTATTATGAGTCGCTTTAAATAATTAAAAGTGTAAACGTGGAGAAAAATCTCTCGAGTTGGTTAAAATCATTTATTCTAATTAAAAATTGCACATTACACATTTAAATAAAACAACTTTTTAGGGATTCTGCGAATAATTTATTTCATATTTAATCCTGATGTTTCCACTCGTATACCGAAGCCGTGATCAGGATGACTAAGATTATGGTCGTCATTTATTTTCTACTACCTGCACAATATTTTATTCGGGTACGTTCCTAATTCTGTTAATTTTTTTATAAAATCAAATAATTTTATTTTGTATTTTATTCTGTTATTAAATTTTCTCTACGATTACATTGAACACTTCTGTTTCGTAAATAAACAATTTGATTGATTGATTCATTGAGTCTACCACCAGTCGGAAATTGGGAGGCCCTTCCGAGAAGAACTGGCTTGTGAAGGGTGCAGTTGCGTTGTCGATTCTAGCATATCTTTAATAAACCTTTTAAATAAAAATAAAAATTTCCTCGTGTAGAGCTCTATGATTCTTTTTGATAAGCTGAGTATGACACCATAACTAATGGGCCATTGAGGCTTTTATTGCCCTTGATGAATCACATTAGTATCTCCTGTATGTATTGTTAAAGCGCCTCTCATACTGATGCACTACCATTCCAAAATGTTAAAGTACATGACTTACTTGATATATTATTTAATATTAATTGTTTTAAACTTTTAAATACCATTAAAAACAAACGAATGAACTGAGTAAAGTACTGAACTATAAATATTTATAATAATATTTTTATTAATAATTGCACAATAATTATATATAATACTAGCTGACCTGGCCACACGTTGCCGTGGCTCAGTTTTTATAATTTGCAATATATTTTTCTTAAATAAAAGTAGCCTAAGTTACTCTTTATCACATCAGCTTCCTGCCAATAAAAGTCCCGTCAAAATCGGTCCAGCCATTTCAGAGATTAGCCGAAACAAACAGACAGACAAAAATTGTAAAAAATGTTATTTTGGTGTATGTACCGTATATATATTCATATGCATGTAGTAAAAAATGGTTATTTCAATATTACAAACAGACACTCCAATTTTATTTATATGTATAGATAATAATTTATAACATTTTTAACACTTTCCCTTTAATCAATAAAATTATAAAGTTCCAAACTATCTATACTATCAGCCGTTATCGATATTAGGTATCGATATTCTCCTATCGACCGACAACACTACACGCGATCACGTTTTTGTACCTTTTATGGTGGCGTATTATAATCGTTAAAATAACGCCCATATTGGTTTTTAGCTTTAGCAGCACTCTTTCAATTTATTCAATCCGTACCAAAAATATTAACTCTTTGAACTCGCCAGAAAAACATTTGTACAACGAAAAAAACTCTTTATCAAGTTCGAATAAAGGGTGTGTGCAATATGATATTTTTGGGACCAGGTTGGACCAGGTATTATAGGGGCCCCTTGTTATAAAGAAAACGATGAACATTAAATATTTACATGAAAATAATGTACCCAACAAAACGTAGTTCTTACAATCTTCCCAACGTTTCGACATTTTTAGGAGCACTGTGATCACAAGATGACTATGAGACGAGACAGGATTGAAAATTAAATCCGCAAATAATCTCGTTAAAATATTACCAGCAAAAATATTAACATAATAATATGTTTATAAGAACGAATCTACGAGTATGTCTTCGTGTAGTACTATTAAATTGGAAAGAATATTGTGTTTACTCTTTAACTCATAAAAATATATAAGAATTTCCTAGAACATTACCTTGTGTTGGCGGCCATGGCTGAGCTGAATCTATAATATAAAATAAATAAATAGGTGCTTAATATCCTTTATGGAGGAATACATTGCATATATAACTACATTTGAAGATTGTTTGGTGCAAAATCTTTCCTTTCGCAACTACGGTGCTGGGTTCGAGTCCGGAAGAGGGAGATGCATATGTATCATTAACTCTCAGGTCTTAAGCCTAGCATTGGGCTAGGCTAATTGGTGTAAGCCTAACAAGTATGATTATTAATATTATCAGTATATATTAATGAAAATATATGGAAGATTTTTATTGTGAGAAATTTAAAATGTGTTTTTAGCACTCTTAACTCATATAGCTGTTTACAAAAAATATTTAAATTCCTAATTCACGTTGACAAGTGTCGAAACTATTCGTTGAGCTGGATTGAAAAGTTATTTGCGCGTTCAGATCATGATTGTGGAAGTTATGGACCTTTCACAATGGCTAGACATCGGATAGGTGACCATTATTCCGATCTTCTATAAAAAAATCGACATAAATAAACTGATAATGATGAAAGGTCTGCAGTGAACTTCCTTCAGTTTAGATGAGGTGATGATGTTGAAGATCAAAAAATTTGATCTTAAAGTCTCAAGGAAACCTGCATGGACATACGGAACCAATCTTTAGCCCTATCTCGTACTTACCTCTAAGAATTTAATTTGTTATTTTTGGGCGATGACAACTCAGGCGGGTGTGGTTTTGTATACAAAAACGAGAATTTATTACATCTTTAGAATTGTTTTTTATTTGTGTTTGATATTATCAGTTTAGGCTTTGAAGTTTTATTTTAACAAGATGTATGAATTCAGTTTTATTAATTTGACAAAGTTTATATTTTATTTAAGGTGTATATTCCTTTTAAGAGTGAACATTTTTACAAAAATATATGTAACAGGGATGGTACCTCCTTGCTTTTCTTTCTATAGTTGTGCCCAACAAAGTGCATAGTGATTCTAACAACATCCGGTCAAGTGCGAGTCGGACTCGCGCACTGAGGGTTCCGTACAAACTTTTAGTTAAGTAAATAGTTCGTTTATCACAGGAATCAAGATGTAGTACCCATACATCGACATGGTCGCGGTTAGTTTACCAACTGCAAGTAAGTTTATGATCGCAAAAAAAATTGTATCTTTTGATTATCAATTTTTTATCATTTGTTGTGGTGTCCGACAGAATCCACAAACCACTCAAACTTAAGGATGTCGAAAAATGTACCTAATGATATTGAAGGTAGTAACCTCCTGTGGACCGCGTTATAGAAGCAACGTATTACGAATGATGGTCTTCTATCACGATCTAAAACACACCTACCAAGCTTGAGGACTATGGAAATACCGTTCCATTATTGAAGGAGACTCTTGTGTAGCATTGGACGTCTTTCGACTGAGTTGATGATGATGATGATGATGGTGACCATTTTTTTCTTTGATTTACCTAAGTATTGTAACTTCAGTATAATCAATTTTTTTTTTAAATCAAGTTTATTTGAAAATATTTTTATTAAATTACGAAAAAGAGAAAATGTGGTGATAATGACAGAAAAAAAATGAAGAAATTTACCAGGATTAGTGAAGTTCTTAGAAGCTTAACGATTACCGCGTCTGACCCGGTTAACCAGCAATACTGAAGTTCGAGTCCCACCAAAAACGTTTTTAGCAGAATTTAGTTCCTTTCAGGTTTATTTAATTTGAAAGCTGATTACTGTAGAATGCAAAGCAGAAAACAGATAAACGTTCTCAATTGATTTAGAACTCACTGACATGGACTTAAAGTTGAAAATTGATCTGCTGTTTTAATTATCAGCGTTGAAATACAAAGTTTATACAGCACAATAGTTTGGCATAGTTCTCAAGCAGTCTCACATACAACTAGAGAACTGCCAACTAGGTCAAACAAACAAAATTGCTAATTGAATTTGATGTGGTAACCTCCTTTACTTAATTTTTCTTTTTAATCTAGCTTGGCCTTCAAGCCTTTTGGCCTAAACATTACAAAACATTATCATTATTCAGCATAGTCTCTCGGCAAAAACATAAAAAATAAATAAATCACATTATTTATTTATAATATTCAAATCAATAGAAAAATAATTGGAAAAATCTACTCGGCTCACAAGTGAATTCTCAGTTCCCAATTGAGCTACCGAGCCTTGTGAACACCCGAACAAAAATTCTAGTACCTTTCTCATTTTACGCTGTAAGCCAGCGTTGTCTCATCAATGTGAGGAACATACTGTCGTTTTTGAAAGAAACATTTTTACGAATGTTTAGGCAATCGATTAAAATGAAACAGACATTTTAGTTTTTCAATTTTTTATATATTTTTTTAATGTTTCCAATGCTAAAATAAATGCCACATTCTATGTGATTAACACATTAAAACAGAAATGTTGAATTAATTACGATCGTATATAGGTCATCAAAATTAGTATGGATTTACAAAAGTTAGCAACTAAATTCCTAAAAATTGTATTTATCAACACAATCAACAAGTGTGAATAAAACCAAATATATAGAATCAACTTACTTAATACTCAGAAAGACAACTTAGGGAGAACGTTACTTCATACTTATTCTGAAATGTGAAATATATAAAAAAATATATTACTAGGAAAAATTTTGCTAGTCTCATGTATCGAAAAGGTCTCGAACCAACTTGCTCTAGTTATTCAGGTGAGAACGCTTTAAATTCTGTTATCAAGACCTATTTTCTTTTTTTTGTTTTGAATGGGACCGCTTTTGATCGCAATCAAACCCAGAGGTCAAGACAGGATCTACGATGGAACGAGCTAAGCTAAGAAGATGCCTTTTCACCCTGGCTTTGAAAACGGACGGGTTATAAGTACTCGGGAATACAGACGCAGGGAGTGAATTCCCCTCCTTTTGCTGTGTGCATTATGGAAGATGTTGAGAAGCGTTTGGTGCGAAAAATAGGAATAGCAACCAAGAAGGGGTGGTAGCCCGCAATGGTGTAACCGGGTGGTAACCTTAACAGACCTATCGAATTGTTTCAAGTATTCCATAGGCTAACACGAACGCTATCTTTTCGTGTTCTAGGTGGAACATAAAGTAGGTCATGTGCGGGAAGTCTCCTTACTTAAAATTTTCTGTCTTCGATTGTGCCAGAAACTGTGACTGCAACTATTCAGAAAGGATAATCATCCGATGGGTAAAAATACGGTTATTTAAAAAAACTAAAAACTCGACTGTGTTTCTATGTAATTCGGAAATGAAAAAACCCTAAAACAAGAAGAATAATTGTAGCTCTCGGGACCCAGGCCGTAGAGCGTGCCAAACAATTATACACAAATACATACTCTCGAAAAACATAACCCTCCTTCTGGCGCAGTTGAGTAACAAAAAAAAAGTATCTCGATCTCCTTTTGGGTTCGGATAACATTTTAAACCTGGCTGCCTCTGCTATTATAGAATTGATGATTATTTAAAAGACCGAAAGGCGTGGAGTTTATGGCTCTTACTTTAAAATTATCTGCTAATGAAAGTTAATATTTCTAATGCAATTTTACAGCCCCTGCCGAGTTTCTTGCGGCTTCTTCTCCGTAAAAATTATTCCGTCGTAGGACTTATGAAGTCATGGCATAGTTGACTTTCAATAAATGCATAAAAATATAAATAACAATAATTAATTAAAAGTATTTTATCCTTTATCTGCAGTTATTCGATCTCCAATTTACATTGAACTCAAATGGTGGGTTATTATCTATTTCTACAGTTTTTTCATTAATCTGTAATTCCTATATCCTCTCAGCAGTGGCTATTGAAATATGAAATTATAAACTCATTTATGCACACCATACTATTTCCTGATTTCTCCATCAAATGAATGAAGGCATCGACGCCAAATATACGGAATCCGGAAGGTTCTTAATTACCAGATTAATCCGATCTCGTTCAATATCCGTTTATCCGTCTCCAATAGGTCGGAGAAACGGTGATAGCTAATTGAAATTGATCTTTATGACTTGTGCAATCGTTTTTTTATTGTTAACCTTTTTACGATACGGGTACGGGAGATAAGGTTTTAATAGTGTGCGCTTACGATTACGGTGTTTGGACCAACTTGCTAGAAGACGCAGCTTCAATATCCGTTGGGTGAATTGTTCTTTTTTTTGGATGGTTTCACTATTGATGGAACGAGCTAACCCAGAAGGTGCCTATTCACCCTGGCTTTGTAATGTATTTTGGAAGGTGTGCTCAGAAGCTGCATATACTCATACCGTCATCTCACTTTTTCCATCAAACATCCAGACGCACTTCGAAAATGCGCGTGAATTTCATCCTAATAGTTAAGAGTAACCATAAGCTTTATGAACTGGCACTTTAATGATAATGAATAAAACAATTGTAGAAAAAATATAGAGCAACTCACACTGGACAGAGATGAAACTGTGAAAATAAATAGGTGCGCATAAATAAGGTTTATTTGCGCTTTTACTACTCTCGTGAAGTGACGTTCTGAGGCCGGTGGAGGACGGCCTTAAATAATAATTCATCAAGCGCTCATAAAAACATTGTAAAATATATGAACATAGGAGATGCGCCAACAGTATGTTATCTTAGAGAAGGAATAGAGACTAATACATGAAATTTATTGATTAAAATTGAAAAACATTTTTATATTTTTTATTTTTTTTAACGGGTTCACGATGCACGATGGAGCGAGTCAACTTAGAAGGTGCCTATTCACCGTGATTTTGAAAACAGACGTGCTATAAGTTCTCGGAAATACAGACTCAGGGAGGGAGTTCCACTCCTTTGCTGTACACATTAAAAAGATGTTGATAAGCGCTTGGTTTGTCGGGTAGGAATAGCAACCAAGAAAGGGTGGTAGCCCGTAATGCGTCTGGATGTCCGATGGAAAAAGAGAGATGGCGGTACGAGCACATGCAGCTCCTGAGCACACTCTCCAAAATACATTCTGTAGAAGACCGACAGACAAGCAACTTTGCGGCGGGTGAGCTAATGTGTGAAGCTTGCTCTTAACCAATTTGTTGTCACTTATGAGCCTCTTAGCTCAAATATAAATACGTTCAGTACAGCAAGTTGGTCGTTTTAAATTTTTTCTTGCTGAGTTATTTCCTAACCTAAATGCAAGAATAAAATGTGTTACAGACTATTATCGGTGGAACATCACGCTTTGTATGATACTTCCGTTAATAATTATAAATAATTGATTAAGTTACGTTAAATAATTAAAATGTCTAAATATAGTTTTTATCTTTTTACGTCAGTGTAATGTGTTAATATTGTATACATATCAGAATGTAAAAGCTGTTATTGTGACTTTTATGTTGTAAGTTTAAGTGGAGGAAATTGTGAGTAATAAAAAATGGGAGTAATAAAGAGTGTAGCAGTATTTTTTGTCTCATTTTTCTGTTCCCGTTGTTACGGGGTAATTCCGCTCAAATAATATTGCAGTACTGTGTAATCATTTTGCCATCCTGAACCACACTTGTTAACAAATGGAATTATTTCTTCGCTTAAAATATTTTATATTAAAGGTGTCAGATAACCACTAATTTAAAGTATAAATCGTTTTCGGACACTGAGAACGTGTTTACTTTCATATTTTCATTTAATCCTGACGTTTCGTTCGACTCTCTCAAAAGACATGTTCACAAATGTCCGACAGTTAATTATATAGATGCCACAATGCCTAAATAATGTAGAAGCAATCCTATATGTGTACAAATGATGATTGACTATTCTTATGTTCTCATATTTTGACAGAAATTACCAAATTTCTTTCAAATTATCCACAAAAATGTCAGCATGGTTCAATTGACATTACATTTGAAAATCTTTTGAATTTAACTTATTAATAACTATTACTACTAAATACACTACAGAATAAATTACATGCTATAAAGGGCCATATTGATCTATATTAACTGCACAATGTATTTAAGGTATTTAATAGGATAAGGATTAATGCTGTAATGCTTAAAATCGCTTCGTAAATAAGCCATTATTTCTGGTAAAGAATAAAGGATAAAAAATGATTATTGTGAGTTATACCGGGTGCAATCCCCATCAAGATCAACGTAGCAAACGAAGTTTTCTATGTAGGCTGGAATGTTATCGTACTGTCATTGTTTCTTATTTAGCTTTAGATACTTAACTTAAACTTAACAGAACAATATATATGTTGGTGATGATATATATATATATATATATATATATATCCTTTTTCCATCGGATATCCAAAAGCACTGCGGGCTACTATCCTTTCTTGGTTGCTATTCCTATCTGTCGCACCAAGCTCTTCTAAACATCCTTTATAATGCGCATAGCAAGGGAGTGGAACTCCCTCCCTGTGTCTGTATTTCCGAGTACTAATAACTCGTCCGATTTCAGAGACAGGGTGAATAGGCACCTTCTGGGTTAACTCGTTCCATCGGGGATTCTGTCTTGGCTCCTGGGCTTGATTGGGATCAAGGGCGAGCCCATTCTAAATATATAAAATATTTTTAATATTATGTTTACTTTACCATTGACATTTGCATGCCTACAGAAAGACGTCTGCATATTGTTTGCTCTGAAAAATCGACCATTCCAACGTATGCGAACGATATTGCGTAAATAAATATTTTACTACATCTCGGTCGAAGTTATTGCTGGATGGAGGCTCTCCCAAAAGGGGGGGTTTGAACGTAACCCTCACGTTTGGCAGGCGGGTTGGAGATCGCAGTTAAATACAATCATTGTTATGGGAGGTATGTGGTGATTGCCTGCAGTATCATTGGTCGCTATTTAAGATACCGTTAAGTGGGAAAAGTACTAAGTACTATTTAATTGTGCTTGACACACGATTATCGCTTTGCAGAATGGATCTATCGTTAGGATTTTTTTTTTACTCGTTATTTTTAAGTTACCTTCCTATCCCCTAGTTTGTGAACTAGAGAGAGGCACATACTTATTTATCTTAGGTTATTTTGGCAACAAACAGTCACACAAAATTACAATGATTATTGATAAAAACATTGACAGAAGTAAAAGATCTGCAAAAGATTTTGAATAATTCTCTCTTGATCAAATCGTGACTAGTTATATACTTATGGAGAAAATCAAGTTACATTCGTACTACTACATTTTTCTTTTACTATTTTCATAAGAAAGATTAAACAAATGAACGAGACAAAAAAATAAGGAATAAATGGATATATATTTTACAGTTTTATTGACTAGAACTGAGTACATCTTTAAGTTTATTTTAATGTTGTTAAGATATACGTTGAAAAGATCTCGTTTCTATGGTTTTCTGTGGTTTCTTTTAGATTCGATGGTCGTAATGTTGTAATATCTGATAACTAGAACTTTCCCGTGGATCAATTTCTGAAATCCTCAAGAGAGAACTTATTGGTGGCTATTTTTATTTCCTCATCATAAGTATCACATTAAATATGAATAAAATCTACGATAACTTCACATACTGGTGGCTGGCCAACTGTTCCCGATGACCCGACCTGAATAGCTACTCCAATTGACTCCCGACCGCTCCCAGATTCACACGACGCGTTTTCCACGCTTGTACACTCATATTCATAAATATATTAATACTTTGACACTCAAGATGTTGTGTTCCCATTCTAATAAGAATCACTGACTGACAAATATTTTTAAAACTGGCAGTACTTGTTATGCAGTTATTTGCGTACGTGTTTCTAACTGTACTTTGGTAACTGTAATAAATAGTGATATTAATAATCATCAATCGATACTGATTATTTATTTTCAAACTAAACATAGCTTGCAGTAATGTTTACTGCTGGAGAACATGTCTTCGTAGGCCGATTGCAAGGGGAATGGGCCATAAGTAACCAAGCGCGGCCAATGCCACAATGGCCGAACTTTCAGGGTCCAAATAGATGATGTCCTGAAAAAAGGTCAGGTCAAAAGTACCCTTAACCGACGAGCTTGTATGAAAGGTCTGATAGAGTTGAAAAAGCGAAAGATGTATGTCAGGATCGTGGTGATTGGAAATCTGTGATCTCTGCATACCCCTGCGGCAATAAGACGTGATTATATTCAGATTAAAAAACATGTTATTTAGGGTTTTTCGCACTGAATTTATATTTAATCCTGACATGTCGACTCCTTTGTGTGATCTGTGATCGAAAAGTTAGGATTAAGTGTTCGGGAACGTAGCGCCATCTAGCGCGCAGCGTGGTGAACAGTCATCGATCGATATACCGAACAACCAATAAGCGACGTCCGCCAACACGATTTTTGTAGGGCATCAATCGTGGGTGCGCCTTTGTGAAAACGTTAACAATTTAAAAAAATTTTCACACACTTCCTTTTTTGCGCTACCACCAGAAGGATCTTTCAAGAGTCTAATATTCAACAATAAATAATGAGTACAACACTCTAAATTAATAAATTGTTTTATTTAAGTGTGAAATGTGGTGGGAGTGTAAATACTATATATATTATAGATTTCCAATGTTTGTATTATCAGCGTCTCAGAAAATTAAAAGAAAATTAACCTCTTTTGTGGTTATTTTGAAGTTTATAATCGTTTGAGGAATTGCAAGATAAGGGATAATTTCATTTCCCCAACAAAGTAGCAAAGTGCGGTCACCGGCGCCTCTAAGAAAAGGCATCAAGGTTGAAAATCGCAAAGCAACGCGAAGCACCAAAAACGAAGTTAACGCGCCGACGTCAGATTCCGCAATTTAAATTGTTGATTACAGACAAAATAAGGCAATTCTCAGTTTTGATGTGTTCCGAAACCTGATTATAGTCACACATATAATGAGATTCCAGAACATTTACAACTTGTAATTTTGGTGTCGGATTTAACATCTCTCATTGTATGTTTTATCTTACGGGTGTAAAGAGTCGCAACATCAAAGAATGTAGATACTTGAAATAAAGATTAATGAAAATGACTTTAATTTGTGTTTAAAACTAATGAAATGCGATGTAGAGCATATAGAGAGAAACTGCCTGTGTATTGTAGAGAATCCATATGGCACTTAGTTTGAGTGTCATTAACTCTATAAAAAAATTGTACCAGTTACAGTTTCAGAAAGAATCTTTTAAACAATAGGAAGGTAAAATAGGTACTAGTAGGCATTTTAAGGCATTTAGGATTTCATAGGCAGCACCCGTTCACGAATATTTTCAAATTATATTTCCTTTTTGCATTATTAAAAAGTATTATTGCGATATCCAACTTACATCATAACATACCCATCAATAAAAATATAACTATTAATAAATAATTTTAATCAAATAAAAACTTTTTTACAAAAGAAATTGCAAATAACTTACTAATTTGACGTCCGTTTGGTCCAACGGTACCGATCCTGCCTTTCGTATCAACGGTCCTGGGTTCGAGTCCCGGAAGGGGCAGATGTTGGTGTGATGAATACGAGCATTTGTACCTGAGTCATGAGTATATATTTATATAAATGTATCGTAATATGTATGTCTATTTGTTACCTTTGTATTCATAACACAAGCCTTACAATGCTTGCTTTGGGCTAGGCTAATTAGTGTAAATGTGTGAAATATTATAAAAAAAATCCCCCACGGTGGAGTGGATCGCATGATGATCGAATCTGGGTGTTGTGGCACCGTCGTTACTCCACGTCTTTAGCCACTTAACTTGAGCTCAAAACAACGTATGTGATGTTGTCTTATATATATTTAGGTTTATTAATAAAATATTATTATTTATAAAAAAAAAAATTGTTATTGGCTTAGCGTTATTACTAAGTTATAAAGCATAATTTCAGAATATATTAACTAAAAAAAAATTAAAATATTATTATATAAATTAATTTATTTATTATATAAAATAATTTATCTTATAAGATCGCATTGAAAATGCATAAAATATATAAAAATTATAAAACATTATTGTTCAAAGCCCAACTAGGAAAGTAGGTAAGCTACTTAAACTTCCCCATGAATAATTGTAACCAAACTTGTGCCATATATGTTTTAATACTAATAATGACATACATTTTTTTATACAAATAACTACAGTCACAGGATCTGATTGGGTGGTGGCAGGGAACATGACATCAGGAGTCGAGCAAAAGGAGATAAAAGGTAGGTAAAAGGTGCATAGCAGATGCACACCCAGTTCAATCATAAAGTTGGTAAATTTAATGCGAATTCAAACTAATCTTCATATTTACAAGTTTTAAATTCCAACGAAACCTTTTTTATTTAAATAATTCAAACTCCATCTGAATCCTATTTAAATGCAAAAGGGTTGAATACATCCGATTATCGATTGCATCAATTCCATTCGATTATCACGCTTATAACAAGTTTGCACTCGGCCAGGTTTACACCTTAAGGCTCAATAAACTTTATCCGTTGCCTGTTGTTAAGAAAATAAACAAGTGCCTATATATGTTGAGTTGCATCATAAACAATTTTGCACCATAAACAGTCAATCTTTGAAGATATCGACGGCCGAATGGTTTGTATGATACAATCCGAATTACTAGGTTATATTTCTGTTCAGGTAATGTAGAGAACGGATAAATCTATCAAGTTTTTCTATATTAGTACCTAGATTTGAATAATATGTAATCTATATTTTGTTTGTTTGTTCCCTATGCGTTTCGAAACTAATTATCAAATTGTGATGAAACTTTTATGGCTATTGTATGCATGACAGGGAAGGTTTATATGTATAGGCAACAATAAAATAAAAGCAAAAAAGAGCATTGCTAAGCATGCCGGGAGCAGCTAGTTTATTATAAAAAGAGTTTAACCTTTTTACGTTATAAGTGAGAATAATAATATTTCTTACGTTACACCGATTAGCCAAGCCCAAAGTAAGCACTGTAAAGCTTGTGTTATGGATACTAGGGTAACGGATACGAACGGATAATTTCACATATCATACATAGATATGTGAAATTCATAGAAAAATATATATATATATAAATGACTCGAACCCAGGACCATCGGTGTGAAAGGCAGGGTCGGTCGGTGACCGGTTGTCAATGATAATGATAATTCGTTTATTTGCATAAATATGGTGCACATAATAAGTTATTTATAATAATTTTCGACATATTCTGTCGAACGTTTCGATGTGTAAATATTTCGCTAATGAAGGTGGAGAGTCTTTACAAATTTCATGTTTGTTCAAACTCAAGGTTTTAAATATGCATATGCTAAATTCATATATAATAAAAGCATGAAAATTAAAGGCAAACGAATATGTCATTAACATAATGAGAATATGGTATTCATATCGCTAATTAATAATTATTGTTGTCATTTTTTTAAGCGCTTGGCCGCTATCTCTCCTGATGGTATGCGACGATGCGATTGTAAGTCTGGTTGTCCGATGAAAAATAGGAACGGAGCGGAACAAGGCTCTGCAATTCTGCTTCACACTCTCCGAAATGTATCCTATAAAAAAGGGATAGGTTAGCTACCTTCCGTCTATTTCAAGGCTTTTCAGCTTGTTATTAAAAAGATCGTCATTACCGATGAGTTTCTTTCCCCTCCTCTCAATACACTCAAGCGTCTGGAGTTGGTATCGGGCAAACCTGTCTCAAACATGAGAACAGTACTCCATACACAATCGAACTTGCGCTTGGTAAACATTTAGCAACTGTTCCAGCGTGAAGTACCTTATCACTTTCGCCAGAATTCCAAGTTTTTTGGAAGATTATTGAGCCTTACTCTTAATGAATGAGCCAAAATTGAGAGTTGGTGAGAATGAGATGCCGAGAAGGTCATGTTCTATGATCGGTACGGATACACCTCGGAAAGTATTGGATTGAACCTTACCTTACCGAAAATATTCGATTCTAGTTTTCGGAAACATGGCGACACTATTTTTGCTCTCCTTTTCTCTCACTTTCACTCTCATTGACTATGAGCAGTAAATTCGATAGTTTTAAAAAATGGTTTTGATAAACACAGCTACTGTACCGAAAAACATACCTCACAAACACTTATATAAGATTGCATACGTCGGACTCTTTGGTTTTCTATGGTGTCTCTCAATTAGCAAGTACAGTCAAACAAACATACATTTTCACCTCTTATATAAGTCGCACGTAGTATACTATTTTACTAATAAGAATATTAACCTACTAACGTGCCCGATTAAAATATTATGAAGGTAGTAGAAAATATATAATGACCATCCTGTGATCACGGCTTATGTAAAGGAGTGGAAAAGTCAGATCTAAATATAAGTTATGCGCAAAAAACCCTTATTAAGTTGTTTTATTTAAATGTGTAATGTGCGCGGATGTGTGAGAACTACTAATATCTTTGACTAAAATTCTCGTAGTTTTGGTTTTTAATCTTATTTTTTTACACTCTGTCACAGCAATGTTTGAGTATGTTTATTTTAAACTGAAATACGTCTCCTGCGAAAGCCTTATCTGAAAATGTGGTATTGGCCATAATTTGGTGGTCGAGTGGCTCCCGTACCGGTTCCCGGGTTCGACCCCCGGCAAGAACAATGTAGAAAACATTTTTTTTATTTGTCTCGGGTCTGGGTGTTGTAGTATCATTGTTTCTGAATTTCACAACACAAGTGCTTTAGCTACTTAACTTGGGTTCAAAACAATGTATCTGAGTTGTCTAATATTTATTTATTGAAATGAAAACTTCTTGAACTGAAACGAAAAAGCGACAGTAAAAAGAGACAGACACATAAATTCATAAGATTTAACGTAGGAGAAAATGAGTTAGGAAGCATTATGTACGTGTGTTAATACGTGTTTGTGTGCGCATGCGTAGTACAAAGCTTGAGAGAAGGCATCACAACAACCGTGGTATTTTGTATACGTGTACGTATTATTTTTGTAGGTTTCACTTCTACTACGAGTGAATTGCACGCATACTTTTTCTATATTTATTTTATTTAACACAGCAGAAGACTAAAATTGAAAAAAACTGCTACTTATTTGTGGGCTTTTGAAAATGTATGATAATTACCTCTAGAACGTTCATCAGCTATTATGGCTTCCCTTTAGTATCAAAAGTTTTATTCTACTTTGCCGGCCTTTGATATATCCTATCTGAAAACATCTGGTAAATTCTGTCAAGTTTCTTGCGCTAGTTCTTCCATTATTTTTCTTGATACTAAACATTTAATAATTAGTGATTTGAAAAAACTTTTTTTAAGGCTATGTAGATAAAAAAAGCGTACGTGTACTAATGTCCGAACGGCAGAAGTTATACTTTTTTATATTTTTTTTTATATCTTGAAGTTAGCCTATTCACTTAAACAGCTTAATGGTGTCGCTTTTTTGTTTCATGCTGCGTACGCATCTTCCGTTACATGAAAAATGTCACCCCCAATGCGCTAAAAGTAATAAATATTATAATAGGGTTTACTCCTTACTATCGGAAGCAATTTAAGTTATGAAAATCAGCCACACCGCTGCTGATGAGAAAGGTACCCAAAATTCTGGCAGCGTTTCCTTGTTGGCCGATAAAGCTAGTTAGCTTTATCGGCTTTTGTCTCCAGTCGCTTATGTTTAGTATGGACCTAGAGCATCAATTTGAATGTTTAACTTCTAAACAAAAATAAACTCAATGAAAAACTAAAAATCATTGGAACTAATATTACTTTGATTACAATACATTTTTTAGAGAAACAATTAGGTACCTAATTCTACATCTTAAATTGGCTTTCACATCAACCTTCCTGGGTTCGAATCCCGGAAGAGGTAGATGTTTGTGTGATGAATACGAGCACATGTACCTCAGTCATTGTTCTATAAATATTACATATCTGTGTATCATACCTATGTTTATCTTTTACTCCAGTATCTATAGCCGTGTAGTGCTTACTTTAGGCTAGGCTAATTGGTGTGAATGTAAGAAATATTAGTATTATGCAATTTTTAATAGCATTAATCTATCATTTAGTACATATGTGCAATAAAAATAATTTAATCGAAAAACAAACTAATCGCGTCACGCTAAATCACTGTCGCGACGATTGTTTAATAATCATCCGACAAAACACCAAATGCGAAAACCGGTACTACAGCATTCCGCATTCGGCCGACCTTGGCGCTATTTGGCGACTTAATGCAAGTATTTGCATATCTTATTTTGGTACATTAAAATACTATTAAACATTCCCTGGACATCTCTATTATGTGATCTATTAAGTTAAACAGGCTGTCAGGCTACTTCTTTTGAATGTAACATCTTTATAAGAATATGGTTTTGAGTATTGCATAATGGAATCTAAAAGGTACAATGAGAAATAGTTATATCACACTAATTTAAAGTTATCTCTTGAAAAACTAGATGAGAACTTCGATTAATTACAAAATTTTTAATAAACACTTGAGCCTATTATTAATATATTAACGCGTTACTAATAGAATACAATTCGATTGTAAATGATGATAGTTTGTTACTTTTAATGTCAGTTTATAGATATAAAAAAGTTTGCTATACTTTGACTAGTATTACCTGAAAATCGATTGTGTATCGATAATATTGATCAGTCGTCAAAGAGTATGTACTCACTTATACCATGGATAGCATTATCGATAGTTTTTATTGGTACTATCGATAACATCGATCTATTGTCACGATACTGACGTTGGATTTTTTAACTTGAACTATCCATGTAGTTATAGTTGATAAACAAGTTTTTTTCTAGACAATACATTTTTTAATAAAGTTAAGTCACAAAGTGTAAGTTTAATAAACTAAAAATTGTTTTCTCAACCAAATTGAACATTTTTTTTGTGTTAATTAAGCATTTAACTGGTAGACAAAAAAAATTGTCTACTAATAATATCTTTAAATTGACATTTGTTTGAAAAGTTATGATTTAAATTAGATATTATTGTTTTATGATTTTTAATGCTATATTTTATGAAAAATAAAAACTTTTGTTCTAAGATTTCTTCTGCATTGCTGTAATTATTGCCAAAGAGTACTTGACTAACGGCAGTTCAAATTATTGCCGACAAAATGTATGAAATAAATTCGCCTTTGCCTTTTATATTTCGGATTCCTAGAGTGTTGCCAACTAAAACAAATTTCTTGATCACTATATACATACTTTTTTATTTATCAAATATTAATAAAATCCTTAATGTAAACGAACTACGCCACAGTAACATTTTATCGACACGTTTCTCTATATTAGAAGTATTTCATTTCTAACGAAAAATGAAGTTAATATTTTTGTAGTTCATATTTTTTGTGAATACCAAATAAACGTGTATATTTTCATAAATATTCAGGATCTGCGTTCACGGGATCGCCCTGTGAACAAGCATCCTGTCGAGTCGAATCGTCAGGAATAATAAAAAATATAGAAATAAACGGAATCCAATCCGCAAAAAGGTATTTCATTGGAAAGGACAAATATAATAAAATTACTTAATTTATTATCAAACTCCAATCTATTTGTATCCAACAAGCTAGTGAGGTTTATAAGCGCATATTAAATATCACTGTTACACGTTTTCTCATGTCCGAGTGCAGCAAATAAAATGTATTCCTGTGAAGCATTTAATATTGCAATAAAAATTTAAACAACATTGGCATTTTGAAAGCTATCTTCTCTTTGTGTTCACGTTATTTTCAAATTGTTTACGAAGATGTTTTCTGGACATGATGTATTCACAAAGTTACTACTGTATTTATTCAGAAGTCTGCCATGATTCATGAAGACTTGAAATGAATAGGCGTAGTTGTATTGTTTCTAGAAATTGAAATGGTAGGATGAATACAGTGCGAACCACTGTTATTGATTAATTTTAAACAAGGATTAGTTTACAGCTTTTTCCATCAGACATTCAGACGCACTGCGGGCTGCCACCATTTTTTGGTTGCTATCCCTACCTGTCGCACCAAGCGCTTCTTAACTTCTTTTATAATGCGCAGGAGTGCAAAGGAGTAAAGCTCCCTCCCTGCTTCTCCATTTCCTAGTACTTATAACCCGGCTGTTTTTAAAGCCAGGGTGAATAGGCACATTTTGGGTTAGCTCGTTCCATCGTGGATCCTGTCTTGGCCTCCGGGTTTGATTGGGATCAAGAGCGAACCCATTCTAAATAAATAAACAAAGTCAAATTACTTTTAAACTTTGATTAAGACATAACTCGGAATCTTTTGTGTATTATTTCAAAAGAAACAGTCACAAATAACAACTGGCATACCAGAAAACTCAAGTTCAATCAAAGCAATTCCGTTTATACTTTATCTGAACAATAAAATAACTTCGCTTACAAACTGGATACAGCAAGAAGTTAGATTAGTTTAGTCGAGTCTGGACCAAAGACTATAAACACAGAACCATATCACCACAGACTCGTCGTAAACTAACGCGAAGCATTCCAAGACGGTTCTATTCCGTTCCATTTAATACCGAGTTTTCTGGAATGAGGAATTATTTTATTGGGTATTGAAGTCAGTACTATCAATGGTTAGTCATACGAGCAAAATTCTCACATAGATTTCTCCGAAGCAGACAGGATAAATTGGCGCCTACTTAATGTTTGTAGCTGCGATGTTGGTTCGTAAGACGTTTTTGTAACTTACCTGTACGACGATAGTGACATTTTGTATAGACAAATTCTACGAGAGTAGTACTATCACCATCTAACTATGATAACTGTATTTATTGCTTTACTACACGGTCATAAAGCGAAATAATGGGCGCCAATCAAGCCAAAACTGTGTTTATTCAATCATAAAATAATTTGACATTATCTTTTACCCTGTCTTAACTTGGTATTCCCTGCTAACCAATTGAGCTTGATAGCTCAATTGGTCAGTATTATGTGATCAATTAATGAAGGTGAAATCAACATACGAAGTTCATGTTAAATTTGAGAGAAAAATGTCCAATCGTCTACTTCAAATGTTCGCACTTATCCTTGCAATAATGAGGCGCCTAGCACAGTCATTCAGATAAACCTTTGTTTAAAACAATTTTGCGACACTTATTGTCTCAAATGCTAAAAATAAAATAAAAAAAATAATAATAAATCCGTTTAAAACTCGATTCAAAGATTCAAAACACGAGGATAAAATTGATTCAAAATCAATGAAATGTAAATGCGGTACATTGTATTTTTTCTCTCCCGTCCATCTGTTCAACGATAACAACAAAACTGTTCAGATCAATACAAAATTATTTGCATACAAATATATACAATCTGGTCTTTAAAAGAACATTACCTTATTGGGATTGGCGGAATTCGTACAGACCAAAAAAGACCGCCGTGTTTGTGTTCCTCAAATTAATAAATCCCTCATATTTTTTGCTTCGTTTTTCACGAGTCACGATAGAAAAAAGAAACAAAAAAACTCATTGTTGCTATTCTAAAAGGATTTGCGATATAAGGACTCCTCATCAAATCTGCTTTATAGTTAAATTCATTTGACGTAACACATATTAATCTTGAACCTTATTACAGAAACAGTGAAGTCTGCTTTAGGATGGCGATTGGCGCCAGTCATATCAAGATATCTGCTAACAATTGAGTGTATCATGATTAACTTTATAATAAATCAGGGGTAGCGGTTCGTGTAGTTGGTCTGATCATAGATGATCCTAGACATTAAAGTGATAAAGACTAAAATCCCTAATCCTCTTAGCACGGATAAGATTGTGTGTTTTAAACTTGACAGCAATACCCAGTGAATGGCTAATAACATCCCGATTGACAGTAATTCTTTCTTGTTGCGCTTCTGATTTGCATAATCGTTCGACTGGTTTTTGTTGTGGAAAAAGAGCGACACTAATTCATATACAGTGAAGATCGTGATGACGAACTGGGAGCTTTAGTTTTTTGTAGAGATTCACGTGAGCGATGTGTGGGATTTGGTCCATGGCTACTCGATTCAGATCGTCATCTTACAGGATATTCCTTATGTGTACAAGTCTGTGACAAAAACCCTTTTTTAAATCTTATATTTTTGAACGTATACTGAGGATAGGAATCTAACAAGCTTGAAATGTATGAACTTTAATCCGGCTAAACTACAATAGCCCTCGTATTTCGGATATTTTCAAGTACGAGAATATGGATTTCTTACTTATTTGTCCATCAAGTATTTTAAAGTAGCCTAGATTGAAGAAATAGACTAATAAAAATCTAACTAAAACTAGTAAAAATGTTATAATACTAACAAAGTCTTGATAAAACATTGTAATACAATAAACAATAACAGATTTGGTAATCTAAAAAATGGCATTAAGCGTAATTCCTGTTAAATTACAATGCCGTAGCTAATAGAAGAAGTAAATCGAATATCGTTCTTAAGTTTAATGAATCGTGATCAACCATTAAGAGTAGAAACAAATCTTACTTCTAATGGACGACCTCTCAATGCTACATTGATTGCACAAGAATTCGTGAGTCAATAAATCGAATGGCAAATAAGTGAGACAGATGCGAGTTACGATGTTGGAGGCGACAAACATTCGTTATTTGGCAGCTATATATCTGTGAACTCATCTCGTAATAATCCATGATTGTAGTCGCAGCATTAATGAACGCGTGCTGGAAGATAAAGTGGTATGTATGATTTATAACGCCTTGTGCCGTGAACCTGAGGTCGCGTTATAAACACTTTTACTATTAACAATCAGTAACACATTATAATTTATGGAATTCACTGCATATTATAATTATTAAAGTTTAACAAATATGGTTGTTGTGTTATTGTTCACATTTTTTGCATTGTTTGATTTGATAATCTTTCGTAGTTCTAAATTATTATAAATTTTTCTTGCATTCCGGTGCAAGAACAGGTCTGTTTTTTTTAATAAATTGAATGAGATTATAATTAATAATATTATCTTAATGGGACCTGTGTCTTAACATTAAATTCAAGCGATAACACTTCTTTTTATTTGCACTTTATTTTATAAACCATACGTTGCAATTTCAAGTGTAATATCCATTTTTCATTCGAAATCGATAGTTTCAGATTTAATACCGACACTTGTGTGAAGATTTTGTTTCAATGCTTGGGTGGGCCGAATAAAGGGATTTACTGCATCACTGATAGTGCGTGACTCTATCATATTGATAATCACGTCGTTGAGTTTATAGTTATTTAATGACTGATATGGTTAATTGGAATGAGATGAGATGTTTTTTCTTACGAAAGTAATTTCGTCTCAACGCAAACTGCGTTCTTTGTTTGAAGTTTATTTATATTTTATTTTGCTATCATTAATTAAAGACAAAAGTATTCCGTATTTAGTTCTCTTACTTCCGCGCACATTACACATTTAAATAAAATTTCGCTCACAGGGCTCTCGTGGTAAGCTAAACAATTGTGTTATGGGGCGACATGGACCCGTCTATAGCAAAACGGCCAGGATCTAACTCGGTCCGCTTGAGTAAAGCTAACATCTCAACCGATGGGCTTCGGCCCCTTAATTCTTATTAATCATATTCAAGTGGATTCTGAATCAGATATTATACTGACTTAAGGTCTTCAGCTCTACGTAATGATGATACATACATACAAGCCACAATCACGCCTTTTTCCGTAGAGGTAGGCAGAGATCACAGATTTCCACTTACCATGATCCTGACATACTTCTCTAGCTTCTTCAACTCTCATCAGCCTTTTCGTACAAGCTCGTCGGTTAAGGGTACTTTTGACCTGACCTGTATTTTCAGTACATTCTCTATTTGGTCCCTGAAAGTTCGCCTTGGTCTGCCTTTAGCGACTTGCTCATACATATTTGCCTTATACATTTGTATTGTTAATCTTCTTGATGATAATTAAAAAAAAATAGCACTTGTCAATGACTTCCGGAATAGAACAAGTCCAAATTTAAAATACACACTTGATCTCGAATTTATTAATGAAACAAACCATACATTAGAGAAAAGACAACTCTCTAATGACCACCTCTTCTACATTAGCAAGAACACTTGAAATAATGCCAGTGGCATCGTAAAATCAACTTTCCGTAACCAAAAGGAATAAGTTGAAATCCGAAAATCTCACTTTCTAATGTCAGAACATAAACATAATCAAATTATGCGCGCTGCCGACGGCGGGTCACACGGAATCACTCGCGTATGCTAAACAGAAGGGGAGTAAAGACAAATATTAAACAATAAAGGCGTCAGGTTTTGATTTCAAATGTTAGAGGCATAGTTGTTATGTCACGTTAGTAACTGAACCTTAGTAATTTAATGAAAATAGCTTTGTACTCTTAGCATTATCAATTTGATTCTACATCATCAGAAGAAGATCACGGGCACGTTCCTAACTGTCATACAATGACAGTTAGAAACATGCCCGAATAAAAATATTGTGAAGGAAGTATAAAATATATGAAAACCATTGCCTTAGTCATCCTGTGATCAGGGCTCCTGTAAAGGAGTCGAAACGTCAGAATCAAATATAAAGTACATTTTGCGCAAAATCCTTATTAAAGTTGTTATATTCAAAAGCTTGCCGGGCGAGTGAATTCTTCTGACTACGAATCCCGCCTGAAACCTGAGACAGGTTGATTTCAAAGATATAAATATATAGTAACAAGTTTATACACAAAAATAAATAATAATCAGAAATTTCCCAATCCATATGCGAGCAGGGCCGAATTCTCACTTTCTTCGGCAAACAACCGCATCGCAGTCAGCGTGTGCGCTTGTGAAATTCTTACCGGACTCATTTTTGGACGTGTGAAATTTTCATTTCAATTGCGTTTGTCATTCATGTATATAAAATGAACATGTATTGTCATCAAACGTATCTGAAAATTACTCAGTTTTGTAATTTGTGTTTTGTAAAAAGTACAGGAATATATTGAAAAATGTTAGATTTTAAAAACTAATATTTTTCAAAATATTAATTTTGTACTTGTAAATATTTTATTATATATTATTTTGCTATTTGTAACTATAATGTCCTCTATATGTAACCAAATAATTTTGTAAATAAGAATCTATAATATTTATAACGTTCTTAAGACCTAACTATTTTAAGAAAGCGTTTAATTTTGTATGTGTTCAATATAACCCACCATATCTAGTGTTTTAGCAACCCCGATTTCTATATTCTATCCCCTATTTCTCACACTAAAACATACAGTCATAAACAGACTACACCGAATAAGTAACTAAACGTGCTTAAAACATTTTTTGCGTCGTTGGTATGCTATCCATAAACGATTACCGTTTCAGTTTCCTAATTGGTTCATCATTATGATCCTTTTAATGTCACTGGTGAGACACCTATGGAAGGAAACTCAAACAACTACGTGATCCCATCAAATTGATGGGTGCTAGAATTAACAGTTAAAGAAGCCATACAAAGCTTAGATATAGCGCTCGAGAATATTTTTGGCGAACCATCCGATGGCCAGTCATTCTTAAAGTTCCTTAACTCCCGCAACTGATAACCGATAACGCTTTACTGGTCCAGCGATCTTCTCATTGGAATAAATAATAATAATATAACAATAAACAGTGTTGTAACAAAACATCTGCACCATAGCCCTAGATTATCAAATATACACGATAATTTATTACATTAAAATGCAGAAAGTAGCCATATTGAATTCATGTCACATAGCTAGGAAATCTTTAGAAAAAGATAAAAACCCGGAAAATCAACAATACTATACCATTGGCATAACAGAAGAAAGTACAGTATAGTACCAGTAATAATACATATTCACCTCTTGGTTTAGATCACCATTAAAGCTGAGATAAAGAATACCCCGTAATTACAATATAACACTTTTTTCTGGAATTAGACATACATACATATTAATATCATATCTAATAAATTCTCTATTCTCAGTGCTTTTTGCATGTCCGCAGTTACACGTCTTCACCTTGGGATACTTTCTCTCTCTCTCTTTGTCTCTCTCACACATACACGCACGCAGGCACGCAAATACACACACACACGCATACCCGCACGATTTTTGTTTTTGTCAATTTATGTTCAAAAATAATATATTTGCTAATGCTATGATGCCAATTGTATGTATCAAATAGGAGTGGACAATGAATTCCATACTACAGGCATTTGTCTATTTTGGATTACAGGGAATCAGGCACAAATTGTAACACGTTTTGCGACAATAAGGCAATATTATGATTACTTTGATGTTATCCACCCATCTTAAACACTCTCTTCCACTTCTTCCATTCCCCTCTTAGGTACCACTTTGAAACTGCCTTCCACCATTTTCCTTGATTATCACGCATCATATGTCTTCATTAAAATAACGCTTGTTAATTTCAACAAATATTTAATTACAAGAAAGGTGAACCACTAACTGATTTGACTCCGCGAAACGCTTAAATGTTCAAACGAAATTTCGCGATCATGATCAAAGGGTTAAGTCAAGTCTAATTAATAGGCGCGCGTTTACAAATTGTGTTGGCTATTAAAATAGTATCACAATGTTGGTAAATTGGAAACTCGGGGAACCGGAAAGGCGATCTTTGCATTGGTCAACGGTAAATTATGAATTAATTTGTATATGAACCGAGTTCGGGTAATTCTCGGAATCTCGGTCCGCTGACCAGGCTAAACAGCGTACCAAAAAGCCCTTGAATATTTTATTTTAATTGCTTGATAAATATTTTTATAGTGTCCTTAATTGCAAAGGTAATACGGTTCAAGTCGTATGTATATGCTATAATATTGAAAATTAAAAAACTCTTTTGACTAAATTAATTTTTGTTTATCATTCGACGATATAAATACAAAAAAAACGTGTTTAAAATTCAACCCAAATGGAAATTGAAATCGCATTTACCTGGTAAACAGGAGCAGGCACCGACCTTACCAATTTTAATACAGACAATTATATGAAGCCAAAAAATATTTTGATTACTTTGGAACTGGTATAAATCCTGTTTTGAATAATACCAAAACTATTCTTTATACATATTACAAATTTATATATTATCTGTGGCAATATAAACGATGACGTCAAACTCTTTCAAATATCTTAGTAGGTACTCACTGAGCAAGGAATCACTATATGAAAGTTTAACAAATATTTGCCAAATCGCGACGCTTTTAAACAGTCAATCAGTGACAAGATATGTCTCGTGCATGAGTATACGCTAAGTAACACTGAAATCAAGAGAAGCAAAATAAAAATACGTAAATAAATTAAACCTTTTGAGAAAAATTCTCGCTAGATTGTTTGCTCAATGCTCGAGGATACGCATCGCCTCTTACGAAGATAAATTTGGCGGTGATTTAGTTTGAAGTTACATAATTAAACGGAAATTATGGGGCTCCTATACACGAAACAGGAATATTCAAATTTATTAAAAGCGTTACCTATTGTTACTAATGAAATGTTGACCAAAAAGATGTTTTGGTACTCGATCAAACAAATATCACTTTTATGACAATTATGCTACATACATTAGAGGACTGATCAGTTCTAGATAAAGGGACTATTTTAATCGTCCGAATCTGTATAAATTCCTTTCGATTGGCATAATCCGGATAAAGGTCAAAACTATATAGGAACCTAATATTGATTTGGGAATAGAGTTACACCCAGATAACGACCTTTCATGCAACGGAACATAATTTTCAATGTAATTTAATTTAATATTAAAACCACCAAGAGCTTAATATACGTATATAATTCATAAGGAAGATTTTAAATGTATTTAATCTCACTGTTAAACGAACAGTAGCGTGTGGATTCTCAAACAAGACAAACTTGACTATGCCGATTGTGAAATAGGATTTAGAACATTTTTTAAAGAAATAACGCGATAACTTTGTTTGTTATTAGTGAGTTTGCTCAATGATATAATAATAATAAATTCCGCACAACTCACAACAATTATTTAGTCCTAAACTAAGCTGAGCGTGTCCTATGGGTACTAAATAATGTATAGAATACATAAATAAATATATAAACGACCATGACTCGGGAACAAAAGCTTGTGATCATCACACAAACGTTTGCCCCCACCTGGATTTGAGCCCGGGACCTTAGGCACCGAAGTTAGGATAGCTAATGTTGCACCAAGCAGCAGTTCTGATCTGTTTCTATATTATCTGTACAGCATATCCGTTGTAAGACTGGCAGCTCCTAAGTGTCATATCTGATGCTAATAAAGAGTTAAAAGGTACAACAATCAGTCTCAATGGTGTCTTTGTACAGGGTTGATGTGTAATGCCTCAAGTTAAGCATGCTCAAGCAGGCTGTTTTTTCCATCAGGAAATGAAGCAGCCAAGCCATGCGCGAAGAACACTAAATTTTCGTTACCTTGTGCAACTATTAGTAGATTTTTGCCTTGTATACTACTTAGCTTCTTTGTAAATTTCAGGTGAAAATATAACACGTATTTGCATGAAAGATGCTGTTATACTTACAAACGCCATGCGTTTTGTTTCCAACTTTGTATACCACACCGCTAAAAATAAATACAATTTGGGGATCTTCAAGTCACGAGTGAATAGGTATCTTCTAGGCGCGTTACATCCTAGATCACATCGTCGCTTACTATCAGGCGAAATAGCACTTACCTATTTATGAAAAAAAGTCATTTGACGTGAGTCAAATTAATGAAAAAAATAAATTTGATTGACGTCAAATGAAAGAATCGAGCAATGGAATCTGATACTAATATTTCGCATTGTATGATACAAATTCATCAATATGAACATAACAATATATTTTGATTCATTATTCTATTTTCGTCACTCTATTGAATCGTCGACAAGTGCTTTGAGCAATAATCGTTGAGTCTCAAGTGCTCTTTAGTCTTGATTTCATTATTAATTCTTTGTTACAAGTCCCTTTGATTTTCTTTCATTAGATGCTGGAATTTTCTGCCATAAATATCTTTCACTTGAAAATGTTCAATAAGGCTTAACCTAAATTTCAATTTGTAGGTTAGAGTTATGCCTTGATGACAAAGATATTCTGGACAATCTTGTGAACTTTATGTTTAATATTGCTTCCTCAGTGTGGTTTGAACCTACAATCATAGACCATTGGTCGCCCATACTGATCCACAGCATGGGACGACGATGCTAATTTTATTGAAGTGGAAGTGTAGTTTGCAAGATATATAGTTATTCTATTTAAACAGGAGTGTTATTGACAACTTCAATTAATAGGACTTATGGATGCGAATAGCTGGAAAGTTAAATCGTGTTGATGAAGACTCTCAAGTAATTGAAGAAACTTGGCACCACATCACACTTCAGAACTGGTGGTTGAAAATTAGGGCATAGTTGGCTTTTCTTCGTACCTCGCAACAATCAGTTTGATAAACGAGTTAGTTTCCTAGGCAAGCTGTTTGGAGATAACTAAAACAGATATTTGCTTAGGATACAAAATCGAAGTAGATACTTAATTAAATAATTATTATTTTACGGATTTTGCGCATAATATATTTGATATTTAATCCTGATGTTTCGACTCCTTTACAGGAGCCGTGATCACAGGATGACTAAGGTAATGGTAGTCATATATTTTCTACCATATATTCTAAATGAAAATCAAAATAATATAAAAGTTAACAGTTAGGAACGTGCCCGATAAAAAATATAGTGGAGGTAGTAGAAAAATATATTACGACTATTGCCTTAGCCATCCTGTGATCTAGGCTCCTGTAAAGGAGTCGAAACGTCAGGATTAAATATAAAATATATAATGCGCAAAATCCGTAAAAAAGTTGTTTCTTTTAAACGTGTAATGTGCGCGGAAGTTTAAGAACTAAATATCGACATTTATTAAAAAAAAAGAATTTAGTAAAATTTAAGTTTAAAATAACACTAAAATGGCCGTTTGGTGCAACGGTAGCGACTCTGCCTATTGCACCGATGCCGAGGGTCCTGGGTTCGAATTCCGAAAGGAACAGATGTTTGTGTGATGAATACGAGCAATACCTGAGTCATGGGTATTTAATATTTATTTATACCTCTATTAATATTACATATCTATGTATCATATAGTATGTATGTCTATCCGGTACCCTATCCATAACACAAGCCTTATAGTGCTTACTTTGGGCTAGGCTAATTGGTGTGAATGTAAGAAATATTATTTATTATTAAACGCGCAATCTTGCTAATATTATCCAGTAATAATTAAGTATTAGACTACGATGACCCGCACGATGTATTACTCGCGATAAATATGTTACCAATGACTTGTAACACAGTGATGATGTAACGACTCGATAGATGACCTTGGCTCCGAAACGTTCATAGCATGTGCCTTTTATTCGTGTACCAGCAGATTTACACGTTGTTGTCACTGGAATAGTGTGATGATTATGGGCTATTGATGACGCATCTCATTTTCTTCAATAAAGACATAACAAAAAAATTAGGCGACTTACTTACTCGTTTTCTTATCTCTGCTGCATGAATGTTCTCTCTTTAGTTTTTTTTTATAAATAGTATATAATTTATCTAATCAATAGTACAGAAAGAGTTTTTATATCACGTATTCTTTTTGGATTAATATGACTCCAAAGTTTTCATAACACTCAGAACCATAGTGCACACATAACATCATAAAAAAATCAAATAGCTCATAATTAGAATTATTTCATTGACAAGTCCAATAATTTATAAATTAAGAGTAAGTAACATTATTATAATACTACATGAATATTTCTAATTTTTTAACATGTAACTTTAAAAAGATTGAGTTAATTTTCCATTGGGTTTATGTATGTGGTCGTCTAAATACCTCAGAGTTATGGCTATTAAAAAAAACCGGCCAAATACTAGTCGTACTCGCGCACAAAGGGTTCCCCGCACAAACTTGGTTAAGTAAATTATAATAATATAATTCAATATTCTGTGAATATTTCAAGCATCTACCAGTTGCCGTTATCAATATCAAGCAAAAAAGAGCAAAAAAATAACGTTTGTTCTATGGGAGCCCCCTTAAATATGTATTTGTTGTTAAAGCAGTTTTATCTTTTGGGTACGGAACCCTAATTAGAAAAAAAAGTTGCTTGGAATAAGTAGATAATGTTGATGTTGAATCTATTACATCATTCCCAAATGTTAAAGATAAAATGCTTGCAGCTATGCGCTGGATTCCTCTCCCATCTGAAGCAGTAGTGTTGGTAGATAAGATTGGAAGCTGCATGTTTGATCAACGCAATGTTAATTAAACAGCGGAGGACCGAATCTGTTGCAACCGTCTTGGTATTTTGAGCAACACGTTTATGAAATAATTATGACGCGATAAAATATTTCTGCACTAATAGTCTTTTTGACCGTGTTAATACCAAACTGCCAAGATGGAAACATTTTGATTATGAATGTGTTTAAAAGTAATACCTATATAGGCATTGATTTCTCTGTTTTTTAAGTAACTTAATATAAATTCAATTAGTTCAATGGACAGTTTATTTCATTTAAATTCTCCAGTACATATCATTCATACAAGAATGTAGAGAATGAAAATAACCCTTAAATCATAGTACGAGTATATTATAATTTTACGCCTAAAATATAAAATGAATACATTATTCTAAGCTTTGTACTAAATAATATAGAATTGACTGGATTAAACACTAATAATTAAGAGATAATTATCTAAAACGGAAAAAATGATGTTTATTTGTAAATTAAAAAAGTGTTAAAACATACTATTTATTTGTTGTCGAAGTTGTGCTATTGGTATTTTCATAAACCAATAAATAAAATAATAAAAAACTCTAACACACAACACGAAGGTACCGATGTATGAGTCATAAGCTCAAAACATTCAAATAATCTTTAAAAGAAGTGATTTAAACCATCTGTAGTCCCTTAACCCTATTCAGGCGAGAGGCAAGAATCGTTATACCAAAACAGGAGATACTTTTATGGAAGCACCCTTTGACCGCTGCCTGAATTCATTAAATGACACTTAAATACTTAAACCTTTTTACTCTCCAGAGAACCAAGGGAACTACTAAGTGCAGTAGATTTTCTTACCCATCTTAAAGAAAAAGGTCTTAAACGCCGACAACCATAAAAAGCTGCGGTTGCTTTGTTTGCTAGCTGCTCAGATCACGACTGAGCAATAATTTTCGCTTATTTTGTACGATTAATAGGGAAACTACAACTCCATTTCGGGATGTATCTCATTACGCGAGGCTGAGAACCGTCGAAGAAATGCAATATTCGTTCTCCTATTATGAAGTAAGGCATTCAAAATTTGAATTATGCACAAACAAGCTCACTTCGCAAATCAAGTGATAATTCAAATGGTTGTCTATAACCATTTTAACTAAGGACACAATAAATCTATAAAATATCACAAAATTGGAACTCTTTGCCTGCTGAATCTGTGTTTCCTGACAGATACAATTTAGGGGTCTTCAAGTCACAAGCGAATAGGCGTCTTCTAGGCAAGCACGTCACATCCTAGATCGCATCGGCGTTTACCATCAGGCGATTTTCTATAGAATAAAAAAAAATTAAAAAACCGAAATGTCGGTATCTATACAGAAGCTTTGGTCACAAGATGTCTAATCTTATGGTAGTAGCAGATATATGACGACCATTACCTAAATCATCCTGTTATCACGGCTCCTGTAAGGGAGTCGAAACGTCAGGATTAAATTTAAAAAACCAGGATAAACGCATTGTTTTTCGATAAAAGTTTATTTATAAATACTATAGGCGAAGTAGTGTAAGAACTAAATGAGGAAAAACTATTAAAATTGACCGACAAAGTTAAAGTGAAGGATAAATAAAATCAACAGGCAATTAATATACAACAATAGCGACCCTACATTCCGGACCAATGGTCCTGGGTTCGAGTCCAAATGTTTGTGTGATAAATACAAGCACTTGTACCTGAGTCATCTAATATATATATATATGACTCAGGTACATGGTGTCTATCCTTTATCCTAGTATCCATAATAAGCCTACAGTACTGACTTTAAGCTAGGCTTATTGGTGTGAATGTAAGAAATATTATTCATTCAGTAACAAAATCGCAACATGAATGGCAACATATAATTTTTGTAGCGGATCGCGACGCTAGAATGAATAGGAACCGGTATCGGGTATAATTCATGTATTGGCCGGTGCTAGGTCTCGCGTCATCTTGCTCTTCTTTTTTGTTGGTTTGTGGGTTTATGATGTCATTGACAGCTGCCAAGGGACGGCTTGTTGATTGTTTTACAAGACGAGTGTTTGGGTTGATCGCTTCACACAATGGAGGTTTGTGTGAGGAAATCACTGAGTTTATTATGGAAAATCTATTTGAAATTGAATTTAAGGAAATCTTGGTTGCTCAGACAATCATAACTCTTGGACACGGGAAAATTTAAGAGAATGTAAAGATTGAAAATTTGATGCTGGAACGATATCTGTTTTGAAACAAAAGCATGGTTTTGGAATTAAAGTAAAAATATGCCCTGAAAAACCTCAATCATAAAGAAATAAAGACATTTGTTAAAATGGCTTATATACGCATTTACCATGCGTTAAAACCTTGTCACGAAGAGCATTATTAGAAATAATAATAATAATATTTCTTACATTCACACCATTTAGACTAGCCCAAAGTAAGCACTATAAGGCTTGTGTTCTGAATACTGAGGTAATAGATTGACATACATGTATGAATACAGAGACATGTATTTTAATAGAAGTATATATAAATACCCATAACTTAAGTTCAAATGCTTGTATTTATTATACAAACATCTGCCCCTTCCGGGATTCGAACCTAGGACCTAGGACCAAACGGTCGTCATTTATTTGAGATAGTAAATTAATAGATATAATACTAGAGATAAATGACATTATAGAACTTTCAATATGAATCTTTAGTCTGCGCACACGCACTAAACAGTAGGCGCTACTTATGCAAGCACTACAATGTAGGACCTAATTAACTTACCATTATCTCACCCAGCCCTTCACTTTACTCCCATCCACAACTTGAATGCCCGCATTTATTCCATTCCAAATGAACACTGAATAAAGTCAGTGATCAGCTTGCATTATAACAAGTGCTTAATTAAAAGCCGAGTCAATGACCTTACTACTAACATTGTTGCGGCGATAAGCGAAATGAAGACAGTGTCATAAGAAATTGTGGCCCCGAGCGGTGGAGACTGCTGAGTCACTTTGATCGCACAGGTGACCGATTTATTGAGAGAAAATACATTTTGTTGAGTGAGACAATTAGGCGTGTATTGGCTTCAACGTTGACATGTCGCTACTAATCTATGAAGTAATAATCTCGGTTTTTAACAGCTTTAACGTGTACGACAACGTCTCACTCCAACGTTCAAGTCCAAATACTTTAGAATAAGCAATCTAAATCATACACTTAAGGAAGACACACATGTCAAAAAAATTAGTAGATAACATTTTGGCTTAAATTATTATAATTTGAATAAGAGCAATTTTAAGATTTCCGTGCAAGTAAAAATATTCCAGAAATCAAAAATGTTTTTCACTCATTTTTAGACCTATTCCTCGTAAGTGTCAGTTCCTCCTTTCTTTAAAGTATTTTATTAGAATTGCCGGTTTATTTACAAGAGATGTAATGAACCAAATTTTAGCAGTAACCAGGAAGTGAATGTTTGCTCAGAAATATTGGTTGTATTTTTTTTTATTAATTTTACTGTCGGAAGACTAACAGATAAATTAATAACAATAGGTAGGAAATACAACTGAAAGACAATTATAGATCCTCACCAATAAAAACAGTTTAGAAATTATCGATAAGTATATAAAGCGATATTTGGTAACTTAAAATGCATTTCAATAGTACACAGTAATTCAATTAGTAATGAAAGGTACAAATCTGCGAATCACAAATAAACACAGTAAGCCTTTATACAAACTCCATAAAAATTTACAAAAAACAAATCAACAATCAAAGGCATAATTTATAATACTTTTATAAGCACAAGAAACATTAATTTGAAAATAACTTTTAATAAATTTAAATTTAATGTTCACGGGGAAGAGTAATTATAATGTCGATTATTTATATAAAAACTAGTAAAAATCATTCCTTAAATGATTTTTACTAGTTTTTATATTAAACTAATATCTAATCGATTAGCCTATATTTTAACTTGACATATAAAATCACGCGCTGGTTCCCCACGCCATGTGACTCCGTGACCGATTTGGGAGCAGTCTCTGCGCGAGTATACTCCGTTATCACTGCATTCTCAACTTGATTGATAACCGCTCTTATGCAATAGACACATCTCTGGCCACTGCCCCTTTAAAGGCGATTGCTATTTAAAGTGATATCTCTGTAGTAGCTTTGGTTCGAGAGTTCTGGTGTTACAATGCAATACTTTATATTATCGTTCAATCAAAATTATCTCTCTGCATATGAAGCAATAAAGTGTGGATCTTCTCACATATGATTATTTATAAACTGGTTGCATCTCGGTTTGGGTTCTATGATTAAATAAATTTTAACTTTTGTGATTACATCAATTTAAAAACCTTTATTTTATGAGACATTCATGATCACATGGTAATCAAAACTGCTTAAACTCCCCAAACTTGTTGTATTTTCATGTTTTGAGCGTTTAAAAGTTTGGTTGCTTTTTCAATTAATATAGAAAATGTGAACAATGAGTAATAAATATTAATATAAAAAATAAAAAAAAACTTTATTAAACCTACATAAACTAATTGTAAGTAATAAAGGCTTATGAAAATAGAATTAGTAATTAGTATAAGTGTTTACCATGGTACCAATAAGGTGTCAAATCAAAACAATATTGCTTTATCCCTTTTTGGTTTAATCAACTCTTTTAAATTTTGCATTAGATGTCTATGAAACAAGTTTGTTGATTTTAAAACCTAATGACACTGGTTTCTGGGGTCATTATCGCTTAGGTTTCGGGTTCGAGTAATTACATCAATTAGAAAAAAATATTATATTGTCTAAAAGTTCAAATTTTACAAAAGAAACGATTTAGCTACTAGAATTGCTTTGTTAGTTTATTTGTTAGATAAGCATGCCTAATACAACATAAGAGATAACAAATATTGTAATGGTCAAACGATAAGAGGTTAATATTATACTTATTTATAACCAAAACATAGACCACAAAATAAATGCTTAATTGGGCCAGTTTCGATTCCACGATATCGATGTTACATCATCGTCTCGGGTGACGAGCACGAGCTCCAAGAAAGAAGTAATAACGTCGTCTTTATTTTAATCCCCGAATAACTCTGTCCCTTACAAAATATAAAAAACACTTTTATGGACGTCAACAATAAAGTACACGATTTCCTCAAAAGCATTTCAGAGACCCTAAGCGGCTTAACTTCGATAAACAGTAGAATAAATGTTAACTTTTATTCTCATTTTAAGATGTGCTTCGGTAAATTGTAACAACGATTTTGCATGCTTACAATACGATATAACTTGGTCAATATTTATCCATCAACTTTTGCGATACACATTTTTTAGGAATATTGTAATATTCAGATTTTTAAGCGCGTTGTATATAAGGCTTTCGTAAATAATGATAAGTTTTCTTATCATTATTCTCTCTGAGTAGCGATTGAAATTCAATCAATGATGTTGGGTGTTGTAAAATGTGGGTACTTGCATTTAGTAACATGGGAATATGTGAGTCAAGGGCTACATACTACTCCTATAGCTATACGATAGCTTTTTAAAATTCATGACTTACACAAGGGTTACCGTTTGGCCCACTTTTGTTTACTGATACTGATTGAGTTACAAATTAATAGTTTGCAAGAAAAATGTTATTGATAATGAATGGTATTGTATATGAATATTGAATATCAAGTTACGTTTATGAATTGGCATGTTAGAATGTGGCCCTATAGTCTTCCGTGCAGACGGCCACATATGTCTGTCTGAGAGGTATCACGTTACAAAAACTTGTCAATTTAGTTTGATGACGATCACCACTCACTTGCAAGCGGTTTGAGTTTCAATTCCTTATAGAATTTGTTAACTAAACAAAATTTGATGAATTATTTTATTAGAAAAATACTAGAAAAAATCGACTCCGCTCACAGTCAATTTTCAGACGGGAATCGCACCCGCAACCTTAAGATGTCCAGCCCAATGCTCTCCCAATGAAGCTACCAAGCCTTGAGCTACCGTCGAAATTTTCTAGCATCTTTCCAATTTTTGCGTAGGCCAGCGTTGTCTCATCAACGACAGGAACATCCTCTTGTATTGGAAGGAAATATTATTAAAGATGTTTGGCCAATCGAACAAGATGAAACAAGATTTCTCATAAATATTTTTATTAGATATCTACAGACCTGTTTTGTCAGTGATGAGTTGGTTGCGGTCGTTAATAAATGATTTTACTAGTTCATGAATATGATACGCGAATCTTACATCTTTTAAGATTTGACATATCTCATTTTCATAAGAGCCAAAATTCTATTGTTTCGACTAAATGAATAGTTTATTCAATAGTTCAGCAAATAAGTTCACATTGTTTGTTAAATATAATAAATAAGAATGATTGTTACAATTTTCCTCATTGTAACCACAATTATTAATTATATTAAAATAATGTTATTCTTTGTTTCATTTATTTATAATTTTCCTATTCATTTAATTGTTTAGAGTTTAAATTATAAAGTCCAATTGTAGAAATCTTTTAATATAATTTAAACCAGATTTCATCACACAAAAATGTTAACTAACAATTAAAATATGTAACAAGTGGATCTAGGAGGAATAGTTTATATCGTAATTCTGCTATAAAATTAAATTATGGTGCCAAAATCTTAATTTATTTAAATGGAACTTGAATTAAATGCTATTTACATATATTCTACTTTATTTTTACAAGGAAAAGTGGACTAACGTGCATAATAATTATTTGTACAACTGTTTAATGCTTTTGATATTTAGTGGAAACTTGAATTTGTGTTGCTTTTATTTTTATGTCATTGCATTAGGTCTAGTAAATTTTGGATTGATGAAACATACTTTGGCATCTGACGACTGTTTTGGCGCAATGGTAACGATCCTGCCTTTCACACCGAATGGTCCTAAATTCGAGACTCGGAAGGGGCAGATGTTTGTGTGATGAATACAAGCATTTGAACATGAGTCATGGGTATATTTCTATTAATATTCCATATATCTGTACCTTATGTGTATGTCTGTCCGTTACCCTAGTATCCATATCCATAACACAAGCCTCACAGTGCTTCCTAGGCTAGGCTTATTGGTGTGAATGTAAAGTCGATGGCAAATTTCCATTTTGACTTAAAATATTGCGAACATATAAAGCCTGTTAGTCATCAAATCAGAAAATGATTGATAACCCCCTATTATGTGCGGCGCCATTGAATAATATCAAACACAATGTGTATATAAATAACGAAACAATACAACAATTTCAAAACAATAGGATAAGCGAAGCTGGCGTCGATTCCTCAATAATCGGCACCGCAGTGATTCAATTGTTCTTCGCACCTCACGCAAAATTTGACAAATCGCAACAATTTTGTCCATCGGTGTATACTTCATCAGTTTTTATACGGTAAAACCACATAACAGTGACTTCACATTGTAAATATGCCTGCCATACAAATTATTAAACATTAATACAGACTGCACTTTGGAGAGTGTGCTCAGGAGCTGCATTTGCTCATACCGCCATCTCCTTTTCTCCATCGGACATCCAGACGCACTGCGGGCTACCACTCTTTCTTACTTGCTATTCCTACCTGTCGCACTAAGCGCTTCTCAACATCCTTCATAATGCGCACAGAAAAGGAGTGGAACTATCTCCCTGCGTCTGTACTTGAGAAAACTTATAACCCGTCCATTTTCAATAGAGTGAATAGGCATCTTCTGGGTAAGCTCGTTCCATCAAAGATCCTGTCTTGACACCCGAGCTTGATTTTTTTGACTTGATTTCAGATTGGGATCAAGAGTGAATCCATTTAGAATAAATAAAAAAATAATAAAAAAACAATATTTCTTATAGTCATGGGTGTTTATATGTAGGTACAAACGCTTCTATTCGTCACACAAACATCTGTTCTTTTCGGAACTCGAACTCAGCACCGTCGCTACCGTTTCACCAAACGGTCGTCATTTTCAAGTTTTAATTTATATGGCGTGCAGGTTTTTGGGATTAAAGTTTGATTATCAAGGATAAGCAACGTTTATAAGTGCTAGACATTAAGTGAGTGACCAAAAAATTACTAACTCCAATTACCATGCTTCAGAAGGCATGCAAAATAATATTTTAAGATATCTTCTCATTTATATTTTTTACTAAGTATTACTAAGGTACCGGTATCTAACAATTTGTAATTAATACCGTTTACGTCATATCCAGACAACAGATAACGTTTTATTGACTAACATTTGACTACTAAGAAGTTTCCCAATAAAAACTGACACATTTAACTTACATCAAGCTAACCATCACAACATTAACCGTCAGTTATAACATTAATATTAGCAGTCATGAGTAGGGATATTATCTCTGTCATTAACGTGGGCTGCAAACTTAGCGGGTATTTGTAACAATTTGAGTCCATTACCTCGGGCCCTCTAGCCAACTTCCTAATCATTGGTGATTAAGGTTCGCAGCGAACAATATTAATTGATGCACAGGACTTATATGCATTACTCACACACGTATCTAATGATGACAATGAAAACCACACTGCTAAGAATGCGAAATATAAAAGAAATTAATATAACTTTATTCAGATGCACTTGAAAATAAGTTGTTATGAATCGTCCAACATTTTTACTTACCACCCCTTCAGGGCGTCTTTTGACTGACAAGAAGAATGGGCGCAAGAAACTCGTCAGCTTTACCAGAAGTAACGACATTTACAATATTATACGTCGTCACCATAATTAATCCACAAAAATAAAACAAATTTATTCTGGTATCACAATAATAGCAGTGTTATGGTTTACATCGTTGATGAACAAATTGTCTTTGATATGTTACTTTTTACTTCTTAGTTAATCGAATGAAAAATGCAACTTTCTTCAATTATGAATATCGAAATATTGCAACATTGTAATAATAATAAAAGGTTTATGCATCGAAACAAACATAATTCACATAAGACATTTACTGTTTTTTCTTATGGATGACCTGTAAACTGCCTTTAAAAACATTCCATTTATTTCCTGCCAGTAATGTTCAACGTAATTACATTCGCGTGCAACCACGAATGTCCTATTAAAAAGTAATAAACGCCAAATTGCTGTAAATAAATAAACGCAGGGCTTGTCATCCGCTTTAGTCCGTCGTTACCGTACCATCTCTCTACGTTGAATGCGTTTTATTGCCCCCCACTTCGAATCCATCACGCGACACATTCCAGGCGATTAGCTTCTGCGCTTGCGTTGAACTGTTTACTATTCATAGTGACCGGTCGTCCCCCGGCCCTCTCATCGGTGACATCATCGCGACACTCGAAGGCTTTACGTTTCACGACGCTTATTATCCGAATTAAATCTTCGATCATATATAAATGACATTTCGTTTGTAAGAAGAGTGATTTTAAAAATTGTTTTATATATACTATTTATTTTATTAGCGGGATGTTCAATCAAGTGATTATCTGCCATGTGTGTCTTTGGAGGTATTAATTTTAGTACTTGGCTCTTTTTCCAAATAATAACAGTAAGATGGAAGTCGGTCCCGACTGCCCGAGTTTCTTTCGCCAGTTCTTCTCGGGAGGGCCTCCCAATTTCCGAACTGGTAGTAGACTCAGTAGTATACAATGTAATCGTAGTGAGAATTGATTTACTAAATAAAGTGTAAAATAAAACAATTTGATTTATGTAAAACAGTTTTAACAATTAGGAACGTGCCCGATTAAAATATAGGTAGTTTAAATTATATGACGACCATAACATTCGTCATCCTGTGATCACGGTTCCCGTAAAGGAGTCGTATTTAAAGGAGAAGTATTAAATCACGTCACGATTAAGTATAAAATTAATTATGTACAAAATCAGTTACTAGGTGTTTTATTCAAACGTGTACTGTGCGCGGAATTGTAAGAACAAAATCAACAGATTTGTTTCAATATTTTCTAAAGAATTTCACGATATTTTCAGAAAAATAACATCGAGATATAGCTGTTAAGTAGTTTAATATGTGACAAAACGGTCTCATCTATACACATTGACATGATAGCACAGCTCCCCCTGCCAATATTCCAGCTTCATTGTTCTAAACCAGTCTTATTAACTATAAGTGCTTTCATACTTCCTGATTCCAGAGCAACGTTGCATATATAAGTGCACCGCAGATAATTCCAGGCCGTGTGGTCCGACCTGACAGCTAATACTCCGTCACTGATTCTAACAACATCCTCTTCGAGGGTTTTAAAGTGATGCAGAGATTTATCTCTCTGGATTTCAAAAATAACATTTAACGTGAAGTCTAGCATTAGTTGCAAAGCTAAAATTATCAACGTCCAGTCATCATCATTACCATTAGCTGTTAGATGGGAACTCACTCGGAGTTGTGTTTAACTCAAGTGTAACATCCGCTCGTTGTATAATTATTTCATTCATTTTGAAATAGTGTTCAATGTTGCTTAGTTCGGCGTCCTCTTTTAAAAAATAAGCGACTTTTTTAAATCGATTTGGCTATGAGAATGCCTAAGCGGAATTTTAACCTGATCAATTATGACAATGCCATTTTATTTCTATCGATAGGATTCACAAGTTGTTCACAAGGCTTATTGTTATTATTTGCTTGAATGTAGTAAGGTTGTTCTAAAAACTATCAGACCCGGCCACGCGTTGCAGTTACAAATTTAAATGAAACTTATCCTATTACTACTACTACTTATCCTACATTATAAACATCATAAATATATATTTTTAATATAAAGAGATGTTAAAAACAAAACTTTTTACATATACCTGGCACGCGTTCCAATGCCATAATGCAAAAAAAATCCATTCATACATCTTTTTTTAGGCCAGGAACAGTCGCGGGTATCCCCAGAAAGGCTATTAACCGATTAGTTGCTACATACAATTACAGAAACGAAGGCTACGAGATTGACTTACGTGAAAAATGAAGAATGCTTTTATTCTGGGTTGATTTCCCTAGGAGTTATCATCGATTTAAAAATGACACGGTTTCAGTGGCTAACGCCACACGCAAAAAAAGGGACGACACGACAGGCGTGCCATGAGCAACGAATCGGTTAATGTTTCATCACATTTTGATCAATGGTTTCGGAACGCATAGGGAATAAATGTTGATTTTTATTCATATAATATATGATTAAGTGTTTTATACTTTAAACCTACTTACATATTTAAACGTGGGACTATTTTCGAATGCCATCAGTGCTATGGTATAAGAGAGTGTTAAATAAATGCAAATAACAATGCCGGTTCAGCGCATTAAATTAACATTTCTGGAAATCTAAAGTTATACAAAGTGTACAACAATAATAAAGCGATAGTTTTAACACCAAAACGTGTTGCTAGTCAGTTAAACTCTATGAATTTTAATGTGTTCAAACTTAGCATAACCAAATAAAATTACAAATCAGCATGGAGATGCTTTCAACTTGGCAACTGAATGAAAAACCGTTAACCGGTCATTCTAAACACTTTACTGTACTTTGTAAATTTGTTCATTTTGTAAATTTGTTCATGAAACTTATAATTTTAGCAGTGCGAAGAATTTGCGGAATATTCTACCGGACGGTGCACTAAGTAATTGACATAATTGGTAAATTATTACGGTGTGCGTAAGAAACTCCCATTTAACTCAATTGGCCTTGAAGTTGTGACTTTGAGAATTATTAACGACATCGGCGTGCCTTTTCAAGTGGGGGTTTCAAAGGTCCACTACCATAAAACCAAAAGGGACCTACCTGATGTCATTGACTTACTGCTTTTTTCTTTTCATGTCATAAAATTATTGTTTACCAGCAATGTAATGTTTATTCGGTATTGCGATGACTTTGCGAAGGTATTCAAATCTATGAGAGCTGCGTAATATGTATTTTCAATACGAAATGAACACATGATACCGCATTGAAGCTAAAGCTGACCTCGAGTTTGGTTTACTGGCGGTTACATAAATAACAGAAACAGAGGCTGAGTGTTAACAACTCAATGACTCCGGACAAAGTAGCGTTTCTTCATCGGCTGACGTAAATTTGACTAGTTTTTATGGTGCGCTTTAAATTTTTTACTTTGCTCTATAAACTTTTTGTTGATACTACGTGATCGGTAAAGCAGGGCGCTAGAAGTCTTGACCAATTTTAAGAAAAACAGTGCTTTAACCTTCTTTCAATATAATTGATAAGGCAATCTATCCCTATCTATGAAGCAATCAATTCATTAAAAATTTAAAACAAACACAAGATCGTTAAAGTAAATCTATAAAAAGCACATTAACATGGAAACTTGATTTTTTATCTGATCAGTGATCGACACGAAACGACTAACAATGCGCCGACGGCGACGGCCGCCGGCGACAATGTCTCGAGTAGTAATGAAGTCCTCAAGCTGGGTAAACAGGCAGGAATCTAGCTCACCTTGACGGAGCTTCCTACTCACCTACCGTGCAGTGCAGGCATCGAACGCAAACGCGGTGCCTTGTCAAACGCTTCGCTCAGGTCGACTCCAATAAATGCAGTGGCAAACTGGTTACACATTTGTTTACGCAACTCAAACTCATTGCTATCACGAGTCAAACAATTGAATCGTAAAACGAATTTCGCACCAAAACAAATGACCCGTTCAACTCAATACCTCAGGTAGTTACACGAAATAGTGGCTGAACTTTAACTGGAACGAATCAATTTGTAGGTACGTGCGCCACGCTTACTGATTGGTATTCTATTGTCAGCACTTTTGCCGTTTGTGGAATCTAAAATTAGGACGCGCAGCTTTACATTTTGAACAGAAGGATCGTTAGATTTGAAAAGAAACGGCGTATGTGGGCCCCCAATGACATCTTGCGCATGCGCACTTGGAAACAATAAGGACGTTCACATGTCAAACTTACCGTTTTGCAGCGACAGAGCAAACAGTTCGTCGTCTTGCAACCATCTCAGCTCGCTAATTATAGACATATCAGCGCCGTACGACATTAATGTGGCATGATAACAGCACAACAACAAACACTGCAACTAACAATTTCGGTTACACAGCACATCAATCGTGAAACATTTCGATCACATCACAACACTGGCGGGGGAACGTCAAAACATTTGCGCGCCTCGAAATTATTCATACGAAAAAATCTTGATCCATAACAGAAACAAAACAGCATCAGCGGCGTTCCTTTTACGAAAATCCGGCGCGTCACGTTACAAATTCACGCGGTAATCGTCCGTGGATTGTTACGAAACGTCAAAATTTGACAGCTGACGATCGTGAACTCGGGGTGAACGAACGCGCGCGCGCAGTCCACCGACACTCGCGTGTTTGGCGCGCTCTCAGAGCCAACTGGCTGCGTCGGCGCAGTCGAGGCGGGGGGCCTGCGACACGTCCCGAAAACGATACGTTATCGATAACTCTGTGGAAATCGACAAATTGGACACCACTAAAGTTGCTACCTCAAGGCCGTGCGTTACGACTTTCGAATTCGCGTAAGTGTTAATTAAAATTGTAAAATTCGGTAAGGTGCTTAATAGCGTATTTACGGTCGCTTTACATGTAATTAGCTGGTTTTGTATTGGATATGACTTTCCTTAACGACAGTTTCACGGCACGGCGTAATTTTATACTCCTTGCAGCATAAGTGTGATGATAAAAGTTGGTGGGTATGTAACGAATTCGTCATTACAATAATAGAGCTACTTGTATTCTGACAACGTTATCAGTGAAAAAGGCGCTGATAACACTGTTGTGGTAGGCGATGACGTGTGTGCAGGTGTTAATATTCATGAAGATGAAATTAGGCTACCGGGGAGTGTGAGAGAGATACCGCCACAAGTTTAAGCGATAGCAGAGGGTGTAAAGTATAAATAAGCTGACACCACACTCGTAATAATTGCTCGGCTTAAAATAAACTTTGGAACGACTTAGCAGTTATTATTTTGAAGTTTGATCTGAGTCAAGATTTTGCCTTGTAACGCCGTGATAATGGTTATGAATGGCTTTTAAAGCCTCTTCAATTGAGTTGAGATGCAGTGTGTAATTTTAATTGTACGTAATGTTGTTGTAGTAAGCAAATGTGCATATAACATTAGCGTTTCTTATATAAATGTGTACTCAATCAATGCAATACTAAATTAGGCATTAATATGTCAAAAAGCAAAAAAAACTGCACTTTTATAATATTTTTACACCGTTCATTAATTATGTTATTAAGATGTAGAGTAAAAAGCAGCATTCAATATTTGAATGCAATTCATTCACGAGATTTGTTTTGATCTTCTAGAAACCAGGTCATCCATTGTCTGCCTATAAAATCAATACTAGTCAATTCCAGAAATATAGACGCTCGTATACTAAACCATTCGAGTATGTTGGAAGAAGAACAATAGCTTTTTTTCAAAAGCTCTTGATCACAATCCAGCCCGGGGGCTAAGACAGGATCCACGATGGAGTGAGCTAACCCAGAAGGTGCCTATCCTCCCTGGTTTTAAAAACGGACGGGTTATAAGTACTCGGATATACAGACGCAGGGAGGGAATTCCACTCCTTTACTGTGCGCATTATAAAAGTTCTTGACTTGCACGAACAATCTCAACGTTCGAAGTGCGTGGAAGTGCAAAATACCTACTGCGTCACTTTGACATTACAAAGGTGATGATAAAATACTCAGATCTGTCATTCAATGTCAGAATCTTTCATGGCTGTTATGTCTTGGGTTTAAAGTGAAAACTTATCTTGTATTAAGATTTCATGGTCACTCGATATTAATAAAGACGGGATTGTAATCCATTTTTTTCTCCTTTTTGGCTCCGATATTTCTGCCATCGTCATAGAAGAATTTACGAAACCTGGTTTGCATGGTAACGTCACTCCAAGATCTCGAGTTCAACCCTGGCCGGGACAATGTAGAAACCAAAACTCTATATTGGTTCGGGACTGAGAGTTGTGGTGCCTGGTTGTTTCTGAAACCCATAACACAGGTGCTTTAGCTACTTAACTTAGGTTCAGAAAGTATGTAATGTTGAGAACATTCCTAAAAGTTGATGTACTGGCATGTAACAACATAGGTAAGACAACATCAATTAAAACGCCCTAAACTAGATGAAATGGTTCATTCATGGTTCAGTCTTAATTCTCTTAGTAAGACATGGGTCTTACAGAAGACTGTAATTTACCACCTTTTTGTTAATATTGGTATTATTGATGACATCGGAGGCGTCGAAAGTTAGCAAGTTTCGAAATAATACATTTATCGGAGACTAACACTTATATTGTATTAGGTATGTGATTTGCTTATATTATATGTTTTTAATTTAAATTATTATGACATTATATTCTTCTATTGTATTTTATTGAATTGATATTATTTTTCACTAATGCACTTTGATAATCTTATGTACCCCAATATTAACAATATTACTATCGGTAATTTATCAATAAAATGAAAATATTCTTTAAAAATCTTTAAATCAATTTTATTTTATTTGGTTTAATTATGTTTGTTTCTTTTTTTGCTCTAAATGAGCAATAATTTTAACGAATCTTATGTACGCCGTTATTGTGCCATACATCAGAATTTTGTAACCTATATTAAATCTCATCAAGTCATGTGGTATTACTTAAAAAATAAATTAATATATTGACTGTTTGCATCTATAATTTTTTTATTTAAGATACACCAACATAAAGACATCAAAGTGAGAACAATCATATATATTATGTGTGAATCTAAGAGTTATTTTTACCTATTTCAATATCGAAATCTATCTGAATTACAGCATATTATAATACCTCAATGCAATAAAAAAGACGGAGCGATATTTTTCAAAAGCCAGAATAGTTGAAAGAAGTTTATAGGTACTAGTCATGATTATCTGGTGGTGATCACAAATAGGCTAGTAGGTACCGTTTAATGTAAATTTACTAATAGTTTAAAACAACTTTTAATTGCACACTGTTACTAATACAATGAAGAATATTTTTAATATAAATTTTAATAAAATTTTTGCCCCTCTCTTCCTTGTTGCTGTGCCATTCATGGTACATATGGTTCTTTAGCCATAAGTATACTGAGAAATGCATTGAGGCGCTCATCTATATCGCATGTAATGCAATAAAATAAATAAACAAATGTTGCTCACTATATTCAAACGACTATGACGACAAAGAGATGACAACAGATTCATTTTATCTCTACACTAATTATAGAAGGCAAATGATTTTTGTTTTTAGCATCAAATTTACTTTATCAATTCTCCTGAGGTGGAATTAAAACTTCTTCCGGATTTCTGACTAACTGTCCAAAATACAGTAATCGCTATGCTATTCAATAGGTATTTCCCTATAGTACCTTTAGATCTTGCAATGTGTGTTTAAGCATTGTAAATATGTGTTTGTCTAACATCCTCGTTGAGTAGAAAGCTACGCAGATCACCCATCCATTAACCGACCGCTGCTAAAATGGCTTTTACGACCGCTAGCCGAACGCGCAAAGCTGAGGCGCTCAACTTGTAATTATTTGCGCGGCAGTGCGCAAGTGCGGGGTGAACGCACTCGGCTAAGTAATTGTTATTGTCGTTATTTACATAATTCTGTAGTTTTATTCGAGGATCGCTTTCGTTGGGTAACGTTTACGTAAATGTTTAGAAAACGTGAAACAATTAAACGGCTGCATTCATTAATATATTGTGTGTGAATTTTTCAAATACAACTTTCTCTATATGTCTGCATTCTATATAACTTTAGGATTGGTTAGTAACTGACTAACTTGACATCCGTTTCTAGGTTCGAATCCCGGAAGAGGCAGATGTTTGTGTGATGAATACGAGCATTTGTACTTGAGTCATGGGTATTTAGAAATATTTTCATTAATCTTACATATCTATGTATCACATATATTTGTCTATCCCTTACCGTGGTATCCATAAAACAAATCTTAAAGTGCTTACTTCGGGCTAGGCTAAACAAGTTTATGAGGCAAATAGGCACGGGCACGTCGTTCAAAGCAGACCAAGCCGAACTTTCAGGAACCAAATAGAGAATATCCTGAAAAAGGCCAGGTCAAAAGTACCCTTAAGGTATGATTATATGTATGTATGTATTAATAATAGAATACTTGATTCGTATTTTTTACTTACAAATAAAATCACATCAACCTACTCAAATGTCTGTTGCCAATGTCATACATAATTTAACTGCCCAATTTGGGGCTAAATAATCAGTTTGAGTTTTTCCAAGGTTTCTTAATTTTGATGTTCAGGCTTACTGGGATCATATTACATCAAACGGAGTTGTCATTAAAAGTAATAAATATGTCTATGAAGCTAATTAAGATTAAAAAAACAAATATCCGGTAGTCTATTTTTAGTTATGAACAAAACGTATCTTCACTATTTAAATTTATAAGTGTTAGTGTAATTTACGACTTTTGTGATGACTTGCATATCGGATTTCATAGTGATCCCACTCGGAGGTTCGATCTCCAGTCGTGTCATTGTAGTAAACGAGCTTTTCATTATTGGTTCATTGTCTGGGTGTTGTAGCACCGTGTTTCTTACTTCCACAACGCAAATACTTTAACTACTTAACTTATTTAGTTCTTACACTTCCGCGCACATTACACATCAGAATAAAACACTCTTTTACGGATTTTTGCGCATGTTTGATTTTATTTTATAATTAATCCTGACGTTTCGACTCCTTTACAGGAGCCGTGATCACAGGATGACTTACTAAGGACTGGAACTCTTTGCCTGAGTCTGTGTTTTTTGATAAAGACAATTTACGGGTCTTCAATTCACGTGTGAATAGGTATCTAGGCAAGCGCGCATAGCGGTCAAGAGACTGTCTATTTACTATAAAAAAAGACGGATCCACATAAAATTGTGGTTCTGTCTAAGATTTATGTTTATTCATTTTAAGAAACCTTTTTTATTTAATAAACAAGCTTTTACCCGCGGCTTCGCTAGCGTTTATACAGATTACTGATTGAAAGTTATATGTCTATTCCTCTGGAACAGTATTTTTTCTGGATAAAAGGAATACACTTTTTTGTACCCCTGGTAAAATGTATGCAAAATTATCATAATGATCGATTGAGTTAAGGCGTGAAAGTGTTACATACTCATTTTCGTCTTTATAATATTAGTGTTAATTAGTAGAATATATAGCCTATCATTTGTGCAATCACGTGTTCATACCATATAAGTACTAAATTTCATCGTAATCGGTCTTTACTTATAGACTTATATTAGGACACAGATAGACAACAGACAAAAAGAGAGACAGAAATTTTTAAAATAGTGAATTTGTTATTGAGTCATCAAAAAAATATATATCATAAAATTATTTTAATATTTTTTATCAAAAAATAAATGTACACAGAACCTACAGATTTATAACTTCATTTAAGAAATTCATTTTTTTATCTTTAAAATATATGTATTAGTGATTCGCTGTCAATTATTATTTGCCCAGTAGGGTGCCACTATTAACATACTTGGAAGAGGCAAGCGCAGAATCGCATTCGATGGCGAACTCAGGGAAGGCCTATGCTGACCAACAAGACAGTCTTCACGTACCGGTGTCAAACAATTAAATTAGATTATTATATTTATATTGTAAGAAAGATTGTTAAATAAAGACCGTTGTTATTATTTACCGATACGATTCTACGTGGTCCTGTAGTGGGCAATTTTGTGAAAAGAAAATCCTTTTGTAGTATTTATATATGTAAGTATAAAAGAGATTTCGAGATTTGCGTGTCGGGTGCGCTAACGAGTGATTTGTTGGATGCGGTGTGGGCGTTGACGACTCAATCCGGACTTGATTTCGGAAACCCTATTAGTCGGTACACAGAATTTGCAAAGTATTTTACTACGGAATAACATATGAATAATATATATGTAATTTAACACTATTCACATTATTTTACATACATTGCTAGTCATAGTAAACAAAATATCGTAGAGTGATTAGGATTATTTAAGGATTTTGATCAGTCAATTTATCTGACTTAAAGCAAGTTTAAATAAATTAACTTATTTAAGGTTTTTTGCGAATAATTAACATTTAATCTTGAGGTTTCGGCTCCTATTAAGCTGTTTTAATAAAATGTAAACGTGCGCGGCAGTGTAAGAATTAAAACAAGTTGTTTTTTTTCTCTTAATTATTTCTTTAGATATAAAAATCTAGGCTTAAATAACAAAAATATATAATAATAACATAGTTGTTTGTTATTTACGAAACTTGTATAGGCATAACATTCGATGTTGTAGTACCCAGAACATCACGTTGGCTTCAGCTTAAAAAACGCTTGAAAAAATGCGACAAACTACTTCCTACGGGTACTTGCCTGGACAGCGACGAGATGCGAGTTCGAGTTCCGCCTGATATAACTTGAGTTTTATTAAAATATACTTCGATTGTTTGCAAACACGACTTACATACCAGCAAATCGCTAAAAAAGAAGCATTAATATTATTATCTAAATATATCATATAAATTTGTTTGTTTTAACATTAAAAATGCGAAAAGATATTATAGTAAATGTTGCTTAACCTACTCAATTGCAAGCAGAACGCAGTAATCACTGCGCCATTAAGACATTTCATATTTTTCTTTATACTATATATAGTACATACTAGCTGACCTGGCCACGTGTTGCTGTGTTATAAATTAAAATAAATCATAGCCTACATCCTAAGTCACTACGAAGCCAGCAAATAAAAAAAATCATCAAATCAGTTGAGTAGTTTCGGAATTCATCGCGGTCAAACACCGTGACGGGGCATTTTTTTATATGAAGATAGATTTAGACAACTCATATAAGGAATATGTGTACACTGAATTTTTTTTTTCAAAAGAGTATCGAACCCATTCTGGCAAATCAGGTAAAAAAAAATCTTTTTTTTTTTTACACAATTTAAAAACAATTAAACAGTCATAAAAAATAGAAAATAGCACCGTCTAGATATAATTATTCCTGATCCAAACACACAAAACCGAAAGTCCATAGCTTGTAAAATTTAAATTACCGAGTCATGGGAAAGTTTTGGACAATAAAACCCTTTAGATTAGAGTCTTTTGTGTACGAAATTGGATCTCCCAATGATTTTCTAAGCGCCAAAGTTGGTAGCTCTTACATAAACAAAGATCGGAAACTTTGCATTTATCTAGAAAGCCGAAAGAATTGAACCGCACAGCCAAACGGTAGTTAGTTGAAACTTCCTAGTTACTGCTACTTGTGTAACACTATACTGCAATGAAAACTTTTTATTATCTGTACTTATATGATAAAGTGAAATTATCAACATAATTCAAGATTGGCAAATGACCGTGCTCCACCTGACAATGAGTAATGAAAATGAAAAATAACTTTATTCAAATGCACTTAAAATAAGTTGTTTTGAATCGTCCAACATTTTTGACTACCACCCATTCAGGACGTCTTTTAACTGACAAGAAGAATGGGCGCAAAAAACTCGTCAGCTTTAACAGAAGTAACGAAATTTACAAATAACTATTCGTCACCATACATAATCCACAAAAAAAATTAATGAGAGAATGACAATGAAATGAGTAAGAATTGAGACTCCTTCCCGTAAAGATTTAAATTATTTCATATAATTGTGTTGTTCATAAATTACACTCCCTTTCCTCTAGATGCAGGTAGAAATAGCCTCAGTCCACAATCATTAGTCCACATTTTTAGGTATACAGGGGTATACAAACGTGTACCCTTTTTTTTTTCCGGGGGGAAATGCTTTACGCATACCCCACCGTTGGGTAGCCGGTGGGGTTACGTGGGACTCACCCGTCAGTAAAAGGCTGACGGGCACTAAAACCCCCCGCTGTACTTCACATCACCGGTGGGCCTTGTGGGACCCTTCTTAGGAATCACCACTACAGCCCGGTGAATAGTCCCTTTGGACTCCTCCACGAATCGGTGATGCCTGAGTACAGTCAGGCATCACCACAGGCCAGCGAGGTGTGTGTAATGCCACCAACGGATACCCGGTCCACTGATGGCCACCCCACTGCCTTCTCCCAGTTATATCGGGATTTGCGCGGCATAAACGCGCCGCCGTCTCCCGACTCTCTTCCTCCTCATTAAGGCCGCATTTTGGGCTTCCTCCCGGATCCTTTCTGCAGCCTCCTTCTGCGAGATGACGTCCTCGCAGAAGGAGACTACTGCCGCCCATGACCTCTCGGTCGCCAGCATGGCCTTAGCTACGCCGGCGAGCGACAGGTCCCTTCCAATCACCGTCACCAGAGTGCCGCGCTGCAGGATCCACGCTGGGCACACCTCCAAGGTGTGCTGCGCGGTATCTACCGCAGCGCCGCACTCGTGGCACGATGGGGTCGGCTCCCTCTGAATACGGTGCAGGTACTTTCCAAAGCATCCGTGCCCGGAAAATACCTGCGCCAGCCGGTAAGTCACCGACCCGTGTTTCTCCCACACCATTCCCTAAGGATTGGCCTCACCGCATTCAGAGTTTTCATCCCCACTGATGGGTTTTCGAGACTTCTCTCCCAGCTTCCCATCAGTGCCTCCTCTGCCTGGCGCCTAGCATGCGCCAGCTCTTCTGGAACGAGTCTGTTCCCTGCTGCTCTTGCCGCTTTTCGTGTCAGGTACCTCCCTAAGGACCTGGGCTTCTAGTTCCCAGGGGGGTGTACCTGCCAACACACATGCCGCCGACCATGACACCGTTCGGTATCCGCGGATAATCCGGGTGGCTACCGCCCTCTGTGCCTGCCTGAGGCGTCTCGTATTTCGGACACTGACTGTCCCTGCCCAGATTGGGGCCCCATACAGGGCCATACTCCTAATAAGTACAAACGTGTACCCCTGAATGGAGGAGCACCAATTTTGATACCTATCGTACTGAAACCACAGTCTTCTTGAAGTCCAAGAGCAAAATATAAGGTTGTATATCTCTTTCTGTAAACACAATTGTAGTGCCAAAATAGTTTATATTTTATGAAACGGTTCTGCTTGTTTTTATGCAGTTTTTATCAAATCGTTTTTTTATCTTTCCGTGCGGTCATTCCGAGTTAAACATAAATACACATCATATATAGCTTATGCCCATTTGGAATAATGTACTTTAAATTGCCTATGGAATGTCATAACATTATCTAAATTATGACTATTCAGTTATATATTGTAAACCTATTTGCCTTTATTTTTATTTAATTCGTTTAGACAATTAATAAGGATATACACCTTAAGATTTAATAGTTACATGATCGGTTATACATAATAGTGCTGCCCTAATTAGAGATTGTCATAGAAAGCAAAATATAGAGAAAGTTGGGCAAAAGGCTTCCCTTAAGTTTTGAATAAAAATCTCAATAAAACAACGATTAACAATGATATGATAGATACTATTTTCCTAATATTGCTACTTAACTTATTAATAACTTATGACATATAATAATAATATTAATTCTAACTTACACACCAATTAGCCTAGCCCAAATTAAGCAATGAGGCTTGCGTTATGGATACTAGAGTAACGGATAGACATGCATTATGATACATAGATATGTAATATTCATAAAAATATATATAAATACCCATGACTCAGGTATAAATGATCATACTCATCGGACAAATATCTGCATCTTGCGGCATTTGAACCCAAGAGCGACGTGAGACGGTGCGAAAGGCGGGATCACTATCGTTGCACCAAACGGTCGTAAAATATATTTATATACAACCCGGTTACAATATCTGTGGACCTGATGACGTCACGTCAGCGCTTAGGTACGGTGCACAAAACAAGCATCATGGGGATAGTATTGTAAACAATAAAAATTATGAACTATAAATAAAATATATTATACTTTTTCTCTTTTATTCTTTTATGTGATAAATTTTATGTTTTTATATGATAAATTAACGGCTGGCTCGACATTCCAGCGAGGTCCACAGATATTGTAACCGAGTTGTAGCTACCGAGCTTTCTAGCCCCCGTCAAATTTTCTATTCCTTTTTACTTTTTTTACGCTATATCCCAAGGCTGCTTTATCAATGAGAGGAATCGAATCTGCCTGCGAATAACTTATAAGCCGAATTCTCTCTTGTAATTTTCTATTAAAAACGATATACATTTGAAAAAAAGCGTGCGTGTACTTATACACGTGCGACAGAAGTTATACTTTTTTATTTATTTTTAAAATGAGACATCACGAAGTTCGCCCTTTTAGTTTAACAGCTAACTTCATGGTGTCGCTTTTTAGTTGCATGACGCGTGCAGAACTTCCGACACAAAAAAATTCACCCTCAATACGCCAAAAAGAGTATAACTCCAATAATATATATGAATTTACTGAGCTTTGACAAACTTCGTGCGGGCTTGAGTACCTTTTTTAAAGTTACATTTAAGTGAATATCTGAAACCTCCATTAAGGCAATTGAAAAAGAAAACGGTTATAGTAAAAGTATTTGCCGACCTCCATGCAAGCAACCTTCGTTTAATAGAAAAATAAAAATCCGTTTCAAATTCAAACGTAATTCGGATTTCGTTTCGAAACACGCAATAATAAACAATTATGAGAGGCACGGTGCGTGAACCGGGGCAACCATTTTAGCAAGACCCGTGGACTTATTTTAAGCCTTTATTGTTAAATCGGAGTTTAAACTTTTGATGGATAAGGAGAGGTCTCGGTGATTTGGTTGTGAAGGTGCGTAACGTAAAATAATGATTTTTAAACGTACTCTCCCTTTGAATGAATGTAGGCGCTTTCATTCTGTACTTTATTTTATTGATTTTTTTCTACTGATTATAAAGAAACAGTTACTAAATAGATAAATAAACTGAAATATTAAAACGAAACTAATTTGATAATATAAATTGTTTTTAATAGTCCAACATTTTTACCTACCAACCATTTAGGATGACTTTTAACTGAAAAGAAGAACGGAAACAGAAGGAACCACGTTTACAATATGACATATAGATGGTCTGCATATATAATATAATCCATAAAAACAATATTACTATATTATCACAATAATAATAGTGTAATGGTTTCATTAACATCGCTGATTACAACAAAGTCAACAAATCTCTGTCTTAAATAAATATATTAATTTTATGTTATACAAAGCATAAAAGACAATCAGCAAGAAAGAGAAATACAACAAGAAGAAAGAGATGTAATAAATAAATATCTTCATAATAAAAAACAACGTTTTAATTGGGGAACACGTATGGATAAAAATGACGAATCGAGAATTGGCTGTATTCGACCATGCGGTCCCAATACGGATCCGTGGGTGATCAAGACTGAAGGTGTGGTTGGTAAGTGCAGTTTTCCGAAACTCGAAGTTTCTTTTATTTATATTAATTAATTATATAATAGATACTAAAGCTCTAGACTGCTATCTCGTGTGATGAAAAGCAAGGATGCGATCTAGGATGTAACGCACTAGAAAATACCTTTTCACTCGAGACTTGAAGTTGTACCTATCACGAAACAAACTTGGACAAGAAGATCCACAGCTTAGCGGTAGGGTAGATAAACGAGGTGTTCCATTTTAGACCGGCATTTGTCGCAGTTTAAAATAAAAGGATTAATTAAGTCCCTAAATGACAGACTAAGGTCACCATTGTGGTGGAATCTTTATACCTAATCTGTGATATAAACCATTTGTATTTTCATTTTATTCTAAAATTTTACGTTTTAGTATTGAACTTTGCTAATATTAATCGTTTTATTTTTTAATTTCATTCTACAGGTCCCATACAAAACTGAAACGTATCCTTTGAAACAAAGCGTATAGTCTGAGCCTTTCGAAAAACCAATATAAAGTTGTGGCGTAAATATAAATTATTTAGTAAATAGTTTATTCAAATATCAAAATTACCTTTATTTCTTTATCACTTATTATTATAATAATAATATTTCTCACATTCACACTAATTAGCCTTGCCAAAAGTAAGCACTGTAAGGCTTGTGTTTTGGATACTAAGGTTACGGATAGACATACTCATATGATACGTAGATATTTGAAACTTGTTTATAGAAATAAATATAAATACCCATGACTCAGGTATAAATGCTCGTATTCATCACACAAACATCTGTCCCTACCGCGACTCGAATCCGAAATACCGTCTCGGTGCGAAATGCGGGATCTTTACCGTTGCACCAAATTTTCGTCAGATTATAACAGGCAAGTACGAATTGATAAGTTTGTTCTTCATACTTCTTGGTTTCGTCAAACCTTTGGTCCCGACTGTATTTACAGCCTTTGCATCCACCGATCCGTGTAGGGACCGCATTGTAGTTTAACAGAAAGCTAACCAAGATCCAAGATTTATGTTTGACCGATTTTGGATTGATCAAAGTGTTGTTATATTATGAAAAGATAAAGTAAGATCAGATATCAATCTAATGACAAAGTTTCATTGAGTATTTTTTTTATAGTAATTAGGTAAGCGCTTGACCGCTGTCTCGCCTGATGGTAAGTGATGATGCGATCTAGGATGTGACGCACTTGCCTAAAAGATACCTATTCACTCGTGACATGAAGACCCCTAAATTGTATTTATCAGGAAACGCAGACTCAGGTAAAAAGTTAATCTTATAATAGACCAGAGAAGGGTAAATAGTTCCTCAGCGGTACGTATTACAAAATTGGAACCAAAACGCTCTAATAATAGACCAGAGAAGTGATTATAAAACCTGTGATATATTTGCATATTTGTGTTGTAAATTTGACAAGTGAAAGCCTTTATTAAGTTTTTTGCGCATAATTTATATTTAATCTTGACGTTTCGACTCCTTTACAGGAGCTGTGATCTCAGGATGACTAAGGCAATGGTCATCATATATTTCTTACTACCTTTATAATATTTCAATTAGGCACGTTCCTAATTGTTAAAATTGATATAAATTAAAAATTTTGATCAAGAGTACCGAATTAAAATTTAGATCCAGTAAAAATATTTTAAATAAATACTTGTTTCTAGAAAACACAGAATGGGACATAGGTGTAATAACAAAGGGGTCTTTCTGATCGATCCACCATTGATCGTGCAGACGACCCCTGGCCTCCGGGCTCCAACAGGAAGTGGGCAGTGTGCGCACGCGTTTACGGAAACGGCTGTCACGTTTCAAGTTAAGAGTTGAAGAGGTTTTTCATACCACGCATGTACGTGCTACCAAACACTTGTCTTAATACTAGTATTAGTCAAAACGAGAAAACTATCACGTCTTTTTTATTTTGGAGTTCCAATATTTCGACCTAATATAGGAGCTTCGGAAGTCATGGTAATGGTCCCGTTTTGATTAATACTAATGTAAGTAACCATGAAAGTTTAAAACCATAACTTATCTAAATGCTCTTTTTAGTAAATAGGTAATCGCTTGACCGCTATCTCGCCTGAAGGTAAACGACGTTGTGATTTAGGACGTGACGCTCTAGCCTAGAAGACCTACTCGTGACTTAAAAACCCCGAAATTGTATTTGTCACAAAAACAAAATTAAATAGGTACTCTATTATTTACTTGTCGATGTCATTATACAAAGTAATGATTTTCCTGCAAATATGAATCATCGTCATCTTTAACAAACGACGTCCATTGCTGGATGGATGACTTTCTTAAAAATTTGAGAATTTTGCCATAAGCTTGGCCCCGCGGGATTAAATGGGATCAAGAGCATATCCATTCAAAATAAAAATAAAATAGCCACGCTGGCTAAAGGTTGGAAAACGCTGCCTATTTTGGAACATAAGGCAGGTGTATGGTCAAAGGTTTTAAATTTTATTGCCAGTGGACGTCTATTAAAAAAATGTGTATAAACCATCAATTAACATACACATAACCACGCATTTTACCGAAGGAGAAAGCAGAGATCACAGATTTCCACTATCCTGACATACATCTCTCGCTCCGTCAACTATCATAAGACCTTTCATACAAGCTCGTCGGTACTTTTGACCTGGCCTTTAAGACATTGTTATAGCTAAATCGAATGTTTAATATTTGTAAAAATATGACTCTCGATGTTGAAGGTAGTTAACGTTCAATATTCGTGGAAGGATACTAGCTCATAGTGGAAGTTGAAATACGTTTTTGAATTTCGACGCATCTGGCAGCGTCTCGGTAGCTCAGCGGTCAGAGCACTCACCTGGATAGCAACTGGTCTCTGGGTTCGAAAACCACCTAAGGCGTCGGACGGGTGGTTGATTTTACAGGTGTATTTTATATCTTATAGATATATTTACCGATTCCATAGTACATTAAATTTTATAGCGGTCCGCGCACTCCCATCCCTTGCACCGCCTCGATTCGTCATAACGGAGTTGCATTCAAAATGGCTACTGTTAGTAAAGTAAAAACACTGACTTCCGAAACGAACGTCTATTGAACATATATGTCCTGCTCTTTTTAAAGAGACAGTGAAGGATGGAAGATGTTGGTACAAAAGAGTGATATTTTTAAACAATCGACCCCATGTGCTGATATCCAATTGCCGATGGGAACACAGAGGTGTGTGGAGTTGGCATCGTATTAAAATTCTTTTAAAGATCTTATGTATAATTACTTAGAAATAAAATAATTATATAATCATGCAAACATAGTGCGCGTGAGTTTTACAATTTATAAGAAAAATAACTGTTATAGTTTTTTTGTTACTGGTAGTTTTTATAATATTTTTTTTTACTAGAAATAATTCAAATTGTCCCTGCTGAAAGACTGGACTCGAGCCCACATCTAGCTATTCGAGCGAGTGCTTTTTACATTTGAGCTTCCAATACCTATGAAGTTTTTTAATCTAATATTTTTTGTAATTAACCTAACGTTAATACCGCAATTTAATATTTGTTACTTACTTAAAAAATATCCAACGCGCCTAATGAAGTTTTTACTTCAAAAAGCGTAATAAGTTGTCTCCACAGCTCTCCTGTTCTGTCAAGGTCTCCCATCACAAGGGTCCTTTGTATCTAATTACTGATTGCAAAAAGAGCTAAAAATACGGCCTTCGAGTTGCGCATGACTCACCGAGCGACGACCGATGGACGGAAGGGTGGTAATCGAATTAAAATATACAGGACACAGGATCTAGTAACTCGATAGAACATTGACTCGCGAACATTACATGACCGCCAAATTTTAAATCTTTACTGAACCAGAAAAATTCTAATAGCGCAGGGGCGCTACAGTACCAACTAGGGATGTTGCGGATGCATTTTTTTTCACATCCGCGGATGCGGATGCGGATTTTAAGAGACTCACATCCGCGGATGCGGATCTGTACAAAAAACTCAAGTGTTGGTTTGGTAGGGTAAAAACAAAGTAATATTTATATTTTTTTATTTAATAATAAAGTAGTGAGTGAATTTCTATTACTGATTAATTATTTTAGTAATTAAATTTAAATATTGGAGCATTATATTTAATGAAAAGTAGAATGGCCGCCTTTTCGGACTCCAGTCTATTTCGCAAGGGTTCGTATATTATTCCTGCGCTACTAAATAACTGTTCACTTGGAACACTAGCTGGTGGCGCTGATAAGAATTTGCGTGTTATTTTAGGTGACAGTTTGAACTCGCTTTGATTAACATTCCACCATTTAAGAGGACTCTCATTTCAATTAATTCGCTTTGTATTGCGGAAAGTAAGTAACTCCTTCTTGAGAATTGCGTCAGGTCTGACAATTTCTGGTGTTTCCTGACTCACCTCATCTTCACTCGATGAATCGAGCATCATGGCAGGATCACTAATTAAACAGGTCTCTCTCCAATATGTAAATTCAAAAACTAAAATAATTAATCAGTAATAGTAATTCACTCACTATTTTATTATTAAATAAAGAAAGGATAAATATTACTGTGTTTTTTACCCTACCAAACCAACAATTAAGTTTTTTGTACAGATGCGCATCCGCGGATCTGAGCCTCTTAAAATCCGCGTCCGCATCCGTGGATGTGAAAAAAAACGCATCCGCAATATCCCTAATTCGCAATATCCCTAGTACCAACCACACAACTAATGCAGGCCTTCTTGATATCCATGGAAATATAATAATAAGGTTTTTGGCACATACCCTTAAAATCAAAATAAAAAATGGTTTATTGTTGCAGTAATTGTTATTGTTATATTAATTGTTATTGTTACCTAAATCTTTATCTTAATTTCCATATGCGAATTCCTTTTAATAGCTTAGTCTGTACATGGTTTTGATTCCATCAGTTTTATAAGATAGATAGGTACCCTGTTTATATTTCAACTTAAATAAAGCCCAAAGTAAACACTGTATCCCCACTTGGTTTGGGCCTTATGGGCCTAGTGGGGAATAGTGAGGTTATAAGCTCGAGATAATACATTTTGGTAATCCATAAGCCTGTCGGTATTTAATAAAAACCTGCAAAATTAACTAGTTACTTCACTATATTTGCGAAATAAAATATATGCTACAATTGACAGAGTCAAAAATAAACAGAGAGATATGTATTTATTTATTTATTTGGTTCTTCTAAAATTAGTACACTGTTAAATATAAGATGACATTAGATCCCCACCACATTATATGTAATTATAAATATAGAATACACCCTAAGACGTAGCACAACTATAACTAAATTTCAATTAACTGTAATAATTTGTAACTATGTGTAAAATAATATAATAGCATTAAAAAAAGAGCTAGTGTTGTTACCCAATCTATGAAAATGAATGTTACTATTAGGTACCTTAATGACAAGATAATAAGTAAAAAATTAAATTAATATTTCTTACATTCACAACAATTAGCCTAGCTAGAAAAATGTAAACTCTGTAAGGCTATGGTAATTATGGTAATTAGTGATACTAGGGTAACGGATAGACTTACATATATGATACATAGATATGTAATATTCATAGAAATATACAACACCCATGACTCAGGTATGAATGCTCGTATTCATCACACAATCATCTGTCCGTTCCGGGATTCGAACCCAGGACTGTCGGTCAAGCGGTCACCTTTACCACATTGCTGTCCGATTAGAGAAGGCAGATGGTGGAATAAGGTTGTGCAATTCCATCTCAATTCAATTTGACGGCCGTTTTGTTCATTAGTAGTGACTGACTTTCGCACTGACAGTCCTATCATTAATCTCATATCATTGGAATTTTAATTATTTTTTTGTTTTTTTTTGTATTACGCTCCGCTCCAATATATGGTGCTAGCGAAGATTTATGCTTAGCGACTGCATCGACCTAGTAACAATTACTTAGGATATAAAAGATGCCAACATAATAAAAAAATAGAATACATACCACTGCATTTTTGCATTAAATACTAGTTTGGTTGCAAAAAATGGAATGGGCATATGACATCATTCTAACGGTCGAAAAAATTTAATCGGAGAAATATTTGCACGAAAATCGCGCGCGCGCAATTCGAATGAAACCACATAATTGCTGTTGATGGCCCATGAAACATGGATTTTTTGTAGTAAACATACCTTTTGATATCACACGACACATGCTGGATAAACTCAGTAAACTAGATATTTAATTTAAAACAATTTAATTTGATATAGATAGTTAAAGTATTTTAGAACATGGAATTAATAAGGAAGAGGTTTTTTAATATATATTACTAATTAAATTATGTTTTTGACACATTTATAAAAAAAATATACTGTAGATCTTTGGAAGAAAAAAAAGGTTTTTTTATTGTACTTTCCTGTAATACAAAAGTACGTAGGTTTATTTTCCAAATTAATCATTCACCTTGTATTACAATGAGAAATAATTCTTATTCATGGATCAGCTTCAATGACGCAATGTCTCTTATGCCATAACTTCCCGAGTTCTTAATCAATTCTAATAATTTTTGTGTGAAATCGAATCAACAGGTTAAGGACTAGATCTCGAATGTTGAAATTTGCGAGAATAAAAAAGTTATGACCAAAAAACATTGGCTCTATGATTTGGCTCTATTTAATGCAAAAATACAGGATTTCCCACTGAAACAAAAAGCGCGCGATTTTGAATTTTTTTTTTGTTCTTATGGAATTTTCAAATTTAATAAAATTATAGAATATTTTTTTTAGTATAACGCTCCGCTCCAATATATGGTGCGATAAAAGCTTTATGCTTAGCGACTGCATCGACCTAGTAATATCACTATACATCAGTGCAGTCATGGGCAACTAACAGTTTTGCATTTTTAATTTCTCGACACACTTTAAATTTTATTATATTATATATTCATAAAATTATTACCATGTGTTTTTTTATTTTTGAGGCTCCAATATTTTTGATATAAATACAATTGAAGTGACCATGAAAATTCAAAAAATATATTTATTTTATATCACCGTATGTTTAAATAACTGCACTGCACCGCGGGCTACCACCCTTTCTTGGTTGCTATTCCTAACTGTCGCATCAAGCGCTTCTCAATATCTTTCATAATGCGCACAGCAAAGGAGTGGAACTCCCTCCCTGCGTCGGTATTTCTGAGTTCTTATAACTCGTCCGTTTTCAAAATCTGGGTGAATAGTCACCTTCTGCGTTCGCTCGTTCCATCATTGATCCTTTCTTGGCCCCCTAGCTTGATTGGGATCAAGAGCGAACCCATTCAAAATTAAAAATCGATAATGATATAACAATTTATGTATAAACGATGATACTGAACATTTTTTTAGTCTGTGGCCATGATCGACGTAGGTCTTCGCACACATTAACAGAATTAAATTGGCGCGGAAATTTCAACGACAGGTGAAAAATGACGAATGACGCTACGCAGTGGTAGTGCCAGATGACACGGTGACCTTTGGTAATATATTATTATTAGAGACCGTGAAATAATACAAAAATTAACTTCTTGACAACGTTTATTTTACATCGTTTTCATGTTTTATAAGAATAGTTACTAGTCCTAACCCTTTTCAAGCTCTACACTTACTCAGAGTAATAAAATAATCAGCCAATGCTACTTACTTCAGCAGTTTGGTATTCCATTAGCTTTTCGAAGATTGTAACCGTTAAGTAAATGGCCAGACAACCGTACAATACCGCGTTGCCCGAGTGAATGCCGCCAGCGACCAAAAAGGTATGAAAAGTCAGACTATTAATTGACAGCCACAGACTAGCCACTTTAATAGTTACTACTAACGTCAATAATCGATTGAACAATCGATTATTAAACCAACGATAACTACGAAACTTAGTAGTAGTTACTTTAATATATAATATATGTGCTAAAATAAATCATTTAAATATTAATTCCTTACAGCTCGGCCATCCTGCTGAAGCAAGTCCCTTTGCTTTTAAATTATAAAACCTAAACATTATTAATTAATGGTACCTAGGATGACCAAGAGATCAATTCTAAATGACGTCCCAATGTCTAAGGTTGGTTTAGTAAACTATAAATAAATAACTTATTTCCAAATTTTCTATTATAATCAATCACATTATTATTTTTTGAATGAACAGTTAAATTCTGGATTTTATTTTAATTAATGAAAAAATTTAATGATAAATCAAATATGTAGTTATCAAATAACTACACACTCAAAGAATTTCACTAAACGAAATGATTCTATAAGATATAAAATAAAAATATGAAATGATTCTACTTACGTCATAGAACATTATCATGCAATCTCAATGGAGATAGATAACAAATTATAAAAATAAACAAGTGTTACTTATTTTGTTACAATAACTTTGACAGTAAAAATAAACAGATTAATAGCATAGGGTAAAGTAACGGTCGTACTAGCTATAAAGAACCAAAGACTTCATGAGTACTTTCGTCGCTATCTGATTGTGAACTACCGTAATTATTATCAAAACTAAGCCATGGTTTTAGTTTATCTACCGTTATCACGTTTTCATAATGACGTTTACCCTTTTTTGTGTAAGAGTTGTATCTACAACTAAATACCGGTCATTTGGCAGGACTTTCCTAATTCTGTAGGGTCCCTGGAATTTTACTACCAATTTCTTAGACCTAGCGTCACTTGGCGTTTTTCGTTTAACGCTTACTAAGTCTCCTACTGAAAAAGCTACGTCTTTTCGTAGGGGTTAGTTAATTAGACGTTTCGCATAGAAATTAGTTTTATCTTTAGCTTGTTCAATACGGATTCGATCCCCCGCTTCATGTCTAATATTATCAAGCTCCCCAGTTTACTGTTTCATCAATAACTTCATTGAGAATATTCTCGGAACTACTTTTAATCCTACAACTAATGTTGTTTCTACAACCTGTGGTTTCGTGTTTCGTTGTATTTAACCCGATCTGTATGTCTGGTATATGCTCATCCCAGCCTTTGTCATCTTAACCATGACTCTTAGTAGACAAAGCGCCCATTTGAATCTTCCTACATGGCTATTGGCCCGCGGAGTGGATACTGCGTTAAAAATGTGTTTGACACCTTAAGGTTTCAAGAACGAACGGAAATCATTACTTGTGAATGAAATGCCTTGATCAGTGATGAGCCTAACCAGTGTACCAAAATAACTCAGGTGTTCCTTGAGAACTCTTATTGACGTGGCCGATTTAGTATTTTTAAAGGCCGTAATATTAATGAGTTTGGTAAATCCACAAATTATAACGAGAAGATATACGTTGCCCCGCTTACTACGTATGGAGGGGCCTAGATGATCAGCGTGGATCGTGTGAAAAGGAATCTCGACTTTTGGGATAGGATAGACGAATTACAATTCGCCTGGCTGTTCGCACTCAAAACACGCCCGCATATACATCTTTACAAAACGTCTCATTTTAGGAAACCAGAAGGACTGTTGGATCCTACCCAAAGTGGTTTACCTCTGCTACTTGCCATCGGGCTACCTTCGGCACAACCTATCGTAAACCATCATCCCCACTAAGACCAGTTATACGATATACCTTACCGTTCTTTATAATTTTTTTTTTTACAATTTCGACAACCTTCTCTGACTCTGATCAGCATAATATTCGCTTAATACGGGATAATACATCGCCACTGGATTGCACGGTCGCAATCCAATCTTCAATCTCAGTGGTAAGTACGTCTAGAATACGATTGTCTATATTTGCTTTACTTACTGGATTTCGACTTAAGAGCATCAACATGGGTCATGCCGGTTCCGGGCCGATACTCTATGTCGCAATCAAACTCAGTAAATTGTATCCACCAACGGGCGATACGAGGAATTAAATCACGTTTCGTTAAGGTAGTCCGTAACGCGTTACAATCAGTTAATATTTTAAATGGTATACCTATTAAATACGCGCGAAATCTATCGAAAGAATCTACCGCAGCAAGAGTTTCTAGTTGGAACGAATGTAACCGTTGTTCATCGGATGTAGTCTTACGGCCAAAATACGAGACCGCTTTGTACAGACCCTCATCGCCTTTTTGCAATAAGATTACTGCTTCCCATATTTACACGCGTCTGTATGAAGTTGCGATTCGCGTTTAGGGTCATAAAGGACTGAAATCGGCCTGGTAACAAGAGCATCTTTTAATGATTTGAATGCTTGCTCTTGATCTTCCAGCCATTTCCACGTGCCATCTTTCTTTAAAAGGTCCGTCAATAGTTTGCAGATAACAGTAAAATCACGAACAAACCTTCTGAAAAAAAATCGGCCAGGCCGATAAATTGCCTTACTTCGTGCTGATTCCGTGGGGTTGGGAACATAGATACTGCCTCAGTTTTTCGGGCGCCGGGCCTATTACCACTAGAATCAAAGTGAGACCCCCATTTTGTAGAAGAATTAGGTCTTCTTCGAGCCTACTAAGACCTTCTTCAAACTTACGAGATGGAATCAATATGTCATTCATATATATAAGCGCATAGTTATTTTTGATTATGCTAATATTTGATTCATAGTTTTTTGAAATACGGAAGGTGCGTTCACTAAACCGAATGGCATTCGAGGAAACTCATACACTCCATCCGGCGTAATGAACGCAGTCTTCTCTTGAGACACGGAAAAGATAGCGATTTCGTAATATCCTGATGCCAAATGTAAACAAGTAAACAATATGTTACCGGCGTGCCTATCCGGCTGGTCTTTAACCCGGGGTGGAGGATAATGATCTTTCTTTGTCCGTCTGTTCAAGGCGCGGTAACTTTTTAACGAGCGCAATAGGGCTCGTATGGTGAGGAAGATTCTCGAATAATACCAGCAACTAACATTTCACAACTATATCGTTAGAAACATTGCGCTCGGCAATGGACATTCTATATGGTCTGTATACAACCGGCTCACTATTCTCTACCTCTATCACCATCTCCCCCGCGTTCGTTAAACCTAGATCTTTAAGTCCTGATTAATAGCAACAGTTATATTTTAACACTAACGACCGTAATAAGGCCCGTTCTGCACTAGTAATGTTGTGCCCGAAAACTAAAGTGTCTTCTGAGTAAGCGTTATCTAAAGTCACAGCATATACTTTACAGTTACCAGTCACCTGATTGGCTCGCATAACTAACGTATCTTTAGCAAAAATTAAATCTTGATCGCACGCGTTCTAAACGATAACAACACCTAATCCAGACTTAAATGAATATTCCCTGGGAAAAGGTAATATTCTTGGTTATTACATCCTCTCAAAGGACCACTAACATACACACCACCTTCATATCCATCATGTGAGTCGACTTTTATTAAACTTATTTCACGCGAAGTCAATGTCACTGTCTCCCAGACACGTAAAATTAATTTATTAGGATTGTGCTTTTGAAAATCAGTTGTTCAAGTGTTTTAATGATCAAGATATTAGGTAACTCAGTAAACGTATGTATGTCCCAACAAATCAGGATATTTTAAAACATGATCTTCAACTACAAGTATTTCAACGTTTTCCCGTTTTCCCTGTACGGATATCTTAGCCCTAGACCTACCTTACGGTTTCACATGATAACCTCCAATAGCTCTCATTAAAGGTAAATCTATGGTATCTATTAACGGATTCAATTTTTTTTTGTTTCATATACTCTTATTAGCGTGCATTGGCTACCTAAATCAATATGATACAATATTTGTATATCATTGACTAAAATGTCAAAAATATATTTAGAATTAAACTCCCCTGATGACCCTAGTTCAAAAACTTGTTTTTTCATCCTGCTTGTTTACAATGTCATTGCTACGCCCTCATCTACAATACTTACTCATGTGGCCTACTTTTTTACAGTTGTTGCATTTAGATGATGGTTTGGCACATTGATAACTCTTATGATCACTACACTTGTAACATATAAATTTCTTGGTTGAAACGTTCGAAGAACTGAGGGCAGGATTGTACCCCTGATTCTTTTATCCTGTCTTTGCCTATCCCCGCATCCCTAAGAATACCTATTTTAACCGTTTTTAAATGCATTAGCAATTGTTCGGGTTCACAAAATTGAGCAGCCTGCGCGTCAACGCGAACAGCACTATCCTCTATTCCATTTAAAATACAATCGCCCGCTTTTCTACCTTTAATACTACATCGATTCAATAAATTCATCTTAGCATAAAAATACTGTTCGAGCGACTCCCCATAGCGTGCCTTTTTTGCCAGCGTAACCGTCAACAACTCTGCATAACCATCGCGACAAGGAAAGGACTCTACTAATTTTCTCTTCCACTCAGACCAAGAGTAGAGGACTGTGCTGAGCCCCTGGTACCAGGATTTTGCTACGCCAGTTAGCTTTGGAAGAGTAAAGTAAATAATTTATTTTTCACTCCAACCATAATGTCAGCACACTCCTCCACTTTTGTCAGCCACATTAACACAGTTTGACCCTGAGACATTGGGTCAAATTCTAATAGAACGTTATTCAAGGGCAACTTTGGGGAAGTATGACCCTTCATACTCTTTTAGATGTCTAAAAAAGTTATCTAAAATATTATTTGGTATATCTATGTTATTATTTCTTTCAAGCTCTTGTCTAATCGTACTAACGTCAGGGTAACGAGAATTCATTTTTTTTTCATTTATTATCTGAATAACGATCATTACTTGAACTGCTACTAGGATGGCGTTTCTTGTTACGTTGGCGTCCATACGGACTGCTACGAAATTTATTCTGTGAGCATTCCTCAGAACTGCTACGTGAATGACTTATGCTTTGATCCTCTACGTAATCTACGATACGTTCGTCCTTTTACATCATCAACTCGACTACATTGCGATATACACTCAATAGATATAGATCAACTCTAGAGCATTGCCATCGAGACTCCCCGCCATTAAGACGTTGCCTCGATGACTCCCTGCTCGGTACGCATGAGAAAGTTTCACCAAAACATAACCAAAAACCGTTTTGAATTTCATACCAAAACGTAACCTTACCGCAAAACATAAAACCGTTTTTCTCATAACCAACGCAATACAACCAAAATTGAAAACCGCGCTGCCATGATCGGTTAAATGCGCAAAAATAGTTATAAACGCAATAATAAAACAAATAATTTTGTAATTTTATCAGAAATGTTATCAAAAAATTCGAAATAAAAATTATTGTAAATAGGACTATTTTTAAATGCGCCAAAAAAAAAGCTTTAATTTTCTCGTCTATTCACATTACATTAAAAATTAATAGTTCATACATTTTAATTTTAACAAACTAGTCTTTAACCTAGTAAAAGCACGAAGAGATAACGTCATAACCATAATTACGTAATACTAAAACAAAAACTTGCGTTACGTTAGCTAACAGCGATTTAGTTTTCATTCATTTTGAAGTAGCCAAATCCTCGTCAACCGCGGTAGTGATAACCAAAACTGAAAACGGCCTTTAATAACGTTATGGAAACTTCAAAACCTTTACGTAACGGTTTTCAAAAAACGCCCATACTGCTTGGGTCTCTCAACTGACGCCCTCATAAAAGCGATGGCCTCCCGCTTAACGGGATTACGGGGCTAGATTTATCATTATAAGTATATTAATCTATTGTATAAGTGCTTGCGGCTTTGCCTACCTTTCAGGCTCCCTTCCGCTCCCTCACTTATCAAGCCAGTCGACCGCAGCCGAGAACGTCCACGGGTACTGCACCTAGCAGTGGCGTTCTCCGTCTCCGTGTTGGTATGCACACCTTCGCCATCATGATCGATAGTTTATATTTCTTTAGCACCGTACTCCATATCTAGAACTCGCAACCGTAAGGGTAACCATGAGATCAAATTCTATTTCGATAAATTCTGTATATTTGTCTCAAACATTTGACATTAAAACTATACGGGTGAATGAAAAGGAGAAAAAACGCAAAATAATTTGATTTCATAGAGCATAACATTATTATATTTCTAACTAAAATGGCTAATATCTCAAAAAGTAAGCATCGTAGCGTAAAAATAATGAAATTTTGACCCCCTTAGAAACCCTAGAGGTACACTAAAGATATATAATATAGGTCCAAAAACGGTCAAGTCTGAGTTGGACCCTCACATCACATATATTACAAAAATATAAATCTTACACTTTTTTTTTTTTACTTTAACATTATCTTAGTAAATGCGTAACAAAACTGATACAGGGGTAAAAAAAAAACTTTGATACGTTCTGTTAAACTGAAGTATAAAACATGAAAACCAATGGCGACCACGATACCTATTGCTAGATTTAAAGTAAAAAGGAACGAACATTTGCTTGGTCTGTAAAATCACGTGGGCAGGATAAGCAAGTGATTCGGAAGAATACCTGCCTATCCCACTTCTGAATTATTAGAGACCGTGAAATAATACAAAAATTAACTTCTTGACAACGTTTATTTTACATCGTTTTCATGTTTTATAAGAATAGTTACTAGTCCTAACCCTTTTCAAGCTCTACACTTACTCAGAGTAATAAAATAATCAGCCAATGCTACTTACTTCAGCAGTTTGGTATTCCATTAGCTTTTCGAAGATTGTAACCGTTAAGTAAATGGCCAGACAACCGTACAATACCGCGTTGCCCGAGTGAATGCCGCCAGCGACCAAAAAGGTATGAAAAGTCAGACTATTAATTGACAGCCACAGACTAGCCACTTTAATAGTTACTACTAACGTCAATAATCGATTGAACAATCGATTATTAAACCAACGATAACTACGAAACTTAGTAGTAGTTACTTTAATATATAATATATGTGCTAAAATAAATCATTTAAATATTAATTCCTTACATTATAGTCTGTGGTTTTATTGATCAAGGGTCGATCGATGATATTGTTGCCAGACTATCGATAGTATTTCTATAGAGTTTTTCATCTGAAAAATAATGTACTATTGATAAGCCTATCAATAGCTCAGAACGTGTAAATACTAATGAAAGAGTACAATACTATTGATAGCATTACTGCTATTAAATAAAAAAGACTATCCAAAATATCTACACTATCTACGTTCTTAGTAACAATACTATCGATAGTATCAAAAAGTAATCTAAAACCATTGATAGTCTGGATACTATCAATAGTTACCAAAAACCTAGATAATGCTGATACTATCGATAGTTTGTTATTTACGAGCAACAATAATATCGATAGTATAGCACTTCTTCAATTGTGTTGACACGTTCCAAGCTATCGATTTTATCAATGTTATTGATATTTATCGCTTTTCGATAGACTATGGATTAATTATCGATAGTGGACGGCTACACTAGTCGGTGAGAGGCGATCGATATTGCGAAGGAATGCGGGTGGAAGGTTAGTTTTTTAAATGTGGCTTTTATGTTTAACGAAAGTGAAATAAGGCTTTAATTAATAACGAGATGACTTTTGATTATAATATTAACATGCTTCCTTGTCGTGGAAGGCCGATGTCGTTGTTTGGCAAAGCTATATGACAGTTTATCCTCAAGGAGACAGAGACTTTTTCTTTATTGGGTTCGCTCTTGATCCCATCAAGCCCGGGCGCCAAGACGGGATTCCACGATGGGACGAACTAACCCAAAAGGTGCTTATTCACCCTGCTTTGAAAACGGACCAGTTATAGGTAGGGTTGTTCACAAGGCTCGGTAGCTCCATTGGGAGAGCATTGGAACGGACCACCAAAGATTGAGGGTTCGTATTCCGACTGGGAATTTTCTTGTGAGCCAAGTCTAAAAAAATCTTATTACCGAACTTTCCAGTAACATTATCTTTGTAAGAGATAAAGCTATAATTATATATCTAATATGTCAAATTCGTTCTTCTAATGGAGCATTGTAGAAACCGACATAAAAACTTTCTCAAATGAGATTCGAAGTGACTCCCCCCATATTACCGGATGCCACACGTTTTATAACTCATCCACTAATGTGCTCATAAACGCCCAGTGACATGGTTGTTGCTATTATTAAGACAGAAGTGTTAAAATGAGTTATATTTATTACCTACCTTGTTATAATTCGCTAACGGTATAACAAGGTAGGTATGTTAGGAATGAGAAATTAACTCTGTCTGTCTGTTGCGTATTCACAGTGAAACAGCTAAATTGATTGTGATGAAAAATGATATGAAGATTATATAAATTGTGTGGAATCACATAGGTACCTTGTTTTGCAAAAATATAAATTTTCTCTCGGTAATAACTTAATTAATGTATAAAAATGAATTTGTTTGTTGAATTTTATGTGCTGGCATACCGTTCGTCCAATTTTGATAAAACTTTGTCAACATACTGCTGTCACTGGCGCAAAGGTTATAGTAATAACCAAAAACATTTACGTATGGTCAGCAAAAAAATTGCAAAACAAGAGCGTTCCAAGGTTACTTATTTTAAATATAATTCTATTTCAAAAATTTAAGTTCTTACTCTCGTAATATTAATCAGAACTAATTTTTTCGCCGATGGCTTCTATCAGATAAGTCACTTTTTTTCTTATACATATGTTTTTTTTGTTATTCTTACGTAATTTATTTAAAGCAAGTGTTAAGTACGCCGTTATAGAAAAGTCAACACTTATTTTGTAAATTAAATAAACATTTATTATTAATATTTTGACGCATATCAAAAATGTGATATATTAAGTATTATATAATTATTTTCTTATTTACCATGTGGCCTGTACTTTTATAAATAAATAAGTAAAAGCAATAAATAGTAATCGTATAAAGTATTGTCATTATTCATTAAAAACAGACATGTCATTAGTATTTTGCCATTTCTATTTCCAACGGAAATACATTAAATCAAATTCACTTAAAGTATTTCTCAATCAATTTATTAATTAATGATAATTAATCGGCATTTAGATAAAGGAAAAAAGTTAATTAATAATGTAATTTAATACTTTACGACGATTAATCAAACCATTGGCAGCCGGCCGTTCTCGCTTTCAAACCACCTGTTTCGCTAATAAAATGTATCGTAGCAATTAATTCTACTGGTTAAAAATTACTTAAACTCGTTTCGACTGTATCCGCAAACATTTCGCATAGATAACGTTGCTTTCTACAAATAAACGAGAAAATTAGAAAACATTGCAATAACATGATTTAGGGTGTTTTTAACAAAAAAAGCATGTGTGCAATTTACACGTGGTAGAAGTGAAATCTTCAAAAATAATACGTAGGTAAGTACATGTATACAAAATACCACGGTTGCTGTGATGCCTTCTTTCAAGCTTTGTATAGTCTCCGGCAAATAAGTTAAACATGATTTTGAAATCACGTGACATGCGCAGTAGCAAGTTTAGGTACATTATTCACTACTGCGCATGTCACGTGATTTCAATATCATGTTCAACTTATTTGCCGGAAACAATACTACTCATGCGCACACAAATACGTGTTAACACACGTACATAATGCTTCCTATCTCATTTTCTCCTACGTAAAATCTTATGAATTTATGTGTCAATCTCTTTTTACTGTCGCTTTTCCTTTTCATCGACTTTCAAATCACAACGATGGTAAAGAAATATTTAAAACCAATTGGACTACTAATTCGATTATTTCACATTCCAATTAATAAACAAGCATTGATATTTATAATACATGCACAGATCTGATTCAATATAGATAACTTCGTTTTTTATATATACTAGGCTGTGGATCGAACCTGGGACCTCGGGCTTATCATGAAAACCACTATGCAAACCAGTCGACCACGGATTATTGGGATTTTAATGTAAGTTCCTTAAAACGAGTTTCATTATTTATACTAGCTGACCCGGTAACGCGTTGCTATGGTAACGTTATTGATACAATGGAAAAAGAGCGGGAAAAAGAGCGGACAGACAAACACACAAACAACAAATTTGTGTTCTTAGACTATAGACTAGCGGCTCGTCCCGACCTCGCACTGGTGGACAAAATTCTTTAAATTTTTTCTATTATTAAATATTTTTCCGTTAGCGCCGTATAGCGTCTGGCAGACGAACTACTTGCGGTTAAGGCGTTGCTATGGTAATGTTATTGATACAATGGAAAAAGAGCGGGATATAGAGCGGACAGACAAACACACAAACCACTGTGATCTTAGATTATAGATTTATTAGTTATAATATTTAACATTTAATAATAATAACAAAATATATAAACCCTATTAACCTGTCATACGTTACAAAGTTCGCTTCACAAAAGAGGCTGCCCACTGATATTGAATGAATTAAAGGAAATAAACATAATTCGATTCTAATTAGTCCTACAAAATAGGCTAATATCACACACTTTTTGTGACATAAAAGAATTTTAAAATAAACAATGATTCTTCAGCTCTTCTATTATCAATAAGCTTTTATCCGCGGATTCTTTTGCATTAATGTTGACTACTGATTTAAGTTATATTTCTATCATTCGGGAACAGTACTTTTTTCTGGATAAAAGGTATTTCGATTTCTGTACGCCTGACAAAGTGTATTCAAAATTTCATAATGATCGTTTGAGTAGCTAACATTTAAAAGTGTAACAAACAAAAATAATCACTTTTGTATTTATAGATAGGATTAATCTATATAATTAAATATAATAAATCTAATCACAGTGGTTTGTGTGTTTGTCTGTCCGCTCTTTTTCCATTGTATCAATAACGTTACCATAGCAACGCTTTAACCGCAAGTTGTTCGTCTACTGGACGCTAGATGGCGCTAACGGAAAAATATTTAATAATAGAAAAAAATTAAAGAATTTTTTGTCCACCCGTGCGAAGCCGGGACGGACTGCTAGTCTATAATCTAAGATCACAAATATGTTGTTTGTCTGTCCGCTCTTTTCCCGCTCTTTTTCCTTTGTATCAATTAACGTTACCATAGCAACGCATCAATTAACGTTACCGTGTCAGCTAGTAACAGTAAAAAATGTATCTTTTCTATTTTTTTCAATTAATATGACTTTATAAGGAATACCTTTGCATGCAATACTGTTGGCTAAACTTGTTTTGCTACTTCCTGTTATTTAAATGACCACAATTTATACCACGTTTACAAGCAAATAAAGATTAATTTGATTTGCTTTAAAACTGTGTCTCAGAAACGTGCATCTTCATATTATTTACCCGTAGGTAAACTAAAGTAGGCAGGTACTTGGAAAATAACTCTTACTTTGTTATAATTTTAGTAATATTTTCTATACGACCTTTATAAATTTTATTGTATAAGATTCACGACACCTACAAGAGGCGTCTCTTAATTACAAAGCTTGTGTAGCTTAGAAAATAGGGGAATTCTTTTGATAAAGTTGCTTTTATACAACCTAGTAATGGAAAACTAAACTGCCCCCAGAATATTCATTTAAACACTTCATTTAATGTTTTCTGATGCATTTACTTATAAAAAAAAAACAACAACATCTCCGAGTCTTCGGGTCGGATTCGAACTTACGACATTTCGCTATCCGGGAGAGTGCTTTGACTGCTAAGCTACCGAGACGCTGGCAAACGCGTCGAATTTTACAAAAGTATATCATCTTTTTATGAGCTTACTCGTTTAATTAATTTTAAAGGTTCTTGTACATCGAAAGTAATATTGTTACAAATATCGTTAGTGAAAGGTCGTAGACTGAGGGATGTGGTTGTTTTTATATGCGTATTTGAAATGTTACCCCTTTTTGTCACAAACATTTGCGTATAACCTTTTCTATGTTCTCTCATATTAGACTAGCTTCACCAATTGTTCAACCCCAAGAAGGTCAGAGAGACAAGTAATATTTTGGCAAGCAAAAAAGATATAGACATTTTTCAAATAAAAAACTAACAGATTTAACAGCAGCTATGTTAATATTATTACTGATTATAAATTATTTTGTTTCTTATTGATACGCTGGTTGTTTTTTTATATTTCATATAAGTATATGTTTGTGTTAATTAAGTATTGTAATTTAAAATTGTAATTTAATTGTCTCTTTTTGGCTTTAATAAAGGAAACTTAAATTACAACTTATTCTAAAAGTTTAAAAGTGTTTGTGAAACCGTAGAGCATGACTGCCTTCAATTAAAACAACACATGACTTGAGATTAACTTGAATTTTTATTGTTATTATAATCTATGGCCTGTTTAATAAATAATAGATGGTTGGGATTGCACACCACTTAGCAATACTCTTGTCTAGCTGTTACAAAAATATCAAAAAAAATTTAGTACTTACTAAATAATATATTAATACTTTATGTTTATTGTTCTCTCACACAGATAAAATAAATTATTACTTAACCTAAAAACTGCACTATATATAAAAAAACTGTCCCTGTTACAGTGTTTGACATTTGGACCTACTTATGCAAACGTAAACCAATCCACACAAATGCCAAAATCGAGATAAGGACACAGAAGATTTTAAAAATGTTATTTGTACACATAGAACAAATCATCTAGTATGATATTGTGTCTAAACTTTATTGAAAATTACAATCAATTTTTTTGAATACAAAATTTTGACAAATATGGCTTTTTCGCAAAACCGACATTGTGTAGATTGGTTCTCGTTTGCATAAGTAGGTCCAATTACTAATTTCGAAACTACTCAACCAATTTTGATGTTTATTTTCATTTTGCTGGATTTTTTCCGACTTAGGTCATAGGATAGGTAAGGATATAAATCACAGCAATACGTGGCCGGGTAAGCTAGTATGCTTATAAAAATAGCTGAGGCAATTTAGTTAAATAGTCTTGTTCTACTGTTTATGCTTATATTGATCTAATTAATACATCACACATATGCACACAAGTTTGCAATTAAATATCAACAGCATTCTTGTTTTTACTTACATAGGAAAGAATACGGCTTAATCACTCAATGCCACTTGCAGTTTTTGTCATATGAACTCGACGCCTCAACTAAGATTACATAATTAAATAACTGATTAAAAATAAGTACATGAAAATGAAAATTACTTGCTGTTGTTTTGAATCGTCCAAAATTTTTACCTACCACCCATTCAGGACGTCTTTTAACTGACAAGAAGAATGGGCGCAAGAAACTCGTCAGTTTTAACAGAAGTAACGACATTTACAATATTATAGGTCGTCATCATACATAATCCACAAAAAAACAGTGTTATTCTGTTATCACAAAAACAGTAGTGTTATGGTTTCATTGCATCGTTGATTATAACAAAGTCAACAAGTATCTGTTTTAAGTATCCTTAAACATTGCAATAATATACAGGGAATAAACGACAAAAGGAAAGCTTAATTTTGACGGGACTTTCAATGACCGATCGCTAATGCTATAAGAAGTTATTTGTAAGGTCAGCAAAAAAGGGTGTTCCTAAGCACGCCGGGTCCAGCTAGGCGAGATTAAAATAGTTCCTCGTTTACAAAAAGTCCCGATAAGTCAACTTTTACGTAAACATGTCGTAAGCACAGTTGCGCCGTTGCACCTGCTCCGCCGCCAACGTATTAATTGTCGGTCTCTAATTAAAACAAATTGCGTCCGACAAACTCAGGCGATTATTTGTCGCGAGAGAAAGTCGTTATGTAGAATAATTTATATGTGGAACATAGGATTAAACTTATGTTAATATTGTGTGACACAAAATTTGTTAATGAATTCATGTATAAAAATGCTGGTGCCCGTTTTTGTGTATAACGCAAGGTGCCTCCAGTGTCATTAGTTGCATTGTATGACACTCTTTAAGTGTAGGGTTGCGTGTGAACGAAGACAAAACATTTTTTTTTTACTAAATAGGTGGGCATTTGACAACTATCTCGCCTGATAGTAAGTAAAAATGCGATCTAGGATGCGACACGGTTGCCTAAAAGATACCTATTCACTCGTGACTTGAAGACCCCTTAATTGTATTTGTCAGAAAACAGATTCAGGCAGAACTCTACTTCTGAGCGGTGGACAACATGTTGTTAATTTGATGCACCTATAGGTACCTATTTGAATAGTTTTCAATGATTATGTTTGTGTTTGGACCGCGAAAGTATACTTTTAGGTTTAATTCAATAAAAATAAATAATGCATAACTAAAGAATTATGAATCACTTCCGGCTACATGTTTCCGTTAAATTGTGAAATATATATGATTACGGTAGAAGTGTTTTTTGTCCATCCAAGAATCTTTAGGTTATAAAATAAATGAAAATAATGTATAAATAAGATTTACATATGTTTTCTTCAAACAATTATAAAACTTTATTTTGGCATTGATGCACCAATATATTTAAGTAATATTTAAGGAGATTTTGTAATATATTTTATTTATTCTATTGATATTTTAATTATTTTGAAACCGACATTACTTTAATCCAGGAGCGTAGGTGCTAAAAGCACCACCGTGTTGTTGTTGTTTGTTATTCATATTCTTTTACACGTTTTTGAAAGATTTATGTGAAAAATACTATTTACAAGGTTATTTGTGTAGCAGTAAGCATTTGTAGAAAAAGGGACATTTATAAAGTAATATAAAATTAATTTAGAATTTTTGTATGTCTTTAGTAATAATATTGTAGTAATTTTAGTTTTTAGCTAAATTTATTCACTTATTAAAAAAAAGTTACAACAAAATTTAACTTTTCTCAGTTGCTTTAGTTAAATTCAGGTTTAATTGGAGGAGCATTCGCCCGAATAGCGTAGTATGTGGGTTCGAGTTCCAGTCTGACACCTCAGTCATCATCATCATATTGGATTTCTGGTTGTAATAATTTCTTCACATATAAAGGCATCTGGCAGTTTTTTTTTATTTTTAACGGGTTCGCTCTTAATCCCAATCAAGTTCGGGGGCCAAGACAGAATCCATGATGGAACGAGCTAACCCAGAAGGTGCCTATTCACACCGGTTCTGAAAACGGAAGGGTTATAAATACTCAGAAATACAGACGCAAGGAGGGAGTTCCATTTCTCATTATATAACCTTTTAAATGCTTAAATAACAAAACATATAATAATAACATTTATTTTGTTATAATTCTTACTAATATTATATAAATACTCTTACACAAAAGTTTTCTTTTTGTTTGTTCTACTTATACGCCTTAAATACTCAACCAATTATCATGAAATTTTGCATACAGTTTTTCAGAAGTGCAAAAAAGGACATAGAATTTATTCAAAGATTAAGAACTGTTTCCGAGATAAAAATATAACTTTGAATCGGTAGCCTACATAAGCAAAGCCACGGTTAAAAACTAATCCAAAATATTTCTAATATAATTCTTATGTTTAGTGCGAGTATTCGCATAGTCTGGGATCCTTTATTATTTAAACTATGTTTTTTTCATTAAAACTATAGTTTAAAAGACTCAACCCCACTTTAAATCGAACCGATAACGACGGAGATAATAGTTATTTGAACAACAAAACCTTTTACGAGTGAATAAATCACAAAAACGTTTGATAACTCCCACTAAAACACCAAGATAAGTTTGTTAACCATTTACTGGTTTATCGTGGTCCTGTGCACATAACATTATCATCCCCATTAAGTTTAATATTTAAAGTTCCCAAATTCTCCTTTTTTTACTTACTACATTTTAAGATAAGAAACAAACAAACTTTACCAAAAACTTTTGTTTGGGAAAGTTTTTTAATCGAAGGAAGTTTTGTAATAATATATGTGTCTTTCATTTACGTACTCTTGAAAAATGTAAAAATATATAAATTTTCACCAATTGGCCTAGCCTAAATTAAGCACTGTAAGGTGACGGATAGACATATTATGATACATACACATATCATATTTATAGAAATATATATAAATATTATATTATGACTCACGTACATTTGGTTCGTTTTTCGGGTCTCGAACCTACGACCGTCAGTGCGAAAGGCAGGTTCGCTACCATTGCACCAAACTGTCTTCTGATATGCCGATTGCCCAACTTCCGCTCAAGGAGCTAAACCACCTTGAAACTATGATTTGAATAGTGATAAAACATTTCTAAAACTTTTAAAAGTAGTTTTAATATTACATGCTACAAAAAACTTACTAACATACAAATTAATATATTTTATTTCTTGTAAACTGCACTACACCAAACGGCCGTCAAATCGAAGAATTATGCTATTAGCAGTGACCTGTCATCGTATTGGCGATCAAAAAACCGGTCAAGTGAGACTCACGCACCGGAGGTTCCGTAAAATACTTTTAGTACATGATGTAACTAAAAATTTACGGTTTTCGCAATTTCCCCTTTATCTGTGCTAAAAGACGTTGCTTCGTACCAAATTTCAAGATTCTGAGTTCACGGGAAATACCCTGTAGGTTTTGATTCCCTCACGAGTGTCGAAAATTTACGGCATAGACGGCTGTATCTTTTGATGGAGTTGGCTTAGAAGTTAGATTTTTTCACAGCTCCAAGGAACAGTAGATCTGAGAATTTGATATACATATCAGCTTGATACTTCCATGCGTTCCTGAGAAAAAGGGTCTTGACAGACAGACGAACGGACGGACGGAAGGACAACAATGTGATCCTATAACGGTTCCGTTTTTTCCTCTCGAGGTACGGAACCCTAAAAATTAGTGTCTCGAGATTTTCCGCACTTTGGAAGCCGGTAAGCCAGCCGCAGTCTTTAACAACCACTTATTCGTACTGGTTCCACATATTGTGGGTTTTGGTCCATTCTCATAATTCATAATAGGTTGTTGATGCTAATATAGTTGTATAGCTACTTATATATATTTCTCGAAGATGTCGACCCATGCGTTGACGATTTTTATTTATTCATTTATTTGCAAGCAAACACGGTACAAAGGATGTATAAAATTATGTTATATCCACCTGCTGCACCAGATACTGGCACGCATTTAGTTAAAATGTAAAAGAAGCTATATAAAGTCAAATAATTCAGCATGCAGTTAAAACTAGTAATATACTAATGAATAATCAATTTCATAATAAATTCTAATAAAAATATATAATTTAAGGTATGTCACAATTAATTTAAAATAATAATAATAAGCGATGACAACAAAAATATTAGAAGCAAATTACGTTTGGCTATAGCCGAGGACTTATAAAAAACAAAAATTAAACTACTTTTTTAATAAAATTATAATTAATTTTAATTAATTAGATAACGCGACAATCGACCGGTGTAGATGAAACAAAAGTAGACGAGTTCCCGCGATCGCTGCTGTGTGATATCATGGTGCTCACGTTCCGATGATTCGGTGCCTCGTGTCCCCCTCAGCATCGTTGTTTTAGTGATTCCGATTGAGGTCGTGCATGGTCATCGATTATGTCGCGTTAACTGTACTTAACAAGCACAATAACGTAATCATTCTTTTCTCACATTTAGGAGTTCATTGATATTGTATATACACAGATCACACAATAAGTCGAACAGTCTATTTTTAAATTTATTAAGTGGTAAGTCTTCGACACCTAAGGGCAAAGCATTGTACAATTTTATGGGCATATTGTAACAGTTTTTGGCAAAGTATTTTGTTTTATGTGGGGGACCAAACAGATGATTTGGATATCTTTTCCAAAAGCGGACACCTTAGATCAAAATTTTTCTTAACGAATAAGCATATTTCAATAATCTACAAGGTTAGAAACCTTAGCTGCCGAAAAAGAGAATCTACATGAATTAAAAAGGCCAACTTTATATATGACTCTGATACACTTTTTCTACACCAGGAGAACACGATTAATCTCCACACCATATTCCCAAATGACGAGGCCGTATCGTAAGATAAACAAACATAGGCATGGTATGCCATTTGAGAAGTCTTTTGATCAGTTTAGTGTGCCAATCGCTGTGTACCAAATACAAATCGATTAACTTCCGCACATACTGAATCAATGTGTTCTTTCCATGACAGTACTATGAACATCGAGTACTATGCCGAGAAAATTACTCGACGTACATTCCGCTACTTGGTTTCGCTTATGTTTACTCTGCAGGCCATTATTGCTGCATATATACATACATATAATCACGCCAAGGGGTAGGCAGAGACCACAGATTTCTACTCTCCACGATCTTGAGATACATCTCACGTTTCTTAATCCTCAACAGACCTTTCATATGAAGCTGTCGGTTAAGGGTACTTTTGAGCCTTAGTTTCATCAATGAGTGAAATATTCTCGCATTCGAAAGAAACACTTTTACAATTTTTTTAACAATTAATTAAGATGAAACAGCCATTTTTCGTCTTAAGAACTGTTAAAATCTAAATTCTGTGTTACCGACGTACTCTACGAAAAGAATTCAATCCTTGAGGCTGCAAGCATTATAGGTGTTGTTGTGGGCAAACAAAATTGTGTGCTTATATTTTAATAAAATTTCTGAATTTACAATTTAAAGTAACCTTTCATCATTCAGCCCGTAAATTCCGCCCCTTATTCCATAAACGAATCCGTTTAACGCTTGAAGGTTTAAATTATCCTTTTGCCTTCATTAAAAAAAATAAAAAAAAACATTTACAAAAAAATCGTAAAGTTACTAACCATACTAAGTATATACACATTTGGAAATGTAGGTCAAGTCTTATAAATAATCACATATTTCTATTATTCAACAAACTTCCTTCAAGACATCTTAAGAATAATATCACAACTTACTTTTTATAAATAATAATACTCAAAATGAAAATATATTTTGGTTAATGTTGGAACAAGTTCTTTTGAATCGTCCAACATTATTAACTTACCTCCTATTCAAGACGTCCTTGAAGTGATAAGAAGAACGGGCACAAGAAACTCGTCAGTTTTAACAAAAGAAATGACATTTACAGGATTATATAATATATTCGTTACGATACGTAATAAACATTATTTTATTATCACAATAATAGCTTCCATTACATCCAACAAAACAAACTGGTTTGTATGTTAAATAAGTACACCACAGATAGTCAGTCTCATATACCTAAAAATATAAGATTAAACCTCAAATGCCATGGTAGTTCAAATGGAAGAACACTCGCCCGGATAGCGCTAGGTTGTGTTCAACTTTGGATTCGTATAGCAACGGTGGCGATCCTACCATTCGCACCACGGTCCGTGGTTCGTACCTCAAGGGGCAAAAATTTGTGTGATGAATACGAGCATTTGTACCAAAGTCGTAGGTATTTATATGTATTTCTATAAATTCAACATATCTATGTATCATATATTTATGTATATCCTATATGTATTACCATAGCATCCATAACATAAGCCTTGCAGTGCTTACTATGTGCTAGATTAATTGCTATTATTATAAAGATATACGTTCTATGCTTGCCAACTGTACTATTTTCTTTCGTAGGTACATAGATTATATTTTCATATGTGTACTGCCCCTCCATAGTTATTATATTTACTTCCTTAAACAAGTCTCCGAGAGAATAAGCGAGTAGCTACTATCTCTGAGCATAAACATGTGAATATTATCAGCCGAGCCCTTAAAAACAATCCGTAAGGCATAAAAGTATAAAAATTACTATAATAATGTCATCTTGCGTTTCAATATCAACTAAAAGCCTTTTAATGTAATAATTGCATATATAAATGGTTTGGCGTGCAGAGAGGATGGACGTAAGTAGATTGACAATATGAGGCAAATCTTCTTCTTCTACTTCTTCAGCCTTTCGCCACCCAATGCTGAGCGTAGGCATCCTGCATTGCCCGACATTCTTCCGAGTTTTGGACCTTCCTTTTCCTAGAACTTTCCGGCAATTTTGACCAGATCGTCGGTCCACCTCATCGGCTGTTTGCCCACACTCCGAAGACCAGTTCTTGGCCTCCATTCGAGCACCTTCTTCCCCATCTCCCATCCGTTCTAATAAGGCAAATGTGCAGAGGTAAATCGGTAAAGATAGACCAAGGCGAACTTTCAGGGACTAAATAGAAGATGTACCATAAAAAGGCCAGGTCAAAAATACCCTTAACCGGCGAGCTTGTATGAAAGGTGCGATGAGAGTTGAAGAAGCTATGATCACTGCCTCTCTAGGGGGAAAAACATGATTGTAAGTGTGTACACATGACTAAGGAACAAATGCTTTTATTTATTTTCAAAACTCCTGGCTTCTAACATAACTGTCACTAACATTACACTAACCAACTGTCCATTTAATAGTCTGAAATTATGTGTGTCCAAGGAAAGCAATCCTGATGAAATCGCCGATGGATTTGTCCGCACACCCATAAGCCGTCCAGTACGAGAAGCCTGTAGGAAGTCTCAAAAGTCATAACTCGCGCGTATAGCTTTCAACATTAATTTCAATATCCGTGGATTGGGAGACAAGCGAATAGGGTTGCCTCGTATATACAATTATAAATGGGTCTAGATCTGGGTATAGATCAAACTTTGTATGTATAAAGTTAATGAATTCCTAAATATGAAAAGAAAACGTGATTGTCCTTTCTGATTTCTTTTTGTTTATCAATTTTTATTCGTATTTCCATAACTTAGGATTAAGATTTTAAAATTCTTGCAAATTAACCTTTTGTTGAAGCTGTGCATATCTATTACAGTTATATTCACCAGGTATGTAATGTGAAATGATATATATATTTGAATGTACTGTGTATATAATGGTGATGTGTCATAATAGATAAATAAATAAATAGATAAATGATTGATGTTATTTTGCTCCAAGTATTTTTATTGAAATTGCTTACTACTATTATTTAAACTTGATTGTGGCATTGCTTATTTATTAGTGTATTATTTATTATATTATTAGTTTTAACTGCATCCTGATTTATTTGACATTACATTTCAACATTTGCATGCCAGTACCGGGTGCAACACGTGCACATAATGCAATTTCATACATCTTTTGTACCGTGTTTGCTTGCAAATAAATGAACAAGTAAATAAACTGTTGTTAGCTTAACTGTAAACATTTTTAAAATAAACCAATTTAGCATTATTATAAAAAATAATATATAAAATTATTTAAATATGGTATTCTACCAGGTAATTGATTATAAATGAGGTTGGCTGAATCTGCAGTGACCTCACCTGTTTGTTAACAGTAAATATCAGTCTAATTTTTTCACTACGTTTCGTTTTTCGATTGACAGCTAAGCAGGTGACGTCATAACCTCAAATTACCTGTATAAAATCTTTAGTATTATGACGAGTATTTTATTAATTTTAACTATGACGGTGTTTTTATTAGAAAAATTAAAAAATAATTAATCAATGGCAATTGAATATTATACTATATCAAACAATTTGTGATTGCCCCTTCTATGCCTGAAATACCTGTCAAATACTTAGACAACACAATAAGATAGCTTTCTTTTTCAATGCTTTATAAGCGCAATAAACATCTTAACTTATTTCTTCTGTTAAAGCTTATGAGTTTCTTGCAGTCGTTCTCGTTGCCTGTTAAAGGAAGTGTGATATTAAAGCTCGTCGACAGCCGATTAACAATAAAAAAATTGACAAACAGAGCAGGAAAAGATACTAAATGTATTTATCTATTTATATAAGTTAGTTTCTAAGTTGACCTCCTAAAATTAAATTTTGAGTTAAATAGTTCTTTGATCTATTTTTCATGGTTACTTATAGTTATTGAGGATGTTATCTGGTATTCCAAACCCAAACGTATCTTTAACTAAAATGAAAACAGCGATGGTATTTTAATATTTCCGTACTATCTGTTGTTTATTTGTATAGGTATGTATAGGTATGTATTGTAATAGTTTTTACGAAAAAAATTAAATAACAATTATTTTTTCCAAAATAAACTAAACTTTATTTTAATATAGCGTATGGCCACTGAAACGATTTACTTGAATAAGAAGCTTAGTTTAAAAAGACATCAAAAAATATTTTTTGTATGTTATATATTATTGTACAGTCGACAACACATCAAACAACACAAACCTATCAAACTACTTCATTCGAATGTCAGTTTAAATTCAGTATTAATTGAGAAAATTTACAATTTATGGAAGGTTGACGTGCTGTAGTCAAAATGTTGGGCACAGACCCTTTCTATGGCTAACCCATTTTACGAATTAAGTATGCCTGCGAATATGAGCTATGGGCTATCATCACATGCCTCATATATCCTGAAGGATTTCGTGATAACAAACTTTTTGGTCACCCATCTGAAGACTAGCCTTCTCGTAAGTTCAAAACCGCAGACTACGGGATGGAGCTTCTCTTATTATACACATTTTATATATACTTATAATTAAAATTTGCTTACTTATTAATTAAATTGACTATCTAGAATAGTACGTACTTTTTAAGTTGTCTTGTCCTACGTAATACCAGTTTTTTGGTACTTAATGCTTCAGAACTAATTTAGGCCACTTTGAACATAATACAATCATTACTTCTAGTATTGACATGTCTATTCATTAAGCTAATATAAGTCTATTTTAAAATAATGATGTTTTCTTAAAATCGGAATACAATTTATACGTGTTTTGTTAGTTACGTAGGCTAATTAAGTTAGTATATTTATTATTTATATGAATGCACCCAGGCGTTGTAGTCAGCCGAGTTGCATTTTTGATTTTTTCATTTCGACTGCCGCTTGGTGCAATGTTATCGATCTTACCTTTTGCGGCAATGGTCCCTGTTTCGAATCCTGGGCATATGTTTGTGTGATGAGTAATCTATGTAATATAAACGTTATTTAGTACCCATAGTACAAGATTTACTTAGTTTGGGACTAAATAATTGTTGTGAATTGTCCAAAATTTATTATTATTATTATTATTTGTGCATGTCGTGGCAGCCATTATTTAAGGCAGCATTAAATAATATACCTATTGCTTAGTTTTAAAGTCTATTTCGATGTCATGATGTATGCTTTGTTGGTTTTCCATAAACAACACACGTACACATACAACAACACACACACACAACACACACACATACAAAACCCAACACACACACACACAAACACTTTCTCACTCTCTCTCACTCACTCTCTCCCTCTCTCTCTCTCTCTCTCTATCTTTCACCTCACTCACTCTCTCTCTCTCTCACACACACACACACACACATAAAACCAATCAAAAGTAACAATACGTACCAACCAAACTCATGGGTTTTTTTTTTTTTTTTTTTTTTTAACGACGAGAAATGCACCTTACGCATACTCCGCTGCTTGGGTAGACAGCGGAGTTATGTGGGGCTCCCCCTCGGTCACCCACCCGACAACGACAACGACGAAGTCCAGTGGGTGATCGAAGGTATACCCACTAAAACTCGTCGTTGTGCCATCTTACTGTCCTACAGCCTTGTGGGTCCCTTTTTCGGAAGCACCACTTGGGTTGGAAATGACCTAACCTAACCTAACCTAACCTAACCCAACACACACACACACAAACACTTTCTCACTCTCTCTCACTCACTCTCTCCCTCTCTCTCTCTCTCTCTCTATCTTTCACCTCACTCACTCTCTCTCTCTCTCACACACACACACACACACATAAAACCAATCAAAAGTAACAATACGTACCAACCAAACTCATGGGTTGGAAATGTATTGGAGTAATCCATAACTCCTAAGATACAGGACACGTCCTATTTTGGGAGTTGGAGACCTGATTTGAAAACATTGTAAGCCTCATAATGTGTATTGTTATGTTTGTAATATTATTGTTTTGTTTCGATAATTTATTAATGTATTTTATTTATAAATAAATAAGAAACACGTAATATTGTTACACTTCCGCGCAAATCACACATTTGAATAAAACCATTTTTTTGCAAGACTTAGTGATGTAGTTACATACTTACATTCACCCTACTCGAGTTTCTTTCGCCAGTTCTTCTCGGAAGGGATTCCTGATTTTCAAACTGGCTGTAGACTCAATAGTGTACAATGTAATCGCAGTGAGAATTTGATAACAAAATAAAACAATTTGATTTATATAAAAATTTTAACAGTTAGGAACGTGCCCAATTGAAATATTGTGAAAGTAGTAGAAAATAGACCATTGCCTTAGTCATCCTGTGATCACGGCTCCTGTGAAGGACTCGAAACGTCAGGATTAAATATCTAATAAATTATGCGCAAAATCCGTAAAAAGGTGTTTTGTTCAAAAGTAACACATAAGTTATAATGTTATGCCCATCCCACCGTTTTACCTTGACGAATGCAACCTTCATGCACTTTCTTCTGCCACCTGGTAGCCCTGGGCTGCATAAAGCATCGGAGTTAACTACACGTCGAAACTGCAGTCGGCCGCTAAGACAATTGATCTAGCCCTCGCGAGATTAACATACAATGAATGCGTGAGCGCACCGCGCGGGTCGCCATGCTTTCTCACAGAAAAAGTCTGCTTGCTTTAAAAAAAAATATCTCCCAATTTCCTGGTTTGACACAGACGAAGGGTAAACAGTAGGATCAGTGTTACAATGAAACAAAAACTTTCAACACAATTGAAACATATTTCATTTGGTAATTAATGAAAGCGTTTATTTTTTTCTTTTCGTAAGTAGGTAAGCTTGACCACATCTCGCGTGATGGTAAGTGACGATGCGATCTAGGATGTGACGCCCGTGCCTAGAGGATACCCCATTTTTGTAGGGGGCTTCCGTCTAGCAGTGGACGTCTTTTAGCTGAGATATCTGTGTGTGTGTGTGTTTATAAATAAATTAATTCCGGAACATTCAAGCCAATTATTAAGTCGTCAATTAAGTACTATGGATAATAAATAAAGGATACAATACACACTTTGACTCGGGAACATCTTATACAACAACAGTTTATAACCATTACACAAACTAGGATTCGAACTTAGAACAGTTGGTGCAGATGGCAGGATCGCTACCATTGAAACACCAGGTCGTTGAATTTCTTCGTTGATTAAAGTTCTCTCTGCGACATATTTTCTACACAATAACTGTTAGCCAAAAAAATGACACGAATGATTTTTGGCATGTAATTCTAATTTTCATGTATTATTTATTTATTTACAGTTCTTTATAATAGTAATAATAATTATATTTTAAATGTGATTTCAAAAGCGGCATTATAAAATTATTATTTTTTATTTGTTTTTTAGTATTACGCTCTGCTTAAATATATGATGCTAGCAAAGCTTTGTGCTCAGCGACTGCATCGACCTTGTAGATATGCATATCATACTGCATCCACCATGCACTGCGGAATCATGTTCCGATGCAAACGAAACCCAAAATTCCCTATTGTGTTGTTACTTTTTAGTTACCTCTTTGTATTCAGGGGATTTTGGAAGGCTTATCCCGGTACGCGGAGGGAAACAAAGCGGTTACCAAGTTAAGGAACGAATTACGCAAACTTCAGCCATTTATGACTCGCCTACATCTTATAGCAAAACATAATTTAATATACTTTCAACTAAATACTAGCTATACCACGCGTTGCTGTGTCATAAATTAATATCAAACCTATTCTATGTCCTAAGTTGGAACAAATCAAGCAAAATGAAAAACAAATTCATCAAAATCGGTCGAGTAGTTTCGGAGTTCATTGTTGTTAAACTGGGATTATAAATAAATCGACCAAGTGGTTTTCGCTTTTGGCCTGAATTTGGAAAAACCACTTGGTCGATTTATTTATTATCCCAGTTTAATGAAACTCGTGGTAACCCTTGCGAGGTCGCTGACCCCGTGTGTTCGTATGTCTGTTCACCTCACTCACGTTAAATAGCAATGTTAAATATATAGAAATTAATGTTTGTTCGTTCGTATTTTATACGCTGCTGAACCTTCCATCTGAATGCGATATAACTTTTCCAATAAGTTGGCAGTTTTGGTTTGTACTTGTACGAAGGTAATAGGGATAATATTATGTTTGGTGTAAGGGGAGCGATCCTGCCTTTCGCATCGACGGTGATGAGTTTGAGTCCTGGAAGGGTCAGATATAACATACGACTAACCATAAAATATATATAAAATTCCCTGTCACAGTGTTTGATCGCGATAAACTCTGAAACTACTCAACTGATTTTGATGTTTTTTTTTTTCATTTTGCTGGATTTATTTAAACTTAGGACATAGGATAGGTGTCGTTTTAATTTATAACACAGCAAGGAGTGGCCGGGTCAGCTAGTTTATTTATAAATATTTGTATCTTAGATATCAATATATTTCAAATTATTAATCAGTATGCTATTTTTAATTATTTATGAGGGGAGGACTATAGCTTCTGTGACTTAATATTGTTAGAAGAGTCGCTGACAATGTGACTTAGCATTACATAGGAGATGGGCGGGTACCAAAACGTTTTTGGACGATACCGTGGTTAGCAGAATCGATTTCCGGCTTGCTACAAGCGTATTTTCAAAAACATTGCAAATAGTAATAACAACCATATTCCCCAGTAATTCCCGACTCAATAAGTGGGTTTCGTAGGTAAAGAATATAAAATAAAACATGCGCAAAAATCCGTAAAAAAGTGTTTTATTCTGATGTGTATTGTGCGCGGAAGTGTAAGAACTAAATATGTTAACCAGTACGGGCTGGATATCGCCAACAAAATCCGCCGGTTGGAAGACCTGATGACTAAGCGCGCAAGAAAGATAACATCTTTGAATTTCTTGAAGAGATGCCGTGATCAAGGTCTCATCCCGCACTGTGTCCGAATCACTCCTAAGTGTGACATACGTGGGAGCGCCAGGATCTTACAACAGGCAAGCAAAAAACTACTAATCAGTTTGATTCGGGAACATCGTTTTAACTTAAATATATTAATAATTAGGAACGTGCCCGATTAAAATATTGTGAAGGTAGTAGAAAAATACATGACAACCATCATCTTAGTCATCCTGTGATCACGGCTCCTGTAAAGGAGTCGAAACGTCAGGATTAAATATAAAATAAAATAAAACATGCGCAAAAATCCGTAAAAAAGTGTTTTATTCTGATATACAACAACATACTATGGAATTGGAGACAGGCAGTAAAATAGCCTTCCTAGATATTTAAATCAGCAGGAAGCCAAATCAATCCTTTAGTCATACAGTGTATAGAAAGGCAACTCATACAAATAGATATTTAAATGGTGACTCTAACCACCATTCTATACAGTTGGCTACCGTAGGGAAAACTTTGTTTCAGAGAGCTCGCGGCATCTGTGACCAACAACATCTGATTGCTGAGCTTCAGCAAGTCAAGCGAGTACTACAAGATAACAAGTTGCGAGTACCAAGACTACGTCACAGAGGCTGCACCAAACCAGCCACAGTAAAACGTCAACCTGCTGTCCTTCCCTACATGAAGGGGATCACTGACAAGATTGGGAACATTCTGAAGCGAGTTTCCATTAATACTTACTTTAAGCCAGGAAGATTAACTAATTCTTACGACCGGTCAAGTGCAATATACCCGTCCAGGCAGCAGGTGTCTACAAAATTGATTGGCAAACAAAGAGAAGTATAAGGACGCGCATTAAAGAACATGTATCCGACACAAAACATAGGTGTGATGATAGGTCTGCAGTGTGTGAGCATGCTTTCGAGGGGCCAAACCACTACATTCAATTTGATAAACCTCAAAGAACAATGGCGAACTCCCATACATCTTTCTTCTTCTTTCATCTAAAATTGATGCGTCTTTAGATTAAAAAAATACTAAAATGATCAACCGTTAATTCCTGAAACTGCGTGTCTTAGAATTTTTTATTTAAGAGGCCAGGAAAAAAAGATATTAAGCTTCGAAGTTTTTAAGATTAAGTTACGGTAGTGTTGTCACAAAATCGATTATATCAATCGATAACATTCACTCTGATTAATAAACAAATAGATATTATCAAGACCAACGTGTTTGAAAATGTATCTATTATAATCTGTTATATATGTAGGTAATAATGTATGCAATATTGTTGAAATTAATAGGTGCCTATCGTTTAAGTCGCTGCTGAAGTGTTACCTACTATCGATTAAATTCGGTTTTATCGCCGTAATCGATATATTCAGACAATTATGGTAACCTTTTTCTTTTAAATTCAATCAACATCTGTTAGAATATCAACATATTTAACCACATTATTAGCAATGCTATCGTTACTAATAGGTCGCTTAAAATCGAGTGTATACTATCTTATTTCTGCATGTTCGTAGCTACTTAAATAATAAGTAGAATTGTAATATACTCATTAAGTAGGTAGGCTGCACCTGTTTCACGGGAGAAAAAAAATAGCAGTGTTGCTATAACAATGTTGCAATAAAAGAAGAAAACACTACACATTTGTTAATATCAGTACTTGATTTATTTTTAAATAACACAAAGTATAGTATAGATATAGATTATATTAGTAAACAATTAAATGAACTTATCAGGATATCATGAAACTGTTTTTTATATAACTCGAACAATTATAATAAAATGGCAACACGAAAGAAAGTGGTACCTAGCGGAATTTCGATGTTTCATTTAACAATCAATGATATGTCCCAAAAAGCAGTGTTTTTTATTCTGGCTCTTACTAGTTATAAGCTTTTGATGTAAAAATGTAGAAAATTATTTCATTTCGTTCTGTAGAAAGAATATTTCAAGACGCTCAAAAATATCTCAAAGAATATTTCGCCATTGTTCTTTACGCTAGAGAACAAAGATTTATTCTTAGGATGCTACGCGAGGCTATTGATATTATGAAATATCCCAATTTCAATAGAGATGAAGTTAGATCAGGTGGAACTGCTTGGGATCCCATAATTGAAAAATTTATATCTCCAAAGACACCCACTGCGAGACCTAGTGATGTAGTTAGCTCATTTTGCAAATAATAAAAGTAATATAGAGGTCGGTCCCCCTGCCCGTATTTCTTTCGCCAGTTCGTCTCGGAAGTGGCTTCCAATTTCCGAACTGGTGGCAGACTCAATAGTGTAAAATGTAATCGTAGTGAGAATTTAATAACTAAATAAAATACTATATAAAAAAATTGGTATATATTAAAAAAAAATAACAGTTTGGAAAGTGCCCGATTAAAATAATGTGAAGGTAGTAGAAAATATATGACGACCATTGCCTTAGTCATCCTGTGATCACGGCCCCTGTAAAAGAGTCGACACGTCAGGATTAAATATAAATTATGCGCAAAAACCTTAAATGATTTGTTTTAAGTATTTAAATGTGTAATCTACACGGAAGTGTAAGAACTAAATATGTGAATATTCTTTAGAATTTCTATTAAACTGAAAATAATAACCTTGACTTACCTACGTACCAATTTAGCGCCACTAATTGTTGTCTTTTTCGATTTCCTGTCATGGATAGAGTTGTTTCGGGGCGGAAATAGTTGTGTGACATACATAATAGACAGGAAGCTACCGAAATTACTTTACTTTGACTTTACCACCTACACACTACAAGAAAATATCTATAATTATTTCCTTTATTCACCAGTGATTGATGTTATAATTGGAAACTCACAGTTTGTTTCATAATTACAAGATAAATAATGCTTGAAGTCGTTTACTTAAAGTTTTTTCTTTAATTTTTAGTAACTTACTAGCTGACCCGACCACGCGTTGCTGTGTTATAAATTAAAACTAAACCTATCCTATGAACGGGTAAGTAGATTCGGAGTTCATAGCTTATCGGTCATAGCCTGTGACAGAGAATTTATATATATATATATATATATATATATATAGTGATTATACTAAAGACACGAGGCTAAAGTTATTTATAAATTAAAACCAAAGAAATTTTAAGTCCTTTAATTTTATTGTGACGCCTGCGATTTTTCAATAGCAATTGTGATTACGCGTACACAATTGCATTTGTCGACCGTTTGGTGCAACGGTGGCGATCCTGCCTTTCACACCGACCTGTATTTAAGTCCCAGAAAGGAAGATGTATGTAACTATATGTATTTCTATAAGTATGGTATATTTATGTATGACATGTGTATGTCCATCCATTCTCCTAGTATTCATAATACAAGCTTTACAGTGTTTACTTTGGGGTAGGCTAATTAAAAAAAAAACATTATTGTTTGTAATATAAGCACTTCAATATATTTTCGAAATATAGAAGATTTTTTAAACTTTTCGTTTTATAATTTTTATTTTAATACTGGTTGGGGCAAAGCTATGTATCCCTTTTATGTACCGTAAACTTTCGGGTTCGAATCCTGGTGTGGGAATGTCTTTGTGCGACATACATGCTAAACATTTTTTCCCAAGTCATAGTTGTTTTATATTATCAGCTGTCAGTATTCTATCAGCTATTTAATAGATCTGCGTTATTTCAAAGTTTCTAGGAATTTATTTCTAGCTGACCCGTGCCCACTTCACTGGGTGTAAACCATTTCAGCCACAATCAAATATAGTCAATTCAATTCGGGAATAATGTAGCTTTCTAATTATAAACTCATTAAGGCCTTATACACCTTTTCCGGTAGGGTTAAGCAGAGATCTCAGATTTCCACTTTCTACAATCCTGACACACATTTTAAACTGTGGACTTGGCCTTTTTTTAAGGACATCTCCAATTTGATCCCTAAAAGTTCTCTGTAGTCTGCCTTTACCGACATGCCCATCCAGTTTTTTCTGTCAAACTATGAAACATTTATTTATGGTTTGTCTGACAATAATCTTAAGCTAAGCATTTTAGTACTTGTTTCATGGTTATCGGAAACAGCGGGGTGGGACCACAACCACCCAGAGAAGAGGCAGTATTTTTAGGACAAAATTGTAAGTCTTCGGATCTTGGGAATCGTAGCGGATTATGCGAAGTATAGATATGGAAATTATCAAAAGGAAACCACATAACACAACATGTCCTTCTTTACCTAATCCGATTATTTATTTTCAAGGAATAACCAACAGTTTGTGCCTAAACATTATAATTATATTACAGCTGCTTATGCATAACCAACACCCGAATCCACATAATAATTATTCGATTGCCTAGTATTAAAAAAAAAATAAACGCTTAATGACATTGACAATACACTTTTTAACTGAAATAGGTTTTAGTTAAAAAGTTTATTGCCAATTTCATTCGAATTATGATATAAATTTGAAAGAAAAAGACAAAAAATCGTTAAAATAAGCTTACAGAGCATTTGATCTTTTTATAAATAATATTGTGAGACATTATAAGGGCCCTAACATATCACATTATAATGAAATTACTTTATTCAAAGGCACTTAGAAATAAGTTGTTTTGAATCATCCAACATTTTTACATACCACCCATTCAGGACGTCTTTTACCTGACAAGAAGAATGGGCGCAAGTTTCTTGCGTCAGTTTTAACAGAAGTAACGACATTTACAATATAATACGTCGGAACTATAGATAATCCACAAAAAAGAACAAAATTTTTCTGTTATCACAATAACAGTAGTGTTATGGTTTCATTACATCGTTGATTGCAGCAAAGTCAACAAGTATCTGTTTTAAGTAATGTTTATATCAACTAATAAAACAAGACCCTGGTAGAGAAAACAAAAATTGAAAAAGCAACAAAAACAAAAAATGTTTCTTTATCTTGCTTCCAAAGGATTTATTTACATTGAACTTTTCAATTTCATCAACAGGAGTACGTGTTTAAATGTAATTGCTTATACGTTTAACCCAGCGCTGTCAAAAGCTAATTTGGCCGGGATGAACGGCCCAGAAAGGGTTCAAAACAGATGAGTTTTGAATTTTTTCGATCACTCTACAATCAGATATTGCTTGCTCCGGAAAAATTGTTTACTTTAGCGCTCGTAAATCGAGTGGACTAAGGTATTTGAGCCGTATTTTTCCTTTATTTAAACCTTTTAATACAATCTAATAATTCGTTGATAAATATAATAAACCACACTAATATTATAACGAATAAAAGTTTGTAAATTTTTGCATTTGTTTGTAGGAAATAATCTCTGGACATACTGAATCGATTTTAAAAATTCTTTCACCATTTGAAAGCTGGATTATTCTTGAATGACTATTTGAGTGTGGTTAAAATAGATGATGCCCAGTGAAGTGGGCGGGGGTCAGCTAAAAATAAATAAATTTACAGCAACTTCGAAATTACGCAGATCTACCAAATAGCTAATAGAATACAGACAGCCTAAAAATATAAAACAACTATGACAAAAAAAATGCTTACGATGTATATCACACAAACACATTCCCACACCAGTATTGGAACCCGAAACTTTAGGGTGCATAAACGGTATACATACCTTTGCCCAAGCTGGTCTTTTAATAACAATTCTGAATAGGGAAGTTTAGATAATCTTTTGAAATATTCCTCCTTTTTGCGAAAAGGTATTGAAGCCTAGCCCAAAGTAAACATTTTAAGGCTTGTTGTTATGGATACTAGGAGACCGGATAGATATACATACATAGATATACCGTATTTATAGAAATATATAAAAGGTTGTAACATAATAAAGGAAAAAATTCAGTTCTTCCTTAGTACACTTAATAAAAGAAAAATGTTTTAGATCTTTTTGGCTTTTTAACTTTGACTATACATTTCATTTAATTTTTTATCTGGTAATAAGGTTCATATTGATATGTATCACTGCGTTATATCTAAATACATCTGATATTTTATAGGATGATTATTTTGGACTCAAATTTTTTTCATTTGTTCACAGGCGACTTAGTCTGAATTGATAAATATTTGTTTTTTGTCGCAATTATCAAATATCTATATTATACTAGCTGAACCCGCCACGCGTTTCTGTGTTATAAATTAAAATTAAACCTATCCCGTATCCTAAATCGAATGCCACAAAATGGAAAAATAATCATCAAAATCGGTTGAATAATTTCGAAGGTCACCACGGTCAAACACTGTGACAAATGATTTATATACATACATATAGCTAGAAAAATTCAGGTTGTTACAGCTTCAGAGGGTGTCGAACCCACAACCTCTCGCTAAACGGGCGATTGATATTCCAACTGAGCTACCGAGACCTTTACAAATCCATCAAATTTTTCCAAGTATTTCATAAGTATTACCGCCATCTCTGCATGTTTACGGTAACTATCTATAACATTAAATAATGAATTATGATAATTTAATCATATTTCAAGTTCTTTTCGATAGCCTGCTATCTTGAGTTTAGATAATTCTATTGTTAATAATAGTATTTTGTTAAATGTCCATTGCTATGTGATGAAGCATAAATTACACAATGATTTAAAGTAACCAGCAATGGACATTTCATTGACGTCAAAAATTAGAACAGCTGATAGATAAGGATTATTAAAGCTAAAGCTGGCACGGGTCAGCTAGAAATAAATTCGTAGCAACTTTGAAATAACGCAGATCTATCAAATAGCTGATAGAATACTGACAGCTGATAATATAAAACAACTATGATGAGGGAAAAATGCTTAGGATGTTTGTCGCACTAACATATTCCCAAACCAGGATTCGAACCCGAAACTTTATGCTGCATGAACAGGATACATAATTTTTCCCAACCGGTCTTTAAATAAAAATTATAAAAAGAAAGTTAAAAAAACATTGAAGTGCTTATATTACAAATTACAATGATTTTTTTTAATTAGCCTAGCCCAAAGTAAACACTGTAAGACTTGTGTTATGAATACTAGGAGAATGGATAGACATACATATATTATGTTATTCATAAATATACCACACTTATAGAATAATACATACATCTTCCTTTCTGGGACTTAAATACAGGACCGTCGGAGTGAAAGGCAGGATCGCTACCGTTGCACCAAACGGTCGACAAATGCAATTGTGTGCGCGTAATCACAATTGCTATTGAAAAATCGCCATCTCTGCATGTTTACGGTAACTATCTATAACATTAAATAATGATATTATGATAATTTAATCATATTTCAAGTTCTTTTCGATAGCCTGCTATCTTGAGTTTAGATAATTCTGTTTATAAAAATAGTATTTTGTTAAATGTCCATTGCTATGTGATGAAGCATAAATTACACAATGATTTAAAGTAACCATCAATGAATTATAGATTTGAGTCACATCTGTCAAATGAGATAAGTTGAAAGTTTTCTATTATAAATTGCTTTTTATTATAAAATATAATAATATTTTTTAATTATATTTATTACTTTCACATCAATTAGCCTAGGCCAAAGTAAGCACTATAAGGCTTGTGTTATGAATAGGGTAACGCATAGACATACATACTATGTATATGATACATTGATATGTAATATTTAAAGAAATATATAAATACCCATGACTTATCACACAAACATCAGCAGGGTCGCTTTCGTTGCACCAAACGGTCGAATAGAATTATTTGAGTTCAATTATTTATTAACAAAACAAATATAATTATCGAATATTTGTTTAAAATTACATCATAGAAAGCAAAAAAAATGGCGTCCGTTTATTCTGCGCGCAAAGGTAAATCGAACACTCGGTAACAATAACATCTCTTCGGACGTAACTTTTCAGGTGGAATTGAGTTCAGGTTTATCTTGGGGACCCGATAGTGGCTGGGAATATGAAAGATGGTTCATTGTTTGCTAACAACGATATTAAAGAGGTTTTATACTGGTTTTATCGTATCGTAACCTCATAACTGTCTTGCATATGGAAGAGCAAGACGACTGCGCCATTTGGCATATCATACCGATGTGGCTTTGAAAAATATGTAAATTATATTTATCTATGGAGATATTTAAAAGACCTTAAGAGATGTTTAACAACTTTATCACAAAATCCCTCGAAAATATGGTTCCATTCATAACACGCCGTGTTATTTTCTGCTGCTACAACTTATTTTCAGCCCAAAAGATGTTTAAACCATTCCGCTCGTAACTTCCCCCATCTCCCTGTGGAACTGTTAAGGGGTAAGTCAACGTGCTTAGTGCTTAGGGCTTCAAGTTCGAAGAAATATCTTAATATAATTTGAAATCACCAGTTTTTACGATTTCGGCTAACACGTCATAATATTTCTGTTATTCCTGGTGATTTCTGGAGATTTCATTTGCAAAATGGCTGGCTCGAGGTTCAGCTTCTGGAAACTATCAGTATAGAACCCATTAAAAAAAATATTAATGGCGGGTAGATGACCACATTCCAATTATTGTGTATCGTTGAATCCAACAGTGACAGCTTTACCATGAGAAGAATATTGAAGTGAACCTGTAAACCATATTTAGTTCTTACACATTCACGCACATTACACATTTAAATAAAATATTTGCTTTACAGATTCTGCGCATAATTTATATTTAATCCTGAGTCGAAACTCCTTTACTGAGGCTATGAACACGGAATAAGACAATGATCGTCATATATTTTCTACAGGTCCACCTTTTTTCGCAGAGATTTAAAATGGATAATTTTAGAACGTATACTGATCATTTGGCAAAATTTGAAATAGCTTGCTGGCTGGAAATGAATAAAAAAATACCTAACCTAACCTAACCTGCAATGTATGTCAATTTATGCCTTTTGATTAGTATGCCAAGTGACTTTATGTCAATTGAAATTATGCGTTATAAATGGCTCCCATTTTCACTTTCACAATATTTTAACCGGGCACGTAGCTAACTGTTAAATTTTTTTATAAATCAAATTGTTTTATTTTGATTTTTTTTTAATTTTATGTCAGCGCCATGTTTTAACAAGAAGTGACAACCTGGTATAGTATAACGATGTTATGTGCGCTGAACAAGTGACGTTGTCACTGAAGTAAGTCGCATGAATGAATAAAAGCGAAGCCGTCCTCCTAACAGTCGCAGACTCTGCGTCTGCGCAGCATTAAAGCTTCGGCCGTCGTCATAACGTTAGCTGGCGAGTTGCCAGCGCTCGTATTGTGGGTGTATCAACTGTGTTTGAAACTTTAATACTTCAATTTTTTATGTGGAATCTGGGAAAAATTGTATACTTTTTTATTAAACGTTACAAAAGCTCGTCTTCAGTTATTTATTATGTTAATAAGATAATAGAGCTGATTTATGAATTATAATAATCTTACATTCACAGCAACTAGCCTAGCCAAAAGTAAGCTCTATAAAGCTTGTATGATGGTTACTAGGGTACCTAATGGATAGACATATGCACATGTATGATACTCGTACGTAGAGACTCGGGTACAAATGTTTCGGGTAATTTCCTGGATTGGAACCTAGGCCCCTTGTTTCGAAAGGCAGGATCGCTACCGTTGTACCAAACGTCCAAATAAAGAATGATCAGTGGATGGTGAAGTAAGAAGTAACTAACTCACACGAAAAATATATATATGTACTAAGTAACGAAAGTACTTATGCTCATACTCATTGCACATACATCTGCCTCTACCAGAATTCTAAACTTGAACCTACGTTAACAGCAGCCAGTCGTTAAAAAGGGCTCTTTTGCCCAGGTTTTTATATCTTGAAAGACACAAAAAGACACATCTATCCATTACTTCGTTTTATATGCTAACACCGATGTACCTACTTTCCTTTAGATATCAAAGGTGATAAATAAAATATTCACAATTATGTATTATGTGATTGTTTATCAAGATATGTTTAAAATACTTTTTTAAAACCAAGATTTATTATTACTTGTTAATAAAACGAACTAAAAAGTCCAAACACAATGTGTGGCATTTTATTGTGGAGTTCCTTTAGCCATCTTCCAGCGGTAGCATCAGATCAGCTACCCCATAGCTATCATAATATTGCATTGTCATGCGATATACATACGCATGCAAAATTTTAGGTCATTCAGAATCCGGGAAGTGGTCAAATTTAACTTACATACACCGGGACAGGCGAAAGTAAATAAAAACTAAAAAAAAAAAACAATTCATAATGGGACAGCGAAAATTACTTACTCGCATAAACCATAGACAAACTATATTTTTTTTTGCCTAAACTTATTTATTCCAATCGCCGGTGCTATTCTTAGAATTCAATTTTATATAATAATGAATCCTGGTCCCCTAACACCTTAACGAGCTCAATTTAACGGGGTCCCGGCTGAGTGATTACATAATATATCAATGCCACAAACTAATAACCGACCCGGTACACACTTTTATTTTCTTATCAAAATTGGCTACATTCAAACTTATACTTTCCACTTAGGACTTTCAATTAAAAAGTAATATAAACCATTTATATAAAACTACTTTGAGCAGATTTCTAACGCGTTTATTTCTGTTTATTATAATGAATAATGTCGTTTCGACTCCTTTACAGGAGCCAAACCAAACCAAAGGCTGACTAAAGTAAGGTAATAGGTCGCTACACGTTTCCTACTACCCTCCAATATTTAAATTAAGCCTTTAGCATTAAGCCTGCTAACTTAAATTATTCAATTTAATTATGTTACACCCTTGGTCTATTTTGCATTTTATCTAGTTATTTTATTAACTCTATATTACTGAAAACTACTAAGTCTACCATCAGATTGGAAGTTGGGAGACCCTTTTGAGATGAACTTAATGATAAACTCAAAAGGAAAGGTCGGCTTATTATTAAACCTTAATTTTAGTTTAAAATTGTTATTTATCTTAATTTGAGTAGCATGTATGAGCGAACCTCTACAATATATGTCTATTTATATACCATTTATTCTATACAGGATCCACGATGGAACGAGCTAACCTAGAAGATGCTTATTCACCCTGGCTTTAAAAACAGACGGGTTATAAGTACTCGGAAATTCAGACTCAAGATGGACTCCTTTGCAGTGCGCATTATAAATAAAAGATGTTGAGAAGCGCTTGGTGCGACAGGTAAGAATAGCAACCAAGAAAGGGTGCTTCCGGATGTCCGATGGAAAAAGGTAGAAAGTGGTATGAGCATTTGCAGCTCCTGAGCACACTCTCCAAAATACATTACACAAAATAATATATACAATGTTTTATAATGTTGAAAGAAGCCAACCACTAATGAAGTATCAAAGTCCGCTTTTCCGCTAACTCTTAAAGTTGCATTATGGCAATAATAGGAGGATATCGTAAAGCGTTTTACTGCTTCCTAACAACAACAAGCAAAACGGAAAATGCAATTGCTTATATTTGACTGGACTGAAAAAGGGTGGTAATAATCTTTTCTGATGGAATGTAGCAGTGATTTATTAGTTTAATGATATTTAGTTCTTACACTTTCGTGCAAATTACACATTTAAATAATACAACTTATTTTGGTATTAAAAAATTAAAAAAAAGGCAAAGTTAAACAATTTTTGAAATATATAAATTTTAACTGTGAGGAACGTGCCCGATCAATATTGTGAAGGTGTCAGCATGAAACAAAAGGTTATATGACGATGCTACAAGTCAAAGCTTTTAAAAAAATTGGAAAGATTTTAGAAAGACTTACCTACAAGAATTCCAGAATATTTTGTTGCTAAATTAGTACAAATACTAATCAAATGTTTATTTTTATAAACTTTACCGGACTAGATTTAGGAGGTTTACAAATCACGTTTTTTGCGTCGTCATTTTTAATGAAACAGCCTCCAAGAATAACTTATTCGGTTTGTGAAAACCACATTGAAAATTCTTTCAATATTTAACGAGAAAAATGTTTATTCGTTGTTTTAATTTTTTGTCCATTTAATTAATTCAATATACAGTCGACGACAAATGGACGTAAAGAAAAATGACAAATTTCTTCAACCGATTTCGAGCTTTATGGTCGACTAAATATAAAATCCAATATCAATTGTAAATCTTTCGCAGGCAGTTTGTTTTATTATTGGTACAATGAAAATTTTGAATAAATTATATTGTTAAATTTGTTTTGTTTTAATATAAGAGACTTATGATTTATTTAAGATACAAAACCTACATGAAAGTGATAAATTGGATTAATGGATTTTCCTCATCGTCCATTAGAATCAAGACTGACAGCTTTTCAATAACCCTTAATTATTATTGATTAAGGAGCCCAATAGCGCCGCCGTTAGCGTATTCGGAGTAAGATTGCGAAGGTTAAGCAACATCCGCAAAGGTCTTTTATCTGATTGGTGATCAAAACATTACTGTCTCGAGCATACAATTCAATGGAAGACTGGATAATTTTCATTTCTTTTATAGAACATGATCTCATCAAACAAAACTACCTAATTTTTCCTCTATATACTCCATAGAACTACATACTAGCTTTTCATTTAAGTGTGGGAGAAAACAAAATGGGAGTCATATTATCCCTAAATCATTCATAAGATCGTTGGACATTGCTCATACGGCCATCTCCTTTTTCCATCGGACATACGCACTGCGGGCTACCACCCATTCTTGGTTGCTATTTCTACCTGTCACACCAAGCGCTTCACAACGTCCTTCATTATGCGCACATCAAAGGAGTGGAACTCTCTCCGTGCTTCTGTATTTCCGAGAACTTATAACCCGTCCATTTTCAAAGCCAAGGTGAATTAGACTTTCTGACCGTTAATAATCTGAGGCAAATAAACTTTATACCAAACTCTGGGAACAGAATATTGGATTTAGTACTCACGGATGTTAATAACGTTGAAACTTTTCGCGCAGTCGCGGTACTAAGTAAAATGTAATGTAAAATGATCCACTACATCCCCCCCTTTTCATTAAACTTCCCTTACCTCGAATTAAATGTACTAGAGTCAACTTCAACACTAAAAAATTTAACTTTTATAGAGCCGATTACGACAAAATTAACAAGAGCATAGACGAAAGGGATTGGTTAGCTATTTTTGAGGGCTGTGCCGGCGATGTAAACATGATGGTAAAACGTTTCCAAGACATCATCAACGATATCATTAAGATCTATGTCCCCTTTTACTCTATCAATAACAAAATGCAACCGCCATGGTACACAAACTGCTTAATGAAGAGAATAAAAGAAAAGGAAAGGGTCAGACGCAGATTTAAGAAGTATAAGAATCCACTCGATGAAATGGAACTAAAGTTACTCCAAAAAAGATGTAGAAAGCTTGCAGTGATTTGCTATAATTCGTATATTAGGAAAATAGAGTCTGATTTAACAAAGGATCCTAAACGTTTTTGGTCATACGTTAAAGCTAAAAAATCCAATTGTGACAACCTTCCTGCTTCGTTTACTGGTGGTGGTATTACTACTAGCGAGGGTACTGAGATTTGTAACTTGTTCGGATACCACTTTGCGTCTATCTATGATAACACCAATCAAACCTGTACGACGTTGGACAGTTCTTCTACACAGTCGAATGTGAAAATTTCCGAAACCTTTTCTTGTATACAGTTGATTGAAGAAGAATTGTCCAAAAAACTTTAAACACTGAGTGCAAATAAAGGTCCGGGTCCCGACGGTATACCGCCTTACTTTGTAATTCGCTGCGCGGATGCATTGGTAAAGCCACTATTGGAAATATTCAATAGTTCGTTAAGATCAGGTGTTTTTCCAGACGTTTGGAAAATTGCAAAGGTAGTCCCTATCTATAAAAGTGACGATAGCAGCGCGGTAAGTAACTACAGACCCATTTCTATGTTAGATGTTTTCGGTAAGCTGCTCGAGTTCTTTGTCAGCTCTGCAATTCAAGGGTTTTTTAAACAGCACATCACCATACATCAGCACGGATTTGTTCACTCGAGGTCAACAACTACTAACTTGGTTGCTTTCACTGAAAAAATAGTGACTGCTATGGACAATAACAAACAGGTTCATGTTGTTTACACTGATTTTAGAAAAGCCTTTGACAGCGTTCCTCACAGAGTTTTGATCGCAAAGCTTTATGAAAACGGGATCTCGGGTCCTCTTTTGGATTGGATTTGTTCTTACTCAATAGGGAAGGGAAGATCTTTCTACGTGGTGTTAAATGGTTCTAAATCTTCGGTATTTGCTATAACTTCTGGAGTTCCGCAGGGGTCTCACCTTGGCCCAATATTGTTCAACATTTTGCTTTTTTTTAAAGCTGCTGACAAATGAAATAGATTGTCCTCAATTATTAGGCCTAGTGAATTTTAGAATCCCTTTCCATCATCCTCGCCACATTATCGAAAAACTGTTTGCGCCACCGCCGCGTAAGACGAACTTTGGTCAAAATTCTCCAATCTCGCGACTTTGTAGAATTTACAATGAGCACAGTTCTCAGCTGGACATATCATATTCCTACGTAAGAAATCGGAGACTGTTTATTAACTTGCACCAAGACACAATTTAATTTTAAAAGGATAGATAAATTATTGTTCTAGTTGGGTGAACTATTTAATTAAGTGCATGTGGTGTTTGTCTGTAATAGATTGTACAATTAGATGATAAGTTTGTGTAAGTTTAGTAAGTAAGAATAAATTGTAGCAGTCGTTGACAAACCTTATAAATAAAAAAAAATAAAATAAAAAAATAGGCACCTTCTGGGTTAGCTCGTTCGTGGATCCTATTTTCGCCCACGGGCTTGATTGGGATCAAGAGCGAATCCATTCTAATTAAAAAAAAGCATATTCTATAGTACAATAAAAGAAAAATCTTATATTATCAAATGACGTCATGTTCTGTTGGACAAATAGGGACGAAACACACTAGAGTTACTATACCTAACCATACCATAATAGCGTGTATGAAATATTTATAAATTCATAAGTAGGTACACTTATCTACCTGTGCCTCTAACAATGGAATAATCACCACAGAACCCTTTAATTTATGCAAGGTCAACGTTATAATGTGGTATACTAAATATTAGCGTGACATTGATTGATTAACTAAGGAACGTAGCCGTCGCTTATTTTAGTATTTTTTCGTAAATTACCTTACAGTAGTAATAAAACCCACTGCCAGTTTGCAATTAAATTTGATTTCGGACCATATAAATTTATGTTGTTTATGTGTTCTTATTGGCTTCGCATTGATGCTTTTATACTTTACTAACTCGCTTTAGTCTAGACTATCTTACATTACTTTTTCTGGATATGTACTTTCCTGTACGCAAAGTGTATGCACAATTTCATGTCATATTTAAATACTTTATCTATTTCATCTTTAACCATAGCGTTTTATCTACCCACCTTATGCCATTGCAATAAAGGTCATTTTATTTTTAGAGTACATACCTTGACGTGCTGTGGAACGTACAATTTTATGACCTAGAAAGTACTGCTCACGGTCAGTGCGGGTAAAAGATGGTGCTAATTTGTGATGTGAAAACTTGTTTAGGCGCGTTTGTCATTTTTTGAGAAGGGATAAAACTAACAAAACGCATCACTTTTAACAGTATGAAAAGAAAACATAAATATTGTAATCAAAAAAGTTTTTATTTCTAAATTCAAAGATACTGGCCGCTTGCTTTCTGCGTCGATTCTTAACCTATGCTACATTAAAAAAGCAGGATTTGCTCTAATTTTGAGGTTGACTTTTGTCCTTTCTGCCATTGCCAGTTTCACTGTTTTTTTATTGTCTCTGTCTTTCTTCATACTAACAATAGGAATAAGATTAATTTGTTTTACTAACCTATGATACGAGATTTTTTGGCGGGAGCGGGAAGCATCACGTTGTTGGTTTTGTTTCTCTTGTTGCAATTTGTGTTGTTGTGGATATTAGTGCGTAATAATGGTGGATGATTAACCACTAAGTGTTTGTGAACATACAAGAGTGTTGGCAAGTGTAACAAAGCCGCGGAAGTTGTCTTTTCCTGCTCTCTCAAGAAGTCCACGCGGAGGTTTCTGTAAAACTCCACACATTTACTGAAACCTAGGAAAAAAATATTTTACTGTTTATTCATCATTAAATTAAGAAATTACTCAAGAACTGGCCATTATACTTAATTGACACTGATTAAATGCAAAAATCGTGCAAGCCACAAATAAAAAAAATATGTATGACTCATCTTTGGGCGAATTAAATGTGAATAAAATTTAATTAATTTAGTAAATAAAATTTGAATAATTATATAGAATAAACTCATACTCGAATAGATCAAACTTAACTTTTGTTTTAAATAAATCAAAAGTAAACCCTGAAAAGAATAGTTTATTTTTAGTTAATTTATAAAATTGATGTATTTTAGAATCCTACTTAATTCTAATTATTACTAACTGTCCTGTTTTAGACCTTAAAATCAGTATAAAAGTAATTTTAACCTATCCTCCAGGAAAATAACTAAATCTATATAATTATATATAAATTACATGTGACAGAGTTTGACCGCGATGAATTCCGAAACTACCTAACCGATATGATGTTATTTCTCATTTTCCTGGATTTGTTCAGACTTAGGAGGATAGGATAGGTTTCATTTTAATTTATAACACTGCAACGCGTAGCCGAGTCGGCTAGTAATTAAGTTGAAACTATTTTAATACAGACAAAAAAGTTCTTATACCTATACAGGTATTTAGTTTAGTTTCCAGTTAGATAACTGAAAATGTAAAATTAAAGTTTTATCTCATATCTGCTTACATAAAAAATACTAGATAAGTGGCCAAATAAAAAGACATAAATGACAAAATATTATAATTTAAAAAAATTAAAAAATAAAATTAGACTAAAAGCAATAAATATCAAGGGTCATCCCATGACCTTCGAAGTGGCATCAAGACACTTATCTGGCATTTTACAATCATACGGTTAAAACCCCCGTTTACGGCACCAGTTGTAGTCACCGGACATTTACGACTTCAGTATAAATGCAAAGAAATGTGCCAAGCTGAAATAAACTTTATATTGTTGTAATAAGATTGGTTTTAAAGTTGCAATTTCACACCATCTATAGTATGTATTGAAATGAAGAATTGTATTGCGTCGTTTATTCTCAAGGTCTTTGTGATATTTAGAAATAGGCAAGTACTTAACTAGAACTTATTCGCAGAACCCGCAATCAATAGAAAAAAAATTGCCCAACTCAGAACGAGAATACAAAACGACGTTATAAACGTTTAAGAATAAAAGCAATTTTTTTGTACATGAAAAAAATGGGTCTATGAATGGGACCAATGTCAATATATTACGCCACAGGGATTGGAAGCTATTGATAATTTCGACTTGCACTGACAAGCCCGGCTAGCTCAGTCGGTAGAGCATGAGACTCTTAATCTCAGGGTCGTGGGTTCGAGCCCCACGTTGGGCGCACTTTTTTGTTCACGTTTGCATTTTTTTATATACTTATGTTTTTATTTTCCAAAAATGATGACTCACCTGCAATTTTTCTTTCTCTCATCTTCCTCCACAGCTGCTCAGCTTTTCTCATCGGCCAATTTTCCACTTTCGCACTAAATGATCGAAAGAATTTGTATTCCTTGAAGTGAGACATCCGTCGCTCCATCTTGCTCGGGGTATGGCCCGGCGGCGGTGGCGAAGGCGCCTTCGGATTACCAGAGGGCGACGCCATTTTGAATTTTAAATTTCGAACGTTTACTTTTTAATTCTACTACTGAACCAGAGACAAGATTTGCTTTTTAAATTCGGTTTTAACTTTGGCCCCTCGATTTAATACCTTTGAATTTCCATCCCATAACAACTCCGTTGGTTTTCAACGCGCCTAAAATTATCATTACGTTATTCTAAACACACGAGAGTTATAATTTATGAAATCGTTTGTACCAAAAGTTGAATCTTATTAGTTTATATTACACGTAAATAGTTTGAGATATATAATGAGCGGTTTATTTTGTTCTGAAAATATTTTCCTACTGAAAGATTTAACGTGTTTAAATTTAGATGAATGTTTTCTAATACGCCCACTTATTCTTATTTCTGCTGTGAGAGCGATCGCTTTTGCAGACCGCTAACTTCACTGTTTTAATTTTAACCTGAAACAAGAGGAAACACATGGTTAGCGAATGGTTAGTGGAATTTCCACTATTGGTCTGGTTAAAGTTGAATTTGTGGCTTTCGCTGTTTAACTTAAAGTGCTTTTTGAAGTTAATTGGGAGATAAGTACGTATACTAAAGAGGAAACAGTTTTCTAATTACTTAAATGTTTTTGTGTGGGTTTAATGGATGAGAACAGTAACTAATCAAATAAAAAAACGATACATCAGTCCGTTTTCTATTTTCATAAAGTAGATTGCAAAAAGGTATTAGCGTATTCGGCCTGTGATTGCGGAGGATAAGCAACTTTTGCAAAGGTTTGTCATAGGATGGGTGACCAAACATTTATCATCTTAAAATACAGTTTGAGACAGTTTCCGAATGTATTTGCAGTAATAAATACACACGTAGAAGGCGCTTATGGCACCTTTTCCCCACGTTTATTTTATTTTTAAAGAAGAACTTCACTGTGTATATCACTTGTATAACGAAGATGAAGTGGGCAATGTAGCACACGCAGACTAGCGCCACAAAATAATAAAACAACATACTATAACGTTGCTGCTGATTACCCTGTTTTGCTAAATTTTTTGTTAATTTTACGAGACCCTCAAGTGTGAAGGGTTTATCACACTTTATCACGAGGGTCTCGTAAAGTGAGGCTAATGATACTGGACGTTATAAACCTGCCTTAGATCACAAAAGGGGAGCAAGCAGTTGGTGATAAAAGTGTAACATAATCGTTGTTCGTACTATAGCAAAAGATTTCCTTATAAAGGAGAATGGCAAAAGATCTGATAAGAAGTGGTGTGGTGTAAAAGAAGATATAGTGACAAAGATAGATAAAGGGATACTCAGATGGTTTGGACATGTAGAAAAAGGATTAATAAGGAAAATATATGAGGCAAATTTGCATGAGCAAGTTGGTAATAGCAGATCAAGGGAAACTTTCAGGGACAAAATAGAGGATGTCCTGAAAGAAGTCAAAAGTTCCCTTAACCAACGAATTTGTATGAAACGGCTGATGAGAGTTGAAGAAGGTTGTCTAGATCATATTCAGTGGAAATATGTGATTATATTTACATGCCGTAAAAGGCGTGATTTTATGTATGTATGTATCTCCTAATTTTAATTAGGTTTCCTCGGTGGACTTTTTAGACTTAGAGGATGACTACTATATTTTGATTATGTGCAGTACTCTCTGCTTTTGCAATTTTGCTTTGATGTTTTCTGGTATGGGAAGTGGTCGTATGTACGAAGGAACGTATTAAGATAGACAGACATAAACGCAAGGCAAGAGAATAAAAAAGGTCCTTTGTTTCCTGTTTAGTGATATTTTGTGATATTTTGCAAATCAATCAAACTTCACAGTTGCAACTTGCAACTGAAAGTCCAAAGTGGAAGATATAAGTTGTTTGAATCAATATCCAATCTTGATAAGAATTCAGAAGTGTGTACCGGGTCGGTTGTTAGTTTGCGGCAGTGAGATATTATGCCGATCACTCAGCCGGGACCCCTTAAAATTGAGCTCGTTAAGGTGTTAGGGGAACGGGATTCATTCTTTCATAAAATTGAATTCTTAGAATAGAACCGGTGATTGAATATGTGAGTTTAAGGTGATTGAGTGAGTAATTTTCACAGTCCCATTATGAATTAGTTTTTTACAAATCTTGCAAGTTAAAATTGATTGACCTATTTCCCGGTTTTCGATTAAGCTGAAATTTTGCATGCCTATGTATATCGCATGACAATGCAATATTATGATGATGCTGGAGGTGGAAGGTGGCCATAGGAACTCCACAGTAAAACGACACAACGACTATCGAGTTTGGGCTCATTTGATTCGTATTGACGAGTACTTTGATCGTATATGGTAACCAGGGTCTGATGCTGGAGCTTGGAGGTGGCAATAGGCTCCAAAATAAAACAATACAACCCCATCGAGTTTGGGCTTTTGACGTGACAACGTCTTAAATTAGGTTGCGGCTGGGAGTCACTTATGAAAAAGTGTAACGCTCGGTAACGTTACGATGAGTTACCGAACGAGAGAGAGGCCCGCCGAATGCCTTGCGTCTCTCTCCCACTCAACTATGATCGGTCTGCCGCGCGCATTGTGCAATTTAATTATATTCATATCAATAAATATTCTACCGAGAAAAAGACGTCGTCACGTAAAATCTTCGCCCGTAAAACCGACTTTACAGGCAAAAAAAAAAAAAAAAAAAAAAAAAAAAAAAAAAAAAAAAAAAAAAAAAAATTTTTAGTTAGTTTTATGAATAAGTAATAATAAGCGGTTGTTTTAAAAAAGTTTTTTTTAAACTTATGTCTTTTTTTTTATTTCCAGATTACCTTTTGTTAATGCGCTGTGAAACCTTTATCTTATCCTTGAAATAATGTTAGGTTAAAAATAACTTCGTTTCATACAATTTTTTAATTAGTTGTCTTCGACACGTATATTCAAATCGATGTACAAAATGTAAAATCATAAAGACAAGAAACGATAATCGGATTATTCGTGAATTAGACCTGCCGTTAATTGGACCAACTGAGACAAAAGCAAATATAGAACAATGGCGACTAAAGGAAGTTCTTAACATCATTAAAAATGATTACAAATAAAACAAAAATAAGAATAAACAAATTCGTCATATTCATATAAAGGCGGGATTCAGTACAATCACGATGATTACAGAAATAACTTATTTAAACTTTTTTCCTACCTAGATTGTCTTTACGCACTTTAGTCCTCCTCCTTTTCTGTCCTTTACTTTTTACATTTACTCTCTCGCTCACTCATTCAGTCAATAGTCATCCGATCACCACTATAATCGTTTTTAACACGCCTTTATTAACTTCACATGTAGGTTTGTTTGTTTGTAACGGAAACTTCTAACGCGATATTTACCTTCTTTAAAACGACAGATGAATTTGAAATTTTGCACTCTTATAAGAGTCTCATGACGATACAATACTGAAAAAAAATATACAAAATACGAGGAACAGAAAGAATATAATAAATGACATGAATGATGAAAAAAATTGTGATTTTTTTCATCATTCATAGAACACACCTCTATAGTAATAAACGTCCAGAAGTAGTAAGAGTACCTGTTTATTATTGCCTTATGTTATTCTTAATTTAAAATACACCGATCACAATCACTGCCACGCCATGCCACTGCTTCCAACCTCGTAGTCGGCACCAATATGGCGTCTTATACCAAAAAGATCATAATAACAACTTATAATTGACAAGTTAGTTTAAAATACGATTTATTACGGAATTAAATATTTATTTAATATTTTACAATTAAATAAAACAGATTTCTAACAATAGTAGATCGAACTAAACTATTAAAAATAAATTACAATTAAAACAAAACTAAAAAAACACGCTTCTATGTTTTTAAAAATTAAAATTCCAATATAACAATTAAGTAATTAACGAGAAAATTAATATCATTGTGCGAGGGTGCTTTGTACGACATTTTTCTTACACTAACTCTGCATTTCGAAATAAAAATAGTAAGGTATTTTGGTAACAAATAAATAAAATACAACAATCGGTGTCGAGCACCCCACGCTTTTCTTACAATGACAATAATTTCCTTGTTAATAAATTGTATTGAAATATATTTTTAACTTTTTGTTTCGGTTTACTACCAAAACGTCTTTAAATTATTTTTTTAGTTTAATTTCTTAGTACATTTTACGTGAATAAACTGAAACAATCTTTGCCTAAATATGCAAAATGTCAGTGTTTTAACAAAACAGAGAAAATTACCTGAGGACTGAGGACTGAGGAATTCAAATAACCTTGCAATGGGCGTTTGTAAAGGAATTATATTTCTCTTTAAATAAGTTATATTAAATGTAAAATCCATCAAATTTCCGAGAAAATAACGATGTTGCCTTTTGATCACTTGAAACGAAACAAACACATTCAAATCTTTCATCTTTATATGATGACTAGCGGCCCGGCCGAAGCCGGGAGCTTCGCACAGGTGGACAAAATTATTAAAAAAAATTCTAGCATTCAATATAGCCTATGACACTCAGCAATAATGTGCCTTCCTATTGGTGAAAGAATTTTTAAAATCGGTTCAGTAGATCCCGAGATTACCCCTTACAATTTAACAAATATACAAACACACAAACTTTACTTCTTTATAATATTAGTATAGATTATTTGGTACAATTACTCGTGTATAAACTTGAATGATGTGAAATAAATTGATAATTTGTTACATTATACTGTTCAGTATACCTATATATGATATTACTTTACTCTGATTATTTTATGCCTTTATAGACATAAGAATCTGATTTTAATCTCTTCCATCCCACCATTGCAATTGAAACAAAAATTGTTTAAAAAATAAAGCTTTAATTAATTACTGTGCTTTAATACTTGCTATACTTGGCACTCGTAATGTCCGGTAATTGGTGTCTGAGATATATTGTGATTTTATTTAGAGATTGTCCAATGCTCAATCCTTAAATACAGAATTAACGAACTTGTGGGTGACATTTTCCATTACAATTATGTATTTTGGTTGACTGCGGCTTGATTTAATCGCTACACTAACCTAGATTACACCCTATTAGCGATCTTAAAAAAACATTAGACTTTGGCAATTATTGTGGCGTTCCAATCTATGGAATCCATAAGATTTAATATCTATCGCTACTTTTTGCGCAATATGATTGTTTGTTCCTGCTAGGAGATCTTAGCACATCATAACTAAAGATCACATAATAAGAGGGAGAAAAAAACAGCCCTTGCCGAGTTTCTTCAGGCTTTTTCTGGTAAAAGGTCTCCCGACGTAGGACTTAAAAGCCATGGTGCAGCTTTGACGTTCAATACACGCATTTACAATGGTAAATGCTCATATTGAATTGAATTTTTTTTATCTTTATCTTGATGAGAATGAACGTAAGACCAGCTGTTTAAAATCTCATTTGTTTATTGTTTTTAAGTTCTTTATTGTTTTTATCTTTTAATTTTTTCATTCTGAACGGGTAATGCTGTTGTAATTTAAAAGAGTTAAAAACTTAACGTCATTAAAAATATTCAATTAATGATGGTATCACAAATTACTTATTTTACAAAGATAAAAGATACATCTTTAGTTTACTATTAATATATGGATAGGCGAGGCCGTATAAAAAAAACCCACCCTCGCACACGAGTAAATCGAAGCAAAGGTCTAAAATTACACCGCTCTCCAAAATACAGCATTATTACAGGCGAATACATTAACATTCGCGTCAAATCCCTTCCCTTATTGCTGGTGGACTTTTTTATATCTTCATATATCAAAGAGATTTTTCAAATCAAATAAAGCAATGCCATTCTGTTTTGTTACGATTTTTTTTGGTCGGTATTCGCTGTTCATTTGTCATTCTCGAGTCTTATGAATAATTCTCTTGTATCAGTGTAGCTGCCTGTGAGGCGGAAGGTTCTGGAACATAATTGATATTACATCAGATAAGCAAACAGGTGCAAACATTAATTTCGAATCTGATATTAATAAATAATTGACGTGATAACTTAATAAGTAATTAATTGATTAATATAACTGATTATATAAGAAAAAAAGGCTTTTTGACGGGAGCGGGAAGTGTTTGATGCTTTTGTTTTTCTTTTTATAATTTGTGTTGTGGTACATTTTAGTGCGTAATAATAGTGGATTATTAATCACTAATTGTTTGTGAACATACAAGAGTGTTGGCAAGTAAAACAAAACAGAGCGGAAGTTATCGTTTTCCGGTCTCTCAAGAAGTTCACGGGGAGGTTTCAGTAAAACCTTTACTAAAACCCAGAAAGAGAGAGAGAGAGAGAGAGAGAGAGAGAAAGAGAAATGTCACTGTTCAATTATCATTCATTGATTATCTATCATATATATGAGACATTATATCAGATATTCATCATCACCTAATGAAGGAAAAATATAACTGAAGACTAGGCTATATGGGTTTTGTACCCTTCGCCTACCCTTATGGGAAAGCTTAAAGAAGAAAAAAAAAGGGTTGCCAGTAATATTTAGCTCATGCTACCTTTTTTATTCTTATGTAAATGAAAATTAATTAAATAATTTTAGCATGAGATAAAAATGTGGAATATATATGGACTGTTTTATTGTAATAATACCATGTATTATAAATCCAAAACAAGTAACCATTTATGGACATTATTTATAGGGATACCATACCTTGAACCTTATCCTATTATAACTTTTATTTATCGATTATTATTATTTTCCTTTATAAGAGATATATTCATCTACAATAAATCAGTATAACTCGTCTTTTGGTGTTTGAATCATAGTTCCTGGTCGCAATATCTCGCCTACAAATCTGCATTGTAATTATTCATCATCATGATCATTTTTAGGATTAGGATTGATAAGGGGCATATATATATATATATATATATATATATATATGTTATTTGTAATAAACTAAACCGTTATGTTTACGCCTTAAAACTGAAGTCAAATAATTTATCCAGAGGTCGGTCTTGTAACTTACTACGGCTACGTATCGTCAACTCTCAGCTACGGCTTGATAATATGGGGCAAATCATTGGAAGCAGATCGACCTTTCAAATTACAAAAAAGGGGTATATGAACCATTTGTAAAACGTCGTACCCAGAAATTTGCAAACCGTTATTTATAAATTGGGCGTTCTTTCCTTGCCCTGCCAATAAATACCCGTGCGTGATATTTGCTGCTTCGTTGTGCAACATTAAATATTTAAAGAAATACTTTGAGCAGTGTTATAATAAATTAAGCACCGTGTGCTTAATGACCGTGGGCAAGCCCTACATGCATTTATACAAAAACTAATAATAGTGTTTGTGCTGGTTTGGTGCTAGTCCACTCAAACGCTAAGAATCGAGAGAAATATTAGTCGAGGCCAGACAATATTCAGTCTTCAGGGAAATAAAATATATAAAATACCTTGTTCCACGACTGGCTTAGCCAAGCAGGAGTGAACCAAACAATGATGATGACTTCATTCGCAAAAAAAATTAATTAAAAATTCAAAATAAATTAATGAACAGTAATATTACTAACCAAGACATTTACATCGCAAAAAACAAATCGAGAGGAGTTGATTAATACTTAATATATTAATAAAGTATGAATATTACATATTTTATATGTCAACACAAGCCTGTTTGTGAGTTTAATTGCTTACACAGTGCTTAATTTGTGTCAGGTAAGTTAAATTCAATATTTTCAATAAATATAATTGCATAGCAAATATTAAACAAATAGATAAACAAAAATTGAAATTAACGCAATTCATACTACATTTATCTCAACACCGAAATGTTAAAATAGTATAGTTGGGAAATGTACAAAATTTCATTGAGGTAGCAAGTACCAAATATAAAACAAAATAAGAAGGAGTAGCAATAAAATAATAGTCGGGTAGAACAAGAATTTTGCAGGAACTCATAAAAATTTCTCGTTAATTTAACATATGAATGTGGTATAAGTAATCATTTATAAAGACATGGTATAAGCATTTAAAATATTTAAAAAAGGAAGAGTGATGTCAAAGTTATCAAGAATAAATTTTAATATTTTATCGATTTTATAAATAAGGATAAAATCGATTAAACCGGACTCTTTCTTCATTGATAATCGATTTTAATAAGCTATAAATAACCGACTATCAATAGATTTTATTCACTGGAGATTTAGAAAAAAATTAATACTCTATCCCCCGAGATTAAGTCCGGAGTCCGGGGCACTAGGTCCATCAAATTTACATTAACGCCACCTGTGCGTCTACGGTGGCATCCCTTCTGTGCTTATAAAACAGTTCATTTACCTAATCAGTTTCACTAAATGGCGTTACACAAGGAACTGTATTATTTGACCGACATTCGTTTCGTTTATGTTACTTATTTATGTTATCGATGAAACTTTATTTATAAAACGACTTAGAAACTTATCTTATCCCAAATTGATACAATTGGCATTCACAAGCACCTTTTCGTGCTGGTTTTCTAGGCTATTCATATTCAGATTGTTTGCCTACGGATTTCCAGTTCGATGAATTGATTTATTTAAAATTTCTTAAGTACTTATGTTGATTATTCTAAAAGTTTAATTTGTATTTATTATTTTAAAATTTTGTAATACATATATATTTTAAATGAAGAATATAATATATAAGTTAATGTTATGTAAATCGACTATTGTTCAAGAAAAATCGATCATTTCTTTCGACTTCGAAAATCGACTTTTATGTACAATGTCACATCACTTTTTTAAAATTAACAAGATGACGATACCAAAATAAAAGGTCCTATGTTGGTGGCAAATAAAGCATTTAAGAATATGCCGCGGCCTGTATCAGCGCCATCTGTTGTTGTTAATCGGACCTTTTAACAAATTGCGTTCAGAAGGAGTTTGTTACAATTTATTTATAACCTATTTTTCCGCAGAGTCGCCTTTGCGGTATGTGCTAAATGGAACTGGTTAAAAAGAGTCGAGCAATTTAAGTACCAGGGCACTAAATAAATAAAATAATAATGAATAATATTAGACAACACATACATTGTTCTGAACCCAAGTTAAGTAGCTAAAGTAGATAGATAACTAGTTAATTTGCATCATAAGACACACACACGTTTACAACAATTGATCTTAACATAAATATAATTTTAAATTTAAGAGTGCGTGCCGCAACGACACAAAGGGAAGAAGCTCTGCGATACCATTGCTCCGAGAGCAAAGCAACTGATTTTCAGCTCCTACCCAGAGAACGCACGAGTCTACATGTAACAGCCAGAACGTGAAAACCTACACAGTATACTCCAAAAATAAATAATATGATTGTTAACGGTAACATATGAAATAAATAAATTAATAAATTAATAAATAAATAAATATTTCTTACATTCACACCAATTAGCCTAGCCCAAAGTAAGCACTGTGAGGCTTGTGTTATGGATACTAGGGTAACGGATAGACATACATATATGATACACAGATACAAATGCTCGTATTCATCATGCAAACATATGCCCCTTCCGGGATTCGAACCCAGGACCGTCGGTGCGAAAGGCAGGATCGCTACCATTGCATATAATTTTATCTACTCTGATACTATAATACAAAGATTCTAAAACTGAAAACAAAATGCTTATGACAAACATTACGTACAGGCCAAAAATAATAAAAATAAAGTTTAATTACGATACAGGTCTTGTATGGACACCTGTAACATAATATAACTTTTTAATCATAACGATACACCTATACAACCTCCAGCTGGACCAAGGAGGTTGAACCTCTACTTTAAAAAGGTTTCAATGAACGAGTCCTCGACGACCGACGCAACACGCATGCGCAATCGATGAAATTTGTTGTTATATTCAGCGTTTTATTTGCAATATTGTTTTACATATTATAGTATGAGAGTAGATAAAGTAGTGTATGACACTGTACATAACTTGGTCTTATAACACTCGTGTGATACTGTAAAAAAATTCGCCTACGGCTCGTTTTTTTAAAACACACTCATGTTATAAGAACCCTTATTATGCAACAGTATCATAAACTACTATAATAGAATAATTAAATAATAGTAGTACTTGTGTTATGGAATACAGAAACAATGGCGGTACCACTACACCCAAACCTGACCCAATGTAGACAAGTTCGTTTCCTACATTTTTAAAATGGCGAATTTCTTTAATCAATTTTCAATTTAATCTTCAAACAATAGAGTTTATTATTCACTGGAACGATTTCACAGTTTGTTGTAATGTGTTGTTATTTATACCCATTCCATTTAGACCACCCATTTACTAGAGGGCGCTAGGGTAATCATTGCACACGAGGTCTACATGGGCTAGGGAGGCTTCTGAAAACTTTTCAGGATGCAGTTAAGTCTGCCCCGAATCAATAAAGCTTGTTTTATGTTTTAAAAAGATCGCACGGATAGTTTCACCGCAGTAATATCTAAAAAAGGTATATGATTAAACGTGTAAAGGTCAGCTCTATATCCACCCTGAGCGTCATTGAAAGTAAGGATCAAGTTTATCCGATAATTTGGCACTTGAAACAGGTCACTAATGCTAAGTTAATTACAGAATACTTATATCGTTCTTTACAAATTTTGTTTTTGACATCCACCCTCATTTCACCTGGGATAAAGATGCTTAAACAATATTACACCATATCAATTTGGACATTCTTCAAGTAGTGCAAGTACTCTCCTAATAAATTCGATAATTTTAAAGAGCACCTCCACATACAAAAACTTTTGTTCTTCTCTATATTACAGAAAGTATTAAAATATCTGTTATCTTTATGGCAAAGATCGTATGAGAAAACCCATTTTCAACAATTGTTTCGTTGACTTAAATTGTAAAATAAGTCAACAAGAAATACCATTTTATTTTAGCATGATAATGTAAGTCCTATATGTACAGCCTGAAAGTCTATTCCAAATATAAGTAAATAAATAAATAATAAATAAATATTTCTTACACCCACACCAATCATCAACCTAGCCCAAAGTAAGCACTGTAAGGCTTGTTTTATGGATACTGGGTTAACGGATAGACATACATATATGATACATAGTTATGTATATACATAGAAATACATAAAAACACCCATGACTCAGGTACAAATGCTCGTATTCATATACAAACATCTGTCCCTTCCGGGATATGAACCCATGACCGTCGGTGCGAAAGGCAGGATCACTACCGTTGCACAAGACGGTCGCTTATATTAGTGAAATAAAATTGTAAAACAGTGAGTAGTTACGGATATTATGTCAAAACTTGCAAACTTTACCTCTTTACAATATTAAAGTTCTTTGACGAGCGTTTGATACGGTCTTTTTCACCAATGGCCCTAGGTTCGGGTCCGGAAGGGGCAGATGTTTGCGTAATGAATACGAGCATACGTACCTGAGTCATGGTTATTTTTATGTATTTTTATAAATATTACTTATTTTAGGCACGACAAGACGAATATGTTTAACCCAGTTGTCACTCTGGCGGGATCACAGGTTAAAATCGTATCACATTTCAAATACCTGGGACAAATCATAAAAAATAACTTAAATGATGACGATGATATAGAAAGACAAAGGAGAACCATTGCCGCCAAAAGTAACATGTTAGCCCGTAGATTTTCTCGGTGTAGTGTGCCTGTAAAAATTAACCTATTCCGCGCTTACTGCCAGCCATTCTACACCAGCTACTTGTGGAAGAACTATACAAAGCGAGCATACCACACGCTACGTGTGCAGTACAATAATGCCTTTAGAGCGATGCTCAAACTTCCGTGGCGGTGTAGCGCGTCGGGTATGTTTGCGGGGAATAGGGTTGACGATTTCTATGCTGAATGAGAAAAAGAGCCGCTTCCTTTATGGATCGCATTAGAATAAGTTGTTATTTAATAATTAGCGCTGTGTATGACTGTTGTAAATATGACATTTGTGATATTTAATTGAAATCTTACTGGATATTTTACTGGAGGGAGACTCTGTACCAGGGTCGTCTGCTTAGGTACCTCCGTCTTACCTATTTCTGCCGCAAAGCAGCAGTGCTTGCATTGCTGTGTTCCGGTTTGAAGGGTAAGATATGGCAGTGAAATTACTGGGTACAGTGACTTTACATCTTATGTCACAAGTTTGCAACGTACACTGTGGTTCTTGTGGGGGTTGCAGTTTTGCTGCGAATCTCACAAGAGCCACATGTATTATAGGTGACTGCTACCACTTACCATCAGGTGGGCAGTTTGCTTGTTTGACAACTTTCTGCAATAAAAAAAAAAAAATCGATTTAATGTAATATATTTTAATTTGTTTTTATTTGATTATTATTAATTTGTTTTATTGGATTGATTATTTTATTTGATTGATTTAACTTAATTGAAATGTATGAAATGAATCCAATTATTTTAATCTATTTGTTTAATTACTATTATCTATGAAATTGTCTGTATTTGCTATTTGTATTTGCTATGGGTGAATTGCCTGAAATAAATGATTATTATTATTATTATTATTATTTGTGCATCATATATGAATGTCTCTTTATCCTTACCCTAGTATCCATAACACAAACATTACAGTGCTTACTTTGGGCTGGGTTTATTGGTGTGAATGTAAGAGATATTATTATTATTATATTATTAATTTAGATACGTAGCTACGCATAGATTTTATGACTTTTAGCTGAAACCAAACAAGCTGAAATAGAAATACTTCTTAAATCTAGTTCACTACAAAAAGCAAAGGGCAACGGACGAGAAATTATTGGCCTGGGAGTTAAGAGTTAAATAAGCTAGCTGAAAAATTACGAATGGAGGATTTCTGACCAGTTAATGAAAAGAGTGACATTTGACCTTTCCTTAATTTGACAAAGTGGGTATGTAAAAGGATAAAATATATATTCAAAGTAAAATCAGGAGCTTGATAGTGAGTGAAGTGGTTGGCCAAAGCCAAAATTATTGAATACGTGTGGTGAAAGATCCAAGACCAGGTACGAGGATATGAATCCTGATAGGGCAGCGCAACATACATTAATGAAACATTTAATAAAATAATAAATTAAACCTTTTAACCAACTAAAAAATTCAAAACAGTTTTTAACTTGCGCTCTGCTTTTCATGGCATCGCCACTCCGAAATCCCGGGTTTGATCCCCGTTTGGATTAATTAGTAAAACAAACTTTCCTACGTAAGCTCGAGTTTGAACGTTGTGATGCCATTGTTCTTATTGATTTATATAATATAAGTGATGTATCTATGAAATTTGGGTTCAGAAAAATTTATGTAAAGCATTTTAGAATAATACTTTGTGCATAAGTTGTTGGAAAACTAATAAATAAATGAAAAGACTTTTCAAAATTTACTTTAAGGAAGGGGTAATGGAAGGGAAAAGTTAGTACGAAAGTCTTTGTTCTCCGAAGTAAGAAACATGAAAACTTGAATAACAGCTATTAAGCATAAATTAGGATGTGCTTCAAGATTTTTGGATATTCACATTTTGAGGGGGAGTGGGGTGTGGGGTGTTGTATGGTGTTTACGTCATTAAAAGATTTAGGGTTTTGGATTTTCAGATAGAGATATTTAACTTAAGAAAACTCTTCTTGCGCTACTTAAGATGTACAAAAACACTTATTCCATTTTAGTTACTCAATCAAACAATTATTTTATGTATTTTATCTTTTAAAATGTGTTATAATGTGTTATTATCATAAGTATTTTTAATAAAACACATGTATGACGATCATTACATTAGTAATCCTGTAAAGGAGTCGAATCTTTAGGATTAAATATAAAAACAATAAAAGATTTTATTTGAATATTTTGAAATTTCTCAAAAGGCTTAATTCAGTAACATTACGCTGAACATTATTATTAAAGGCGATACATCTATCTAAAAACGAGCCTTCTTTATAATTTATTATAAGTTTGGAACAATTTTATTTCTGTTTCTAGTGAAGAACGAATTTAAACACACCATATACGACAAAATAAAGACAAGGAGAGACAAACATACAAGCAAAGTACTAAAGACGGCCTTACCGCTAAAAAGTAATATCTTCCAAGCAACCTTTAGATGGACAGGAAAGTAAGCAATAAAATAATCCATGTCAGTAGATGGTGCTCAATAAAAATATACTATGAATATGCAAATATAAATACAATGTATTAATAAAATGTATACAAAATATAGCTATACATGTATATATAAGTACGTATATACATAAACATATTACTTTTTTAGGTTTATTTATTCCTTTACCTTTATATTCATATTGATATTGAAGATATAGTTACATCTATTCCTTCTAGTAATCTTCGCAGAGAAACCTTCAGACCGTGACTTGTGAATAGAGACCACTGCTTAAGCTTACAGAAAAAAAATATTCAGTCCGTATTATACGGATCCGAAGTTTACCCCTTCTGAATTGATTTTCATATAAGTTGCTTGATATGAAAAAATATGAAGAGTAAAATTCAGTGATGTAATGACAGTGCAACGTTATTTGTGCGCCATCTATCGTGCGCACTTTACGCTTTTAATTTGAAGTTTGGTGCAACAACGGTAGCGATCCTGCTTTTTGTACCAACGGTCCTAGATTTGATTCTCAAAAGAGGCAGATTTTTGTGTTATAAATATAAACTTTTGTGCCTGAGTATATTTCTTCCATTATTACATATTTGTGTATCATATATGAATTCTTTCGTTTTCTTGGTATTCTTTTGTATAACAGATTAAATTATTTGCTGTGTATTTATTCCATTACCAAATTTCATAAGAAAACCATACAAGACTGTGAAAAGGAAAAAGTTATGACGATACAGAGAAATTGTTACATGCTTTTACTTAATAAAAATGATGTACAATAAGCGGATCTTAGTCGCTCTTGTTAATATTACTTCTGACATTTATTCTACTTTTATTGTTATTGAAACAAAAATGTTAAACTAGCACTGACGCATTTGATACCTAAGATACAAGTAAACAATTTTACTTAGTGCCTAATAATTATATGCACTACTAACCCCAATTTATGGTATGTCAACTAATCAACCGGTATGTAATAATATTATTGTTTTTAAGTAACTACTAGCGGCCCGTCCCGGCTTCGCACGGGTGGACAAAGTTCTCTCAATTTTTTCGATTAAGTATTAAATATTTTCCGGTAGCGCCATCTAGCGTCCGGTAGACGAACTACTTGCGGTTAACGCGTTGCTATGGTAACACAAACCACTGTGATCTTAGATTAAAGATTTTATATGGGTCCACCTTTTATCGCAGAACTTTTTAAATCCAAAATACTTAAAAAAATATTTGGAGGTCTCAGCTAGACCACCGCGAACTCAATACATTAATTTATTGCATCGAACTCCTTGCTATAGGTAGATTTACAACAAAAAATGTTTCTAATATGTGTATCTTGCTGCACAATAAACTACTTGACTCTATAAAAACACTGAAAGGAAACGTTTTTAAAACATCTGTAACAAAATGGCTTCTTGAAAAGTGTTTTTATAGTGTAAAAGAATATTTAGATTTTAAAGACACTATTTAATGAAATAATTTTAATTGATTGTAAGATTTAATAATTTTGACATACAAATAATAAAAATTTGCACGCCTGCCTAGCGCCTGCTCACATGACCTAAACAAGATTTTTCCTTATTGTTATTGATATATATCGATGATGATATGATTTGAATCATAATATTATAACGCATACTAATTATTTGGCATAATTCGAAATAGTTTGCTGACTGGTAATTATTAAAAAAATATCTAACCTAACCTAACCTGCAATGTATGTAAATTTATGCCTTTTGATTAGTATGCCAAGTGACTTTATGGCAATTGAAATTATGCGTTATGAATGGCATCCCATTTTATATTTATAAATTGATTTAAAATAAAATGTAACTTATTTGGAAATAAGTTTATTATTATTATCTATTGTAAGCCTTACAGTGCTTACTTTGGACTGGGCTAATTGGTGTGAATGAAAGAAATATTATTATTTTCTGTTTTGTATGTATCTGTGCCTGTTCAAAGATAATCGTTCTTAAGGAGTAAACTCCAGTCGTGCATAGGAGCTGACACACGCTAGTTATTTTCATGTATATTTTAGTATATTGTTATATGGGCTTAACAATTATTATTAAACTGATCTTATATTATTTGAAGTCTATCATTAAAGACCTCTTGAAGACAAGTGACATTTGTAATACTTATTTTATATATTGTGATTTTTGTTAACTTTTATAAGTATACTTCGAAATATAGAGTCAGTCTGATCACCATTGTCCGACCCAATAAGGCAAAGTAATATGATCAATTTTAGTGACAAATCCACAATAATAAGGCATTTTGTAACAAAATAGTCCAACTATAAAACTTTGTGTGCTTTTAAATTTAATTGATGTGATTTTTATATCGGGATAAATTAGATTCTAAAATTTTCACAATTCCTGAAGTACTTACTTAGCGCTTAGGTCTTGACATAAGTTTTTTGGTGATATCTTAGTATATCTAAATAGTAACAAAATATTATGTTTACAGTAATTTAAAACAAAAGTAAAAAACAGCTAAATTTTTTCACATTTTTTACGTTTCAAATATTTTTTAGGGTTTTAAATAGGAGTTTTTGATTAATCTTTACTGTTATTTTTTACTTATTTTTTTGTAGTTCTCAAACATATTCTATGTCTCTAGGACCTCTATATCGGTAGATATGGCTAATTAAACGAACTCAGTAATAGAAATAATTGAAAAAGGTTGCCATTTTAAAACAATAGGGGCAAAATGCCTTGTTATTGTCGATTTGGCGATAAAACTGATGTATATTGCTTGATTGATCGGGCACTAGTGACCAGATAGACTCGAAAAAAAATTCAATCACAAACTTCACTGCGAAATGATTCAACTAGAATCTAATCATCTTTGTGATGTCAGGTTCGTACCAAGCGGAACAAGTTCAAATCTTGCTGATGTAACAAGAGATTGGCTTCCTGCGAAGTGTCAACTTTAATATCATAAATTATAATTAAAAAAACTAAAAAATGCGAACAAAAAATTAAAAACTAAATTAAAATATAACAATTAAGTAATGAACGACAAAAGTATTGTCATTGTAAGAATAGCGATTCTTGTATTTTTTTTTTTAATGCTGAGTTAGTGTAATAAAAATGTTGTACAAAATACCCCTTTTTAGTACGCTTTTCTAACAATGATATTAATTTTCTCGTTCATTACTTAATTTTTATATTGAAATTTATTATTACTGTGATTTTTTGTTGTTTTTTAACTATAATTCATTTTGTAATTCGATGCACTAAAGAAGCGTGATTTATTTCATAATGCGTGTCATTTATTATAATTTTTCAGTTCTAAGAAAAAAAAAGCAAGAAAAGGTTTTCACTTTAGTTATTGTTCTGAGGGTTTTCACACTTTTAATGTCAAATTACGTCAAAATTTATGAATCATCATTGGTATTTGACAAGTTGTCAACTTGTCAATTTGACAAGTGTGCAAAATTTCAAATGAGTGACTTTTGAAGTGAGGAAAAACGTATTAGAAGATTCCCTTATAAACAAACATACAAACATACAGGTGAAATTAATAATGGGGTTAACGATCGTTTGGTGCAACGACAGCGATTTTGCTTTGTTGCACGGACGGTCCTGAATTAGATTCCCAGAAGTGGCAAATTTTCGTGTCATGAATACGATCATTTGTGCCTGAGTCATGGGTATTTGTATATATTTCTATAAATATTACATATCAGAGTATCCTATGGTATCCATAACACAAGCCATACAATGCTCATTTTGAGCTAGGCTAATTGATGAGAATGTTAGAAATACTATTTATTTCTACCCATTATTATTATTAATACAATTATATAATTATAAAATTTCTTACATTCACACCAATTAGCCTAGCCCAAAGTAAGCACTAAGGCTTTTGTGATGAATACTAGGGTAACGGATAGACATACATATATGATAAATAAATACATATTATTTATAGAAATATATATGAAATACTCATGGCTCAGGTACATATGCCCGTATTTATCACACAACATCTGCCCCTTCCGGGATTCGAACTCAGGACTGTCGGTGCGAAAGGCAGTATCGCTACTGTTTTATCAGACGGTCGTTAAAGTCAAATCAAATAGGATAAGGTTTTTAATTCTCTCGTAGTCGCGTTGTGTTTCTATTTAAGTAATTATATATATTTTTATTTGTAAATAAATGAGAATATTTTTTTTTTATTATTTTATGCATAATATAATGTTTTGAGTGATTTTTACAAATTAAGATATATACTTTTAAAGGTCAACGATTTTTTATGTTTAATTCTGGCGATTCAAGTCCTTTACAGAAGTCATAATCACAAGATGACTAAGGTTGTCGTCTTCATCGTCCCTAACTATGAAATTTATAAAAAAAAATATTTTATTTGCATTTTAACAAGAATAATGCGACGTAATTCCGGTAAAAAGTTGGTTTTTATTTAATTGTGCGATAGGCTCAATATAAGAATAATTTTTACAAGTAGTTAATAAAAAATAAATTTACTAAAGTTGGCAAGACAACAATGTTTAAATATTTATGTTTTTTCTAAGACTTCTTTGGCAATAACTTTGCCTCAGTGTAAAGCGGAATTTGCATAATCAAATACAAAATAAATTCTCGTTTCATATTTGAAATAAAAATATTACCTCACTAATACGTCTTTCAATGGTCACTTATGTACACTGACACTAACTTACACTAACACTAACACTGTCACTTAAGGTTACACTTAACACACTAAAGTTGTAAGTAAACTTCTCTACGCGGCAGATGAGCGAAGCGAACGAAAAAGCGTCATTACCAGTGGCGCGAATCTACAGGTCTGCAATGCCTTAGTTTCCCGCGTCGGGGAGGGAGCGAGACGGCACTGTTGACCCGACGGGTGCGAGAGAGACGGCTGCGTTTTCACAATGCGCTCGGAAAAGCCCTGAAACAACATGTTGGAGAGTAGGTCCACTATGATTCTAGTGGAAAAGTCGGGACATTGTATATCTAAGTTGTGAGTTTTTGAGTACGTGGTTTTACGTACGGTAATACGTATCTACAAAGAACTAATATATTTAGTAATTTTAAAATAAATTACATACTGTTCCGTAAATGGACATTTAACTGGCATTTTATATACATTGTTTTAATATGACGCTTTAATTATTATAATGAACATAAGATACACTTTTATAGCGACGTGTGTCTTATTACTCATTACTTCGTTGCGTGTAAAACTTTATCATTCTTGACAACTATAATGACACATTTTTCTACGTTGGGACCTGCGATTATGCATTATTTTTTACTTTGTTGAGTTAAATATCTTTTTAAATGACTATTTTTTATATTTTTTCATAAAATTACTCCCGATTATATTTACGTTATTTTTATTTTTTATAGCTCTTGTATTGTATATTCAGATCTAATCATCTTTATATCAACTCGACTGCAAGGGGAAGTTACAATTATAAATTACCCCACTATTCTATTTATTTCAACATTTTTGCATTAAAAATGCCAAAACTTTTTTTTTTATTGAGATTCGAGCTTACTCTTTTCTGACCTGGTTTATCAACCGGACGTGAGTTTGAATCCTACTTTACGGAATTTTTGTCAGCATCTTCTATTATAACAAGTTTATTGTTTGGAAGTTTTTTTTAATTGTAATGGATAACCATCAGAATATTTGAAACATAATGTCATTATAATTGGAAAATCTATACTTATTTAACTAGATAGCCACAGAATTAGAACCAAATAAATATATTTCCTCATACATCTAATCCTTAGTATGTAATTGAACATTCGTTAAAAATTTGACTAAATAAATATGCAATAATTATGGTGAGACTATCCTGAGTTATCCTAAAGCGTGGTAATATAACGCGGGTGAGTTCGAGTGTCTCGTGCGAGGATTGAGTGAATTGAGTACGAGCTTGTGACGTCACCGTCACCGTAATCAGATTTATGTTAAATTTGTGATTCGCAGAGGAACCGCATCCCGCGGGCCAAGCGACCAATGCCCTCAGCATAATGGGTAGCAAGTTCAATCAATCGTATAGACTGCTATATCTATATACTGATATAGATATAGCATTTTCACAAGACAAAGAAATTGGATAGATTTGATTGAATTGACCCAATTTCCTTTCGGTTACAGTGTAATATAGTAAACTCCTGCGTGCTATACTCGTATATTCGACGACCTTTATATGTATATCGGCCTTTCGCACCGACGGTCCTGGGTTCGAGTCTCGAAAGGGGCGAATGTTTGTGTGATGAATAAAAGCATTTGTACTTGAATCATGGCTATTTATATGTACTTTTATAAATATTACATATGTATGATATGTCTATCGGTTACCCTAGTATCCATAACACAAGCTTTATAGTGCTTACTTTGGGCTAGGCTAAGTGGTGGGAATGTAAGAAATATTATTTAAAATAAACAGTGTCTCATCCGACTTCGGTGTTTTAATACATCTCCTTCGGTTTTCAACAGTATGTGGCAACCCAGCGCTTTTACTTGCCAGGAGGCGGGGGTTTGGATCCCGCTAGATTATTTTTGCTTAACACGTTTTCTGATTGGTATATAACCGATAGTAATGAATTTATATTCACGATCCGTGTTCAATGTGACCTGTTGGCATTTTAAATTGTTTCTTTAATGAGTAAACGACATGTATGAACTAAGTCATTTTTTATGTTTGTTAATTATGCAGCAGATGTTTTGATCTGCAATTGGTGACACTAGAGATTTTCTAAAGTTTGACACAATTGATTGTTCAAATAAACCAATTTTATCTATATCACTAATATATTCGCCAGCGATTGTAAAGATCTCCCTATTTTCACGGTGGGTTGGGTGTTTCATCAAGCGTGTAACCGAAACACTGGAATGCACTTAAAGATAAGGGATCCATACTACATTTTTCCCCTTTTTTGTTTGAACATGCTTCTCCTTACCTAATAATATTGACTAAATCAACTTAAGACTATCAAGACAAAGCTGACAACAGTTGAGCTGCCTCTGAGAAGGGCTTAGATAAAAAGTTAGTAAAGAAACGTTGAGCCAGTTTACATTCAGTAAATTACAAATCTCGACACTCAAGTGGCTATTCCGATCACATTTCACCAACATTTTATGTAAATAATCTAATTTACCGCACATTAAACAAGTCTACATTTTTTAAACGTGAGTTTTTATTCAAGAGAGCAGTTTGTTTGAGCTTGTATTGATTCAAATGCGAGACTGAATTGTGCATTTGTTAAGAGATCCACAAGGTGCGTCTGATATGCGTGTGTATCGCTTTTGTATCAATACAAAAGTGTGTCGATGGCGTTTAAAAAGCGTGCTGTTCAAATACATTCAGACAAGATAAAATGCTTTTTTTATAAATGAGCATTTACAATGTGTTAATTGCAATATTTATTGCTTACACTTCCGCGCACATTACACATTTAAATACAACAACTTTTTAACGGATATTTGTGCATCCTTACTAATATTATAAATCGGAAAGTGAGTTTGTTTGTTTGTTCCGCTTTCACGCCGTAACTACTGAACTGATTGCTTTGAAATTTTGCAGACGTAAATATAAAAGTCCGGATTAAATAATAGGGAATTTTTAAACAGGAAAAAATTGATATTCCCGAGGAAAAACAAAAATATTGTTTGCTTGATGGATGGATTGTAGATGGCGATGTGTGTCGTTTAAAACAAGGTAAAATATGGCAAACGATAACAAACATGTAAATTTAGAAGCTTAATGATACGATAATGAATCCCCGAAAATGAGGAATTCCCGAGGGATGGCGTACAATTTGTTTTATAGTCTAAACTGTTTTTTTACATTTACTACAGCCAACACGGCATGTTGCAAACGAATATGAACATGTAAATTTTGAAGCTAAATGATACGAAAATGAATCTGCATGTTTTTGCTCCACAAGGGAAAACATATAATATAGTGTACCATTCAGTTTTGGTTTAACAACTAATTGTATCCAGCGTTACATCGCGCTTCTTAGATTTTTCCGTGGGAATGAGAAGTTTTCTTATAGTTGTGCTTTATACCGCAATATAACCGAATTCCACGCGGGCGAAGCCGTGGGCGGAAAGCTAGTAGTTTATATTTTTTTATATTATTTAGCCGTGATCAAACGATGGCTAAGGCAATGATCGTCATATCCTTACTAATATTATAAATCGGAAAGTGAGTTTGTTTGTTTGTTTGTTTGTTCCGCTTTCACGCCGTAACTACTGAACCGATTGCTTTGAAATTTTGCAGACGTAAAGATAAAAGTCCGGATTAAATAATAGGGTACTTTTTATCCTGGAAAAATTGATATTCCCGAGGAAAAACAAAAATATTGTTTGCTTGATGGATGGACTGTAGATGGCGCTGTGTGTCGTTTAAAACAACGTAAAATATTGCAAACGAATATAAATAAGTAAATTTAGAAGCTAAATGATACGATAATGAATCCCCGCAAATGAGGAATTCCCGAGGGATGACGTACAATTTGTTTTATCGTCTAAACTGTTTTTTTTACATCTACTTATATGTTGCAAACGAATTTGAACATGTAAATTTTGAAGCTAAATGATACGAATATGAGGAATTCTCGAGGGATGACGTATAATTTGATTTATCGTCTAAATTGTTTTTTTTACATCTACTTATCCTGAAATCACTAAAGTCAACGAATTACTAATTGGTATAAGTATTAGTTACGTTATTTAGTTCTTGAGGTATACGATAGATGGCGCTGGGTGTTTTTTAAAACACGGTAACGATGTGTTTTTTTAAATACATAAGAAGTGGAATGATAGCTTACGCCATTTAGTTCTTGAGGTATGCGATAGATGGCGCTGGGTGTTTTTTAAAACATGGTAACGATGTGTTTTTTAATTGAAATGAATTAATAATGAATTATATGAATTTTGTATCCAGCGTTACATTGTGCTTCTTAGATTTTTCCGTGGGAATGAGAAGTTTTCTTATAGTTGTGCTTTTTACCGCAATATAACCAAATTCAACGCGGGCGAAGCCGCGGGCGGAAAGCTAGTATTTAAATATTAATAAAAAGTCAACAACCATTTGGACATCCATTTTAACCTGCTAGGTGCGTGAGTCAAGGGTTAGCTGAGTCGGTTTTGTTGTCAATCTTGGAATTAGTAATATTTACAATAGAAAAATTAAACTGATAGTCAGTCAGATAGAATGACTTGAAGTGGTTAGAACTATTTGAAAGAATAAAAAATTCTCATAGTGTTCCGCTATGTGGATGAGATTTTCACAGAAAATACTATTTTTTTTTAAATGTATAATATTGACCATCTGCATTGGTATTTTGTTTTTTTTTCTTATATATAAAAAATTATGGCAGCTATATAACACTTTGTTACGAAATGGTGGGTGAACGAAAGGCAACTAAACATAAATTATTCATTTAAATGTTACAAAGTACCAAAACATCAAATCTTGCTAACAAGAAACAACTCTAATAAATTTATTATTCTATATCAATTCATCCTAAATATCTTATTCATCTGTATATCTATTTTAACTGTAGTATTAGTTCCAAACACTAATGTTACTATCAATAACAAACAAATTATATCGCTCCCTAAGTGATTTCCCTGCATGGCCGCAAGAGGGCGATGGATGTAAAGCAACAAGTAGAATTGCGCCGATGACGTCACCAACCGACCCACTTTCCCATTCAAAGCTTGCCTGCCTGTGACGTCATCGTAGGCAGCACAGGGCTGGCAAACTGTTACCGTATTTTTTTTCGAATGGTAATGTTTATTTTACGTGAAAAATCAAATATATCAATGGTGACCTTTTTATTGTGACGTCTTCTGAAAAATTACCGTTTAATTGACAATACTCGTCGGATCTTGTGGACGTTGATATCTAACAACTTGAAATGCGAATTATTAGGTATAAAATCTATAAAAAATTTCTTCTTTTTTTATATACAATTGCGATACAAGTGGTTTCAAAGCTTTAAATACGTTTAAAGTATAATCGACCTATTGTGAGAAGCCATGGCGTAGCTTTGTCGTTCAATAAGGCGTTGTAAATGCTCATATTGAATATATGTTTTTTTTTATAAAAAAAATGTAGGTAGTATTTAAAGGGTGAAGGAGGAGTCCTTTAAATACTATTCGTCTAAAGAAATTGGTCCTAATTTCATAAAGTGCACTTATAACTTGACATAATTTGATAAACATTGCGGTTTACGTTATCTTCGATATTGTTTTATTCATTTTCACCTAGCATGCCAAAAGTTTGTGTGCTAATTGACAAATGAACTTTAAAACAATTCGGCGACTCATTCCCTTTTTTAAGATTGTCAACAAAAGAAAAAATACAGGACAGACACAGGATTGAGACAACCTTAAATGTCGTGTGCCTCAGTCGTGCAACATTGTCTACGTGAGATGTTATGTCAGCTATCACCGGCAACAGACGGGCGTCATCCATTCTCTTATTGTCCCTCGTTTGATTGAACGCATCTAAGACGAATTAATAGTTATAAAACACTGATCAACTGATTTTACAACAAGAATTATGCAATGCCCCACTTTCACGATAATGCTGACTAAAATAAATAAACTTTATTAAAATGCATTTAAATTAAGTTGTTTTGAATCATCCAACATTTTTACCTACCACAAACTCAGGACGTCTTTTAACTGAGAAGAACAGGCACAAGAGTTTCTTGTTCGCATCAGCTTAAACAGAAATAACGACATTTACAATTTTATTAATTAACAATACACCACAATATAACATTGCAGGTTAATTTAGTTAATTTGTTTACAAACACGAAATAGAACACTTATTTATCAAAAAGGATGTTAAAAAATTACCTAAACTTACGCAACTAAATTCAATTTAACCTATCGGCTTGACTTACAAATAAATATATTAAAAATTGTAAAGTAATTATTAAGCATAGCGGTAAAAAAACGGGTAGGTATTGTTTTTTATCTTGAATAGGTAAGCGCTTGACCGCTTTCTCGCCTGATGGAAGGCGACGCTGCGATTTATGATGAGACGCGTTTGCCTAGAAGATACCCATACACCTACAGACTTCAAGACCCCTAAATTGTATTTAGCAGGAAATACAGACTAAGGCAAAGGCTTCCATTCTTTAGCTCTATAAAGCTCAAGTCCGATCTTGCATGGAATATTTCAGCCACCTTTGGGACGGCTCAGCGAAATACCAACTTTCTGCACTGCACACGATTGAGCGCAGAGCTGAGAGACTCATTGGTGACAGCAAATTGGTGAAGAGCAAACTTCACACCATAGCTCACCGCTGCAAAGTTGCTTGTCTGTCGGTCTTCTACAGACTGTACTTTGGAGAGTGTGCTCAAGAGCTGCATTTGTTCATACCGCCATTTCCTTTTTTCCATCGGACATACAGACGCACTGCGGGTTTACTTGGTTGCTATTCCTACCTGTCGCACCAAGCGCTTCTCAACATCCTTCATAATGCGCACAGCAAAGGAGAGGAATTCCCTCCCTGCGTCTGTATTTCCGAGAACTTATAACCCGTCCATTTTCAAAGCGAGGGTGAAAAGGCACCTTCTGGGTTAGCTCGTTCCATCGTGGATTCTGTCTTGGCCCCGGGCCTTGATTGGGATCAAGAGCGAACCCATCCTAAATAAATAAAAAAAAAGCCAAGACGCCTAGTGCGGATGGCGGAACAAGATTGTGCAATTCTGCTGAACACTATCCAAAATGTATCCTATAAAAACGGATAGGTAAGCTACCTTCCGTCTATGTTTAAGACTTTTCGGCTTATATTGTATAGAGCATATAACTTCTCCTTGCAGGGCTGTACAATTATTTTGTAATGTGTGTGCATACTAGTTCCGTAAATTAATTTAAGCTCTCTTGTCCTTTATAACTTGTTACTGTTTTTGTTTTGTTTTTGTTCAAACAATGTTCGTCGCGCGGCGTCGAGTGGCGCAAAGGGACTAATTAAAATTTCATGGCGCTCTACATTTTTCTATTAAACCTGCTCTTTTTTCGGCTTATGAGAATAAATTAGAAATGCTGAGACTAAATTCGCTTCAATCGCTAACTTCAATCAGTAAATTATATTTTTATAAACTAGCTGACCCAGCCACACGTTGCTGTGTTAAAAATTAAAATAAAACCTCAAAAAAAGCGTCAAAAAACAATCATCAAAATCGGTTGAGTAATTATGAAGTTCATCGCGGTCAAACACTGTGACAGGGATTTTATACACACACACACACTTTTATATATATATATATATATATATATATATATATATATATATATATATATATATATATATATATATACATATAGATAGATAATTTTAAATAACAAAGTAAGAATCCTCTTTTCTCTTATTAGGGTTCAGGGTGAACAAAGAACTTTAGGTTTAAAGAATTTATTCTCATAAGAACTTATAAAAATACAGTTCACTTAAAATGAGACTTAGTTAACTAAAACATGCAATTTTTTTATCATAAATGGCGCAGCGCAGCTACGAAACGATGAGAAAAAAAAAAACAACAAATTTATATTTATAAAATAACATCTAGTAACAAGATACCTACTATGTTGACATACTACATGAGTTCTTTGTATTTGTATTTGTATTAAGGTTGTCGAGCACAAAACAACCATCATATTATAAATAAAGATAGATATAAACAAATAACGAGCTATAGGAGGGTATCTTTTCGTATCGAACTCTGAGCGCACGGATTGTGTCAAATGAGTAAACCGGTTGCCATGCATTGAATCACTCGGCCTACAGCATTAAGAAAGGAGTGGAGTTTTATGTTGTTTTTTTTTTATATTTGAATTTGTTATTTAATTAGATTTTTTTTTATTGATTAATAAATTAAATTTAAATTTAATAGTCTTTTCTTATGTGTTCTTTTAATTTATGTTTATATATTTTTATGTTTTTCGAGTTTTTTATTTCTTCTGGTAAGTTATTATAAAAATTTACTCCTTCATATATTATATTTTTTTGACCATAGTTTACTGTTCTTGGTAGCGGCACGTATAGTTTATTTTTGTTTCTTAAATTATGTGCATATTGTCTCTGCGGAATATTAATATTTGTGTGTATAGTTTTAGTAATATTTTTTTTAATTAATAGACATGTGTTATATTTATAGAGTTGTTCAAGGTTAAATAGTTTCGTTTTCTCAAAAATAAGTTTTGTTTCTGTACGAAAATTTATGTGGAACAGTACCTTAATGATTTTATTTTGTAAAATTTGTAAATCCCTCAATACAGTTTTTGAAGCCGATCCCCATATTTCGATTAGGTATTGTAGATTTGATTTGACAAGTTCATCGTACAAGACCGCACGCACTCTCTGGGGAATGCAATATGATGTTTTCCGTATTGACGTTAAAATTGGCATTAATTTTTTCCTTACATGCTCAATATGTGGCCTCCAAGTTAAATTATCATCCAGCCACAAACCCAGATACTTTTCTTTATGTGATTGCTTTATTGGGATATTATTAATTGTGATTGGGGGACAACTCCGGATCTTTTTATTTTTTGCTTTAAAAATCATATATGATGTTTTTGCTACGTTTATGGTTAAGAGGTTATGTGAGTACCATACATCGAGCATGTCTAGATCCATTTGTGCCTTACTAATGATGTGCTGAATACAGTTACCGAAGTAAAAAAGGCATGTATCGTCCGCGTACAGTGTTAAATCACCAGTAAGTCTTATATTGGTTAAATTATTTATATAAATAAGGAAAATTAAGGGTCCTAAAATTGAGCCCTGTGGGATTCCGTAGGTGAGTTTCTGAGGGCTGCTTGAAAAAGTTCCTATTTTTACGATCTGCGATCTATTTTCAAGATATGACTCTAATACTCGAATAGCTGATCCCGAAACACCTAAATTTTTTAGTTTTTGAATTAATTTTGAATGGCTTATAGTGTCGAACGCCTTCTTTAAGTCAATAAAAATACCTAAGACAATAAGCCTTTTATCTATACTCGATTTTATTTTACTTATTAAATCTGCTGCAGCCGAGAGTGTGCTCGATTTAGGCCGAAAACCATACTGACAATCGCTAAAAAAGTTCTTTTGATTAAGATATTCAAATAACCTACTGTATATGATTCTCTCAAAAATTTTTGATATTATCGGGAGCACCGAGATTGGCCTATAGTTGCCAGGATCAGTTCTAGCGCCCGATTTAAAGATGGGGCTTACTTTTGCGATTTTCAGTGAGTTAGGAAAGATGCCCTCTGATAAGCATTTATTGATGCAGCAAGTAAGATCATTAACTATTAGTTCCTTTATACATTTAATTGCTTTTACACTCATTCCATCAATGCCAGTGCTTGAGTTACTATCAAGTTGGTTTATAATATTTGATACTTCCTCCGGACTACATGGTTGAAAATAAGGCAATGTTGTCTTGTGCTCATAATCATCATCATACATCAATATACTAGTGGTACTTTTATGATAGTGAATTGGTACGTTGTTTCTAAATTACTACCAACAGACGAAAAAAATACATTAAACATTTCACAAACCTTGCTTCCTTCGGTTATAGTATCATTCGTACTCAGTATCAGCTTTGGGATTGGAACTTCCTCTTGTATTTTGTTTCTGGCTAGCCAATTTAGAAGTTCCCACATTTTTTTCGGGCTTTTATAGTTTTTATGAAATAAGTCATGGTAGTATTTTTTCTTGCATAGTTTAATGGATTGCTGGACTCTATTCCGCAACGCTTCAAATGACCTTTGATCTCCACTGCCGGTTTTTATAGCTTCCCAAATTTTATTACGTTCGTTTATTTGTTCTAGTATGTCTCTGTTAACCCAGTCATCTCGTGGGGCATTTAAATTTTTTGTTTTTCTCAATTTGTTTTGATTTATGCTCCGTAATATTATTCTTTCTAGTTGGTCATATTCGTTCACCTCTTCTTTTGTTTCCCTGATAGAATTATAAAGTCCTTCGTAATTTATAGCTTCATACTCAACGCGTCTCTTTTTTTGCATTCTTAGCTTTGTTATCTCAATGAAAATCTGCTTGTGATCAGAGAGGGATGAATTAATCAAGGAAAAATTATACTCGTGGTTATTTATGTCTGTGCATACATGATCCAATATTGTACTCGTGGTGGATTTTACACGGGTGGCATATTTTTTGGTGATTTTATTTAAGATTTCATACCCAGCAGCATTTACTGTGCCTAAATACTTCTTCGACATATTGTCTTTTTTTTTTTAATAAATCTATATTGAAATCCCCAAAAATAATTGATCGTTTTCTTTTTTCCAGATGCATATTATATGTTTCCAAGAATGTATTTACATCCGTTTTGGGTGCTCTGTATATAGCGCTAATATTTAAAGAAAGCTTGTTTATCTTTAGCCATAAATAATGGTTACCATCTTCCACCAGGTTTTCAGTCACTTCATATTTAATAGTATTGTGAGTATAGATGGAGACTCCACCCCCTCTGCTGTTCTGTCTAAAGTTGTACGTGTGGTTATAATTTGGCAGTTTATAAGATTCAGCATCGACATCGGATGTTATCCAAGTTTCTACAAAAATTAGAATGTGTTTTATGGATGAAACGGCTTTAAGGATGCATTTTATCTCGTCAAACTTTCTTGGCGATCGTATACTCTGCATATTGGCGTAAAAAAATCTCAGTGAGGAAGGATTTAACGGTAAATCTTGGTATTTATTCACAATATAATAGTTTGTATTTTTTAATCTATCACTATCAGCAGCAATGACACATCGCTGCACGTTACTTAGTTTTTTTTATCCTGTGCATTATTATTTTTCAAGATTTTTGGTGTGCCCTTGAAATACTTGATAATAAGGTTTTTTTCTCCATTTTCTTCTCGACGTTTTAATTCTTCTTTTAATGATTGTAGATACGACTTCTGAATTGGCGTTTGGTCCGAATATATTTTAACATTGTTGGGTAATTTTGATTTATTGCGTAATATTTCCCTTGGTGTTTCTACGTTATTATAGCATAATTTTAAAGGACGATCTTTATTGGAATCATATTTACTTTCATAGTTACAGAATGACCGTCAGTCTGTCTGTCTTTCTGTCTATACCCGGCTTAGCGCAGCTTATCTTTTAACTAATGATAATATAGATAATATTATCACTATTATTATATGGCTAAATAGGTGTTAGCCCCGATTCATATGTAAATATTAAATACCATTACATACCTTGTTCTGAACCTAAGTAGTTAAGGCATTTGTGTCATGGACTTTAGAAACGACGGTACTACGACAAAGTTCGTTTTGTTTGATAGATTCAGGCGTGCTTACTAAGCTAAATATTTTTATTTTACTAAAGTTCGTTTTCTACATACACCCAGCCGGGGATTGAACCCGGGACCTCGGGTTAGTTTTGCAATGAAATCCATTATGCGAGCCACTCAAACACCAACTAACATATTTCACGATCATAACCTGTTACATTTTTTATAAAGGCCTCGGATGGGTCGGATCCAAATAAAAACGCTTTCTTGTTTTTGTAGTTAAGTAATGTAGTTGATAATAAAGGATAATACGAAGGGTAGAACTCCCTTAAGCAGGTCTGAGCCGAGATCTAGGCAATAACAAGAAAATGCTATAAGGCTGGGATATTCTAAGAGGCACTGTAATTTGTAACATTTAGTCGCGGTCAATTTGCCGACAGGAAAATATTTACTGAGAAGTAAACAAGTATATATTTTCTCAATGTATCATAGCTAGCCTTTTTTATAGAATACTAGCTAACCCGGCAAACGTTGTTTTGCCATGTATATTATTTCTAGGAAAAGTTTTTAATTAATTAATAAAAAATAGGGGTTGATGGTAGAGGGGTAGATGTAGATGTTGTATCATAAAAAAATAGAAACAAAAAATTTTGTCTAAAAAATAAAAAATAAAATTTAGGGGTAGTCCACCCCAACCACCCTAACATTTAGGGGGATAAAAAATAGATGTTGGCCGATTCTCAGACCTACTCAATACGCTCACAAAATTTCATGAGAATCGGTCAAGCCGTTTCGGAGGAGTATGGGAACGAAAACTGTGACACGAGAATTTTATATGTAAGATATTTAATATCAGACAATTTCGGATAACAACATAATACAATATTGAATAAATTAGTCGAGTAATATGGATATTTTGAGTAACTTCCATCTTTGTCCGGACTCACTTTGCACATGTTTATACTGCACTACAAGTAGCCTAGACCAAAAGCATAGCGTAATAAAAAGAAACTGTTTTTTTTTTTGATCCACACATCATTTTAATTATTCGATGATATGTCCATGATTTTTTAAGATTTTAATTACTACTAATTATACTTAAATAGGATAAGATTTGACTATTGTTTGTAAGAAGATATAATAATAACATTTTTTACATTCACACCAAATAGCCAAACCCAAAGTAAGCACTGTAAGGCTTGTATTATGGATATTAGGATAACGGATAAATATACATATATGATACATAAGTATGTAATATTTATATAAATACATATAAAAACCGATGACTCAGGTACAAATGCTCGTATTCATAACACAAAAAATTGCCCCTTCCGGGACTCAAAGCTAGGACCATCGGTACGAAGGCAGTATCGCTACCGTTGTAGCAAACGATCGTCAAATGAAATGTCGAGTTTATAATATATTAGTTTATTCAATAAAGTTATTTTTAATTTAATTAAATAATATTACATTTATGGTGCTAAGTCGGTTTGTGTCCTTTAGGAGACGACCCCATAACCACAATAAAAGTGCTCTTGCTGCTTCATTTATTGTCGCCATTATATTTCGATATACGCGGAACCATTGTTGATTTCTCCATGTCATCAGCCAGTAACCATCTATTTGACGGTACATAACTATAAATATTATTACAGCATCGAAGAGTACTTTAATGACAAAAATTTTAAGATTTACCATACATAATTTAACTATTTACCACATTAATAAAATACTATCATTGATAAAAATCATAATAATAACACTTAATATAATAATTTATAATCAAATAATAAATTAAATGAATAAATGCACAACTATTTATTAATGAATTAACATTAGGCTCTATAGTATCCAAGAATAACCAAATGAGAAAACTTTGAAGTAAAAATTATATTTATATAGACTGAATTACTGAATTAATGATTACTGATTAAAAATACATGATAATAATAATAATACTAGTAATAATAAAATAAAATTCACACGTTAAAAATTAAAATACTTAAAATATAAGTTTAAGTATGTATAAAATATAACAATTTTTAACTTATATAAGTTTTTTTGCATTTCTTAATGCTCCTTTATAAGAAAAAATATTTAAATAGAAAAATATTACAAAAAATAGAATCGGCTCACAAGTGAATTCTCAGGCGGGAATCAAACCCGCAACCTTTGGGATCCGCAACCCGGGAGAGCATTGGACCGTACTTCCAAAGGTAGGTAATTTATCTTATAAACCAATAATGAAATAAATAATGGACATAGATATGTAATATTCATAGAAATATATATTAAATATCATGACTCAGGTACAAATGCTCGTATTCAGCATACAAACAGCTGCTCCTTCCGGGATTCGAACCCAAGATCGTTCGGTGCGGCAGAAAAGGCAGGATCTCTAATGTTACACCAAACAACAGGGTTGCACCAAAAACATCCAAAAGGGGGTTTACAATGAGCTTTACCCCTATCATTCCAACATCCTTATGTACATTGTGGTATATGCAATAACCTATTGAGTATTGGGAATTGAAAATATTAATCTTGTATTACAGAAATTAATAAAACCGTAGGTACTTCAACCACTCAAAGTTATGTTATAAAGGAATCAAGTCTTTAAGTACTTAAGTACTGGACTCATTTTCGTAGTGCTCTTAACACTTAAGGGAGTTAATTTCGTGTCTTTTCAACTGTCCCGAAAGTGGGAAAATTCAACTCATAAAACAAAGTTTTCATTAGAGTGTTAAACTTCTCAAAAGGACCCAGAGCCTTTTCAATGAGCTTCAGCCATTTTGATATTTAACCAAACAAAATTATTTCTTGATTTCTTGAATGATCCATTCCTTCCAAACGATATACTTTTTTCATAGAAAAAGATCCAAATATATTCTTTCATAAAACCTTGCATAACATAGAAAAAAGAAAAGAAAACATTTTTTAATATGCATGTGCAATAAATGATACTTAAGGTTACCTGGATGATATAGTTTTTGAAGTGAAAACTTCTTCAGCATCGTTGTAATTTGAGAGTCGATGAAACGAAAATGCGACAGTAAAAATAGACAGACACATAAATTCATAAGATTTAACGTAGGAGAAAATGAGATAGGAAGCATTATAAAGCTTGAGGGAAGGCACAACAACCTTGGTGTTTTGTAAACGTGTACTTATTGTTTTTGAAGGTTTAACTTCTACCACGTGTGAATTGCACACTGGCTCTTTTTAGAGATAAGGCCACCATTTGTTCAATTTCTGTATGTTTATCTCTTTTTGTCTTTTTTAGATGTATGATGTACAATTAAGACTATTCTATTCTTTATAATGAGTACATGATTTACTTATTAAATTATAACATTAATCAATTACAATACACAATGTTACATTTAAAATATATATATTTTCTGTAGTACCTTTTTGACTGTGTAGGTTTATAAATATTCATTTGTAAATGTAATAGTTTGTTTTCTTATTAAGCACAACCAACCGATGTGGACTATTTTGTGGCTTATCTTCTTTCCTTCCTGTCCATCGAAACGTTGCCTGGAAGATATTGGTCACCTTGTATTTTGTATGTTTTCCGCTGCTTGTTTTTTACTGTCGTGTGTAATGAATTTCAAATTAAGAATATTTTTATCCCGTTATATGTATCGAACACGGGATGTAAGATCTATTATGTTTTTGTTAGCTTTTTAAGTATTTCATTGATAGCTTCTTAAAAAAATCTTAGAAAAAGTGCAACTCGTCTCAAGTAACATAATATAAAGGGTAGGTGGTAGGTAGAAACCTTATTACGCCATGAAGTATATTTATTAAGTGTAAAAAGGTTGTCTGGAAGAGATCGCTCTGAGCGATAAGACCGCCCATTGTAACACTATTTTAAGTTTTCTCTTGTTATCTTATTATTTCAATGTGGTGTTATCAATAAAGTGTTTTGTATTGTATTGTATTGTAATACATTTATAATTTAATTAAATCAACACTGCTTACTTGCTAACTTAATATACGTCTTACATTTACATTACCTTAATATACTTCCGTTAGTTATATACTTATGGTCATACTACACAAGTGATAAACGGGATTCGAACTCAATATCCTTTCGTTATTCGGGTGATAGGCGTTTCAATTTAACTAACGAGTTCTTGCTGGACCTGTTGATTCCATTGGAAGAGCCCACATAGCAAACGAAAAAATATAGTAAATAAACGCGTAACAAAATAAAAAATGCAATAGTTGCGTGGAAGTTTTGTTTTATCGATTGTTTGATTATTGTAGTTATCTCGAAGACGAACAGAGGGCGCTAATGCTTAAACTCAAAAACACTACAAAAAATCTAATTGGATTCGTTTATAATTATAACAATATTACTCGAATCCCCGATCTACACATCTTAACTTTTAACTATCCACTTTGAATATTCCAGACATTAAATTGATTCATTCGTGTACGCAGATAATACGAAGATCTTGTTAAAACGCACTGTAATAATTATATAATAAAGGTACAGATGACAGTACCAGCGCTACTGCGTCCCGGGATGTTGAAGTAGGTAACTAAATCTCCTGCAGGGAATAGCGAGCTAGCAAAGTGGTTTCTAAACTGATGGCATCTCAACATCGTAGATACGGCTATGAATTTGCATTTAATGTTACATTATTGTAAAATCCAATCAATAAACAAACATGGGTTGATGGATATACTTACATAATAGCAATTAATCTACCCCAAAGCACTTTAAAGCTCGTGTCATGGATACTAGGGTAATAGGTTATTTGTAATATTCATTGAAAGACCCATGATAGTTACCTACAAATGCTAATTATTTATTACACACACTGGCAGGATTTTGGGACTTTTTCCGGGATTTGAACCCAAGACCGTTGGTGCGAATGGCAGAATCGCTATCGTTGCGCCAAACGGTCGAAAACATAATCTAACACGCTGTTTGTTTAGAATTGATACTGTTTCTTTTACACGTAAATATAAACTGCGCTTCGCCATGAACATTTTTGGGAATAAGATTATTTCATCATAAATGTATTAATAAAGGCCAAATATCCGATCCCTTGAGTTGTCACAAAGATAGGCAATATGTATCTTGTGTTATATTAGTAACCTGTGTAACTATTTTTAACATGTTTTGTAGCCAGAGAAAAAGAAGCACCCGGAATTTGTTTAAATGATGTACTTACTGATTAAAATATAATGACAATACACAGTGTTCGTACGCGGCCGGTGACGTAGTTGGCTGTGTTTGTACCAATACATTTTCATAAAAGTGTAAACAGGAGCTTCGGTCAGGGTTGGCAAGTTTACTACGATGAAATTCACACTAGAAGCTTCGTAAATATACTCCAACTTTTGCAGTAAACTTTATTTATCAAACCCAAATTTAAATTAAAAAATATGATTTTAAATAAAGACTTTGCTGGACACAGTGAAATATTTTATGTTTCACCTTTGACATTACCAATACGACTTTCGTTACATTTCAAGGTCGCATCTGAAAATCAGCGTCTTAGCTCTGGCGATGACATATGCTGAGATATGACCGATTCAGTATAAATATGATTGTGCACAATTTGCTTTTTATAATGTAATCTAATTGTAAAATTTTGTGCTGAATAAACACATTTCTATTCTATTCATTTTGCACATAGAATTTATATCGTAAAATTCATTTTATTAAGTAATATCGATCAGATTCTTCCATAGATTTTTTCTGATTTAAAATCGATAAAGGTAGGGAGATTTGCTGTAAAAGACAAATAAAATTAGGCACTGCCGTTAGGTGAAATATAAATTTACATTAACTATATTACAATAGTCATAAGTAGACACAGTTAACAAGCAGTTCTCATTTCAAGCATGAAGTATTACGTGTTACACTTTTATTTGCAATAGCACGGGAATTCGAATCGGAGCTACAAAAGTATATGACAAAACAACCAACTTAGTAGCGTAACTATTATAAGATAATTCTATTCGCATTGTTATTAAAGATCACTTATTATTTCTTTCAACCATTTGGCAACCCTACGAGCTACCGATTTTATTAGCCTATTTTTCTGTAAACACTTTCAAACTCACATCGGAAATACAATGCACACATACCACATAGGTTTATTTTCGTTACCAAAATTACGATACACATACGCCCTGCCTGGCGGGGAGCAGTCACAATTATCTTGTACGCTGCTGATCACTAAAGTGTAATAGACACCTAGGTATAAATATTCTATTGACACCATAATGTATTCTGTTGTAATAGAAGTAGTGGCCACAGCAGGGTCTTTCGTAGTCACGATCACCAAGTTGTAAGTAATTTGCACCTGATTGAGTGTGTTTCCTAGAATCAAAGTAAATTAAAAGTTTTAAAGCGATATTATGTAAATTATCGAATAAATCAGACTCTGTTTCTCAGTTTTCCTTCTTCCATCGGACATCCAGACGCAGAGAAGTCTACCACCCTTTCTTGGTTACTATTTCTATCTGTCGCTCCAAGCGTTTCTCAACATCATTTATAATGCGCACAGCAAAGGAGCGGAACTCCCTCCCTGCGGCTATATTTCCGATTACTTATAACCCGTCCATTTGAAGCCAGGGTGAAAAGGCACCTTCTGGGTTACCTCTTTTCATCGTGGATTCTGTCTTGGCCCCCGGGCTCCATTGGGATCAAGAGCGAACCCATTGAAAAAAAGTAAATAAATAAATTTAAAGTTTTTATTTCGAAGAACAAGGGCTCATATTGGATTAGTATAGTGCGAGATATTAGATCACCCTACACACCATACATAGTCTCAAGGATGAGGTGATCTAATCGACCACCGTCTGCAGAATGTCGTTGAGACTACCAAGCAGCCTGCTTATCCGGTGGCGCTTCTTGAATTACAAGACTAGTTTTTAAAACATTTGTTAATTCTTAATTAGGCCCTTTCCACCAGAGAAGCAGCCTTAACCTTCGCGATCGTCGTTTGTCTCACGTTTCGGTTGATATCGGGCCTTCCCCATAATCGCAGCGCTCCAGAACTAGCGCTGTACCACCGTTATATGGTTGACATACCAAAGCGTCGCACTTTTTGATACGTACCGCTAAGGAGTTTTCAAGTCACGAACGAATAGGTATCTTCTAGGCAAGCGCGTCACATCCTAGATCGCTTCATCGCCAACCATCAGACGACATGGTAGTCAAGCACCTGTCTATTTAACTTAAAAAATCGACCAAGTGCGAGGCGGACTCACGAACTGAGGGTTCCGCGCAAACTTTTAATAAAGTTCTTCACGGGGATAAATAATCACGTTTGTTGTATGGGAGCCCCCCTCAAATATTAATTGTATTTTAATTTATATTTAAATCTAATGATTTATTTTTAAAGTGAATAATATATCTCAATATTCTGTGAATATTTCAAGTGTCTATCTGTTGCTGTTATCAATATATAGCAAAAAAACTGGTTGGTTGCCTGTAAAGTCGGTATACGGGCGAAAGTTTTACGTGACAACGACTTTGAGTGGTAAAATAATTTTAATGTGAATATTCATTCGTATAGTAGGAAGAAGGATGAAATAATAGTAACAATTTAAAACATTTATTTATACAAAGAATTATATTTAAAACATTAATTTATAGGCACGCGTCCCTTCCACTTTTTATGTCTGTCTCTCTCGCTCTTAGGCGGGCTAATCATGCCCGAGTGGAAGGGACGCGTGCCTCTCACTCGCTCTCATTGTAAGCGCATAACGTGAGCGGAGCGTAACGCAGTTTCTTGAAGTGTCACCCGGCAAACCAATTTATAAGACGTTGTCACGTCAAAACGAGCAAACAACTCAACTGTCTAACTATCACGGTTCATGAGATACAGCTTGGTGACAGACGGACAGACAGACGGACGGACGGACAGCGGAGTCTTAGTAATACGGTCCCGTATTACCCTTTGGGTACGGAACCTTGAAAAAATAAAATAAAAAACAACCTTTTTGCGAATGATCAGTAGCCATTAGTGTGATAATATGCAAACATCTCTGACGCGCTGCAGAAGCGTTGCAGTCTTTACAACATCCTAAAGTTATTATTATTTTGTACGCGCGACACATGATTAACCTACAGACTTCCCGCGTAAAAACTGACAGTATGCCTTAAAAAAAGTAACTTTGACTTCAGTTTGAAGTGAATGTAATATGTAGATTACTATACGCGTAATATATACGCATACTCACAAATCAGTATATAAATATCCATGTCTCATATTCAAACGCTTCTATTCATCGCACAAATATTTCATGATATGAATTTATTTAGAATGAATTTATTTATAATATTTACTGGACAGATACTTGGACGATGTATCCAAGGTCGACACAACTCAAACGCTTGCGATTATCAAAGAGTTACCCAGAACACGAAGATATGTTTATCCCGGCTTTGCTTTTATGTTACACGTGCAAACATTAAGCATGATTTTTTATTTATTTATTTTATTTATTTATTTATTAATTAACTACAACGGCAACACCACTTACAGTAATTAACAATAGTAAAAAACAAAAGGTATTATAAAATAAAATAAGCAAATATATAAAAGCAGTCATAAACAGGTTGACTCTGGTTCAAAGTCTTCACAATAGGAAAGACAGCGTTTTAAAATAACCTGCCAATCATCTACAAACACATCACACTCGGGTTGGTCAGCAAGGAAAGAATTAATTTCTATCAGTATGCGGCAAAGAGGAGACTGCGCACGCGCCGTTGTGCGGGTGCGCGGCGTCACGAACAAGTGCCGGGGCCGCCCAGCGCGTCGTCGTGTGTACCGTTCAGGAACATATAGTCTACACAACTGGTTGTGTATCTCAAGGTTGTCAATACTGTCACGTAAAACCTTCAAACCGGTTAAAATTTGGTTTGCTGCCCTACGCGTCCTAAGGGAATTAAAGCCAAGAGTACCTAGAAGAAATAAGGTCGGATATAAATGAGGATAATACGTGTGATAGCGCTTGTATAAATACCTGAGGAATGCCTTCTGTACTTTCTCGAGCATAAGAGTATAAGTACTTTCATGGGGATGCCAGACAGAGCTACAAGCTTCGATTTTATTACGTACAAGTGCGTAATAAAGAAGCTTAATTAATTGAGGACTTCTAAAATCTCGAGAATTTCGTAGAACGAAACCTAGACGTCTGAAACTTTCTTTTACTATGGATATTATGTGATTATGAAATGTTAGTTTGGAATCAAATATTATACCCAGGTCCTTGGTTGATTCCACGCGCGTAAGATTGTCATCACCGAGTACATATTGATGACATGTTTTAACATGCTTTCTTCCAAAGGTCAAAACACAACACTTTTTATTATTAAAAAGCATCATATTTCTTTTAGCCCATTCATACACGGAGTCGATATCATGTTGTAGTAATTGACAGTCAACATCGTTCTTAATTTCTAAGGCTAACTTTAGGTCGTCTGCATACATAATGCATTTCGCATTTTTAACCACCTTCACGAGGTCGTTGATCATGATCAAAAACAAAAGAGGACCAAGTATAGAACCCTGGCTTACTCCAGAACGCGTGTGATAAGTTTTGGACTCAAAACAGCCGTATTTTACATACTGTTGACGATCACGAAGATAATCTGCAAATAAATTTAGTAAACGCGGAGCAAATCCAATGTCTTTCAGTTTACCTAAGAGAATATCGTTATCAACCTTATCAAACGCCTTCTGGAAATCAAAATATACTACATCGACTTCATGGCCATTATCCATACCATTTGAAATGTATTCCACGGTAGTAAGAAGATTGGTTTCAACTGATTTTGCTTTTCTGAAGCCATGCTGCTCATTGCAGAGGTAGGTGTTGACTTGCATATAGATTTCGTCATGCACAATGCGTTCAAATAATTTAGCTGGAGCTGGTAGAACTGCTATAGGACGATGGTTTTCAATGGCTAAATTGCCGCCAGATTTTAGAATAGGCGTCACGCGTGATATTTTCCATTGAGCTGGATACTCACCGGATTGAATAGCAGTATTTATAATATGGTACAGAGGCTTGACAAGTTCAGTTTTGAACATTTTTAGAAGTAACGGTGGAACACCGTCAGGTCCAGGTGAACCATCCACTTTTATTTTATTAATGGCATGGCTAACATCACGGTCTTTGATACCAGCAATGTCTATGTAAGCACTATCTATCTGGCTTGTAGAATTTGTCGTTGACTTAATATTTTTACTATTTAATAAAGGACTACTACATTGAAAAACGCTAGAGAAAAACTCTGCAAAAGCTTCAGCCGCTTTTACGCCACTGTAAGACATACCATTACGCGATACATCAGGTTCAAATCCACCTCTACACCGAAGACTAGAAACGTGCTTCCAAAATTGTTTTGGCTTGATCTTTAAGTTCTTCTCAATTCGTTGAATATAGGATTGATATGCTACATCAATGCGTTTTTTAAGACTAGCTCTAATATCAGAAAAAGATTTTCTTAAGTCTTCTATCTTTTCTCGTTTCCAGGCTCGGTGTAGTTGTGTTTTGCGTTTGATATCACGTATGATATCACGGTCAAACCATGCTGGATAACGGTTACTAAAATTATTCGACCTTACTTTTCTAGGTTTTCTTTTTATAGTACCAACAATGCTGTTGACAAAATCAATAAAAAAATACCTTTAAGAGTTTCATTTTTAAAGTATGCAAGTTCTTATGAATTATTTACCAACTTCTGTCCGCGTCTTTGTCCATATTGGCTATAAAAAACTTCCAATTTAATACTTCCAGGTGGTTCATTTTTATATAATCCCACAAAAACGTAATATTGTCCTAGGACAAAAAGTGAATATCAAGATAATCCAATAATTTCATTCAAATCTGTATATAGCCGTTTATTATTTTAATTGAGTAATAAACGCCCAGACATCTAGATTTTTCACTTTTATGATAGTAGGCTACATATATTCCATATATGGATTATTATTTCTTTATTTTTCTGTTGCTCAAACAGATCAAACAGAATATATATCCTATTTAAATTAGTCTTGACCTATGAGAGTCCCACTTCCTCCTCTGCAATAACAATTACAATTTCCGAAAAAGTAACTTTAAAAACTAAAATAAGTTTCTTTAAATTTAGAAACTTTGTAACATAATAAAACGGAGAAAAACAAGTTTTTTCCCGAGTTCCTTGCGGCTTAATCTCGGTACTAAATATTAATTGGCGTAGCTGTTGACTTGGCATTAACTGTCTATGAACGCATCGTAAATTCAACAAACGGTTATATTAAATAGAAGAATTTAGTAGTCCACATTTATAGACAATTACGCCCAATACAGACCAAACAAGACATTTACTCTGCGTTAACTAAAAGGTTTCTAAGCCTCAAGGGTTCGAATTTTACTTTAAAATGCCAGCATATGTAAAAATTGGTTGTCTCTGAAGTCGGTTTACGACAATTTTAATTCTTAACGTCATAAGAATACACTGATGAAAAATTGCATGCTATTGTGAATTGAATTGAATAATAATCATTGAATTATCCTTATTTTGTATAATACAAAGAAGGAGTCAGTTGACAATTACATGTTTTTCGATAAATTAACATTTATTTGCACCTGTCAATTCAAATATTTAAGTTAAGGCAAAAAAGGCAATGAATTCTTGCATTTTAAGAATTTGATTAGAGATATAATCTCATTGTCACGTTCCGTCATTGTCACGTCACACCGAGCGTGCGATCGAGAACGCGGAACAAGCGATAGAGAGACACGATCGGCCTAAGCTTTCGGCTTGTGACGCATCTATCTCTCTTCGACTCAATCGGCTGATGCATGCGAGTAGAAGATAGAAAAAAGTAGCATCGGTCAGCGAGTGCAGTCTTAATAGGTTATGTTACAATTTTGGCTAAAAAATTATTATGACTCATAAACGATCGTATAAAAAGTCAAATGCGGAGGATGTTAAATATCACACATGTGTATAAGTTGTAAATAAATTGTTAATATCACATTGTTGCTTGTAATTAATCTGTATAATTTAAGTTAAAAAAATATTTGAATTAACGATTGCAAATAAATGATAATTTATCGAAAACAATATAATTTATAATTAACTCCTTCTTTGTATTATACAAAGTAATGATAATTCAGTAATAATAATTCAATTCATAAAAGTATGCAATTTTTCATCAATATTTTCTTATGACGTTATCACGTAAAATTACCGTCCGTAAATCGACTTTTTTTTCGCTTTCTAATATCCTAACCCTACCTTCTCTAACTCCCATCTGATCAAATTATTAAATACTTATTTCAAAAAATATTCGATTCTAAAATTCGACTTGTTTCATGTTTTTGATTCTGTAGTCTCCAGTTCATAACTGATTTATCCCGCGACTTTGATTCAACAACATTTCGTTGATTTTACATACTGATTAATTGATGCTTTTATACAATTTGTCTTACAACATTCTCCGAAATTTACAGCTGAATTCTTATCAAATTCTGATTTAAGTAGCTGTAGGGTTTACAATAACCATTCCTTAAATGAATACTTGAACGTATCCCGCGCCTCAAATAAATTACCATGCTGAAAACGAGAAGTGATTGTCGGGTGGAGTGTGTGAAGCAAGATTTTAAATACATTTCCGCCGCGACCCAACGACTGGCGCGTTGATGTTAATGTTCCAGAAATTATTTAATGAATCCCAAAACGTCGGCCCTAAGTGGGCTTTACTGTTAGGACTTCAGCCTGTAATAACTTGGTTTATAAATATTTCCCAGCATAATACGTGTAATGTTGCGTAATGAATGTCTTTATTTAAATTCAGCCATTTTTGTTCCTATTTTCACTGCTTGTTTTGCATTTTATAAGACTTAGCTTTGTATTTTTTTAAATATAATATTGTACTCGATGGCGCAGTCGTTAGCGCATCTGGTTTAAGATTACGAAAGTCAGGCATCTATCCAAGGGCCAGCTAGCGAATGGGCTACAAATGAACTAGAGCTCCTTTGTGCTTTCTAAGGCACTTTAAGCTATTAAAGGTGCCGGCTGAATATATAGTCGTTAATACCCACTGGGCCTGTTTGATGGATTGTATGTGCCACAAAAAGGCCTATTTTTAGTAGTGCGATATTAACAGACTGGTCACGAATACAAAATAAATACAACACCCAAAGGGTCTACAAAAGTGCATAAGAGCTCTTTTTGTTCAATGCTATGTATATAATAATATTTCAGCAACATATTACTTGCCAAGTTATATAACAGTGTTGGAAAATACTAGTCCGATAGCATAATATAACATTAAATAATAATATTTTTATAAATAAGGAGGTACTTTTAAAATTCTGCTCTATTTAATTGGTTAATTTAATTCTTGTTGTTAATTTGATTACAAATAACGTTTATGTAATTGTAACTTTCGTTATACTTTGACGCAATCGTATTTTGATGTTATTTAATCCTAATTTAGCTAATTCTGTTATTAAATCTGTTACATATGAATTGTACTTTGAATATTTTCACGTTCATCAAATCAACAAGTCGGTGTTAAAAGAGTCTACATCTCGTTTAACCACGTTCTTGAAAATAAATATTTCTTATTGTAAGCATTACATGAGAATTGATAGACATTTTTTTTTACTTTTAAAAATATATTTCATTATTAATATACATACAAAAAAATAATTATACATACAAAAAAAATGAATCTAGTATATTTTAAAATTGATCTAATGTTACATCGGCTCGAGAGACGGCGCGGCAGTCGTGACCACGCAGTCAGAGGATTCGCACGAATGCACGCTTCCGGTATTACTATCAATATTCTTATAATGTAATTAATGTACGTCAAGGAAGTACAAGAAATAAAAGTTTCAATCAATCAAATAATTTATTGCACTCATGTGGTTAACAAGATGATAACAAATAGTTTTAGGTACCTTTCATGAACCCTGTAAGGGTATTGCAATGTGATATTAATCTGAAATTTTTTCTACATTATTAATAATTAAATTAAATTAAATCAAATTAAATTCAATTCAATGAAATTAAATTAAATTAAATTAAAAAAATTAAATTAAATTAAATAGTCATATTAATATTATTATTTGGAAGTTAAAAATTCATTAAGGTATAGTATAGAAACATTTATCAGTCAAGTATATATATTTCTTTTTTTGGAAGGAGGTCATTTTTTTTTATATTCTTATATCTTTCTGGGGGGACGTCAGGATTTTGGTCCGAACCTTCAGATATCATTTGGGCAGAGTAGAAATCGTGCACTGAGAAAATGTTGTTATTTTTGGACACAGTATTAAGAACCACGTTGCACGTAACAAACTTGTTATAATAAGGCACTTAGCGAAACGTAGGACAGTTCCATGACGACGTCTACACTTGATGGCGACTCGATCGGAAGTGAATCGGAGCTCGCATGTTGACAGCATCACGACTCTGTCGAAGCGCGGGAAGTCGTAGTTTCTTATGTGCGCCGGCTAGAGTTATTCCGTACAATTACAATTATTCCGTACCTTAAACGAGAGTATGCATAGGCGTAGTATGCTGATAGTTCAGTTTCTGTATTAGTGCATTGTTTAAGCTGATAAAGGGTGTAAGTAAATTTTGATAGTTTTGATTTAATTACTTCTATATGGGACTTCCAATTTGGGTGTGTGTCTATGGTTATACCGAGGAGATTAAACGATTCCACTGTTTGGAGCTTGACATTTTGGTAACTTATATCAAAATTCAAAAGAACCCTCTGATAGGAACGAAACTGCATGACTTTAGTTTTCTCTAAATTAATTTCTAAGTTATGATCTCGCAACCAAAGTGATACTTTTTCCAGAGTCTCGTTTACCATATGCGTTAGAGTATCCGTGTTGGTACATTTTACTAGGATGGACAAGTCGTCAGCGAATAGTACTGGTAGAGTCGATTGATTCAGGCCTTAGGAAGATCGTTTATGTAGATCAAAAACAGAACACATCCCAAGACACTACCTTGTGGGATGGAATCCGTTAATTTACTCTCCTCTGATCGTATAGTTTGTAACTTTGTGTTTGCGTGATTGTAGTTGCAAATCTCTACTACTTGTTTTCTATTATTAAGGTAGGATTGGAACCAAAGATACGCTGGTCCTCCTACACCTGAGCCGTAGAGTTTACTTAATAATATACTATATGTCACTCTATCATATGCTTTGGTCATATCAAGCAGCAGTCCCACAAAATACACCTTGTCGTTTATTTGCTGGAGTAAGTAAAGCCTGAGAAGGATACCATTATTCATTGGGTCTACCCTTTTTCGCAGAAATTCAAAATGCATAATTTTAGAATGCATACTAATTATTTGGCTTTTAAAATAATTAGTATATGAAACTTTTGAAATAGCTTGCTGGCTGGTAGTGAATACAAAAATACCTAACCTAAACTAACCAGCAGTGTATGTCAATTTATGCCTTTTGATTAGTATGACAAATTTATGTCAATTAAATTATGCGTTATGAATGGCTCCCTTTTTCATTTTAATAGTAGGTACAGCAAACATTATATAATATGAAGTCATGGCCCGGTTTAAAGTAGTTGCGGGATTTTACCCCGCCTAAGGTGAAGATAGTGTTTTTTTGAAGTACTCCTTGGTCACAATAGTTCGTAAATTCCCCTTTATTCTAGTCTCCTAGCTCCAGCCTTTATTCTATGAAGGTTGTAACGAGGCGCCATAGCTATATTGGCGACTCGTTGCTTTCATTGCGCTCTTCTCTGGCCATTTCTCATATTTTCTTTTCTCTTGGTTTCCTATTTTAAATTTACTGTCTGTCTCTTTTTATTTGTTTTGTTCTCGAAGTTTATTCTTACCAGAGTCAGCGCGTAGAGCGGTTGACTCACCGATAACAATTATTTAAATATATTTATAGTGCTGAGCAGTTATAATAAGCTCACAAGTATAATAAGCTCATAAGCATAATTCACAAGTTTGCCTGTATATATATTCTGTACCACCAGTTCCTGTTTATAAGTCTATAAGTTTCTTTAAGGCACTATTGTAAGTAGCCCTACCTTTTATAATATGTTTTAGTGATAAATGTGAAATTGTTTTTGTATTCAGTGTAATTTACCTTTTTTATATATAATTGTTTCAGTTGTGCCTTAATTCCTTAAATATAAAAACAAGTGACCTTGAGTGCTTTTATTTCTCCCGACTGCACCCGTCACAAGGTCTTACCTTTTGAATCGTGTGCCAATATTTAATCGACGTGGTAATATTGACTCATCGAGGGGGTATATAAGTCCCCACTAATATGCCGATATTTCCATGATGAACTTTATTTTTTATGCTTTTATTTATAATTCCTGTGACGCAATATTCTGCTTATGATTATATCTCACAAAAAACTTTGCATCACTATTTCACAATAATGTCCCAAAGCCAGGCCTTCACTTGCTCACGAATATGCGTATATTCCCGGGATGACTCTTACATTCGCAAATTTTTAACTACATTAATGCAAAAAATTAAAAAGTGAGAGAGAGGCATTATGTAATGTTTTGAAACAGAAAACCGCTGATGTCGGCATATTACAAAATATAAAAGTTCTTTAAAATAAAGAGAAAAAGAAAACTACATTATATATTTCCATTATAATCTTTACATTTCCACTTTAGAGTCATAAGAGACCTTACAACTACACGCGTATTTTCCACTTTTCGCCAAGCTTTCTGTCCTCAATGGTCCATACATTGCTACTATTTTTTATATTAATACAGCAGTCCTTACATCCTCACAGTTATAGTACTACTTATATCCTCATTCCCAAGGCGGTCCTTATTTTCTCACGTTTGTGTTCATATTTTTCTACTCTCGCTTCTATATTCACATTTTAACTTATGCGCGTTTAAACTTCGCGTTTATTTTTCACGATCGTTTATATTTTCTTACAAGACCTTCTGTTTATAAAATATTTCATATTTTTGACGAGTTCTTTTATATTCATTGTTCTAATGTTCCCACGCCTACCTCTACATTCCCATGATAGACCATACTTTCGCACACTTGCTTATAAATTTCCATGATAGACCATATTCCCACGCCTTTCTATATACCGCCAGTCAATGAAAATAGAACACCTGTTAAAATGGTGAAAACCATGGGCTTCCAGTGTTCAAACACAAAAAGAATTTTCGCGATATCACTCTCCGTTTCGGAGTTATTGCAGTTCAAAGTTTCATAATTAAGTTGCAGTAATTAAAATAAAATTATTAAAATCTTATAGAATCAATGATATTTAACAATCAGTAATTGGTATTTTTTTAATTGCTCGTATAATTATGGAAATAAACGTCCAAAACGATTCCTTGTTATTGACAAACCGAATTAAACTGCGCCTTAAATCAGCTGGTGCTTGATCCCTCAGCTTGACCCTATACTTACCTACCTCAAGATGTTCAGTGTGTGTGTAACTCACACAATCGCTGACCTAAAAGAACTAGTGACGGGTAAATGCATAGTGAACAATTGAAATGTTTCGATTTCTTAACTCTCTAATCGACTCCTTCAAATTTTATCAAGTCCGCAGAGTTAATAATTTGAGTCAGGCCGAAAGATACTAAGGTCAGAATCACATTTTGATCTTAAATCGAAATCGATCTGACAACAATGATATTCATAAGAGCTGTAAAAGTAACGAAAAAAAGTGTACCCGTATGTATTCGTTACTATAACAATTAGTACTCGTTACTATCGTATCGTTACTTCAGTTACCTTATAACATGCTATGTTATGTGTAAGTTAGAGCAACGAATCGAATCGTATTGCGTACGAGTGCAGTATGACGTCGCGGCGTCGCAACATTCGTGATTTATAGAAAACATACTTATACGTTACATACCAAGCTGAGTCAGGTAATTTTTTTTCACTTTTCTGTATTTTGAACCAGACTTTTGATAATTAACAGCTTTTGTTATCGAAGAAACAATTTAATATCATTAGACTCATTTAGACACATCTCTTTTAAGATAAAAACAAAAAACCGTGAAAATACGCGATAATAAAAAACAAAAACATACATATTTCTTATTTGTAAAAAATACTTCCTTACCTTGTTTCCGTTACAATCTCAAACTTTGTCTACATACGCAATACAATTTTATAAACAGTAAAAAACTTGGACGACGAATTCCCAAATTATACTTTACTTAATAAACAATCGTCGTTCTTTGTAACGTACGTTTATAAATTCACTGAATAAGCGCGCGCATGCGTAAAATATACGATCATCAAACGTACAAATACACGCATCAACGGTACTTGCGTAAACTGAAATAGTGTAGGTACCCATACTACGAAAAATGCGAGTAACGAAATGCATTTGTGTGTAACGTTTCGTTACTCGGTACTAAATGGCCCACCCGTTACTCAGTACCGAATACATACGATTTGCAACAGCTCTAATATTCATACGAATCAAAAAGTCGATTCTGATACCAATGTCTGAATTAGTGATTTGATTCACATTTTACGAGTAATTTTTCCCAACTCTACACAGGGCCGAGCTCCATCCAGGGCCGAACTTAACTGGAATATTATTAAATACCTACTTTTGAAATGTCATTAAAATCCTTATGACCATTTTATTGACTGTTTTGTTCATACACGTGATGGTATTCAATTTACCATAACGACCAGCATGTACACATCTTCATCTTTATCGTTTTTAAAAAGTAGATTTCCTAGATAAGTTTCTAATAACAACAGAAAATACTCTAAATCACAAATCTTTACAATACATTAAACGTAACATAATAAATTCAAAAACAGTAGCAACGCAATAAACAAAAACATTTAAACAATCTACCCCAATTAAAACATCATACTTTTGAAATTAATTCCTAAGTTCAGCCCGCGAAATGAGTGGCACGTGTAAGGCTGTCGTAGGTACCTTTTATCTTGCCGAAAGGCGAGCTTGCAGTGGTCGTTAAAATTAGGCTGTGGATACATTATTTTTTTATCGGAAAAATATTTTGTTGATAGTAGATAGGTACCTAACCTAGGCGCGTTTTTAACGTAATTTTGTGTTTTTTTTGGATTCGGATATTAGAAATAATATCATTTGACGTTGTTTGTAACTACTATTCATAGTTTTGATTTTGCTACTTGGGTGCCTAGGTATGTCCTTATTATTAATAAATCGACTCAATCAATTTATTTAATTTTTCTGGTATTAGTTCGCGTTGAAGTGAGCCTGAAATTAAAGAGTTTTTACTTTTTATTAGAATTCCGTACATCAAAAGTAAAAACAAACGGACCCTTATGATAACAAGATCCTTTTTCTGAAAATATCTGGATTTTTTGTTGAAATTAACCACTACTAAAATATGTTCTGCTACACGAGAGTATAGCAGAACAGATGTAAGTTGATGGTACCTAAGGGTCATACTTTTAATTTTTGTTTTGAAATTTATTTTCTCAGAAAATAATATAAAAACATGTATTACATTCTACAAATAACAATATTGTATTATTATAACATTGATGGAACAAGTCATTTATTGTTAATGTTTGTAGTAAACGTTATTAATTTTCTTTTTTTAAATATTTTTCCAATGTGTGCACACCTTTAGGTAGGTAAAGTCCCTACCTTTGTTTAAAATTTCACGCTAGTGTGTGTGTACAGAAACCAGGGTTCTCAACTTAGAAGTTTTCCCCCTAAATTTAGGGTGTAAATAAGTGAGATGGGATTTTTGGGGGTGTTATATGTTTAGGGTTATTTTTATGGTTTTTGTGAACCTTCATATTTTTTAATATTTTATTTATCGAGAAAATTAAAGATTTAAAGTATAGGCCCTGGGACAGCCTTAACTAGCTAATCAAATTAATTTTTTACCTAGCGACCTCGGACTTAGTGAAATCTAGTGTACTTAAAATCCAAGTACAGTACTTGGAATTTTCAATCGAAATGGTGGATGAATGATCTTGTACAATATTCAACCCATCTCCTAAAATATTAGGCTTATTCAAAGTCAACATGTATGACTTTATAAAATCTGATTCGCCAGAAGAAAATGAAATAATATTTGACGTAATAAACGTAATTTATTTTTATAAATGAAAAATTAACAAAATTATATCATACAATTTATTTTTATTTCCAAGTAATTAGGGCAAATTTAGGGGTTATTTGAATTTAATTTAGGCTAAATATTTTCAAGAGTTGGTAACACTGACGGAAACTAACCACAATTCGCAGACGTGATTTGCTTATTGTGTCGTATGTGCTAGTTTTTTCGTGTGTACATTTCTGGATAATTACTACCTATTTTGTGATTAGTGTGGTGTTTATTTACGGATAATTATGCCTTATTTTATCAGTACAGTAATATCCAATACACGGATATGGTTTTGGCTTATGGAATGGGCGTTGGGAACTCTTGTGAAGCATTTCGTTTGTATCTGGACTATTTCGGACACCGCAATAATATATATGTGCTCTCCCATGGTAGAATATTGTGAACGTAGTTCAGCGTTTAAGAGATCGTGGCAGTTTTTCCAATCGCAACGTGGATTCCGGTGCTATAGGTGACGTGGACGTTAGGGATTCAATTCTCGCTCATTTTGATGTACATCCTGAGGACAGTACAAGAAGTGCCGGTCGACTTTTTGAAGTCTACAATGCCACCGTACACAAAATCCTAAAGACGGATGAACAGCCGCGACATCCATTTAAGTTTACAAAGGTGCAAGCATTATTGGTGGAAGATTACGAGCGCCGCATGGACTATGCACGTGCAAGACTGTGTGTGTCCGTACAAGAAAGGAACTTTGAACATTTAATTTAAAGTGTAAGTGTATTTAGTGCTGTCTGGTGATTGAAGTGGAAATCATATTGATCTCTAATGGAGGTGATAACAAGGGCACATTAAAAAGGTAGGTTTTAATTTTTTTTTTAGTACAGTCAACAGCATATCATGCAAAGAGCAGGAAGCTTTTGTACTTTGCACCGGCTTTATTTCGTAGGCGTAAGCGCTAATATCGAGCTGCTTTCATTCACCGTGACGTGCCATTGACCGTATATTGTGGAACTCTGATTAAAGATGGTACTCGTACACACGGTCCATTCTCACTCACCTGAGCGAGAATTTATTAAATTATTTTCAAAAAATTAGGCATCTTTGATGAATAAAAATATTAAATACCAACGCGTGTGACGCGGTCAATGAACGCGGTCAATCAGCGTTGACCCACGCGTTTAAATTTAAGGCGATGCGCTCCGTTCTTTTTTATTTCTTATTTTCAAAACTCTGTTATTTATTAGTTAATCGAAAAACTGATACAACAAATCTGTTACATTTGCGATACATGATAACCCATTAAAGCAGGTGTTCTATTTTCATTTACACCCTGTATAGCCATGATAGATCATACTTTCGCACACTTGCTTATAAATTTCCATGATACACCATATTTTCCCACGCTCATCTACATATTCCCATAATAGACCATATTTTGCCACGCCTGCTTCAACATTCCCAGGATAGACCATAACTTCCCACGCCTACTACAATATTCCCATGATAAACCATCTTTTCTCACGCTCATCTACATATTATTATGATAGACCATATTTTGCCACGCCTGTTTCTAAATTCCCAGGATAGACCATAACTTCCCACGCCTACTCCGATATTACCATGATAGATCTTATTTTATCACGCCTACCTCTACAATCCCATTATAGACGATATTTTCGCACGCCTGTTTCTACAATTCCATGATAGATCATAATTTCCCGCGCCTACTACAATATTCCCATGACAGACCATAATTTCCCACGCCTACTACAATATTCCCATGACAGACCATAATTTACCACGCCTACTACAATATTCCCATGACAGACCATAATTTCCCACGCCTACTACAATATTCCCATGACAGACCATAATTTCCCACGCCTGTTTCTAAATTCCTATGATAGACCATATTTTCCCACGCCTGTTACTACAATCCCATTATAGACCATATTTTCGCACGCCTGTTACTACAATTCCATGATAGATCATAATTTCCCGCGCCTACTACAATATTCCCACGACAGACCATAATTTCCCACGCCTACTACAATATTCCCATGACAAGCCATAATTTCCCACGCCTACTACAATATTCCCATGACAGACCATAATTTCCCACGCCTGTTTCTAAATTCCTATGATAGACCATATTTTCCCACGCCTACTACAATATGACAGACCATAATTTCCCACGCCTTTTTCTACAATTCCATGATAGACCATAATTTCCCACGCCTGTTTCTACAATCCCATGATAAACCATAATTTCCCACGCGTACTTCAATATTCACATGATAGACCATATTTTCCCATGCCTGCTTATATATTCGCTTCTTGTTCTTCTACTTTACGGGCGATTTCCGAAACTCGACGTCTTGTGCGCCTATTTTGTTGGTGACGACTTCTTGGAGGCCGCCCGGGGAGCCAAGATGTCTTGCCCAGTAAGTTGCCACTCCCCTGCACTTCAAAAGGACATGGGTGACTGCATCATGCATCCTCTGCATAGTGGGCTGTCCGTAACACTTATATTAAAGAGATGTTTGTTAGAGTTACCGTGACCAGAAATGGCGCAGCTCTGATTTACTGACTGTAATATAGATCTGGAAAGACGTTATTCCAACCCTTTACCTCCCGTGCTAGTATCGCTCTAGCTGCCAAGATGATGCCTATGCACTCCGTTTGGAATATGGTCTTATATGCACTCAGTGGGCACGCGATGTGTATGCCTAAGTCCTCAGAGAATACACCTGCTCCGGTCCCTTAATTAGTTTGGATCCGTCGGTATATGGTGAGGGCCCTATGTATGCCTTAGCGTTTAAGTCCTCTATGAGATGTACTATGCACTTCTTATCGAAGATAAAGTCTGCTCGATTTAGTGATATATGGCCTCAGTTAGCGGAGTATCCAGCCATTATTTCAGTAATGGACGCCTGTTGTAACCAGTTAAATCGGGGGGCAAGGGAACACCTAGCCCTAAGACTAAATAATAAAATTCAAAATCTCAAGGTAACAACTGGTTTTATTAAAAAAAAAACAACATTGCTCAACTCGGTAATAGACTTATGGTATTCGGAAAATAAAATTGTAGCTTCACTGCATTAACTCATCAAAAAAGAGAAATTTCACAATCAGAACATACTACTATTATTCAATACAGATCGCACTAACACTTCGGATAATCCGAGTCCAATAAATGGAACTTATGAACTACAGTTCCTTTTACAAACATCGACGGGCCCATAGTAAGTGGGGTGAGAGAACGCAGTACAATTTAATTTGAAAGAAACCTACTAATAAGAAACGTTCAGATGGGCAACTAAATAAATTTAAATTAAAGTAACTTATTTAATTCCAACTAGTATGTTACCAGTCGGGTAAGTAAAGTAAATAATTAAGTACTCTAAATAAAGGGACATCTGTACTCCTCAAATAACAACATAACAGGTGGGATGCTGGCACGCTGGGCTTAAATTTTTTACTAAATTAATAAAGTTATATTAACAAAAAACTAAATCTTAAGGAAGGTACCACTTGTGTATCCTCCAACAAAACTACTACTAGTCAGTCACCAATCCGCCGCGGCTCAACCACAAAACCACGAGGTAACCACACGCGGCCGATAACAACTGCACAATATTCCACAAACAGTGCTACGGAATCCTAATCAGTATTCTAAACACCCACTGCCACGCATACAAATATATAATTCTCCCGACGGAAGAAGGTCTGGTAACCAGTCACAGACACCACAAATCACCACGAAAATTGGAAGTAGGGAGCTCCCATCCAATCTCCAACAAGATCCTAGCTAAAAATGGCGGATGCTAACCTGCCGGCCGGTGACGAGCAGAATCCTCCATACTTCACTCACTTCACGTCACTTCCCAAATACAAACAAAAACTACTCACCATAACAATTTATTCATATTTAATTTAGTTTCAATTTTAGGTCATTCTTCTTGTGAAAGATTCACAATTAAGATAAAAAAAAATGCAGCATCAAAATGTTGCTTTTCCACTAACAATAATGAATGAACAAAACAGAATCTAAACTTGACTCTGTATTCCGAACGAAAGATCTGATTACGTTTTACGCTAAACAGTTTTTTGTCCACTTCACAACCAAACTATTTAAGGTTTAAGTTAAAATAAATATTTGAATTAAATTAAGTAAAAGACTAGGGAGTTTATATAAGATGTAATGTGATAATGTTTGTTGTTAAACTTTACTAAACTGAGATAAACCAACAAAGTTTTTGTTTACCGGTCCTTAGAAACAGAACGCAAACAAGTCACGTGACCTCAACCAACTGACAGAACTAGCAATGTCAAAAGTTCAATGTTTGCTTACATTGTTATTAAGGATTTTTAAATTTAAATAAGATGGAATTACTGTAAACTCTGCTCGTCTTGTAGTGGTGAATAAAATAATGCAATATCAATGGTGGCTAACACCACAAAATAATAATATGACTCATTAACATGACGATTGTTGAAAGATGGGTAAGTAAGTTTCCAACACTGAAAACACACAGACAGTTTTATTTTTTTTTAATATTTTTTATGCATTTTCAATGCGATCTTATAAGATAAGACACAGACAGTGTTACACTGCTTCTAAATTTCCATGATAGACCATATTTTCTCACGCCTGTTTCTACATTCCCATGATAGACCATAATTTCCCACGCCTGCTTCAATATTCCCATGATAGATCATATTTTCCCATGCCTGTTTATATGTTCTCACTTTACCCCATATTATACCACGCCTGCCTCTATATTCTCATAATAATCATTATTTTCACACACCTGCACCTATATGATAGCATATGATGGTACATATTTTAAGGCTCACTTCTATTATCATGATGGTCCCTATTATCTCATGCCTACTTCTGTATTCCCATATCCCAAGATTTTCTCTTTTCACGTTTGTTCTATATTCTCTTACTACTACTCCTCTATTCCCATGATGGTCCATATTTTCCCACGCTTGCTGCTATTTTCCCATGATGGTGCATTTTTCCACGTTTGTTTTGTTTTTATGTCCGTTTCAACCGCGCGCCACCTCATAATATTTGATGAAACTTTGCCAGGAATTAGTGCTAATTTGTTACTTTACATACCTCTTTTCGTGAATTTGTTACAAAAAAAACTAAGACGCTATGATAAAAAATAGTTGGCCGCTAGAACCGCCACTTGCCGTAGTCATCGTCCGTGATTACACAGAAACTATAAAATGCAGATAGACGAATGATGCATCAAAAGAAAAGTCTTAATTTGTTCAATTTGTTACAAAAATAAAAAACGTGAAAACGTAAATAAACAAAAAGTTATGCAATATTTAGTTTTCAGGTTATGAGTAGGTAGGTATGTCACCATAAATATCAAATTAATAGAGGCTAATGTGTATGGATAATTAGTTTCTAATTTGTTACAGCGAATAAACGTAAAAAAATACTAGAAAGTGGGTTCAATAATTTGTTAGAGTCGATTTTAGTTGGCCGCTCGGACGGCAATATACCTAAAATACAATGGCATTTATCTCGTTATTAAAAGTAGTTTTAAGCTAAATTTGGGTTCTAGTCGACGGGTAACTTAACCTAGTTTAGCGAATATAACTGCAGCATTCATATTTAAGAAAATATTTGCAAAAAACCGTAATATGAAACCGTATGAGAGTAGGGTGACTATGAATACATTAGTACAAAGGCATGTTTTTAATGTTGTACTCTGTTTGAAGGAATATGCAGTTCGTTTTGCAGCCATATTGATGTCTATTGTTCTTAATTCTTTAAAGTATTTACTGATAAGATTTTCGTTTCATTGACATTCCGCAGGTGTTTTATGATGGGCACGATTCCCGAAAAAGGATCTCTTTTGTTTCCAAATTATTGTTAAAAATATTTGTCGGAAGGGGTTTAAAAAGCGATTATTGTCCGTTGTGAATATTGTCATTATTGTGCTGGATTTTGAAGTGTGTGCTCGTACGTATTTAATTCCTGTGATTTTCATACTACTAAGTTACTGAGACAATTAGCAGTAAATCCAGAAGTGTCTAAAAGTGCTTAGCTGTGAGTTGTGCCCACTTATATGATTTGTTAATATAGAAGTCACCACAAAAAAGTGTATTGCAGAGGGATCCAAATTGACTGCGGTAAGTTTAATTTTTACAATTTTATGATGACTTGAATAAAGTTATTACTTTATTGCTACAGCTGTTTTCGTGACGTGAAAGTATATGACATTAAGGCCATTTTGATATACTTACGTCAATTTAAGTGAAGTTGTGGGTTGGATCTTTACCATGTAAATACGTCCAATTATATGTTCTTGTTAACATATTGGTGCCTTAATAAAAGAGAATTTTAAATTTAAAATAATTCGACTAAACACTTTTGTTATTACATTCTTAAATATACGTATATATTCATTGAGCTTGCATTTGCGTGCTTTCCCTGGAGTTTTTAAATATGTACATAAATATCTGTTACCATATTCATGATTGTAAGAAACTTTAATATTTACTACCAAAATGTGAGGGGCCTTCGAACTAAGTCGCAAGATTTTTTTTCTCAAGTAGCATTGTCCAATTACGACCTTATTTGCTTAACTAAGACTTGGCTAAATGATAATTTTTACTTGGTTAAATGATAGTAGCCGTGCGATCCAAGCCGATGCCGTTGCGCCGCGACTGGCCCGTGCCCCCACGCGCTCACTGTGATTGTGTGTGGATTTCTATTCCTTTGGATGCAACTAATCGTAATATTTCTCCTTCAATACCAGCCGGCCGTAAACGCCCGCGTTATTTAAATGTTGCTTGCATTATATACATATTTGTTTTTTTTTCATTATTTTTTTCTATTTTTTATTCCATGACAATTGAAACATGATGGCTGTGTAACTGTTGTCTACATGTTGAGCTATCAAATGACACCTTTTTAATGTTGATAGGACATTTACATGGGTAGTGGTGGTCGAATTATTTTGAGAGCCCAGGTCTTGTTTATCAAGAAAACAAAATGGCGGCCGTAAGAGCCAAAAATGCCATATTTCACACCATTAAAGGCTCCGACACTGGTGGCGGGACACATTGTATACATAGGATATATAGATAAAAGCTTAATTTCTTACTCCACTCACACTAACATTATTAACAGAAATACTATAAGCATATTTTAAAGCAAATATCAAAAATGGTAATATAAAGTATACCTTAACTTAAAATGTATTTATATAAGCACTCTCCCTAAAAAAACAAGATATGAATATCGAACATTCCAATAATCATAGTCACCCTACTCTCATACGGTTTCATATTACGGTTTTTTGCAAATATTTTCTTAAATATGAATGCTGCAGTTATATTCGCCATATTTATCTAAACTAGGTTACGTTACCCGTCGACTAGTACTCTAACTAAGTTTAAACCTACTTTTAATAACGAGATAAATGCCATTGTATTTTAGGCAAATTGCCGTCCGAGCGGCCAACTAAAATCGACTCTAACAAATTATTGAACCCACTTTCTAGTATTTTTTTACGTTTATTCGCTGTAACAAATTAGTAACTAATTATCCATACACATTAGCCTCTATTAATTTGATATTTATGGTGACATACCTACCTACTCATAACCTGAAAACTAAATATTGCATAACTTTTTGTTTATTTACGTTTTCACGTTTTTTATTTTTATAACAAATTGAACAAATTAAGACTTTTCTTTTGATGCATCATTCGTCTATCTGCATTTTATAGTTTCTGTGTAATCAAATCACGGACGATGACTACGGCAAGTGGCGGTTCTAGCGGCCAACTATTTTTTATCATAGCGTCTTAGTTTTTTTTGTAACAAATTCACGAAAAGAGGTATGTAAAGTAACAAATTAGCACTAATTCCTGGCAAAGTTTCATCAAATATTATGAGGTGGCGCGCGGTTGAAACGGACATTTGTTTTTGGGTGGTCTTACCTTTTCCACGCTATTGCCTTTCTTCAAAAAGGGTCCTGACATTGCCACAGTTAATTATTTATTTTAACAATTCTCTTTAAGTTCTCAAGTCCCGATGAAAATGCCCTTCCCAGGTTAATGCTTTTTCGTTTTCTAATATAGTGACTTTCCTGTTCTTTTATAATAATAATATAATATAAATAATAATTAATAAATAAGTATTATTCAACATCAAACACATTATTCCAAACCCAAGTTAAGTAGCTCCAAAGCATTTATGGGATTCAGACACAACGACGGTACTACAACACCCAGACCCGAACAATATATAAAGGTTCATTTTCTACATTGACCAGGCCGGGGATCAAACCCGGGATTCGACCACGGAGGCAAGGTATAAACACCTACAATAATCCCTACGTTCCCACGATCATATTTTTATTCTCACGGTGGACTTATAATTCTCACGCTTGTAGTTATGGTCTTAGGCATGTAGGTCCTTATTTTTCCATGTTAGTAGGAACTTAAGTATATTTTATAAATGTAAACGTAAATTTCTTGACAAAAACCTTCTATATACAATTGCTATATAAAACTATTTTCTCGTTATATATAATTGGTGGCAACTATGATTATTCGATAACTTTCCGATTATTTTCGCACAGACATGTGCGGGCGATCACCGGCCCGATCGTACGTGACTCATCGTGGAGATATGAGTTTTCGACAGAATACGATAACACAAATTTCGTAACTTTGATCTTATTCTGTAAGCTGTTTACAAATTTGTGGTGAAATTCTCATTTTATAACAGACGTAAACACTTCTTTGGCGAAGAGTATATTTCGTTGACGCTGTGAGACATTAAAATGTAAACACATAATGTGTAAAATTTTAAGATTTTGAATATTTTTTGCATTTTTCAATATTATCTTATATGATAAATTATGTTCATCGAAAAATACTCACTCGCTCATCATATGCTCTCCCAATTGAGCTACCGAGCCCTGTAAACACCTTTCGAAATTTTTTACTTTTCACGCCGTAGACGTTGTATGTGTAAACTTATTTAATATATAGTTATAATAACTACCAATGGCCAATTTTGCTGCAGTCATAGAAACACAGTATGCTCTGGAGGCAAGGTTGTTCAAGAAAATGAATGACCTGGAGGCCCAATGGAAATCAACTCCACCACAGGCTGAGAGTTCATTTGTTCGTTTAAGAGAAGAATTTCAAGAATTTAAGTCTCAAATGTTGTCTGTGCTGCAAATTCTTCGTGACCAAATATGTGGGCTTCATAGATCTGTTGATGAAATTGAGATGAGACATCGTAGGAAATTTCTTCTGATAGGTGGCATACCGGAGCAAAATAATAATGACCTCTCCCAGTTTGTAGTTGGCCTTCTTAATAGTAAGCTGGGTGTGGATATATCATCTGGGGCTCTTTCTGTTTGTCATCGCTTGGGTAGTGTGACAGAAGGCAAGTGTCGACCTGTATTGGTGAAATTTTGTGAGCCCTCATTAAGGACGACTGTTTGGAGAAAGAAGACAGCCCTGAAAGGTACTCCCCACACCCTATCAGAGTTTCTTACACGCCAGCGTAGGTCATTATTTATTAACGCACGTAAGCGTTTCGGTATAAGAAGGTGTTGGACGATGGATGGCAATGTTATAGTTAAGCTGAAGAATGGCACTAGGCAGCGGTTGCTCTCCGAGTTCGAGTTGTCTGCGTTGGATTCGTCGGAGGACGAAACACACCAGGCGGTGGCAGCGGGATCTTCGACACAGGCATCTCCTGAATCGCGACCCAAGCCGAAGCGAAGTGCCAGGGCTAAAAAATAACTACTCCAGTTTCCACCTCCTTTGTTTGTTATTCATACTTTGTCGGTCAATGTGTTTTTCTTTTTACGAAGCTACCTTGTTTATATTTTGTAAATCTTTTCAATTGTCAATAACTTTTTATCAAAACTAACCCACTTTTAGATTTAATCTTTAACTGCATTTCATTCACTATTTTACCGTCTCGTCTATTCTGACAGACTGATAACCCTTACTTTTCTTTCTTTTTTGTTTGTAATGTTAATGTTGGTTAAGGGTACTAGACCCATACAGCCTAGTTTTTATAATTTACTCATAAAATGTAATAACCCTGGCTTTCTGCGTTTTGACACTGCTGATATTGTTTAAATGTTGTTCTTTTTTTTTTTTTTTTCTTTCAATTTTTATAGTTAAAATCTAGTCAACCGGCAGGACAGGTATAGTTCGTGAGTGTTTCTTTATATAAATAATTATTTTATATACTTCATTTGATATATATTTATTTATATTTTTTTTTTGTTATGTCCGATGATGATTCCTACTACTCCGCCTGTGATGACAGTTTCTCTTCTATATCTAGCCTTCATTCCCAGTCTGTGCCTAATACATTAAATGCACGACTCGCCAGAGTCATTCATAATACACCCTATGGTTTTAATGTATGCCACATTAATGCTCAAAGCATACCCTCTCATTTCTCTGATCTCTTAGACACCTTTTCAGTTTCCTCTTTTCATGCCATTTTAGTCTCAGAGAGCTGGCTTAAGCCTTGTCTTTCCTCTTTTTCTTACTCACTTCCCGGTTATGTTCTGATTCGAAATGACCGTACTGGCAAACGTGGTGGTGGGGTGGCTATCTACCTGCGTGGTGGAATAGAGTACAAAATTCTAGCATCTTCTCCATCGCTTTACTGTGCTTCGGCTGAATATATTTTCCTAGAATTATCTTTGAAAGGAGCTAAAACGGTCCTTGGAGTTGTTTACTGTCCGCCCACGGTAGACTATTTCTCCCAACTTGAGTCTGTACTCGATCTGCTTTCTTCAGATTATAGACATCACATAATCATGGGTGATTTCAATACTGATCTTTTAAGTAATACTCCCCAAGCCCTTAAGTTATCCAACATTATCAAGTCTGTCAATCTCTCTATTCTGCCTTCGGGTCCTACGCATTGTAACCCTAGTTCGCATGACACTTGGCTTGATTTAATTGTAACTTCCCCCGAAAATGTTTTAAACCATGGGCAGATACCTGCTCCCGGTTTCTCAAGACACGACCTTATTTTTTTGCAATATCGATTGAGGCCACCTAAACCAAAACCCACTGTTGTCTGGATGCGTAATTTTACTCGGATCAATCTAAACATGCTGAAAGCGGATACGGAAAAACTCGATTTTGCTGCTATACTCGGGTCATCTACAATTGAAGAAAAAGTCTCTAATTTAAATCAATGTTTACTTAATTTGTACGATGTCCACGCTCCTTTAAAAGCAGTTCGTGTAAAACGACCACCTGCTCCGTGGATCAGTAAAGGTGTTCGTGTGGCAATGAGCCGACGGGATCGCGCGTTTCGTGCCTATAAGCGTGATAGAACGGAGACGAAGTGGGGTCAATACAAAATTGTACGTAATCAATGCAATCGATTGGTAAGGGCTGCCAAGCGCCAATATTTTCACGAAAACGTAACTGATTGTTCCTCGGCTAATATTTGGAAGTTTCTTCGATCCCTTGGCTTGGGTAAATGTTCTCCCGACGCGTCTTCACACTCGTTTTCTCTTGATGACTTTAATAATCATTTTTCTTCCACTTCGTCTTTAAACCCTTTTACTAAAGCCAACACCATCAGTAACATCACCTCCAGGGCCCCGATACTCTCGGAATCCTTCTCATTTACTCCAGTTACACTTGATGAAATTAGTAAGATAATTTTAGCAATAAATTCCAAAGCAGTTGGTTGTGATAATGTGAGTAGGGTCATGATTGTCACTATTTTAGATCAAATCCTTCCTGTCTTAGTGCACATTATTAATTTCTCTTTTGAGAAAGGTGTCTTTCCCGACACCTGGCGTAGAGCATATGTCACTCCTTTACCAAAAAACTCTTCTCCTCAACATTTAAATGACTTTAGACCGATATCTATCCTCCCTTTCCTTTCCAAAATTTTGGAAGCAGTGGCTCACAAGCAAATATCGTCTTTCATTTACTCCAAACATCTTTTAACTCCTTTTCAATCTGGTTTTCGCCCTGGACACAGTACAACAACTGCTCTTCTTAAGGTTACTGAAGATATAAGATTGGGCATGGAGAATCAGTTGGTCACTATCATCGTTCTCATCGACTTCTCCAACGCTTTCAACATGGTAGACCACGATATCTTACTTGCTACTCTAAAGTATCTTAATTTCTCCCCACTGGTATTGGACTGGCTCTTTAATTATCTTAACGGCCGTCAACAGGCGGTGCGTGTTGGCCGCGAGGTATCACTTTGGAGGGATTTATCGATTGGTGTTCCTCAAGGAGGTATACTTTCTCCTCTCTTATTTTCCATTTTTATTAATTTCCTTACCTTATCGCTTGGCTGCTCTTACCATTTGTACGCTGACGATCTACAGATTTATGCTCAATCAAGTGCAGAGGAGGTAAATTCCGCTATCTTAAAGTTAAATGCAGACCTTGATAGCATCAGTAAGTGGTCAGCAGACTTCGGTGTTGTGGTCAATCCGGCAAAATGTCAGGCTATTGTTGTGGGCGGCTCGAAACAACTTGCTAAGATTGACAACAGTTCCCTTCGCCCTATCATGTACGAAAACTCTGCCATCCCTGTCAATCTTAGTGTCAAAAATCTCGGCTTACACATCGACTGCTCCCTTAGCTGGACTACTCAAGTCGCTGAGGTGAGCCGTTCAGTTACATCTTCTTTGCGTTTCTTAAACCGTTTCAAAAATTTTCTACCCATCAAAACTAAGACTGCACTAGTTATTTCCCTCATTTTCCCACTCATTGATTATGCTGATGTCTGTTATCCTGACTTAAATGAAGAGCTTCTTAATAAACTGGACCGCCTTATCAACAATGCTATCCGTTTTATTTTCTGCCTGCGAAAATATGATCATATTTCTGCTTACCGATCGCAACTCAATTGGCTACCAATTCGTCAGCGCAGGCAGTCGAGACTACTTTGTTCACTGTACTCTATAGTTAATAATCCCCACTACCCAGAATACTTGAAATGCAAATTTAATTATTTGTGTAATTCTCATAAGCGCCAACTTCGCTCTGCTGATTCTCTTGCTCTGTCTATTCCTCTCTACCGTTCTGGTTTTATGTCAAATTCTTTCACACTCCAAGCTATACGTCTCTGGAATGGCCTCCCAGACTCTATTCGTTGCTCTCCCAGTAGGATTACGTTTAAAAAGAAAGTTCACGTTTTCCTCACTGAAGGTTTATAGTAATAGTAAAATTGCTATAAACCTTGAGTGAGTGATGGAATCATCATATTTTTGTAACTTATTTAATGTATTTAGTTGTATGTATATATATATATATATATATTTGGTTTATATATGTAGTGTAATATAGTTATATACGTAATGTATGTTTTGTATATAATTTAATATGTATGTTAAACTGATAAGTTTAAGTATATATCTCTATTGTATCCGCATTTAAGTTTCTTTTTCCCAAAGGTTGACTGGGAGAGAATGCAATTAGCATTAAGTCCGCCTTTTGTACCATTTTATATTTATGGTCAATAAAGATTTTTAAATAAATAAAATAAATAATTAGTTATATAGCACTCCCGGAGCCGGAAATAGTCCGTGCTTATTAGTATAATCTACTGACGCATATTATGCTAACATCTAATAGGTTTAAATATAACCTAATATTAATTGTATAAATTGTAAATGTATTTTTTTGTTGTTGATGATGTCATTGTAAACTAATTGTAGCATAATTAAAAGAACCTGAAATTCTATTCAAATTCGTTTTGGAGCCCGTTCGAGATAAACTTTGGAACTAATAAACAGCCTGAAGTTTTAGATGGCAATTAATGATTAAGCGTCGTAGAAAGATTTATTTTTATTTAAAATATAGTCTCCGTGATAAATCATAGAAACTTATTTATTTATTTATTTTAAGAAGTTTGCGGCATATGTACCTAAATAATTTAAAGGAATTGTTTAACTAACCTTAAGCATACATAGACAATAGTTACTAACAAAATATGTTAAAGTTACAAAAACGAACTTAAAAAATACAAGTCGTACAGAGAAAAATATACAAAGACAAATAAAAATAATCGCATTATAAAGGTGTTGCACAGACAATTTGTGCGAACAAACGGTGTGTAAAGCAACGGGTGGTTGGTTGGTTGGTTGGTTTTCATTTTTCAATTGATCCAACTTTCTGCACTGCACACGATTCAGCGCAGAGCTAAGAAGCTAATTGGTGACAGCAAATTAAGGAACATCAAGCTTCATACTTTAGCTCACCGCCGAAAAGTTGCCTGTCTGTCGGTCTTCTACAGATTGTATTTTGTAGAGTGCTCTGGAGCTGCATGTGCTCATACAGCCATCTCCCTTTTTCCATCGAACATCTAGAAGCACTGCGGGCTACCACCCTTTCTTGGTTGCTATTCCTACCTGTCGCACCAAGCGCTTCTTAACTTCTTTTAGAATGCGCAGAGTAAAGGAGTGGAACTTTCTTGGCCCCCGGGTTTGATTGGGATCAAGAGCTAGCCCATTCAAAATAAAAAAAAGTTTCAAGTGCAATATTATTTTTATTGCGGCCTTAGTGTAATACTGCATATTCTTAATTTCCAGGAGCTAGAATTACGAAGATCAGATGTAAATAACGCGAAGCGCTTTGATGGCAGGTACATGGTGACTCAAGAGAGCTTCTACGCGTTAGTTCTGCTGGAATTAGTAATAACACAGGCACGTCTTAACTTCAAGACCAATGTTTATAAAGATTACTTCGTTTATTTTAGATGAAATAATTTGCTAAAAGCGGGACTCTAACTTACGTCATTTGGCAAGCCGAGCAACCGAGCACTTTCAATATCTATTTAAACCAATATTAATACAAAAAAACGGTGCGGGGATAATGATATTGACATTTCTCAGGGCGTCCAATCATAAGTAAAACAAATGTTGAAATTGCGCCAGCCTTATTGCTTTATCAGACGACGAATTTTTCATTTTTCATATTAAATATTTTAAATTAAATTTTAATTGCTTTCTGTGGAAATTATAAATAACTCATTTAATGTATTTTTAAATTACATTTCGTTTGAAAACTTTTCATTGAAATAATACAGCAAAGTTTCTGTAACAGATTTCGTTAATTTCCATTTAGAGTCCATTTAGTGGGGCCAATCCACCGTCATTAGATTTTCAATCTATGTCACAAATATTTACAATCTGTATAAATATGTGTAAAATTATTAATAATTATTCATCACTAAAATAATTTCATGTTTTGGTATATGTGAATATAAAATTGAAATATATCACTTTTATAATACTTATTTACTCATTATAAGAAATAAAATAAGACCCGTAGTTATATTAATCACCGTTAAATGTGATTTATTTGTTACTTTTACCTCGACTTGCGCTAATTATTAATTATGATGGACAATCAAAATAATTCTCAATTAATCAAACTTGCTGTAACATATGTATATAAAAACTATCAGTCGCCGTATCACCATAGTAAGTAGTAACATCTGTTAACATCACACATATCGGCGACCGTTTGGTGTAAAGGTAGTGTTCCTGCCTTTCGCACCGACGGTCATGGGTTGGAATCCCGGAAGGGGCAATGTTAATGTGATGAATACGAGCGTCTGTACCTGGGTCGTGTGTATTTATATATATTTCTATAAATTTTACATATCTTATAGGTATGTCTTTTCGTTACCCTAGTTTTCGTTATCTACAACACAATGCCTACAGTGCTTACTATGGGCTATAAATGAATGAAATGAAAATAACTTTATTCAAATGCACTTAAAATAAGTTGTTTTAAATCGTTCAACATTTTTACCTGCCACCTATTCAGAACGTCTTTTAACTGACAAGAAGAATGGGCGCAAGAAACTCGTCAGCTTTAATAGAAGTAACGACATTTACAATATAATACATCGTCACCATACATAATCCACAAAATAACAAAAAATAAACAAAATTATTCTGTTATTACAATAATACTAGCGTTATATAAATATTTCGAAAGATTATTATATCGCCGTCATCGGCTGCAGAGAGCAGACGCGGCCCATATAATATCTCGCCAAGAATATAGGACACAGTCATTCAAAACCCTTTCAAGTTTTCATCACTCACGCATCATAATAATAATATAAAACATTTATCTCTCTTAGTCATATCATTGCTTTGAACAATCAATTTCAATGTATATCTTCCCAGGATGTTTTTACTGCTAGCGTTAAATGACCATCATCTGTCTATTTTTGTCAAACGCTCTCCAATACAGGGTTTTCAAATCAAATCAAGTTGGAAGTGGATTAAATAATTTTCTTGAATCCTGATCTTCTGAAGCACAAACCATCTAGATCAATACAAAGTTTAACGTAATTCTTCTTAGCTGGGATTCGAACCCACGTCTTGCTGGCAAACTGGACGGGACGACATTATCGATAGGCGACTGAGGCTCTTGCCCTATCTTGGCGTGAGTGAAGACTCTTTTAGCCATCTTGCGGTTTCACCATTAATATTAATTTTCTTTTATTGTTAAAATGCCTGTTGCTGACAGCCGTGCCGGGCACTTTGGAATAGTTTATATTTTACAGTTTTATTAAAAAAATTAATAACATATATACATACATTAAAGAACGGGGACTATATTTCTTGTCACCAACATTTATATTTGTCATCAAGTTGTATCACCTAATAAATAGATCTATCGCCACGAAATATTTTCGTTTTCAGATAAACAAAAAGTGTTCCCAGCTATGAATTATCAAAATAATGTTAATATATGTGTAAAATAAGAGATGGATTACCAATAAAATTGTAGTGCATTAGATGAATATTAACTTCGTTCTTATAATAATAGTTTTATTACTTAAATAATAGCTTTGTGCTCAGAATGGTAGATCTGTCACCAAATAAATCGATTATCGATCCCTGACTGCGACTCCTTTTTATTTGTTATTTTGTCACCAATACAGTAGTTACATTTTGTTTCGTTCGGTTATTAAAATAATTGTATTCGTTACTAATGTAATACATCAATCTATAATTTTAATGAAAATATGTTCAATGAGGCGGAGACAAATTGGCACAATTTGCTTATCGGCCAGAAAACAAAAAGAGGGCGCTCTTCAAAATCCTAACCAGCGCTGATTATTCATTGATTGTTATTTTTAACAATAAATATTGATTATTTTGACTTTAATTAAGTATTTTGTTTACTATTCTGCTAGAAATTTTATTTAAATATATTAAAACCACCTGTAGTACTTAAGATCCCTGGGGGAGGCAAATGTCCAGTTAACTAGTACTCTTTTAGTTGAAACGATGATGAAGACAACCCTTAATTATTTTTTGGAACATTATGAAATTTTTTAGTGACATAATATAGGTATGATTTTTTGGCGATCTCTGTAAATTAGTTTGCTTAAATACTTATTAGGAAAAACCTATTATAATACATACAAAAACATTTATTTGGTTCTAGACCCTATATCTCCATGAATTTAGGTGATTTTTTGTGGGATTGATTTTATATTGTTTGGTAACTACAATTTGGTGACAAATCTACTATTTTGCGGGCAAACCATGGGGTTAGTTTTGTGTTTCTAAAATACTATTATTTCAGACACACAAATTAAATTGGCAATCACTCTAAATAAATTAATAGGAACTTATCCAAAACAATATTAAGAAAAGCGTATTAACATTTTAATTATTTCCTGAATGATAAAACGTTTGGCACATTTTGATCAGATTTTATCTTATAAGCTGCTAATGTCTGGTTTTGTGGCATTTTCAACATTATTATATTGACATTTAGTATGATAATTTAGTTGTGACTCAGAATAAAACAGTTGACATTTAATTGATTAATAATTAAGGAGGAGGGTTTAAGTTTTTAGGGTAATAATATAATTTTTGATAATTAAACATAATAACTGAATTTTAATGTTTTTATATCCTGACATTAATAAAAGTGTGTACATTGTTTATGATATAGCTTCATTAGCGCAATATTTGCACATCGGTACATTCGGTGGAATATGAGGAGAAAATATTTTTAATATCTTTTTCTGTTTTACAATTTTTTGCAAATAATCTAATAATCATGATCTCACTACTTGTTAATTCTGCTTTTTTTCTTTGTCATATTTAACAATTAGAAATTATTTATGTTTTTTAAAGGTAATTTTCTACTTGCCAATGTACGAAAGTATATACTCATTATACTAATAATCTACGCTATACACGCCGATATAAACAGTCTGCTAAAACACGAAATATGACATTAACTTAATCAAAATGATATATAATAATATTTCCTACATTCACGCCAAGTAGCCTAGCCCGACGTAAGCACTATAAGCTTTGTTTATGGATACTAGGCTAAGGGATATAATACATAAATATGTTATATTCTTAGAAATATGTATAAATACCCACGACCCAGGTAAACACACTCGTGTTCATGACACAAACATTTGCCCCTTCCGGGATTCGAACCTAGGACCGTCGGTGAGAAAGGCAAGATCATAACCGTTTGGTGAAAAAAAACTCATTTATAATTAATAAAATATAAGAATAATAAAAAAAGAAGTTGTTTTAAATGTTTCGTTGTATGCTATTAAATAAAAAAAATACATAAATGTGAAAGATTATTAGGTACTAAATACTTTATTAATTATACAAAATCTATTTGTGTAAGACCTTGAGATTTACTTACAGCGAACTTACATGATATTAAAATTTAATAGTTTCTATACTTTTTCGCTCCCCTCGCCGTGTGCGTATGTTACTTGACGAAAATAACGTTACGTAATATTTCCTTTTTACAATGTCAAGCTCTTTTATAATGCAATGAGTAGGAGGCCCAGTAATACGGCCCAATACGGGGGACAGGGAAAACAATCTTATTACGCCAAAACACACAGGAATCACTGTTAAGGAAAGCGGGCGAAATAGGCAACTCGCGAATATATCTTTTTTACATTAAGACCAACATTCTTTTTAATAGTTTATATTGATACGAAATAAAAGATCCAGTCACGCATATTTTTTTGACGTAATACCAAAGAGTCGCACTAAGCGTTTTGGTTCCAATTTTGTGATACGTACCGCACTCTGGATACCGTGGAACTCTTTCACTGAGTTTGTGTCTACTCATTTCCTGACAAATACAATATGGGGGTCTAGGCAAGCGCGTCACATTCTAGATCGCATTGTCGCTTACCATCAGGCGAGATAGTGGTCGAGTGCGTACCTATTAACTATTAAAAAAAACTCTGCTTACACCAAAGAACACACTCTAGGAGGCTAACACTATTGTTCGCTTTTCATACTCGTTCCGAAGTGAATATAATATTTTTCATTTAGGTTCTGTATACTCTAGACGTTTGCCTCCATATCTTGCCTTCGATCGATTGCCTTTCTAACTAAACCTTGTTTGACTTTGTGTGCCCAACTTTGCTACTTATGCCGACCCTTGCTTGAATTGTGGACAACCTGTGTTTGTCTTTTCGACGAACTGTTATGAATATATCGTAGGAAAAAGAATATAAGATTGCTCTGGGACACACACGAGCACACAAAATTAATTAGCTCAATTACAATTGGGTTTGTTGCTGCTGCTTTGTACCTTTGCCCGTTATACTGTAGTAACAACATAAAAAAGGATATTATAAAAAAGCATCTGGTAAGAATCTTAAGGCAGAAGCGTCTGTAGCCCATGTAGAGCCCGTGTGTAATCATTACCCCAGCGCCCTCTAGTAAGCTCGTGGTCAAAATGGAATAGGTATATATTAGGTATCTATATCAATGTCAAGAAATGGTAATTGTAAACAAAACGACTTTCCAATCTCACTCGATCAGCTGATCGGTCATTTTGTATGGAGAGTCCATTTTTTACGATTACCATTTAGTGAAATTGTAGAGATTGAAAGTTGCACCCTAGGTAAAGACGCCTCTGCGAAAGACTTATTATAGCCTAAAAGTTATTCTTGATAATATTTTGACTATTGCTATTTGAATATTGGGCGCGTAAAATGTTTGTATTGACAGCAAATTTTTTAACCCTATAAAACCTAGGTAAAAATTTTATAAAGCGCAACGGTAGCGATACGATGTTCCTGGATTCGAGTCCAAGAAAGAAAAATTGTGTGATGAGTAGGAGCATTGGTACCTAAATATTAAGTTTTATATATAGTTTTATAAATATTACTTTTGTATGTATCATATAATTATGTCTATCCGTTACTCTAGTGTCCATAACACAAGTCTTACAGTGCTAACTTTGGGCTAGGCTAATTGGTGTGAATGTAATAAATATTATTATTATTAAGGGCTTTTATCAATTTCATGAACACGTTTGTCTACATCAATTTGAATCAAACTCTAGAGAACATTTCAGTTTTTCTATTTAAAAATTTTGAAAAGAAGTTTGTCTATACCTATTTTCTCTTGTGTTCCATATCGTTTTAAAACAACATGCGTACAAATTTTACATGTCGATACTTTAATTACAGGGTGATTATTTTGAACTAAATCAATTGTATTCTTTAAATGTTAGTTTGTTTATTTTATGAAAATAAAGCACTAGGTGTAACTAATGTGACTGCATAACATCTGTTTGTTGAGAAGCAGACAACAATAATAATAACTGTTTTTACCGGGTAATTACTGTGATCATATAAGTTTTATTCTTCTATTATCATTAATCTTAAGTCTCATGACTAAGTGTAAAATTTTTCTACATAACATTAATCGCTTAGTTTCCAATAAAGATTTGGATTTGTTTTTATAAGATTTCATAAAAATGTGTAACGATAATATTGTACACTCAGTGTAAGAAAAAGTATTAAATAAGATGGACACAGTCACAATTGCTTTAAATACCTGTGAAATCAGCATTTCAGTGCTTAATTTTATTTTACTCTTTTATTTTTAATGCAACGAAAATCCTTAATCTGCGCTTAGGAGGCACTTTTTTAAATAGATAAAACAAAGTAGTAAATAGTGTACACTTTGGTCTAACTGACCCCTTCCTAGGTGCAATCACAGCCACGACGTGTAACGTCCACCACGCGACAGCTGACGGGTTAAGGGATAGCTCTCACATTTTTCATAGACTTGAAACGCCCGCGGCTTTACCGCTATGAAATAGACGTAGTGGTGTTTGGATAGACAACATACATTTAAAAAACATAGTTTTAAGTACAAAGATCCTAGATCAGTTCGCCTTTTAATTCATATTTACAGACTGACGTACTATTAATATTTAAAAATTTATAAAAGTTATTTTATTTGTTGTAAATTAAAAAAAGAAAAAAAATTACCAATTTAATTATTTGTCATAAACATCTAATACTATCCTTACTACTCGTCACATTCATTGTCTTTTTTATCTTCTCTTTGAATGGGAACGCCGTAGAAAAAATGCCAAAAAGTTTTCAGATGACTCTCGCACTTTATACATTCATCCATCGTAAAGTCGATTATCTAAATGAAGCGAAAATTGATATAATTTTATCACGATAGTTATATAAATCAAACTCTGTCACTGCTAATCAAAATACAGCACTGCACTTTTTCTTAGGCTAAAATAATATAAATGATAAATTATTTTATAAGAAATAAGAGAAAATCGTCTCGATTTTCCTAGTTTTTTTGTATTAAAATAATTTATTATATAAGATAGCAAAAAATAAAACAAAATAAACTCCTTTTCACATTTCACTAACCTTGAACGAGAAACATTTTTAACCAAAGTCGAGTTATTTAGGCGGCTCTCAAGTGGTTATGCGTGCTTGTTTATATTTGAAGCAGATCAAAAGAACATCGCGGCGTGGAACACATTAGACATGCAGAAACGCCTGTTCGGGGCCACGGTCGAGACTGGCGGAATCAAAGGAAACCAAATTCCAATATTCATTGCAACAACTGTTCGTGTGGTTTCAGGTCCCAGTCAATTGACCTGCAGCTTTAGGGATGACAGTGTCTTTTATTTCACATTTTTTCCCGGAAATCCACTCTTTGACAAATGTATATTTAACATAACAGTACATTTGTTCAGTAAATATTATTATGAATATGTGTACAATTATTAAATGAGTTTCATAGTGTTTGAAAGTCACTAAACGATTACGTGTAATTGGCCGATTGTTTATTCGCTGCGATTGGTTATTTAGGGGGTTTTCTCCCACCATTTGATACTATAAAAGGTTTGTCTTGCTGTCAGTTGAGGCAGTATACTTTGATTTGTGGACAAAAAATAACCTCATGCTGTTATTTTACTAGTTTGACTTTGTACGTGCTTGCAAAAGTATGAGTGTATGTAAGTTTGATCTGTGTATCTATGGATCTCGTTGGTGTAAGAGTTAAGCCATCTCTGGTTGTCTCTACTGCATTGTCAAATAACAATACGCATTGGCCCTGCGTAGTGGGAAGGCCTTTCCCCTAAGTCCCCAACATTAACCTCTCATTAACATCTTTGTCCAAAATTGCAAGAAGATTAATTAACCGATGTTTAATAGAATTGAAATTTGCACACGCATCTTCGTAGCATAGATGACAATTCATTAACAAATATGATCTGATGATGGAGTCGGAGAGTGACCGACTACTCAACAATTTCATCGTGTTCGGTGGCAATAATTTGTCTTGACATAATGATTAATTGTCGTTTCATAATTAACTAATACAAACTTGTCTTAAATATACATATTTGTTGTAATTTCAAGCAATTTAAGTTGAGACTAAAAATGCATAATTTTATACTTGCTTAATTTGAAAAGCTTACTTTTCAGATGAGTAACAATCACCTATGCTATACGCCTTCGTAATAGGCCATGTTTCCATTCATTAGAAGCGAAGGTGACATTTTAAGTTCTTGATGTGATGAGTGAGACGCTGTGTTTAAACCAATATGTCTACTCTTTTTATTTAAGCGTCTTTTGTATACAGTTGAACCATTTAAAGAGATTAAGGTGCATCCTGTATAAGATCGCTTACTAAAATTTATTGTGACTCAGATTATTCCAAGTTAATCTAAACACTAGTTATCGAGTTTTGCGAATACAAACCCAAAAAAGTTGAATATAAATAAATAAAATGATAACTATGTATATCATACAATAATTGTAACAACAATATACCTTACATATTGTTGTTAACTTATTTATGATTATATACTAAAAAACTGGCCAAGTGCGAGTCGGACTTGCGCACCGAGGGTTCAGTATATGATATAACAAAAAATTTACAATTTTCGCAATTTTTCATTTTTTTGTATTATAAGACGTTGCTTCGTACCAAATTTCAAGATTCTGAGTTCACGAGAAGTACCCTGTAGGTTTTTATTCCCTCGCGAGTGTTGAAAATTTGTGGCATTAACGGCCGTATCTTTTGATTGCGTTGGCTTAGAAGTTTGATTTTTTCACAGCTCCAAGGGACAGTAGATCTGAGGATTTGATATAAATTCTAGCTTGATACCTCCACGCGTTCCTGAAAAAAAAGATCTTGACAGACAGACAGACGGACGGACTGACAACAAATTGATCCTATAAGAGTTCCGTTTTTTCCTTTCGAGGAACGGAACCCTAAAAATATGTTATCCCGCTCCCATTTTATTCTTACCCCTTCTTCTCCCCGAAAGATAAAATAAGATAAATGTTTACATTACGAAGGCGGCACTACCGAATCAGTCGAGAACACGGTTTCGAAAGAATGGACCGATTTTCCACTAGAAAAAATTCAACTTATCTCAGGCGTCATGCGCGATCGAACCTACAACCTTTCGCTAATCGGGCGAGTGCTCTTCCAATTGGTCTTGACAGACCGGTTCAATTGAACACTTGGAAAAAAAATCCAGGTGATTTCGTAACTAAATATCAGCGCCATCAGGTACTTTTGCAAATATCAAAAATGTTTTTTATTATTATAACATTTTTTTTGTTACTAGGCATTCAATTCTAGACTGCTTAAAATTGCTTCGGATATAGAAATCCAGAAGTAAAAACAGTTAACAAACTTTAATGTTCTTATTATTAGTAACTAGTCGTTCCAAATTTTCATTACCTTGAACCATAGGACCTAATTCAGTTAAATTAAAATCTAACCTTTACCTTGAGAATGACATAGGCTGTTGCCTATAGCATTATTTGCATAACAATCAAACCATGGACCTGCTGTTGTACGAAGCTTCTAGTACAACAGCAACGGTTAGCTAAGCTGTCCTTTCCTTGCTACTCCAGCCGTATTTGGCAAAAACACCCGCGAGATGGTTGTATATTTACTAAATATACATTTCATAACTTCTTAACCCCTGCCTGATATGGAAATAGAACTGATTAAAATCTTGGCATTTAACCATTGACAGACATTAAAATTTGATTTGTCTTACAGATGTGTTTAATACCTTGTTGAATTCTGTAAAATTAAGAATTACTCAATTAAAACGTTACCATGTGTAAGATTTTTTAAGAAATAATAATATGAAGGTAGTAGAAAATATATTATATGAAAAATTACCATTGGCTTAGTCATCCTGTGAACACGACTCCTGTAGAGGACTCGAAACGTCAGGATTCCTTGCATTATGAGGGATGCACAAAAAACTCTAAGTACGTTGTTTAATTTAAATGTGTAATGTGCACGGTGTGTGTAATGTAAAAATATTTGCAATAAACTTATCATAAGAAAAAATAATGATCGTCTTTATAAAGTGAAAGTGACCTACCCTTAAAACATCCCATATTACGAGTCCGAAGCAATACGCAGCGGCGTTGTTTTAATTTAATAACGGTAAGCTCTCGACGGATGGGCAAACAAGAAAGAGGCAGCCCTGGGGACTCCTCGCCCTTATATAAGCGAAGCGGGGGCCACGCAGCCTCATACATCCCAGCATCACGACATACAGCGGAGTATAAAGGCCTACACCGCAGATATGCTGAAAATTTGATATATTTGGACTCACTGAAATATTGTAAGTGTATTTTTTATTGAAAATAATGTTGTTTACGCCTCATTATCATTAATTCGTTTTATACAGAAATACGAATGTTCGGTGCAACGGTAGCGATCCTGCCTTTCGCACCGACGGTCCTGGGTTCGAATCCTGGAAGGGCAAAATGTTTGTGTGATGAATATGAACATTTGTACCTTAAATATATCAATGTATTATATAAGTCTGTCTATCCGTTACCCTAGTATTCATAACACAAGCCTTATAATGCTTACTTTAGGCTAGGCTAATTGGTGTGAGCGTAAGAATTATTATTATTACTGTTATACATTTTAACTTGAATTGTGATTTAAAATGTTGCAAATGTCGATTTATTATAATGACTGTAAGTATCTATTAAACAGAAAGTTAACCTGACTTATCAGTTCAAATCACTAAATCATGGTATGTTTATAGAAAACTTTATTTCAATAATTGTAACGAATGTTTTTCGTGATATTATAAAGTAAGTATTATAAAGTAAGTGGTAAATAACAGAATGTGTATGAAAATCGTTGTAGTAGTTTTTAGTTTTGTAATATAATAGTCATTCGTAATAGATTTTAGAAATCGAAGTTTGTGAGTAATGCACTTTTTAAGGATATTGGAAGAACATAAAATTTTCATATTTTCATTTGATGCTGTTATATCGCCTTATTTTGACTAAATGAATGATTGTCTTGTGTTAATTAATATAATAGGAAATTCGTTTCCGGTAGCCGTAAAATTCTAGAAAATTAATAAATGTAACAAAAAAGTGTTAAAATGAAATATGATCTAATCCTATAATATCTAGGAAAAGACAAAACAAGAATGTGATTTGCGATCGTTAAGTTTTCCGCTGCTTTTAATGTGCGTCTTTGCAAGAATACAACCGATCGCATTATTGTGGTAATTTTTCTATATAAGTTTCACTTCGTTCATAGTTTGGTTATCAAATGCTATTGAGATTTTTTATTATTAAATTAATTTATAGTTTTGTCATTTAGGCGTGGACAACAGTAGTTAATTAAAGCACCTGTTAAATATTCTCGATTACTAATATGAACGCTGTGTGTTAAATTTATGTTAAAAATCGAGTAAAAAAAAGTCGGTTTTTTTTTTTTTTTTTTTTTTTTTTTTTTTTTTTTTTTTTTTTTTTTTTTTTTTTTGCCTGTAAAGTCGGTTTTACGGGCGAAGATTTTACGTGACAACGTCTTTTTCTCGGTAGAATATTTATTGATATGAATATAATTAAATTGCACAATGCGCGCGGCAGACCGATCATAGTTGAGTGGGAGAGAGACGCAAGGCATTCGGCGGGCCTCTCTCTCGTTCGGTGACTCATCGTAACGTTACCGAGCGTTACACTTTTTCATAAGTGACTCCCAGCCGCAACCAATTTATAAGACGTTATCACGTCAAAAATTGAACAGGGTTTTATAGTTGATATAATATTCACCGTACAGCTGTGTCCCAAACTATAAAAGAATTAATGTATTTTTTCTTTTTAGTGTCAACATGCGCAAGAAGATGTACATATTCCTATTAATACTATTGATTCTATCGACGGATATTGCTCTCGGGAACGCTAACAACAAATCAAAAATAACCAAGTCGACACAAAACAAGCACGTCGTTAAAAATCACAACAGAAACGAACGGCCCAAGCGGGCGCTGCAAGACGAGGATGACCATCCCTTCTGGCCCAACAGGAGCAAAAAGGAACTAAACATTTATTCTGACTTGGACAAAGATCCATTCTGGGCAACAAGGGGTAGAAGAGAATCCATTGAAAATGATGTAGACTTCGACAAATCCAGATACATAAAAAATGATAGGATTTGTGACAACTGTTACCCAATCGGGAATCGCGAGGCAATTTTCAGGAATATCAAACATTCAAGAGAAGATGTGTCTCCCTTCTGGGGAAATCGTGGCAGACGAGACTCCGATGACGTGGACGATGACCTTTTTTGGGGCAGCAGGGGCCGCCGGCAAGAAAACGACCCCTTTTGGGGAAATAGGGGGAGAAGACAAGAGGATTTACCGTTTTGGGGAAACAGAGGAAGACGTGAGGAAGATCCCTTTTGGGGAAACAGAGGCAGGCGACAAGAAACGCCCTTCTGGGGTAACCGAGGGAGCCGAGATATCGAGGATCCGTTCTGGGGAAACAGAGGTCGAAGGGAAGAACCTGAACCTTTTTGGGGAAATAGAGGTAGGCGGGAAGAATTCGAGCCGTTTTGGGGATCACGTGGGCGGAGAAAAGAGACTGAACCTTTTTGGAGCAGTCGCGGGAGACGTAAACAGGAGCTAAAAGAGTCTATATTGAACGCTATAAATGTTGTTGAAGATGACATTGAAAATTTATCCCGCCTCAGAAGAAGCAATGAGGACCAAAGTTCGTCTTGGCTGAGCAAATCTAAAGAGAATCAGTATTCCTATTTTAGTACGAAACCTCATCAATATCAAAGTTTTTTGAATGCAAACAGATTAAAATCATCAGATCCTGGTACAGTTTTAGACAACACGATGTATGCCGAACAACCGGGCTACATCGTCGTCGAAAGAAACAGTCGCTCATCAGCAGAAGATGATCCGTTCTACATTTCTCGAGGCAAAAAATATTACCTCAACTTCGATTTAGAAAAGGCTGCGAGAGATCGACGAGGAGCCATCGAGGAGATAGTTAAGTCTGTCAGAAATGATCCTTTCTATATCGCTCGTGGTAAGAAGAACGTTGACTTGGTTAAAATTGGAAATACTACACTCTCTCGCGACGAGTTCCTCAAAGCTCGGGAGCTTATTTGCGCAACTATCAACTTGGTTATGCTGAAAGACGAAAAGAATAAGACTAAACGGGATATGGACAGTGCGCGGGATAGGCGGACGATACTAAAAGAGCTTGCGGCCCAGATTCAAATGGATCCCTTCTTTGTCAGTAGAGGCAAGAAAGGGGGCTCTAGCACTACCAAAGAGACCTCGGGCACTATGGAAGACAGCTTGGAAGATTTCATCGACGAAGTGGCCAGTAAATGTAATTGAATGTACTATTTAAGATCCTTAACGGAAACTGCTCGGAACAAACGTTCTTGTATACGTTATTGTTTTAAATATAGATAGAAATTAAAGATACTTTAATACTTCTCGGGTGTGTAATGTCTATTCCCTGGCATATCAATTATGTATATTTTCGTTAGCTTGGAACTATAAGTACCACTATGTACTATAAGTATATTTCTGTATCATAAGGTGGCGATGTAATTTTAAATACTGTGAAATATTTAAATTGCTGTTGAATATTGCAAAAGCAAAAATAAAACTAAGACACTTTAGTGCGACCTTTTTATTACTCTGCAGTTATAAATATAGGATACATCATCCAAACACACTATTTTATAATTTGTTGCTCTTACATTATCTGGGGCAGGTAACAATTGAATATATTTTTGAGCAATCACAAATTTTTGTTCTAAGCACTATGTTTCCACCAGGGAATAATAGATTTTCGATGAAAATAAGATACGATAAATCTAAATATAATCTGAAATAATTTTAACATCTAAAAGCTAAGTACGGAACCCTGCTCTCGAATTATGCGTCATAAACAGAATCAAAAAGTAAATCTTATCGAAATAACAACTTACAAGGTAAAAAGAGCGATCGAGATCTAACTTATGTGAAATAAATCCGAGTAAAAGATGAATATTTGATACGCGAACAGCAAATTTATTTCAGATTATCGTCAATACACAATATCACAATGACTCGCTTGGCTCGTGTGACAACGAATCTAAGTTTCGATACGGATACAGCACGGTAAACAATTCCAAAACACTTTACAATATAATTATAAAACTTGGACAAGGTACGCAACAGGCCACGAAGCGGTCGAACTGCGGTTACACTCGGTAATACTGAATCACTTTAATATAAATAAATCTTAAAAATTTTGATAAAAAATTATTTCACCCTCACAGCGGAGGAGAATATACGACATTTCATGCCTTCAACTAAGTTAGTAATCTCAAAATATTACATTTCGTCAGTTTTACAACTCGCCTCAACTAGCATACGCAACGAAAGCTGGACTAACATTCACTGAAAACTTTAAGGCTAACAGCGTCCGGTCGCTTCACACTTTTCATATGTAGTAGTCGGCGGTACCGAGTCAAATCCAAATATTTTGGCGGGGGCGTCTCAAACTCTCCACAGTAGGAGATGGTTGGTGGAGTCTTCTCGGCCGGCGTCTTCACTGGCACCTGAGCTCCTGAAATCCTCGTAGCCGTCACCGCCGGAGATGATGAGCGTCTCCTTGAGGGGCGGCGGCTCCCGCTTGTCCGCGAGGCCAGAACGCCGACCCAGGCCTTTCGCCTTCAGCGTCACCTGCGACTGCTTCGTCGGCGGCCGCGCCGGCGCCGGGTTTTCTACGATGGTCAGGAACCGGACGTGGCCCGTGTGCCCGTATGGAATACCTGAGGCATGAAACAAAAATATTTTACAAAAAACCACCCACAGCGCGTGGCTATACATAAGACTGAAGAGGAAAGGCCCTCTCTTACCTGTGAGCACGGGCGGGCTGAAGGCGCCGGTGCGTGGGTGCGGTGAGTGGTGCAGCGGCGCGGTAAGCAGCACCCCGGCGCTGGTGCCCACCCACAGCGCACCCCCGTGCGCTGCCAGCGCCGTCACGCGCAGACACGCCGCCTTGTGCTGCCGGATGATGTCGTCACAACCTGCGGGGGACGGTCGCGTAAGAGACGGTCAAGGGCTCATATCGTTAGTTTATATAATTTAAAAAAAAAGGAGGCGCAGTAAATAAATAGTTGTCGAGAAACGTGTGTCGGTATAAAATAATAGGAGTAGCGTATGTAAAAGAGACAGAGCGAGCGCGTAACCTGAAAGCTAGATGGCTCACGAACGATGTTCGGAATTCATGGAGGCTGGAAGCGGCGAATCTTCGTAGCGTCTTAGCTCCCGCGCATATTATAAGCAAATACATAAGGGATTCCTCTTCTTCGAAAGTGGCAATAAATACGAGCATAGCATGACGACGTAATGTGCCAAAAGCGGTAAACGTAAAAATAATAGTGGTGGTTTCTTAAGTTCGGGACGGTAACACTTCCATGACTAAATTGAAGGAGAAATCAAGGCTATTGTATAAATTAACGCTGAACTCTGATACCAGCTCCTCAAACGCCTTTTTGTCGGCCTCCAGGATGGTTTTTTGTTTTTTATTCAGAATGGGTTCGCTCTTGATCCCAATCAAGCCCGGGGGCCAAGACAGTCCACTATGGACCGAGCTAACCCAGAAGGTGCCTATTCACCCTGGCTTTGAAAAAACTTATAACAGTTCTCGGAAACACAGACGCAGGGATGTTGCGAAACGCTTGGTGCAACAGCTAGGAATAGCAATCAAAAAAGGGTGGTAGCCCGCAGTGCGTCTGGATGTCCAATGGAAAAAATAGATGGCAGTATGAGCAAATAAAGCTCCTGAGCACGCTCTCCAAAGTGCAGTCTGTAGAAGACCAACAGATAGGCAACTTTACGACGATTAGCTAGGTGTGAAACTTGCTCTTCACCAATTTGCTGTCACCAATGAGCCTCTCGGCTCTGCGCTGAATCGTGTCCAGTGCAGCAAGTTGGTATTTTGCTGAGACATCCCAGAGGTGGCTGCAATATTCCATGTAAGATCAGACTTGAACTTTATGGAGAGTTAAAAGCTGTCCTGGCGTGAAATATCGCTTGACCTTATTTTGGACGCCCAGCTGCAGCTTAAAAAGCTGCAGTTTGAGCCTTGGATTCGATGTTGGCGGCGAAGTTGAGGTCTGAAGCCAAGAAGCTCGAGGCTGTCGGTCTCAGGTACAGATATACATCGGAAAGTAAGAGTGAGGTAAAAGGAACTCCTTTTTGCCGTGAAAAGACACCCTAATGTTTTGGAGGCGATGAAATTAACGAGGTTACTGTTACCCCACTGGAATACATAAGACTAGATTAACCTTTGGTTCGTTCGCTCAACTATGGCCTCTCTCATCAACAGCGTCACCGCTGGCTTTTGCGCTAGACAGGTATCTCTCTACGACAGTACTGTCGTTGGCATCCATATCCAACAATTTCTGGTATTTACAGGTCATTGATGTGCATCAGGAAAAACGTCGCCGAAAGAACAAACCCCTGAGGATCTCCGGCATCAATAGCCACTGAATCAGAGAAACAGCCATCGACAACTACTATGATCGATCGTTCAGTCAGGAAATCGGCTATCCAACTACAAAAGTCAGCGGGGATAACATACGCAGGAAGCTTGCGCTGCAGACTTGCATGCCAGACGTGGTAATAACCAACTGCTAATAGAAACTGGTCAGCAAATATCCATCCGGAGGAAAAAAAATTGCCATTAGCATCAGGGAAAACATCTTCTATCACCAAGTCTTCTTAGCGAACGTAATATACTATCGGAGTGGATTACATGACAAATAATCATTATAAGATTTACATAAGAACCGGTGTATTCGCATGTAACGATGAAGAAGTCCTTCTAAAAGGTGGAATAACTGGTTATAATGTGCACTGCGTTCGTCGGGCAGGTAAAAGGACGATCACAGGCTTAAGTTCCAATGGGACTTGAGCTTGGTTGTAACCAATGTACTATAGTTGAGAGAATTTTGATATTTTTCAACGATAGAAAACAGCGCGTAGTCAAGTAACTAATTGTAACCACAATTCCAGTTTTAAATTTACAAGAAAACGAAATGGTCAAAGAAAAGGTCTCAGCCGTTGGAACCTGTAAGCAAGTAGCTTAGATGCGACAGTGTAAGCAGAGTTTCCCACAGAAAGACTGCGGAAGAATGTTTGATGTTTAACAACCTCTGGGCGACTGTAAAAGCACCGAGTTTACAAGAGCAATGGAACTATTGTAGCAATTCTCGGACTTTTTTGCAGGGAGCAATAAAGAACTAGGAAGAACTGGATTATTGAACGAAAGGCCAATACCACAGCGACTTATCAGAGTTCCAATTTATTGCAAGAAAACCGTTGTGCTCACTATGTTTAGTGAGCATAGCATAGTGAAATAGAAAGAGGATCGCTTGAGGTTTTGTGAAGACTATCGTCATCTGAATAATATCACGAAGAAGGGCGGCTATCCACTACCGAGAATAGATATCACACTGGACACCTTGGCATTCGATGAGTGATTTTCTACGCTGGATTTAAAGAGTGGCTATTGGAATGTGGAACAAAACCCTGGAGGAAAAAAGAAATCAGCGTTCTGTACGAGGAAAGGTTTAAAACAATTCAACTTCATGCCGTTCGGACTACGTAATGCGCCGGCTACATTTCAAAGTCTGGTGGAAGTGGCTAGTGCTATCAGATGAAAGTTAGATAGAATGAATTTTAGATGAAATGTTCGTTAGTAATGAAATGAAATTAAAGTAAACAGCCTATCAGTTGAGATGTCTGCCTTAACTCGAACGGACCGACTTCAACCCTTGTCGAAATGAACGTTGATTCACTCGTAATACAAGTTCACTTTAATGAAATGTGTATCACGTTATAAGTATTGTTAATTATTTCAAATAATATTTGATCGTTTAAGTTGGTGCTCGTCAGAAGTTTTGTCAGTAAACTATTTTTAAGTAATATCTTTTTAATTTGATTATTCTCTACGTCATTCGTTTCATAAAGGCCGTACAGCTTCGAGCCGTGACTTCTTTGCTTTGACTTTCTTATTTTTCATTATTTTATTTGTGGTCAATTATTCTACGTCTTATCATTTTAGGTACGAAAAGAGCACTTGTATTTTTTTATTTTCAAACATCCTAAGAATCATCTTTCACGTCGATTTTTCTAACCAAAACTGTTGACTATCCAAGAGTACGAAGAGGTGCGAGTGATGAAAGTGGTGAGGTTACCGTGCAGCATGCGCGCCACGTGCGGCGTGAGGTTGACGTCGAAGAGCAGGTCGCGGGGAGCGGCGGCGCGGTAGGCGCGCAGTTGTGCCGCCCCGCCCAACGCCACCCACAGCGCGCCCTCGCTCACCGCCATGTGGCTCACTGGCTTCGTCTCCGCGCCCATCTGGAACGTCTCCTCCACCTATTTAAGGGTGGACATTGAGCAATCTTCTTATATTGCTCTCTCACTCTCATGGTCTCCCTTTCTTCACCGACATTTATAGTTTCACGGAGTTGTGAAAATGAAACTAAATACTTTTGTCGTTTGCAAGTTAAAATAACGCAAAACTTGTTGTGGTAGAAATAATGATATAGACAACAAAAGCGAACCGAGTTCCATAGTCGCTACAAAGTTATTTATTTTATATATTTTATTACCGCGCAGCGCCATCTAGTTGTGTAAGTATGAACTTTATTGATTTGACACAAGATATTATATTATTTTGAACGGGAGTATAATAAAGTAAATATGATGCGCGCACACCCCCGATATATAGTCGGAGAAGAAATGTAGGGGTAATCGTGCGAGCGAGAGAAATTATTGTGCAAGAAAGACAGATGATCCGCCAAGTAGTCCATTCTACATATAGAACTCTTTGGAGATAACGCGCTTCAGCTGAACCAGGCACGTACTTGCAGCGAGCGAGGGCAGACGACGTGCACAGCGGAGGCGGCGGCGGCCCAGAGCCGGCCCCCGCTGGCGAGCGCGCTGCTCACGGCCGCGCCCCCGCCCACGCTCAGCGACCGCTGCTCCGACCAAGCGCCCTCTGACACAAAACATCACATCTTTCCAGTAATGTCTGTTAACATTATACAACAAATTACAACACCTTTTTAAACTAGTTAAAATCTTTTCCTATTGACAATAGCTATTAAAGTATATGTCGAAGATAGCACGCAACAAAAATAATGTACCAATCAGTGCCGCAATCACCTCTCTCCCTCGAATCTTGTATTTCACCAACTACCTTTTTGAAGTAAAACTTCTTTACGCACGCTTGACTTGGGGAGTAAGCCGGTGAACGCGTGACGAGAGCGTTACGAAAAATCTGATCGGGCGAAGCGAACGGAAGTTAAGAGGGAGATATAAGTTAGTGAAGATAGAAAGTTTCGTAGGGCAAGAGAGAGAGAGAGGTGCGAGTACACATTTTCTTTATCTCTTTATCTCAAAGCCAGTTACGTTTCGTATATCTAATATTATATACAGATGGAGCTAAAGAGTTTAGAGCTCTTTAGCTCGCACGCTCGTTATTTAATTATATTCACGTATTTATAACTAATATCCGTATGGCTGCTTAAACATTAATTTTATAGTTACTAAGTAATAAAGACAGTTTTTTTCGTGCATCAACTTTCTCTTATAAATCTTCTTTCACTCATCTCGTAAATTATATAATATAATACAAATACCTTTCTTAACAAATTAAAATCACTTCTTATTGAGAAAAGCTATTATAGTATACTAGCTTTTACCCGCGGCTTCGCTCGCATTTTTTAAGTCTTTTTTTTTCAATAAAAAGTATCCTATGTTACTTCTAATACCTCCAAGAATATATGTACGAAGTTTCATGATGATCGATTAAGTAGTTTTTGCGTGAAAGAAAGACAAACAGACAGACACACTTTCCCATTTATAATATTAGTATGGATTTACATATTTTAATGACAAAATAATTTTTAAATGAGTTCATTAAATATTTATTAGAAAGTTATTGTACAAAAATCAACAATCATTAACTCATCAAGTATAATTATCATCTAATTAATTATTAGCTAATTTTACTTCCTTTTATCAAATATAAATATATCAGTATAAATCTATCATATTTATCATTTATTAGTTCTACCCCAAACACTCGTATTTTAATTTCAAATCTTTATGCGTGTTTAAAGTAAAACTCGTCTGACGTTTATGACACATATCACTGAAATATGTGTCATAAACGTCAAAAGAGTTCTCCAAGCGCGCAACTTTTTTTACTAACATTGCATTAATGGCGTCTTTAAGGGGCAGCCGAATTTAATTTTTAAAATAAAAACTTTTCAAACGTTCATTTTACTAATATTAAATCGATACACAGACTACAGAATCGACTGCACTGCTGTCACTAGATCAGCTTAATAAAAAAGATTAATTTTCGCGATATAAAAATTGAATAGATTTTCGCGAAACCTTGCTACTGAATATGCCAATTTATATTATAGTAGGTATTGGATCTAGAAAATGTTCCAAAACCTTCCTGAAAACAAGGACAGGCAGGATAGAGATCAGTCAAAATAACTACCCTCCTAACTTGTTAATACAACCAAATCCTTCTTTCAAATTTATGTAGTTCTGTTAAAAACTCAAGTTTTATGGAGTAATGTAAAATGCAAATAACATTTTTCATTATAAAAACTAAAAAACTCCACAACGCGATGAGATTTCGATCAGGACAAACAAAATTGTTTATTGATATTAATTTCTATGTGGTCGGCTCCTGTGGCACAAGCGATGGAAGTGTTGTTTGTGTTGGAGACTTCGGTGCAGTTATGTCACTGACCGGAGTAAAGGACGATATCTTGATGCGAACAGAATCAAAGTATATTTTAGCTTGCTGAAACTGGTTTTCAGAAAAATAAGGATCGTCGTTATTGTCATACTTGGACAGCTTATGATTGTTCAGTTTAAATTTCGCCCATAGTTTATCAAGGGCATCAAGTTGTTCGTTGAAGTACTTACGGGTCTTCCTGCTAGCAGAATCCTTGTTAAAGTTCCTTTCAAACTTCCTGATCTCTTCAACAATGTCGTATTGTCGCTGAAGTAGACTCTCCATGTTATATGTTGTGTAATGTGGTAGATGTACACTCGAAATAAACTAACTGTACGACACTACAAGAACGAAGGCAGCTTCAGTAGCGTATATGTCACTCTTTGTCTTCGGGAATCAGGCACGACCTTAATGCGCCTTCTCAATTAAACTGGTGGAACCCGCTTCTGGGAAGCCAGTCAACCGATTCGCAGTCGCACAAAATCCACAAAGAACACAGTGACTTTAGCGTAGGGCTACTGTTGTACTGTTTTCCAAATGTCGATGGAAATTCACAAATATATTTCACTTGGTTTTCGAAGCATCAAAAGAAACTGTTTTTCGAAGGACCAAAATAAACTGTTTGTCTATACTCGAAGGACCAAAAGAAACTGTATCATATTATACAGTTTACGAGATGAGTGAAAGAAGATTTGTAAGGGAAGGTTAATGCACGAAACAAACCAAATGATAATCGTTCTAACACTGTCTTTATTATTTAGTAATTATAAAATTGATGTATAAGCAGCTGTACGGATATTATGTATAAGTGCGTGAATATAACAATAAATTAAATATTATTTGAAGTGACCTAAATAGCAAGTCATTGACATTACATGTGCAACATATTATTACTGTTCGGTAACCCGTACAACGGTAACAAAATGATAAAATACTCACCGAAATCTCTGCTGTAGACGACAAGGTCACCGTTGCCGAGGGCGACGAATACTTTGCCCTCGACGTACCTACAAAGACATGAAAAATTAACTAACCCATCAGCATAAGAAATTCCCATCACGACAACTCCTAAGACGTTTTTAGTTTGATCATTAAAAGATCCGAAACAAGTCGAATTTCAGGTTGACCTTAGGTCTAAGAAGTTACCTTTGTAGTCCTTTAAATTCTACTAATCGCTTGTGCCCAATTTTCTTTTCTCCTACAAATAAAGTATCGAATTCAATCTCTCTGTTGACTAGATATCGGCAGACTTTCTAAATTAATCGTTAAATTCCGGATACTTTAAACATTAATGACTTTTTAATCGGGACACTTTACTGTCTTATACAGGACTTTTTATCAAGCGAGTCATGTATCAGGGTCTTCTTATACAAAGAGGTCGACGTTTAGACACTATTCAGACCAGCATTGTACCGAACTATTTGGTCGGACGAGTATAGACTAGTGAAAGAAATACTTTGGTTTCATTGATGAGCAGCTCGGTACGTTTAAAAAAGACAAAGATATTTGTTGATTCATATTTTAAATCGGACGAGTAAGATATCGGAATAAAAACAATCGTAAAATAGTCCAGATTCTCTTAAGTCAAATATCAGATCGACACATTCGTAGGCATAGATTTCGCCTTTTTTGAGTGCAACTGACTCATGTTCTAACAGAACAGACAAAAGCGAGTACTCGTGAGGTGCTCACACGATGGAATGTACAGGTGAGGAGTGCTGCATTTTGATCTTGTTCTTCTTGAGCCGGATGGAGTCGAGGCAGCTGTACACGTGGATGCAGCCGTCCTCCGTGCCCAGCCACATACTGCCTCCGCCCCCAGCCCCCGCCCCCACTCCGCCCCCCACACCCGCGTCCTCCGACGACTGGCGGCTGGCGGGCGACGACAGAGTGCCTGCAATACCACGCCATTAGACGATTAAACCACATCCATCAGAATACTATCTATCTCTCTTGTTGAGGGTCAGTGCGGACATCGAGCAACGCAAAATATAGGGTTTTAGGAATAAAATATAAAAGTTCGAGTTTGTTACCTTTCGCATGAAATTCAAAACCAAGCTCGAGCTTGCCGACCAGCTCGTTATAGCATGCATTCGCATAATAAAAACTTATTTTCTGATTGCGTAGACAGTTTTGATAGGTTAAATACAATTACGAGAAATCGGAAGCATAACAATGAAAGTATTATACCAAGATCTGTCCTCTGTATTAGGTGTTCATATGTAATATGTATTCTTGACATTCTAACACTGAAAGGACAAAAAATTACAGCGTTGTCCATGCTGTTTAAATCGATTAAAAGCGTGATGAAAGCTCATAAAAATAAAAATTGTGAAAGTGGATTTGGTGCCACGCGACGTATGTGTTGTTGTGGAAGCGTGACACGGTACGAGTATGACAAATATTGTGAGGGGATTTACCGAAAATACTGCGTCCGTGTACTGTGTGGCGTGAGGGTAGAAACATATTTACATTATAAAGTTATAGAATCCTTGTTCAAAAGAGCACTGTGTGGTACTGCAATAAACCTGACGTTTTTATTTGTACTATTATCTATTTGACATACATATAATCACACGCCTTTTTCCCGCAGGGATAGGCAGAGATCACAGACTTCCACTTTCCACGACCCTGTTCATCTCTGGCTTCTTCAACTCTCATGAGACCTTTCATACAAGCTTGAAAAGGTACTTTTAATCTATTTGAGTACGATTTAATTCGGCAAACATAACATAACGTACGGTAACATTTCATTACCAAAAAAGAGTTTTTCTAATGACTTAATATTCGTATATCTATTTTATAATTTGCATTCACAATGCTATATGTCTATAAGATTTAAAATAGTCCTGTAAAAACTGGCCAAGTGCGAATTAGATTCGAGCACCGAGGGTTTCGTACAAACTTTTAGCTAAGTAAATAGTTCGTTCATCACGGGAATTGAGACTCGGAAGATTCCGAGATAAAGGGTCTTGACAGAAGGAAGGATGGACGGACAAGAAAGTAATCCTTTAAGGATTTCGTTTTTCCCGTTTAATGTATGGAACTCTAAAAACAACCACATCTTCGAGCCATCCTGTCTCCCATCCTATCTGAGTGCTCGGACGCGTGGTTGTTTTTTTACAGGAGTATTTTAAATGTTATAGAATTATTTTCCTTTAATTGTTGAGTCTTTGGAGGAGGCCTTCACCCTCAGAGGGATTCTTGTAGAATAGTTAGGACTAAAAAATCTTATATATACTTAAGTTTAATCACATACTTGTTTACATGCTTTACGAGACATAATAAAAGGCTTTTTATTTTATTTTTATTTTATTTTATTTTAATTGTTGAGTAAGAGTTGATATATGGAGGGAGCTACCCTCTCCCTGGAAGAAGTCAGTACTGTCAGAAGCGTCTCTAGTCCATGTAGAGCCCGTTAGCAATAATTACCCTAGCGCCCTAAAATTGGTATAGATAACAGCGCATTACCACAAACTGTTAAAATTCCCCAGTGGATAATAAACTGTATTGTTTGAAGATCAAATTGAAAATAGATTAACCAATTTGCCAGTTTTGGATGCCGTTATGTACTGACTGACTGTATTTAGAATTATACAGGGTAACTAAGGGTTGTCTCTAACAAGCGAGCAACATGTTAGGTATATCTATGTAAAAAAATGGGAATTGTAAACAAAGCGACTTTCATTCGATTCGATTCACTCGATCAGCTGATCGGTCATTTTGTATGGAAATTGGCCATTTGTTTACGCTTTGCCATTGAAGTTATGAAAGTGCTCGGGGCCTCCTAGGATTGCTGCGTCGCGCCATGTGCAACGCACAGTCTGCATGGAAAATTAATTGATAATTTACTTTAACTCGCCAAAACAGGCGCTTCAATTTATTTTTATAGCCATTACAAAAAATCATAAAGATAACAAATTAAACAGACAAACTTTCCAAAGGTTGCGGGTTCGATTCCCGCCTGAGATTCACTTGTGAGCCGAGTCGATTTTTTCTAGTATTTTTCTATTATAATAATTTATCTTATAAGATCGCATTGAAAATGCATAAAAATATATAAAAATTATAAATCAGACAAACTTGGTCATTTTTTTAATAGCAAACATTTAAAGGTATTTTTTAAGAAAAACAATTAACCGTTAAATACACGATTAACGTTTGAAAACTAGTTTCATAATATAGATCATTACAAAGACTCTCACGCCCAAAACAACTTTTATTACAATTTAAATTATTTTGAATTTATTAAACCTTAAATACATATGTTAATATATAGGAAGTACCACCACATTTATCCAGCATGTTGTACTGATTTGTAAAATTCTTAAAGTATAAAAAACTAAAAAACCCGACAGCGTTTCTGTAAAAAACCCTCAAACAAGAAAGTCGTCATACCCGAAAAATTGTAGTAGTCGGTACTCATTCTAGAAAGTCAGCCGTCTAGTCAGTAGATTAGAGTAGTCTACAATCTATTATAGGTATGTGCTCTCAATTCACTGTCTAGAATGGTTCTCGACTGCTACAATTTTTTTGGTATGACGACTTTCTTGTTTTATATTTTTTTATATATTTTATGCATTTTCAATGCGATCTTATAAGATAAATTATTATAATAGAAAAATACTAGAAAAAATCGACTCGGGTCACAAGTGAATCTCAGGCGGGAATCGAACCCGCAACCTTTGGAAATCCGGTCCAATGCTCTCCCAATTGAGCTACCGAGCCTTGCGAACACTCGTCGAAATTTTCTAGTACATTCCTGATTTTACGCTGTAGGCCAGCGTTGTTTCATCAATGAGAGGTACATCCTCTCGTATTCGAAAGAAACATTTTTACAAATGTTTGGTTAATCGATAAAGATGAAACAGCCATGTTAGATTTATAATTTTTATATATTTTATGCATTTTTAATGCGATCTTATAAGATAAATTATTATAATAGAAAAATACTAGAAAAAATCGACTCGGGTCACAAGTGAATCTCAGGCGGGAATCGAACCCGCAATTTATAATGACTTTCTTTTTGTTGAGTTTTCCATTTCCAAATTACACAGAAACGCAGTCGAGTATTTTAGTTATTTAAATTACCTTTTTTTAGTTTTATTATTCAATGAGTCTAGCCGTTCAGCCTGCACAGCCGCCATTTTGTTTCTTTTATTTATTTTGATGTACCCAGTGTCACTCTCACAGTAAATACGAATCTAACGACACCTATAGCTAAAATTCATCGAGCCGTTCAGGCCGCAGAACGTGCCAAACAACTATACATACATAATTTCGAAAAACATAACCCTCCGGACGCAGTGGGGTAAAAATCAGTCAGCTAGCTTATGATAAGTCAGTGCAGAGAAGAGTGGTGGATGCTCACCGGTGTTGCCGCTGAGGTGCTTGTCGACGGCAGGGTTGGAACTGGACTTGGCCACGGGTGGCGCGGGGGGAGGGGGCGCCGGCGCGCTCAGGCTCTTCAGGTGCAGGGGGCCGAGCGCTCTCTCCTCCCGCCTCTCCGCGCCCCGCTCCGCCCCCCTCTCCGGCTCGGCGGTCGAGCTCGCCGACGAACCTTCGTCCTCGTCGTCGCTCGACGATGAACTAAAGTAAAACGCGTTTTCAATTATAACTTGTGTAACCGGAACGCATCGCAGTACACGTGAAGTACCTACTATCGCCGAGTTAAATTAGGTGAATCGGAACGCTTCGTTAGCTAGTGGTGCCTAGTGCGTATACATTGTTTATAATCGCGACAAATACAACTCATTTTTGACATTGTCGTCCTGTTTGAAAAATCGGCGATGCCTTTTGATAGGGGCAAATAATAAGCAGTTGTGATGTGTATGACGAAACAATACAGGATGATGGGTTTAAATGACGCGGAATGTACATTTTTTTTTTCTCTTATTTAATTTAGGGATTTTTTACACAGAGTACGTCAGTCCCATTGTCCCCTTAGCCTTTCAGTAGCACATCATAAATGTAATTGACGAACGAGGTCGCACACAAGCCTGGCTGCGTCTGATGCGGGATCCGCCAAAATACTTTGGAAAGCTCCCAAATCAGATGCCTTCAGGTCTAAATGACGAACAAGTCGCTGTCTCTCGCTTTGGTTTTTGACACATTCCATCAACAAGTGTTGCACATCCTCCACTTTACCACACGCGTCACAGTTTGGTGATTCACTTTTTCTCATTAAATGTGCAAACTTGTTACATGGAATGTGGCCGGACCGTAGTCTGTGTAAAAGTACGACGTATTTTCTAGACAAATTAGTATTTGCACACCAAGGAATACGAGGAGGCTCACTCTGCATTGTTTTGTACCAGATTCCTTTTTCTAAAGAGGTTTTGTCAACATATTCTTATGTCTAAATTATGACATTCTTTTTTAAATTTTGAGAGAATTTCTGTACGATAAGGTTTAACTTGAATTTCTACACCATTTGTTATTGCAAGTTTAGCGTGTCGGTCAGCCTCCTCGTTACCCCTAATGCCCACGTGGGAGGGAACCCACTGCAACCTTATCTGATGGCCCCTAATGTTATTTTCATGAATGAGTTGTAGCACACTATATGCAACCTATGCACCAATATATGCTGCAACCCACTCTTACTGTCTGTGCAAATGACGATTTTTGTAAGGTTTCTGTTTTTAGCATGTAAGAGTGCGTTATATATAGCAACAAGTTCTACTGTCATTATAGAAACCTCAGCGGTTATTTTAAATGAACCTATATCTTTCATCTTAAAATTATAATATGCTGCACCACTGCCTCTCGAATCTTTAGAACCATCAGTGAAGATTTTACACCAACCCTCGTCATATTTTTCGCTAATTCGTTAAAAACATTGTCTCGTAGTGAATTAGGTTCTAAAAAATGTTTTGCTTCATTTATACAATTAAGATATGGTATTACAACTGTGAACGTGTCAATATTAGTGACCCAGGTATCGAGGGAGAACATATCTAAAGGAAATGTCGCACATAGTTCATGGTCTTTGGTTTTTTTATATGTAATAGCAAGCAGGGGTTTCCTTTTTTTCTCCCAATATCTATTCTGGCAAGAAGATGATAATTGCTCAAGTAAGTCAGTTGTGGGTTTATATGTCATTGATTTTAGACAGTATTTAAAGGCTAAATATTTTCGTCTTATGTAGAGTGGGAGTATACAAAGTTCGGACTCCATGACATGTATAGGGGTGCTCTTAATAAATCCGCCAATTATACGCAAAGCTTGGTTTTGGATCCCATCTAGCTTAGATAAGTGAGTATTTGCGCTGCTGTCGCACAGGTAGCAACCATAATCAAACCTACTTCTAAGCAGTGCAATATACAGTCTTCTCAAGTGTTTGGGATGAATGCCCCAACCTGAACCAGCGAGCATTTTTAAAATATTTAAAAAGTTTGACACTTTTTCTGCTATTTCTTTAATATGCTTACTCCAACATAAGGAACTGTCAAGCCATATGCCTAAATATTTTATGCAATGCGCAGATGTTAATTGATTTTCTTTAATTTTGAGAGTTACCTCTTTTTTACTTCTACCTCTTCCAAAAATGCAGTATTTCGATTTAACCGCTGACAGGTCCAGGCCTATGTTATCTAATTGCATCACTATTTCATTTAATGCAGCTTGTAATTTCGTTTGGCAAGTTCTAAGGTTCTTATCACTGCTATAAAGAACAAAATCGTCTGCATATTGACACAAATTTACACCTTGAATTTGTTGAGCTAATTTATATGTGACGATATTAAAAATTAGGGGAGATAGTGGGTCTCCTTGAGCTAGGCCTCTACCCGTTCTTCTTATTGTAATATTGTCATCTTGTTGATTTTTAATTTTAAGGTACCTTTCATTCAGAAAGGACCAGATGTATGTACAAATTTTCTTTCCTATTCGTAATTCATGTAAAATGTTCGCAACTTGTTGTACTGACACATTGTTGTATGCATTCTCTATGTCAAGAAAACATGCAACAGTTGGAATTCCTTTCTCAAAATTGAGTTGAATGTATGAGATAACACGCACCAAGCAATCCAAAGTTGATTGATCTTTCCTAAACCCTGTTGAGTACGTTGGTAAAATTTTATTTTTTTCCACAAACCACTCTATTCTTCGAACTAGCATAGTGTGAAATATTTTACATATACAGGACATGAGTGATATAGGTCTTAACTTCGGTGTGGTGTTAGGAATGTCGCTCGATTTAGGGATGGGAACTACAACTACGTTTCTCCACTGTGTAGGAATTACGTTACAGTGAAAAATATCATTATACAGGTTAAGAAGATAATTTTTTCCTATCTTAGGCAAGTTGTACAACATAGAATAGGTAATTTCGTCCTCACCGGGGACTGTGTCGCTCTTTTTGAAACAATGTTCCAATTCCTGTATAGTGAACTTTGATTCTAGACCTTCGTTACTATACTCAAATTTAGGTGTACTGGGCGACGCAGAGTCGGGAGCAAGGGATTTTAAGAGTTCATTCCTTTTTTCATCGGATGCATTATACACACAACGTTTTAATCCTTTCACCCAACCTATTCGCTGCCATACTTCCATTACTGAGGTAGTTTCATCAAAAGAGTTACAAAAATTATGCCAATCTTGTGATTTTGCTTGGCTTATTAGACGATTACATTTGTTAATTTTATCCTCAAGTCGTTTTAGATTATCGGGTGTCGGGTTGCGTCTAAAAAGCTTCAAACCTAACCTACGCTGCGCTACAATTTTAGATAGGGTAGAATTCCAGTAACGTTTGGGTTTGAATTTTGTTTCAGGGATGGGGTTTATTTTTACTCTTTTAAGTTGTTGTAAAAAGTAATCATATTTAAACTGAACTGAGTCGTGTAAACCAATGTCATCTTTAAGTGTAGAATTTAAATATGTTTTATACGATTCCCAATCCGCTTTTTTGTAGTTCCGTCTTTTATTATGTTTTAATTTTGTTTCGTAGTTCATAGTTATCTTTATTACTGAGTGATCACTGCCTAAACTTTCTTGTGATACTTGCCAATCAAATTTTATAGCAATATCAGCTGATGAGAAAGTAATATCTGGTGCGCTTTCTTGTAATTTTTCGTTAACTAGTTTAATCCTAGTAAATTGACCACTGTATAGATGTATAAAACTATTTTCTAAAGCGCAATTCATCAACAAGGAACCTCGACTGTCTGTTTTATACGACCAATTTGAATGGTGTGCATTAAAATCTCCTGCAATTATTGACTTTTTTGGACATAACCCAAATAAGTCATCCTAGTCCGCTTGAGAAGTACGAACAGATGATGTACAGTCGGCCAAGAAAGTGGTGTACCACTTTTGATCTAGTTTGCTAGTCATCGAAAATTACAACAAAGTTCATATTTAGACTTAGCTGAAAGAGATGCATAGTAATGACGTAAACCTAATTAATAAATATTTATAAGTCATAGGACACATAAAAGTGCATGACATTTTAACCTTTATTATTTAAGGATTAAGACATTAATTACTGCAAAGAAAAATTCTATGTTTTTAACCAAAAATAATACAAACTATTTAAATAGTCAACCAAATTCTTTTTATAAAGAAATCTGACATTTGACATTTTGTCAAATATATTTTAGTAATTTCTGTTATTTTCGTTAGAAAAAACGATATATTTTCCGTGTTAGTTTTTATTTAACTGCATAATAAATATCTTCAACAATGCCTGCCAACTTGACCATTGCTGAAAGGGCACAAATAATAGCCGAATTTAATGAAGGATTCAATATTACAGCGATATCGAGGAACTTAAATATATCGGTAAGTAATGTAATTTTCAAGTTTAACTTATATTATTTTAATATTTGTCAGTGTAAAAATTTATATTTTCTAATTTCAGAGACGTAGTGTCCGGTTTTGGATTCGTCGTGAAGGAGAGGAAGGAAGTTTGTTAGATCACAGAAGAAGCGGTCGCCGGCTTGCTCTCTCCAATAACGACAGAGAATTTATGAGACGGGAATATGAAATCAATGGTTTTACACCGACAAATAATTTTGCGGAAATGTTTGATGTGAGTGCACAAACAATAAGGAATCATTTACATTTTATGGGATTGCACCACAGACATTACGCCAAGAAAATATATTTAACGGATGCTCACAGACTTGCTCGTCTGAACTTCGCAAGAGAGTACTTAGAGTTTGATTGGTCTAATACAGTGTTTTGTGATGAAAAAACATTCAAATCAAGTCAGCATGGACGCCTACACCTTTGGCGTTATAATTCAACACGGTATAGAGATGATCATGTAATCCCAAATAGAGAAACAGGTCGAATTTCCGTAAATATTTGGGGTTGGATGAGTGCGGCTGGTGTAGGAGAATTGTGCTCTCTACCTCCTCGAGCGACGGCTGTAAATTATATAGACGTGCTTCAAAATGTAATGCTACCGACAGTCCGTAATGTTTACCCGGAGGACGAATTGTCACAATTTGATTTAGTTCAAGATAACTGTTCAATCCATAATGCGAGGATCGTAAGAGCCTGGTTTCGGTCTCACACCGACGTAACGGTGATACCGTGGCCCACAAGATCACCGGACCTTAATCCGATAGAAAATCTTTGGGGCCTTATGGTCCAAAGATGGTCGCATCAAAATGAAAGAAACAAACAAGCCCTTGAAAGCCACTGCAATTCAATTTGGGAGGAAATGCGGGGAACCGATATTTGCTCACGGCTTGTTGGTTCAATGAGGTCTCGTCTTTTAGAGGTCATAGAGGCCAATGGCGGTTACATTCGTTTCTAAGTTTTTTTTATTCCAATCTCTTATAAATTTGATCATATGACTAGGGCGAGAGCAGCTTCTGTTCTTATGTGTTTTTGGATGAAGGTGAATCTGGGTGAAGACAGATGCACAAGTATTTTTAGTTTGCTAAATTAAAGAACAGGCAAAGAAAATGAGCCATACAGCCAAACACAATAAGAAGTTCATAGATAGAATTTGTTATTTTATAAAATTTACTTTTGTGTTTTTAAGACATAAAAACAATTTCCTTCAGTATTCAAAACTGTACTAATTTAACTTTGAATTTTAATTAAAGAAATGTTATTTTATACTACTGTTTTATTTCCTCGCAATCGAAGTGAAAAGCAGAGATTATAACTCGTCGAGAAAACCATTTTATCCTCGACATTACTATCAGCCCGAGCCTCGGATGTAATGGTTCGTTTTGTGCACTTGTTGTAAAATCTACTATTATCACCTATGAATCTGCAAGCGGTATGCAATCTTAGGGCAGTAAACCAGTTTTTTGTTCAACCAAATCAGTTTTGATTTAGTTTCTAGCACCTATTGACTTTCAGCAGTAATAATAATGTACTCTTTGCTAGTGACTAATAATATCTATGCATAAGGTGACAACTGTGACAAACGTCAATATCATAAGATAGCAATGTTGACAGATCAAGATGCAAGCAAAACAAATCTTTATTGTTCTGTAAACTGCAAGCGACATTTAGCCTTAGGGTGGTACACCACTTTCTTGGCCGACTGTACAATACACTGAAATGATGTATTCTAAGGCACTGCAGTTAAGTAGTTTAATTTTAATGATTTCTAAGTAAGGATTATTTAATTTAGTTGGACATACCTGAACTTTGAGTGATTTATGGGTTATAATTGCAACGCGGTATGTACATGCCGCGACGCTTAATGGATGCGTTAATTTGCAAGTTCTTGTGTATAAGAAATTTGTGCACGCAATTATTTAACTTATTTCTGTTTTTCTTAATAAATGCGCTATCGAATGCAGAAATATCATTTCACACCTAACTTGCATTTACAAACATTAGAGCGGTTAAAACAAACAAAGGCTATGGCATCAATATGTTCTCATAAACCGGTTTACCTGTCTAGGCGGATGTTTTTGCAAGTGTCGTCGGGGTCTGATATGCTGATGCCGGGTTTCCCGGAACCGGAACTGTTTAATGAACTTGAATCTGACCTGAAAATATAGTTACTATTATTTTACATATGTTAATTTGTAATGATTTTCATGTATTTTGGAAAATAAATTGATGATTTGCTTTGCGCCACAAATTTAACTTTTTACTCATTACGAAAAATCATAAAGATAACAAGTTAAATAGGCAAACTTGATCGTTTTTGTCCCTATGTATGCTTAGATCTTTAAAACTATGCAATGGATTTTGATGCGGTATTTTATTAAAAGAGAGTGATTCAAGAGGAAGGTTTATATGTATAATACATGCGTAATATAGTAGAAAAATATTTAAAAGCTTTCTAATGTGAAGTTGTAAATAATCACATTTTTTGCGCTTACATTGCAAACGCTGGCTGAACCCTACGAGATAGATCAAAATAATGTACTACAGTATTGTACACCTTAAAAAGGTCTACAAAAATCCCGCGACGGTTTTTGTCTATCTCTTAGGGATTACCCACAATAACCATTTTTTATCTTTTACTTATTACGAGAAATAATGGCTTATTTATATACGAGGGCGGGTCAAAAAGTTGGCGGAATGAGGGGCATGGAGGGGAGAAAGGTTACTTTTTACTACCTGCACTAGTTGTGACACTCATAAAAAATATAAATACTAAGTTTCAAAAAAATAAGTCACAATTACCTGAGCTACACATTAATCAACAAGTCAATCCGGAAGAAAATTTGCAACATGGAGAAAATTTAGTTACTCAGAAAATTAGTGCTGTTCAAAGAGTGGGCTTCGAAATCTTGGAAAATCCTCCCTATAGCCCAGATTTAGCCCCAAGTTATTTGTTCCCAAATATGAAAAAAGAGCTTCGAGGGAAGAAATTTTCCAGCAATGAAGAAGTGAAGAGCGCAATTTCGGCCTATTTTGATGACAAAGAGAAATCTTTTTTTTTCGAAGGTATTAATAAATTAATTGATAGGTCTAATAAATGTATTAGAGTTAAGGGGGAATACATTGAGAAGGAAAAATAATTTTGTTTTATTTCTTACTTTTTATCCTCCATTCCGCGAACTTTTTGACCCACCCTCGTGTCAAAAAGTTCGCGTTCCCGTGCGAAGCTAGGGCGGGTCGCTAGTATAAGAACATAATTAAAATTTGAGTTTTGTAATACTGACGGGGCGGGCAGGGGCGGTGGAGGTACGCTGGCCACGCAGAGGATGCGCGCGTTGCACACGCCGTTGCACGAGGACACCTGCGGGCGAGGCCGCAGGGACACCACGCACACCTGGCCCACGTAGCCGTCGCTGTTGCACACCTGCGCAGCCCAACATCATATGTGTTAGTGTTGTGCACTTTCGCGGTCACTTAACAATTTATTCTAAGAAACAGGTTAAAGGTGAACGTCCACTGATACGCATCGGCCGCAAATCACGATCAGTACGCAACAAATTTCGGTTTGCTTCTTGTTAATTTGTTTATAGAAAAAATAATAACACTGCGTCCATTATCGGAACTGCCCGTACCAAAAACGCCGGCAAATATTAGCAAAAAATAGGTTGCGTGCCGGTGAAGGGTTGTTTGGGTCTGTCAAATAAATTTGAGTATATCAAGCTGATTCATGAATTTACATTTCGATAAGTGAATGTAATAAAAATCTTTTTTCATCATAGTGACGGCTGGGCGAACTGAACAATAATATGAATTTTAACACCCACCGATTCTTAACCGTTTCCCTTAAGTGTTCGTTTTCATTTTATATTCAATTTTGAGATATGAAATGCTCTTAAAAAATGCTTGTTAAAATAACAACATTGCACGTATAGAACAAAAAAGGATTAATTATACAAAACGATATGTTAGTTTATTGACATTAGGGTGGTAGGATGAAAGGCATTACATTTTGAAGTCTTAGTTGCAAAAGTTAAGTAACAGTGCGTATCGAACAAATTTCCCCGAACTTTGGAAGGCACAGTGAGCCGTCGATCTCGGCTGTAAATGTAATCACGAATGATGGTTACAGTTGGGATATGGCTACAGTTGGAATATGTCTACAATTGGGATATGGCTGCAGTTGTGATATGGCCACAGTAGGGCAATGGTTAGAGTCAAGCGATGGCTATAATATCGTACCCAGACGTCGGGCGAGTGTCCGGGCGGGGCGCAGGTGGGTGCGGCGCAGGTGAATTGCAGCCCGGCGCGCGTCTTGCGCACCGCCACCGCCGCCACTAGCGCCGCCCTCTCGCCACCGGCCGCGCCTTGATAAAAAATACCTTTCATATAATGTTACTTAGACTGCTATCGTGTTTTGGTGGTCAGGAAAGCGAGGGACTAGGTTCAATCTACTCCAGGATTGGGAGCCGTGGTTTAACAATTATATAATGTAGACTAAATTTACATACTTAGTGATATTACCTAGTCTTGCCATAAATATTGTAAGATAGAAAAAACATTATTTTAACTGCTTAAAACATTTATTACTTTTACACTATGTTTAGTACATAAATATAAAACAGAGTGCGTGCTTCTATTGATAAACGTTGAGGCCAGTTATCAATAGAAGAACGCAGTCTTTCCATGGGAAAATTCTTCACTGCCAATCGTATAGACTGTTTTAGGGACTCCAAATTATCATGGCGTTTAGAGCAAGCTGTACTCTCTAAAACTGACCATAAATCATAGTCTAGTGGATTAAGATCGGGACTAGACGACGGCCAGTCTTCCGCTCTGATGAAGTCCGAAACGTTCGCTTCTAACCAAGACTGCGTGGAACGAGCTTCATGAGCCGGCGCCGAGTCTTGCTGGAAGGACCGTACTTGGTTATTGAACATGGTGATGTTAAGGGGCTCAACTACCTTCTCAAGAATGGTATCTTGATATACTTGTGCCGATGTTTTGATACCTTTTTCACAAAAATATGGCTCAGTCACTCCTTCATAGCTAACACCCCACCAAACCATCACTGAACTCGGATAATGTCCACGTTGCACTCTGTCGACTAATTGGGAAGCTTCCTTAGAGCTTTGAGCATAAATACGGTCATTATGTTTGTTAAAATGTTGCTCTATTGTAAAAATTTTCTCATCCGTAAACAAAATTTTTCTGTGACCTCCCTTTGCGTACCGCTTCAGTAGTTGTTTCGATTTTACCACCCTATTCTTCTTTAAATTATCAGTTAAGAAGTGACCAGTGCGTCTCTTATAGGCTGCAAGTCCTAAGTCATCTTTTAAAATACGTGACATGGTTCTAGGTGCTATCTTCATTCCCGAGATAAAATCTTTTGCTTTCGGACAGGATTTCTTCGAATTCTTTCCCTTACTGCTTTGACCACCTTTTTCGTACGAACACTACGTGGACGGCCAGATCTTTTTCTATCACAAACAGAGGAAGTCTCATTGTACCTACTAATAGCCCGGTACACAAACATTTTACTAATACCAAGGGTATGGAGAGTTTTAAAAATTGCATTTGGCTCCATACCTACTTTGTGTAATGCAATCACAGCGATTCGGTTCTCTTTATCACCCCACTCCATTTTAATATCGCAAAATACACTCATTTGCAAAAAAAACGGGCGGTTTTAATTTTCATTTATCTTTAAAAAGATACAATACAAAAAAGGTTTCAATCGTTTGTACACGTTACTGGCCGGTTTTAAAAATGCCGTGGTATTTTAAAAAGTATGTTCTAAATTCAAATTTTCATTTGATGCTCATTTTTACAGAAAGCCCCTTTTTATCCTACATTTTTGGCGTGAAGTTCCAGAAGTTAACATCGACTTTCATAACTTTTATTCAATATTTATCGATTAATTTCATATCCTTGACTGTCAAAGCTTTATTTATTGCTGTTTGGCTGTATCAACAATGGTAGATAAAGTGGTAAAAGCTACCAAAATTATCGCGCTACTTGAAGAGGGTTAGAGCCAATGCTTCGTGGCTAGGAGGCTAAATGTTAGTCGCTCGACGGTTCAAAGGACCTGGCAGCGATATCAGGAGACTGGTTCCGTCGGGAGAAGGCCTGGTTCTGGAAGAAAACCATGTACCCAACCACGTGATGATCGTTTTCTTGTGAGTCGCGCATTGAGAAATCGCAAATCTTCGTATGTGGATCTTAAGAACAACCTCCAATAAGTAAGAAATGTGCATATTAGTCTATGGACGGTCAGGAGGAGGCTTCTCGCTGCCAATATACGCAGTCACCGCCCGGCCAGCGGCCCCAAATTACTCCGTGAGCACCGAGTTCACAGGCTTAGGTTCGCTAGAAATTGTGAATCATGGACTCAAGAAGATTGGAATAGGGTTTTGTTCTCTGATGAAGCCAGGATATCTCTGTTCGGTGAAGATCGACGTCGGCGAGTGCTAAGAAGACAAGAAGAACGATTTGCAGAGGCATGTTTCGAAGAAATCACACCTTATGGTGGGGGCTCTGTTATGTTTTGGGCAGGAATAAATTCAATGGATCGTACAGAGTTAGTCTTCATTGAAAACGGCTCAATGACTGGGCATCGATACATAACGGAAGTTCTAATTCCTCATGCACAACCTGCATTTGCCGCTCTAGGTGAAGTTTCGGTTTTTATGGACGACAATGCTCGCGCCCACCGATCTCGCGATGTTAAAGCGTATGTGCAAGAGGTCGGCATTCGTCGTTTGGATTGGCCAGCTCGAAGTCCCGACCTCAATCCCATAGAGCATGTCTGGGACGTTCTGAAACGACGTGTGAGATCAGTACAACCGGCTCCGCAGACCATCAAAGAGCTGAAGAATGTGATTACTGCGGAGTGGGAACGTATTCCGCAAACAAGTATCCGGGATATACTCGCTAGCATGCCCAGACGAATTCAAGCTGTGGTTTTAGCTAGAGGGGGTCACACTCGATACTAACCATTTATCTGCTTTTACTTTATTAAAGAAAAACAAACAAAAAAACTTTTTTATTTTTACTTTATGAGCATATGCACTACTAGCAAACATACACTACTAGTGAGGTTTAGCATTATTTCCCATAAATTGTATCAAAATTTTATCAAAATTTTATCAAATACTGATGAAAACGATTATTTTCTTATTAATTTACCAAATTGTGAGGATAAAACTACCTATAATTATCAAACAAAGCAATATTAACATTTGAAGTGGTTCATTGCTTAGGTGCCCGTTTTTTTTGCAAATGAGTTTATTATAAAATGTATTGGCGCCAAAATGAGAAAACACAATGAACAACGTATAAAAATGACAGATTCGAAATTCAAATGTAATATTTTTTTATTTTTAAGTGTAACAGTATTTATGGCCAGACTAAGTATTGATTTATTATCTATGTTTTTAGAGTAGCAAAACTACGAAAACAAGAATAAATAATATTTTTTAACTAAACAATAAAAATTCAAAAAAAAAAAATTATAATAAAACAAAAAATAGACTGTAATACTTTCATTTTACTCGTATTTGTATTCATTGTACTTACATAATTTTTGTTTCGTTTCGTTTATAAGTTCTTCCCAACTACTTCTTTTCTCTGGTTTTGAAAATATTATTGATATATTTTCTGGTCCACTTCTGTAATAAAAGGAAAAGTTATTATTATAAAAAGTGAAAAAAAATCAAGTTAAGATACTTCTAATTTAGTTTTTTTTATATGTATAAAACTTTATATTATTATCATCAGCTGATTCCTCGAAGCGCGGCCTATGTCATTTCTATTATAAAAGTGGTGATTTCATTTGCATTTATTAAACACAAAACATTTACTTTGCGCGTTTGTTATAATATTTCGGGTCTTACTTTTAATAAATAAAATATTTAACGTCGATGTATGGGCTCAGTATAGTTCCCACACTAATGTCTTGTTTGGGAACAAGCGTATGCACCGAAACGTTTTTGGAACTTTTAATTATCCGAGTCAACCCATTGTGTACTAAATGGTTTTCTGTTTATCAAAAGTACACTCTCATATCTATCTAGACAACCAGGGGTTGTTCAGTATAATCAACTTTAAACTTTGTACAAATAATATTTCTGCAAACAACTTGTGGAACGTAACTTCAAAAGTCGAAATTTTCGTTTTTAGTTTGACCGTATTCAAATTTATTTTTAAATTCGCAATGCCATATTTCTATGAGATATTAAATAGCCCTGTAAAAAAACAACCACGGCTCCCACTTGAGGGCTCGGAGGCGTGGTTGCTTTTTACAGACGTATTTTCTTATCCCTTAGTGTGACCGTAAGTGTGTTCGACATCGGATAGGAACTGACGCGGTAGCGACGGCGAGGTCCATAGCGGCGAGGTGTGCGTGTGCGGCGCGTCGCTCGGCCAGCCTCCGCGCCGCCGTGGCCAGCGCTGCCCTCGCGGCCTCCCCCAGCGCGGGCGCGGGCGAGCGCAGCTGCGCCACCTGCTCGGCCACCAGCGCCAGCGCCGCCACGTCCTGCGCCAGCGCGTCCACCTCCTGCAGCGCCCGCCTCAGGCTCTCGTCCTTCGCTGGGGATACGAGAACACACCGTGTCACTCAGAGAAGCCAGTCCTATCTCGAGTCTGATATCTTCATTTTACGAAGATAAAAAGTTACATGAAAGTCATATGATGATCCTATTGATCGCTATTGTTTTATTTTTTGTGTACGAAAGCTAAAATTTTTAAAACACCCACATTAGAAATAACCCACCCTACTCTTTGAAATCAAGTCATTAATTTTCACAAATTACGTATTATAAGAAGCATTTAGATTCTAATATTAAACAGGTTTGTGATCAATTTAATTAGCCCTTTTTTGAAAACTCTCAGTTTTCGATTCCCTGAATGTAAGAGTGTTCTGTTTAATGATTTGAAACTGTCACCTGTCGATCTTAATTTATGAAATTTGTTTAATAAAACAAACTAGATTTTTGGCTAGACTGTATTTCCACAAGTATCAACTTTATCCAGACATAGAAGTGAGGTGCAAAGGCATATATACCAAAGGGAAAAGAGATCAATATTGCCAGTACCCTTAATTATTTTCACTTACATTGGGGATACCATCACCAAATATAAATAACTACTACTAGTTAATTAATATATTGTTATTTAATCCTCAAAGAAAATTGATACATATAAAACTCCAAAAGCGGCCAGAATAGATCTGGCCTAACAGATTTAAGTCCAATAATTGTTATAATATAGAAATAGGATGGCTGTTGTTATTTTTTTTAATAAATGAAATCCACATCTCAGTGAAAAGAAGTCCACTGCTGGATCCTAAGGATTAGTGATCGCCACGCCTCGATGGAGATCGCAGTCAAATACAATAAAACTATGCATTTTGTGGTCTACGTGTGAGGTTGAGAGTAATCTCTTTGATGTCCTTTACAATAATTGTAAAAGACATTAATTATTAATAACGTGATAAAATCATATGTTCACTCACTTTTAACTATTTCGAGATCAGCCAGGGGTATCCTCATCAGAAGTTTGTGTTTGGTTCCCTCCATCAGACTTGCTATATTACTTTGGTATGTTCTGAAAATATGACAAAAAATCCCATAACTAAAAAAATTATCCATTGCATAGAATGTGCCATTATTACAATGAGATTTGCTCCAATCTTGATATATTTATTTGCTCTATTATAAGATCATTCAAATAAGATCTTCATTCAAAAGATCACTTCTAGAATTATTGTAGAAACATCAAACGCTATGTTCAGATAATTTTAAACTAAACTGTAAATTTAGTATAATTATTATAAAATTTGATAAGTTTTGTAAAAATGTTGTGCACGATTATAATTCGGCAGAGGTAATTTCTTTCTATCTGATGCCTGTTATTATGCCATTGGAAATAAAATAAAAATAAATAAACTTATCACGGTAAAAGTAACTCACGGAATAGGTTTCTTAATAGTCCCCGTTCTTCTCTTCACACTGGTTATGAGCAGCGTGTCGCTCAACAGAAAGAGCGCCCTGTCCTTAACCGCGTTTGGTCCCTGCGTGGTCGCCGGCATGGTGACTTGCTCGTACCGGATGAAGGTGCGGTCCGCTTGAGCGAGACCGCTCAAACCCTCCACTAGGTTTTCCAAATCACGCAACGTCGCCTGCTGCGCTTCTAACTCTACGCTCTCTCGTTCTGTGCAGTTGATCAGCTCTAGAAGTTCGTGGATTTCTTTTTGGGCTTCTAGGAGGAGCTTGTGGTCCGGATGTGATTGATCTGAAATGTCAGAACATATATTCAAATTCAAAAGGTTTTATTGCACTTATGTGGTATACATAGATGGAATAGCAAAAACAACAGAACCGAACATGAACCCTGTTAGGGTGTCGATCGAATAAAAGTACAAAGAGCAGTAACTCAAATATATATAACCGACATCTATAAAAAAAAAGTATAACAGTGCCGTCTACGGACGCCCAAAAGAAGCGAAACTTTATAGTATAAAGCGTAGGAACTGAGCGTTAAAAAAAGAGATAGAAAGCCACGCCAGCCACGCACACTGACATGAGTGAAAGCGAGACAGAAGGTCACGCACACTGAGGTGGGGAGGCAGTTTGCTCCTATATATATAATGTAACGGTACTAAATCTGACGCTCTTTTAACGGTAAAATCCGACGTTTAGCACGGATAGAGTGGCCTGCGGCGAGCGTCTATATGCGAGCGGCCCGAACGTCCCTATAGAAGCTTCGCTCCAAAATATTTCAATTATAATTAAATAAATAAAAAAACATTTCAGTTTGAGCTCAGTGAACAGAAAAAAAATCTCTGAATATGAAGGAGGTAAATCGCCTCACTGGTACAATATTCTGAGCGCCCATCAAGAGCACGACGAGCTAAAGTAGACAGGACTATTTAAAGTGGACAGAATTCGCGGGGTGTATCCAATGCCATTATCAAACTCACCGGTGTGTTTGATAAGCCTCTGTATGAGCAGTTTGTAGCTGGGGAACTTCTGCACGGGCTTGATGAGCAGGTTGTCGAGCGAGAGCTTGCCCTTGTGGTCGCGCGCCATCGCGTCCAGGAATCGCGCGAACGCCGGCCGGGAGTTCGCCGCCGCCTTTATGGTCTCGCGCGCGCGACGCAGGTTGTTGATGAACGACATGTACGTGTCCATCACCATTGGCTTCGTGAACTAACACCGAGTAATTCGAAAAGAGTTCATTACTATAATTTAATTTGTTCGTGTTGGTCAACATAACCGCCGATGCGATTCAAACATAAATAGGACACCTTGATATCCGATTTATAAATCTAGCCTTACAATTCCAAAGTCGTGGGATAAATCCAATCAAAACTTGTCGAATGGTTTAAAACTTCCGCAATGGAATTTCATAACGCTAATGAAGATAGAGGAAAGCTGATGGATGCAGTTTTGGTCACACTCTGTTCGGGAAACATACGTTCGTGAGTTGACTGTGACAGTTGCAACTTACCACTTCCAGGAAAACGTCTCCGACCTTCTGCTGTAGGTCCCATTGCTCCAAGCGGCGGCGCAACTGCTCCAGAAAGGCCTGGTGCAAGCCCAGGATGGCCGGCACCTGGTAGAAGATCTCATCCACCAGGTATGAGTCCAGAAGACCCGCATTTTCGGGGCTTTTGAGCGGTTGCAGGTACTTCTGTAACACAAGCACGAATTATTTTTAACACAAATCTTTTTTTATTTGATTGCCCAATTTTTGCAGTTACAAATTATTTTAATAGAAAAGTACTAGAACAAAAACAAAAACATTATCGCTTCTGTCGATAGTCTTAAGAAATTGTATTTAATATAATAAAATTGCTAGAAGCAAAAGTTTTTCCTGCTGTGGTTTAGAGTATTTTTTTTATAGAATTATTATAATATAAAAAATACTTCATCGGCAGGCAGATTGAAATACCTTACTATTGAAATTATGTTATAAGAGATAAAAAAATACGACACTTAAAAGCGGTATTGGTATGATGGATCCAGGAAAAATGTTTTATAATTAAGATAACCATGCCATCAATATCATTCTCGATTTCATTGTATTGAACGATATTCTAGCATGGTTATGCTAGAATATCGACATTTATGGAGCGAACACATATAATTAATGATTAAACGAACTTACCTTAAGTGAAGTTCTATCATAATTATACGAAGCGCTTCGTCCGAAGAGATTAGTATTATTATATTTTATTCACAACATGTAGTAACGCATAAGTGACACCGCTTTACACTATGGTTGAGATTTTTTTTTTTTATCTTTTTATTTGAGGGTAGTTAGTTATACTTACAAACCTTCTTCGTTGCATTTTGAATTTCACTTCTCATTTGTTTAGTTCACCTACCTTATTTTTATTTATTATAATTATTATTACAGACATATTATTCTTGCAATATTTGCCGCATTGATAGGGGTAACTATGGGTGGGCAGGGAAAGCCTACTAATCTCGTCGGACGAAGCGCTTCGTATAATTATGATAGAACTTCACTTAAGGTAAGTTCGTTTAATCATTAATTATACTACGCGCTTCGTCCTCGAGATTAGTATTATTATATTTTATTCACAACATGTAGATATTGAGAGTAATATCGGGAAATATTGCCAATAGTTTTAAGTATTTCATATATAAATAAATAGTTTATATATATTAGACACTTAAAATCACAATTCGTGACACATAGCTGATCATAGAACTTGCCATAATTCATTTATGTAGTAAGTGTATTCTGTAATTAATCAATAATATTATTATTAATTGTTGCTTTTCCAAATGTTTGATAGCTTCGATGAGTAACCTGTTACAAAACACCTTATTATATTTTTTTTATAAATTTGTGGGAGTTAACCCTACAGTCTGCAAAGTTTCTGATGACATCTACAATGTCGCCCATTGAGTGCGCGTGCGACGTGGCAGCGTGTCGCGTGTTATATGCAGAGACAATGTTACTGTCGATGCACTTGATCCAGCAACTTTGTGTCGCTGTGCCAACTGTTTTATGAGCCTCTTATTTCCTAGTTGAGTTTTATTTACATATCATACTACTGTTTTAACATGGCACAACAATGGCTTATTAGTAAAATATGTTAGAACAAGAATAGGTTGTTTATTACCTGGACGAGAAATTTTTAATAATGCTGGGAACTTTAATTATGATTTGTTCGGTAACTCTATATTAGCCGTACTAATTTTAGAGTTTGTAATCTATGTGCAGATAGAAGAGGTAATAAAATAAACTAAGTCTTTTTTGAAAGTGTGTCGAATGTGAAGATAACATTAAAATAACAAGTGCTATCTAAGGTGGTCTCATTTGGTATATGCCCTTCAAAAATTTTAACGCGGACTTATATGAATTCAGTGTGCTATATTGGCATCCCTCATTAAATGTTTCAGTGGGAAAAGAAATTTGTTTTAGTGCTGAAGCTGGATAGATATTAGGTACAAGAATTCATTTGGCAAAAGTTCCACCATTTGCATAAATTTTCCAATAAGTAAATTTTTGCAAACATAATGTCGAGTAATTTTTCATTTTTTTTTTTTTTACTTGCTTGATAAAACTTTTGCAAACAGGGTAAAGGAGGATGTAATTGAAGAGAGTTGAAATAAGACGATAAGAACATTGTCGTTTGGTGAAAACGCCACAACTTCAGAAACTAAGAGAGATTTGATCAGTGGTTTCCAGTCCTGTATTTGCCAAAAAAGGCGCAACTAATATGCCTCGAGCCTTGTCCGATTTTTTTTTTCTATAATTTAATAAAATTTTCTAAGAAAGTAAAATCTAGACAAAGGTACATTTAATTCATTAAGAGCCAAAATGTGGGGGTCCCTATGTCAGAATATATACCAATATATATATTTTTTTTGCGGGTTGCAAAAAGGTCTATTTCGGGCTTTTGAATGCCCTGTCCGCCAGTTCCCATTCTATGTCTGGATATGTTTTTCTGGACATAGTATCTGTGACTATGTTTTCATAAAATCGAATATTTAAAGCGAACACAACATTTTATCAAGCTTTGCACCATTGCATCTTTGATTACTTGTGATAAATGGAAGAATTGGAATCCCACTCATCTTATTAATATAAGAGTGGTGATATACAGGCAAGAGAATCTGGCAATTCTTGACATATATTTTAAGAGCTATGAAGGCTGCGAACAATTCCAAATAGTCTACATGCTGCCGTCGTTTCTATATGTGACCAATTGAACACTGGCAGAATATTATTACAATAATCACCACTTATTACAATATACACCCCACCCCGTTGTTGAGGCGTCAGAGTAAATATCGACAACATATTTTTTATCTATTATTTAATGAAACGATTTGTCAGCCTCCGATTAGAATCGGAAATTATAGAGTTGGAAATTACAATGGGCTTATATGATTGTGATTTTTTTGTTTTTTTTTTTTTTAAGTTAAAGAACTTGGCACGTTCCATTTCTTTGGTCATAAAGTCATCCGTAATCGACAGCCGGGCAGGCGGATATAAGCAAACTTGTAAGCATTTACCTGTGCATTTTTTAGTTTTATTTTAATAGGGTTTCTAATTCTTTCTTACTGAGCAATCTTTTTACATTGGGCAAACTGAGTATCATTTTATATGAATTTATAATCATCCCCAACAATTGACATGGCAGCGATGGCTTAAGAATGCGTGAAATCAGTATATTTCTAGTCACATTAAACGATAAAAATCACCAATCAAAAATAAACTATAGTTACTTAAAAACAGTTTTTTTTTTGTAAAATTTTGAGGCGCTGTACAAGGACCACACGGAAGAACGTTAAATTGATATAGTTTATCATGAAATCAAATCAAAGGTACTTGTTTGATTCAATGAGTTTTTTTTTCTTTTTATTTTTTAATATTATTTTTTATTTGATAAATATTCATCTATGGGTTTATCGTTGCCATGAATCAGTTTTGAAAAACAATTTTAAACTGTACGCAAATCTTTGAGCTTAAAATATGATTATTAATTTTTGAGCTTAATAAACTGATTCAAATGTTTGAGGCTTAGAATAAATCTCTATTTTCCGATTGCCTCTGATGTAATAAAAACTGCAGATATGAAATCAAGGACACGGTTTGCATTCTGAAAAGTACCAATTTTAAAAAGGTTCTCTATTGCTTCTATGAATTGCCATTTTTCTGTTACGGTATACATATTTGGTAAAAGTGGAAAATGTTGAACGACAGGTGATGAAAAAAATATTTTGTTGCCTTCTGCCCAAGAAAGAATAGTGCTGTCGTTTGTAATCTGAGACCAATGCCTGAGAAAATGTGATAAACATCTAGCATACTTAACTGTATCTGATATTGGCAGCGGTCTATCGCCGGTAGAGGTAGAGGAGGAGGCAGAGGCAGCGGCGGCCACGATGTTCTTGGAGAGTAAGTTTGTGCCGGCGCCGGTTGACCTTATGCTCGCTGAGCCACAGGCCAACAGCTCCGTGATGATACTGCGTGTAGCCTGAGCTCACCGGTTTAAAGTTCTTAGAACTGATGAATTAACCTTTCTGGTTGGCTTTTGTTACTAGAGTCTGCTTTCAAGTCCACTGCAGATTTATTTACCGCCCTGGCGGCTTTAACTGTTTCTAATACATTGTCCTCGAACAAAACGTGTAATTTTTTGTATTTATTAGAAGCTCTTATGAAATTTATTCTGTTTGCAAAATCACTATGCTGAATATCCCAGAGAATTCAGGTGGAATGAAACAGAGGTAATGGCTTTTACAAAAAGCCATTACCTCTGTTTTGACTAACATCTATTGATTGTACCACATTTGATTTGAAGATTCACTGAGCTGTTATAGCTTCGCTTAGGCAGGATACAGCGCATGCCATTTGCCTTTGCTTGGCTTAAATACCTTTGTCACTCTTTACAGCAATATAAGCGAGAACTGCCCTTATTTCTAAATTGTGTACAGAGTTTGCAGGTAGAAGGTACTTTAAGATTATTTTTTCTTAATCTTCTTATCTAGACCATGGTCTAGACTCCAGCTTTCACTACTAAACCACTGGATCGATTTTGATGAAATTTGTTACATAGAAAGGCTCGGGAAAGGACATAGGCGACAAAAGTACGTAGGAAAGTTACTGCGGCCCGCAAGATTAAACAGTCTTAATTTTGTGGCCCAGGGTAAAAAAAAGGTTGAGTATGGCTGGTCTAGAGACACCAACAGGCGATATGTTTTAAGTATATTTATATATACTTAAAGTAGTGATAGGTCATCACCCAAAATATCTTGCATGTCGGTATCAAGCTCTGGAGTCTTTGATGATGCGGTATAAGAATCTATTTCCGCGGTATCATTGGCAGTTTCCTAGTGTTAGGCTGCCCTGTGACCTCTTGTAACGGTTTGGCAGTATATGGTTCCATAATATGATCATTGTCTAATGGTAGAGGAGATTCTGTTGGCCAGTTATCTGGATCCAAAAGTGACGTAGGCGTCTCCGCAAGGAGTGCCGAATAGTCAATATAGGATATTATTGACAAATACTGAAACCAAACTGGGTAGCTACCTACTAGCTAGTAGGTAGGTTACAAAATATACTCGTATATTGCAATTTAGGGTAAGAATGTGTCGTACACGTCCTGGTGACGGCTCGGATAACAATCTTATCATTGTAGCGTTAATACGCTCCTAATCCAGAATTTGTATTTAAGCCACAAATTTAAAATACATTAAAATCTAATTATACATGAATTTAATATTAAAGAAATAAAAAATTTTAAAGAAGGTAGAAATATTTTTACTTAAGTAGTATTGCGAAATTATTATTATAATAAGATTTTATTTCATAATTTTAATAACTTTTAGTGGCTTTTTTATTTTTAAATAACGATTGTTATTTTACTCAGTTATTTGTGGGATTCCCGCTGAATCACACGATAACCGTTTTGATTAAATGCGGTGAAATAGTCCTGGTGACTATTTCGATTGCATTCGACTGGATATTTTTTACAACGATATAAAATTTTGTAAGGGAGATATTTACACATACCTGGTTCTTGAATCGCGCTACGTAACGTTTCGTAACGATCACATATTCCGGTAAATAATAATCCTCTCCAGAGTCACTTCGCAACTCCTTCCTATTACGTATATTCTTTTCACATTTCTTCATTTTTCACATTAAATGCGCTTAATCACTTTTCACATCCTCACTATGTTGTTTTTAAGCATTTTCATGAGATCGTGCAAACGCAGATAAAAAACGTGTTAAGCGGTCGGGCACTAAAATGCGAATGAGAAGTGAAATTCAAAATGCAACGAAGAAGGTTTGTAAGTATAACTAACTACCCTCAAATAAAAAGATAAAAAAAAAAAATCTCAACCATAGTGTAAAGCGGTGTCACTTATGCGTTACTACATGTTGTGAATAAAATATAATAATACTAATCTCGAGGACGAAGCGCGCAGTATAATGAGAATAACTCAAAAGTAACAATAATTATTAATTGTTGTCCTAATAAATAAATATTTTTCTAAATAGTCTTTAATTATATTTGTATTTTCTGTTTGGTTACACATATGTTAATACTATGATATTAGTTTATTAATCAATGTGTTGTGTTGTGTGAAGTATGTGGCAGACGCAAAGTTCATTAGAATTTAACATTTATTTGAAAGTGTTGAATAGTTCATTGCATTGATTTTTTAATATGAGTATCTACATTTTAATAGCACATTTTTTAAAATCTGTTTTTATTTATGTCGAATAAAGAAAGATGCTAATATATTTTCATTAGTCAGGAAGCTTTCACTAATACGCTAGTTGCGAACATACAAATTACACCAGAAAGTGCCTGCCAGGGCTGTGCTACGGCTTGAAATGAAAAGAAAAATAAAAATGCACTTAAAATAAGTTGTTTTGAATCGTCCAACATTTTTACCTACCGCCCATTCAGGACGTCTTTTAACTGACAAGAAAAATGGGCGCAAGAAACTCGTCAGCTTTAACAAATGTAACGACATTTACAATAGAATACGTCGTCACCATGCATAATCCACAATAGAAAAAAAATTAAAACAAAATTATTCTGTTAATACAATGATAGTAGTGTCATGATATCATTCTAAATAAGTCAACAAGTGTGTGTTTTAAGTAAGTAACATGCGAAACATCTTCAAGATAAAGAAAATATAAGAAACAAACAAAACAAAAAGTACTGCCATTACTGAAAATACAGCAAAGAGTTTTTATTTATTGCCCACTACAATCCCAGCTTACAGGTACTATAACATAAGTGTGTCCGACACTATTTCGATCCACATATTAAATAAAATGTCACCTAGTATATCTGTACCAAGTGCGTGACTGTATTTGAATGTGGCCAGTTCAGGCCCCACCGTGCGACATCATCAAACGAGACAGGTTTGACGGTCCCCGACCCTCTTCAATGGCGTTGCCAGGGTGTATATACCATCATTAACTGTTAGAACCTTCTAAAACAGTTGAATGTTTTTCATTTCAAATATATATAAAACAACTTAATCTATTTAATCAACCTTTAGATTTTTTCGTTTTGGTCAAGGAATCTCTAAACAGAAAGATAACAATTTATAATCTAAGATCACAAATTTGTTGTTTGTCTGTCCGCTCTTTTCCCCGCTCTTTTTCCATTGTATCAATAACGTTACCATAACAACGCGTTAACAGCAAGTAGTTCGTCTACCGGACGCTAGATGGCGCTAACAGAAAATATTTAATAATAAAAAAATTTAAAGAATTTTGTCCACCCGTGCGAAGCCGGGATGGGTCGCTAGTAATATAATAAGAACATAGATTGTTCGATTCGACATTAATGTGGAAAACAAATCCAGGTTTTCTTGAAAATCGATGTAATGTTCTTTTATTCTTCTTCGTTTTTTTACACAAAAATAATGAAATTACTTTTGTGAATATATTTAAAAATGCAAATGTATGAGAGACAAACGTTCTCGCAGATGTGTCGACAAAATGAGTGGCGCTTGGGATATAATACAAATAAAAATTATCGCTGCGCAAATTGATAAACCGCATGGATTGCTAGGAGGATTAGTCGTCAGTCGTTTTTTTACGATTATTTTATAACTGTAATGGTATTATATTTGATGTTGTATGTTAATTACCTAAAACGTGACGATCATATTTAGCATTAGAAGCACTTGAAAAAGTTCAGCATGTCCTTCCTGGCAGCTCGATGGAAAAGAGCCGCCTAAATCATCATCATTTATTTATTTTCGATATGCAAGGATCATAAATAGCGAGGTTACAGGTTCAAGTTCCGTCTGGCACCCGCGACAAATTAATGAATAAGCATGACATATTTGATCACCCATCCGATTGAATGTATCGCTCAACCCCGTTTAACGTAGGCTCAATGCGATAAATGTTACACCCGCGAGCTTCTCGATGCAAATTATAAATAAAATACGCACACAACATTTTACTCGGTAATGGTAGGTCCACACGATACAAAGTTTAGTCAGTACAGATATCTAAATAGACAATGAAGCCTGAGTATAGAAGTGTACGCAAACATGTCAATAAAATGTTTGGGCAGACTTTTCATTAGCCCCGACTTCAATTTAATTTTTGACACTTTTGAAGTGAACGTCAGTGCAAGTGGTTGCACAGAAACAGGGATAGAATTTGATATTGAATTTAATCAGATATACAAGGTTATTTTATAAACACCATCCAAATTTTTTCTAGGCATTAGATATCATTCAAACACTTCATTTATGAAAAAAAATTGGTAGGTAAAATTTCCGCAAAAAAAAATTTTGTCCGAGCGAATTATTACAACAGTTGGTTACTGGCAAAATAGGTACTTACAGTTGAACGACCGACCGCCCGAAGCGCCTCACCGAGCTGCGCGCGCAAGTTGTAACTACATCGGCGCAATGAAATCAGTCAGCCGCGGGCTTTCCGCGATGTACAATGTTGCGTTCACGCATTTACGTCGCATAATTATCTACCTAACGAAATGTGTTCACACTTGCAATTGAAATCGAGGGCGAAATTGAACGACGGGTTTATGTGAAGAAGGCCCAAAGCCTCGAGAACTTAATATAAATATAATCCGTGCATTTAACGAAGTGACAAAGTGAAAAAACAAGTAATACAATAAAAGACAATGTTCATAAACGTGCAAGACTGTTTAGAGAGAAATTACCTACACTTTAAGGTAAAGTGATTGTTTTCAAACTTCATGTAAGTGTATTTTTTTGGATTTTTAATTAATTATTTTGTTGGAGTAAAGCAAAATGTGTGCAGGGCGGCTAAGACTTGTGAAATTTTTCACAAAAATATAGAACTATTAATTATACATTTCTTTATCCTATCGTGTAAAATAGACAAAAATAACTTAGGTAGGTAGGTACTAAGGTTTTGGCACTGCATTTGTTTTTGCGATTTTCGAATTGCCTTTGCGATCCCTGTGTTTTTTTAGATTCTGTGGTTAATAAACACCCTTTGCTTTACTCCAACCAATTATTCTACATAAGTTGATTAAATTTAAAAAAATGCGACGTAAGTGCCTAAGGTGTGGTTTACTTTTATGTTCATTTTTTATTTATTAAAAGTGTTATCGATTAATATTGTTATAATCAAAGAACAAATCAACTTATCTCTTCTTCAATTTGACGTTCCTATTTTTTTTCGTTTAAATTTGCAACTTATGAAAATCATTGTAATGTATCAATGAAATACGGGAGGGCGGGGCGGGGGTCGTGTAATCATCTGCTACAACACCGTGCGTAGCGTGACTGTGACCGCAATCGGTAGTTTTCCTCGGATAACTTTGTGTAGGCTTAACTTAATATTTTAGTACTGAGTGATATTAAAAGAAAAAAATCTTGTTTCGTTATTTTCTTCAAAGAATATAATATATAAATTTGGATGGTGTTTATAAAATGACCTTGTATATTTTTAACGTGTATAGTTATAAGCTGATATTGGAATGTAAAAATTTTACAGTTTTGTAAAGTTTGATGAGCTTGATGTGTTTGAAGCACAGTAATTGCTTACTAATTAGATTAGTAACAGTAAAACCGACCTCACATATTACTTGCAAAGAGTCTGCAAACTCATAATTGACCTCTCACGTGCAGATCGGGACTGGAATCCCAAAAGTAGAACAGAAGATCGACAAAAAAAATTGCACAAACAATATCAACATTGTTAGAAACACAAGCAAACAATTATTTAATTATGACTACTTATACTAGCTGCTCCGGCCACGCGTGGCTATAGCTCAATTATTATAATATTAGCAAATTATAATAAAATATAGCTATTTTTTATTCAAAAAGTAGATACCATATCCAAAATAATTGGGTACTAGGTGTAACAATGGGTTCGTCTATGCGGCATCGCAGCCCATCGGCCGCCCCTTAACCGCAAACGTGTTTACTTTACATATGAAAGTTAATTAATTAAATTCAAACATATACCTTTTCTCTAAATTTCAGTGATGATTGTGTCTCTGGTATTATTCTGGTGGTATTGGTTAGTGATATTTTGGGACGCTGTATACAGTGTCCCAAAATATAATAAGGCAAAAGTTCGGAAGAAAATATCACCCCCATGTTTTTACAGTTTTCTTCTTTTTGTTTATGCAAGGTATCTCATTCGTCTAATTTAGAAAAAAATCAAGAACTTATATTACTAATTGATGTCTCACTAGAAAACATTAACTAGTGATGCTCTACATCCGCTACACAGAGAATATTAATAAAGTGTTTTCGCTGAAAGTACTATTCTTAAAAAAGAGGAATAATATGAAATTAATAATTGAGTTATATCAAGAAAAGATTTAAAATTGTCGTTTCATAAAGTATGTTTTTAAACTACAATGAATCAATAAATCTTTGACCCTCATCATCTTCGCATCATCAACGTATAACGGTTCACTGTTAATCAAACGTTTAGTGATTCGACCGCGTCCTTGTCAAACGTGATGCAGACCTTCGGGGACGAGGTCACACTCGGTTACGATTTCATCTGTTGCTACTCTGTGAGCTACTGAGCTATAATATTAACCATGAAAAAAAACTTTAAGCATTGAAAGAAAATACTGTAATCAAAGCAAATTTTGGTGACCCGAACCACTGCTCTTCGCCTTCAACTACTATAGTATTAGATAGGTAGTAGCGTTGGAAGAAAAACGATGTCAATACTGTTAGGCCGACTCTGTGGTAAATGGCAGTAAAAACCTTAATAATTGTTATTTATATATAACTCGCTTTATTGTACGTTTAAGTACATATGAACACGTAATTTTGAGAAAAATAAACTTTTAGAATGCTTAGATGCTGAAATGCGTCAAAATAATACATAATCTCTAATAAAAATGACGCCAGCCAATCCATCCTCGATAGAATGAAAAGACTGTTTATTCGCATACGTATATCGACTGTATTAGAAGCTGTATATTATTCGCATCTATCAAAAATATAAATAATAATAGGTTCGTGTTAGTTTGATATCAAATATCATAGAATTGCCTGTTGGTAATAATCATACATCTAATATATCATAGCATATCTTTTATATCGACAACAGGATTTACTGTTAAAGTAGATAATAATAATAATATTTTATTAATAAAGTATTTTATGTTATTTTGATTGCTTTATTTTTCACATGATAAACAAATTTAAGATATGAAGACAAATAATGAAAAAAATATAAGAAATATTTTCAATCATAACTGACATACAAATGGCACTGATTAAAAACACGAGCCATAAATAGAAAAAATGAGCCACGTCATCCCCATCTGGTATACCAAGCAAACTAATCGTATTGCTTCGATGGATGGCGATACTCATTCTTTGTGTCAAATAGTTGTCGGTTTGGGGTCTCAGGTAAATCCAGTCAATTATTTTTGGATGTCTTTGAAAAGTTAATGGGCCGATAGCCCACTTGTATCTATACGAAACGGTTCAAATGTTATTATCAGCTTAATAAATAGCTAGCTAGCTTTTGAATGCTTGCGTTAAATACAGGATGATACTCATGCATGAACTTTTAACCCTACCTTTTATCTCAATTATAACTACACTATTAGCTATCATCAAAACAAAATCATAACAAGCAAAATTATCGCTGGCAGTATGCAGCCATCCTTATCGAAAGCGGGAAGTTGGCGCGGACAAGGCACATCTGTGCAAATTACTGCCATAGCGTTTGCCGTCACAGCGAATATCATCTTTATAATAAGGGAATAAAGGTCAAAATTCAAAAGTCTGACCAACGTGTTGTCACTGGGATTCGATAGGTGTCGCTGGGAATACATCACGCGTGTAATCGTTATTGGATATCGCGGTTTACGGCTTGTTGGAGGCAGATTTTGTTTTTGTGTGTAACCGAGATCGATAGAACTTACGTAATGCTCAATATTCAACGGGAACACATTTGACTGGAAGAAAAATTGTTTCCAGTTCATTTAGATGAAAATAAACCAAGCAGTGACATACTCAAATAACAACAATCGAATACTTTTAATTTATTCAATAGATAATGAATTTTCTTAACTTAAGTTTTTTATTGTCTTTAGAGTAGATTTGTAGATATGCAGAATATCTCAACATAGGTAAAAAAGTCTTATAAAAATTGTCTTCAGCGAAATTTCGTCGTACATCTTTGTTCATCATAAGCTCTTTGTTGTAGCAAATACACTAGATAGAGTTTGTGAAACTCACTAAGGTAGGTAGCGCCTTTGTAGCCAAACGGTTGCGGTCCAGTTTGACAGAAACGTTTGTCAGTATGATGTGGGTTGGAAACCTACTTGCCAAGATGTTTATCGACACCTTTTTTATATACCTATATGTTTTCTGTGTATGTATGCATATACAATGGGTCCCGTCACCAGTGTCGGAGCCTTTAATGGCGTGTAATATGGCATTTTTTATCGACAAATTGCCCCTCAAATTTTGTTTTTCTCTTACGGTTATAAAATGGCCGCCATTTTGTTTTCTTGGTAACCAAGAACTGGGCTCTCATACTAATTCGACCACCACTACTCATGTAAATGTCCTATCAACATTAAAAATGTGTCATTTGATAGCTAAACATGTAGACAACAGTTACACAGCCATCGTGTTTCAATTGTCATGGAATAAAAAATAGAAAAAAAATAATTAATAAAAACAAATAGTTTCTGTTTTGTGTATTTTTTAATTATTGACTTTTTGTGAAAAAACCAAATTTAGGGGGCCATTTGTCGATAAAAAATGCCATATTTCGCACCATTAAAGGCTCCGACACTGGTGACGGGACACATTGTATATTATGTATTGAAAAGTTTGCATTGAACTTGGTTAAAGTAGAATCTGATTATTAAATTGGTGTACGAAAAAAACGCAGTATTCTAATATAAACCCCATTGTTTTGATATTGTTCAGACAAAAAGCTAGGCTCTACAGATGGTAGTATGTTTTACGTCATATCATCTGTTTTCATATCAGGACGAACAAAGTAATAAATAAAACGATTTAAATGAATTTTTCTAAAGAAACGTGAGTACATACGATAAGTGCACGAAACAAGGAAATCAAAAAGCAAGTGAGCGAGATTTATGTGAACTCGAAGCAGTCAATCTGGAACTATTACATTATTGCGGAGCGCGGTCGAAAAACCCATAGTTCTCATTATGAACAGCGATCAAAGCGATTTGAAAGTAATCTACGGTAGATTTAAAAAGCGATTTATAGGACTACTCTCTGTGCACAATGCACAACGATAGATCAATGAGACGCTTCGGTCGCGGGCGTTTTACATATCCTCAAATTAATTTAGTGCATTATCAATAACATTCGCGAAAAGTTGCATTCATTATCAGTTATTATCATTTTCATCAATAAATTAAGTTTCCATGTACTGTTTTAGCATTTAACAAGCAATTTTGAAGTAAAATTTCTATACGCACGCTTGACTTGGGGAGTAAGCTGATGAACGCGTTACGGAAGGCGTGATCGGGCGAGGCAAACAAAAGTTCCGATGAAGATATAAGTAAGCGAAGATAGAAAGAGTATTTTTATTTTGACTATCCCGCATCAATTGCCTTATTATAATAGCAATTCATTAAAATCAGTCTGGAATTATATTATAAAAAATGTATATTGTATGACAATAACTGTATTCAGAAGATTTGAAATAAATCTCTTGAATTTTTTGGCGAATAAACTGTATTATACTGTAAGAGAATGTTTAGAAGATGATTTGCCTAATTTTTTTGAACGGATCATTAATAGCATTAGTTATAATTATTATAAATTTGAATCATTTGAAATCCAAAAAGTGACATTGATTGAAATAAATAGCAATTGTGTATTGTACCGTTTGATATCCACTTATAATGGAAATACTGCATCTGAATAGAATAATTTATGAAAAAAAAATATCATTTGTTGACATAAACATAGGTATATTAATCAATTATTGACATCAATTAAAATTATTTAATTTAATAATAAAATATTTAATGATCTGACATTGTTTGACAAAATATTTGCAGATCAACAGTCTCGACCGGTCATTACGTATGTGTTTATTGTTCGGTTCTAATGTATAAAACCTGTACCTACAATGTCCTCGCAAATATTGTTTTTTCTCACCTTAGAGCTGGTTTACCTGTGACTACAGAAACAGAGAAAGTTACAGTATTGTTTTTTATTTTATATTGAATGGGTGCTCTCTTGATCCTAATCAAGCCCGGGAGCCAAGACAGAATCCACGATGGAACGAGCTAACCCAGAAGGTGCCTATGCACCCCGGCTTTAAAACGGACGGGTTATAAATACTCGGAAATACAAACTCAGGGAGGAAGTTCCACTCCTTTGCTGTGCGCATTATGAAAGATGTTGAGAAGCGCTCGATGCGACTGGTTGGAATAGCAACCAAGAATGCCCACAGTGCGTCTGGATGTCCGATGGATAAGGGGAGGGGAGGGGAGAGATAACTATAAAAACTAACTACATAGGCTTGATTAGGATCAAGAGCGAGCCCAAACTAAATAAAAAAAGGAAATTATGTTGATTAAGAGTTCTTATTTCTCGGATTCCTGCATCATAATATTGTACCCTCCTAAACCTGTAACGATTTGACGGATTTTTCCATATGTGGTAAAAAGTTTATTTCCATTTTGTTTTCAGAGATTTTTCTAAAAAGAATTCTATTTTTATTATGAGCATCTAACCTTGAGGTGCAAATTCGGAGAGAGCGAGAATCGGTCATATATGATTTTTATTTATTTTCTGCCATCAAAGGACGCTAACCCGCTAACCGCTACGCCACTCCAGCTCTCCGTACTCTCAATTATGATAAGTGGGTGCTTTATACATATGCAAAAGCTCTGGAGAGCAGTGAAAGTGTGCCGTGCTCTGATGTACAATTATTATTGTTCAACTGATTGCTACATTCGCAACGGATTTTGACGCTTATTTTGAGGCAGATAAGGCCATATTTTAGGGTACCAATTAGGGATGAGGGAGACAGTTTGGTCTTTTATTGATGCAGACGTTATGGCTGTAATCGAGTTTTAATGAATTTGCTAAATTTCCGATAAAAAAGTTAAAAGTTAAAAGCTGGCCTACAGCGTAAATAGTAGAAAGGCTGTAGAAAATGTTGACGGTTGTTTACATGCTTCGGCATTTTGTAAAATTGGGAAAAGCTTTGGATGTCCGGTGCAATACCGGACATCCAAAGGTTGCGGGTTCGCTTTCCGCCTCAGAATTTAATTTTGAGCTAAGTCGATTTTTTCTAGTATTTTTCTTTTAAAATAATTTATTATATAAGATAGCATTGAGAAATGCAAAAAAAATATATAAAAATCATTAAAAAAGTTAAGAGCAAATTTCTTAAGTTTTCAACTCCCAAAATATATTATTATATATGTATAAGAGACCTTGACAGACCCATCTCGACAGACCAATTGGAAGAGCACTCGCCCAAACAGCGTGAGGCTATTCGGTTTGAAGTTTGAGTCCCGCCTGATACTCGAGACTAGTTGAAGTATTCAGGAAAGGACGTGTCGGTCGTATAGCTACAAAGATCACTGATAAAAAATCTTTACTAAATATTTTTTTGGGAAGCATGATGATTTAGTGATTATTGTGACTGGCCTTCGATTGAGGTGGTTAAGCAATTTACACAATGGTTGATTATCAAATCAAAAATTCATGATTTGTAAGGCACGTTTGGTCCGTTCTCTTTGAAAGTATCCTCATTCATAGGAAGACCTGTTCCAGCATTAATGCGCTACTGATGTGATGTGACTTAAAGTAAATTCGGCTATTTTCTATTGAGAAGTCCGCATCAAACTATGTGGCAAATTCGTACCTGAACGATGCATGTAAGGGGAGTCCTCAGGGTTTGATGAGAACAATAAAAAAGTAGCTTTTCCCTTTTTGAGTTCGTGAGCATATCGTTAGTAACAAACATGGGCATTATTAATGTTTTTAATTTAATTTTTTCAACAGACAATGCCATATTTCTATAGGATATAAAATACGCATGTAAAAAAGGACCACGCCTCCGAGCCCTCAGGTAGGATTCGAACCCACGACCTTTCGCAATCCGGGCGAGTGCTCTGACCGCTGATATTTTATATCTTATGGAAATATGGCACTGTGAATGCAAAAAATTAAATAAAAAACATAATTATAGCTGGTTCCATCTTAATCGATTGTTTAATATTTGTAAAAATATTACTTCCGATGTTGAAGGTAGTCAGCGTTCAACATTGGTGGAACCATACTAGCTCATAGTAGAAGTTGAAATACGTTTGTAAATTTCGACGCGTCTGCCAGCGTCTCGGTAGCTCAGCGGGCAGAGCACTCGCCCGGATAGTAAAGGTCGTGGGTTCGAATCCTACCTGAGGGCTCGGAGGCGTGGTCGTAATTACATCTTATGGACATTATTTCTGAAATAAATTATTGTATTGAATAATTTCATGGGTGCAACCGCTAGCTATAGGATTCTATATTCATGAACAAAATTTAAAGTTTACTGGCAGATTAAAGCCAGGGTGAATAGGCACCTTCTTGGTTAGCTCGCTCCATCGTCTCGGCCCTGGGGCTTGATTGGTTCAACCAAAGTTCAAACCCATTCAAAGTAAAATCTAACTAATTGTAATTTAAATTACTTTATTTACAATGAAACAATTTTTATGGATTCGGCGAGAGACGTTTCAACTCTGATTCTTGATGAAAATCATGGAATAAGAACAGTAACAATTAATTGTCAGCCGTTTTACAGAGCTAAAATCAAATCGGCATAAATATTTATATATTTTATTTTTATATGTTGATTTTCAGTGTGTAAAGTCTGAAATTGTCATGAAAATACTTTGATTAGTGTGTGAACAGTCTCAAAATATGAAAAGAATTTTCGCATAATTTGCATGGCATATCATATGGCTAAATTAAGTGCAAGCATTTAATAACTCAACTTCGTATTTGAGCACCCTATTTACTGCGAATAAATATTTCATTTCCGTTCATATTGTGCGATTCGGTACTTAAGTCGTGCTTTGAGAGCTAAACACGAAAGTAACGTTGCTATTTCTAGCAGAAACATGCCAAGATAAAATTAAATTTCAATAGAGTTGACACCGAATCGTGCGTAAAATCTATACAGCGTCACGATGGAAGTGTACGGAGCTACTGGTTAGTCGTTTGACAACGTTTCAGGTTGTTCTCAGCACAAAATCTCGCCAAAGACAATATTTTGACACAGACAGTATTGAATAAATTACTAGAATTTATAGAAGAATACTAGAACATTTAACCCTCCTCACAAGTTATTCTCAAGCGAGCTATAAGATAGCATTGAAATATCCAATAAAAATCATAAAATTTTGTATTGTATATTTGCCCAGTGTGAGATTATATATTATTTAGAATACCTGACAGGTATTCCATTTCGTTTAACACTTAACTAACACTTTCAGAAGCACTAAAACGTTATTAGGTGGTGCTTATTGGCGTAAATGCGCAACAAATATCTCATATTTTACGTCAGTTCGGGTCAATTTAGATAGGTGTGCTAAGGGTATAGGTACTTAGTACCATCAATAATCAGCATTCAATAAAAAAATATAACTTGAAGAGACGCTGTTTCTTAATTGTTTGAAATGATGAACTCGTAGTTTCTGCATGCAAATACAGAAGTGCCATCTCTTGATCGTAATCCAAACTCATATTGATATTTATAAAAATAATATTTCAACATAATCGTATCTCAACGGATATTATGCAAAATTTGTAACATGGTCTAATAAAATTCGTTATGTTAGTGCAATACGGAAAACTAGAGAAACGTATACCTCACATAATTGCAGAAATATTTAAGTGTTTGAACAAGAATTAAAATAGGCATAGACTTGTTGTAAATGAAATATCAATTTATTTTAAACTTTTGTCACGAATTCTCGTTAAAATTATTCATAACTGAAGATTAGGTAATGTGTGTTCTACGAAGCAGACGCTGTTTGTTGCTCAAACAAATGTTTGTTCAAATATTCAAAAATAAAATTAGTCGCGATAGAGTATGTAGAGAAGGGAAAAGGGAAGCCTTAAAGGTGACTTGCGTGGGCTCCGCGATCAGATATGGTATCCTATTTTGGGGAAAATCCACAGAAAAAGAGCGTTTAACGCACAAAACAAGTACATACGTTATATGTGTCAGTTCAAACAAACAGATTCCCCGCTAACCGCATTTTAAAGATATTCAGCTACTAACACTCGCTTTGCTAGCAACTACAAAGTTCTTAACAGTAAGAGGCATCAACATAGATTACTGTGTGATAGACACAACACCAATGATTATAACAAGACTGTTTTCTAAATAGGTCTTAAAGTAGACATAAATTACCGCTTTGTATGAAAGAAATAGAGGTTGCTCGCATTTTTAAGGCACATCTGATTAAATTTCTATCTGACAAAGCATATTACTCGATTGACGAATATATCAATGACAAAGTGTAATGTAATTAATCAATAACATTTTGACAATTTTATTTTCTATGGCATGTTTAATTTACTTTATAAACTGACATTTTTATATAAATTCTTTTATTTTTTAAATTTTCACACCCATGAGGGTTAAATATGGCGTTAATTTTATTTGAGTCATCTGCATTTTTGTACCCATATACTATGCAAATAAGCATTTTGATTTGATTCGATTCAAAGTGTTACCTTGACGAGTATGTCGAGTGCGTCGACGTAGGACTTCTCCGTCTCGTACAGCTCTACCACCACGTGTGTGCGCGTATCCTGTAACACACACACGCGAATCAGGAATCAAGTTATTTTCAACTCACAGGGCAACATATAGAGTTCCATTTCGCTAAGTTTTACGTTTGGGGTTGACAGTAATAAGAGAGAAATTTATCCTCATTTATCTCTTTGCACATATATGAATGAGGATATATAAAATCTCGGTTTGATAAATAAATATTAAATATAATCACATGCATTGTTCTGAACTCAAATAACTAAAACACATGTGTTATGGACTTCAGATACAACGGTGGTACCACAGTACCCAGACTCGAGCCGATATATAAAAGTTCGTTTTCTATATTGGAACGACCGGGGATCGAACCCGGGTCAAAGGAGGTCGTTAAAATTTGTTTCATGCTCTGACTAGCTCATTTTATTGAAATAATAATCTGCTGTATTGCTGTTGGTTGATAAGAGCATCGCTTTGACAACTGAACGACTAATTCGACTATGTTGATATATATTGTATACTAAAATATTCACAATAAAATATTAATTATAGTCTGAATTAGTTCTTTACGAAAAAAAAATGGAAAGCACACTCTATTTTCTTATAATTTGAAGATAAATAGACGTCCTTTTTCTCATGCATTTATGAGTTAACTCAGGGCCACAGGGCATAATTCCCGATTCAAAAGGTGTAGAAATGATGTTTTTGTTTTTTTTTGTTTTTTATGTTCATGGATCGTTATCAGATAAAAACTCCATTGCCTTTAATTGTTTACGTTATTTGACAGTATTTGTTTTTTTATGACCCCAAGATGGAAACTTTTGGGTAATTTAAATTGATTCAAACCTCTTTGCAGTTAACATTATTAAAATTTGGACAAGACAACGCCTGTCAGGTCAGCTAGTATATTGTAAAAAGTATGTTTCGTCCACAATATCCTTTGATAGGCAAACAATTTTTGTAATTTTTAACTGCATTTCTTTTGTCTTAGGAAAAAATACAGGAATTTCATTATAAGCAATAATCTGCAGCTTGAGTATGAACGAGTTACCGTTCACACGATGTTAAAGATATTCTCTAAACTGTTAATATCCAACTTCTTATGGAGATTTGAAATATTGTTCAATTTCAAATTCAGAGTTAAAAAAAAAGTTTATTTTATCAATTGTATTTAATCGTAATGATAGAGTAACCATTATAATTTACCTAAATTATCAAGCATTTTTCTTTCTTTCATATCAAAAATATGTTTGCTTATAAAATATGTTTCAATTTCTCGCCTGAGAATAACTTGTTAGCCGAGTACATTTTTTTGCGTTTTTCTAGTATTTTAAAGATGAAAAAAACTTGTATTTATTTAAAAACAAATTAAGAAACAGTTTTTAACACTTTAAACGATCTTTTGGAAGATTCAAATATATAAAGACACATTACACTATTTTTTATACATAATGTTAATAAATATGATTTGAGATTTTAATTTAGTAATATTTAATAATTAAAAATGTATTTTAAGTTTGCTGTGCCCTGACCGGGTTCGTGTATGATACTAACATACTTTAGTATAAGACCTTTGTGTATGTAGTACACAACGATTGAAGCAAAAAAATGATTCATGATTAAATTTATCATAAAATTTAGCATTGAAAAGTATATAAAAATCATAAATGTTACAAAGTGTTAGGACCCTTGAGCGAGGACTGGACGTCGGATAAGTGACCCGAAAATTGTTATTTCGAGCCCCTCCACGCTTCGGAAAGGCTGTTGATGTTGACACAACATGTATTCACAACCTTCGAAACAATCTGTAATATTCCTTCGTGTTGCTTTTCCTTTCATAATATTTGTTCACCGTTGTGGCATAATAATATTGGTACCTTTTTCTAACTATTAAAGACAGTCTTTAGACATTTTTACTTAAAAATCTCAACTTTTCTCAAATTGCAGGACTGGAACTCACAACTCCTCGCTATATGAGCAGGTGCTCTTTAAACTGAGTTACCAAGACTTTGACAGAGCTATTGCATATTTCCTAACTTAAGACATAGAAATTAAGTATTGAAATACACAAATAACAAAATATGCAAAAGATAGTATTTCAAGTTGGACAGTTTTTTATTTTGAATAGGTTCGCTCTTGATCCCAATCAAGCCCGGGGGCAAACCAGGATCCACGATGGCACGAGCTAACCCAGAAGGTGGTTAATCACCCTGACTCTGAAAACGGACGGGTTATAAGTACTCGGAAATACGTAGGGAGAGAGTTCCATTCCTTTGTTGTGCGCATTGCGAAAGGTGTTGAGAAGCGCTTGGTGCGGCAAGTAGGAATAGCAATCAAGAAAGTGTAGTAGCCCGCATTATTTTTGAAGCGAAGCTTCTATCCGTGTTCGCGTTGCTCGCAAATAGGCGCTCAACGCGTGGCCACTCTATCCGTGCTAAGCGCCAGATTTTACCGTTACACGAGAGCGTCAGATTTAGTACACGATATACATATATAGGAGCCAGATGCTTCCCCGACCTCAGTATGCGTGGCTGGCGTGGCTTTCTATTTATCTTCTACTCTATTTCTTCATATCCACACCAGTCACTTTTGAATATCCGTCGCGATAAGCTGTTTTTTTTTATATTAATTTCATTATTAAAACGGTATATCAATTTCTTGTAATCTATGTAATAAAATGTAAGCCAACAATAATTTTCATTGTTTCTTACATTTACGTACGACACGTTTAATCCGTCGTAAACGTGGCAATCGACGGCGGAATAATCTCGCGTCCCATTAGGGTTCCTTAATTATTCGCGATCACGAGCTGGCTCACTGAATCAGCATCTTGTTTAATAAAACATTAACTCAGGGCTTTTAATCATTATCGTAAAACGATTTCAAGATTGGGTTATACGCCTTTATAGGTTTTTTGCGTGAATTTTTAAAGGGAACTGATTTTTTGGCTGTTGTTTAAATATTCGAGATGTTATTATGATCAGTCGGAAAACATATTGAGCAGTTATTTAATTTAATGGCGGTTGATTAATTATTGCGACAGTAAAACATGGACAGTAATAAAAAATCAATTAGTCGGTTATTTTATGTTATCTATACAATGTCAATGCTAAAAATAATTGAGCAGTCCAATAAAATCCTGATAATAATAATATCCTGAATGAGCGGTAAAAATGATGGAATGAGCGGTTCGATAAATAGTTCGGCAGATCATAGCGAACGGTGACACCCGAACTCAAATTCAATGACTAATCACACGGTTGGTTAGGTTAGGTTAGGTTATAGAATTGCTTACATTGAGATGTCTTACCGACAAATTCCGATTTATTGCTGCCCACACGTAACCGCTCGTTCAATAATTTTTACCGCCCATTTAATTATTTTTCTGCTCAATTATATATTCACTGATCCATTTCATTATTTTTCATTTCTCATTTTTGTTTACTTTACTGCTTAATTTTAACTGGTGAACTAGTTATTAAACGTGCCATTTATAATTTTTAACTTACCAAAACTACTATTTACAACTGCCGCTTTAAATCAGTGCCCTTTTTAAATCCACTAAATGATTAAGTTTGTCTACATTTCTATTCTTTCATGTCGAAAGACTAATTAGTAAACCTGAACTATAAAAATTAAAAATAATATATAGAAATATATATTAAACCCCATGAGTCTGGTACAAATACTCGTATTCATCATTCTGAAATTGTTCTCATATGTTGTTGTATACACATTAATCTGAGGAAAACTCTAACGTAAAAGAACAGCGTGATCACAATTGAATGGTGGTGCCATCTGTTGATACATTAACAAACAAACGAAGTTGATTGGTGAGTTACTTAATATTGTAAAATATTGAACTCGAACACGAAAGTTCAAAATACAACTACAATGATTGGAATCATATCTAATTAATTAAAAAATGTCATGCGCTTGATTAACTTTTTTATAAAAACTTGCTTTACAAATTACAAATGAATTGTTCTTTAACAATCTTTCCAAAATGTTGACAAGTTATAGTAAATGCTGTTAGTCAAGCTGCCTCGGCCACGCGTTGCTGTGTTATAAATTAAAATGGAACCTTATCTTATGTCCTAAGTCGCAACAAATCCAGCAAAATGAAAAAAGAAATCAAAATAGATTGAGTGGTTTCGGAGTGCATCGCGGTCAAACACTGTGACAGGGAATTTTTATGTATATAGATTACATAGATTAGATAGATACAGATTTCCACTGTCTATGATCCCGACATACATTTCTCGCTTCTTTAACTATCATCAGAGATTTCAAAATCAAAATCAAAAATCAATATAACTTTATTTCATAGGCCCTTGCGGGCACTTAAAATCGTCAATTTTACATAGAAGAATCAAGATAATATTCTTTTATAATAAAGATAGCCCGTGCGCTAGCGGCAAGTACATCCGCGGAGTTGATGCCGCGCATGTAATCGCCACGAGCGACCCGATTCCGAACGTAGGGGCTAACATGAGAAGAATCGGGCAAGAAACTCATGTGCCAAAACTCTTATAAAATCGCCAAATGTCTTACAAATTGTGCATATTACAAAACGATTCAGAGAACGAGCAATTTATTTCTTTTAGGTCCACGCTGCCTTATCATTCAAAAAATCTTTAACACTATAATAAGCCTTTTTGCATAACTGAGTTTTAATTAAAAATTTAAATTTATTCATTGACAAGTCATGCATGTTACAGGGCAGCGTGTTCTACATTCGTATACAGTGACCTGCAAAGGAGTTGCTTATTTTATGGAGCCTATACCTGGGCATTGCTAGCTTATCTTTATTTCTTAAATTGTAATTATGATTGTCACTATTTTTTCTGAATTTAATATCTTTACACTTATGCGCATACAGTAGGTTTTCATAAATATATTGTGAATGTACAGTCATAATACCAATTTCTTTAAATTTTTCTCTTAAAGACTCTCGGGAGCCCATCCTATAGATCGCCCGAACAGCCCTCTTCTGCAGCACAAAAATGCAGCCAATATCGGCGGCATTTCCCCACAGTAGTATCCCGTACGACATAATACTGTGGAAGTAGCTAAAATAGACTAAGCGTGCAGTTTTTACGTCTGTTAACTGACGAATCATTTTTACGGCGTATGCTGCAGAACTGAGTCTGCTCGATAGGCATTCAATATGTGTGGCGTATATTATTTCATATAAGCTTGTCGGTTAGGGGGGCTTTCGACCTGGCCTTTTTTTCAGGACATCTCCTATTTGATTCCTGAAAGTTATATTGTAGCATAATAAGTAATAAATATATTTTGTTACTGGTTTATCTTAGTAAATAAAAAAAAATATCTTCAGAAGATAGTGGTTAAAATACAATTTATCGTATAAACGTAATTTACACGCCAAATATTCGAGTGACAGTTGTATGTAAATAAATTCTGTTCGTCGAATAAATACTTGAGTCGCAATTTCTCGCCAGTTGCGGTTTAGTCGCGTACGAAGGATTACACGACCAACACTACTTGAGTAGCGTGTCGACTAAACCAAATAGAAAAGTGACTGGATAACTTTGAATCATTTATTTGGAAGAACGTATAACGTTTATGCGTTGTGAGTGATCTATTGTTTGTATGTAGGTACCATGTTACCTGCAGAATAATAATGGGATATTGAGTAAAGCATCCGTAAAATACATTTATTACAATGAATAAGGCCGTAAAGTCGCCATAACCCAAAGCGTGCCGATTTCGATCCTCGCGGATGTTAACGGGAATATTAATAGTGTGTTCAATACATTCTTAAAAAAAAGCTCCGACACGCACGACTGGAGTTCACTCCTCAAGCACGATTGTCCTTGCACAGGTACAGAAAATAATGAAACTAAACTTCAAAATAAAAGTGAAGGGCGCGCACGATACGTTGCACTCAAAACACGTAACGCTGTCATCCGATCACTAATATTTACTCTTTTTTTTTTCACACAGAGTGCCTTATATGAAAATCAATTCCTAAGAAGAAACTTCAAAAACTTCAATCTGACTAAAAACTAAAATCCGATTCCACGCGGAAGGATTCGTGGGCAAAACTAGACATTTAACAAGCAATCATCACCAGCAACAGCATATTAATGTCCCCACAGCTGGGACATAGGCCTTCCACATGTACGACAATACCGTAAGGGGAGTGGGTCATAACCAACACATTGGCCTAGTGTTGACTGGTAGATAATGTCTTCAGGAGCATCCAGAAGCAAACACTCGACGTGCCTTTCGAGAACGATGAAGCTCGAGAAGGCCCTCTTCGATGAGCCCTTAAATAACCAAACTTTTTTAAAATGGAATAGAATATCTTAATTCCCGTTAAATAGGGTGTATAAAATAGATCAACCATGAAAATATAGCATGCAAACATAATTTAACTTTTACATAACTTTAAAATGTTTACCAATGTTTAAATAAATTAAGGCATATGTAAATGGCTATCAGTAATAAATTCAAGATGCAATAAACCTACTCAACATAGTAAATAGTAAACAGTAGCATAGTAAATAGCATGCAAGTCATATTTAAATTATTAGTACTATGAGAAATAATGTCAATGTTAATAATTGAACAATAACATAGGAAAATTAGAATTGTTTGTCAAAGAATAAAAATTTGAATTTAGTCGTTTCTTATGTCGTGTGGTATCCGGCAAGATATAATAGCAGCAGTTCGTCACACCTCTGTCATAAAAGTAGACCAATAAAACTGAAGGTAACAACCATACAACTCCCGTAGAACATTAACTCCTTCCTATAAACAGCGTTCTCCAAATTAAATTTTTATTTCTGCGACCTGCAACCCGACTGCCGTGCGTGGTAAGGTATACTTCAGTGGTATTTTAATAGAGAGTGTTATACAGGCGTTTTATTACTGCAGCTGCAGTGTGCTGAAACTAGTCGTCAAGCTGAAAGCGTCCTTTACAAAAGCATTTTCATGTACGTGCGCAACTATCAAATAAGTTCCGCCATATACGGACCTCATGTTTTGTTTCTTTCCTAGTAACAGCTTTAACTGGTATCGTAAGTATTTGAAAATGCCTTATCACTCTGGCAAGATTAAATCAAACTTTTTATATCATTGTGTGGAAACATGCCTATAATTACTTATAAACATAAGATAAAAAGCTCATTATTCAATATAAGTACTTACATTGCATTTATTGAACGTTAACTATGCCATGGATTCGTAAGTCCTACGATTGAAAACCTTGGAACGAGAAGCCGCAAGAAACTTGGCTAGGGTTGCTTATAGGCTGTGTTACAGATTGTTCTAGATTAAGGAAACTTATCTAGCGCTTGTAAAAATTCATTAGAAAAATAAACTTTACAAAATATAAATAAGAAGTATAATTCTTAAAGCAAAGGCCGGTTAATCTTTTTTGTCTTTCAAATAATCATCAATTCTGTAATAGCCTTAGTTCAAATGATTTTTTTAAGGACTTTTTTTAATTTTCTCTAAAGCCAGTTCAGTTACATGGTGTGGTGTGGAACGTTACTATGAAACGCAATACATCTTCTTAAAAATGAGCCTTTTGTTTTTTGCAATCTGAAGCTACAAACAAAGCATATATTATAATACCTAAAACTGACTTAAAAACAAACACAAAACAAAAGATATAAAATACGTGTGTAAAAAACAACCACGCCTCCGAGCCCTCAGATGGGATTCGAACCCACGACCTTTCGCAATCCGGGCGACTGCTCTGACCGCTGAGCTACCGAGACGCTGGCAAACGCGTCGAATTTTACAAACGTATTTCAACTTCTACTATGAGCTAGTATCGTTCCACCAATGTTGAACGCTAACTACCTTCAACATTGAAAGTAATATTTTTACAAATATTAAACAATCAATTAAGATGGAACCAGCTATAATTATGTTTTTTTTTTTTTTTTTTTTTTTTTTTTTTTTTTTCGGCTCGGAGGCGTGGTTGTTTTTTTTACACACGTATTTTATATCTTATAGAAATATTGCATTGTGAATGCAAAAAAAACACAAAACAAAAGCCTAAAAGCATATTGCCTTTTGTATATTATATTATTAAAAATGCAACAGCAATCAAGGCAGGAATTCATTTATTTACTACACCTAAATATAGATACTTTTCAATATTGTATTTTGTTAAACTATAATTCGGCTGCTCGTTGATAAGATCGATTGATTACGTGGAAATAGGTTTATTACATGCAAGGCGGATAGTGACCGGTGCGGGCGTTCATTTATTGAGGGCTATCGATCGTTATATACCGCAGGCGAGGCAACACGAGAATGACAGGAAAATGCCTCCAAATGACTAATACTGACCAGGCACTCCTGAAAATACTGATTTTCCAGGAATAGTAAATTAAAACTAAACCTGTGTTGTAATTGTATTGACCCAGTTTTTTTTTTATCGTGAATAGGAAAGCGCTTGACCGCTTCCTCGCCGACTCGTAAGCAACGATGCGATCTAGAAGATGACGAGCCCAAAAGATACCTGTTCACTCGTGTTTTGAAGATCCCTAAATTGTATTTATCAGGAAACACAGACTCAGGCAGAGAGTTCCTTAGTGCGACTCTTTGGTATAACAACCAAATAACGGTGGTGCCTATATGTAAGTCTGGTTATCCGATAAAAAAATGGGGACGGCGGAACAAGGCTGTGCAATTCTGTTGCACACTTTCCAAAATGCTAGAGCTGGGTCTTGCTTGATTCGTTCGTGCTGGAAGGAGACTGTTCAAAGGTTCATTTTATTGTATATAAGCAAGCCAAGCGCCATTGTTATTATATGGATATTGGTCTGCGTTTGGAACACATAGTGGCGCTGTGCTCTTCTCTCTCGCGATAGTTTTGTTTGGTTACGTTTTATACTATAAGAGGTTTTGTCACTCTTTCTTTGAAATATGTTATGAGAGTATTCTTGTCATTACAAGACACAATTTTTCATAAGGTCTTGACCTTAAACGGAGACCTTCGCAAAAGGAGAGAATTTTTGAAATCATATTCGCCACACATGCTAGCGACTTGTAAATCGCTGCAAAGGACCATAAATAGAAAATGCTGCTGTACTATTTGTAGTTTACGCGATTGCACGATGAGACGCAATTTACGAAATTGTGAAGGGTCTGTACTTCTCTCCTCTGCAGGATACCACACTTATTGACCATTTAATTTCATCTAAGAGCACACCTCTACATTTTTTACGATTACAAAAGATATGCAATACAATGCATCATTGGACATTACTTATATCTAAATACATTCAAATTCAACTTGGTAAAGCAAATTGTGACCTTATATATATTTTTATCTTTCCACGAATCAGCAGAATATGGATAAAAATTATATTTCAGTTCTTGCTTCATTCAAAGACTTACTTGATGGATCTTGATAATAACAACATTCGGAATATAAACACACACAGTTTATTTATATAACATTAATGAAAGACTATTGTGATCTAAACTCTGTATTATTTACGATTCACGCAATGTAATACTATTTTGCTTGTGTCAACATACAAAACATTAATAATATATTGATAACAATCGATGAAGTAAAACAATTTGGAAAGGATCACTAAATTCATTTATTTTCTTGTTTCTTCTCCTGCTGTCAAAAATATTTAATATTAGGGAACAACACGAAAGTGTAAGCACTCAATAGCTGAGTTCAGTTTGTAAGAAACGAGTTATTTGTAGCGGTTCGCGACAGCATTCAAAGACTGAGACAGGAGACGGAGACTCGAGACCGGACACTATGAGACGGTCTAGTGAGAACACGCATCTCTCATAGGCATATGCGTGTAAAATGAAACATGACGACTCTTCCTGATGTAAATATTTATGAGCTGATTGAACTTATAAGACAAGACCCTCCGATATAGTTTTATAATAATAATATAATAGGAGTGTTGTTTTCTACTTCCATCATTTTCTACTAGGCTTTATAAAACTGATCTAATGGCTGAATAGTTTGAGATTTTGGTCTCAGTCTCGTCCGAGACCGAGACACCTAACTCTGTTTCCCGTCCCGGTCTCTAATAGCTATCACCGCGCAAACCGCTACTTCGACAATACTGTTGACGGCCAGCTAGTGCAATCGTAGCGATCCTGCCATGCGGTTCAATCCTGGGAGGAACATATGATTATGTGATGAGCATAAGTATTTGCTCTCGATTCAAGGTTGTAAAATATTTATATATGTATTATATCGCTTATCGTATACAAACTATATATATGAAATACATACAACAATAGGCAATTATTCTTGATCCCAGAAATTGGTTAGGAATCACTTTAGGAGAATTTTCGCTAAAAAATGTTCCATATGACAAGGTTTTTATCTGTATAATGTAAAAACATAAGACATTAAGAATAAAATAATTTAAATATTAATAAAAATATTACATTCCATGTTTGGAAAAAATCAATCTGTCAAGGTTTCGGCAGCTCAATGGGAAAAGTATTCGCCGGTTTAAAGAGAGGATATAGGTTCGGGTCCCGCCTCACACCTGAGATGATTTTTTCAAGTAATGATTTCGTTGATTTTATTCTCTTTATTATTTTAGTTCCATCCCTACTTGCTTTCGGAAGACGAAAAGTATTGTTTGGCTATATAACAAGTGTAGAGTTTACTGTGAGTCGGCACTCATAGTAAAACCTCTTTTGTGGCAGCATAAAATCATAGCGAGTGCCGATAAACGTGTTAGTAGTAAAGAAGCCTTTGTGCAAGAAACTCGTAAAAGTGTAGTTCAGTCAGTGGCCGTGTAACTACGTGTCAAGCGTAATGGCCGCGGGATGTACTGGGAATGTCCTGGGACGCTAGCTTAATTAGGTCCCTGGAAAGGGAATGTACAAGGAAATGATATTTTGACATTTTTAAACGACACCACATTAGTAATAAAGTAATAATTGTCGTTCAATGACAACTCAGTTATTTTAGCTAAGTCTAAAATTAGTATATTTTTTCCATATTTGAATAGTCATTCATGACAATAACATATATATTGTCTACATCACATTATATCAATAGACAAACAGTCCATATTGTGAAATATTGTAAAGAATGGTATGATAATAAATATATTAAATTAAGAGCCATAAACTGTTAAAACTTTGTGGCAAATATTAATGATTTCAACCAATGAGATCAGCTTAGTCCTTCAAATATATATTTTTTTAAAGTAGGCGCAAATTTTATTAAATTAATAAATAAATCTTAGGCTGATTTTCAGTTCCATTCACTTAAAAGAACGAAACGTTTTACCAATAAGATGAAATTAAACATTGATCTACGTTGGATTGTTTCTTTAACGACCGGTTAGTGAAACGGTAGCATTCCCATCTTCTACACTAACGGTCCTGTGTTCGCATCCTGGTAGGGGCGTATTATGTTTATATTATAAACTTTTAAATTATTTAAATAGTATATACGTTATTTAGTATCAACAGTAGCTTCAAACTTAACTTAGTTTCAGCTAAATAACTGGTATAAGTCGGCCGATTTTTTTATTTGTACATTTTATAAAAGGAAAAGTCAAAGCCCATTACTATAAACAAACAATGACGTAGCACAAACAGAAAATCAATAATTTGTATTGATAATTTACATCAATCTATAATCTAAGATCACAAATTTTTTGTTAGTCTGTCCGCTTTTTTTCCCGCTCTTTTTCCATTGTATCAATAACGTTACCATAGCAACGCGTTAACCGCAAGTAGTTCGTCTACCGGACGCTAGATGGCGCTAACGAAAAAATATTTAATGATAGAAAATAAATTAAAGACTTTTGTCCCCCCGTGCGAAGCCGGGATGGGCCGCTAGTGAATTATAAAGGACACAAACAAGTTCCGATCAATACAAAACGCCTCAACATGCATTTAAAAACATTTTCAGTTTACCAACAAGCTTTTCCCCTGGATTATCATCTCAGCAAAAAAGGTTTTGCCATAATCTCCAAGCTTACATACATATACCTTTTTCCCGCAGGGTTAGACAGAGATTACAGATTTACACTTACCACGAACCTGGCATAATTTTTCGCTTCTTCAACTCTCATCCTACCTTTTATACAAGCTCGTCGATTAAGGGTACTTTTGACCTGGCCTTTTTTCAGGACATCTTTTATTTGGTCCCTGAAAATTCGCCTTGGTCTGAATTTACCGACGTGCCCATATACATTTGTCACATAAATTTGTTTTTTTTTTCAATCTCCTTTCGTCAGTCCTATCTACATGTCCAAACCATCCAAGCTTAGCAGGCAAAAGATAATTATTAGAATGAAGCTGCTTCCCATTTTGTAATCTTCTGGAGATGTGTGATAAACAACTACATTGTCATTGGTCACCTATTAACGACATCCCCAAATGAGACAGATTGGAGCCATTCTACTCTGCGGAACACCATAAGGCACTTGGAAGGATTTTATTAATTAATTCATTGAGGACAATTATTATTATTTTTAATCGTGAATAGATAAGCTCTGGGCCGCTATCTCTTGTAAGTCTAGTTGTCCGATGAAAAAAAGGGGACGGCTCATTATTTGCGACATATCGTCAAGAGTTCAATATCAAACCACAAAGAGAAAATGTGCAGTGGTCATTGTCAAATTGTATAGTACGAGTACCAGTAATGGTTGTTTATGGTTGTCATTATTGGTAGAAGCCAATCTAGGGTACTGATCAGGCTCAAAAATATAATCCTAGGGCGCGTGAATTTCCATTTGGTAAAGCGTCAACACTCAACCGCTCATATCATTACAAATGCTATTTGCATGTTTACTCGGGTTACGATAGGCCTCATGATTTGCGACTGTGGCGTTTCAATGCAATAAAATCGTTTAATATCAAAACAATGTTTACCTATTTCGTTCAATATAAGACCAAGTTTTACAAGTACCCCATGAGTTTTCTTTCAATTGATATAATTTATAAGTAGCGAAAACATATATTTGATTTTATGTTTGTCGGTCAGAAAACATACCTGGATTTTTGAAAGACTTTGTTCTTGAAAATCACACAAACAAGAAACAGCTACCCACGACCGATTCATCGGGGCACTCCAGTTGAGGGAGACTCAAGGTACTATAAGATCTGACTCAAGGTACTAAAAATTCTGTTATAATAGTATGGTACTTTTTTCTGTTTTGTATACTGTAATAATACAAATTAAAATAATTATTAATTTATTCGTTTCGTTAAGAAGATTTACAGCTGATAATAATAATTAAAAGTAAAGATAACAACTATAAGCCTATTACAAACCTCCACATCTATAATAAATATAATAAGTCTGGTTAAATAAGAATTAAAGTAATATTATCAATTCGTGACCCGGTATTAAAAATATACAGTGTATTAAGGTTCGACCTTGTCGGGCCCAACAATATTTGGAGAGTGGAGGTCTTCACACAATATGTTTACTTTTCTTATATCACGTGTGAAACTTCCATTCGATTCGGTAATAATTCACCGGGCGGATTGAAATTCGTCAGTAAAGTGGATGCCCGATTTTTTTCTAGCAAATAGATAAGCACGATGCGATCTAGGATGTGACGCGCTTGCCTAGAAGACGCCTATTCACTCGTGACTCGAAGATCCCTAAATTGTATTTGTCAGGAAACACAGACTCAGGCAAAGAGTTCCACTCCTTAGCGGTACGTATCACAAAATTGGAACCAAAACGCTTAGTGCGACTCTTTGGTATATCTACCATATAATGATGTCGCCTATTTTTTTTTTTTTTTTTTTCTCTTTATTTTGGTACAAAACAGTCACTACAATAATTACATAGAATTTTGACATATTTCATTTTAGACAAGGAGTACCGAAAGATACTTCAGAATCTCGAACAATAATTTAATATGAAGCTAAGATAAGAAGCGGTAATACAAGTGCAGTATCGAGAATACAAACATGCATGATATATAAGATTGCAAACAAATGAATTGGACAGTCAATAAAAACCTGATGTGTCGCCAAATGTGTAGCAAGTTAAGAACAAAAAAAAACAAAACAATACAAATGAGACAAACCTAATTATTTGTCATTAGTGCATAATTTTTTGGTGGGTAGGTGTAAAACAAAACACAGTGTTTAAAATATCTAGTTTTTAATTAAACCATATCTATTTTAATTCTTGATAAACAATCCTATATTATATGAAATATTATTAGTTGTTGCACCATACCTGCCAGTGAGTGTTTTCATCTCTGTCACTGACCCATAACTCTGTTTTTACAACACTTCACCACACATTCACTGAAAATGGACACCATCCAGGACTCAATATCTCAACTTCAACGATTATTCACTGAGAGAATGGATAAGTACCAAACAGAGCTTCAGGATGCTGCTCCATCGACGGGTGTTTCCAACCTAGCAGTGGACTTCACAGCATTTAGGACCTTTGTAATGGCCTCAATTGGCAGTCTTCAGGAACAAGTAAATCTGCTCCTACAACAGGTTGACAATCTAGAAATGCAGAGCCGTAGAAAAATACTGCTCTTCCATGGATTGCCCGAGTCTGCAGAGGAAGATCCTACTGCTGTGGTGGTGAAGACTGTTACTGGACGTCTACATATAACTAATTTCTCTGCCAAGGACATCAGTCGCTGCCATCGCATGGGTCGCTCTTCTGACAAGGATCGTCCACGGCCTCTTGTGGTTAAATTACGTGAGCTTGACGTCCGTAATGAGATTTGGTTTTCCAAAACTTCTCTGAAGGGCACCGGAATAACATTGTCGGAGTTTTTGACAAAAAGCAGACACGACGCCTTTATAGCTGCGCGTGAGAAGTATGGCGTCAATAAATGCTTCACGCGTATGGGCTACGTGTTTGTGATTGGAGGTGATGGGAAGCGCCACCGCATAAGCTCTTTAACTCAGCTAAACAAGATTCCCGTGCTGGTGGCGGCGAAACCTACTATTTCGAAATCTATGTCTCCGAAGCCTGTAATCTCGAAGGAGCCCACTGTGTCCACCAAGACAAGGCGTGCAGTTAATGCAGCGAGCAAGAAATAGTTTTATTTTCATTGTAATGCATATTTTCCTTGTGTTTATTTGCTGCATACATTAGGAAATCTCTCTGTGGACCGACCCCCGACGTTAGGTGAATATTTTTTTCTTATGTTTGTTAATTGTAGGTACATTATGTCACAAATTTATTTCCTTATCTTTATAGACTCATTTAAATTTATATCTAACCTCAATTTCTGTTTCTTAATTTGACAATTGACTGACTAGATATAAAACACCAATTTACGTTCCGTTTCATGGTTTTGTTTTTGTTAAGTTTTCCCATTAGGGAAGGCAAAGTGCACTCAGCTCATACAGCCTAGTCGCCTGCTTTTGTTTTTTATTTATTTATTTTTTTTTTTTTATTGTTTTTTTTTTTCTTTAATTCTGTGTCAATATGTCGATTCGCAGACTAAGCTGGTTGTGTGTGTTTATGCTTTTTTATTTTTTCTTTCATTTTTGTAGTGTGTCTACTGTGATTTGTTGTCCCACTCAACTGGCGGGTGGAGCAAGCCGATAAGTTTAATTTTTTAATTTGTTAATTTATTTTTATTTATTTTTTAATATATATTTATTTTTAACCTTATTTATATTTTGTTTATTTTGTTATTATATTTGTAATGTTTAGCACTGAGGTTGATAGTGATGACGATCATTTCCAATCCTTATCATCTACCAGGAGCAGTAACAACGATAGTTTCGTCAGTTTGCCCTCTCTTTTAGATAATATCAATATCCAATTTTCTGATGTACCTAAAAACTTTAATGCAGTTCACATCAATGCCCAAAGTATTCCGGCTCACTTCTTGGATATGCTGGCGTCACTTGACCACCAAAATCTTCATGCTGTTTTAGTCTCCGAATCCTGGCTTAAACCGTGTTTGCCCTCTTCTACTTATACTTTGCCCGGCTTCAAACTTATACGCAACGATCGTATTGGATCCCGAGGCGGTGGAGTTGCTATATACTTAAGAAGTCATATCCCATACCGTGTGATTAATTCCTCGCCTCAACCTCCCTTACCTACTGCTGGCGAGCATTTGTTTGTCGAGATACTACTATCAAACACCAAAGTCTTACTCGGAGTCTACTACAGCCCCTCCTCACACGTCAACTTCTTCAGTTCTTTTGAAACTCTCCTAGAAGATCTTGTCCCGTCTTACAGTCATTCCATAATAATGGGCGATTTCAATACTTGTCTTTTGAAAAACGATATCCGTAGCTCCTCTCTTCAATCCGTCGTCGGATCGTGTAATTTGCACATTCTCCCGCTCAATGCCACCCATCATTTTCCGAATGCTACTCCTTTATTACTTGACTTACTAATAGTCTCTTCCCCCCAGCATGCTGTGAAACATGGCCAATGTCCGGCTGAAGCCTTTTCATATCATGATTTAATTTTCCTATCCTATAAAATTCGTACCCCTAGAGCTAAACCCAAAGTTATTCTTCAGCGCAATTTTGGTGGTATAGACCAAGAAGCGTTTCTACTCGACGCTCACAGCATTGATTGGACACTGGTGACCAATGCCGTGTCTGTGGATGATCAGGTTACTTCATTTAATAACCTGATTATTGGGCTTTATGACAGGCATGCCCCTTTTCGTCCCATAAAGCTGAAACACCTGCCTGCACCTTGGCTCACAAAGGACATCAAAGCTCTGATGCAGAAAAAAGTTCTCGCCAAAAGCAAATATAAACGCAGACCGACAGATTTTAATAAAGAGAAATATGTAAGGGCTCGTCACCACTGCAATATGGTGTGTAGGGATGCAATGCGTCGCCACATTCACGATTCCGTCGAAAATAAAGATCCTGCTAAAGTATGGAAATTCCTCAGGACACTTGGAATTGGTAAATCACGCCAAGAATCTTCTTCTAGTAACATTAATATTGATTTACTTAACCTTCACTTCACTTCGTCTTCTAGTCTTTGTGACTCGGATAAACACAATACTTTAAATTTTCTTTCATCATTACCAGTTCCTGACTACTCTCCCTTTGTTTTTACTCAATTCTCGGAATGTGATGTTAAGAAGAGCGTACTTTCTATCTCTTCCAATGCGGTGGGAGATGATTGCATTAGCCGTAACATGTTAGTACCCATCCTAGATATCATCCTTCCAGTCCTTACATTCCTTTTCAATAGCTCTGTTTCTAACGCTGTCTTCCCATCCGACTGGAAGCGGGCTCAAGTTCTCCCCCTACCTATAAAGTCAAATCCTCAATCCTTCATTGATTTCAGACCCATCTCCATTCTTCCTTTCCTATCCAAGGTCCTTGAGCGTCTTGTCCTTAACCAATTAAACTTTTTCCTAACTCGACATGACCTTCTCAATCCTCTCCAGTCTGGTTTCCGTCCTGGGCATAGTACTACAACCACTTTACTTAAGGTCACAGATGATATACGCCTAGGGATGGATCACGGACACCTTACCATATTAACATTGTTGGATTTCAGCAATGCATTTAACACCGTCAACTTTGATATCCTCTTGGCTTTGCTGCGCTCTCTTAACATATCTCCATCGGCAATTGAGTGGTTTCACAGTTATCTACACGGACGCAAGCAGCGGGTTCGCCTTGAGGATACTTTTTCTTCATGGAGCAATACGACTGCTGGTGTTCCGCAGGGTGGCGTCCTTTCTCCTCTTCTTTTCGCTATATTTATTAACTCCATCTCTCATAATCTTTCTTCTTCCTACCACCTATATGCAGACGACCTTCAAATCTATTCGCAAGCTCCTCTCGCTCAACTAGTTGATGCGGTGTTAACGACTAATAATGACTTACGTCGAGTTGTAGAGTGGAGCAAGTCATTTGGTCTCGAGGTGAACCCCTCGAAGACAAGTTCTATTATAATAGGTTCCTCCAGAATGATTGCAAAAGTGAACTGGCAGTCCCTTCCCTGTGTTAATGTTGCTGGCACTGATATCCCCTACAGCGTATCGGTCAAAAATTTAGGGTTAATCTTTGACAACTGCTTGAGTTGGGGTCCGCAGTTGCAAGCTGTCAGTCGCAAATTATATGCTTCGGCTGGATCGATGAAAAGGCTCCGTAATTTCTTACCTACTACCACCAAAATTGCTCTAGCGCAATCTCTCTTGCTTCCTATTCTCGATTATGCCGACGCCTGCTATCTCAATCTCACAGAGGAACAGCTGAATAAACTTGAGCGACTTCAAAACTTTTGTATTCGTTTCATATTTGGCCTACGCAAATATGATCATGTTTCTCAATTTCGCTCTCAACTCAATTGGCTTCCTATTCGCCTTCGCCGGAATACTCACATTCTAAGTCTTCTTTACAATGTTTTGTTCAATCCTTTGTCCCCACGCTATCTTAAAGAATGTTTTAATTACCTTCATAGTTCAAACACACTATCCCTGAGGTCATCAGAAAATCTGGCGCTCAAAATTCCCGCTCACAGTACGACCTTTTATAGCCGTTCCTTTGCGGTCCAGGCTGTTTATCTTTGGAATTCTCTTCCAGTTTCCATAAGACGAGCACAATCTATTTCTCACTTTACTAATTTAGTTAAGACACACTATCTCTCACAATAGCTGGGTAACTGCTCCCTATCAACTAGACAATTATGTTTATTGATATGTTTACTGTTTATGTATGTATATTATACAATGAATATATATCATCATTTATATTTATAGTATGTATATATTTTTATGCACGTTTATTTATATTTAAGTTTTGTTCGTTCGTTATTGTTTTCAATATTATGTAGTCAGTAGTAGATTAGTAGTAGTATGTAGTATATCACCTTAATTATTTCCTTTTTAAGTTACACCGCCATAGCTCTAGCTTCCTTATTATCCTCTCCATCCTAAGGTTGTCTGGAAGAGATCGCTTTTAGCGATAAGGCCGCCGATTGTTACACGTTAGATTTAAGCAATTATCTGTGTTTGTGTATTTTTCTGTTTTGTGGTGTAATCAATAAAGTGTTTTTGTATTGTATTGTATTGTAATTCTTTCAATAATGCGCCTTTTAAACTTCTCAATGAGACACCGAATAAATCTATATGATTAAATTTCTTGTTGTATAATGTCAATGAACGATAGATAAAACAGTTTCTGGTGTAATTTTTGTGAAGAGCTGGCGGCACGAAACATTTAAGTTTTCGGGTAGCACGTATGGGTAGCCTTGCTTTATTTATAAAATTAATTTTAGATAATAATAAGGGACTATCTATCAAACCATTTAAAATCTTGTGTAAAAACAAAATGTCAAATTGTTTACGCCTATCATTTAAACTTAAGATTTTTAGATTAGCGAGGGTTGTGTTATATGATTCCTGAGAACCACGGCGAAAGTTGAATAATTTTATAAATTTTTTTTGAACCTTCTCACCTCTGTCTATATATTTTTTATAAAAAGGATTCCAAATATTGCATCCGAAATCCAAAAGAGATCTAACAAACGAAAAATATAATATTTTTAGAGTGATAGTTTGTTTGAAAGGTTTTGTTATTCTATTTATAAATCCTAATGTTCTGAAAGCTTTTTTTACAATTGAGTCTATATGTAAGTTAAAAGATAGTTGCTCGTCCATGATGATACCCAAGTCTCTTATGTGTTTTGAGCGTTTAAGAACATCTTCATTGAGATTGTAGTCATACCGTATTGGTGATCGGTTTCTGGTAAATGATATTATGTAGCACTTGTCAGTATTTAAGAAGTTGATTGTTGTGACAATATTTGGATAGTGCTTCAATGTCAGATTGCAACTTATAGCAGTCTTCAATACAATTTACTTTCCTGTACATTTTTGTGTCATCGGCATACAAAAGATGTTCTGAGAAGCGAGTAGCATCTCCAATGTCGTTTATGTACATCGCAAAGAGCAATGGCCCAAGATGAGACCCTTGGGGTACACCGGACGTAACCGGCAAGCTTTTAGAACGGTACCCCTTATTATTTGTAAGTATGGTGCCAACAGGAGCCATATTCGGGGCTTTGGCGGAAATATCAGTTAACCGGCTCACCTGATAGCTGTTATCGGCGCAATATCGATATACCTATGGCGAGGTTATTACACCATTGGACACACGTTTTATATTTATATAGTTCCCGGGGCCATGTCGTGGTTATCATTTATGCAATTTTGATAAGTGTAGGTAAGTGGGACATTGCAACAGGGAATAAAATATGTGGGCAATTTTATTAAGAAGCTTTATAATGTCAAATAATTCAGCTATAACTAAAAATATTATAATGAATAAGCAGTATCAAAATTTAATTCTTATAAAAATATCGCTACAATAAACTATTTTAATAGAAAATAAATTATTTTAATAGACAAACATTGTCGAAATTTTCACAATTTAATACTAATAATAATTATAAGCAATGTCAATAAAAATACTAGAAGCACAAAAACATCATTTTTTTTCATATTTAGAAATTCATTAACACTTTATATACACATATCACACAATAAGACAGTCTATTTTAATATTTATTTATATAAAAATACTTTATTTAATTGTAGAAACAAAGTTACTGGAAGCTTTTAATGACAATAAATATGCTGTAATGGTTTTTCGGGACAATAACTTAGGGAAGGAATAGTATATAAAGGAAATAGAAATAATATAAAAGAGAATGCGTGACAAAGTATCGTAGATATTTCCCTTCATATCTCACAAATAGTGAGACACATACACATACAGGAAATCAATTTCATCTAAATGGAAAACGGAGACGGATGACTTTGTTGGTGTACATATAATATCGGAATAGCCGACCTGATCGATTTGATCCTATCTTGTTTATTTCCAGAAATTCCGATGAGAGACACCTTTATTGTGTATATTTTTTAACACTAAACTGCTGTATTTTCATGTATAAAGAAATATTAACTAATCGAAATTGTTTCAGGAGTCACAAAGAACTCGGGTAAACTTAATCAACAAGCTATAAATTCGAGTTATGAATGACTTTAGTTTATATCTTTTAAATTTCCAATTCATCTTTGGCTATAACTTACGAACATTAATAAAATGTCAATCCAACCGTTCCCAGGTGATGGATGCGCTTTTTAGTACTTACTGTTTTTCTATCGTATTATAGACCCTTTCTTGGTTGCTATTCCTACCTGTCGCACTAAGCGCTTCACGACATCCTTCATAATGCGCACAGCAAAGGAATGGAACTACCTCCCTGCATCTGTATTTACAAGTAATTGTAACCCGTCCGTTATCAAAGCCAGGGTGAATAGGCACCTTCTGGGTTGGCTCGCTCCATCGAGAATCCTGTCATGGCCTCCGGGCTTGATGATTGGAATCAAGAGAAAACCCATTGAAAATAAAATTAAATGAGCCTTCATCTATAATCGAGACAAAAGAAGCCAGCCAATCAGCACAATCACTGTCTCAATAAAATTAAAACATTCAAATTTTTTCAAGAAGATGCCTGCAATTACTTCCGCACAGGTGAGTGGAAACACCTACCAGTATAATCAATCAAGGGGGTAAATGATAGATGAATCACATTCATTGCTTCTCGGTATAAAAAACCGATCAAGTGCGAGTCGGACTCGTGCACGAAGGGTTCCGTAAAATCGCGTTTGTTGTATGAGAATTAAATATTTGTTTTATTCTGTTTCTTAGTATTTGTTATTATAGCGGCAATAAAAATACATCATCTGTGAAAATTTCAACTGTCTAACTAACACGGTTCATGAGATACAGTCTGGTGACAGACGGACGGACAGCGGAGTCTTAATAATAGGGTCCCGTTTTACCGTTTGGGTACGGAACTCTAAAACAGGCGGCGACTCTTTCGTGAAAATACTTCGCGATAAGCAAACTTAACAGTTTGTCATACCCGCCCGCATTACTCCGCAGGGATGCAGATGAGAGTGGGCGTTCCATAAGCCTGGATTAGATGAATCTAAAACTCCCACGTAAATGCTTGCTTTTACTCGATTCTTACTTTTCATCTACTTTTCCGAAGCCGGGTTCACAAGATTCATTAGTTAATGATAATAAACGCAGGTGGGATTCGAAGAGTTTTAAATTAAAACAAGAAAAGTAAGCTATTATTATCCTTATTGTATCTTCTTTCCCTTCATATGTGACGACCGTATGGTACAACGGTAGCAATCCCGGAAGGGGCAGATGTTTGTGTGATGAATTCGATCATTTGTAGCCGAGTCATGGATAGTTATATACAGGGTCATTATATAAACACCATCCAAATTTTTTCTAGGCATAAGATATCATTCAAACACTTCATTTATGAAAAAAAAATGGGAGGTAAAATTTCCGCAAAAAAAAAATTTTGTCCGAGCGAATTATTACAACAGCTGGTTACTGGCAAAATAGGTACTTACAGTTAAACGACCGACCGCCCGAAGCGCCCCACCGAACTGCGCGCCAGGTTGTAACGACATCAGCGCAATGAAATCAGTCACCCGCGGACTTTCCGCGATGTATAATGTTGCGTTCACGCATTTACGTCGCATAAATTATCTACCTAACGAAATGTGTTCACACTTGCAATTGAAATCGAGGGCGAAATTGAACGACGGGTTTATGTGAAGAAGGCCCAAAGCCTCGAGAACTTAAATATAAATATAATCCGTGCATTTAACGAAGTGACAAAGTGAAAAAACAAGTAATACAATTAAAGACAATGTTCATAAACGTGCAAGACTGTTTAGAGAGAAATTACCTACACTTTAAGGTAAAGTGATTGTTATCAAACTTCATCTAAGTGTATTTTGTTTGGATTTTTAATTAATTATTTTGTTGGAGTAAAGCAAAATGTGTGCAGGGCGGCTAAGACTTGTGAAATTTTTCACAAAAATATAGAACTATTAATTATACATTTCTTTATCCTATCGTGTAAAATAGACAAAAATAACTTAGGTAGGTAGGTACTAAGGTTTTGGCACTGCATTTTTTTTTGCGATTTTCGAATTGCCTTTGCGATCCCTGTGTTTTTTAGATTCTGTGGTTAAGAAACACCCTTTGCTTTACTGCAACCAATGTACATAAGTTGATAAATTTTCAAAAATGCAACGTAAGTGCATAAGGTGTGGCTTACTTTTATGTTCATTTTTTATTTATTAAAAGTGTTATCGATTAATATTGTTATAATCAAAGAACAAATCAACTGATCTCTTTTTCAATTTTATTTTCCTATTTTTTTTCGTTTAAATTTGCAACTTATGAAAATCATTGTAATGAATCAATGAAATACGGGAGGGCGGGGCGGGGGTCGTGTAATCATCTGCTACAACACCGTGCGTAGCGTGACTGTGACAGCAATCGGTAGTTTTCCTCGGATAACTTTGTGTAGGCTTAACTTAATATTTTAGTACTGAGTGATATTAAAAGAAAAAAATCTTGTTTCGTTACTTTTTTCAAAGAATATAATATATAAATTTGGATGGTGTTTATAAAATGACCCTGTATATTATTCTACAAATTTTACATATTTATCTATATAAATAAAATTGGAGTGTCCGTTTGTAATATTGAAATAACTGTTTCTTACTACATGCATATGAATATATATACGGTCCATACACCAAAATAACATTTTTTACAATTTTTGTCTGTCTGTCTGTTTGTTCCGACTAATCTCTGAAAAGGCTGGACCGATTTTGACGGGACTTTTATCGGCAGATAGCTGATGTAATAAGGTGTAACTTAGTCTACTTTTATTTTAGAAAAATAAAGTAATGTTGCAATGTCCAAGTAGCTCACGCGGATACCACCACTTTCACAAAGGCTGCCTCGCGAGCGGGCTATTGCCGACGGTTGTGTCTCAAGGACTTCATTTAGAAATTGATTTCCAATGCTTATATTATACTTTTGATTGATAGTTTGATTTGATTTAAAAAAAAATATAGCAAATTAAAATTACTGTGCCTCAGAAACGCGTGACTGGGTCAGCTAGTGTATGATATAATATGTAATATTTATCCGTTACCCTAGTACCTATCTATGACACAAGCCTTACAGTGCTAGTACTTTGGGCTAGGCTAATTGGTGTGAGTGTATGAAATATTATTATTATTAAAAGTACCTACCACTAGGGGCTGACGGAAATAATATATTTGAACTGAAAAATATCTTCGTGAATCTACCGCAACTGAATGTAACATATTATGTGATATAAGTCGAAGTGAAATATATTGACACGATGCATCATTAGCTTCTATTGAAAAGCAAGATTTACTTCGGGCGGGAAAACGTTGAATTCGGAAATGAACTGAAATACTATTTATCTTTTTATGTGTGTTTCTATAAATATCAAATATTTTTAGCACTAAATTCAACCTTATTTATAATGTTGCAGGGCAAATGTTTTTATGATGAATTCGAGCATTTGTTCCTGAGTCATAGGTGTTTATATATATATATATATATATATATATATATATATATATATATATTTCTATGAATATTACATATCTATGTATCATATATGTACGTTTATCCGTTACCCTAGTATCCATAACACAAGCCTTACAGTGCTTACTTTGGGCTAGGCTAATTGGTGGGAATGTAAGAAATATTTATTTATTTATTTAATAGCACTAATTGTGGCGTGGTCAATTGGGAAGTTTTCCATGAATAGAAACAATCGAGTTGGAAGATATTTATTTTCACTGAAGTGCATTTGGTACTTGAAAGATTGTATCTCACTACATAGTATAAAACAAAGTCGCTTCCTGCTGTTTGTCTCTATGTATGCTACAATCTTTGAAACTACGCAAAGGATTTTGAAGCGGTTTTTTTAAATAGAGTGATTCGAGAGGAAGGTTTATATGAATAATACATGCATTATATAATATAGCATTGCACGCGTGCGAAGTCGGGGCGGGTCGCTAGTTTATGTATATTTAATTAAAAGTATCTTCCATTAAATAACGATAACTTTACATTAATCAATTACAAGTTTGGTATTCCAGGGAAGGGAGGATAAGACTTTACCGATATACTCCTTGGTAATAAATAAAAAACGAATGTGCTTTAGATGACGACTGAAGTTAAAACTACTTATATATGTTAGATATAAGAAACGTAACTGGCTATGAGAGAAAGAGAAAGAAAATGTGTGCTCGCAGCTCTCTCTCTTGTCCCTACAGTAATATACAAAACGTCGTCGTGCGTAAAGAAGTTTTACTTCAATAATAATAAATATTGGACAACATCAGATAGCATTGTTCCGAACCCAAGTTAATTAGCCAAAGCACTTGTGTTATGGAATTAGAAAAAACAATGGTACCACAACACCAAGACCCAAGCCAATATACAAAAGATCGCTTTCTAAATTGATCGGGTCGGGGATCGACCCTGGGACCTCGAGGTGACATTTCCATGAAAACCGGAATGCGAGTCACTCGAGTACGAGGACTTGGTACGAGTTAGAAATACTTGAGAATAGCTGGCTGGACTTATTCGTTTCTTAGAACTCAAAGTACAACCCATAAACGTCCGGTGCCGAATAATCAAACTATATAATTAAAATAATCAAATATTATGCATCATCCAAACAATAAACTTCCAGATCTACAAATAAACTCTAAATTGATTTAATAAACAATCAGATTATACCAAAAACAAATTAAATGATGTACACTCAAATACACTCGTAATGATCATTTATAAATTTAACAACTCTAAGTTTGTTTAACAAATTACAGCTTCAAATGAAGCTGCCCTTCATATTATTTCCCTCTTTCCTTTCTGTCGTTCTGTCGCTTTTTTCGTCTTTATTCTTTTTCTTGCTGCGTTTTTGCTCTTTGGCGAGGAGTATCCTTAGATTCGAACCTCACATGTAACTCAGATCAATAATAACAACCCGAAATTGCAAACACTTTTAGAACTCGAATCCGTTACCCAAATTTAGTAAACAAGAAAAAACCCATAAACGTCATCGCAGCGGACTCAACAATGATTTCTGGGTGCAATGAACCTCGTTTCGATTTTTTTCTGATGATTCAGCCGTCATGTCGGTACCTGGCGATATGTTATCAGCATTCAATCCGTAATAAATCCTCGTCGAAGACCACGCCATCGATCATATTAACTGACAACAATTCAATGAGTGGCACTGATTTTATTATGTTCTGACATTTTTATTTATTGATTCAATTCAACTAGTTTCCGGGATTGTTGTACACATCTAATAGTTTATACAATACTATAGATATTATTTTAAATAAATTAAATAATACTAAAGTTTGCTTTGATTCAACGAAATGTATATAAGTTTTAGAAAGCATGTAGTGTTTGTACATACTTTGAATAAATTTTATCTAAAAGTGAGTTTGGGCGATTTTTTGGCGGAATTTACGAGTAGATTAAACTAAGCTTGGATTAACATTTTGGCTAGGATGTATTGAAATCGATCAGTTAGAAAAGTTATTTTCATTTAAGTTAATCTTCGACACTATTGAACTGGCTTATCACAGATAAATTCAACTTGGAGCGAAATTCAGGCTTTATATTCTTAAAATCAGTGAAAAAGTTATCCTCATTTAAGATTCATATTTATTGGTTCACACGCGAATTTCTGAAAGTGCTAATTGATTTTTTTGCAGTTTTTATAGATAAATTTATATCAGCTTTAAAACAAATTTCGATTGTATTTCATTAAAATTGTACAAAGATTAAAACAGATAACGTCATTTCAAGATGATATTATAAAAATAATACTTGCAATACTGAAAAAGAAAATATTGTGCCTCCTAACTTTGAGAACAGAAAACATTAATTGTTAGTTAAGTAAATAATAAAAAAGTAATTGTTTTTGCATTGCATTTTTTGCATAGTCTTATCGGTAAACGCCATCCATTTTGATTTTAGAATCTCCTTAAGAACATAACGGACTAACAAGAATGTTTTGAAACTTTACTTCAACTGTTTGATCTTAAACAAGTATTTTCTGAATAAGAACGCTAATTGGCTTCTGAGTGCTAGGAATGCAGATTAATTTACGATATATTTGTTTTGCTTTGAGATTTGGTCGGTTGTCAATTTTAGGTTAAAGAAATAATATTTTAATATTACCAATTTCCTGATCTTGCTGGGTGATATAAAATGAAAACTTAATTAAAATGCACTTAAAATGCATTTTTACATACCACTTATGTAAGAAGTCGTGTGGCCGGCAAAAACTGGCGCAAAAATCTCGTCAACATTAAAAGAAGTCCCGTCAACATTCATAATCAACAGAACACAACATTATTCTATTATCACAATAATAGCAGTGTAATGGGTTAATGATATCGTTATTTACAACTTGAACAAGTATCTGTTTTAAAGAAGAATACACTAATATTGCTATTGAGAGCGGAGCGTAATACTGTTATCAATGATAAATCGTTAAACAGTAAATGTTAAAAATATTTAATCAACAGGTAATACTCAGCAAAAAGTTTATGTTCAAAAATGTTAAATAAATTTTAAAATTCCATTAGAATGAAATCTTTCAAAAAGCGCGCGCTTTTTGTTTCATGGGAAATCCTATAGAGCCAATGTTTTTTGGTCATAACTTTTTTATTTTGCGAATTTCCTGTTGCTTTGATTTATTACAAAAAATACGAAAATAGGCAAATAACTCACAGAGTTATGGCGTCAAATACATTTCGTCACTGAAGCTGATCCATAGGAGCTTCAAAAGCTCCAGAAAGCAATATAAAAATGTCTAAAGAAAACTTATAATTCAAAACAAACTCATCTCCCAAGGCACCACCCGTTCACGAGCATGACGCATGAATCAGCCATCGCGGCGCTCAGCTATATTTTAGGGAACGTAACGACCCACCTCAGACCTCCTCTCCACCTCAGATATTTCAAGAGAGTATGCTCCAACTATCAGTAATAAATTGGTTTGATAACTAACAAATTCTAATAGCTGTATGACACTGGTAAATGGCCTGCAATAATTTAAAAATAGATTTATTAAATTAATAATCGGTGACTTTGTAATAGCCTTTGGACAGGAGCGTATTTTTCACATATGTACATTTCAAATATATGCAGAGTCAAAGCAACTACACTTTGTGGAACTTTAATAGAAAGAGCTATTCTTTTCCCAATATGAAGCTTTGTATTCTTTGAAGTAGAAAACTTGGAACTGCAAGTTATTTTGCAGTGCTATGCTTGAGATATGTGTTGTAGTTTTACATGATTAAACGATAGCAATATCGTTCTGAATGAACTGCCCCGCCATGATAAGCATAATAATTTCCTCAAACAAGTCAACGAGAGAATCTTTTAGGGCGAAGGGTGTATATAAGGCCCAAGACTCCCTTCTGTCGCATAATAAAAGGCGGGTGGTGTCGTGGGACACCGGATAGGAACGAAGTTTTATAAAAATATTAATTTTAAGTTCTATTCAAGGTATACAGAAAATAATTATTAGAGTATACATTTTTATTATGATTTTTTTTTATCAATAAAAAGCAAAGAAACTACTTTACAAAATTATCTTATTTACAATTATTTATAAAAAAATATAAAATAACAGTCATCACGTAGACTATACATTAGACACTGTATAGCCATCCCACACAGACTATACATAAAAAGCTTACGCTTTTTGTTTTACGCTACGGACGTTTTTTTCCCGACTAGGGTACCCCTCCGTATCGCCCCATAAGGAACTTCGTTCCAAAAATGCTCTCAATATTAGCAGTTGAGCCCCAAAACAACGACTCCTAGCACATGTTATTATGAATATGGCTAAAACATCCTTGTAATAGCCTTATTTTATAATAGCGTAGGCCGAGAACTGATTCTACTTGATAATTCCTCAATATGAGGGTTCCTGTTGTCGTGAATCTAGTCTGATTAGGTATTTCGGATATAAAAAAGGAGTTAGGATAAATTGAACATTTTATGTTTGCAAATTCTCTTTCTGTACACAAAATCACTGTTGAGCACCCTACTTCTTACTTGTCTCCACATCTACCTAAGTTTGACTGGTAGAAAATACCTAGGGCATTAGGTCCATCTGTGTACCAATTTGCATAAAGAATGAATAAAAAATGTCACGCTCATAAACCCGGCGATAAATGCCTCTTAGGAATCTAATGAAAATGAAAATGAAGTCTTAAAAATCATCACCTGAGCCGAAAAACGTCATATTTTCCAAGTTTGACAGGCGGGTTGGAGATTGCATGTTGAAGGTGCATGGTGATTAGCTTTAGTATCATTACTTGACTCTCCCAACACCCTTAAGTGTGAATGGTCGGTACTAATTACTAGTTGATTATTCTACTCTGCCGAATGCCAACAGTTAGAAATCTTACTCGAACTAAATTGTGTAATGAAAGATAAAATCGAAGCTGTGATTCTCACTAGATATAGTTAAACCGCAAATACAACTGATTACCGACAATTTTTCGCCCCAATTAAAGTGGAAATCATTTCCTGTGGCGGCCTGCCTCACGATGATCATTAATAAGCCTCAGAGGTCTCTGGTGTCGACGTAATGTGGCCTGCTCTCGAGTCAGTTACGCGAACGCTCCATTTCTATTAGCTTTAGCAGGAAAAACCTCTGAAGTCGTGTATAAAAAAGGGGTTTAGATTTTATGTCGCATAAGAATCATGCCCAGTTTCTCTTTATTTAAAGTTGCGAGCATTTAGTAAGTCTAAAATAAAGTTTCGAATTGTATTTTTTATCAGATAATTAAGTGCAATGTACATATAAACCCACAAAATGCCTTGTCGAATTAGTAATTATATATATATTATGCACGTTATACTACTACGGGCTATACTACGGGTTACGTCCATTTGAAAAGCTTAATGTACTTTTGAAAAAGGGAAAGATTTCTTTAAATATATTGAGCACTTTCTGAGATTTCCCTCCAAACTTACACAGTCTGCTCTCCCTTTGTTTATAGTATAGATTGGCTTGATAAAAAGATTGGATTGGAAAAGTCCGCACCCACCCCGTCCCCCTCTCTTCCACAAGAAAATGTAAAGTGTGTCTGTATCCTTGAAAAATGTCCGTTTTCCTCGATGCCTTGTCCGCCATATGCCACTTTAGCTGAAAGACGTGTATAAGCAGCATCGGAGTCTTCGAGGGTGCTCGGCCTTTGTTCGGAGCTGCGCGGCCGAGCACACACGATATCAAACAGACTCCGTAAGTAAAGGGAGTACTCGCCTAAAGGGGTTGAACTCAAACATTATGTCGTTCAAACAATACGGACTTTAAATTGTACAGTACATATGAGGCTAGGCGTACAGTAAAGCATTTACTGCAAGTAACAAATCTACAAAAAACCAAAAGAAAAAATGTACATTTACTTATTTGTTCATAACACACGAAACATTACAAATGGCGGACGTAAAGCTGAGTATAAGTTCTTAGAGAGAGTGAATAGGCACCTTCCGGGTTAGCTCGTTCCATCGCGGATGCTGTCTTGGCCTCCGGGCATGATTGGGATCAAGATCGAACCCATTCAAAATAAAAATAAGAAAACGAAAGTAGAATAACCTAAAATTGTAAAATTGTTTTTTTCTGATAAAATTGTTTTTTGATGCCGTGAACAAATGACATGGCAGTAATTGATTGCTATCAATTTGAAAGCGACCCCAACCACACCCCAGGTATTATTGCCCCCCTGAACAGCACAATGAACTTCGTTGTAATTAATGTGACTCGGTTAATTTCCCGGTTGACGACGGCGACCCGCGTCCACTTTTTACATCCCACCAAAGGATCCTATCACCAAGGGGATAAGAATTTGTTTACACAAACCACAAATAATTATTATCACAACTTTTTTACAACCTGAGCTAACGGTACATGCCTTTAAGGTACTTGACGTTTTATGAATACTTGACGTCAGTGCATGTATTCGAGGGGTGTTGAAGTGAAATAAAAAAAACAGTCCGCCATTTTACCTCTTTGAATAGGTTTGAATAACTAAATCGGATAAGTTTATTTTTCTGACGCCTTTTTTATAAAAGTATTTATTGATATTATTAAGAAAATTCATTAATCATTTGGGCATGGCGTGTTTGTTTTCTTACAAGTTTGTATTCAGCATCATTAGCGCGTCGCCATCTTTCAGCTCATTTTCCTTATTCTTAGAGTTCTGGCAATACAAAACATAACATCCCAAAGAAGCGAGCGTAGCTCTCAAACAAATTAAAGTTTGTCGTTAAAGAATGGAAATCTATAAAAGATGCAAGGGCCGACGGCCTAAAGTGGCTTCTGAAGCTTAAGACATGGATTAAGTCACCCTCCTCAAAACCAACCTCTGCGAAAAATGTTGGAAACCGAAATCCTGGCTAAACATTTTGTGTTCTCGTTTTTGAATTCATTATACCGTTTTCTGTCTTTTTTTTTGTATGTCACTCCTTTTCTTTTTGTCAGATAATCCTTAATGACTTTCCTCGATGTCAACGATTACGTATTTTCAGTCCGTAGGAATAAGCCCTCTCCGCGTAGCGTTGCTAGGCGGTATCCAGTAGAGAATATCCCTTTATATTTTTTTCTTCCGTCCATCCTTACATACTGTACGGCTTCCTTGATTCCTCCTAGCCTTTAAAATGTCGTGAAAAATTAGACAAGCGTGATAAGATACAGATTTTCCTATATGTTAAAGTAAGTGTTTAAAATAAATATGTTGGCGGATACTGGATCTACATTTTTTATAACATATTTTATTTTTGTAAGCCTATGTTTAGTTTCACGTGTCTCTCTCTATGTCTATTTGTCTGTAATCAAATCCTTAACGCTAAATATGTTGCACTTTCAGATGCTTATGCAGGTTTAAATTGAACTGAAATTTGTATGCATATGTAAATCGGATGCCAATGAAATAAATATTATTATGAGTGACGAGGGAACCGTAAGGTAGCCATAGGAACTCTGTTATTTGACAACGTAACACCATTTAGTTTTGGCTTGTTTGATTCGTCTTGACGAGGACTCTGATCCTATCCATTAGTAAAATAAAAAATATATAGCTTACTTCCTCAAAACTCAAGCAGTGTGCACCGCCCGCCCGCCCGCAAATAAATGCAGGAAGCGCAGACACCGGCACCTTCACCAACTACTCTACACGTATTTTTTTATGCATATACTAGTTGACCCGGCCACGCGTTGCTGTGCCGACTGCAGCGTCATCTGCCGGACTGATTTGTGAATCTAAACCATTCTCAGACCCCTTGAACACACACAAAAAAATTCATTCAAATCGGTCCAGCCGTTTAGGAGGAGTTCAGTGACATACACACTCACCGAAGAATTATATATATAAAGATTTGCGGGCGGGCCGGCGGTGCACACTGCTTGAGTTTTGTGGAAGTAAGCTATATATTTTTTATTTTACTAATGGATATGGACTTCCGCCAAGTAACGCCTGATTCTATCAAATACTCTGATCCTATATTATATCCAAATTAATTATTAATAAGCAAATAAAAATAAGAATGAAAATAAGCTTTTAATAATTTTCTCAACTTTTCAAATAAAAGTTTTATTAAATTCTTAATGGAAAGGGAGAAAAAAAAGAGGGTTACCACGCTTTTAGTTGAAGAGTTGAGAACATTACTAAAAGCCTTTTTTATATATTTTTTTTCGTTAATTTTGAACTAGGCACTTTTGACTATCGAGTTTTAATTAAATTTAAGGAGTGACAGTAAAATATTACGATAATTTATATTTAATCCAAGAAATATTACCTTTTTCAAGCAAGAGCAGTATCTTCTACAATCTTAAGACGTTAACTTAAATTGTTAAAACCAATAAACACATTTTATTTTTATTTAAGATCCATCCGCACCTGGCATCCCTCCCCCCGCGTCGGCTTTAATTAAACCGCCCCCTTTCAGATGTGCGCGACTTTTGTGGCGTTTGTCATTCCTTGTCGCGAGAAATTCGCCTGCTGTCCTACGAGAGGCAGATCTGGCCACAGCCAACTTGTTATCTCAATCCTATTAAGATTTGTCTCAGTGAGTTTGTCGGCTCACTTCAAATTATATTTTGATTTACATCAAGTTATATAAGGAGGAGAAAGAAAGTAAATGAGAAACACAACAATTTTCAGGCCATTGTTAATTTTGCTCTGAATTTACAGTCTAAGAAAACAGTTTAATCTGGCATAACATTATAGAGACACTACATTATATAGTTTTTTTTTTATATCGCAAAGGTTGACGGGAAGAGACAAGAGACTGGCCGATTTGCGCACATTTGTCAAGCTCAGTGGTCAAGTACATATCGGTTTTCATAATGTCATATAAATTGTTAAATTTATTTGTTAAATCGAAGGCCCAGCGGTGTGCGGTGTCAGTGAATAGCCAGATAAATAACAGAAGGAACAATCCTACATAGTCACATTAGTTAGGTCAATTGACTACTTATTCCCTTTTCCTTTCCTTAAAGATACCCCCGAAATCACAGGTGAGCCACAGCTTTCGGCTTCTCGCGATATCCCAATTACAGAAGTAACTTGTTGTTTAAACGATCCGCGAACTTTTAATGGATCGATAGATTTTCCCGACTGTGGTTTACTTAATACTGACTTTGAATGAAAACTTATCAAACCTTGATTGGTTCGACGCGAATCCTTTAGAATATGAATATGCAGATTACGTTTTATTTTTTTTGCCTTGTCTTTATATTGTTATTTGAATAAAACAACTTTTTTACAGATTTTGCGCATAAATATTTTTTACATTTAATCCTGACGTTTCATCTTCTTTCCAGGAGCAGTGATCACAAGATGACGAAGACAATAGTAGTCATATATTTTCTACTAACTTTACAATATTTTAATCTCGAACGTTCCTGATGGTTAAAAATTTATATAAATCGAATTGTTTTACTTTGCATTTTATTTAGTTATAAAATTCTCACTACGGCTTACTAATATCTGTAACTAATGTTGATATTTTCAATGACTCGGATATATAGGTATAAAAAAAGCAATTAAATACTTCCAAACAGTCAGCACATCCTCGACGAATACTTGATGTTAATATGTTTCATTTAATATGATATTTAGTTTAATTTTGTAAGCACCCAAGAAACGACGGATGCTGTGTGTACCTGTAATAGGCGGACATACTTGAACCAAAACTAATGAGTGGAGATTATGTAATTTGTATCGCTGCTGGTATGCTTTAATAAATAAATTAATAAAATTGGCACTTTCACATAAAATATGTAATAGTTCGCGAAATAAAGGCAACCGCAATCTGCATAAAACAATAACGTATCTTTTTATGATTTTAATGTTTTGTATTTTCAAAGCTATCTTATCTGGTAAAATTTTATAGAAAAACACTTGCTGTTTCAACTTAATGGGATTGTCAAATATTCCTAAAAGTATTTCTTTCCAATGCGAGGATTTTCCTCTCGTTGATGAAGCAATGCTGACCTGCAGCGTAAAAAAGGAAAAAATGCACTAGACAATTACAAAGAGTGCTCACAAGGCTCGGTAGCTCAATTGGGAGAGCAATGGACCGGACATCCAAAGGATTCCCCTTTCGATTTTAAAATGTAAAGTGTGTATTTTTTCAATCGGAATAGGAAAGCGCTTGACCGCTATCTCGCTTGATGGTAAGCGATGCGATCTAAGATGTAACGCGCTTGCCTAGAACATACCTTTTCACTCGTGACTTGAAGAACCCTAAATTGCATTTATCAGGAAACACAAACTCAGGCAAAGAGTCTTTAGCGGTACGGATTACAAAACTGGAACCAAAATACTTAGTGCGACTCTTTGGTATTTCAACCATATAAAGGTGGCGCCTATTCGTAAGTCTGGTTGTCCGAGGAAAAAATAGGGACGGCGACGACGACGGTGCTGCATACTCTCCGAAATGTATCCTATAAAAATGGATAGGCTAGCTACTTTCCATCTATGCTTAAGGCTTTTTAGATTTTTATAAAAAAGATCCTCGTTGCCGATGACCCTCTTGGGCCTCCTTTCAATGGACTCAAGCGTTTGTAGCGGGTATCGGGCGGAACCCAAGAATGACAACAACACTCCATGCACGATAGAACTTGCGCTTGGTAAAGGATAAGCATCTGTTCCAGCGTGAAATATCTTCTCACCTTCGCCAGAAAGTCAATTTTTTTTGAAGCTACTTGAAAGCCTTGCTCTCAATGAAAGAGCAAAAATTTAGAGTACATACCGTGTAGCTTAAGATAGTCAGTGGTCGGCACGGATACACCTCGGAAAGAAGGAGTCACGTCGACGCTACAACCGTGCTGTAATCTGCGTACCTCAAAATACCGGACAAAAGCCGGTCGTTAATATGAAGCAGAACAAGTGTTGCAGAGAGTACGGAACCCTGAGGAACGCCGGCATTGATAGTCAAATGGTCCGACGAGCTACCATCAATGATAACTCGTATCGACCGATCCCTCAGGAAGTCCAATATCCAGACACACAAATCAGTGGGAAGTCCATATGACGGAAGCACACCCTGTCAAAAGCCTTCGAAATATCAAGAGAGACGGCAAGCGCCTCACCATGCCTCTCTATGGCTTCGTTTCATATGCTAGAAGATCTCCAGTAGACCAGTTACGGCGATACTATTATACAAACAGCTCAGGTCTCTTATTTTTCTGAATAATCGACAATTTGTTTTGATTGAATTTACCAAATAAAGAGTAGAATTAATTGTCACATTTCATTCTTTGGCTCCTGAAAAGAGGGAGCGTTAATATGAAATATTACAATAATTCCATTCTGATAGCCGTAAAAAGGGTTTCAATTCAAAGAGTGGATGCTAAAATGTGACAACTGAATTATACGACACAGTAAGCATTCGGGATACACGTGAATGCCGTAAATAAGTGAATATTAAGTTACGTAAATACATTCAATAGGGTTATACAGCAACTAGTAGACGTACGAACTGCTGTCGTTAGAACTCCCCTAGTATGTGTACTCAAAGAAAGAAACCTTTATCGTGAAATTTACAATGACAAACGTGAAAAGTACGTCTAAGTGTATATGTTGTCACATTAGTCAAGTCTGTGTTAAATTAAGGGTGTAACTTAGCAGAAGAGTCTGGATACAATGACAAAAAGGGTCTACCTTTTTTCGCAGAAATTTAAAATTCACAATTTTAAAGCGCATACTAATCATTTGACATGTTTTGAAATAGCTTGCTGGCTGGTAATGAAGAAAAAATAAGTAACCTGCAATGCATGTCAATATATGCGTTTTGATTATTTGCTTTTCTGCGCAACAAGATTCTGCCACAAAAAGGGTACCCGACAAAAAAGGTATGGGAATGTGTGTTTGTGTGTGTGTGCTTGTATGTATGTGTGTGTGTGTGTGTGTGTAGGTACACGGGTGGTATATGTCATGCATTCTATATGCAAACCTCTCTCCGTTTAGGAAAATGTATTAATGATTTTTTTCTTTATTCAGATAAAAATTGTTTTGCTCGGCGACATTTACATATCGCCTCACGTAATTTTGCATCATGGAACTTGATTGTCACTCTTCATCCCAGATGGCGCTAGTTTCTTACATACAAAAGAGCGTATTAGGATCTACATCACGCATACGTAGTTTTTGAGATATATCATCTATGTTTACGAAGTAGGACTATGATCCTTAGTCACAGGTCACCTAGCCCGGAGAAAGATTTTCGTTCTTATTGGTGATTTTCAACAGTGTTCTGTCATTATATTGAATATTATACTTTGTAATAGAAGTATGCGAAAACTATACCAATTTTGATTGTATTATATTTAGGTGTGTCATATAATTTTGTATTTTAAAAGAATGAAATATAATGTGCAAATTAGTCAAAAACCCTTTTTTATTTATGCGATTTAGGTCTCTATTTCAGGTTTTTTAACTTGAACATCAAACTTGGAATGTCTTTAAACAAATTGTCAAGTTCGTGTAATGGAAAGTTTTCCGAGGGAGCGCGAATGCCGCGGGAATATTAAGAACCGACGCGAGCCCCGGGAGGATTCCACTCCGACGAAGGAGGGGAACTCCACTGGGCTTAATAAACATTATGACAATCTTATCTTAGAAAAAACCCTAAATATAAAGTAAACTTAAAGTGGAATATTAATTGGAAATGACAATCTCATCACTAGTGATCAATAGTAGTTTCATTATTGACAAAATATCGATAACATGTATAAATTGAAACGTTACAACACTTTTGATCTAAAGTAAATTCATATCGAGAATTTTGGAGCAACAATCAACAAAAGATCACACTTTGTCATATAAAATTTAGAGTTTCTCAGAAGCGAATTCTGAATATGTTATAAGGATATATTTAAGAGAGATATGTGAATTTAATGAAATAGGGACTTACTTTATACCTTAACCCCAAGTCTTTGAACTCAATTAACATTCAAAATCGCGCTGAACGTAAAAGGCTTTTAATTAAGGCAAAAATAATATTCACACAGAATATATCATGACCCAATTGACTAGCCCCAGGTTGCCACCGAAGCAGGAAGCGGTTACGGTCACAAGAATTTAAATTGAGTTAGGTAATTTTGTTGTAAAAACAAAACATCACACTTAATTCAGCACAAAACGGGTAAATTCCCATTATAAAGTTTATCAGTTCTATCAGATAAACAGAATAATTCCTGCCTGTAATATCTATCCCGTTAATCTCTTTTGTTCTGGTTTGTGCTGCGTCTAATGGCTTAAGATTATGTTACATCAGGGAAATATTCGATTATACCCCAAATCTATCCTTTTTTTCTGCCTTTTTTCGTAGTTGCTTTCAATAATATTGATTTATACTACACCCGCTCGGAAAGTAAATCAGTTTTGCCAGAACAGGTCAGACTGTATGCTTTCATTATAATACAAATATGTGGGCGGTAGTTATATGAAAATCCTTTACTTGCCTGCTGGTTTCTGTTGTTCTTAAAACTTTAAACTCCAAAATTTAAAAACCAAAATCCAAAGGGTTTTTATCTCAAAATTCAAAGATATTATTATAAATAAGAAAAGCTCCATTTGTTGATTAAATATTCCAGTTTATATAGATATTATTGCATAATTGTGATAGAGTCAATTTCATAAAGTCGCCGTCAGAACTAAAAGATGCTGCTCAAGCAGTCATTTAGAAGTTACTTCTTGAGAACTCTAAAGCTAAATACGATTAAATTATTATCATGATTTCATGAGAAAATGCGACTTCGTTTTCACTGAAATATTATAAACTTTCTTCTTAGATGTCGAATAAAGTGGTACGTTACTTTCTCCTCTCGATTTATAATATACTAGTGGACCCGGCAGACGTTGTCTTGCATGATATTTTTGCAATATAGATAAATAACCTAGACACCGACTGCAGCGCCATCTGCCGGGCTGATTTGTGAATCTAAACCATTCTCAGATCCCCTTGAACACACACAAAAAAATTCATTCAAATCGGTCCAGCCGTTTAGGAGGAGTTCAGTGACATACACACTCACAGAAGAATTATATATATCGACGCTGACAAGGCAAATTGTATTAACTACCACTGTATGAATTGTTCAGTACAACGATTTAAAGTTTCAAATTTTGAAAAAAAAATCATAACTAATTAACTAATTGATTTTTCTCTTTGAAAATTAGAATAGTTATTTCGAATAACGTTTACTATGAAATTTAAATGTTAAAAATAATGTAAGTATCCTCCTGTCCAATATTTTGGAGATAATACAATGCAGTACATAATCTTGGTTAAGTAAAATTGTCTTAGGTCACTATAACATTATGACTGTGGTCCGGTAAAGTATGTTTTAATGATCAAATAGCTGCATTAAATGAACTAGAAAAATGTGTTATATGCTGTTTAGCATACTTTAACACCCAAGTAAAATATCTTATCGGGTCAAGCCAAGTGAAACGAAAAAAACCAGATTGTCTGATCTTTCATTGTACTAAAGTTACTCTTAGGCTCTAGGTATTATCTCCCAATGTGGATGACATGAGAAAGTTTTAGGAAAAAATAAACTACACATAAATATATTTTTATAATGACTTAATCACAAAATCATGAACATACATTTATACCATTACAAAAACTAAAGTACACAATTCTGAGATCAAACAGTCTTATTAAAATGGAATGGCAATATTTTATAGGTTCTCAAACTTAAAGAAGTCTGATGTTACAAGTACTATACTACTTTTATATGACATTAAAATAATTGTCACAAAGTGCGCTGTCTCCATAACATAAAAATTAATTTAAAAGAATATCATTAATATTACTTAAATTGTTAACACCTTCTACATCAGTGTCTGGTAAAATTTCTCTAGCATTGCAAGTTTGCAAACTCAGATATCTTCGTGATATCAGCGCGGGATTTTTGTTTTTGTTTTTGTTTAGAATAAGGAAGACGGTTTTTGTACAAATTATCTCTCTGGGCGCTTATTCTTACATAATACTAATTTTTTTTCAGTAACTGCTGTGTCAGTCATGCTGAATTTAACCCATCTTAGATCAAAATATTAGCTGAACAGTTTTTTATGAAATAATACTTATTTTACTTATCTTACTAACTAAATTGTTTTTAAAATACTTTTCTGACATAGAATACCAGGATTCTAAAACCTTATGACACATTATTTCCACGTTGTATGGTTTTGGATTTATCCTGGCAGGATGAAATATCGTTGCCCATTGTGAAGGAGCATAAATTATGGAATGTTCTACACTCGTTTCTAAAATTGCATGGACACCATCAACTGGCATAGAAGTGTGCCCTGGTATTAGAAAATTCATTTGCATGGTTTCTATAAATTCGCAGGATTGTAACGCTGTATGATAAAAACTTTTTTATTGCGATTTCGGCCGCAACAAGAATCACTATAAAAAAGTAAATCCCTCACTGTTTGACGCTGGTCCACAGTTTTTATATAATTATTCAGAATCATCGCAATCTCGTTTCCTCCCCTTTTAGCATCAGCCATGAGTAGCAATAAACCTCCCTCGTTTGACTTTCGTAAACTGTTAAATTGTAGACTGAATATTTTCGAGAATAATAAAATAGCATACTCTCACCGTTTGGCGTGTTGAGTACTTTCTGTAAACCAAAAAATATGAGGGGAGGTCAAAAAAATAGCGGTTTACGGAGACTCTGCCCCTGGTGAAACCAGGGTTTATAAGTGGTATGGCTTTTTCAATCAAGGAAGAGACTCAATTGAAGATGACCCACGTTCTGGACGGCCAATTGAGGCCACCACAACCGAAATCATCGAGAAAGTAGAAAAAATGGATATGGAAGATTCCTGTCTGAGGAAGAACCAGATAGCAGCAATGGTTGGAGTATCCGATACAACCATTTTGAACATTTTACATCATCATCTTGGGATGACAAAGATCAGTGCACGGTGGGTTCCGAAAATCCTTCAAAAACGACAACGTGTCGAATGTTCTCGTCAGTTGTTGGAGCACTGGCGATGAAACCTGGGTTCACTACGAATCGAAGCAAAAGTCGATGCAGTGGCATAAAAAAGGCACCCCCCCGCCCAAGAAGTACCGAGTCTCACAATCGGTTGGAAAGATCATGGCTACTATATTTTGGGATACATAAGGTATTTTACTGATCGAGTATAAAGACCGCAGTGTTAATATAACGGGACAATACTACGCTTCGTTAAAGGAGGCCATTAAAGAAAAAAGAAGAGGAAAATTGACTAAAGGCGTGGTCCTTTTGTATGACAATGCACCTGTGCACACGAGTCATGTTGCGACGGCCGCTATTCACCGGTGCGGCTTCGACCATAGTCTAGACCTGGCCCAGGATGTTTATTTTTTATTTCCAAAAATGAAAAAAGAGCTGCGTGGTAAACAATATTGACGACGATGAACAGGTGAAGTCGGCAATTTCGGCTTTTTTTGACGCTAGGACAAATCGTTTTTTTATGGTATTAACAAATTATTTGAACGATCTGAGAAATGTACTAGGGTTAAGGGGAATACATTGAAAAAGAAAAATAATTTGGTATTTAATTTCAACCTTCTTCCCACCCATTTCGCGAGGTTTTTTACCTACCCTCGTACGCATAAAGTTTGTGGTTCCTGATTTGTTATTTCTTGGTGGTACTTGAAACGATTTTTAGAAGTCCACGAAAAAGAAGTTATTTTTCGTGGACAAGTTTTTCTGCTACAGTCAACCCATCAGAATTATTTTTAAAAGAGATGCATTTGAGACACTTATCTTTTTTTTTGGAACATGTAATGAAATGTTAAAATTCTGTGTAAAAATATTTCTAAACACAAAATGTGTCCTACACAAACCTTGTCTTTTGAGCTAAAATCAGATTTTATAATTGGTAAAGATTGCTCAAATTCCTTTGTCAATAAGAGACGCGTCGAGTCTTTGTGGCAGTAATGAGAGGGAACTGCTGGTAATTTTTAATGTAATTTATAGCATTTTTTGAGCTTGTGCACTGCATTTATTAGGTGGTGTTGTGCATTAATTAGGGTACCTCCCTTTTCGACAGCGCGTGGGTGACTGAAGCGCCAGCACAACGCTCGGCACTTAGCTAACAGCCGCAGCTTACCGTAAACATCGGTCTTGAAGTACCCTCTAACCACCATAGTTTCATATTTATCATTTTTTTCGGTAGGTTTAACACACTAATGCAATAAATTTTGCATTAAGTAAAGTATCTTATGTGCTATAATCACATTAGAATAATTTCAGGTAAAATTGTATGATCGACCAATAGATTATTAAGGGCTGTCGACAAAATTGGCTTAACGTCAAAATTATAGTAATTAGCAGAAAAGTAAAAGGTTTTAAACGACAATTAATTATATTTTATATACAAGAAAATTGACTTATTTTTAAATTTGAAAATTATGGCCAACCACTAAAATGTTTTATTGCGTGCATATTTCAAAAAATGGAATAGTAAAGTGTTTTAAAATTATTCTTATTTTAAGCATAGGCAGGCATAAATGATTTATAAGTATTTTTCTACTATCATGTACGCTTTATGAAACAAAGTCAAAAAGTGAATGGATTTAAGACAAAAAAATATGGGTAAATGACGAAAATCACCGGTGTATTAACGACCATGAAAGTGCTCAGATTAAATCGATTCCAAGACCATTCGAAAGAGAAAAATAAGGCGATTCCAACGATGTATATAACTCATATTCGACCAAATTGGCTGTTAATACAATTTGCCTTTCCAGCGTCGATATAAAGATTATCAAAATAAAATCACTTCTATTTTTAATTGAATTTGACGATTATCGATCGACGAGGGATTCGAAACAACAAGATGTTTTGATGCTATAAAAACTATAATATAAGCTAAATTTTTTATCCGTAAAAAGGGGTATTATTGCATTGAGCGATTGTAGCGTAAGTAATTATAATAAAGAGTAGTAAATAAGTCCAGGTGAGTCCTTTGAGAGGAGGGTCAAGAAGGTCATCGACAATGAAGATCTTCTTTATAAAAAGCTTAAAAGCCTTAAGCATAGACGGAAGGTAGCTAGTTAATCCGTTTTTATAGTATACATTTCGAAGAGTGTGCAGCAGAATTACACAGCATTGTTCCATCGCCTTTTTTCACCACATCACTAGACTTACATATAGTCTCCACCATTATTTGGTTGATATACCAAAGATTAAGCGTTTTGATTCCAATTTTGTAATAAGTAGTTTTGTAGAACTATTTGCACGAGTCTGTGTTTCAACAAATGATGAATTGAATGAATGAATTTCACAAATGAACATGTATCTGCTAGGCAAGCAAATCACATTCTAGATCGCATGCTTACCATCAGACGAGATAGCGGTCAAGTTACTTATTTACTATAAAAAATGTACTATTTTAAATAAATTAGGTACATCATTATCCGGAATATGTTTATTAATTATATCATTCTTGAAGAAGAAACCATGCATTTTTCTAAGGAAAAAGGAAATTAATCAGAAAATGATGTTCGATGCGTAAGATATTTCTATCGTAATAAAATAAAGTCATTATTATAAAACAATATGGGGGGAGATCGAACACTGAAGTTACATTAGAAAGACCAAAAGTTTACGGAGTATAAATGTCGGAGTAATATTATTCAAGTTTTTATTACAACTTTCCAAGTGAATGAGTGAAACAGTAACTTTCTTCGGTTATTTATTACCAAACAAGTTTGTCGCGGCTTCAAAGGAATTTCGGCTGAACAATTGTTTCCCGCTGTTCTTTGTTACACCCAATGGCATTATGTCGCAGGTGATTGCGATATTTCATTAACTTATATCGTATACGTTTCATTACGAGTGGTTATGCGTTAGAAAACTTTTCATTGCAAAAACATAAAAAATGAAAAATACACGAAGACGTTGTCAATGACATTAAGACAATAAGAAAGTTTAAGCCCTTTACTTTTAGACAAAATGTTAACTTATTTAATATTTGATCAATGATGGTGTAAAAGTTTAATAATAATAATTGAATATTAGAAATGTTTAAAATATTTGCACGTCGACAAATTCGACAGGTCATGTTGTACTTTAAAATTATACTATAAGTTGTATTTTACCATGTAATAATAGTTATTTATTATACAAGAGTGGAAAGTTCCTTTTTAACCGCGTGCTCGATTTGGATGACCGAGCAAGCGAAGGATTCTAAAGTTGAATCACGAGCGCAGCGAGTGATTCTAAATTAGAATCCTGAGCGTCAGCGAGGGAAACAAACGAGCACAAGGTGAAAAATCTTTCCACTCGAGTGCAATACGTAACTTTTCATCCCACCTCAGCGAGGAAATGACAAAATGAAAAAGAAAACAATTTATAATGACAAAATATTTTTATTTCAATTAAAACACATTAAGATAATCTATAAATTGAAGAAAATAATAAGAAGTAGAAAATAATTAGGAAATATTAAATGTAACGTTGCTACAGTTACTTATGTTAAGTTTAATATTTTTGTTAGGTAATGTTATGTTGGTGTTTGTGAATTGTGCGCTGTTTTGTGGTAAACTATCAGTAATTTTAAATAGTTGTGCCGATTCATTGGATTCTATTGGCGTAAATGTTGGCGAGAGAGGGCTATTGTTTCCAATCTTATGGGGGCTCATTTTAGATGTAGAAGGGCGAGACCAAGAATCTGACAGAGGTTCTTTCAGCGTTATGGCCTCCACGATACTATTACAAATTTTTGATTTACTTTGGATTGAATCCTCTATGTATCCCTCTACAACCGAATTAGACTTCCAGCCTCCATGGCGCTTAAGCGATAGAAGATCAGCCCCTGATTCGGCCAAAAGTGTGGCTGAGGTTCTTCTAAAACAGTGACCGGTGTATAACGGGGGTTCTAAAAGTCCGAGAAAAGTTGCTATTTCTCGTGGAATACTGCCAATTTTATTCTGACCCATAGGTTGTCGGATACACTTTCCGTTGCGATATTGTAGAAAAAATCGTTCAATTGGGGTGTTAGAAGGACGTAAAGCTTGATATTTCTGAACAATGTTTACATATTCCTTGCGAATAACGAAGTTGCGGTCTTTTTTTGTCTTGGTATTTAGTACATTAATTAATAGCAATTCATCAGAATTATGAGAATATTTTGATACGTTATTGACATTAAGTAGTGTAAGTTCATTTGTTCGACATGCTCCGGTTATACCAATAATAAGAACAACCTGTAACAAAAGAAGTATTTATAATCGTAAATAAATTAATCAAATTAAAAATATTGTAAGTACTATGTACAATTTTATCAACAACAAAAAATTACACGTATTGACTTACTTTTGCCGCTAAATATACGGAATCAGGTGCTTTATTAATAAACTTTGCAATTTCAGATGCTGTGAAAACCTTCGATTTTTTTGGCTTATAACCAGATGAGGCTCTTTTTAAAAATGCCACTAATTTATGATAGGTGTCGATATGAACGTCTTTCTTCATCTTAATTGTTAATTTTAGCATTGAATACGTACTCCATAGCGTGCTTGCTTTCTTGGTCTCAGATAATTCTATAAAATATGCCAGCAAAACGTTTTCGGAGAAAGTTTTTGCTCCTTTAGCTAGTCGCCACATGTTAAATATATCGTACTGTTTCAAATACTTCTCTCGTGATTGCTGAGGGAGAAGGCTCATTTGCGCATTATTAACTGTTTTAGTTAACTCAGTTGGCGTTAGATAAACTTCATCGTCGCTAATGTCACTCATTTTAGTTGATTTTTTTGTACAGTTTTTAGGTTATGTTAATTATATTAAGCAATAAAACGTGAAAAACTAGAATGGCGCGAAGCACGCAAATAAAACAAAGAAACCAAGAAGGTTCCAAATTTAAATTTTTTCACAATTTAAAAAGTTCTTATCATAAATTTGGCACCATAGAGGTTACATTAAATAGGTTTAATGACGTTTTGAATTTACAATTATATTGAGTACTCATTATATGTGATGTTCTAAATTCAAATCTACTTTGCCGCTCAAGCGAATAAAATAGAATTTTCCAGCCAGATTTCGAAGCGCAAAATTACACTTTCCGAGGTGGTGGGATGAAAATGAATTATTATTATTATTATAAAAAAATACTCATTTTTCTTCGGTGGAATTTGACCCACGCCCTTCTGGCAACCCGGCTGAGGAGTTTTTTTAAGGTCTTAACATACGTGACGTTTTTCTCGTGCCGGAAGGAACGGGGTGATGTCTTGACATCGTTGCATGCAAAAAAATAGCAATAATACACGTACCGAGAAACACGGACGGGACGGGACAGCACGAGCAATAAAGGTCTCACGCCCCATGGCCCGCCCCGTCAGAGATCCCGCCGCGTATGCACATTACATACTTTACCTGACGTCGTAGTGTTCTGAATTGTTTTGTTTCGGACGCCATTCATCCACGACGCGGTCATGAATGCCGAGAAACGAATTGAATCTGTTCGATTGCACCCAGCCCTATACATCCTCGAGGATCTAGCCCCGCCCTTACATACTAAGGAGATAGTGGTAGAAGATAATAGATTGCAGTGATTAATTGTTTTCTTAAGTTATTCATAATAAAAGATTATTATTTCATAAAAGAAATGTCTTTTTATCTTACTAATTTCTGGTACCTGGAGAGAAAACAGCCATAAAATATAGGCATGTATAGAAGCGAAGAAAAATAGGTATAATATTGGCTTTCATTATCTAACAGTTCCTTGCAAAGAGTATGGTATTTCTGGTCTTCCTTCTCTTTTTTTTGCCATGTAAGATTTAATAGTCTTTTTTGTTATAGCATGTTCTTCATCTGCATATGCATAATGCAATCTATGGCAAAAATTGCTAATTCATCAGTAGAAAAATTAAATTGGACTAAAATTTGGTCCAGCACTAGCAGGTGCACTAGATTAACACCGTCACTGTACGTATGTTTTAAAACCACGTTCACTTGCACGTCACATCTCCGTTCCGTCCGAGGAATTAACCCGTTACGTATGCTGAGACCTTAAAACTTTAACTTACAAATGAAGCTTACAAACCACACCCTTAACATACTGAAAATATGTTGAGAATAAACCAACGAACAGCTGTTGTAACAGTTGTTTGTTTGTATTCTTTCCACCTATCTTTCCCGTAAACAAAACTATCCCTATAATTCTTTACTAATGTGGAAGAGCATCGTATTATTTTCTCATTTGAAAACAAAAAAAGTAGTTAAGAAAATTTGTGTTATGTTACATATAAAAACGCCCCAACGCATTGTTGCACACATAGATGATCTTATAGCGAAATTCCTATCGCATGGCTTTTACAACGGCCGCAGCTCATCGGTTGATATGTCAGCTTTAACCCATAATACAAGCATTTGGCTTACCTCTTGGAGTTAACGGAAATATTATGTTTTTTATAAATATAAATATTAAACAACATCACAACTTCCACCAACTTGTCCCTATCCCAAGCAGCTAAAGTACATGTGTTATGTAATTCAGAAACAACTACCGTACCATTACACCCAAACCCGTGACAATATAGTCTATATATATTTTCGGAAAAAAAAATTATTGCAGTTTACGAGGTACATTACAAAATGAAAGTATAACTAAAACTTTTTAAATTAAATATCCATTTGATATATAAAACTGATTTGTTATATAACAGCATTATCAACTGTAGGGATGAAGTGGCATAGACTGCCCAGCAATAGCCTGGAACGTGCGACCCACTAGGGAATTACTAGCTTCGCTCAGATGCGATGTCCAATGTATAAAGACCTGACCAATCCTAAGGTCCAGCTTGGATCAGAGGTAGGGCAAATCTGGACGTCGCCAACGCTAAGAAATCAGATCCAATAGCTATAAAACAGTTTTCGCGTACAACATTCGCAGGGAGCAACGGATGATTGCTGGAAATCATTATCTGAAATTCACTGGACCTCAATCTCAGAAAAGTCATCTTTGACGACAGTAAACATCAATTCGGGATAAGAAAAATATAATTAACTGCATAAATACTTTACTATATTATTTTAAACTACTGCACATATTATGCAACAATTTTTTTGACATACAAGCCAGTGACATTTCGTCCATCGAAAGGTCAAGAACCAACATGTCAATATGTCAGAAATATATGTTTCGTCTCGGCCAAATTGGTGCTTAACTGAATCATAATAACTGCCTGGGGTGGTGAGCCGACTGCACCTCTTGTAACCGGGGCAAACGAGTCCAATGCCGCATTTTTCTTTTGTCCGAACCTTGAAGCCGATTCCACCTATGACACTTTCTACGTTGTCTATCCAAAAAAGCAAAAAATAGTGGCGGCAACATAGACAGCAGTAAGCGCTCGCATTTGGCAATAAACAATTCCCAACTTTTGATTTTGAAAGTAACATTTATCTTAAAAAAAACTCAAACAATTACCAGACAAAATTTCATTCATTCAAATTTCATAGATAATTTCGCAAACAATTTTCTTTTCATCCCACCACCTCGGAAAGTGTAATTTTGCGCTTCGAAATCTGGCTGGAAAATTCTATTTTATTCGCTTGAGCGGCAAAGTAGATTTGAATTTAGAACATCACATATAATGAGTACTCAATATAATTGTAAATTCAAAACGTCATTAAACCTATTTAATGTAACCTCTATGGTGCCAAATTTATGATAAGAACTTTTTAAATTGTGAAAAAATTTAAATTTGGAACCTTCTTGGTTTCTTTGTTTTATTTGCGTGCTTCGCGCCATTCTAGTTTTTCACGTTTTATTGCTTAATATAATTAACATAACCTAAAAACTGTACAAAAAAATCAACTAAAATGAGTGACATTAGCGACGATGAAGTTTATCTAACGCCAACTGAGTTAACTGAAACAGTTAATAATGCGCAAATGAGCCTTCTCCCTCAGCAATCACGAGAGAAGTATTTGAAACAGTACGATATATTTAACATGTGGCGACTAGCTAAAGGAGCAAAAACTTTCTCCGAAAACGTTTTGCTGGCATATTTTATAGAATTATCTGAGACCAAGAAAGCAAGCACGCTATGGAGTACGTATTCAATGCTAAAATTAACAATTAAGATGAAGAAAGACGTTCATATCGACACCTATCATAAATTAGTGGCATTTTTAAAAAGAGCCTCATCTGGTTATAAGCCAAAAAAATCGAAGGTTTTCACAGCATCTGAAATTGCAAAGTTTATTAATAAAGCACCTGATTCCGTATATTTAGCGGCAAAAGTAAGTCAATACGTGTAATTTTTTGTTGTTGATAAAATTGTACATAGTACTTACAATATTTTTAATTTGATTAATTTATTTACGATTATAAATACTTCTTTTGTTACAGGTTGTTCTTATTATTGGTATAACCGGAGCATGTCGAACAAATGAACTTACACTACTTAATGTCAATAACGTATCAAAATATTCTCATAATTCTGATGAATTGCTATTAATTAATGTACTAAATACCAAGACAAAAAAAGACCGCAACTTCGTTATTCGCAAGGAATATGTAAACATTGTTCAGAAATATCAAGCTTTACGTCCTTCTAACACCCCAATTGAACGATTTTTTCTACAATATCGCAACGGAAAGTGTATCCGACAACCTATGGGTCAGAATAAAATTGGCAGTATTCCACGAGAAATAGCAACTTTTCTCGGACTTTTAGAACCCCCGTTATACACCGGTCACTGTTTTAGAAGAACCTCAGCCACACTTTTGGCCGAATCAGGGGCTGATCTTCTATCGCTTAAGCGCCATGGAGGCTGGAAGTCTAATTCGGTTGTAGAGGGATACATAGAGGATTCAATCCAAAGTAAATCAAAAATTTGTAATAGTATCGTGGAGGCCATAACGCTGAAAGAACCTCTGTCAGATTCTTGGTCTCGCCTTTCTACATCTAAAATGAGCCCCCATAAGATTGGAAACAATAGCCCTCTCTCGCCAACATTTACGCCAATAGAATCCAATGAATCGGCACAACTATTTAAAATTACTGATAGTTTACCACAAAACAGCGCACAATTCACAAACACCAACATAACATTACCTAACAAAAATATTAAACTTAACATAAGTAACTGTAGCAACGTTACATTTAATATTTCCTAATTATTTTCTACTTCTTATTATTTTCTTCAATTTATAGATTATCTTAATGTGTTTTAATTGAAATAAAAATATTTTGTCATTATAAATTGTTTTCTTTTTCATTTTGTCATTTCCTCGCTGAGGTGGGATGAAAAGTTACGTATTGCACTCGAGTGGAAAGATTTTTCACCTTGTGCTCGTTTGTTTCCCTCGCTGACGCTCAGGATTCTAATTTAGAATCACTCGCTGCGCTCGTGATTCAACTTTAGAATCCTTCGCTTGCTCGGTCATCCAAATCGAGCACGCGGTTAAAAAGGAACTTTCCACTCTTGTATAATAAATAACTATTTTATCCATGGTAATTGGAAAAATAACGTAAAGCAAAATCATATAGGTTAGGGTAGTTAAATTGAACCAACGTGGCTAAGCCACATATCTTTTTTTGATATATGACCGAAAAACGCGGAAAGTATTTAAAATTGATGTTTTTGCTACAACTATTTTATAAACTATAATAGAAATATGATTCCTAGAAACATAGAAAAATATTTTTTTAGATAGCATGCGCCTGCGGATGCCTATTTAAAACTCAAAAGCGACCCTCTGAAGCTTAAGAGGCCTTTCAGCTAGCGGACAGTAGACGGTAGCAAGTTAAATAAACATGTTTGAAATGATACCATTTTTAAAGTAATATGTTTACGAAATGAGACGTTCGTTAAATGATTATAACGAAATTTTTCTAATGATAATTTTATTTTGAAGGTTATTGAACCGCTCGCTCCACATTGCCTTGCATTTGCATTGCCTTAGATAATCAGCACAGCAACGTATATCGCACAGACAAAGTTTTTAGATACCTACCTAATATTATAAAGTTTGTATGTAAGTGATCTTTCAAACTACTCATCATATTGTGCAGCGTGGACGTAGGCTATTCAGAGCGATTTAAAAGGTAACGTCCAATCTGGTTTCGTACAATTAAATAATAATTAATTACTTAGCGATATTTTTGAGTCATTATTGATATTATTAGTATCAAAAATACATAATAAATAAAATTGTTATTCATGTAAATGTAAAAATATTGTCACTAATTCTTATTATATTATTCTCAGTAGTCAAAGCAAAATAGAAATTTACGCACAATTTCTGAACCACTATATTTTTTCAAATATACTTCAAAGATATTAGAGACCAATGTTTCGTTTTTCGCTTTAAATGTGTGTGCTTTTACATACCTTGAAGTTGAAAAAACGAAATTTTCAAGGTTCTCCGCTAAAATAGGACTTAAATATTGACTAAGGACGACTGAAAATCACTTAACAAGCATAAAATTAAGCACATGTTAATCGCATCTGTTATAAATCCTTGCTTTTTCGTATACCAGTTAACATTCTGGTTGTAGAACGTGTGCTAATTATCTTTGATTCGTTTTCTCGAAAGCCTTTTCCTTTATATTCCTAATTTGCGTAAGGTATGTTTCACATTTTTTGTTTTTTTCATCATGTTATTCTGTGGTATGTATGTTCAGACAAAATGAGAAGAACTGGCGCCCAAAATAATTATGTAAGTAAATGAAAGTGGAGCAAAGGCTGAATAATTTGAAGGCTGTATAATGGAAATCGTGGGTTTTGGACTTAATTTTCGCTAACACTTTATTGCAAAGTTAGCAAAAGTGCGAAATCGGATAATGGTGGTCCTGTTTAAATCAAACAACTTATTTGAGGTTTTTGTGCGTAATTTATATTTAATCCTGACATTTCAACTCCTTTACAGGAGCCATGATCACAGGACGACTAAGACAATGGTCGTCATATATTTTCTACTACCCTCACAATAATTTAAACGGCCACGTTCCCAACAGTTAAATTTTTTATCTAAGTTGTTTTATTGTGCATTTTATTTAGACATCCCTTGATCACGGGTCCTGTAAAGGAATCGAAACGTCAGGATTAAATATCAACAATGCGGAAAAGCCCTAGATAAGTTATTTCATTTAAATGTGTAATGTGCGCGGAAGTGTAAAAACTAAATAAAGGTGGTCTTGAATAGCAGGATAAACAAAACAATTAAATCATATTCCCAACGTTCGAGACAAAATAATATTCTTAGAAATTAATATCGACAGCAGAAATATAAACTTCATTGAGACAGTCTTCCAGAATGGCAGATCAAGCTATGTGACCTTATTTTAAGCGGTTCTGTGGAGCTGGGACAGCTAGCCAAGCCAACATTACTCAAGCAAGTCACGTAGAAACCTCTAAAAGAGAAATTCGTCATTTAAAATGTTAATATTACATTTTCATATTTCTTTTGTTTCAGTACGTTCAGCGAAAGCGTATTTAGTTACACATTATCATGAACTGAACAAACAAAGGCCAAATAGAGTTATCGACATACACCTGGAGAAAAAGGTAGTCTGAACAGTAATACCGCATATAAATGTATGCGATCGAAATACCATATCGCAAAATATCTCAACTGTCGGGTTTTCCCAATCACTTAACCCTCGGAAGAGAGCCAAAACGAATTATCCGCAAGAAGATGGATGGATGAAATACAAAATGTCGACGTAGGCCTTCAGAGTAAATTACGCGTAAAATTTCCCGTCATAAGGTACATCGCAAACGATGACGAAGAATAATAAATTACAAGCGAACTTCAGTCAATCGACGAGGCACAATCTGTTTATAATAATTTGTCAAGTGAAGCGAAAAAACCTTTATAGCAAAAGGAAAGTAAAATGGGATACATATTATAAGATATTTTTTACTTGGATGGACGTAGCTTGGCCTTTTACTCATGCCGAGCAATAAACGAAGGAACAGAGACGCGGAACGCCGGCGATATGTGTCACGCAGCGAGACCTCGATCCAGCAATCCCTGGACAGAATACTTAATGGTGCTACTAATAGAATGGCCACTAATACGAAGTGATTTCCACTCTTTCTGCGGTTCGAAACGCAGATAGGAGCGTTGTGGAATCAACATATGCATGACAAATTTATACGTTTTCAAGAATAACATTCTTTTGTTTCAGCTTGAGTAGCATTCTTCTGGTGATAATGCGTAGTAATTATTACTTTACTCAAAAAAAAATACATTTTAATTGAGCTAACAAAAAAGACACTTGATTAGTATTAAGTATTGATTGATGTACTGATCAAGTTATTAAATTCATTGTTTTTAATATACGAGTATTTTTACCTGAGTCATGGGTATTTTAATTTGTATGCATATTATATATATGTGTGTGTGTGTGTGTGTGTGTGTGTATTATATGTTTGTTTATCCGTTACCAATAAAAACATTGATTACTTTGGGTTAGGCAAATTGGTGTGAACATAAAAAATAATATTTATAGACACTCAAGATATTTATTCCCTACAGTGAGAGATAAAACGGATGGACAGATACTTTATTCGTTGTACATTCTTGTAGGAATATCTGAAAATTAATTTTTATTTTATACAAAATAAAAAAAGTCTTTAAAGGCGATGTCGCTGGTACTCAATCTAGTTGCATTGATTTTAATTAGCGACCATAAGTTATACTTAAGCTACAAAAGAAATTCATTAAATATGCATATGCATTTCTAATATGCCCATAACAGTAACAGCCGCCACAATTCTTTCTTTATCACTTACGTTTAAATTTATTTATAGAAATAGAAACGCCGGTAGTCCAAGGCGTGGGCAGATCGTTTTGTATCTTCCAAGTGGCAAACAACTCGTAGTAGATACACTTTGTAGTGGCGGGGAGGTACAGAGATGCCTTCAATTTAAACGACAAGCGGCGATTCATATATTTTACGAATGAAAGAATAGAAAACATTTGTTAACACTCAGAAAGAAAATAAGACAGACAAAGGCGTAACGTAAGCAATGTGAAAAATTGCGATAGTATTAATACTTAAAACTACTGTGTGGCGCCAGTGAATTCCCTGCCTCAGCATTTTGCCTGTCATTTACAGTTGGGTAATTCTACCCAGCACAGATACAGAGGCCCTGTTATTCTGACAAGTTCAGACAAAATGAGGTAGTTTAATGTAAATATGTAAATTATACAGACCATATCACATATTTAGATACACAAATTACCTATATATTATATCTTCACATAACTTCTTATACAAATTTATCTTTTGAATAATAAAAAAGAAAGAGTGCTCAACAGCAAGTTGCTCTCATACCAAGAAGATAATGATCTCCTCAGTGACCGTCAATATGGCCTCCGCCGAGGATATTCAACTAGGGATCTTCTAGTTTATGTGATTTGATTACTGAACGGTCGATCAGAATAGTTATCGATGGCTGCTCCTCTGACAGTGTCTATTGATGCCCGAGTTCCTCGGGGCTCTGTTCTTTCTGCGACGCTTTTCCTGCTGCACATCATTGACCTGTTAATACCAGGCATTATTGGGTATGCAGACGACAGTGCTGTCATAGAGAGATACCTGTCTAGCGCAATGGCCATGCTTGAACGAACGGACCAGAGGTTAAGCTACGTTTCCAGTGGGGTGACAGTAACCTCGTTCATTTCAACGCCTCCAAAACACAAGCGTATCTTTTCACGGCATAAAGAAGTCCTTTCCACCTCGTTCCTACTTTCCGAGGTACATCTGAATCTGTGACCAACATCGAGTCCGCAGCAGCATTGCAGCTTAAAAGCTTGGCGTCATAAAGTCAAGCGATATTTCACGCCGGGACAGCTTTTAACTCTCTTATAGCTCAAGTCCGATCTTGCATGGAATATCTAGGACTCTGGGACGGCTCAGAAAAATGTCAACTTGCTGCACTGGACACGATTCAGCGCAGAGCTGAGAGGCTCATTGGTGACAGCAAATTGCTGAAGAGCAAGCTTCACACCTTAGCTCATGGCCGCAAAGTTGCCTGTCTGTCGGTCTTCTACAGACCGTACTTTGGAGTGTGCTTAGGAGCTGCATTTGCTCATACAACCATATCCTTTTTTCCATCGGACATCCAGAGGCACTGCGGTCTACCAGCCTTTCTAGGTTGCTATTCCTACTTGTCGCACCAACCAAGCGCTTCGCAACATCCTTCATAATGCGCACAGCAAAGGAGTGGAACTCCCTCCCTACGTCTGAATTTCCGATAACTTATAAGCCATCTTTAAAAGCCAGGGTGAATAGGCACCTTCTGGGTTAGCTCGTTCCATCGTAGATTCTGTCTTGGCCCCTGGGCTTGATTAGGATCAAAAAAAGTTAAATAAAAGATTGAGTGTCAGAACTTAAGTTACTTACCCATTATGCGTTATGTGCGGTAGTAGTTGGAAGTATATAAGAAGATTCGGTGAACCAGTCATCAAAAATCAAAATCACATTTAATAAGGAATTCATTATTATTCAAATTTCCTTTTTTGGGCGCAGGAAAACTGTTAATATCTTAGTGGAGAGCACGCAATCACATTTTTTTTTAAATCTAAGATATACTTATCTATACTAATATTATAAAGAAGTAAAGTTTGTGTGTTTGTATATTTGTTAAGTTGTAAGGGGTAATCTCGGGATCTACTGAACCGATTTTAAAAATTCTTTCACCAATAGAAAGGCACATTATTGCTGAGTGTCATAGGCTATATTGAATGCTAGAAAAAAATTAAAGAATTTTGTCCACCCGTGCGAAGCCGGGACGGGCCGCTAGTATATATATAAGTTAATTTAGTATATTATGAAAAATGATTCGATATATTAAAACTAAAGGTCACTAATAAAATTTACAAAACTGTTTAAGCCGATTTAAAAACTGATGAGTTAGACAATAAAAAGTTAAGTTTAAATCTGAAAGGGAATGCGAAAGAATTCGGATGATTTAAAATTTGACATTGTATTAACATTACACTGATTTATAATTATTATACAGATATTTTCATATATTTTTCCTGTATATTGGCATCAGTTGCCTCTAGTTGTTCGTTTTCCTTTTGGACGTTACGAATTAAGGTTCTTTGTGTAATATGATCGGATTAAAAATTATTCCAATTTATTATTTTCCTCCTCTAAATTTGCTATATTTCTCACGCATTGATTTAATCAGGACTGTTCATCTATCATCATTTGGTTTTCTGGATAGACAAAAACAGATATGCCATTTATTCTTGATCACGTTCGACATGATAATGGAATATGCAGAGCAAGTTGTATTTTGATTTTGACCCTTAACAGCTAGTTCAAGGAAGAAAGAAAAGGAAGAATTTGAAATGAAATTTATAAATTTATTGCCCTTCATTGCTGACAAGATAGAACTAAATATTTTCATAAAAATAAGCAGCCAATTCATAGCTTTCAAGACAAACTGGCTAAAGAAGCATAAAAAGCAATTTTACAAAAAAAACATTTGTTTTCTTAAATGGTAATTCTAAGTCTAAAACAATTAAAACGCTATGTCATTCATTTCCTTTTTAGTTGCAATCCCAATCAGCAAGCCTACAATCTTAATAGTTTATCTTTATATTCCAATATACGTTTGAACTTTCAAATAAGTAAACTGTGAAAATTTTATATTTCATATTTTTAAATAAATCACAAATGCATTAAAACTACTGGTAGTTTTCCGAATAATAAACTCTTCTCTCAATATCCTATTTTTCGTTTCATTTTGTATGCTATGTTTAAAATAAGCTTTTTGATATTTTCCTTACTTCAAAACGGTAATCTCGGACGGATTAAAGGATTCGATAATCTTCACACCAATGTTATCTGCATTTTCAACTCGCGTAACTGCAATTTCGATTGCAACGAATATTCCGCAATTCACTTTTTGATCTGCGAAGTGTACAGAAGCGACAATGTGAGTTAGTCGTGTGCTGATAAAACTTTGGTTGTCTTAGTTAGAAGTCTTATTATATTTCTTACTAGCTGACCCAGCCACGCGTTGCTGTGGCAGTAATATTATTTTTCTAAAAAAAAGATTTTTTCTAAAATAAAAGTAGCCTAAGTTACTCCTTATTACATCAGCTACCTGTCAATAAAAGTCTCGTCGAAAATCGGTCCACCCATTTCAGAGATTAGCCGGAACAAACAGACAGACAGACAAAAATTGTAAAAGATGTTATTTTGGTGTATGTACCGTATATATATTCATATGCATGTAGTAAAAAACGGTTATTTCAATATTACAAACAGACACTCCAATTTTATTTATATGTATAGATTGTTCCTAGTGATAAATAGAACATAGATTAGTATAAAAAATGCAAAGTAAATATTTTTACTGACAGTAAAATAAAGTGCAGTGCATAAATTATCTGCTCTTAGTTATTCTCATTAATATATGAGACTCTAAACTTTCTTCCTAAACTGAATACAAATTCTAAGGTAAGCAGAGCTGGACAATGGCGTTGTTCTGTCAAATGGCTCATATTTGCTAACAGAACTACAGACAGAACCTTTGGGAAGTTATCAATATTATTTTTTATACACTTAAGAACAGAGGCCGTAATAGCCGTGTTTATCGGGAAACTAACAGCAGCAAAGAAAGCTACGTACTTGTTTAATACAAGACCTCGGAGGCGCTTGGCCATGGAGTTTTAACCTAAATAATCGTGTTGTTTTTATAGCCAGTAATTCGCCTATCCTGAACAGCGATTGTACCTGAGCAGCTTGCACGTTGGTCGGCAGCGAAGAGTCGTCGATACCACTCCTGGAGCCCCTCGAGCCTCGCTCCGAGCTCTCGTCGTCCGAGTCCGACGTGTGGAACGACGCGCTCGGGCTCGGGTCGCTCAGCCGCAGCTTCAGACCGTCGCGACGCATCGCACACTACACCACCACTATTGGTACGTCACCAATACCTCACACAACTCTTTGACACACATATAATCCAATGACTACTGGAACGTACACAATCTTCATAGACTTGATACGTGCCACGATCACTAGACTGATTCAGTGATTCTCCGACCATCGGCGCAACCTGCTGCACTTAATTATATTTATTTGTATTGGTATCGTCCAAAGTTTACTTCTGCCTCATCGTTTGGCAGTCAATTCTTTGTTGTTCGTGCTTCATTTGTTCGGGTTTTAAGAAAATGAAATCACTTGGGCTAGAGGAGTTTGAGTTCGTTTGTTATTTGCAACTGCTTCGGATTTTTATTTGAGTTCACTTAACAAATGTCCGCCTATGACAAATTAGCTGCAGCAGGTAGATAGTTGAATGACGATGTTAATAAAAGTTCACATTGGAACTATCAAGGGTAGAAAGAGAGAAAGAGTAGGCAGCTCACTTAGTTTCTGACCAGTCAGACAACCTGAACTTCCCTGGACGGAAAAGACAAGTGCAACCTCACCAAAGAGAAATCGTATCAAAGGACGACAGTATTGAACTAATAATTTACACTTCAAAATCCATAACAGTTCTTTCAAAAATGAAATTCAACAACACAAACATTCGTCGTATATGAGAAAGTGATTATGGATCAGGTAGGGTTTCACGATCGGCGTCCCGTTGTCGGCGGCGGAGGATGACTATTAATTATCCACTTGCCTCCATTGTGACACTGTGAAACACGTCATACAATGCAAATTTTTGCTCGTTAGCATTCAACTATATTTCTAATAAAATAAATTATATACTTATAATATTTTGTAATATAAAGTATTTAAAAAACGTTTATATTTTCTTTAGCAAAAGTGTGACTGAGTTTGACATTCTCATTTTTCATCTCACAAATTCATAAAAATACAAATTAATTTATATACTATAACAGGTGGAACATTAAATAGAAAACTAAATTAACCGGAAGTAGTTAGAAAGTTCCCCTAATACCATTCATATCTTCAATTACATCTTCTGAATTTCAGATAATTAAAGATAGCACATTTATTGATGGTTCTTAAGGTATTGAAGGTCGACAAGCCGATTGCGACAGCCTCGTGTGCCCACCGAGATTTACTGCGCTTTTAAAAGACATTATAATCTCGATATTGCAAGCAAGGTTTCGGGAGCAAATAACGCAGCGTGTATTTCTGTCGATCCCTTGTACAGAAACACTGCGCATCTCGTTACCGATGCAAATATCGGTAAACACGCTGACATGATCGGAACCAACAGCTCAATAGACAATTATGTTCTACGTCGTAGGAACTATCGACTATCAGAACTTGTGGACGTCACCTTGAGTCGAAATCACCCATACATCAACAACTATGCCGGATGGATTTCATCGAGCGAAATTTCAGCCAAACAACTTCGGACGATTTACTCAAGAATTTTCCTTGAAACACCCGCTGACTTCCAATGAGGAAACTATTAAATCTGAGAATTCAGATGAAACTATGAATTGAACAATCAAACATTTCACAATGGTAGTATGGACGATACAACATATGCTACTCCAAGGACGACCTAAATATAATTCGGGGCATAAACTTTAATCTGTGGAGACGAATCGCGCTCTCGTGTGGCCACTCGATGAAGCGCTTGTTGCGGCGAATTGTACGCTCTACAGCGAGAACATTGAAGCTGCTTTTACCAACAATATAATGTCAACTCATCATTTCTTTGGTGACCTTTAATTTTCATACAACATAACAAGGCTACGTTTCTAACAATAAGCGCAATCACATGCAAACAATTTTAACCGAAACTGACAGTGTTGTGTATTATAATAAAGTTGGTAGCGACTTCATAACACAACTTGAGCTTACACTAAGTAAAGATATATATTTTCATTTTACTTTCGAACAAAACGAATTAATCTTAATATGATAACGAAATAAAGTTTCGAAAAACAGACATTTAGTAACGTGGAATGAGAATGTTTCTTCCATTACCGAAAACAATATTGATAGCGTTACCTTTGACCTTAATAATCCTATCGTTGACGTTTCAATGTTCTACTATATGTATATCTCACATATAAGAGCGACTTGGTATATATAAATAGTAAAAGTAATTAACTAATTCAAGTCCCAACTGAAGAGATTGTCGATAGGAAAGACAACACGAGAGGATAATAATTTTAATACTGTCATCGCCCTCCGGAGGCTCGCTAAATTATGCTAATAAACTTCACGGCAGCAATGATGTCTTTTTTCCACAGAGACACGGAAAAGTTTTAATTACAAAACTTTCGTCGGAGCTTCATCTAGAGGAAACGACAATTACGAACAAGTTGAAGGGAGATTAGCCACCTGGACTGCGGTAACCGATAAGAGTTTGATTACGGCGTCGTGAGAAAACACAAAGCGAGCATGAGGTTTGTTTATCCCACGTATCCGGTTACTGTGTTCCAGCCGAGGGCGGAAAACGATCGCGGGCCAGCGCAACACGCACTCCGTAAACGTATGATGGAAGCACTGTTAATCGTATAGTTTGGTGAACGTGGGAGACACCTGTTGATCGCGCCTTGGCCGCCGTGGTCTGCGGACCTGGCCGCTACATTACGCGCTCGCTCGTTCCCTTGTGGCGCGCGGATTTCGCCGAGGCGTCGCGACGCCCACCGTCGACAGTGGCGCCGCGCGCGGCACTGACTGATACCCCCCACTTTCAGCTGACAACTCCACATGAACTCGCGCAGGCTTCCTTCCCATCTCGACTTTCGTGGCAGGCGTTAGGGTCTAGTTTCGCTCGCGCTCTCATAGACAGGCATCGGTCCCTTTTGTTCCTGCGCGCCCGTTCGGCTCGCGGCGGCGGCTCGTTCCGTGGGGGTTGTAATCATCGCGTTAATTACTATTCCCGTATTTTGACGTACTCTTTCAGCTTTCACACTGTTATTTTGTAATCTGATAGGATGTACCCACGTTCGGAGTAAATTATTGTAACGAGACCTTCGAACGTCTACTTGGGTGGACTTGGTATATTAATATGTAAGTATTTTGGTTGAGAGTGTACAGTTATTGTGAAAGATAATGTTCCATGTGTTTCTTCAGGTAATCGGATGTGGTGCACACTAGCAGTTGTACTCGGTTAATTTATTAATTAGTCTACACCTAAGATGTTATATTATAATTATACTAGACAATGGTATCTCACATTAAACTGCCGTACACTACACGACAAATTGATACAAATTGTTATTTTTTGTATGTACATGATTCATAATCAGGCAAAATGTCGAGTGGAAGATAAACAGTGGGAGAAAGGTAAAATAATATTATTGCAAAAGGTTTCTTTCAGACCAATCTTTATTTTGTTTCCTAATCATATCTTCGTCGTTAATCGTATCAAAATCTACTCGCCATTTTCGCCATTGTAACTTCAACAATCTAGGTGGAATTGACTAATAAAATAGAGCTTTATTGGAGTAGCATAAAATACAAAAAAAATTCACTATCATCATCTCAGCCGCTGCATCATTCACTGCGGGAACACTGGCCACAGATTTGATAGCTATATTAAGACTATAAAAGCAAGAAATCTTACGCGAATAAGTAGCTAATAAATTAATTTACTTTGCTATTGAGTTAAATTTAGTGATTCGTAAGTAATTGTTGAGATTATGTGAATATGTTGGGAACGTGTAAAAATGACCTTGCCTCATTTTGCATTATGGTGAATTAACTTTAGAAAGCAGAGAAAATTTCACTAGTTTTGTATTGGAGAGTTGTCACCAGTATTTTAGTTTCACCGTGGCTCATCAGGACAATTCTTGGGTCTTTCATAATGTGTTAAGAATCATCACTTGTGTTAAGAATTTGACCGATTAGAAGGCCGCCACCATACGTCGTTTACTGTACCCGTGATTTCAACCGAAACAAGAAATCATGTTTCAAATTACTTTTTTCTTACAGATATAAAAGGCATTATTTACCTCTAAAAGAACAGTCTGCAATACTTCTTTCGCCATTGTTACGCCGATGGATCGCAACGGAAGCGGATCTTTGCAACCGAAAGAATTCTCTAAAATAACTGATGTAAAAACAAAAGAGTGTTATCTTGTTGGATCACAAACCAAGGAGTTTATAAAAGAACTAGTTTCTGTGCAACAATGGCAAATATATTTATATATATATATATATATACCTATATACCTATATAACACCTATATAACTATCCATGACTTATGTTCATGCATGCAAGCATCTGCGGTTGTATTCATCACACAAACATTTGCTTTCCCTGGGACTCAAATTCAGGACTGTCGACGCGAAAGGTTATATCGGTACCGTTGCATTAAACATTCGACAAAATAATTGTTGTGAATTATCCGAAATTAAAAAAAAACAACTTTATACACCTATGAAAATATTTTAATCTTGATATTCATGGTAAAATATTTCTTTACGAGAGAGTTATAAAAAAAGTTTTATTGCCTTTACATTGGTTTTTTTCTCGTAGTTTCCTTCTTTGAAACAGATTATTGGCTGTTGCAGAAAATAGGTCACTGGGAAATCTTAAACGAACATAAGTCAGCTATTAAAGTACTGTCGTTATTGCTTTTAAATTATATACAGGTGCACTAGATTTGTTAACTATGTGAGTTGCTGACGGCTTTTCCAGCATCTTCGGAATAGTTTATTTTTCAAGTTTTGTTCGGAATTTTTTAAATATTGTGTTTTTTTTAATAATGTTATTTTCTTCGGTTTTTTTTGTGTAATATTTTTAAATTATTTGCTGCACCCAGCATGCTTTTCAATGCTCCCTTTGGCTGATCTTTTTTTGCTAACTATACATATAAAATAAACCTTCCTTGCCTTACATATAACAACTTTAATTTATTTTTATCACAATCTGATCAGTAATTATGGAAGTCAATGTTATTAATATACATTTTATTTATATAGATTAAAGTGTTTTTTTTTAAGTGGTGTTTACTCCTTTTCTGAGCTGTCGATAACAACATGCCGTTTTATGTAATCCTAACATGAGGAGTTTTTTCTTAAGAAAGAAGTAAAAAAATAAGTACGTATTTTGTTACACACCTGTCGAGTCGAGGCCTCATTCAGAAATACCGTTTTGATTTACTTTCATCAGCATAATTATTTGTCGTCGAAATAGTAACATTTTCTATTTGACGATTCTATGTATATCTTCAAACGAAATGATTTCCAACAGAAAAAAACAAAAAAAAAAAAAAATATATTACATAAAAGGAGCGATTTTAAGAAGAACATGATTTAATTCTTAATAAAAAGCAACGGTTTTGAAATATAAATGCACAAGTCGTTATGTAGATTTGCCGTCAGTCCGCCACAGAATCTCGTTCTGCCGCCAGAAATTTCGATAATTAATCACTCGTTGTTTCACGAACTAAGAAATTGTAACAACACAAACAATCCGTCAATGGGTTGCTTAAACGTCACGCCGGCATTAATATGGAACGTTCGAGAAATTCCGCTAATTAATGTGTTAAATCCGAGTTCGCGGGTGGTGATGTGTGTCACGGGGCAAACGGGGACGGCTATGGCGGATCGATTTGTTGCGAAGGTTTCAGCAATTAGTTCCTTCGGTCGGCGGTCGCGTGAGGCTTCCTTAGGCCGCCTCACTCGACGCCCGAGGAACCTGCCCGTTCAACTGTCTCAAAACTAATTATGACTACTAGTCGACCCTTCTTCCTAATACCACATGTCGTACATCTTCATAGGTATATAAATTTCCATAATTTGCACTTTGAAAAGTTGAGTCTTCAATGTGTGAGCGACGCCTAATTGAGATTTGGTTTACCAAATTAAATAACAATACGATAAAATCTTCTGATATTTCCGAAATGTTCTAGGATCCTATCCATTGATACCCAACTATAGTGTAAAAATTTAAAAATTTTACAAATATTTTACCATTGAAAATATGCGTTCTCATTTATCAAGAAAAATGGTTTTAAAGATTAATATTGTGTTATATCTACTTAAAAGTAAAAAAAATATATTTTTTTTTAAAGTACAAAAAATAAAATTCTTCCAATTTATGTGAATTTGAAGGAATCTAACAACTTTTAAATCACGAAATATATTTAAAGTTTTGGCAATAAATCAATCTTCAAAAGTCAATTATTTTATTGTCTGATATAACCACGAAAATACTGCTTTTGACAAAAATAATGAAAGATTTGATACGATTTCACACACTTACGTACAAGATAAACAATATGCATAATATTGATTGTAAGATCACACGAGTGTTGCCTTTGACCGATGACTTTTTTTTTGTCATTCAAGCTTATAGACAAAAAATCTAAACATGTGGCCCATTTTATGTAATTTAGACAAATACACCCTTTTACTTTAGAACATATAAATACCTGTGTAATTTCTAACTTACCCTTCAGCGCACATTAAACTTTTAAATTTAACAGCTTTTTTACGGATTTTGCGCATAATTTATTTTATATTTAATCCTGACGTTTCCGACGCTTCCGTAAAGGAGTCGGAACGTCAGGATTCAATATGAAGTTAATTATGCAATATAAAAAAGTTGTTTTATTTTTCTATATATCTTAAAACTTTAACTTAAAAAAATTGGTAGATGCAATTTTACGTCTCCTTTCGAATATAATTAAGTGAATAGTAAAACTAAAATATAAGCTGTGCCTGTGTTGCTTATAATGACAGTACAGTTAAAACCTTTACTTAGATAAATACTTTAAATTCATGTTTGGATGTTATGAATCACGTGTGCTCATAACCCCAGTAAATGCTCCGCCCAAATATTTAACGGGAAAACAAAAAATGCTCCCTCGCAGTATGAATGTCATATTGTACAAACAGCTACAATTCCACGGGACCTGGGAGTCGTTCCCGACTTTAATCGCCTGTTTGGCGACCACATTGACGCAATTGTAAAAAAAGCTTCCAAGCACTTGTATTTATGTAAGCTCTGCTAATATCAAGCAAATTGAAACTTTATATTTTTATTGTAAAAAGGCAGGCGCCTAACCACTATCTCGTCTGATGGTAAGCGACGATACGATCTAGGATGTGACGCGGTTGCCTAGAACATACCTATTCACTCGTGACAAAAGAACCTCTCAATTATATTTGTCAGGAAACATAGACTCAGGAAAAGAGTTCCACTCTTTAGCGGTACGTATCACAAAATTGGAACTAAAACGCTTCGTGTGACTCTTTAGTATATCAACCATATAATTAATTAAATACAGTCATGTCAAATTTTTGCAGAAAATCATTAAAATATTGTTAGGAATATCTTAGATCCAAGTGGCTCTGTTCAATAAATGATTTTCTGGTAAATCGCCGCGACTATAAAATCATCTTTCAGTAAGTTTGAAAGCGACAAATGAAACAGAAACTTAAAGAACTTGACTTAAGAGGACACTACTTGATAGTTAGATAGTTTGATTTTGCTTATATATATCAAACAAGAAAAAAGTTGTATTTTATTGTGATTTGAAATTTATCTTATAATTTAACATATATTTGTAATTTGACAAACTTAATATTGTTCTTTCAAATTCAAATATTTAATTTCGGTATCTTAGTCTATTACAGATATTAGATGTGGGAACTCCCCTTTAGGCAAAACATCGCCTGTGCTAGGAAGAACCGCTCTTTTAGCAATCAGTTACATAGCCAACTAAATCACAACTGTTAAGCACTAAACAAGCAAGTAATATAATGCTGTAATTAAATATATTTATCTTTTCTTACTGCTAATATGTGTGCGGTGTGAGTTTGTGGGGTGCGTATGTGTGTGTGTGTGTTGTGTTGTTCTTGTACATATTTTCAGATACTAACTCACATTAATTTAAGTCAAGAGCCTATGCATACCTATACGTAATAAATAATGATAAGTTAGTTTTTAAGCAACAATGCTGTCTCCGTGTAACTTAATGATTTTAACCATTCCAAGACCGATTTCATACATTTGTTTTGTTAAAGCGGAATAAGACGATTTGTATTTTTTCTTGTAGAATATCTTGATATGAAAATCTATCAGTTAAATTCTTAAATAGCAATAAATATAATAATTTCTGTATATCGTTTAATCTATCTACGGACGTGGATCAATTCGTAACACAAGCATTAAGCTCACCACGAGCGGCGGGTTAACGAGATTGTGTGTTTAACACATTGTCACTACTAAAAAACATCTGCCATTAACATACCCCTAGTTTACTCCAATTAAAATTCATTCATGTTGCGAGTGAATAGAAGTGTTAATCGTTTATGTTTACTTTATAACTAACTTGTGTCGTTGTGGTGTAACCCCAGCTAGGGACCTATTGAGTGATAAATGCTTTTTAATATAGACAAGCATTTTGGATCCTAATTTGTAACTTCTTTTTTATTTTGTTACACCGCCTCTTCATTTTGGATTGTATTTTTTTTTGTGTTATTTCTTTAATTTTATTTAGAATTTATTTTATATTTAAATTAAATTTTAATTTTTTCTGTTAAATTATACCTGTTGACTGTGACTTTTGTTATGTGAGTGTTGTACACGCCCGTTATTGGTTCACATCAGGTATTATTATATCATTGTTTCCACTTTAATGTCTTAATGTGTCACTGTTGATGTGTGTTAACTAAATAAATAAATAAATGGACTAATTCAGTCAGCACAGTATGATTAAGTTTATTTTATAAGTACTTAACAAATTTTGAATATGTCTTCTCCGAACATGTTTTTTCTAATCTTTTATTATAAGTAGAATACATACTTGGCTAGGCTAAGTTGATAGTATGAGGAATTTGTCAATAAAGATGCAAAAATAGTCTTGTTTCATAACAGCCCACCAGTTTTCAGAAGCAAAATCCTCGATTGTTTTAAAATAACATAAAATTAAGTTATCAACACTAACTGTTACGTAAATACTGATGGCGCCTGTTGAGGCTATCTTTAAGTAGACTTGCACGCACCTAATTAGAGTAATCAATTTGTTGTTAAGCATAAGAACATATTAACTCTGTTGATGGTCCATTTAAATAAATAAATAAACGAAAACCTATTATTCGCGCACTGGTGTTATCCAGTTATTGTATGTAATTAATATGAATGCCCTTTGTTTTCCGAAATAAAAGAACACCATGTAATTACTGTGGTATTTTATTTTAAAGCAGTATGGTACAATAATTTGTCGCTACTAAATTGATGGGACGTAAGAGTTAACAATATGAAGGAAAATTCGAGAATTGTAGGGTGAACAATATTATGTTATAACTAAAGAAATAATTACAGGCGAGGGTTCGATTCCCCCGTCAGACAACGAGGTCACATGTAAAATGAATGCCAAAAATATAATAAACCTATGTCAAATTTCTTTCTTGCTTTCAAAGATAATAAAAGGGGGACAGGTGAACGCGGTAGCCACTTGGAACCAACTCACCGTCAGCGATAATTATCTGCTGCGATGCATTATCTGCTGTTTTATTATGTCAGCAAACAAAAAACATAACAAATCTGCCGGTAAACAATGTGAATCTTCGTCGGATGGCCGAAAGGGTTGTGAGATAACATGCTAATCTATTTGATTATATGCAGTATATTCTTTTAATACGGCTTATTCCATATTACGCGAGTATACTTGAGTAGGTGAACTAGGGAAGTGGTTACACGCAAGTCCTTAACCGACAGCTGAATCGATAATATTTATTGTTTCTTAGAATGCTGTTATAATTGATAACACTTGTAACATTCAATATTGAAACAACAAATTTGGAAAAAGTTAACGGTTCCTGATGAATATTTGATTTACTTGATTAATTAAGGTGAATAGGCACTTTCTGGGTTAGCTCGTTCCATCGTAGATTCTGTCTTGGCCCATTGGGATCAAGAGCGAACTCAATAAAAGAAATCCTTTTCCAGCACATCTTGAGCTACAAACAAGGACTGGCCATTATCATAAACGTGATTGCCGTTAACTTTTTTTAATTCGTTGCTTTATACGACCTCTCATTATTTTCCTTTCCTTTTGTTTTGCAACTACGACCCTAAAAAAGAAAGTGAGTTTAAAGAAATGTTCAAAAGATTGTTAAATTCTCAAGGGTACCTATGTAGATACGCGCTCAGAATACTAAATTTAATCTGAACTCATTTTACTTAAGAACTTTGGTCCTTCGAGCGGAATGTTATCAGGTTGTGACTTCACACAACAAGAACGTGACAGACAGCAGTGACACTTTGCTGATTCGTATGAACATCTGGAGCTCGTGTATTGAAGCTCACACTCGGCTGCCCGCGCGGTAAACAACCACACGTTCGCAGCCACGAGCCTTATTTACATACGAAACTTTTTACATACAAATTTACGCCTTATTTACATACGAACAGTTACTTGAAACATGCCCGATAAACACACTAAGTTAAATATAGATACTTACTTTACGTCTTATTTTTTATAACATTCTTTACGATCACACCAATAAGCTTAGCTCAAAGTAAGCACTGTAAAGTTTGTGTTATGGATACCCTTGGTTACGGATAGACATACATATATCATACATAAATAAGTAATATTTACAGAAGTTCAAATCACACTAACTTCTGCCCCTTCTGGGACTTGAACCTAGGACCGTCGGATCGCTACCGTGGCATCAAATTGCCTTTATTTTTCTGAGTCGAAGCAACTTCTGCAAAGCATGTTACAGCCGGATGGGTGACCGAAAATTTACAGTCGCAATATTTTCATGTCACAAGGTATATTAATCAATCATTCCTGATTAATTCAGCTTCAATAGTCCCCTTATCGAATTCGGCCAACATGTTTTTAAATGTGACGCGTTCTATCTACGGTTTTGGCATCTTTCGAAACGAAGATATAAAAAGAAAAGCCAAAGGAAAGAATTTTTAAGAGCAAGTAAACATTAATTTAGTAAATTTAGTTGTTAAACTTCCGCGCCTATTGCACATTTGGATGAAACCGCGACGAGTTTATTCTATTTTTCACATTTAATGCTGACTTTTCGACTACTTTACAGGATCCCCGATCACAGGATCCATGTTTTTGTATTTAGTTACTAGCTGACCCGGCCACACATTGCCGTGGCTCAGTTATTATAATTTGCAATATATATTTTATGTGGGAGGCGCCCGACGTGACGGCACAGTGATGGCATGCGCGTGGTACTGGACAGTACTTGAACATTGCAACATTACTTTATTTTCTAAAATAAAAGTAGCCTAAGTTACTCCTTATTACATCAGCTACCTGCCAATAAAAGTCCCGTCAAAATCGTTCCAGCCATTTCAGAGATTAGCCGGAATAAACAGACAGATAGACAGACAAAAATTGTAAAAAATGTTATTTTGTTGTATGTACCGTATATATATTCATATGCATGTAAAAAAACGGTTATTTCAATATTACAAACAGACACTCCAATTTTATTTATATGTATAGATTCTATTATAGCTAAGGTTACAGTGAATTATTGAATCTACCACAAGTTTGAAATTAGGAAGGCTTTTCCACGAAAAACTTACGAAAGAAACTCGGAACAAAAAGAGTTCACTACATTAAGTTTGTAAATGTAATAAATATAGTTGTATAATCTGAGCAGATGGTAGCGGTCAAACCAGAAATTCTCACGCCTAAAAACACAATGACAGGCAATAGATTGGCCAAAGGCGATTAAGTCAAAGACAAATTCTGTCTGGGCGGAGGTTGCCGGTCGCAGGTCGCACAAGATTCATGGCCAAAGTTTCAGAGAAGTCATTCACGGTCAACCTTGGTATTTACCTGTCCATTTGTCAACTTGTATTATCACATATATAGTAGTTTTAGTTCACCACCTCAGTCGAAAGACGTGCACTGCCAAAGCCTCCTCCAAAATGGGGGCTTCTTTCATAATCTTAACGATTAGCAGGCGAGTTGGAAATTGTAGTTAAATAGGATAACACTATTGTCCAATTTGTGGTCTAAGGTGGTGTATGGGGATACCACCAGTGTCATTACATTCACTCCCTCCTTGCGTGTGTATTTCCAGGTACTTATAGCCCTTCCGTTTTTAAAGCCAGGGCAAATAGTCAACTTCTAGGTTAGCTCGTTCCATCGTGGATCTTGTCTTGGCCCCCGAGTTTGATCGGGATCAAGAGTGAATCCATAAAACAAAATGGTTGTCTGTAAAGTCAGTTTACGGACGATAATTTTACGTGATAGCATCATAAGAAAAACAAAGTAGTTAATTTCAAAAAAAGTTATTTATTAACATTTAGGTGATGTAATAAACAATGAAAACCACATTAACTTTTCACTTTATGAAGTGGAAGAGAGATAGATGCACCACAAGTCGAACGCTTAGGCCGATCGTGCCTCTCTATCGCTTGCACGCTCGGCTCAGGCGCAACGTTACACTTTTTCGTGCGTGCAGCTGGCCTTCATCGATTTTTAAAACGTTATCACGTCAAAAACCTTAAGCATGAAGGATTGGTGCTATTTATTTCTAAAGACACAAACCAGCTTATTTTCAATGCAGTTGAATTAAATCAAAACCCAAGCCGAAAAAAGTTCGAGTGTTATATTATCTTGTCATTTCAGGAGTTGTTCGCACAAGATAAGTAAGTTGTTCAGTAATTCACGTCTTTCGATAAATCGATTGCCCCGAATTACTTAATTTAATTAATTTCAGCAGTCGACCTCGTCGTCGAAATCCGCGCTTCTATCGAATTTACGTCGTCAGAAATAATACCTCATTCTTTAATCCAATCATTAGAAGGTGTCTTGATTTCGACGAGTTACAGCTTTGTAATGGTGATCTTGATCTTGTTTCCAATTTTTACTTATTTCATTTAAACGTGAGTTATTGGCTGCGCTGAACATATAATAATCAATTCCACACTTCTCATTCCACTTTTGTCTAAGATACCAAACACGTAGTAAATAGCCGTATAAATTGTCTGCAATTATTATTTGTTTTGATGTGCACACTTTTTTGGGTTAAAAATTCAGAATTTTTATTCATTTAACATACGTAAATGGGTAATTACATTCTTGTGTTTTTTAAAGGTTTCGCTAAGTTTTTACTCTTTTACTGGGCACATAAATATCAATGTCATATAAAATTATAATTCAAATAATTCACAATACAAATAAATTGATAAAATGGTTATTTCTATGTCAACAGCAACTTTAATAGCACATTTCAACTAAATTACGATATACATAATAAAATTGTCAAATAAATAGTAATTACATTAGAATAATAAAAAAGTTGAGAGTAATGTTTGCTCTTGTGGCTGTATGTTTGTGCACCTTTGCATGGTGTTTCACACAACTCCTTAAAATCATAAAGGATTTCATTCAAACAGTCTGCTGATAAAGGCAAACAAATAATGTTATAATAATGAGTACACACGCGACGAATGTTATTTGTGACCTGAAAGCATTGCTTACGGACAAAATTTATATAATTGTAAAATAAAATACAATTTATTGGAGGAAATGCCGATATGGCGCAACGTACCGTACGTACCCTATCGTATAACCTTTTTAATAATATAAAAATAAAGAAAACAACTCAAACAATCGTTGAATACTCAACATTTTGCTGAGGCAATAATAAAAACCGACTGCGGAAAAATGATATGCTGCTATGAATAAAATGCGGTCAAAAATAAAACGAAACTCGATCCCTTCCAATTAAAATTACTTTTCCAAAAAATTTGATTTATTAAATATAAAAAAATAATTAAATGGAATTATGTTGATGGAAAATGAATGAAATGTATTATTCCACTCTTTTTTTGCATGCATTTTGATACAATGGATCAAAATGTTCATACAAATAAGCTCGGAATAAATATGCGTAATTAAGTAAATTATTGATTTCCAAAAGTTGCTTTTGTGGTATAGTTTATTTTAAGAAAAACCTGAAAACCAGTGAATTTGGATTCATCGTGTTAGTTCTAAGGGTGCGAAATTAACTGCCATATATTTAATTAAATTGAATTACAAATATCTATTGATTTTTCAACTTAATCATATATTTTTACGAACTATGGATGTGCTAAAGATTTCACTTAATTTAACACATATGATTAACAATGAATATTTATTTATGTATATTTAAACAGAAATTAGAAATGTATTTTTAGACTGAAGATTTTTGAAATCGGCCATGCCATTTAGACACCGACCATCGATAAAAATGCAATCCAATTAAGAATCTCCTCCTTTTTTGAAGTAGGTTAAAAAGAATTCCGAGTCTTATTTTAGTCATGTAGCTGATGAAGGATAACAGATTTTCAAAAGGACTACTTACGGAGTTGTATTCCTCTTTGAAAGTAAATAAATAACACGCACTATGTATGACCAGTCTAAGTAAGAATATTATGTTACAGTAGTTGTGCTCCTTTATGCTTTATTTCAGTTCCCATTGTTAAGCTCACAAGTGAAGTCTCAGGCGGGAATCGAACCCGCAACCTTTGGAAGTCCGCTCCAATGCTCTTCCAATTGAGCTAACGAGCCTTGTGAAAACCCACAAACAAACAACATATTTTTCTAGTATTTTTCTATAAAAGTAATTTATGTTATAAGATAGCATTGAAAAAATGCAAAAAAAATATATAAATGTTAAAAATTGTTAAGCTCATAAACTTCTGTGATGTTTACGGAAACAGAAAGAAGCACGCTCTCTCTCTCTCCCTCACTAGTTATAGGCAAAGCATGAAGAGCATTTTTAAACAGTTTAAACAACTTTGGTTTAACTTGCCAATACAATAGAATTATAATTTATACTTCTGCAGGTACATAATGAAGTCACTTTTTACTTCCCAAATCACTTTTTGAATAAAAACATTATCAAACTTGCAAAAGTTTAAAAGATTACTCGCGGTACAGACAAAGAAATAATTAACTTTTACACTTTCATGATCGGAGCGAGGCTCTATTAAAGTAGCTAACTAATAAGATATTCATCTCAGTTATCGGCGAATTTGTTTGAGCTCATGCCCCCCCGCTCCTCCCCCCGCATCTCTCGTCGGGGCACGTCACGCGTGACGTCACGTCGCTATTCGCGGAAGCATCTTCTGTTTTTGTTTGCCCTATTTTTAAACGGCTTAATTCAGAGCCGGGGCTTATAAATAAATGAGAAAACATCAAAAACAAATCACCCCCGGCAGGTTTATGTACGCATTTCGGAATCGAACGTAGGAACTTTCCCAACGCGTGTGTTTACCGTATTGCGCCAAAATTATCGTTTGAACTCTATATGATTAAGAAATCACTGCGCTATTTAGTCGACTGCTCCTAATATGATGGATCGCTCAAAAGATTAAAACGGTATTTTTATTAAACATTGCAAAAGGAAAACTATTATTGAACTACTATGAAAAAACAACAGACGCTTTGCGCGTAATATATTAGCGGCGGATAGCGACGCCTGCGCGGGTGCTTGCGTAGGCGCAGGAAGTCCGTAATTCAATTCCTTTGCGTCGGAAAGTACACCCGAAGGGCTGGCAAATTAATTATAATTAAGATACGATTTTTGCATACAACTTTATAAATAAATAAATTCCGCACAACTCACAACAATTATTTAGTCCTAAACTAAGCTGAGCTTGTCCTATGGGTACTAAACATTGTATAGAATACATAAATAAATATAAAAACGACCATGACTCGGGAACAAAAGCTTATGTTTGCCCCCACCCTTTTTGCTATTTAAACGATAAGAAACTAATTGACTTCAAACTGACTTAAAAATTATTATTATTATTTATTTATCTAGGTTATTAGCATTACCACATAATTTTTATTCACCACACGTAGTTCCGACGAAGATGCCAACTAAATGCCGCGTTACGTCTCATTTATAAGGCTTCGGAATCAGGCTTTTTAAAAACGGGAATTTGTTCGGTTTTATGTTCTTCACGGTGTTTCCGATCTCGAGAATAACAAATAATTCAGGCAGAAAATATTAAAAGCCGGTTCTTTTTCTCTTATTATCTTTTCCCCCTAAATATTGTAAATGCCGTTACTTCTGTTAAGCTGACGTGTTTCTGACACCTGTTCTTCTTGTCAGTTTGAAGACGTCCTGAATGGGTAAGAGCTTAAAAAATGGTTTACGATTCAAAAGCAATTTATTATACGAACATGCGAATACAATTTATTTTTATTTTGAGCCTCAGCAGTACTCAAATAAATTAATAAAAACGAATAATTAGCATGTGATAAGAATACAATTCTTCATAAAGGACTACAATGCCTAAAAGTTAATTAAATAGGCTTATTTTAGAACCGATTGTTACGTCAGACAACTGAAGAGTTTATTAACTTTATTTATATCCGTATTTGTGACGGAATCCAGTGTTTGTAAACAAGTTTTTCTGTCAAAGTTATTTTAAAACTCTTAGAACTTCTTTAATAATTCTTGGTGCATATTAAATTTTAAGTAAAAGTGTAGATATAATCTTTCATAGAATTCAATTCTGCTATGCCGCAATGCATATTTATTATTACACGGACGGGACCCTGGACCATGGTCGGGCACAATAGTTTAGAGCAGTTCTTCCCATCCAGACTTCCATAACACACAAAAAATTAAGGAAGCCGGATACTCAGCTGGACTCGGTTGAAAATGGGAATTGAAATTACCAATTGTGTCAAATTCTGGATGCCCTACCGTTTCCAGAAGAAGGACAATGAAATATTCAACCTCATATTGGAGAAAAGAATGGCGTTTTCAATAAATAAAATATTTTTCAATCAATGTGAGCATTTACAATGAGAGTATTAAACGTCAAATCTACGCCATAGCTTCACAAGTCCTTTTTATTAAGAATGGGTTCGCTCTTGATCCCAATACAATCCGGGGGCTATGACAGATCCAAGATGAAACGAGTCAACCCAGAAGGTGCCTATTCACCCTGGCTTTGAAAATAGACGGGTTATAAATACAGACGCAGGGAGAGAGTTCCACTCCTTTGCTGTGCGAATTGTGAAGGACGTTGCGAAGCGCTTGGTGCGACAGTTAGAAATAGCAACCAAGAAAGGGTGGTAGCCCGCTATGTGTCTGGATGTCCTATGGAAGAAAGGAGATGGCTTTATGAGCAAATGCAGCTCCTGAGCACACTCTCAAAAGTAGAAGATCGACAGACATGCAACTTTGCGGCGATGAGCTAAAGTGTGAAACTTGCTCTTCACCAATTTGCTGTCACTGATGAGCCTCTCAGCACTGCGCTGAATCGTGTCCAGTGCAGCAACTCGGGAGAACTCTGCAACGGCTGTTTATTTCTCCCTTTTTGTATTACATTACAAACAAAGTTATATATTTAAGTTAACTTGTCTTCTACTATCAAGACGTATAAGAAAAAAATACTGTTACATAAAACGAATTTAAATCTAAATAATAAATAGAAACAAGGCTATTAACTGATTATTTATAATATCACATTATTCGTACGATATCCGTGAGGTATGTATTTTATGGCGAATGTAATCAAAAGCCTCATCAAGGTGCCTTAGCATGTTCCTAATCAAAATTGTACTATCGGAGTAAGTATATGCGTATGCAGTTATGTGAAGCTTAATTTGCGTGACCATAATGAAGCGTGCTGCTTCTCATAATTATTCAACACATAAAATACTTTAAAGAGATGAAAAACCTTTTTGTTTGTGTAAAAAATCCCATATGTTAATTATTCGATAAGCTTGCGTTGTATACTGATCGTAATGAAAAACGATCGAAGTCTTTTGCGATGGATTTATTATTGATTTCGATTGATTTATTATTTTATTAGCGATTCGGTTCGAACCGGTCCCCATTCCTAGGAAAGTTATGAAATCAGAGTCAATACAGGAAATTCACGGATTGAAATAGAATTAATGGTCCACAGAATGAGCGCACGTGACACTCAGAGAAACGGCCCTCGAATGAAGTGCGACTAATGGATTGCAATCCTCACGGAGCGGCGTTTTCCTCAAAACCATTTTTAAATGGTGAGCGATTCACGCCCGGTCGATCGCCGGGAATCACCGAGAGCCCGACCCTAAGTCATCAATAGAACGCTTCTTCGGAAGTGGCGGTCATTACCGATAGCGTCCCCGGGGTAGGGAACTTTGCTTGGATTCGCTAAACGAGAAAATATTTCCCTGCATCATTCTCGCGGATAAATTTTCCCGGGGGCTATTGGGTGTTTTTGTATTTTACATTTGTTCAATTATTATTATGATAGATCAACAGATAGCATTCTTGTAAAATCGTAATTTACTTATGCGTGTTTGGGCATACTGCAGTAATAAATAACTATTTCTTACACTGACACCAATTAGGCTAGCCCAAAGCACTGTAAAGCTTGTGTTATGGATACTAGGTTAACGGATATACATGATAAATAGATATCTAATATCCGTAGAAATACAGTGGTATAAATTACACCTATTCGGAATTTTTCACAATGTTGCATTTAGCACGTATTTCATATTAAAATGAACTCTATAACAACTATTTTAAAAGGGAAATCTCTGTTGCTTTATTGGCACGAACCAAGTTAAAGTGGTTTAGATTTAAAGTTCGTTTATCATAATCAACATGTTTATACCGTAATATAATAATATAATAATCTCACTTTATTAGCCTCAAATTTGTATAGCGAGCTCCATTGGCAGGAAAACAGAAGAAACGACTTATTGCTTTTAACGTTGTTTCATTTAAATCGAAAACTTTCTTCTGGTAAAATTCTTAAATAGGATCTTAACACTTATTAAATGTGACGTTTGGACTCAATTTTATAATTCTTGTGATATAAGGACTACGTTAAGAATAAGATAGTATCAAATGAATTCGTAAGTTATGTGGTAAAAAAAATCTGCTTAGACAGAATAGCACTAGACCTGACAGAATAGTACTTTGTTGTCAGCAGATCGAAATGCAGTAAAGAGTTACAGAACGGTCTTGTAATGCGCGAGTCGCTTAATAATATTTTTAAATGAATATTTATGTGATTATAATGATAAAGATAATATTAATTTATTGTCGTAATTGTGTTTACACGAAAATGTTAACAAAATACAAGTAGGCACCTCACAAATAACATATTATTAAATGTACGCTAGTTATGCAGCTATTACTACGCATTATTGATTTTAAAGAAACTTTAAGTCCAACAATTCTTTCAGGTAATAAATATATTTTCATGTAGCTTTACTTTTAAATACTGTATCAGAAGGAATCGTTCTTATGGGGTCAGGTAAATTATTATAAATTTTAATGGACATCATTTGGCAGCTTTTTCCATATTTGGCTGATATAGAAGTTTAGGTCCCTTTACAGTCTTTTAGCACTTTTTGAGTGCTAAAAATTTTTTTATCGTTACTATTACCCCATATCATATGTCCATAGGTGTCAATATTTATGACCTTCCTTAGTTTTATTTAAGAGTTAATCTATCTATTAATTATTCTACTAAATAATTGGTCTGCGCGTGTTTTCCAATTTAATTGTTGAAAATATAAGGACGATATTTACACCTAGAAACTTAGTATGTATAACTTCATTAAATTTTTCTATGTTAAATTAAATTGAATGTGTGTTCGGTTTTGCTTTATAAAATTGAACGAAATTAGATTAGTCTTTATGAAAGAAGCTCGAAGCGTGCAATTGGATTCTGGCAGACGATCAAACGAGGGATGAACGCCGCCTCTAACAAGGATTATCGGAATATTGCACTCAATTAGATCTTCGATGAATATTGTTTTGGTTTACGGGATATCTTGTACGAATGAAACTATGTTTTAATAGTCAAACTAGTACATTAAGAACGGTCGACGATTGACGTCCCACCTAACATAGAATCTCAATCCTATTACAAATTCGTATATTTTGTTTACTCTTTAACGATGCAGATAAATAAAATAAATTAAAATTTAGAAACAACACACTCAAACTTATCAAGGATCTATTCAATCATTTGGTATACGACACGAGGTACGCGTAAGTATTTGCACTAACAAACACGATTAAAAGACACTTACGGATTTCCCTTTAAAGAATAACGTTACGTCTAGCAAACTTTGGTTACAAAAATAATTGTTTTTACTTCATTTTTTATTTACTTGATAAGGTAAGCGCTTGACCACTATCTCGCCCGATGGTAAGCGACGATGCGATCTGGGATAGGCGCTTGCCTAGAAGATACCTATTCACTCGAGACTCAAAGACCCCTAAATTGTATTTGTCACGAAAGACAGACGGTAGTATAGTGTAGATCTATACCCATATGGCTTTAATACTGTTAACCAATTAGGAGACTTAGCAGTCTTTGTTAGCACAAAGAAGTATTTACGATAATTTGCTCTAGAAAAAGGACACGTGCAATATGATAGTGCGACCGATTACTTCTCTGAGAGCCTCAGCAAAGGAAAGGGCTAACGGTTGGATGGTCATTATACACATAAAAGTGCGTCCATAGCATTTGGTTTGTACGCGTTCGGCCGAAGCCGCAGCCATCCGACCACAAAACAACTGACTCACGAGAACGTCTCCAACTAAAAATATTCCCGATTGTATCCCATTCATGACACGTGGGTAGGTGCGTGCGTTGCGCAATGCGCGGAATACCTTGGCAGTGGCATTCGCGCTGAAATAGATAGTGCACTGTCAGACCCCTTCGGCTCTCGCGACAACTTACAGACGTGTATTCTCGTCTATGACGAAGCATGGGACACTTTTAGCATTTTTTAAATACGAACGTCGCACGATATTCTCTTTACGCGTTGACCCGAGCTGCGAATTATAAAGATCTATTCCTCATACTTGACAAATGAACGGCAAAACAAACAATACTGAAACGGCCGATGTTTTTCTGTTAATATATGAAATTATGGTCTCATCCTAATTTTGGGTTTAAAACTGAAGGCAAGTCGTCCTTTAATTACACTTATAATCATTTTCGTAACACTCACTAATTACTGTATACTTCGTGTACTTAATTACCGTATTATTGTTACATGTGAGGTCTTGTAATACAACACTTGTTGGTACTAATGAGGTGGTTATTGACGAAATGATAAGCGCGGTCCACCTGCCACTGCGGAGTTTAGACATTTCCGAATGAGGTCAAGGCAAGGGTCGACAAGAAAATATTACCCGATATTAGTCTCGGCTGCTGTAGTTATCATTCACCGAAACACTCTGAATTACGGTTTGAAAATATAAGTATAAGCATATTGTCAATATTGTTACATCAGTAGTTCATGTTCAAAGTTTTTATTGCAATTTTTAGTTTGTACATAAAAGTGATTATAAAAAATAAAAAAGAATCAAATAAAACCTGCAAGGACTCCACAACTATATATAAAAAAGATATATACAAAATCTATATCTACAAAAAATATTAACTATCAAAAACCTATTATTTTTATATCTTACAGTTGTCTATTTACCACTAATATAACTAATTTCATAATTAAAATTATATTAAATAGACATCTATCAATTTTTGCCCAAAAGTTATTATTCCTTATTGGTTACCCCAAACCCCAATGGAAATTGCAGTGGACGGACGCACAACTCTCCGGGTTACTCAGTGACCCAATTATAAGAGTACCCAACTCATTCTTCATATTTTGCCTCAGAAGGGGGATATTAATAAGAAGAAGAGTTGTTTGTAACCCTATCATAAAAGGCTTTTATTTTTTCGGTGGTACCCAATTGACAATGATTGGTCCAATTTTTTTTTATTCTGAATGGGTTTGCTCTTGATCCCGATCAAGTCTGGGGGCTAAGATACGATCCACGATGGAACGAGCTAACCCAGAAGATGTATATTCACCCTGACTCTGATAACGGACGGGTTGTAAATACTCGGAAATACAGACGCAAGGAGGGAGTTCCACTCCTTAGTGCGTATTATAGAAGATGTTGAGAAGCGCTTAGTGCGACAGGTAGAAATAGCAACTAAAAAGTGTGGTAGCTCGCAGTGTGTCTGGTCCAATATAGGAAACGTGATACAAAACTTCGAAGTTCAAGTTGCAAGCCTATGAACTGAATTAGTTAAGTGGCCGACCGATACGACGCCCATAAAGTCGCAGTAAATTTCACCGCACTCGGTTGGCAACGTTGTTTTGCGGCCATTGTCCTACCGAGACGAAGTTACAAAGTTGCAAGCTTTAGTTGTTTGGCAAATGGCCGTACTGAGGCGGTGAAAGTTCCAAAGTACAAGGCTCTTTTTATAGAAAACTAAAAATATCATTTTAGCTTCAACAACTCTAGCAAGATATAAAAAGTAAACCTTTTTAACAACGATGAAAACGTTGAATTATCATGATAATAAATGGAAGGGAGGGAAATATCAGTAAAGTAACCGGAAGTAATCAGACCTCACTGTTTCGCCAATAAGCTCGATACATAAACGTCTGCTATCATCTTGAGACAGTGGCTTTCGAAGAATACTAGTGTTCGCATTAGTGGCGGGCTTCCACTCACTGTTACATTGGGAAAAATAGTAAAACTGAATATTTTTCTATATATGACAAAAGATTGACATCATTCATGGTGGCATATTCTTTTTAATTGAAATCTGTATTAATGTCAAGAAATGAAATGAAAATAAATTTATTCAAATGCACTTAAAATAAGTTGTTTTAAATCGTCCAAGAATTTTACCTACCACCCATTCAGGACGTCTTTTAACTGACTAGAATGGGCGCAAGAAAGTCGACAGTTTTAACAGAAGTCACCAACCATACATAATAGGCTATATGTAAGATAGAAAATGATACTAATTTTATCGACAAACACCCGATTTCAATTGCGAACTATAAAGATGAGCCGATACGAGGTCCTCCAGAGAATGGCGATGAAAGTTCTATTGAGAATGACTATTCAAATTTTGGCGCGATAAGCCGTCACTCCGAGCTTGCACCTTGACCAAACCTAAACATCACAACGATAGATTTATAATTTTTATATTTTATGCATTTTCAATGCGATCTTATAAGATAAATTATTACAATAGAAAAATACTAGAAAAAATCGACTCGGGTCACAAGTGAATTCTCAGGCGGGAATCGAACCCGCAACCTTTGGAAATCCGGTCCAATGCTCTCCCAATTGAGCTACCGAGCCTTGCGAACACTCGTCGAAATTTTCTAGTACCTTCCTGATTTTACGCTGTAGGCCAGCGTTGTTTCATCAATGAGAGGAACATCCTCTCGTATTCGAAAGAAACATTTTTACAAATGTTTGGTCAATCGATTAAGATGAAACAGCCATGTTAGATTTATAATTTTTATATTTTATGCATTTTCAATGCGATCTTATAAGATAAATTATTACAATAGAAAAATACTAGAAAAAATCGACTCGGGTCACAAGTGAATTCTCAGGCGGGAATCGAACCCGCAACCTTTGGAAATCCGTGCCAATGCTCTCCCAATTGAGCTACCGAGCCTTGCGACGATAATTAAACCCACTATTCAATACACAAAATGAACACACAACATACACATTACAAATAATTAGAATCCTATTGTTACACTCTAGGAACAATGGAATCAGAAATCAAGCGTACACTGTTCGAATACGCAAACACTAATTGCTCAGAACTAATTGACAGTTGCATATTGCAGCGTAAGGTGTTAAAATCGTTTGGTAAAAGGCACAAAAAACGACATAATGGGTGCCTAATGATGCTATTGTATGTAGCATAAATACAAAAGATGCGTTAGATAAATTGACAATAGAAAGAAAGCATTTCGATAGTGCCCCGATAGTACCTATAGCGAAATAAAGCGACACGACACCATACACAACGTATTAGCGAGCACAACTACATAGCAAACACTTTACTATTGCGTGGTGGTAAAAACTAAAATTCAATCAAGAATGATATAAACAAGTCAATTTTACGTGTTTCAAATTGTAATCAGCTATAAGTCTAAATTTTAAATTGTTGTAAAGAGAGATTGAAAAAAGAGACATTGATAAAACATTTTGTCTGTGTTATCGTACCACACAATATTAAATCACACTTTGCTATATGATATTTGTTAAAAAGCTGTTTTGTGATTTAGAGACATTTTTAAATTATTATATTGTGAAATTAAACTACAGAAATATTGTTATTTTACTTACAGAATCTTTCAAATGATCAATTCAACGAATGTAATTTATCTATATTGCGACGCCTTTACAGGGTGTCGTGTTTACTGTACCCAATATTTATAATTTTCTTTATGAGGAAACTAATAATCTTTTTAGAACTATAGAAACTAGTTCTTGACATTATAATGAGACCTTTAAGACATATAAAGTCAGCTCCTATAACAGATACAAAATAGGTTTTATTGAAAGGAAAACTTCAGAATATTTTTTTTATATACAGAAAATACTGAGCTTCCTACTTTTAATAGTAGTTTTGTATAGAAAACTCATGACAATTCTCACAATTGAAACGATGTATAAGCGTAATTCTTTTTTTTCTTAATGGGAAAAGTAATATTGGTTCACAATAATTGAAACAAATATTAGGCAAAAATAACTCTAGAGGTAGCAAAAAATGGAAGCCATTCATTACGCACAATTTTCATTGACATAAACTCACTTGGCATCAAAAGGCATAATTTAAAAATGTAAAAAACACAATAGCATGCATTCTAAAATTATGATAATACTTTCTCATTACATGAGACAAAAGGCATTATAAATTTTGCAAAAAACAAAAATATATGAAAACTTAACAACACAACGTCTGACGGGTCAGCTAGTCAATAAGAAAGAATAACAGTTGAATATAAATGCCTCGCGTAACCTTCAGGAGTCAGTGCTTTTGACATCTCATCGACGGCGACGCTTGTTATCACAGGACATGGATACTTGATAAATTTAATTAGTTCCACTAAAGTGATTTTGGTGTTACTCAGTGATATTACAGGATCGCTTGTAATCACTTAACTGATTGTTGCGAGACCATTGAATTATGAAACCTAACTTCACCTTTAAACTTTTGAGATTCCAATTCGCAAATTGCCAAAAATGATCTGTTGTGTTTTTATATATGATATATAAAAGTCATTAACTAAAGTCTTTTGTATTCATTTTGTACTGGTTTGTTTTACTTTATCTGATAGAGAAAATTTGAGATAAATGACAACTACGCAAAGTTATAATATAGACATATTTTCATATATAATTGACATTACATACCCTTATATTGCGTGCAAATTGAACAATTTTATCAATTCAACGATGAATACAAGACCGACTAGGTAATGACGTCCGAAGCAAAGAACATTACATTTCACATTTTGGCAACCGATCTGAAGATAAGCCTGGAACTTGGAAGGTTGTATGTTCGTGGGTCATGTATACTTATTTATGTATAATATCCATAACTGAATGAAAAGGGAAAAATAACAGCATAACAATAGAAATATAAAAATATAATTTGACCCACGCACCTGTAGGCAGAACTATATCCAATGCGCACTAGAATTTTTGAGACTTCGCTCAGAAGGTTGAATAATTAGGTATTTAACAGATCCAATCGTGTTTTTCTCAACATTTTCAGATATTTCTTCCAAATTCATGATGTAAACGGATAATCAGTGACTGCACAAGGACATATCGCGGGTATGCTGAGCATGCGCAGGCGCAGGGCGGCTGGCGCATCGCCAGCGAGCGACAGGGACGGGAACAGAGAGGGAGCTCGGATACAGCCGGCGAGTACCCAGACACTGGGATTGCACAATATTTTTGATCATATTCTAGGTGTCAACCTTTTCGATTGGCGGCTTTGTTTCTTATCACATCAATTGTGTCACAAATGAGCAAATTACAAATAACTACTTTGTATTTGACGGTATGACATTTGTTCAATTACATTAATTTATATACAAATCAGAACAATTATTTAGGCCTAAACTAAGGAGAGCTCGTACCTTAGGTACTGAATAACGTATTTGCATATGTTACAGTCAAAACTCATAACCAGTCAAAACCACTTTTGACTGCAAAAATTAGGCAAAAGTACTTTTGACCAACGACCTTAGTTAAAAACATTTTTGACTGATTTTCGCAGTTAAAAGTGGTTTTAACTAAGGGCATCGGTTAAAGGTACTTTTTACTGCAAAAAACAGTCAAAAGTGGTTTTGCCTAATTTATAATTTAGATTGTCAGTCAAAACTCACAAATAGTTGAGGTTATTAGGTTAGGTTAGGTTGGGTTATTCTCTTTTTATTACTAATCTTAATCAAAATCTCAATTCAATGAAAATATGTTTATTGGAAATATTGATGCTAGTCCTTGAAAAAGTTATTAAACACAGAAAATACCCCTTAATGGTTGATGCATGAATTTTGCAACAGGTACAAAAGTGACTAATACGTTACACTGGAACCTAAAATATTGTAGCAGAAATTGGAATTCAAAGAAAATGAGTGAATTATTCTTCAAACGTCAGAACAAATAATGAATAGTCATTATAATGTAATGGCAAAGGCAAAGGAAGAATTTGAAAAATTTGTAATTGAAGTGAAAGACGCAAAATTTGCGGAAAAAAAAGAAAAAATTAAAAATTTCCACTCCAAGAAGTTTTGATTAACATTCTTTTCTTTCAGAACCACTTTTAACTAAAACAATTTGGTCACAAACACTATTACCCAATATTTTGCAGTTAAAAGTACTTTTGACCAACGTCCTCAGTTAAAACCACTTTTGACTGCGAAAATCAGTCAAAAGTGGTTTTAACTAAGGTCGTTGGTCAAAAGTACTTTTGCCTAATTTTTGCAGTCAAAAGTGGTTTTGACTGGTTATGAGTTTTGACTGTAACAGATACATAATCTAGGTCGATGCAGTCGCTAAGCGTAAAGCTTCGCTAGCACCATATATTGGAGCGGAACGTAAACCAAATAAATAATTTAAAAATTAATAATGTTTAATAAAATTTAAAATTCCATAAGAATGAAAACTTTCAAAATGCGCGCGCTTTTTGTTTTTGTGGCTATTTAGCGGCTGTCTAGATCTATCCAAGAAAAGTCTCTTTTGGTAACAATACTTTTATACTCGTAACGAATTCGTAGACGCAGACATCTTCTGAGCAATGAGTAAGTTGTATGTAATTTGTTTGTTATTTATAAATCGTCAAGAGAGCGGCGTTGCATGCAACGGTCAAGCCGATATTTAATCCTAGCCGCTTCATTAAGTGGCCGAGAAAATGGCCGATAAATCTTCCCGCCAATTCTCCGCGCCAATACATGGCCGACTCTTGCCGGGCAGACGCCATTACGCAAAACAAGCCCCTTGGCAGGTACTTATTCGAAAAGAAGCCCTTTTTCTATTGTAATAGGTCACAAAATCCGATCAGCTCAAATACTTTACGATATAATTACTATCGCCGTTGACAGTCATTAATGGAAATACGAGTATAAGGTAAAAACTTAATTTCGGGAGAAGGGCGCTCTCTTCCAAGGAAATATACTTGCTCTAAGTTTAATTAGTTTTCAGTGGCCGTTTGATAGCTATGCTAAATTATTTTCATAGGGGTACTACAAATTTATTGGCAATCAAGTAAATAATGAGTCACGGAGTTAGATTTCTCATTGTCTAGACGAGCACTTTAATTTATATTTGCACATTCTACACATATAAAATGTTCCTTTTTCACGACACGATCAAGCTATGAATTAAAAGGACAACAAGCAAGGTATACGCTGAAAAAAAAATTTTTATAACAAGCTTTTATTATTACTTGTCAATAAAACGAACTAAAAAGTAATCCCTGATTACCATATACGATCAAAGTAGTCGTCTATACGAATGAAACGAGTCCAAACTCGATGGTTGTGTCGCATTATTGCGGAGTTCCTATGGCCACCTTTCAGCTTAGCATCAGATAAACTCCATGTCATCATAATATCAATAATAAATAATGTCAGCGTAATGGCAAACCGGGAAGAGAGTCAAATTTAACTTGCAAGATTTCATTACAAACACTTGGACAAGTAAAATAAAAGGTCGTAAAAAGTTATGTATTCCGATACCACCCAGATTCGAACTAATATGAAAAGGTGCGCTTTTTACATTAACCCAGCCAGAGATCGAACTTGGGAACTCGAAGTAACATATACGAGCAACTCGGCCGCAGAGGCCGTCTCAAATCACATGGAAAATATTCTGCAAGTGAACTTAAGAGTTAAAATCTCAAAATATTAAAAAATAAATTTCAATAAAACAACTTATTTACGGTTTTTTGAGCATAATGTATATTTAATCTTGACGTTTTGACTCCTTTACAGGAGCCGTGATCACAGGATGACTAAGACAATGGTCGTCATATACTTTCTACTACCTTCACTATATTTTGAACGGGCACGTTCCTAACTCTTAAAATTTATATAAATTAAAATTGTTTCATTCTGCATTTTATTTAGTTATAAACATAAATAAGTTGTATTTATATTTTTTTTATATATTTTATGCATTTTCAATGCGATCTTATCAGATAAATTATTATAATAGAAAAATACTGAGATTCACTTGTGACCCGAGTCGATTTTTTCTAGTATTTTTCTATTATAATAATTTATCTAAATAAGTTGTTTTATTTAAATGTGTAATGTGCGCGGAAGTGTAACAACTAAATATATTGAACAATAAATTGAGGCAAACGCTCAAAGATGAGTTTGATGTTCATCACAGTCGTCTTAATTTGTTTAGTTGCCTAGTCGACTTCGTCGTCGACACCAGCTCGACTTACGACTGCACTGCTAGACAAACGCGTCAACAAGAAGCGGGCGTTAGCGATGTGAAGCCATCACCTCCCTTTCTTCACCTTCACCAGGCCCTCTGTCCACCTAGCTAGTGGTTATTAATAAAATTATTATTTTATGAATAATTTCGAAATATTTATTTCATATCGCATAAACTTGTAATTGTTTTTGGATTTATTTATAAATTATATCTGTTAATCTGTGTGAGAGAAGAAAAAAAGAAATTATTATCATTATATCTACTGTTCACTGTTATCTTTAATCCATATTTATTTATACTTTATTGCACACAAAATTGTACAAATGGCGGACTTAATTCCATTGAGCATTCTCTACCACGCGCACAGCAAAGGAGTGGAACTCCCTCCCTGCGTTTGTATCTCCGAGTACTTATAATCCGTTCGTTTTCAAAGCCAGGGTGAGTAGGCACCTTCTGGGTTAGCTCGATCTATCGTTGGTCCCGTCTTGGCCTCCGGGCATGATTGGCAGCAAGAGGGAACACATTTAAAATAATAATAAAAAAACCGGTGAGTTGAGTACAGGCACAGCGTACAGTGGTGTACATTCATTTTGTTTTAATTTATTGTGAGCAACCAAATCCAAATAAATACAATGAAATATATATATATGTGCTTTGATATCGCGTTCAGTTGAGTATGGAGGCCACGACGACCTTAACTGATGGCGGCTGTCACCGCATCCGTCCCGCACGCGGAAGCGGTCGCACAAACACCCAGACGCGTTACACTAATAATCAAACCCATAAATCCCCGCCACATGAACTATATTGCACCGCTCCGATAACAACATCGCCTTCTTGTTTATTAGACAATTTTAATTTCGGTCGTTAAATTTTTACTATTGAAAGACAGATATTTTTTACTTATATCAAAGACAAAGGCAGAGAATTATTCTTCCTTGGGTTATTTTATTTACCTTTATTAATTTTGCAAACTGCTGTTATAATCATTAGTACAATAAAGGAACAATAATATCTAAACAAACATTTATTTAGTTTTTACAAATTTAATTATAACAACTTATTTAGGGTTTTATGCGCATAATGTATATTTAGTTCTGACGTTTCGACTCTTTTACTGGAGGATGAATAAGGCAATGGTCGTCATATATTTTCTACGACCTTTACAATATTTTAATCGGGCAATCTGTTAATATGTTTTGAGGATTAAATATAAATTATGTCCAAGAAACCCAAAATAAGTTGTTTCATTTTAATTATCTAATTAAACGCCCTCTGGAAACGAACACAATATGAAATCAAAAAAGTTTACAACTTATGCTTATTCTAGAGTATACTTTAGGATTTCGAATAGAAATATCTTTATACTGTACTAATTGAGCAATAAAAATATCAAAATCATGACAAATATCCTGCAAGAACGTTCATGTTATTGATTACCTTGGATTACCTTGATTACCCTGGATTACCTTGTTTTATCACAGCTTCCCAATTTCGACTTCCACAAAACGGGATCACCAGCCGGTTTCATACTATTCAGTTCTTTTAGATTCTTTCAAACATCAACAAACACAATGACTATATATACGACAACCATGTCTATAGCATCTACTCTTTGTCCTAATTTTACATGTTTTTTATTTTATTTTTTTCATTCACAATGCAATATTTCAATAAGATATAAAATAACGTGTAAAAAACAACTACGCCTCCGAGCCCTCAGATGGGATTATATATCTTACACTAATTTTACATCGTTTTATTTTATTTTCTTTATTTGTGGCTTCAAGTCAGTGTCCTTCTTGAGAGAGCGCGAAAAGACACCTTCCACTGTTTTTTTTTCACTTGCCAGCACTCATGCATATTCAGAAACACTCATTGGTTAATAACCCACCATTATTACACACTAATATCAACCTCAACACAAAATTTAACAAGAAAACCAAAACCATTAAAGTGACGCTTCCCGCTCCCGCCAAAAAGTCCCCTACATCGTTTTATTAAATAATAAATTAATTCTAAGGAGAATTAAAAAGCTATCAGCTTTCATCATGAACAACATGTAGCCTTTTTGTCGAACTGCAACCATTAAAATAAAACACTTTTTTACGGATTTTTGTGCATGATTTATTTTATATATAATCCTGACGTTTCGACTCCTTTACCGGAGCCGTGATCACAGGATGGCATGCGCAAATATCCATAAAAAATGTTTTATTCTAATGTGTAATGTGCGCGGAAGTGTAACAACTAAATATGCAACCATTGAGTTTGTTTACCTTTTTAACGCATATAAGCTGTCATTCTCAATGAGTAAACGGTATTAATGAAATGATATTACTGCGCTGACATTTACTCATTCTTAAATGTATGACTGACTAATGAGTTTTTCTGTTTCATACTTTCGATTCTGGGCAGCGCAGCTCTAGAGCTAGGTCGATCTGTCATTGGATAATTTCAAAATTTGTCAAACACCATCGTACGCGCTTGGAAGGATCGCCAATCTTTAAAACGACTTTTAAGACGTCACATGACAGATTTTTGACTTGCTTGGGGTCGTCAAAGATTAGATATCATTTGCTAAGCGAAAATCTGTTACAAAATAAATATTAACATAAAAGTATAAACTTTTCTCACTCGCGCAGTTTCAACTCCGCTACTCTGTCGCCGTCGGCATGGGCGGCAAAACAACTCAAAATAGAGATTTATAATTTTTTATATATTTTATGCATTTTCAATGCGATCTTATAAGATAAATTATTATACTAGAAAAATACTAGAAAAAATCGACTCGGGTCACAAGCTCAATTGGGAGAGCATTGGACCGGATTTCCAAAGGTTGCGGGTTCGTTTCCCGCCTGAGATTCACTTGTGACCCGAGTCGATTTTTTCTAGTATTTTTCTAGTATAATAATTTATCAAAATAGAGATTGTACGGCTTTGTAGAAATATTATTACATCAAAGGTACATGTTGTGGTTACGATGTAGTAGCTTCGGACCGAGACTATATAAATTGTTAGCGGGCTTTGTTCTTTATAAGTACTATATTCTGAAGAGTCAGAAAAGCCTATTGAAAATTATGATTTCACCTAAGAATTATTTATGGCGATAATCCTATGAAATTAAAGTAGTATTGCACCAACCATTCACACTTCTAGGTGTCGTAAAAGTTGCTTAATATAACAAGTAAACAGCAGAACACAAAATGGGCAGAAACATATGCCGAATTATGCTATTTTTCTATGATTTTGGCAAACTCCCCTACTCCCTTACATTCAGAAGAGATCAGTATCCTTCAGGTGTAGACGTCTACCGAATGAGAAGATGAGGCTCCTTCAGTTGGGTTTCAGCTCTGCACTATCTAATATTTAGCGAATCTATATTGGCTAAACGTTGATTTCTTATAAAACCAAATTAATCTAGGACAATCAGAGGCGTGAAACGCACTCTTCTGGAGTGTTATCGCGGCGTTTATTTTGTTTTCGCCGGTGGTGCAGAAATAACCGCCTCGCGACCGAGAATACCGCGCGCCGCCTCATGGCGCACTCGCTGACCTACATCGCGACTCCGTTCGACACTAACTTTGGTCGTTGCACTAACACTTATTCGACTGCGGACTAGCATTGGCTTCGGATCGCCAAAGCTTATGCAAGCTCACGACTTTGCAAGTAATACACCATTAGTTTACATCTAAGAAAGAGAAACACAGACTTCCTTTAAGGGGCTCGATGGCGCTGTGCTTGGCGAGTTTGGCCTATGATTACTGAGCTAAGTTAGGACAAGGCTGGTCTTCGGATATGTGACCAAAAGTTTTTTGTATCGAGCTCTCCCCGTGCTTCGTTTTAACCACATTTGCAATTGACAGCACACACCAATCACCCTGCCTGTTTTCATTAAACAGGGATGGTGATCCAAAGCAGTAGAGATATGATTCATTTTAGGGAACAGACCTTGGTAGGCTACGTACTTTATTAGGATAATCGACCATTTTGTACAGCAGAACTTTTTATATCTCCGAAACTCAATTATAAAATAGTTATCAACTTATAATTTTCATGATATTCTGACATGAACAAATAATATTCAATGTACCTACGTTATATAAATGATTTTAAAGAAGAATATTTCTGTATCCCGTCTGTGAATTACTTGCAAGCCGAGTCGGTTAATTTTAGTATTATTCCAAAAATAACCGATTTAAATGATTTATAAATATTTGTGGCAAAGAAAAAATAATTTAATGAATCCTATACAAAATTATATCTACATGTAAAGGTTAATATTATTTTTTTTATTTTTTCCTATATTCAAGGAAATTTCATAAAGGTAAAAAATTACCTTTTATATAATATTTGTTTCAGTAGTTAAGACTTTTACGATCGTGTTTTGGTGGCGAGAAAGGCGAATGTAATGCGCGATCGCGTGCTCGGCGTGGTTTAACAATTATGTTATTTTGATTAAATGTACTCAGCAATATTATTCTTTTTCTTTAAGTCAAAAACGCATTAAAATCAAAGGTCTATTTTCCATATAAACCTCTCTTAATTATTTAATAATTCGAAGAAAGTCATATAATTTTCTTTATTGATTTTGTACTGATACTCTTTCTTCTCATATCATAGTTACTAGCTAGGCTCTAAGAATTCACAGTATGTCGTTACTGATGTTATGCTCATAATAAGTGCACCAATTTTGGAAAAAAAGAAGCAGAGGATAAATTTTCAGTAATATTAATTTATATATATAAATTTCCTGTCTCAGTGTTTGACCACGATGATGAAGTAAATAAAACTTTCAATTTATATTCTGCGATTATTAAAAATACTTTAAACGTTATTTAACACAAAAATAATCGTGATTTCAAGGTTATTTTGCATTAGCTCTTACGGGCAATTGTAGGAGATTTCAAAGAATTTGTTAAATCGAGGAAATCAAAGATATTAAGCCTCGTTTTATACTTATATTAATATTATACTGTAGTTACATGAAGGACTACTAATTATAACTTGACAGATGAAAAAAATTAACGACGATAGGATCTCGTACAATCGCAAACATGTCACCACATGACCCTTAAGGTAAAAACTGCTTTCTAAGATGCGCTAACAAAATGTTTAAACTTTTAATATAGGTAAGCTTTGTTGGCTTCAGTCATATATCGCCTTCCAACACAAGAGTTTACCAACAAGGCTTCAATTTCTTCTAAAAATAGACACGAGAAGAATGGAGAAAGAATCTAACGCCACAAATCCACAATAAAGCTGCTTTACCACCAGAGATTTAAAATAGAGGACTACTTTGTTTTCCTAGCCTTAAGCGGAGGTGATTTTTTTTCCTATCCTCCCGCTTAGCTATTTCGCACACCATCTCAACCGAAACACGATCATTCACAGACAGACGCCTTCCCCAAAAATGGCGGATTTTGCCGTAATTCCAAGCTTGCCAGACGAGTGGAAGATCACAGTAAACTACCAAAGTTCATCAAACACAGCTTTCCTTTTGTGGCTTACAGAAAGTGTATGATGAATAGCTTTCGGCTCATTAGTCATTAAGTATAAATAGTTGGTGTTATTGTACGCTATCGGACACCATAAAACCGCTATCATCTATCCGGTGTAAGAACAACCTCAAAAGCAAAGTGCTGACCACCTGAGAGCGCTCCTCAGCGCACGAGCAATTGCGACACCTCGGTGTGTTGGCCGTACGTAGGCAACCGTGACCCTATTTAAGTTCCCCGGTGGCTCTGGTTGCATTCAATTTACTGAGACGGTTATAGTTTGATCGAGTGAAGTACCCGCGGCCTCCCTGACCCACATCGCGCGTGACTCAACACTGAGCCATAATGCCCTGTAGATAACAGAGAATCATCTAAAGCGCTCTGGGATATTTTATAATGTTATTTTATTTATAAAGGGATTATAAAGTAACAATAAATATATGGACTGCTTTTAATAATGGTTGCTATATTTAGTTCTTACATTTCCGTGCACATTACAAATATGAATAAAACATTTTTTTACGGATTTTGCGCATCAGTTATGTTATGTATATTTAACCTGACGTTTCGACTCCTTTACGGATGACTTAGGCAATGATTGTCATATATTTTCTACTACCTTGACAATATTTTAATCAGGCACGTTCCTAACTGTTAATATAAACAGTTTTTATGTTATGATTAATCAGATAGACAGGAAGGACAGAACACCGAGTTGTTACATTGTATGTGCTAAGTCAAAAATGAAGCTTTATCTAAACTTCATTTTTGCAACTTCTCGATACAAACATTGTAGACACAGTGGCCATATTAAAATTTAAAAAAAATACTTTTGTATATCTCTATGAAATATGGTCAAAGATATAATGACTAAGTCGCTAAAAAAATCTTTGCAGCAAGCGGTGGCCCAAGTTTTATGTAGAAACAGTGCGTTAATAGCCAAAGCTTTGCGTTTGAGGTTGGTTGGAAAAGTCAACGACAAAGGTACAAAATCTCAGTCTCTTGCCTACCTAGAAATCTTTTATAATAATATTATTTTTACATAAAATCAACTCTTTATAAAAACTGAATAAGGACTAACAAAATTGTAACTCATTCAAATGAGGTTCATAACTTTCAGTCACCAAGTACAAATCATAGAGTTCAAGAAAAATCTTAAAAATAATATTGAAACACATCTCATGTGTACATTTATAATGAAAACACTCCCTATTTAATGGATAACAAATGAAATCATAACTAAACCTATTACTGCCTGCAACAAATTACCTTTTGTTAAGTTTACGCCAATTTTTATTGCCAGCATATCTTTTCTCTGCTTTTTTATCATTATTTATGTTTGTGTTAAAACCAAGCATTTAGTGTATTTGCTCCGCTCGAAAACTAAGACTTCTTGTATATAAGTCGCGTGAATTACAGCAATTTATTAGATGTTCAGCACTGAAATCCTGGATGAACGATATAAAATTGATACCGATCTCGAGGCGCGGACGGCGCCGTCTAAATAAAGAAACACTACTCAGTTCCTTAACCCTATGAATCATCGATTGACTTTTTGGGGACTGAGGAGACATTGAAGAGGCGTGCTGAACACTGGGCGAGGTGCACCAAGCATGGCCAACATGATATCAATAAGTATTAGTTCTCTCCAAAACATAAAGTTATACCAAAAGAACAGCCTCTTCGATACTTTTATACCGAAAGAACAGCTATAAAGCTGAGGAGTGTTTCACGAGGAATGTTCCTAGAGCCTTTTTTTCTCAGACTTTTTTCAAATGTCAGTTTAATATTGCATACAAATAACAAATCAAACATTTATTTGTTAGAATACAGTGCTACAATATAATGATATGGTATAAGGTTAGTTTATAATTCCACTATGCATTCTACCAGAAACATGGTGTACAAATGTGTCAAACAGTAGACGTTAGTTGGCTCATTAGCTTAATTAGTCAAATTTGAAGTAAAATTTAATTATAAACGTGGAAAGCGCTCAGTAAAATATTTCCCTTAATTTGACTATATATATAAATATGAATATTGTTGTTAATAGCTAGCAGTCTATCTCCGCTTAAGATTTCAAAACGCATATGTATTTTCGACTACATAAACAGTCGAAAACCAAAATAGAAATCGACTACTTTGAACTCCAGTGATTCACAGCTATTAACTAGGATTCCTTTTAATCTGAAACTGTATGATGTTATTGGTCAGAGGTAGGTACATCACCAGAGAGAAACAAGTTAAGTATCTAAATCTGATTCAGAAACAATGACTGTGCCACAACACCGAGACCCGAGCCAATATAGAAAAGTTTGTTTTCTATATTGACCCGGCCGGGGATCGAACCCGGAACGACCCACTTTATCACGGACAACAGTGCAAAACCTCGTTTTGTCTACATTTTCAAACTGGATCAATGAATCGGTTTCCTATGTCTTCAATGGCACTTCGACGGACCAAGTGTGCGATTGTGAGCTAGAATCGTTATCTAAAACTGTCTAACTCTTGCGTCATTAGATACATAAATTCACATTATTACGGTCGGCACAATAAATCACCAAAAAGACATGTAACTGCACCGTTAGCGCGAGGTCGCCTCGTACACTTTGCACCGTTCTAAATCTTATTTTTGTAACAAATATTGAAAGTAACCTCTCACATCAACTTATATGCAGAACTGATTTTACAAAGAGCTCGTCCAACGAAATCAAATATAAAATTACTGTAGGACGACGGTTGACCATGTCTGATAATTAAGCAACAACATTGAGAAATGTAAATCAACATGTTCACTGGTTTCCGTTGGTTGTTCTACAGACAGAAGTTATTTGAGTAAATGCATAGAGCGCGCCAGAGTTCTACGTTCATAAAAGTACATTATGGCGTCGGCACACTAATGCAGGCTTCCGTAGATAAACTTCTTAAAATTAAGACTTCATTAGAAGGAACAGCCGGCGATTCGGATAAACTTTTAGCCGAAGAAACGAAAAAGATTTAAATACTCCAATTCGCCCTTAAACTTTTACGGTTTTGGAACAGCTGCGCGTGATTCATTCGACATTGGCCCGAGAACGTTTTATTAAAAACAAATGAGACCTTGTGTCCGATCATGTTTCCGCGGAAATATTACTCGTTTCAAGATTCTTTATTCGTGTGATACGAATGGGCTCACGACATGTTGAACGTAATTTTTTAAAAGAATATTCACAATGCGGTAGACTCATTATCAATAATTAGGTTTTGTTTTCAAAACAATATGCCGCCAATCTCACCAATTGATAACGATACCAACAGACAATATACAAAAGCATAAATCACAGTAAATATTTCAGCCTCCTCAATTTGGTCGTCAAGGTCAAATTAACTGATAAAAATATACTATGGTCTATGACTAATGAAACTAAGAAATAAGAGCATAGCGTGCAAAGTAAGAGATAACATTAGTACTCACATTGTGCTGGTGTAGCGTGAGGACCACGTTGTCGAAGGTGCTGGCGTTGGAGAGCGCCTCCGAGCTGCCCACGAGCAGCTGGGCCAGTAGCTCGGCGCCGGCGCGCGCTTCCACCAGCTTCGACGGGGACGACGTCGCGCGCACGTGCATAGCGCCCCGGCCCCGGCCGCTCCCCCCCGTCCCCGACCCACCACTCCACTTCCTACAGGGCACTGTTGCAACCGAAAAACTCCGCTGCCCACTCTCTCGACTCGGCGCTTCCAAAGTTCTCCCGAAAGGTTTGGCGAACTGCTGCCGTTTCGATTCCGCATCCGACGTGTCCGAAGGGCTGAACGGTGACGGCGACGCCGTCCGGTCTCGCGAACACGAGTCGCTGTCCGCCTCGGATGGGGAATCCCCTCGAGACACGACGCCGAACTTTCGTCGCGTCCGATAGGAGTCATCGTCTCTTTCGTCGGAACTCTGATGCGAAAATCGCGACCGCCTCTTCCGCAACTCCTCGGAACGCGGCCACATCGGGCCGGGGGTTTCCGACGGGCTCGGCGGACCGTTCGTGAAGGAATCGTCGGATTTGTCGCCGAGCAGCGACGACGTCCGAACCTCGCCAGAGAGGCGCGCGTCCTGCGGGGAGGCGTCGCCGCTGTCCCGTTTGCCGTTCGACGAGGGCTCCTCCTCGCCGCCGTCGTCGCTCGCCGTCGTTATGTAGATGCCTTTTCTCCTCTTCATCTTATCGAGCGGCCTTCGCCGCTCCCGCGCGCTCCCTGGGGCCGGCGTGCGCGGGTTCTGCACGGCCGCGAGCAGGTGGGCGACCTGCTCGCTGGTTATCGTCTCGTCCTCCTTGTCCCGGTCGAGCGAGCCGTCCGACGCGGCGTCAGACCGGGGCAGCTCGTCCGGCGGCGACTCCTTCGACCACTGTTTCACTATACACTCGTACACCGGCACCGGGATCGAACTCTCGGGAACACTCGCGGCGTCGTCGTCGACGCTAGCCGGCGGGTCCGGCAACGGCGGGAACGCGAACGGGCGCACCGGCTCCAGCGGCGAGGCGCCCTCACTGTGCGGCTGCGCGCTATCCGCCTGCGAGCCGTCCGACTCCTCGCGTAGCTCGTGCAGCACGCGCGCCGCCGCCAGCGCTGGCAGGCTACCCCCTTCCGCGCCCCCCGTACCGCCCTCGGCCCCCGCGCCCCGCCGCGGCAGCGGGTGCGTGAGCGATCGCGTGCCGAGCGCCTTGTGCTGTGGCTCCGGCGGCGGCGAGCGGGGCGCCGGCGACGCGTGCGCCAGCAGCCCCTCGTCGGAGCCCACCGCCGAGTCCACGGAGGCGACCGAGCCGGCCGGATCGGCGCGCGCCGGTCGCCGGCCGAAATCGAAGATGGAGGGCCGACACGGCGCCCGGTGGTACCGCTCCGGCGCGAAGTCGCCCTGTGAGAAGGACGCGCTGCGGTACGGGATCGTGCGCTGCGCGTACGACCCGACTATGGATCGCGGCTCGACGCGCACCAGCGTGATGCTGTCGGCGTCGAACTCGTCGCGCTCGGGGCTGGCGCGGTGGCGTGTGCGTGGTGGTGGCACCGGCGGGCGCGGCGGGGGCGGGGGCGGGGGTGCGAGTATCGGCGCCGTGGCGGGCGGGGGCGAGGGCGGTGGCTGAGCTCGGGGTAGCAGCCGCTCGGTGAGCGCGGTGAGCGCCTGCAGGCGCTGGAGGCGCGCGGGGCGCTCGTCGTGTCTGGCGCGTCGCTCCAGCGTGCGGCGAGGCGCGCGCGGCAGGCAGGCGGCCAGCGCGGCGTCCGCGCAGCAGCGGCAGGGGCAGCGCGGGGCGGGCACGCGCCGCACCGCGTAGCGCACCGCGCCCAGCGACACCAGCGGGGACCTGTGCACCGGCCGCGCCGTCAGAGACTGACTCCCCGGCGCGAGCGCCGCGCCACTAATTATAGCTCCGCCCGAAATACTACCGACGCGCGGCCGCGGACGCGTGCACCGACGACCTCTGTTGTCGCCCGAATCGCATCCTACTAGACAGCGGTGGCATCCCCGCCGACCGATTTAATATTCCTAGGGCCGGCGGGGTTATTAGGACTTCAAACTAATTGAGCCCGAGGAAAATCGACATCGTCCAGCAGTTGCATTTGGAGTATTTAATAAAATAATACGGATTGTTTTTATAAAGATGATGATGCCCTTCTTTATTCTGTATCATCGAAAAACGCGCGAGAATTTTTCGTTTAACCCGAACCAGTCGATCGATACTATATATTTGTTAAAGGAATACGTAGTCTAGCGTTGAGAGAATAACGCGTTCGGTGAACGACTGCAAAAAATAGGCCACGTTTACAAAAGTCAATCAGAACTTCGAAGGCACATTTAGCTGTCGAGCCCTGTTATGTTAGCTGTCGTTCACACCTCAGAATCCAACATTTTACTCGCGTTCTCCCAGTGGTGGTTACAAAAGAAATGCGTATATACCAAAAAAGACTTTACAGAATCACACAAAAAACTTTCTATTCGTTTAAAAGCTATTACATTTATAATTACGACATGAAGCTCTTTAAAATGTTTTACTAAGTCTTGAATTCATTAAATAAATTAAATATCCGGTAAATATATATAATATGTGATGTAAATTTATTTATATTGTATCGCAATAATGTCGAATTATGTTCTTAAGTAAAAAAATATTTCATGTAATATGTTTTTTTAACTATTCATTGCATTGATTTCTTTCTAAATTAGTGTGTAGTTCATCACGCGTGTTAATGTTGTCCAAGTAACCGGAGGTTGTATAAAAAAATGAGAAAAAATAATAAACTTTGACCTCATGACCAAAAGTAATAAAATTTGACATAAATACCAAGAGCAAATAGTAATTGCTATATGGTATCCAGTAGTGAAGCAAAGCACCGACTCTTCACACATAAGGATCCTAAACGATAACTATTAATAATGAAGGAATCCATCTTACACCTTCCTTAGACCAAACTAGATTTAAAAAATCTAAAAATCCCACGTTTTTCAATGTCCTAAAAAGAATAAAATAACCCTGCGAGGCAAAGCGAGGGGCCACTCAAAACGTTGGGGCGCATATTACTAAGAGGAGATTTTAAAGAGATGAATGACATGCATTGATGCCGATTATTGTAAAGATGCGCCCCCACGTTTTGAGTGGCCCCTCGCTTTGCCCCGCAGGGTTATTTTATTCTTTTTAGGACATTGAAAAACGTGGGATTTTTAGATTTTTTAAATCTAGTATAATTATTTTATTCTTTTTAATTATTAACTCAACGAAGTAACCATGTGTTACGCAACAATCGGATAAGCCCCATACAAAAGTGAAAGTTGCCGAAAGTGGACCTGAAAGTGCATCTGGAAAGTTGTAAGTTGCTTTAGAGTGCATTGTCATCGGGTTCTGAACTATCCTGAAAGTTTCAGCTTTCTAGCTTATCGGAAAGTGCCTCAAATTTAAGTTGCAAGATTTTGCCCGGACAGACAAACAAATAAGAAAAGTGAGATAAGAAAAACGTGGTAATAAAATGGATAGCAGTCTCTTCAGAATTATAGTTATTTACTACGATTTCTAACCCATGAAGTGAGTGAAGATTATGAAAAAACCCACCATTTTTGGGAAAGGATTGACTTTGGAATGAGTAAATTAAGCAATACCACACAGCAAATCAATGTTTGTAATTGGCTTCGAAACGTGTGTATGGTTTTTAACTTCGATTAGTAAAACAACCATATGTAGCTTACGAGGCGTATCCAGAAAGTAAGTGTACTGAGGCTCTCACGACCGAATGAATTTTATTTTCGACATGTTGGCTACACTTACGTGTAGCCTGACTCTTCCCCTCCGCAACGAGACCGGTTAAAGGTCAGTACGTTGAGAAGTGTCGACGCGACAACACGTTTCGTGAAAAATGTCAATCCAATATCCCGCCAAGTGTGAAATACGTGGCGTCATCCGTTATCTCGTTTGGAAGGGACAACCTCCTGTTGAGGTTTATAATGAGGTGAAAACGGCATATGGTGATAAAGCTATGAATCGTACGAGTGGTATCGCGAGTTTAAAAGGCCAGACCACACACGGCCAACGCCACGAAGGAACTGCTTGCCTCGTTTAAATAGGATGTCCTGAACCACCCCGCGCATTCCCCTGACCTAACACCATCAGATTATTATCTCTTTACCTCCCTGAAGCTGCACATGCGTGGAAAAAGGTTTTCAACCGACGAGGAGGTAAAGGAGGTGGAGAAGTGGACGAAGGGGGAAACTACTTCGAGGAAGGCATTAGAAAGTTGATACCCCGCTTCATCACCTGCATTGAAAGGAATGGCGACTATGTCTAAAAATAGCTTACATATGTACTACGGTAACCATGTAATTTTTTTGTTTCAATAAAAAAAATTGTAAACTACCAAAATTTAGTACACTTGCAAATTCAAGCAAGGTGCTTGCCCTCCACTAATACCTAACACGCTCGTATTCGACGGTCTAACAGCTCCTGATGACGTTCCGTATGGAACATATACACATCGGGCATACATTCATAGTAGTTGGTCAAGGTGTCTGCGGTTTCAGCATTTATTTTCGAGGGGTGCACCTTGCTTTTTTTTTAATTTAGAATAGGTTGACTTTTAAAACGGACGGGTTATAAGTACTCGGAAATACAGACGCAGGGAGGGAGTTCCACGCCTTTGCTGAAGAAGATTTTGCGAAAGGAAGCTACATATTATTGTTTTACTAATGGATACGGACTTCCGCTAAGTGACGCCTGATTCTATCAACTTTGATCAGTCAGCTTTATCGTAAAATTGAATTGATAGTTTGCCACTTGTGTTGCAGTTGGTACCTGTTGTCGCGGTCGCGCCGCCTCGCAGCGTCGGGCGAGCGCTGGCGCGCCTCTGACGCCATGGCGCGGCCGTTACGTCACGCCGCGCACGCGCATCACGCCAACCACCTGCATCACACAGAACGCATTGACATCCAGCTGATGGAAATGCCCTCACCTAAACTGCTGACATGGTTCAGTGCTATTGGGTTCGCACTACTATGGTTAAGCGGCTTGCGCAACAGGATGGGTGATCGAAAAATTATTATTTCGGACTTCCCCGTTTTTCTGAATGCTGTTGGCCCCAGCTGCATCTAAATTTAGATCTTATTTTTAGGGTTCCGTACCTCAAAAGGACAAAACGAAACCCTTATAGGATCAATTTGTTGTCCGTCCGTCTGTCAAACCGTTTTCTCAGGAACGCGTGGAGGTATCAAACTAAAATTTTATATCCAATACTCAGGCCTACTGTCCCTTGGAGCTGTGAAAAATCAAACTCCTAAGCCAAAGCAATCAAAAGATACAGACGTTTTTGCCGCAAATTTTCGAAACTCGCACGGGAATCAAAACCTACAGGGTACTTCTCGTATACTTAGAACCTTGAAATTTGGTACGAAGTAACGTCTTATAGTACAGATAAATTAAAAAATGCAAAAACCGTAAATTTTTAGTTACATCATATATTAAAAAATATTTTTGGAAATTTTAAAGTTACTACCTCTTTTCTTATGAACGCGTAGAGGTATTAAATTGAAATTCATATCAAATACTCAGGTCTATAATACCTTTGAGTTGTAACAAAATCAAACTTTTATGACAACGCAATCACAAGAAATAGCAATTTAAGCCGCATATTTTCGAACTCGCGACTACTCGCGAGGGAATCAAAACCTAAAGGGTAGAATCGATCCAGTCGATCTAGAATCTTGAAATTTGGCATGAAGCAATTTGTGCTGTTAAACACAGCACATATAAAGGAAAAATTCCGAAAACCTTAATTTTTTTGTTATTTATTCATTTTGCAATAAAAATACCATAACTATGAGTCGATTGTCGTGATGGGTGAACTTTTACTTATATACCTACAGGTTTGTACGGAATCCTCGGTGCGCGAGTCCGACTCGGACTTGGCCGGTTTTTTATAATAAACTAGCTTACCCGGTCTCAATATTACATATTAAATATTATAATTTGCAATATTTCTTATTATAAATTTAATATGAAACCTATCCTATGTCCTATGTCGGAATAAATCCAGCAAAATGAAAAAAAAGGCATCAAAATCGATTCATCGCGGTCAAGCACTACGATAGGGAATTATATATATATATATATATAGGTAAGTGATTTACCGCTATCTCGACTGATGGTGGTAAGCGATAATGCGATCTAGGATGTGATATCTATTCACTCGTGACTTGAAGACCTCTAAATTGTATGTGTTGAGAAACACAGACTCAGGCCTCCTCTCATTGGCATAAAGCGTCTGGAGCTAGTGTTGGGTGGAACCATCCCAAAGATGATAAGGATCGATTTTGAGTTTGGTATAGATTAAGTTTCATAATAATTTTATAATATCTTGATAGTTTTTTCTATACCTAGCTATTAAAATAGCTGGTTTTTGTTAATGTGAGTTATTTTAATTACATTTACATTTAATTAGTATTTCAAGTTGGTATCAGTTGTGCAAATTAAAGGTAATATGTTTATACAAGTATTTATAATCATTCCAATAGCTTAGTCCAGTAGTTATGATAGAATATTATTGGATCGTAATATTTCAAATCAGACAGTTATGAACCGCTATTTCGGTTTTATGCAAAATAAATGAATCGAAAAAGCGCTGGATATTACCACATAAATCTGGCGGCAGCGCAAGCCGGGCCGAGACGGGGTCGATAAAATATGTACTGATTTACTAATAAATACGTTAGTATTAAAATAAATAATATTTCTTATATTCATCCAATTAGCGTAGACCCAAGTAAGCACTATGAGGCTTGTACGATGGATACTGGGGTGAAGAATAGACATATATTAATGATAAATAACTAAGTAACAATAATAAATACATATATGTTTGTATATACTCTGACCAGGGCGTATTTGGCTTTGAAGGCAGGATCACTCCTGCTCGGCCAAAGCGGTTGTCAAAATATGGTTTGTTATAATGTTATTTATTAAATAAATAGGTACTTATATTCTATCTATTTAATAATTCGATTTGTTCAAAAATCAACACTATTAGTAACTCCAAATATAAATAAATCATTAGCTTTCGTGTAAAGTTAGTTTACATTGTGGAAACTCATTTTAGAAAGACGCACCCGAGAATTTTAACACCGACTCTAATGAACTCTCACCAGATGATGAAGCGGAACTAAAGTCAAGTTGGCAACAAAGTTAGGTACCATCTTACTTTACATGAATTCGTGTTAAATATTACACATATAAGAATTCTGATTAAATACGATGGGGATCGCATTAATTTCTACAAAATCGTGTTTTTTTATCAAAGAAGGTAAATTTTCCCTTAGCGAATCTTAAAATATTTTTCATTTTATCCTTTTATAGAAACCCAAAATCCTTTGCGTAGCATTTGATGATAAATCAAAGGAAACCACTCATCCTTCCCTCAAAGTCTGATTTCATCGCTGTCCCCACCCAGACACAGGTATTGCCACCTATCGGCGCAGTTCGTAAATAGCGAGCGCAACGCTGGTGGTGGGCGGGCGGACCACGGCGCGAGCGAATGTCGCCCTCGCGCGAAAGGTGGCGTTCAAATTACAAAGTGAAAGAAGCCCGCTTAAGAAAAACTATTTTACCGGTAAAAATTACATTTCACCTTATAACGCTAGGAAAAGTTTATTTTGTCATTCAAAATAAACTTTTCTTAAATTTATTTATGAGTGGAAAATTGCGTTATATCCGCTAGCGTGGTAAAGTGTTATTGTATATAATATATATTTAATCCTGACATTTCGACTACTTTGCAGGAGCCGTGATCACAGGATAACTAAGGCAATGGTCCAGTGTTAGCAACTCTCAAAAATATTTATCCCTAAAACTAAATTCAAGAACCCCTAAAATTGCCCTAATTACTTGGAAATCCCCCTAAAGATAAATTATATGATAACATTTTTTTGTTAAGTTTTTATTTATAAAAATAAATTAATTTTATTATATCAAATACTATTTTGTTTTCTTCTCACGAATCAGATTTTATAAAGTCATACATGTTGACATTGAATATACCTAACATTTTAGGAGATGGGTTGAATATTGTACAAGATCCACAATTTCGATTGAAAATTCCAACTACTGTAGTTGGATTATAAGTATACTAGATGTCACAAAGTCCGAGGTCGCTAGGTAAAAAATAAATTTGATTGGCAAGTTAGCACTGTTCCAGGCCTACACTTTACATCTTTATTTCTTTATTTTTTTATATAAATATAAAAAAAATGAAGGGTCACAAAACCCTAAAAATATCGCTAAACATATAAAACCCCTAAAAAATCCCATCTCACTTATTTACCCCCTAAATTTAGGGGGAAAACCCCTAAGTTGGGAACCCTGCAATGGTCTTCATTATGTTATCCATTATCTTCACAATATTTTAATCAGACTCTTTCTAAATGTTTTTTTTTTTATAATATCCATACGACCTCCACACCGAATAATAAAAGTAAGATGGAGGTGGGTCACTCGTACCTTTGAAATCTGAGCAAACGAAGGATCAAAAATTGAAGGTAGGTAAGGTACACAGAGGTTATTCGCGGCCAAATCTCAACTTCCCAGCCTTGCATTACAAATAACTATTATATTTATTTTCTATACAATACTTTATACAACTAAAATTAATTTTAGGTACTTAATTATTTATTGTCTTCATTTTTGATGAAAAACAAGAAAGTTTAAATACTTTCACACGTGAATTGATACACATTTCGCCGGTGTTTATATTATAAGGTATTATTTTAATTATTTCATCCGGTCATTGCGACTCCCGCGCTGGGGTTCTATTGCCATGTTTAATTGCTGTAGTTACTTCTGTAGTTTATGACGTCACAGCAATATATAGCTTTCATCGGTGGAACTGAACGTCGTAAATTCGCCACAAACTGCGGCGATGGAAAACAAGTGAGACCGCAGAGCCAGGCGATTATGCTCACGCGATAACATAACGAAGGACTTTTGAACTGTCGCACAGAGAACACTAATATTTGTTCTGTCTTCTTCATTTAAATGATCCTGTTTACTAACGAAATTACTTATAAAATGTCTTCAGAATCCGAATCAGAATAAATTTATTGCTTTAAACTGTGTTACAGGTTGTTAAATATACATTATTAGTATCAACAGTTTACCCTAACAGGTATGCAACATTCATTAATATTATGATTAAAAACGAAAGAGCACATAGCCTCAAACTGTGTTCGAATCGAAATATTCGTGCAGAGTATAAAATACATTAGCAAATAACCAGCTTTTTAAGTTTCGTTAAAATTTATGACAATCTAATACTTTAATGATTAAAAACTTTAGCGCCATATATAAAGCACTCTTGGAATAGACATTATTATTTACATACCTAAGGAAAGTTAAGATTATATTTATAATTTCTTATTTACCTACTAGATAAATATTCTTTCTCATTATGCTTGATCGGCTGATACAAAATTTAGATCTACTACAACTAACTTCTAACTACCGGTCTAACACAGACAACAAAACCAATTTTAGAGTACTCTTTATCTTAACTGTTTTCTGGAATACATACCTGGCCCAGAAGCTGTCCATAGCACAGCACATACAGCGGGTAGTACATGATAGCTATCATGGGTACCTTCTAGTCGAAGGTGTCGAGTCGTTGTCTATTAGATGAAGTTTTTAATTTGCAACGAAGCTTTCAATTAAGTATATTTTAAAACATGTGTGACATTTTTTATTGAGATTTTGATTTATATTGGCACACATGCATAATTGAAAGAATTGTGTTATTTAATAATGTAGGTGTAGATAATTCAATAGTTTTAAGTAACATACATCAGCCATTTTCCCGCAGGAGCAGGCAGAGATCACAGATCTCCACTTTCCACGATCCTGAGATGCATCTCTCGCTTCTTCAACCTCCATCAGGCTCGTTGGTTAAGGATACGTGTGGCCTTTTTTCAGTACATCCTCTATTTGATCCCTGCAAGTTCGCCTAAGTTTGCCGTTACCGATTTGCCCATGCACAATTTAATATCCTCCACGCCTTATTTCACAAAATAATTCATGAAAATTTTAAGAAAATGCACATTGTTCAGATAAAGACCAAGAAATAAAAACTTGAACGTGACATTAGCAGAGACAACCCGTAACAAAAAATTAAAAGCCCTAGCCGAACGTGGTGAGTGCGGCTTAGCCATAATCCCAGGGTTGGGGTTTATCTCTCTGTGACACTCGCCATCTGCTACTCATGGGCGAAGGGCGATAATTATTAGCTCCGGCATGCAACTTAGGAAAACAATTATTTCTTTATGTCAAAACTTCAGCGAAAATGATAAGATATTATCCACGACAGCTTATCAGCTAGAGCTTATGGCCTAGCTAGCAACAAGTGAGCCACTATCTAGGGAAAGGGGGGCAAGCCGCAAGCATTCTTTAAAGGAATATAAAATGTAAAATAAAAAATAGAAAGCAATCTAGTTTTATATCTACATATTTATGATTCCAGTTGAAGAAGTTGTGAAATTAAAACGAAAGCACATATAATCGATTTATTAGAAAAATATATAATATGTAATTTAAGGTTAAAATGAGTTAACCTTATCTTTTAAACATCACACTAGGAGTGTAGCGATAAAAGTCAGAAAGAGCGTTGAGCGAAAACAAAGCAACAAACGGAAGGGAGACGATGCGACACCCTGAGTGACCTGAATGAGTATCGCAATCGTTGGGACGATTGCGATAATTAAAACCAAACTCCACGTGGACGGCCAACAGCTGCAGCTGGCTTGGTTTAATTATGGTTCCAAGATTTGAGTGATAGGAAAAATCGTGAAATACATTAATTTTAAGGGAAATGAAAAGCCAATGGATTAAAATAACACATGGCACTTTTGAAGTGTAAACAAGGGCTCCGACTCGCTACTACTTGCACAAGATTTACACGAAAAAAGTGGGTTTATTTCAGCTCATAATTACGGGTGTGAATGTAATCCCATACTGCTGCATTCCATAGTATCGTTTACGGATGGGCAATAGGGTCGACTATTGAGCGTTGCGTAGGAGCTCATATATTTGACGTGTAATGGAGTTCAGAAAAAGCAATGCACGCGGCGCCCCCTCCCGCCCGCGCACCGATATATCCGGTGATGTTAGTCTATCGGTCAGCTCATCATTATTGATATTTCGCTTATAATGTGCTCTTGGCGAGGCGAGGAAACATTCCTCTCTTTATGCTATTTTTTTTCTTTTTTCATCCAGGCAATATAGTTATTATGAATAAGAACACAAGAAAACGTGATTTGCAATAACAAATAGATCTCCGGAATCTCCACAGTTATACAAATAGCTAATTGAAAATTTTGATATTTGCAAATTAAGATTAAATCAGCGATTACACTTCCATTGTGGAATAGAACTTACTACTTTATTTTAAAAATGTAAGAAATACAAAAAGTTGCAAGACCTGACTAAAGAATTTCATTATGAAAGAACAGGAAACCGAAGGCTCTCGCAGTTTCGGAATAAATTATTGTAATTTTTCTACTAATCAATTGTTGGGAAAACCAAAAGAATAAATTACTAAATAAATAAGATTAGCAAAGAAGAACAAAGTTCACATAGATCAAGGGTCGGAATACTATGCCTTTAAAAAGCGATATATAAATAGTAAATCAAAATGCTTGAAAAACATACAATCGATGTATAACCGTAAATATCATCATTCAATTTAAAGTGACCGTCTTTATCGAAACAGATGAACCACAACAAAAGAAGAAAATAAATACGTCCAATGTAAATATAAACTGCTAACTATAGATTTACGTAACCTGTATCCTATTTCGGAGACCGTCTGCGGTGACAACGGTAACCCACACTTATTTACCAAAGTAATAAATTAATACCTAAGCTAGTACCAAAATAGACCACGGCCCCAACCAAATATTAAACAAAAAGCAAATTAATCGCCAACTTGTGCATGTACAGTTCCCCAAATTGTCAGAGTTCGCATTGACCTATTTAAGTGAATCTTCCCAGTGCTTGATGCAATCAAGATAATCAATGACAGTGCAGTTACAGTTACTTAATATTGTAGATTATTTATCGCGTTTTCTTCAAAGTTTAACTGTTAGAAAAACGAGAAACCTAGACCACATTTATTTAAATTTTGATGGCGATTGTATTAGAAGGAGATAATCTGAGAGAGCTTGTTATAACCTTTAAAAAAGATTGTGGGCTGAATTAACTATAAAAAGGTTATTTTTAGTTTCGAGTGTAAAACACCTAAACGTTCAAAGGTCAAATAATTTATAATTATCATCGTCCCATGATAACAATACTTTTTAATTAGAATTTGGTGTACAATAGGATTGGCTACATTGATATAACTTTGTTTTGTCTAAAATTACCAATAATGTAGCTGTGACTATAATTGTTTGTTGTACCTTGAATAAACTAAAAAAACCTAGATATCCATGATTATCTTAGATTCTTGTCTACCGCAGACTGCCATTTGTCGAGTTCAGATACCAAAGCGACAAGAACAGGTAGCCAAGTTATTTCTATGTTATAGATACTGGAATCGATAGATCGATCCTCGCGGAGGGTTGCTTCCCGCACAATTAGACGCGGCTCATCTATTTCTGCTACGCCTGTCGCCAATTCCGCGAAACACTCGTGAGATATCGCGCGACGGCTCAAGTCTGTGGCGACCCGCCAACTCGTACACAACACTGAAGATTCCAGCTTTCAGTGAAGATCAGTTTTATTACATTTTAAAGGTCAAATGGTTTAACTTGGTCGGTAGCGGAACTAGTTTGATTAACATCGTGAATGTATATGATCTTGGCTCCTCAATTGCCAACAATCCGCAAAAACTTAAATTGTATGTCGTCGTAGCAAGTAGTAGTCCTAAGTCGCATAATCTTGGTTAGTAAGAAAACATATTTATTGGGAGCACCCTTATCCCTATTTATATTATAAATGTGAATGTAAGTTCTTTTGTTATGCTTTCACGCAAAAACTACTAAGCTACGCTTATTTGTAGTATTCGAGGTATAAACTTCCCCAACTCCAAACTCTAAATTAAAAAGACTCATAAATATTGTTATAGTATAGAAGTGGTTATTTCTGATGACGTATATAATATGTAAGTCTAAAAACCTTCAAATAAAAAAAGAAAGATTATATTACATTAAAGATAAAATAAAACATAATTATATGCAGGCAATCCAATCCCGTTTTAGAATTAAGTAACTTTGATACAAAGTAATTTTACGTATTTTTATTCACTTTCCTCGCTCACGATATAGGGGTAACGTAGATGTAGTCATTTGTATGTTCCTTTTGAGATTCTGTTTGTGACAATATTCAATTATTGAGTTCCATTTCAAACTTTACCTTCATTAGCTGCCCAATTTATTTGCTCGAAGGGTACATTATGTCAGTTGCTTCGTTAGTTTATAACCATTACTGTGATATTTTCTTTTTAAATAATATCCGATTTCAATTTCAAAGAAGGAACTGCTTAATATACTATGCGGTTATATTTTTATATGTTTTTAACAACTCTTGAATATTTCAGTCATTTTAGTTCTAGAAGCTTCTGTAAATTTAAACGTATAGTCTTTCAGCTTTAAATCAATTGAATTAAAAATATTACAGTATGCTTAAAGCGGATCAACTAGACCATACTCCTCTTCCTTGAGTCATATGGTATGAAACCTTTGGGTTAAACTTAATTATGAATGAGCAAACCAGTGTCCAACCGGTAGAGTGCGAGCGGCGAGCGCGCACGACACGCGTCGCTATTTATTCACACCCACGTCTGTTATCATTCTGTACACCTACGACAGTGCTGAACCCACATTCTGGGCATTGTCATAATGTTCAGTACATTAATAAAGATTACAAAACCTATATATTTAGTTATATCATAGAATACACAAGGGATTTTTTATTATTTGCCCTTAAAATTGATACTTCCATACAATCAGGCCTCTAAGGTTTCATGCACTAAGGGTTTCGGTTCCAATTTTGTGATATGTACCGCTAAGGATTGGAACTCTTTGCTTGAGTCTGTTTCTTGACAAATACAATTTAGGGGTCTTCAAGTCACGAGTGAATAGGTATCTTCTAGGATCTCATCGTCGCTTACCATCAGGCGAGATAGTGGTCAAGCGCCTACCTATTTACTATAACTAAATACCAGCTCTAATATTTGTCAGTTATAAAATATTAAAGTTTTAAAGTCAATACAATGCCGCAATGGACATTAAACAAATGTCCAACATTCGAGGTATCGAGACTCGAGAAAGAGATTTCATGAAATACAGAATTGACGCGCAGAATTTCGTAATAACGACAAAACAAAAGGGAAAATCATAGAAACAAAGAGTAATACTACTTCCTACGATAATCATAAAAAATATAAATTTAATGTAAACAATAAAATATTAGAATCGTCGTCTGAAGTTGGTAATTACTTTAATAACTTCTTTGCCGTCGAAGGCGAAACATATAATTGACAAAGAGGTAAACGACTCAACATCTGAAGTGGGAACAAGTTGCACGTACCATTGGGAAATTGGAAAGTAAAACCCGTCGTAGTGAAGAGTTAGGTTTCATAGGTTCGTTTCTTAGGTTTCATGAATTAAGTCATGTTCTACATGTTGACAAGGCTACTGAACAGTAATTTTGAATTGTTCTTTAAATTAAGTAAAGTTCCTAGATCTTCTGATAATGATCATTGATAGGCCACATCCATAATAAATAATGCAATAGACACCCTGAAAACTCTTGCCCTACAGCTCTCCTAGTGTCAGTTTGATTAAGTTTTCAAATGGGCTACGGACGTTCATATTTACGCTTCTTTTAGTTATATTGGTAATATGTTAAATGATGGACAATGCGAATGTGAAAATAGCTCTCCTAGCTCGTATGTAGGGCAATATCCCACAAATAGGTAGGTATTCAGCTAGACTCGAAAAGGTATTTGATGGAGTAAACTCTTCTTCTCTTAAAACTCGAAGTTCTGAATCAAAGAAAGAAAGTAACAAACTGTTTTATTTTTTTTATGATTTAAGAAACGCTGTATATTACTACAGATATTTTAGAGTAACTGTTGAACTTATAATCCGTGAGACCTCGACTCTTTCATCGTTGAAGGCAACAACCCCGAAAGTCTTTTCTAATTGGTTTTGTTTGGATAAATGTTAGGCCTGCTTCTAATGCTGATTGATTTTCAACAAATTAAAGTCATAAGAAAAGTTGTTGTGCAATATAAAGGCAAATTCCTCAGTTAGGGGGATGATGCCGATGTTTTCAGCTTACTGGCCATAGAAGCAAGTCTGAGGATCTCTAAGTTACTGCTGCAACCAGTCGCCACCAGGTGCATTATCCTCTTGATTGTGATTGAAAATAAATTGGACTAGTCCAAAATGAATTCGCACGTAGATCTATTTCGGCACGATATGTTTTCGAGGTGAGCGGTGGAATAATTACAAAAAAACGAGGTGATGGATGAGATCGGCCGGTGGAGGTTGGCCGATGGCCAGCGCGGACATGTGCACCACCAGCACGAAGTATCCATTGACAACTTTACTAAACGATGCCCTCCGAAGTTTCTTATGGCTTTGGATACTTTTGTATTTATGTATTATCACCCATTTGTAAAAGAAGTTTCTCGTTGTCTCTTAATTTGAGACCATGATTTTAATACCGAAATGTTTAAGACGCAGGGGGCCATCTTTAATTAGAATTGCAAGTATTAATAATTATTACTTATTTTTACGTTCAATAGTCTATATCAATAAATAATAATGTTTCTTTTCATGTTTTTGATTTGGGAAAAGTTGATTATTACGCGGTTGCTGCATTTTTATAAGTTGATATGTAATAAAAATGCGTTTTTTTATAGCGGTTAGAGTTTACTTCGTTTTTTTATAGCGGTTAGAGTATCTCAACCTCATATTGCCGAACGCCCACTATTTTTTAGAACATTAATAAAGCGCCAATCACATTATTAATATTCCCGTTAACTCCTCGTGGTAAGGCAAATAGACGTGTTACAAGTGGGTCTACGTCCGTGGTACATTGGCGGGAATCGAACTAGGTCCGGTTGGTTAAAACCGACGTCTTAACCAATAGGCTACGGCCGCATCATAACTTGTTTTCTTTTTCTAGAGCCCCTTCATTACTTTTACTATATTTATGACTTTTTAATTTACCTTCGCCCCCTCCCACTTCCCTGGGTCTTCTACTCCCCCCTTTAAAGTCATGAACCGCCCACAAAGAGTTTTCTAGTAGAAATTTCTTATTATTAAAATCTAGAATTTAATGCTTAATGGACAAAAACTATTAAAAAAAATATCTAAAAAGAGATTATTTCAATCTTCAATCCTGCGAAATCAAAATCTATAAAAATGTATGTTTCAATGTCAATAAATACGTATAAATACCCATGACTCAGGTAGAAAAGCTCGTATTCATCACAGAAACATCTGCCCTTCCGGGACTCGAACCAAGGACCTTTTATGCTAAAGGTAGGATCGCTACCATTGCACCAAACAGTCGTCAATTCTAAGATACCAAAAAGCTATACAAATGTATTTTTCAATATCAATAAATTTTATATAACAATATCACGTTTGAAGAGATACCCTAAAAATATAATCTAGATTCTAAATGCTTCAGTCGCTTCATATAATCATTTTATACAAAACCTTATTCAAAATAGTATAAAGTTAAATTTAAATTAATGACACAAACTAAATTTATTATAGCCTTCTCGGAGTAATACGCGTGACAGTGTTTAGAAAAAACATCATATATATATTTAATAAAAATAAAGCCAGGGTGAATAGGCACCTTCTGGATTAGCTCGTTCCATAATCGCTCTGGCACGATTGAGATCAAAAGCTAACCCATCCAAAATAAAAAATAGATAGCTAGCTTACAAACAAGAAACTGTTTTATTGTATATTTTACAGGTCTCACCAACGTTTAATAGAGCAATAATTCAAGGCATTATTTGTCAAAACCAAAAACTAATCTTTGCGACAGAATATCACGCGATTAGGAAATCAATTAACTTAACAAACCCATTCATCATGATGGACGTCTCGATAATCGAGTGGATAGACAATATTATTTGAATAGTAATGTCGTCGATTTATCATACGAATGCTGTCATTATGGGGCCAATATCTCGATTAGCGATGCAAATTACACGCGTTGGGGGTCCGTTTTGCAATCGGCACAACACGTTCTACAATTCGAGGTACGACTCTACCTTATGCCATTGTCATAGAGCTCATTCTGTTTATAATTCGATGCTGTCCACTGTACCGACAATGTCCCGTACATTGCCTTTATTTCCAGTTGTATGCAAATTATGATTTACGGGGACAAGCGCTTTTTCGGCTTATCCGAATGTTGAGAGTTAGCGGACAAACGATGTGCTTAGCATTTATATGGTGCCACTGTTCAAGCACGTGTTGCTTGTTTGTTATTTTTTTCGCAAATAATAAAAGAGAAACGTAGTAGTTCGAATGAGACTTGATTTTGTAACTGATTGTAATGATCGTACTGATTTTTTTTTCTCCATAAGTGTATAACTAGTCACGATTTGATCGCGTAAGAATAATTCAAAATTAAAAATCTTGGGCACTGTATGTATCCGTTACTTTTGTCACTGGTTTTATGAATAATTATTGTAATTTTGAATGACTGTTTGTTATCAAAATAAAAAGAAATATGTATAATCTTACAAAACGTTTTTGGTGAAAAAGAGGTTGCTATAAAAAAAGTAGTTTATACAGAATTTCTTTCTTGTCTCAGATAGCACTGCCTCTATGAATCTTCGCAGCGGGTGCTTGTTGTTTATATGTTATACGTTAAAACGTAAATAAGTGAAAACACGATATAAATTTGTCAGAATAAAAAAAAACTATTAAAAACATTCGTCAACTGATACCGGTCTACTTTTTCCGTATTACAATAAAGAGCATTGATAACGAAAAGTACTAAGTGTTTACAAAATGCTTATTCATTGCCAGGAATTTTACAGCAGGGAAGTTCACTATCCGGAGGACTGTATAACTCTTAAATCATACTACATCTAAGGTAAACTGCCAGTATCAAAATTTGTTTCTCATTTAAGAAAGTATATATTATGTTTCATTGTGTTAAGTATTACTCGTCTTGTTTTTGTTTTATTTTGTTTCTATCAATAATTTATACCAAATTGATTTTTGTTATATTGCTACTGCAAAAGTTCACTATCTAAGTAAAACGAAACTAGCTAAGTGGATAAGTAATCTAGTTAACCTGTGAACTGTGAACTCTGTGAGTCTCGTTATTGACTAATCTGTAAAAAATGAAGAAATTAAAACTATGTGCAATTTAATATATATTAATACTTCTTATTCAATGTTTGTAAAGACTTCATACAAGAAATAAAGAAATTTGTGAAGTGCAGTATATGTCTATTCTTTTAAAATTACATTAACCTATTTTTCTGTTAAATAAAATATTACATCACTACACTTCAGAGCTATATCGCTGACTCAGTTACTGTAACAATAAAATGCAGAATATTTGCATGAATTATTTGCAGATGTTTATAAAATGGTGAAACGTAAAAACGTCACAAGATAAACTCAGCAATTTTTAGCGCGTTCAATTATACGCTCTCTTTTATTGCCAGGAAATATACGAGTATTATTGTATGAGTTCGGAGACATCGCGCGTAGATTAGGCGGAGATAAGCCGTTTATCGGTCAGCAGTCTTTGCAATACACCTGTATCACTTACGCCATATGCATTAAATCTTGCGATCAGTAAATGTAGGTGGAAGATCTTGAATGATTTATATAATCAATTAAAATTTGGTATTTTTTTAAATAAAAACAATATATTACAATAAAATTCTTGGCTACTTTGGGAAAAAGTTTTTATATATAATTGCGAATATTACAGCCCAAAAATACACTTAGCAAATAAAATATTCCACACTAATAACAAACGCCTATATCAACACCCCATAGAACCGAGGACTCTACAAATTGCTAAACGGCTTTCGAGTTCCCGAGAGTTTAAATGACTTAAGTGGACAATTTTTAACCTTAAAAGAAATGGCGTTAGATTTCCACAAATATATATATATATATATATATATATATACCTATATATATTCTTCACTATAAAAAAAGGAATTGAAACATTTTATATTGTTTATAAACAGCATTTAGTGCAACAAATTTACTTAAAACAGCAGAGTTACTCATTTTGATTTACCGATACAAAAAAATAGATATAAATATATATATTTTAATATGGAATTTTGCAACCTATATTATTCTTTTATTTGCATAAAACATGGTACAATATAGAGGTGTCATTATTAAAGCTTAGCGCTTACATATTTTATCGATTTGATATGCAAATAATTCGCCGTCAGCGTAATTAATTTTATAACATCCTTAATTAGAAACAGTAACAAATAAAATTATAATAATATAGGAATACTGCTATGGCATTAATAATTTCAAATATTATATAAAAAATAAAAAAAAACGATTAAAAAAGAAAATATAACTAAAAACTTCAGGGGCAATACCATCCTCACAAAATATGTCAAATGTCAACAATTGCTAAGTATTTATGTTTTTAACATTTACCTAATTATGCGAAGTTTATATATAGAAAAAATCTGTTGAAAAGTTTCTCTTCGGGTGGGACTCAATCAAACCCACGTCCTTCTGGCACTTTGACAAAACAAAGAAAGTGGATAATAGCTAATATGAAAATCGCCAACGCAAGTCAGATCGGACCCTATTGGTAACGGCGCATGTAGCACGGTTGGCCAGAAGGGTCTGGGGTGAACCTTAAATCTACGCGACTACTACTGGAAGCCATATATGTCATAACAGCTACAACTGCATTGAATTAATTAAATAAAATCAATTATTTCGTATTATTGCGGTCGCAAATGAGATCCTTACGTAAACCTAAACTGCTTGCGACCCCCAAGTTTGGTACAAACTCTAGCGACCTATCTATAATATCCTGTGGCGGTGCTGGCGTCAGCTAAATTATATTATATATTTCTTAATATTTGGCAAAATTCGACATACGCGAGAGAATATTTGTGTCCCGCCTGGCATTTGAGATAAGCTGATTACTTTCTAGTAATAACAAGTTGCGTTGTTTTGATACAAAATGAGAAAATAAATGATCGCGCCGTCAGCCACAACGTACTTACCCTTATTACTTTTTTATGTGAACACGATAAAAAAAATATTACAAATACAAAAATAATACATTTTAGTATGTAAAATTGATACCTTCTCGCTATCCATACTTTATATATGTAGTAAAATTAGTCTATATGCTAACACAAACAAAATATTATAACGCAGTGTAAATCGCACTTAGTTAGGAATTAGGTCATGATCGCGTATTTAAAAATAAGTGCTCAACGTCTACGAAGTTAAGTAGATTTTATTTTAAGTTCATTTAAATAAGATTTATTTTTGTTTTGAGTGCAGTTAGGTTTCGAGCCATTTTAAATTAAAATATGTTTTATTATTTACTAGGTCGATGCAGTCGCTAAGCATAAAGCTTCGCTAGCATCATATAATGGAGCGGAGGGTAATGTTAAAAGAAATAAAAAGAAATCAATAACTTAACTTTACTAACCTTTTAAGTAAATTTGAAAACTTCATAAGAATGTGAACTTTCAAAAAGCGCGCGCTTTTGTTTCAATGGAAGATCCCATAGAGCCAATGTTTTTTGGTCATAAATTAACCGTTAAAAATGAAAAATGCGTTTTTAACCGCTTCGTTAAAATCGTTAATAACCGGCTTCGCATCTATAAACGTAACTAGCTATGAGAGAAAGAAAATGTGTGCTAGCACCTGTCTCTCTAGTCCCTACAGTAATACACGAAACGTAACTCTCTCTCTTTCTATCTTCTCTAACTTATATCTCATTCTCAACTTCCGTTCGCTTCGCCCGATCACACTTTTCGTAACGCTCTCGTAACTCATTCACCAACTTACCCCCCAAGTCAAGCGTGTGTAAAGAAGTTTGACTTCAATAAGAAAATACTGTAGATATTTCTTCTATAAGTAATTAAAAAATGTTCAAAAATTAATTCTTACTTCAACGAACGTATGTAGCAATGGCGAATATCATAATATCCTCGTTAAAAATTTCGGATACGAATTGTCGTAGAATGTATACTGTTTGCGCTACGAGTTCGTGTTCTCCATCAGTATCTTAGTATTGATACTAAAAGCTCCTAGTTAATATTAAATAATATTCATTAATTGTACGCCTTATTGGTCGTTTATTCTGCGACTGATATCGAAAGCGTATTGCCTTCAGTCTTGTTTGCGATAGAGGCTGTCGTTCTATTACTTCCAGTAATTCCATCCAACCTTTCATTTTTTTATATGCAAAAGCTTAAGATAATTTTAGCAAACACGTAAAAGCTTTTGAAAACAGTGTATAACTTTAACATTTTAATTAATCGGAGAATGAAATATATTTTTATAACTATTTTATTTTATTTATTTTTGTTTTAAAAAAATTGGTTCAAGTAGTAGTTAATATTAAAATTAGGTACTAATGTGTTGTTTTCTTAATAAAAAGAAATAGTGTCTAGTTAGGAAGTTCAAGTTAGAAAAACTAATTACCCTCACCGCATCAGCAGCGCCTCCTGTCGGCGGCCTTGGGCACTGTTCGGGCGCCGCGGAAATTTAAGCGTTCAGCTGTCATTCTTTACCGTACCACCGACACTTCGAGACGTGGACATACCAACGCGGGCGTTAGGCTTGACTGCCGCCGTATGGATACGATTAGCAAGTCGGACAACCACCGATACGCCATCGGCCGGCAACCGGTTGCGGCCGGTCGGACGAGGTTAGTATGCAACGTGTAATCTGTAATATTGTTTTGACATGTATTATTAGCCTTATTTTATATGACATATTGTGTAGTCAATTAAATAATTAGGGGTTTATAATTGTAATTTATGATTAATGAAAGCTCTATTGAATAATACTGATGTGCCGAATACAGCGCCGCCAATCAGATGCGTTTCCACCTTTCGGTTGAGGCATGGACCTTTGTCCCGCCACTTTGGCGAAGCTTGTCGCCTGTGGTTCGATCTAGAGGGCAGCGTTCGGTTGCTGACTTCGATACAATCCACAAGTGTAAATGAATTGCTGTTCACAAACTACAAAAACTAACCGCATATTATTTGCAAGTGTTAAGAAAAGTAATTGTGTTGTCTAAGAGTTCTTATTTCCCGGACTCCTGCGTCAATTAATTAATGAAAGCTGTGTGATATTGCAATCCTGTTTATTTGAATGCCTACTTGTAAGAAAATTTTGATGGAATCTGATGTCTATGGACACCATATTTTGTACCCAAAATTGACGCAAACAAAATATTTAACTCATTCATTCATTCCGAAGCAAACATCTTGGATTCGAAACCCAAACTAATTTCAAACTGTTCAAGTTTTCCAATTTGAAGCTTGTGAAGACTTCAAATAATTTAATTTGTTTTATTACACGAGTAGTCGTCCAATTTATCGGGTCCAGTGCTCTGCGAGTCGTTTCGCAAGACGCCGATGGTTCCACACGTTGTCGTAAAATGCCCGTTAACTCCCACAACACGATAACGTTAAGGTGTGTAAATAGCTCCTAATGTTATGGTGCCTTTAAAGTTATATTGATCGCCAGTTGTTCTGGTTGTTAATACATCCCGGCTGATTGTAAAAATATTTATAGCTGAGAATTACGCAAAGTGAAAATTATTGTGTGGCCATGTCAGCACTTGTACTCGACTCAAAGTTCAATACTTAGTTATGTGTCTGATATGTCGAGTATGCATAACACAACCTCATAGTGTTTTCTTTGGGCTAAGCTAATTGGAATGAATGTAAGAAATATTATAATTACATAAAATTATACATATATGTATTAATTAACTAACATTATTTAGGGCTTATTGCCAGAGTTTTTACACTTGCAGCCTGTGGATTAACTCAAGGAGTGTTTAGCGCCCTGAGATGAAAAATGGATGAAATAATGCTTAATCTTCATAGAAAGGTTTAGTTTACTAGAGCACGTCTATTACAGTACCGAGAAAAACCGCAATATTTTTTTATATTATGTTAGAGGGAGACAGACAGTATTAACTTCTATCTCACCCACACCTCATTATATTGAAACTTCTTATGTGTCTATTTTATAACACCCTGTGAATACAATATAATAATGCCTTCAGAATGTTGTTGGGGTTGCCGCGATACTGTAGCGATTCAGGGTTTGCGGAAGCGCGAATAGATGATTTTAGGTCCATTATTCGCAAGCGAATATCCTCCTCGGTGCGAACAACATTCTGCAAGTTATAGCACAGAGGGCGGATAGTCCGATGCTGAAACTTTGAGTTTTAGCTGATGTCATGGCGCAAATAGTTTTATTGTAATTTTTTGTATTTTAACATTTTTAATTAATAATTAAGTTATACTAAAATATAGATGTATATTTAATCACTACATAGTATAAAACAAAGTCGCTTTCTCTGTCCCTATATCCCTATGTATGGTTAAATCTTTAAAACTACGCAACGGATTTTGATGCGGTTTTTTTTAATAGATAGAGTAATTCAAGAGGAAGTTTTATATGTATAATACATGCATAATATACTTAGTAGAGCATTGCATCCGTGCGAAGCCGGGGCGGGTCGCTAGTTCTGAAATAAATGATGATTATAATTATGGATAATGTAAAATTAATCGCATTATTGACGCAAAAAAAAAGTATAATTATTGAAATTAAATTGACTTACTATCGGTTGTATGGGTTTGCAAATAAATGCTTTACTTCCTTACTCTATCCTTCTATTCCTAAGATAGTGCCTAAAATACTAAGTCCATCTTTGCATAATTGTTGGTAAAAAGCTAAAGGCTAGTTGTAAGTGTACATTTGAGATCACAAGTATCTATGATAAATCGATACCTCCAACGCAAACGGTCGTAACATTTTTTTATTCAAAATTCGATTTTATACCCATTATATTTACATTAATAAAATTATAATTTAAAAATAATATATTTATTTCAATAAATACATTTACTTAATAATATATAACCCGCTACGGATAGGCGAGTCCAAAGTTTCAAGCAATAAATATATATCAGCTTGTAAAATACATGAAAGTTTCTTATAATCGCTCTCGTGAAAAATCGTATATTGTTCGATGCGACCTTATGCGGGGGAGGTGTCGAAATACCTAAAACATCGAATGCAAAACCTTTGCCGTTACATACTTAGAGATCTAGGTGACGATTAGAGTCGCTAACCAAATACGAAGCAGGAGGGAAACTAAACCAAACAAAGACTGCGCCAAGTGTAAGTTTGAAGTGTACAAATTTATCTATTGCGTTTGAGTTAATCCATAATACCGCGATAATAAGTTTTGTTTTTAAAATGTCAAATCAAACTCGACGTTAGGTACAGTGAGCCCTCTGAGGTCGAGTACACTACGTCAAGCTTTACATGTTTCTTATCGTTCGAATTCGCTTCGGACGTGTTTTTATGAGTATCAGGCATGTTTACCATCCATACGGAGCAAAAAAATCATAAGTTGACTAAATTGTTAGTCACGAGCACGCACAATGATCGCAGCGACATAATTATACAATTATAATAGAACCATTTGCTGAACATAACGGGCAATAGAATGACAAAAATTAAATTTATTTCATGCTTCAAATAAATTCAAAAAAAATCATCTCAAGCGGAGTTTGAACACGCGATTTCTGGTGCTAAAAGTTTAAAGGTATTTTAACAAAAGACTATCGGGACTCTTTTCTACCCTCGTGGGTTTTATCTCTGTAACTAAGTGTCTCATCCACTTTTACAGGTCTTATAACGAGAGACAGATTAGATTCACAGAGTGTAAGGTTTAAAAAATAATAATATAATATTTGGTACAATCACAGCGATCAGCCTAGCCCAAAGTAAGCACTATAAGGCTTGTGTAATGGATACTAAGGTAACGGATAAACACACACATATGTTACATAAATTTGTAATATTTATAGAAATAAATATATTATATATATATATAAATATATATATATATATATATAAAATACCCATGACTCAGGTGCAAATGTTCGTACATATCGCACAAACACCTGCCCCTTCCGGGAGTCGAACCCAGGACCGTTCGGTGTGAAAGGCAGGATCTCTAGCGTTGCACCGAAGCCACTCATACGACTACAATAAGTTTTGTACTTAATACCTTCATACGCAACAGTAACGTCTGTATATTTCAGTCACGTGATAACGTGACGTGAAACGAGCAAATCACTATAATGACACGATTTTTAAAGATTATTTACTGTCAACGCATTAATTTTCATATTTTCATTGTTTAATCTCGACGTTTCGACTCCTTTTCAAGAGCCATTTTCACAGTAATCCCGTGTTTTTACGTGTTATAATTAAGAATGGACTGGGAAGTGTATTAAGTGAAGCACAGAATTGCACGTTTATTAAATTGCATATATAGGGGTGTATAATGTTAAAAAGAAATATGTAGGTCTGCGATTCCTCACGAATTCAATACCGTTTGTCTATTTACTTATTAAAGCAACACTAACATCGTATCTTATCGTATCGTATATCATCATCGTATACAGTATATCATCGTATCGTGCCGGACGACGCTCAATGGGTAGGCCCGCTACGAGGTGGACCGACGATCTGGTTAAGGTCGCGGGAAAACGCTGGATGCGGGCAGCACAGGACCGATCGTTGTGGAGATCCTTGGGGGAGGCCTATGTGCAGCAGTGGGCATCGTACGGCTGATATGATGATGATGATGATATGATGATAACATCGTATACACTATAATATATGACAGACATTTAACTTTGGTTTTGAACCTGTGAATACAACAATTATGTATAACTGTTGACAATATTCGATAGATCATTATTACTGTAGTCAAATAAATTAGTATTACTCACACATCACATAAAAAGATGGCATATCACACATTACAAATAAAATTGTCAAATTAAAATTGCGTGAAATTAAATTCAATTAAATTAAGCTAAAAAAATAAGAAATAATAAGTTTGTCGGAAGTGAATAGTATAAGGAAAATAGTGGTAGCAAACAAAGTAGGGCCCAATTAGGAAGACATTGTTCGCGTTCGGTCCGTGTTGCTCGGCGAGTGTGCTCTGCAGGCGGGTGGGTACTTTTTGCGCACAACAAAAAACCAATGTAAGTACATACGCAGCCAACAAGCCGCGTTAAATTACTAAGCCTTTTACCGGCACCAATATGAGATAAGGCAATTGTTCTTTTAAATTTAGAATGGGTACGCTCTTGATCCCAATTAGGTCCGGAGGCTAAGACAAAATTCACGATGGAACTACCTTACCCAGAAGGTACCTGTTCACCCTGGCTTTGAAAACGGACGGGTTATAAGTATTTGGAAATACAGACGCAGGGAGGGAGTTCTACACCTTTTCTGTGCGCATTATGAAAGATGTTGAAAAGAGCGCTTGGTGCGACAGGTAGGAATAGCAATCTGGAAAGGGTGGGAGCCCGCAGTGTGTCTGGATGTCCGATGGAAAAAGGGAGATGGCGGTATGAGCATATGCCGTTCCTGAGCACACTCTCCAAAGACCGACAGACAGGCAACTTTAGGGAGGTGAGCTGAGGCTTGAAACTTCACCAATTTGCTATCACTAACGAGCCTCTCAGCAGTAAAGCAAGTTGCTGTTTTGAGTGTGAAACATACTTGGTTATTGATACAGCCTACGGTATTACTGTCAAATACTGAACCAACATCATCAGTTTGGTGCAACGGTAGCGATCCTGCCTTTTGTACCGACGGTCCTGGGTTTGAATCCCGGAAGAGACAGATGTTTGTGTGACATGAGTATTTTTTATCAATATTACATATTTATATACATATAACATATGTATGTCTATCCGTTACCCTAGTATTGATAACACAAGCTTTTTTGTGCTTACTCTGGGCTAGGCTAATCAGCGTTAATGTAAGAAATATTGTTGTAATAGTAATGTTTCTAACGCTGAGGCGCTACTCTTTCCTCTTCACGAGTCCAGTGCTAATTAAAGGGGTGCCAATGACTACAGCCGCAGAAGGGAGCAACGACTTAATGTATCATCCGAAGCACGAGGTTGTTGTGACCAGTCCTCGCTTGAGCTTCGTGATTGCATATCGAATGTGCTAACCATTGGCACATCGAAACAACTTTACGATTTATGGGTCTACGAATCAAGGTATGATCACTACATTAACTCATACCTATCAAGGTAAGAAGGGTGGCAAATCAGGGAAATTAAATTTAATTAAAATTCACTTAAAGTAAGTTTGTTTTGAATCGACCAACGTAATTATCTACCACCCATTCTTTTAATTGAGAAGAAGAATGGGGGCAAAAAACTAAAGTGTCCAAAAGCAAAATTAATAAATTTACAAAGAACATTCCTACCAATCAGCCTAGCCCAATGTGAACACTGTAAGGATTGTGTTATGGATACTAGGGTAACAGATAGACATAGATATATGTCTATGATCATAGATATGTAATATTTATAGCAATATATACACTAAATTTTATTTTATTTCATATATATACAAATGCTCCTATCCATCTGCCTCTTCTAAGACTCGAACCTAAGTTCGTAGGAACGTCGGTGCAAAAGACAGAATCATTATACTTTCACTAAGCGGTCGTCATAAACTCGTATATACGTAAGATAGAATTTTAAAAACCTTAAAATGGCAATCTACTAGTAAAAACAAAGGCTGGAAACGCTCAATGAACATCCTTCATATTTTATGGAGAGTAAAAGAATACAATCCCTAGATAATATCTGCTGAACATTAACTATTACTCACATTATGCAGCTTTTGTCGCCTGGATAATTTTGATTTTATTGTAATTATTATATGACACAGGAATTGAGACGTATCCGTACAAAACTATGGAAAATAATAAAAATGCCCTCCCTATTGAAGGTTAACGTACATTGCGATGTACAACAAATCAAATCCAATGTACAATTGACAAGAACTAATAAATGTTGTGTCATACGCCCAGCCGAGAAGCCGCCTCAGGGCGCGATACAGCCGTACAGGCGAACGCAGTGGATCAGAGACGTACGACTTATCTATTTATAATAGTAGCCCAAGAACGTCATTCAACTTGCTGCCTTTAATGTTCCCGGGCTCCACTAACGATACAATACATTGGAAACAAAAGCGGATCGTTAATATTACTATCAATACGATACAAAATAAATATTTCTTTTGCGTTACTATAAACATTTTAAGGGTTGTATAAATTAACATCACTAACAAAATATTTTGACCCGAATTAAAATGAAACTTATATCACGTCCTTAGTCGGAGCAAATCCAGCAAAAACACTGTGGCAGGGATGTTTTATTTATATATGTATATAGTATTAGTCCGAAATATACTAGTACTATGAGTACTAAATACCATACAGAATACATACGTGTGCTAGTATATACACGATCATGGCTGTACAACAAAATAATGCGTATGCTCATAACATAAAAAATGCCCTCACCAGGACTGGACCCGGAACCTTTGGCATCGTACGAAGAATCGCTACCGTTACACCGAGTGGCCCTCGACTAAACTAATTCTTTATTTACTATTTTAGAAGTAACGTTATCTTCACAAGTTCACCGTATAATAGCCATTTTTATGATAAACATGGGTAAAGAATAAAATAGACCCTAAAGGTAAAAACAAACAAAACATATAAAACAAAAAGATAGATCTTCAATTTTCAAAACAAATATGAGTTCATTGTTAAGATTTGTCTCTGCAGTATTCCATTACCCTGTCATCGAAGCTCGGAGCGCTGTAAACGAATGCTAATGAACCGCTAAAGATGTTAATGGCATTATTAGAGACCACTAATGGAATAATATTACGATACATCTCGCGGGCAAAAAAACAGCTGAATCTGTAATTTAATCAGTGTCAAACTTGAGACGAGAGGGGGGCGGGGAGGCTGTCCCGATGTAGGTATTCGCCTGCCTGTTCATCTTTGCACCATCATCTACTGTATTTGGTAAACTACAAAGTCAAAGATTCGGCAGAGAGTACATATACTTACATAAGCATTATATATTAAAAAATAATTAAATAACTTACATTTGATGTCTTTACTTCCGCTACGAACAACAGTGCGTATTAAACTTTAGCAAACTGTCTAGTTTTCTGAATTAAAACTGAACTCTTGTATGACACACGAATTATTACAATACAATTGTAAACACAGTTTTGTAATTGATAAATGGCAATTAAACCTAAACGTATATTAATTATTGTTGTCTTACCCCAGCATTCCTCCATGAATATTAATTGATGTGTCTATCTTTTAGTTCCTAAACTTCTGCGCACATTAAATTTAAAAAAAAATCAAGTCATCCCGTGATCACGGCTCCTGTAAAGGAGTCGAAACGTCAAGGTTAAATGTAAATTATGGGTAAAAAAACCCTGAATAAGTTTTTTTTACATAAAATTACGTGTCTTTGTTATTACAAATTCTGTGCGTGTTAAAATACTATTACTGACACATTGTCTGCAAAAAGGGTACTCTAAGTGTTTGTAAAATTATGGTTTAAAAAAAGGCATGAACAATGACGATCCCATTTTTTTTTGTTTTCAATGGGTTCGCTCTTGATTCCAAACAAGCTGGTGGGCCAAGACAGAATCCACGATGGAACGAGCTAACCCAGAAGGTGCCTGTCCACCCTGGTTTTGAAAAGGGACGGGTTATATTATAAGTAATCGGAAATACAGACGCAGGGTGGGAGTTTCACTCCTTTGCTGTACGCATTATAGATAATGTTGAAAAGCACTACTATGCTTCCTTACGGTACTCCGGAATCATATTTTTTAAAGCTTTACTTACAAACCTGGCCACTACATTAGGAATCCACATCAGTAATTACACAGTATTTACTTGGTATGATTGCAACCTACTTTTAGGTTTATCCCTTATTCCAATCAAGTTTAATCTGGGAACTATCATACGAGCGATACCAAGTTAAATGCCAGAGACATTTCGGGGAATGTTGCGTCACTACTTCCGTTCATGTTATGCAGAACGGGTTTGATTTAACAAATAGCAATTGTTTTTGACTTATTTTTCTTATCCTAGATTTCAGTTATAAAACATATCTAAAAAGATTCACGTAATGCGTGATCTTTGTGATACATAAGTACATTTTGGAATAAAATGATAAACTACTATATTGCCATTACAGATTTTTAGTTTTTCTTGAATGATTATTTTGTCAATCAACGATTATTTAATTTGTATTACATTGCTAAAGGCATCATTTATATTATTACTTTTACCAATACTTTTTATAATTTCATATCTCTCTCTGATTTTATATAACATGACATAAGTAAGTTGTTATTAGGAAATTTATATATGTAGAAGTAAGATTTTGTTATTATTATTAAGGTCAGTATTATTTGCTTTATGGTAGTTTATATTGTTTTTTTTATGCATGCTGTGCTTACATCTAGCAGGGTAAATCTTTGTAAAACGATACAATGTAAGTTAGTTTAAATATGTTATTTGATTGTACCCAGTTTTGTAAGCCAAATAAATTAAAAAAAAAAAAAAAAAAAATATTTAAAAAAAAAATTCTATACCTACTCAACTACTTTTTGTATCACACAAAGTAATTATTCGACCTTATCATCAACATACCTGCTGTTCACCGCTTTATGCATAAAAACACCGTAGAAATGTGACATCACTCACCACGTGGCTTTTATACCGATCGCTGGGTGCGCAATTTGAGAAGGGGTCAAATACCTATGAAGAATATAATATATACCCATAAATAATAAATGTAAACTTATATAAATAAGCATTTGGCACCTTTTAAAGAGAATAGAGGCGATAAATATTAATGATGGTTTTTTCTTCAAAGAGAATAAAAAACAAAATGTAATCATAAATCAAGCTAGTGAATTATCACAGATACTTAAACGTGCGGCGAAGTGGCAGATTATGCGTAAGGAAGTGACGTGGGCTTAGGACCGATTCACATTAGTAGCGATTCGCAAATAAAAATATTGCGATAGCGGTCCTTAATACCAAAAATAGCTAATCAGGCAGTTCATGCTGTGAAATACACACATCTTTATATTGTATGATGAACCAATTTTAAAATAATATTTCTTTTATCATACAATTTTCATCATACAATGTTTTCATGGTTTTTTTTTCCTTTTTTATACCAGCCTGCAGTCAATCTCCTCTCAAGGTTCTGCCAAAGGTGTTTGATTTTCAAATTACTATTATTTTTGAAAAAAGCGTGCGTGTACTTATGTACACGCAGCAGAAGTTATAGGTACTTTTTATTAGGTAATTTTTATAAAAAAATTAAATGAGATATCTTGAAATTAGCCTATTCACTTTAACAGCTAATTTCATGGTGTCACTTTTTCGTTACATGCTGCCTGTGCAACTTTTGTTACATGAAAAATTTCACCCTCAATGCGCCAAAAGAAGTACAACTTCAAAAATAACAGCAAATGTGAGTCATCGTCAACGTACGAGTATATCGCCTATGTCCGCCCGATGTGAACCGGCATATGCTCGGTTAATGGCTCACATTAACCTTTAGTGTAAACTGTCGCCCCGAGATTAATGTGCCGCCCATTTATGTATTATTCACAACTTCATATTTACTTTGTTTCACTGAGGATCGCAGATTAATGGGACGATTATCTCCGCGTTGCCCTCGTCATCTCCTCGTTCAACTCGAACACAACACAAGTTGCACCTCTCTCCGTTATTAATGGCGCCTACGCAATAACACCTATTGACGATTTGGTTAATCATTTGTGAACCGTTTTAGGTGTCACTTAAGTCACTTTCTTAGTTCATTGATGTCACAACAGTTCGTCTATGTCAGCCTAAAACATCCCCATTCTGTGAGGCACGGGTGTTCCCTATAGGTGAAAACGCTGTTGGAAGAATGATCCCACTGGGCCTGCGTAGCCACACCAGTTATTTAATCCTAAACTAGGCAGATTTTGTTTAAAAATCTGCTTAATTAAGCAAAATCCGCTTTTCGCACATACTTTTAGTCATCTTAATTATGTTTTAGCTAGCTTTGGAAACTAATTATGCGTATGTACTATTTCAGTTCTTATGTTTATGAGGGTTATAACATGCTAATTGTTTCCTTAAATAAATAAAATAAATTATTTATATTGAATACAATGGTGTGATTGCCATATGGCGTCTGGTATAATAGAATAGCAAAAGCCCATCACATGAAATTGTCTCGTAAATGGGCACTTATGTTACCGGAAGTAAATGCCATACACTTGCCGTTGACCACAAAATGAGCAGCGCCGTTTTCGGAGGAGTTTATTCCGGAGTAAGATTTTTCGGCTGAGATAATAAAAATAGTGTAAAAATAACTTTAGCTAAAACCCTACTTATGCATAGTGTACCTAAAACCAAATGAGAACACAGAAGCAATGGATTTGAGTCATTTGAGTTTTATCCCATCAAAAACATAAATGTGAAATGAGAGCAAAGTTCAATATTATGGTAAATGCCTTGGTTGTTGACTTCAACGACAACACAAGTGAGATCTAAATGGATGCTAAGTTCAATGGTCAGTCCTGAAATTTATTTATAACAACATAAAATATTATTTCTTCTTATTACTTAGGATAATATAGGGTAAAAGCCGGATAGTTGCCCTTCTTTTCAAAAAAGCACCATAATTAAAAAATATATGTTTATTAAGAACAATTTGACGTTTATATTAAAACATAGGTCTTTAATCTTTCATAACAGCTTATTTTTGTAAACATAATTAATATATGTTCTAGTAAATCCCGTTTGTTTTGACCTATCAAAAAGGGGATAGTAGCCTTACTTTAAACATGCTTCGGGGGATACTTGCCTCGTGTAAGGATAGACGGCTTTCTATTTTTCTTTTAGATAAGTTTCAAGTATTTTTAAGTATTTGAGTTATAGTAAGCCTTTATTATTTACTGAGATTCTTTTTTAAGTATATAACACAATATTGATTCTAAAACAGTGCTATGTTCTAAAGTTTTATACTATAAAATTCCAAAAAAATGGTCTCGAAATTTTGAATTGGATTAGTTAATAATGAAATATTATTATTTATCTTAAAGATAGAAAAATATGGTTTTCAACTTTGACATTAGCATTAATTATCACCAGTAGCCAGGGTCTTTAACTTTCCACATCTCATACAATGGTTTTTGAATGTATAACAAGTTTCATGCAACCACATTTGACATATCTTACATTAAATCCAATCTGATTTCGATTTACTAAAATTGTAAATCAAAACATTCTGCGCAATAGTTCTAAATTAACGGTTTTCCCTTTTAATATCTTTTCAGCGACTCTGATCGATTTTTTGCCTTTTTTCTTTTGATTGGTTTTTGTTTCGTTCTAATGTGACGTGGCACTACGGGTACATACTTGCGAGGCATCTTGCTCACCTAGAATGATTATTTATTTTATTTAAAACAAATCACTATAAGTTGAAAAGAGCACCAAAAGAAAAAAAAATATTTCTGCTTGTTACAGAATTTATAGTTACAGATAGTTACCTTTATGACAACTATCCGCAAAAGTAACAAGGGCAACTATCCTTTTTGATACGGATACTTGCCCTTTCTATTTACGAAATAAATAAAATCTATTTAACAATAAAACATAATGAACAGTGTAATTTAAACTCTAATGCATGTAAAAAAACAAAAAGTTGACTGAAACTACAATTAATAACAAAAATATTGAATAGAAATGACTTACCAATATAATTTCGACGCCTGTCAAAGTTTCACCGCGGAAGATTTTTGCTTACACGGACAAAACACGTGCGCCTACTTTAACAGCTTATATGAAACCTAGGTCAGCAGGGAGGACACTTCCAATCATAATCAACCGCTAATGCCACCAACATACCTAACATAGCGTAATCAAAACTGAGGCATGTATCCATCTGAGGCAACTATCCGGCTTTTACCCTATTGTAGCCTAAAGCCTGACTTGGCTAGTTCTCATATACGAATTATTATGTTCGATGGCTAGTTTTTACCAGCAAGCCAAATTTTCGGAATAATAAAATAAGAACCGACAAGTAGCAGGTTTAGAACTTGCGAAGGCTTTACATATATTTCCGTGAATATTACATATCTATCACATATGTCTGTCTGTTACCGTGGTATCCATAACACAAGCCTTACAATGCTTACTTCGAGCTAGGCTAATTTTTCTTTTCGTGTGTTTGGCATTAACTGGTAGTCAAATATAAAACCGAGTCGTTTTCGCGTGGGTTCGCTGGGCGCTGTAGTACCAACTCTCGGACAGATCTTGCCTTGTACTATTATTTATGGCACTTTTTTGCGTCTGCCTTAATCGGTGTAGTTTATGACCCGTCGTAAAGGTGGCTTAAAAACTGCCAAGAACGGCAACCGGCCATAAATCAGTGGTGATCATTTCGTTGAACTGTCGCTTGGTGATGTGCTCATTAGTGCTGATCAGGCACTATTATAAATATTATAAATATTATAAATATTATAAATATTATAAATATTATAAATATTATAAATATTATAATTTTTATAGCTCCGCTAGTTTAGAGGTTAGTGAATGACAGCGAAATCCAGAGTACCTACGATCTCCTCAAAACTCTTTGACATTGTATTCCTGTATACCTGTTCTCTTGTTTATAACAATAGGTAACACAAAAGTATCAATCTACCTGAGTTCTTAATAAATACACAATCAGCATGATGTCTTCTTTTTTATTAAATATTATATTTAATTCGAATTTGAAGATGTGCTATCGATTGTGATGAAATTGGGCTATTGTCCTACACGACTGACCCAGCCGTCGGCCCACAACACCGACGCTGGCCGGTGTAGTTCTATCCAGTACATTCGAAATATTCGCCGAGTCAGCGCCGCCGCGCCCCGCCCCTCACCCTACGCTTACCGTCGCATGCGCACCATAATAACTAATCTTTACTATGCTCATTCTTGGTATGATAACGCATCTTAGAGTTGAACCGATATGACGGCAGCTTAGTGTAACGGTGCTTAGTCTTACCTTCGCCAAACATTCCGGGTTTGAATCCCGGTAGAGCATATATTGGTGTAATGAACTTATGCTTATGCATTTGTTTCTGAGTCATTGTTTTATATGTACTTATTTATGTATTCTTTACAATATTTAGTGCACATAGTTCAAGCTCAGCTTACCTAGTTCAAGATTAAATAAATGGTATCAGTTGTCCGGATTTTTTTTATTATATCAAAAATAATGCTGATAAACATTAATTTTTAGTTGGATTTTTACTCGAATGTATAATTTGGGTTATTTAGTGATTTCGACCTGCACAATAGCAATGATTAAACAGGTTTCGCTGAGGCCAGTCATCCGATGACCGAAAATTTATTATCCGAAGGTAATTTCAGGCCGGACCGTTTTAGCCCCATCTGTATTTGTAGTTAGCGGCCACTATATACGTAATGGGTCTGTTGAATTATTACTGATTCCACTGATGGGAACGATGAAGAAACACATAGTTTAAAAGGAGTCGGATAAACAATAAACATTTTAACGTATACTAAAATAACTAGGTGATGCAGTCGCTGAGCATAAAGTTTCCCTAGAACCATATATTGCAGCGGAGCGTAATACTAAAGGAAAAAAAATAAATGAATATGGAGCCATAGCCCATAGAGCCAATGTTTTTTGATAATAACTTTTCATTTTTATGAATTTTTAAAATTCGGGCTCACGTTCACTCAATTTCGTCACAATCTGGTCCTAAATGTGCTGATTCGTTCTCACACAAAATTATTAAGAACTCGGGAAGTTATGGCGTAGGTTACAGACATCCGCTGACAGGGCTCCACCCCAATAAGTACTTTAAATAAGTTCAAAAGTGTCATATTCTAGTAAAACTTGATTAATATTGAAAATGTTTTCATTAGATATGTAAGACAATTTACTATAACTACTTTTATATAAATATATTCAAACTTTGAAATAGAACTTTAGATTTTAAACGATTCAAACTAGTTTAAGAAATATAGTAAATTTCGTATATATTATGAATGTTTTGTACATTCCGTATGTTTGTGTGCACTAACACTGTGTGATCCATCGCCCTTGCCCCGGCACGGGTGGGTTGCGCAAACCAATCAAAACCAATCACGCGAGTATCATTCATATTTCCGTTGTTCTGCACAATCAAATACGTTGCACATAGCGATATGTCTAGACAATTTTGCAACATTGTCGTGCTGATGACGACGCAATTGTAGCTATATTTAATTAAATACATTAATTAAGTATAAAAGTCATAAGCCAAGACGTTTTATCATGAGCGCAGCATTTTAATTTACATTATTATTAAAAGAAATGAGAAAAACGTTTATTCATTTGAGGAAAACCACCTTTCAATGTGTCCTTAGATAAAACCAAGCTTCGTATGTCCTCTTAAACCTTTTTCGTGCTATTTCTAGACTTGTCGAACTTGTTACAAGAAAAACTGTAACTGCTAACGATTGTTATCAAGCGATCTACAATGTTCATATCAATATTCTTATTAAAAAAGAGGGCATTCGTTCGCATCTCGCAGAAGCGTCTCTAGCCCATGTTGAGCCCGTCTGCAATTGTTACCATAGCGCCATCTAGTAAGCGCGTGGTCTAAATTAAGTGGTACAAATGACAGCAAATCTCCATAAACAGTTAAAATTCCCCAGTGGATAATAATCTCTATGTTTGAAGATTAAATAAAAAATTGATTAACGAAATTAACCAGTTTTGGATGCCATTATGTGCTAACTGGGTGGGTACCTATGTTAACAGGTCTACATAGATTTTAGGTATATCAATGACAAAAAATGGAAATTGTAAACAAAACGACTTTCTATTCTCACTCGATCAGCTGATCGGTCATTTTGTATGAAGAGTCCATTTTTTACGATTTCCATTTATTTACACTGAAGTAATTGAAATTGCTCGGCACCCCCTAGGATCGCGGCGCCCGTGTGCAACTCACACCCTGCACCATAGGTAAAAACGCCTCTGGCCTCTCGTTTGCGCCTTCCACGTGGAACAAGTTCGCGACGGCCGCAGCCAATGTCAGCTGTTATCAGCGCAGCCGCAGCGCAAACAGGCGCGTCACGTGCCGGCGCATACTTCGAATACCTCTAACGCACAAACATGAGGTAAGACACGATTAAATAAGTGAAGATGCCTCTTACATGACGCAGGATGTAAGTTTATTAAAGAAACTGGGTCTTATAGTGGAAAACAATAGTATATTTTGAAATCGTATCTAAATTATTGTAAGAAAATTATTTCTTTTCTTTCGTACTAATAAAATACAAATAAATACAAAAGCATGAACATCGAAAAATAACTTACGATCTAACCAAATTATATTAAATATAATATTAACATATAAATATATTACTCACATTCACACCAATTAGCCTAGCCCAAAGTAAGCACGTTATGGATACTAGGGTAGTAGGTAACAAGAATATACTATACTTAGATAATAAATATTTATACAAATATATATAAATACCCATGACTCAGGTACAAATGTTCGTATTCATCACACTAACATCTGCCCCTTCCGGGACTCGAACCCAGGACCTTCGGTGCGAAAGGCAGGATCGCTACCGTTGCACCAAATGGTCATCAAAACCAAAGATAATAGAAGAACTATTTCGTTTTGCGGTTTACTTGATGATTTAAGCATAGATTTGCGACCAGCATAGATTTCATAAACTGTAGTTCCAAAAAAATTAGCCAGATCACTAAAATATTAAACTTGTAGAAGTGAATCATATAAAATTAAAAAAAATGACGTGATTACATTATTGATTTGACTTCCAAAATAAATTCCATTAAATGTGATGTGTCACGCCATATTTGCGATCGTCCGCGAGGAGTCGTTTATGGGCGTGCGAAATTCTGCAAGCGCCTTACAAGAGAAACGCGAACGGCCAAAACAAATGTTGACTGAAGCCAGACAGGTCGGGAAACGTGGGCGACCGAGAACAGAGCCCTGTGGTATTCTACATGACATTTTAAAGGAATTCACTGATTAAACGACGTATTCAAAGCCTTTAAAACTGGTTTTAGGTTCTATGTAACAAAAATAGCATTAACTGATGAAATGTAATTAAAATAACTTTATTCAAATGCACTTAAAATAAGTTGTTTTGAATCGTTTTTTCATTTACCTAGCAGGGCGTATTTTAACTGACAAGAACAATGGGGCGCAAAAAACTCGTCAACTTTAACAGAAATAACGACATTTACAATATTATACGTCGTTTCTGTACATAATCTACAAAAAAACTTTATTACTTTGTTATCACAATAGTAGTAGTGTTACGGCTTCATTACATCGTTGATTACAACAAAGTCAACAATTATCGTTTTGCATTCAAGGGTCTCCATAGAATACAAAAGGGGCAGCAGCATTTCCCAACTAATGGCAAAACCCCCCTTTATGGGGTGGCAGTAAAATGTTTTAAGGCTGCAATGATAATAAAAATCCGAAGACCAAAGTGTCTTGCTCAACTTCAACAATGAGGAACTTGCTCAAAAATATGTATAGAGTGTCTTATCAGCCAGCACTGGACGAAAGTGCTTGTTGGGTGAGGCCAAGTATTATTATAAGCAGGTAATCGATTCTAATTTATATAATCTTTTTTTATTTAATATGCCCTTCTTAATTTATTTATTGTTACAATTGTGAAAATAGGACTTAATAATATCGTATACGAACCCAGGTTAAGTATCCATTGTTACTAACCATTCAACGACCTCCATGGTGGAGTGGCTCGCATGCCGGTTTTCTTGGTAACGCCACTTCGACGTCCCGGGTTCGATCCCCGGCCGGGTTAATGTAGAAAACGAACTTTTCTATATTGGCTCGGTTCTGAGTGGCGTGGACGTTGTTGCTACTGAATTCCATAACACGAGTGCTTTCGCTTCTTAACTTTGGTTCAGAAAATTGTGTGATGTTATCCAATATTTATTTATTTAAAACAAAAATAAAATGATCAAATTTTGTTTTGTAAAAAAAATAACTTAAAGCTCTTTTTACTGCAAATACATTTTCTATAACTAGTAAAAAATACATTAAATGATTTTATTTGCAGCTCTCAAACAAAGAAAAAAGGAAGGAATCTTTTCGACAAAAGTTATTTATACAATTTTTATAATTCGACTGCATTTGGTGTTTATTAGATTCGCCTCATTCAACTCGTAATTCGGTCTCCGCTTGCCACGACATGGCTACCGACTAGTACCAGGAACATCATGTCAGCGATATTCAATATCAGGTTCAATGTAACTTGCCTGCGAATGCTGTTATTAAATTATAATGAATTATATGCTGGTTTTTGCCAATTTTTGCTTTTATGTATTATGTATAGGTACTTATCCTTGTCAATTTTCTATATCTTTGGCCTGTAACAGTCGCATATAACAGGCCACCTTGAGAGTATGTCAAAATACCCATGCAAATTACATAAACATTTTTTCCTGACAATGACACAGAATGTATTATTTATTCTGTGCTAGTGTCGGTCGCTAATTTTTTACACGAATCGCTTCCAATTTACGCATAGCCTTCTCAATCTTTGTCAAAATGTGTCAATGTTCGCTTTCTTGGAATTAGTTAACGGATGAACTCGGTAAGCTGTTTTTATCGAAATCCAATCAATATGCAAGATTGCTATCTTAAATACTTGTAATAGCTTATAATTTATTTTGTACATCGTCGACAAAAAATGGTCTCGTTTCGTGGTCGGGATCCTGCTGCGGGGGGACATGGAACAGTTCACTAATGATGGTTTTTATGTCGAATTACTTGTTAGACTTGTAAGCAAACTTTACACACATATGCATAATTGGTAACCTAACTGTTATTCTAAATAAATGACGATCATTGCCTCAGTCATCTTGTGATCGCGGCTCCTGTAAAGGGGTCGAAACGTCAGGATTAAATAAAAACTATGGCAAAAAATCGGGTAAAAAAAAAAATAGGGTAATTTTTTGGACAATACGGTACTAAAAATCATAACGGGACGCAGTTTCAATTAGTTCTTAGAGATCTTGCGTTCAAATACTAATCTCGTTAATAGATTTATTCTCATATAGAAACCGTTCAAAGTGTTCGAGTCGGTGAGAATGGAACAAGATAAGGTTATCTACTCGTTCTGGTTATCACATTATTTAACAATGTACCTACTGTGATTAAACAATTTCGTTTGAAAACAAAACGCGCTGTTTCTGCCAACACATTCTGAGTAGGTCAGACGAATTGTGATCTATGTGACAGTGAAATATATTCCTTTGTGGAGGACGAACCAATTTTGTTAAATTAGTTGTAGCACATATTCCTTCTGTTTTTATGAGTCTGTTGAATAATCACTCACTCACTCAAATTGGTGCTTGGCAGCAGGACCGTCTTTAACCAATTGGAGGCCCTGGGCAGATAAGAATAATGGGGCCCCTATGTCTTTGACAGGGCACTTTTTTATAGCTAGAATAGACAATGAAAGTAGATAAACAAGGTTGCAATTTTTTATTGACAGTCAATAGTAGAATAGATAATCTTTAATTTAAATGGGGCGATTCTACATATTTAAAATTATCTAATCATGCTGAAATTGGATAGCTTTTTTTGGGCGGGAGTAGAGTAGCTCTAATTGAGGTTCGATTTACCCTGATTTAATAACGTTTTTCAGTAATAAATATCGGTATTCCTTTAGTGATTTGGCAGGAACTAGGGGGCCCCTATCGATTACGGGGCCCTGGGCATTAGCCCAGAGTGCCCAGTGGGAAAGAGGGGTCTGCTTGATAGGCTGGTTGGAAATATATTTTTTGTATTAAATAGGTAAGCGCTTGACCACTATCTCGCCTGGTGGTAAACGACGACGAACGACGTAATTCATACAATCTCTTTCTCGAGTCTCGATACTTCGAATGTTGGACATTTGTTTAATGTCCATTGCGGCGTTGTATTGACTATCAAACTTTAATATTTTATAACTGACAAATATAAGAGCTGGTATTTATTTATAGTAAAAAGGAAGGCGCTTGACCACTATCTCGCCTGATGGTAAGCGACGATGCGATCGATGAGACGCGCTTGCCTAGAAGATACCTATTCACTCGTGACTTGAAAACCCCTCAAATGTATTTGTCAGGAAACACAGACTCAGGCAAAGACTTCCACTCCTTAGCGGTGCGTATCACAAAATTGGAAAGCTTAGTGAGACTTTTTGTATGCCATAACATAAATGGTAGGTCTAGATAGATACATATATCGCAGCGAAACACTATAGTTAGGACTTTGCCGCTCGTTTTGTGGTCTACGGCAGGTGCAGGTATGGTGTGTTTCTTGATCAATACAATTTAGGTGTCTTCAAGTCACGAGTGAATAGGTATCTTCTAGGTAGGCGCGTCACATCCTAGATAGCATCGTCGCTAACTAATTAAAAAAAGTAGTGCTTTCCTGTAATTAATCGCTTTTCATGATACTCCTTTGGTGTTGTTCTCCTCTGTCAGAGATCACATGTCATAAGGCAATAAATTATCATACAAACATATAAAAGTTTTGTTTATATCCGTACCAGGTGACACCGGACACACTGTGTCAGTCTTGTCCCGTCATGCGATTTCGTCGGCGGTGGCCAGACGTGACAGCCCCTCATGCCCGCGTCACCTGCCAGCGCCTCCACTCTACCAGTAGTTCTAATTATGCACTCTTGTGCTTTTATTTTTAGCAATTGATTTAGTTTTAGGCGTGTCGTTCATTTTTGTTCAGTTTAGTGTTTTAAAACAAGTGTTTTGGAGTGATTAAAAAACTTGTTACGTTTAGATTGCAGTTAACATTATCTCTATACCATACAAGAACAACTTTTTCAACAGCAGCGGTGACGCTAATTTTAACCTTTTTTAGTTTGTTTATTTTTTTGTTATTTATTATATGTAGATTTAATTAATTTTGTTTTAAATTTCTTAATTGTAGCTGTAAATTATGTGATTTTTTTCAGTATTTTAAATATATAAAAGATATATAAAAAAATATACTTAGAAATTAAGCATACAATAAATATAAGGCCCCACTTCCACTCATAGCAACAATGGTTAAAATCGCACAATTCAGGAGAGAATTCTCATATATTTTTTTTTAAGCATAGAAATATACAAAATATTTTAGTATATATTAAACCCGATTAGCCTGAAAGACGTGAGTTCGAGTCCCACCTAAGGTAAATTTTTTCAATTCGTCTTTTGACATCAACTTCAATTATATTATTTGATTAGTATTACTTGTTAAAAAATCTAGTTAGCTATATATCTTGGTATCTTGTTGTAAAAGGTATGCAACTTCAGTGGATGAATCTGATGCAAAAATCGACCATAACGCAATGTTTTTGTTAGTGATTTCCTCTATCAATACAACCAAGCACCAACCACAAAAATATCGCCCAATATTTTGTTTTTTTTTTCAGATCACAGTTTTAATCTAACTCCAATAAACTATAATGGCCAAAATAGAGCTGCAACAATCAAAAAATTATCAAAAATTTTGGGCGATAACTACCTTCTAGTTGATATATAGTATTTGATACATATTTTATACAACAATTGTAGTTTAATTCTTTACAAACGCTATACCATTTGAACAATAACATATTGTCATAAAAATCCAGCAGTCAAATAATAAAACCACAAAAACATAATATTAACTTCATCTCGGACATTCAGATTATAGACTTTTATCTATTCCGTTTCTCTTTACTTTATAATTTCCGTATGCACTTGTAAGTTATCGGTACCTGGTAAGTATGTACAACAATTGTTTTCGATTTTTTTTACTATTATCAACTACACAAGTAAACGTGTTATCGGTCAAAGTGTGAGGTAATCTAAATGGCAATTCCTCTTTCAAATTCAAGAGCACTAACTGATAGAGTCAGGTATTATTATAGTGATAAAGGTGTATATTGTGAATTTTTTGGTCTGAGTGTCGTGATAACGTCGTCGTCATATACGTTTTGCACGATATAAGTGCTTCCCTTGGGATCAGAGGACTATAAACAATATCACGTGACCTTGTGTAAGTATATTAAACTAAGATTATAATATACACGTACCAACAAAGTACCTAGATATTTGTTTGATAAGAAGATATTATGTTATTATTCTTGTCTTGATCGCTCTACCTACAGAATAGTGGAAATCGGTCATTACATTAATAGAACAAGAGATTCAGTTATATAAAATGATGACAAATAATGAAAAGCTGTAAAATTACACAGATAAATATCTCTGACGTTAAAAGCTTCATAATACACTAATGCAACATTTAAATCCGCTGTAATGTGGTTAGGAATTTGTTTATAAGTTTTTTAATGGAGGTAAGCAAGCACCGCTGAGAAGATTTAATATTATAGCGGCTTCGTGTGTAGTAGATTCTTAAATATTATGTTTGCAATAGTTGTTCTTGCCCACTTAGCTACCAGCTACACACCGCGCAAGTGAGCTAACCGCGTCGTGTAACTGTCGTCATAACTTAAGCTTTTACTCTGATATTACACCTCAGTGATGCAGCTCTCTCTTATAAACTTGCTCACGTGCACTTCGTCGAAAGAAATACCTATGCTTAAACCATGAATTCTTTTAAAAATAAGAAAGTAGAAGAAAACATAATTTTGGCGTTAATAAGCATCGTTCGCGATCGCACAGCGCTTCGAAAGGCTGTTCAGTTCACCCAGGTCTACTTACAAGTTTCTCGAATCGAGATAAGTCGACAATGAACTTGGTGCGAGCCGCCGAACGACGATTGTCGTACGCCCCGGCTTAACAATCACAGGACTCCGATGCAAAAGTTGCAATGCAAAAAAACCACCACAGCACTTAGAGGTTAGCACCGCAAAATCATCACATAAACGTTTGCTGAATCACTTCGAAATCCTCGGTTACGGTAATGGTATCAATGGGAGTGCGTTCTTATAGGATTTTTGATGGGAAAAGTTCGCGTCGGTGGAGAGAACGCGCCGGCGACGCGCAGCGATGGCGCAGGCGCAGCCAACGAACTGACCGGCCCGACCGGTGTGAAGTCGCCGCGACCGGCTCGTCCGCCCCGCCCCACCTCGTGGCGCACTTCGCGTCCACTCCTCGGAGCTTTTTTAAAAAAAGATGGAGGACCGATGATTTATTTATACCTGTAATCACAGGACTAAATTTAAAAACGTACTCGGGGGCAAATTGTTTCAAAATATACTAAGCGCATTCAACGTTACTAAAATCATAGTACTTACTTAGTAGGTAACAGTATATTATTTCACAGAATAACATTAAGTATATTAATTAGAACCAAAGAAAATAAATACCTAATTTAGATAAAAAAATAAATTATATAAGTTTTTCAATAACGCTGAAAACGGCTGAATGGAACGGACTTCAACGAACGACAAAAGTCGACAAAGTCGCGGACAGAATTGACCTTACCAGGCTGACCAATGGACTGACCAAGAACAATACTAATAAGTTTAGTTTTTCATTATGTTCTAGGTTATATTTTTAATATTTATAGTCATTGTTTTAAAAAACCACACCTATATTTATTACGTTAGTAAGGTACTTAATTTACTTCAACAAACAAATATCAAAGGATGACTTTGTTAATTGTGTAATTGATCAAATATTTTTAACACTTTGTAATATATGAATATTTCTTACACTCACGCCAATGAGCCTAGCCCAAAGTAAGCACTGTAAGGCTTCTGTTATGAATACTAGGGTAACGGATAGACATACATATATATGTGTAATATTCATAGAAATACATATAAATACTAAAGACTCAGGCACAAATGTTCAGGACCGTCTCGGCGCGAAAGGCAGAATAGCTACCGTTACACCAAACGGTCGTCAATTGTTTATTGTTATTTATTCTAAAAAAACAAAGAAAAAATAAAACAAGTAGCTATTAACATATTTGCCACATCGTGTTTTCATCCAACACTAGACGTATATTAATCAAAAGTATTTATTCAGCAACCATAAACGTGTGATAAAAGCCCATTAACGCGTACGTAGATATATTATATAATAACCATGATTTATGCGAGAATGTGATTATGTATGTGTCCTATAGATTAATATGCCTCGTATTCTGTATCGCTTTAATTCTTCGTCCTTAATATCTCTTGTGGACATACGGATTAATCATTTCACAGTAATTAAATAAACATTATGTTGGGAGATACAGTATTTAGGACTCTGTATATAACCACTTTTTACGGATTTATATTTAAATTAAAATAAATTAAGTGCAAAATCCGTAAAAAAAGTGGTTATATTCAAATGTGTAATGTGCGCGGAAGTGTATATAAGAACTCAATAGTATTTAAGACTGTTTAGAATAAAGGTATGTATGTAACATATTATTTGACACTAAAGCATAATAGCTAGGGAAGTAGCGTTGCATTTTTGATGGTGATTTCCGTACGATTAACTTCGAGTGCAATTTATAGTTTAGACATGGGTAACAACTGAATTAAGCATCAGCGGGCGCACTCGGGGTGGACCGGGTAAAGTGAAAATTTCCATTCATAAATTACAATGATTTTATCCAGTGATTGAAAATTTGCACAGCAATAGTTTAAAGAGTAATTATAGAAATGGTCAGCAGTAGAGATAATGGTGGGTTGTACGTCAGCAGGTCATATACGCCTTTATTAAAAACTAGCTTTCCGCCCGCGGCTTCGCCCGCGTGGAATTCGGTTATATTGCGGTATAAAGCACAACTATAAGAAAACTTCTCATTCCCATGGAAAAATCTAAGAAGCGCGATGTAACGCTGGATACAAAATTCATATAATTCATTCCACTTCTTACGTATCTTAAAAAAACACTTCGTTGCCACGTTTTTAAAAACACCCAGCGCCATCTTTCGCATATCTCTAGAAATAAATAGCGTAAGCTATCATTCCACTTCTTACGTATTTTAAAGAACACATCGTTACGATGTTTTAAAAAACACCCAGCGCCATCTATCGCATACCTCAAGAACTAAATAGCGTAAGCTATCATTCCACTTCTTATGTATTTAAAAAAACACATCGTTACCATGTTTTAAAAAACACCCAGCGCCATCTATCGCATACCTCAAGAACTAAATAACGTAACTAATACTTATACCAATTAGTAATTCGTTGACTTTAGTGATTTCAGGATAAGTAGATGTAAAAAAAACAATTTAGACGATAAAACAAATTGTACGTCATCCCTCGAGAATTCCTCATTTTCGAGGATTCATTTTCGTATCATTTAGCTTCAAAATTTACATGTTCATATTCGTTTGCAACATATAAGTAGATGTAAAAAAACAGTTTAGACGATAAAACAAATTGTACGTCATCCCTCGGGAATTCCTCATTTTCGGGGATTCATTATCGTATCATTTAGCATCTAAATTTACATGTTTGTATTCGTTTGCAATATTTTACGTTGTTTTAAACGACACACAGCGCCATCTACAATCCATCCATCAAGCAAACAATATTTTTGTTTTTCCTCGGGAATATCAATTTTTTCCAGGATAAAAAGTACCCTATTATTTAATTCGGACTTTTATCTTTACGTCTGCAAAATTTCAAAGCAATCGGTTCAGTAGTTACGGTGTGAAAGCGGAACAAACAAACAAACAAACAAACTCACTTTCCGATTTATAATATTAGTAAGGATAATGATCTCCGTTTCATTCAGGGTCGAATAAAGCTGATACAGGTTATTCGTTTTGCTATAAAAAAATGCCTCAGCAGACCTATCAATAGGGGTAAGATCGTCAGCAGGGTGATCATAAATGTAGAGCAAGCATTTAATCCGAGTAGGCATACAGAAACCAATCGTTTTATTTCACTGACGACTTTCCCCATTTTAATTATTCTTCCGTCTTTTTTTTTGTTATTTTATTGTTTAAATTGCTATCAATTTCAAGCGACCAGAAATTAATGTGATCATAAACAATGTCATTGTTATCCGTTTGTTATTGCATATATAATACTGTCTATCAGCTGGGGGACTAATTCCCCTCTTCAAATGTTCAGCTGACTCTTTTTTATTTAATGTATTGCGGTTTTAGTCGAAACTCGCACCCACGTACCCTCGCTATCCGGGCGAGTCCTCTTTCAATGGAGCTACCGAGGTTGACAGACTGGTTGAATTTTCCCAACCTAATCTTTATTATTTAACTATTTAACTGCTGGATATTACTTCCTTAAAAACACAACTTGTAATCGCTCCGATACAAAGCTAAGTAGTCAAAACACTATTGTTATAAATATACGGCGGTAAAAATACCATTCTTGCATTTAATACAAAACAATTTTTTACATTTACCCGCCGGTAATCGAACTTTGAATCTTAGAGTTGGACAGTATGAGTCAATTTGGCAGTAGACACTTTTTTCGCGAAGAGTATAATACGTTTTTTTTATATCTAAAGCAACTAGAAAAATAATTCTTCAAGGTTGCGGACACCTGATTAGTATTGACTGGCCAAAGGCAACACTAATCAGCTATTATTACAATAGCCATTGTTTTATTAAACCACACCTTTTTTATTACATTCGTAGGGTACTTTATTTATTTAGATTAGAGTTAGGGAATATGGATCAATTTGGCAGTAGACACTTTTTGACGTGATAACGTCTTATAATTGGCTGCACGCCGGCTGCACGCATGAAAAAGTGTAACGTTCCGCCTGAGCCGAGCGTAAAAGCGAGAGCGCGGAATAAGCGATAGAGGCACGATCGGCCTAAGCGTTCGACTTGTGGCGCATATATCTCTCTTCATGAAGTGAAAAGTTAATGTGGTTTCCATTGTTTATTACAACGACTTAATGTTAATTAATCGAAAAAAGAAATTAATTTTCAATGAACTTCTTCTTTGTATTATTCAAAATAATGATAATTCAGTGATAATAATTCAATTGAATTCATAAAAGTATGCAATTTTTCATAATGTTTTCTTATGACGCTATCACGTAAAATTATCGACTTTACAGACAAACAATTTTTTTTGTGTCTCCTGCCCAATTGACCCATACTCCGACCAATGCTGTCAGAAAAATTTCAATTTGAGACAATTTGTGTGAGACGGAGCTTGAACTTGGTAACCTTTCAATGTCCGGGCGATTAGATTTCCAATTAAACTAGAGATCTCGACGGACATGTTAAATTTTCTTGAGCCGAGGATTATCAACTAGACGACCGTTTGGTGCAACGGTAGCAATCCTGCCTTTCGCACCGACGGCCCTGGGTTCGAATCCCGGAAGTTGCAAATTTTCATGTGATGAATACGAGCATTTTTCTCTGTCATGAGTATTATATATATATTTCTATAAATATTACATAACTGTCCCATATAGTGCTTAGTTTGGGCTAGGCTAATTGGTGTGAACTGTGAACGTAAGAAATATTATTATTATTCTATCGACATGTCCTAGGTAACTGTTTTTTAGCCCTTAGCGACGTGGGCACCCTCCGGACCCGGGGGAGGGAGGTGGTGAATCCATCATGGATACATCGGGTGGCCGAGAGGTTATGTCAGATTCGTACTCACTAAACACCACCTTATAAGTGCCATAGCCTAGGAAGGCTGTATAGGCTTCATCGAAGCGACCGCCTCAGGGGAACACGCAGCGGCACAGCTAGTTCAACATCGAATGTTATACTTTACAAGAATCAAATATTTAATAAAAGTCACTGCTACATTGCATTATTAGTTATTGAAGTATTCAATTGCTTGATTTTTTCCTAGTCACAATTAATTGTAATATGTTATTGTAGCTGTAGATGTACCACGGATAGACGATTATATTTTTATCCATTTAGTAAAATAAAGCGATATAATTTTAAAGTGTTACTTTTTCTGTTAAAGTCAATATAACTAACTATAATATATAATAATAATATTTCTTACATTCACATAAATTGGCCTAGCCCAAAGTAAGCACTATGAACCATAACCATGCAGCACATCATCACAGCCCTTCGTTTGTCCGTCTTCGGACGTAGGCCTCCTCCAAATCTTTCCATCTCTGCCTACTTCTTGCAACTCTCATCCAATTCGGTGAAGCTGTTTTGGATATTTCATCGACCCATCTCATAGGGGGACTGCAGCACAACGAAAACGACATTCCTTGAGTGAAATTTTTAAATTGCTTAAAATATCTCATTTGTGTAAGGCAAAGGGATTACAGCCCATACAGTTTCTTCTTTTGTTTTGACGATTATGACTAATGAAAAATTATGTTCCTGAGAAAGCTCGCTCCCCTGTGTTTCAATTAATGTATGAGACTTTAATGAAACTTCCATGGACATTTTGAAAATATTTGAAAAAGAAAAAGATTACAAAACAACAAATACAATATTTATTCGATTCTTAGAACTCTTTATATTTATTTTTATACCCCGCTAGATATGCAGTAACCAATTTTAGAATTAAATATCATAATTTGTAAACAGTTTTTTCAAATTTATGTTGTCAGGTCTCTTGATTATTTTCTCCAATCAAACATAAAACTACTCTGGGGCTAAATTCGGCCATCTTCTTTAAACATTAAATGGATTCTCATATATTGGAACGATGATACTTAGACCGATCTCGTATTTTTACTGATGCGGCATTAATAATTTTATGATTTTAATAGCTAATTTATTTGTTATAATATATGGAATTAAATTAAATTAAAATGCATATTAATATTTTTATTGGATATTTAAAATTCATTTTGACGACCGCTTCGGCCTACCTTCTGCGTCACAGGTTCTGGATTCGAATCCCGGTCTTACTTACATTCCGGAAACTAAAAATTTATTTATCTACAAAATTGTTGTACAAGCACTCCATGTTGTTGCACACAAAGAAAAAAAGAAAGTAGAAAAAATAGGAAGAATTTGTTGACCGATGGTTAATAAAAAAAAAATTGCAAACAACAACAACATAAGAAAACAATTGTTATACACATTAAAAATAGTAAAATTAATAATCAGTCTTAAACCTACTAGCAACCAGGACCCTGCCACAGCATAGGCCGCTGCGAGCAGAGATCCACCGCAGCAGCGCTGAAATTCTGGCAGTGCCTGAATGGATGACGCCTTACAGTATTAAATAGTAACAAATATATGTAAAAATTTTTTTTTTTTTTTTTTTGCCTGTAAAGTCGGTTTTACGGGCGAAGATTTTACGTGACAACGTCTTTTTCTCGGTAGAATATTTATTGATATGAATATAATTAAATTGCACAATGCGCGCGGCAGACCGATCATAGTTGAGTGGGAGAGAGACGCAAGGCATTCGGCGGGCCTCTCTCTCGTTCGGTGACTCATCGTAACGTTACCGAGCGTTACACTTTTTCATAAGTGACTCCCAGCCGCAACCTAATTTAAGACGTTGTCACGTCAAAAAAAATAGGGATATATTAACATCATAAGTGTAAGTATACACATATAAAATATAACTAATAAGAAATATAATAAAATACAATTAAAAACGACGAAGACGTACGTCAGTTGCCTTAAAAAAGAGAAAAAAAAGATGTGTCTACTCTATGGAAGGCATCATTTTGGCGTTTACATCCGTATAACCAATTTGAGGTTGATAATGACGTTTTTTATTGATAACAACAAAACTTCTTACTTGAAACTATCAGCCATAAGCTGATGTCATTTTCAATCTGTTTTGTCAGTGTCTTTGTCAATGTAACTAATGTAACAAAACAAATTTTACTGTTAATTTTAGCTTATTAAAACCTTATATTCACTAAAGGTTTTTTCTTATTACAGTTATTTTATGCAAAGTGTGTTTAATATAAATAATAAAAATGCGTGCGCTTGTCTACGTGGACCCATGTGGATATCGTGAATTGTGCCACGTGGAAAGGAACGTGTCATTCAACTTTTTTCAAAGTGTCACTTAAATTTTACCACGTTTTTCTTATCTCACTTTTCTTATTTGTTTGTCTGTCCGGGCAAAATCTTGCAACTTAAATTTGAGGCACTTTCCGATAAGCTAGAAAGCTGAAACTTTCAGGATAGTTCAGAACCCGATGACAATGCACTCTAAAGCAACTTTCAACTTTCCAGATGCACTTTCAGGTCCACTTTCGGCAACTTTCACTTTTGTATGGGGCTTATCCGATTGTTGCGTAACACATGGTTACTTCGTTGAGTTAATAATTAAAAAGAATAAAATAATTATACTAGATTTAAAAAATCTAAAAATCCCACGTTTTTTCAATTTTCTAAAAAGAATAAAATAACCCTGCGGGGCAAAGCGAGGGGCCACTCAAAACGTGGGGGCGCATCTTTACAATAATCGGCATCAATGCATGTCATTCATCTCTTTAAAATCTCCTCTTAGTAATATGCGCCCCCACGTTTTGAGTGGCCCCTCGCTTTGCCCCGCAGGGTTATTTTATTCTTTTTAGGACATTGAAAAACGTGGGATTTTTAGATTTTTAAATCTAGTATAATTTCATAACACGAAATGAGCCGGCAATCCATCTCTTGAGGCCACTATTAACACTAATGTCGTGTCCGATTTCACCTAAAACCCCAAAATAAAAAGTCCAGCAGAGTTAAATCTGGTGAACGAGCAGGCAGAACCACGGAGCTTAACAGAGTAAGTCGCTGGTGGCTAGACAAGGCGATGTTTGTCGCACAGCGTTGAGGATCATGAATGTGGTGGTTAACTCTTATGCCAAATATTTCTTCATACCGCTTTACTGTATGTTTGATTGCCTCATTACACTCGTGATAACCGGACATCATCTCCAAGTATTTAGTCCTGGTTAGTATACCGATGCATGATTATCACCGATTCACGTACGATACGATACCACACAACAAAACACGTGCACGCCGACTCAAAACTTTTGCGTAAGGCGCGGTCGTGTCGGGAGGTACCCACCTACATAAAAATGCGGTAAAGTGCCTTTACGCGATATGTCTAGTAAGACTTCTCAGACAAATACTATAACCATAGGATTACTTTCAAATAATATGCTGATGTGTAGCATTCTTTTAATTTCGGACTAACTTTATTTATTACAAGATAATTCTGTGGGTAAGTAGTACCTACTCGTTAGCAATACATTTTTGCGAAAAAGATAATTCAGTTGATTTCGGAAACATAAATCATAATCAAAGTTATTATTTTATGCCAACGAATTAATATTATTTTACTAATTTTTCTTTAACGAGTGACGAATCTATCAATAAAGTGACTTTTTATAAATTAAAGTTTTTATTTCTTTATAATGATTTTGCACTAAGCAAAAAAAGCTAAATGGCTGAGAATGAGTTATTTAGAAGTATCAAAAATAATTGTTGTAAACACCACCATCTCATTATACTTTTCACCACAAAGCATCTATCATCTTACTATCAAACAAAGGAGTTTGTAGGTTTTTCCCTTGAAAAACATAAATGAGAGCCAAGTTCAATATTATGATATATGCCTTGATTGTTGACTACAACGACAATAGAAGTGAGATCTAAATGAGTGCCAAGTTCAATTTTCAGTCTTTAAATTTATTTGTAATAACGTAAAATATTTATGCATAAATAAAATCACGCCTTTTCCCGCAAGTGTTAGCAGAGATCACAGATTTCTACTGACCACGATCCTGACACATCTCTGGCTTGTTCAACTCTCATCAGCCTTCTCATACAAGCTCGTCGGTTAACTACTTAAAATTTAAGTAAAAATAATATATTGAAGCCTAAGATCTGACTTAACTAGTTGTCATATACGAATTATTCGATGTTCAATGGCCAGTTTCTACCAGCAAGCCACATTTTCGGAAGAATAAAAGAATCTTTAGAACTTGCAAAGGCTATAATATAATTCGTATATCCATAGGTAAATGATTTTCATGGCAACCGAACCGTGCCACCCGGGAGCTCCTCACTTGTGTACTAGTCGTAATTTGTTTGCGTTAAATCTAGTGAACCGAACTTTTTTTTTTTTTTTTTTTTTTTTTTTTTTTTTTTTTTTTTTTTTTGTGAGGTGAGGTGAGGTGAGGTGAGGTGAGGTGAGGTGAGGTGAGGTGAGGTGAGGTGAAAAACATAAATGAGAGCCAAGTTCAATATTATGATATATGCCTTGAATGTTGACTACAACGACAAAAGAAGTAAGATCTAAATGAGTGCCAAGTTCAATTTTCAGTCTTTAAATTTATTTGTAATAACGTAAAATATTTATGCATAAATAAAATCACGCCTTTTCCCGCAAGTGTTAGCAGAGATCACAGATTTCTACTGACCACGATCCTGACATCTCTGGCTTCTTCAACTCTCATCAGCCTTCTCATACAAGCTCGTCGGTTAACTACTTAAAATTTAAGTAAAAATAATATATTGAAGCCTAAGATCTGACTTAACTAGTTGTCATATACGAATTATTCGATGTTCAATGGCCAGTTTCTACCAGCAAGCCACATTTTCGGAAGAATAAAAGAATCTTTAGAACTTGCAAAGGCTATAATATAATTCGTATATCCATAGGTAAATGATTTTCATGGCAACCGAACCGTGCCACCCGGGAGCTCCTTACTTGTGTACTAGTCGTAATTTGTTTGCGTTAAATCTAGTGAACCGAACTTTTTTTTTTTTTTTTTTTTTTTTTTTTGTGAGGTGAGGTGAGGTGAGGTGAGGTGAGGTGAGGTGAGGTGAGGTGAGGTGAGGTGAGGTGAGGTGAGGTGAGGTGAGGTGAGGTGAGGTGAGGTGAGGTGAGGTGAGGTGAAGTGAGGTGAGGTGTTGGGGCGCTGGATGGTGGCCTCCCCGCGGCGCGTCCTGGAAACGAGCGGAATCGGGCGCGTCCCCCGGGTGGCGGATTGGGGGGCCTCCAGATATGGGGGCCACCGGCTTAGCCGGCGCGGACCAAAACCAGCGGGGGGGCTCGGCTGGCGTCCTGGGTATCCCGGGTAGCGGTAGTCGAGCTAGGGGTGTTTAGGCGATGCCAGTTATGCCTGGTGTCGCCGAAGGAGCTCGTAACCCTGTACGTAGTGCAGGGCCGAGGGCCGCCACCTTCTGGTGGGGGCCGCGGGGAAGACAACCCCTTTAAAAAATCACCCGAGGGGGCCTTCGGGCCCAGCTCGCATCAGCGGGCAAGTCGGGGCGTGTTCCGATCCGAGGATCGGTTCCGGCCCAACCGTAACCTCGTACGTGGTGCGGGAGCGGGGGCCGCCACTTCGGTGGGGGCCGCGTGGAGAAAACCACTATAAAAAATCTTCAAAGTCCCGGCACTGGGATTCGTGGTGTCGGGGCGCCTCTTGGAGGTGGCCGGCGTGCGAAGGTGGCTGGGGATCGCATCAGCCCACTAGTGGTCAACCTGGGATACCGCCCGACCTCCCAGTGTATGTAGGGTTACCCGGGTGCAGGGGGCACCGCCCGGGTGGACAGTCCTTTCCCCCATACTCGTGGGACTAACATGGAAAAACTTTTAAATAAAAAACAAAAACCTTTGAAGAATGAGTCCGAGAAGGACGGAGCTAAAAAAACGCAGCAGGCTGTTTCGAAGCAGCCGGTGACGAGGGCATCTGTCGCAAGGTCTAAGACAGTGCCAATGGAATCAACCAGCGGGTTGATGGAGGAAATTGCGCTCCGAAGCCGGAGCTCATCTTGTTCGGATATGTCACTCGAATCCGAATCACCAGCGAGGGAGAGCAAGCGCCCAAGGACGGAGGAGTTATGTCCTTCGGGTGACAGCGGTTCAGAGCAAGAAGAAGCAACAGAAAGTCGGGCAACAACATCTGCTGCTAATCCAAGAGGGCGAGGTCGGCCACCTACCACCGGACAGTTTGTGGGAATGGCCAAGGCTAAAGCAGACGAGAAAGCCGCTCGAAAGCTCAGCATAGAAGAGCAGACGGAGTGGCATATCATGGAACACGCGAGAGTAGTCTTGCCACCAAGAGGACACGAAGAAGTCGCTCTTAATCTGAGAGAATTCTCAACCAGCGACATCTGTAGGAAGGGGAAGAGGATAACAGGTGTTATCACAGACTTGGCCACTAGATCTGGCAATCTCAAGGGGACGTATGTGCGCATACTGAAGGAGTCTGCTGCCCGTTTAGCAGAGTGCCTAGAATTCATTGGCACACGAAGTAGTTCGGAGGAATGCGCACTTCTCGAGGAGAAATATAAAAAAGCCATGACGGACTGCCTATTTCTGAAGAACGTGTCAGAAAATGGAAGAGGACAATGAATCCCTCCGAGCTCAAGTAGATGCAATGCGGATTGAGCTGGAGGTACTGAAGAGAGCTCCTGCACCCACTTGTCGAAGCTGCACAACTGGGAACGCAGCAGCGGGAACCGAGCAATCGTCAAATATGGTAGAGGCTCTGGAAAATCTGAAGCGTTCGCTGATGATTTCGATCGGGGAGATGGTGAACACCCGTCTAGAGTCACTGGAGAAGAGGCTACCTGCTTCACAGCCTTTGCGGCCGCCCCTGGCGGCTGACCGGCGGAGGGCGGCGCAAGCGGCACCAGCTGCTCCGGCCGCCCCAGTCACCCGGAAAAGTCTCACTGCGGTTCGCCGTACCAGGGCCACGTCAAGGCCACCGCAGCCACAACCGGAAGCGAGCACCAGCGCAACTCCAGCCATGGAGGATGGTTGGATAGAGGCCAAAAGTAGGAAGAAGAGGCGGGCCAAACAAAATCCTGCCCAACGACCTACTCCAGAGCAGCAAACCAAGCCGCGCACATCTACGGCGAAACAGAAGAAAAAGAAAGTACGGTTGAACGCTCCTCGATCGGCAGCCGTTGTAGTGACACTCACTCCGGAGGCCGTCGAACAAGGAACGACTTACGCCAGCGTGATTCAGAGGGCAAAGGCGTCTTTTAACATCGCCGATTTAGGCATTGAAGGACTGCGCGTTAGAGAGACCGCTACTGGCGCTAGAAAAATAGAAATACCAGGCGCCTCAAGTGGACCGCTGGCCGACACCTTGGCTAGCAAAATCAAAGAGGTGGTGTCTGACGTAGCTCGAGTCTCACGACCGATAAGAAGGGCAGAGCTACGCATATCAGGACTGGACGACTCAGTCCAAATGACGGACGTGGCCTCAGCCATCAGTACGAAGGGAGAGTGCCCCGAAGACCAAATCAAGGTCGGGGACATACGCTTGGGTCCGGGTGGTGCACGTACTGTAATAGTTAGTTGCCCAGTAACAACGGCAAAGATCTTGGTCCGGGCTGGCACAATACAAGTGGGATGGAGTACTGCAGATGTACGCGTCCTGCCTCGCCAGCCAATGAGGTGCTATCGCTGCCTGGGTACAGGTCATGCCAGGCAGTGGTGCCCATCTGAGGTAGATCGCAGCAGTCACTGCTTCCGCTGCAGCAAAGAAGGCCATAGAGCAGCGGAATGTAGAGCGAAGTTCTGGTGTGCGGTGTGCGCCGAAGCGCAAAGGCCAGCAGGCCATCGAATGGGAGGCAGGAGTTGCGGCCCTCCTGTAACAAGGGGGAAACCCCCCGAAACCACGACCGCCCTGAGGACGCCTGACGAATACCAGGCGGAAAATATGGATGAATAGGCGCTTCATATGGAAGTGACTGTCGAGGCCAGCAGGCGGGGATTGGGTAGTCCCTTGCCTGCATAGCACTGGTCTCGAAAGATTGAAAAGGGAGATGCCCAGGTGTGCTCGGGCATCTCTCTGGAGTACGCGGAGGCTCAAAGGGGCCAGTCAGGTCAGCCTGGTTGATTACCAACAAGGAGCCCAGGCTGTCGGTTTCTGACCGTGAGGGCACACAGACAGGTTTTAGTGGGTATGCCTTCGAGCACCCATCGGACCTCCCTGTCGTCGTCGGGTGGGTGCTCGAAGGAGAGCCCCACATAACTCCGTCGCCTACCCAGCGACGGAGTATGCATAAGGCCGCATTTCCTGTCTCAAAAAAAAAAAAAAAAAAAAAGGTTAGGTTGGGGTGCAAGGTCGGATAGAACCTCCACGTGTGCCCGGCCCTGCCCGTGTAAGGAGGACCGCTCCAACACCTGCTTTAGGTGCGGCGGGGAGGGACATAGAGCTGCGGCATGCAAAGCCGAGCCCAAGTGTGCGGTCTGTCTGGCCGCCAAGCTTCCGGCTGGACACCAGATGGGTGGTAGGAGCTGCCGCCCGCCGACGACGCGTGGCAAACCGGCGAAAGAGACGGTTCGGGAGGCGCAGACGGTTGCTGGCAGTGTCGAGGATGGGCGAATGTCACCCTAGAGGCAGCAAAGGCACACTTGTCCCCGCATCGACCGCTGCTCCCCTCTTCTCTCAAATGAGAGCGGAACGGGCAGTGGCGGCCCATCCGGGTCCAAGCGGAGAGGCATGCGGGTCGAAGGACCGTACACGCGGGCGAAGGGGATGGGGGCGGCGCCGCGTAAGCGAGAGTAGCCTCCTGCCCCGGGCGAGGCCAGCCGACGGAAGATGGGAGTTCAACCGTCGGCATTGCACAGCCTCGCCAGCCTGAGGGGATCCCGGAATGTACCATGGGGTCCCCCGATCGTGTGGAGGCCGCTGGGCCAACCCGTCGCTCTCCACGGTGGTGATTACCAAAATTGGTCCCACCGGATTGCGACGGAGTAGAGCGGGTACATCGTGGAGTTTTTAGTGGGTAGGCCCCTGCACACCAATCTGACGAGCTTTTATCGTCAGATAGGTCTGCAGGGGAGAGTCCCACATAACTCCCGTCCCACTCCCAGTGACGGGAGTATGCGAAAAGCATTTCCTCCACGTAAAAAAAAAAAAAAAAAAAAAAAAAAAAAGGTTAAAGGTCGGATAGAACCTCCACGTGTGCCCGGCCCATTGTAGGTCCCACTTCATACGTGCGGTGGGAACGACAATGGGTTCGGGCCGGTGCATCCTGGGCGCCGCCGTATATAATTCCTTAGGGGATTGCATACGACGGCGACTAATAATCCGACAACAGGGGGGGAGCTCGGCTGGCGTCCTGGGTATCCCGGGTAGCGGTAGCCGAGTATGGGGAGTTTTAGGCGACGCCAGTTTTGGTGTCGCCGAAGGAGCTCGTAACCCTGTACGTAGTGCAGGGCCGAGGGCCGCTACCTTCAGGTGGGGGCCGCGGGGAAGACAACCCCTCTAAAAATCACCCGCGGGGGGGCCTTCGGGCCAACAAGGGGGAGCTCGGCTGGCGTCCTGGGCATCCCGGGTAGCGGTAGCCGAGCATGGGGACTCTGAGGCGATGTCAGTTCTGCCTGGTGTCGTCGAAGGAACTCGTAACCCTGTACATAGTGCAGGGCCGAGGGCCGCCACCTTTGGGTGGGGGCCGCGGGGAAGACAACCCCTCTAAAAAATCACCCGAGGGGGCCTTCGGGCCCAGCTCGCGTCAGCGGGCAAGTCGGGGCGTGTTCCGATCCGAGGATCGGTTCCGGCCCAACCGTAACCTCGTACGTGGTGCGGGAGCGGGGGCCGCCACTTCGGTGGGGGCCGCGTGGAGAAAACCACTATAAAAAATCGTCAAAGCCCTGGCACTGGGATACGTGGTGTCGGGGCGCCTCTTGGAGGTGGCCGGCGGAGCGCAGTCGGCCCATTAGCGGTCGCCCTGGGGTACCTCCCGACCCCCCAGGCGTAAGTAGGGTTACCCGGGCATCGGGATCTCTGCCCGGGTGGACTGATTTTTCTCCCAGACTCGTGGGATCATTATGAATGACACTTCAACCAGAAAACTTAGACCTAGACGAGGTCCGAAGTCGGCTTCCGACGTAGGACGGAGTAAGGACAGCGCACAGGGTCCGCAGAAAAACAGTGCCGAAGAAACATCCAAGGCGGAAAGGGAACGCTCGCCGGTGGCAACTGGCCGGAAGGACAGGAAGGTAGCGCTGCGATTTCCCCCCTCCGGTAGAGAGCAACACCCAAGCGAAATTGACGGTCTTGTGGACGCAACCGATGACTCGGATTACTGCGATGAGGAGGATGCGACGCCAGAACACAGATTCGTGAACCTTAAAACGGTGAGCAAGGAAGACCGGAAGAGGTGGCAGTGGCACCGAAATAAGGCCGCGGACTTTGTGGCCACTGTGAGGAGAGAGGTGCGAGACGAAGAGAACGCGTTGGACTGCGAGACACAGGATCGCATCATGGGCGGAGTGATGGGCCTCATGAAGTGTTTGCTGGGGATGGCCGACCTAGCAAGGGAGGTCCTCACGCGCGAGAGCACAAAGGTTGCAGAGGTGATGGAGGCCAACCAGAAGTTAACCTCTGAGGTAGATCAGCTCAGAAGAGACGTGGCGGAGCTCCAAAGGGCTGCGGTAGCAAAGTCTCCGGAACCCGATCAGGAGAGACCCGGGAGCAGGAGCGGAGAGAGGGCGCTACAAGTGGTGGAGGAGAGGCTTCTACAAGCAGTAAGACGGGCGGTCGATGATCGCATGTCGGCCTGGGAGAGGCTTGCCACTCACCCTTTGAAGACGGGAGACGTAAGGCGAGATGCGGAGGAACAACCGACGGGCTCCACAAGTAGAAAGGAGGAGACGGCACTGCCTCCATCGACGGCCCAAGGCGGCACATGGGCGGAGGCAGTCGGCCGCAAAAAGCGCAGGCAGGCGGCAAGGCGCGCGGCGGCGGAGGATAGCCAGGCGAAAGAGCCTAGAACGACGATGGCAGCGGGGAAGCCGAAGCCAAGATGGAGGGCGGAACTTGTTCCACCAAGGACGGCGGCGGTCACATTAAGGCTGAAGAAGGATGCACTCCAGTGTGGGGAGACCTACCCACACGTGTTGAAGAGGGCCAAGGCGGCGGTGTCCCTCTCCGACCTCGGAATAATGACAGGAGTGAGAACCCGAGAAACGCAGGCGGGCGATCGCCTTATTGAGGTGCAGGATGCTAGCGGAGATCTAGCCGATATACTAGCGGAGAGGCTCCGCGAGGTCATCGGGGATGTGGCGGAGATATCCAGGCCGGAGAAGACTGCAGTACTACGGATCTCCGGATTGGATGACTCCGTTGAAGAAGAGGATGTGGCGGTAGCCATGATGGCAAAAGGAGAGTGCCCAAGAAGTGCCATCAAACTGGGGGGCATAAGAATTGGCTCCGATGGCTTAAGATGGCTGACAGCAAAACTGCCGGTAGCCGCCGCCAGAGCAGTTGCCAAGGAAGGAAAACTCCGCGTCGGCTGGAGCACCGCAGACGTGAGGGCGTTTACTGCCCTCCCTCTGCGATGCTTCAAGTGCCTATCCCTCGGGCATACGCAGCACAAATGCCCCGAGACGACGGACAGGAGTGGCCTGTGCTTCAGGTGCGGGGCGCCTGGTCACATGGCCGCCTCCTGTAAGCGGGAGCCAGCATGCTCGGTGTGCGCCGCCTTCGGGCGGCCGGCCGACCATGTGATGGGCAGTCGCAGGTGCGACCTACCGGTGGTGAAGGGGAGGCCCCCTCCACCACCGGTGGACCCCATGGAGGTAGGGGCACCCAGCCCGTCGGGTGCCCAACCCCCCCCGTAAAAACGCTCGGGGGGGAGAGAGCCTCTTCCGCCCCTCCCTCGCGGGAGGGGTGTGAAGATGCCAGAAGCGCGGGCGCGAGCGGGGGTCGCACGCGGAGCGCTTGAGGAGGACCCTCGGTACCATCTTCCGAGGGTAGAGCCCCCTCTCGTCGCCCCCGGGTGGCATCGGAGCTTTTCTCCGGGGCCGCGTGGGGGGGTCGAGAAGGGTGCTCGGCGGGACGGCGGCCGCGGAAGTCCCCCGGGAACTATTGTTCCCGGAGGGCTTCCGAGGACGCACGTCCCGATTGAGGTGGGGAGGGGAATTGACAGCACACCTCGGCCGCCACTAGGGTCGGTCGAGTGGTGCGGCGGTTCTTCTCCCCACCAAAAGAGGGCCAGCGGTTGTCGGAGCGGGAGACCGGCAGCTGCATTGCACTTGGCCCTCAGGCGTGCGGGGTGTTCAGGGCGTCACGGCTCACCCCGTTGCTCCGTCCCTCACGGAGCATAGGCGAGGTCCGCCCACGAGCGCGGACCCACACTGGTTCGGGTCGCGGAAGAAGCCGTAAGGGGCCACGCGACCCCCATCACTGTGTTGCGGGACGCCGCAGGGTTTTAGTGGGTAGGCCTCCAAGCCTTTACCGGGCACTAGGCCGGGTAGGGGCATGGAGGAGAGTCCCACATATCGTCTCGTGCTCTCCCGGCACGAGCGAATGCGTAACGCATTTACTGCGAAAACAAAAAAAAAAAAAAGGTTAGGTTAGGTTAGGTTAGGTTAGGTTTTTTTTTTTTTTTTTTTTTTATATTATCTTATTTTTTTAAAATAGTCAAACTGTTTCAGTTATTTAATAAAGTTTTTGCGAGAGGGGTTTGTTAAAGTACGTAGTTACAAACAAGGGTTGAGGCTAAGGATACCTCTCGCCTAGAGTGTAATTACAGAGATAGAGGAAGAGTTTGTAGACAGAGAGAGCCTACAAACTGAAAAGAACAGCAAGAGAAAAAGGAAAATAGAAGTAGAATGTAGCTTCTTTGAAGCTTAAAGTTATTAGCAATGAATAGTTTATAAATTATTATTGTATTATATGAAATGATTATATTATATGTTTATTGTTATAGATGATGAACATTGGGAATGATGAAAACTTAGTCGAAGTCGTAATTAATACGCTCCTCCAATTTACGAAGGTAATTCAAGCGGGTTGGGCATTGATTTGAGGTGGACGAGTGATTAATATTAATATTAAGTTTGGTGTTTTTCAGGTTTAAATTGGAGCAGTTTATGCATTTAGCGGCGGAAGCGGAGTCTTTGCTGGGGCAATTTTTAAATTGATGGTCGCTGTTAGAGCAGTGTCTGCAATGGTGTATTTCGGAAGTGCAGTGCTTGCCAGTATGACCAAATTTTTGGCATTTGAAGCACTGCAGTAATGGGGCGTGCTCCTCAACATGTATACGGCGGTGGTCGATGTTTAATTTTTCGAATAAAATGGCTTTGCGCCATACATCGGGTGTCGCTCTGAAAATGACATTATAAAGTTTGTCATTCCTATTTTTTCTTGCTAGGCACGCTGTGAGTTCCGCACCTGGTTTTTCTAAGGCATTTTTAATTGGGGTATTTTGTGCTATTATGTAGTTTTTTATTTGGTCGTATTTAATGTCTTTGGGAATGCCTTTAACTATAAACATCGGCTGGAGAAGATGTGCCATTTCAGCCTTGACGTTGTTGTTATTTTTTAGGTTGTTAATTGTTTCAGCGCACTGTGTTTTGGTTTCAAATTGTACCTTGACTTTGTTGTTGGAGATAGGGTGATATTTGGTGGGTGCGTAGGGTACATTTTTAAAGCTATAGCTTTCTTGCCATTTAGTAGTAACTTCCTGGCGGGTGGTTGCAGCTGGAATCGTTATTATTATAGAGGGTTTAGTGGTTTTTTCAGTGGGTTTTATGGTTGTTTCGATTGGGGCTTTATTATTAGTTTTCACGGCGGTGGCGTATGATTGCGGGTTTGTATTGATAAGGGTATTAGAAGTATTTCCTGAGTTGAATTCATCGTGGATGGTGTCTTTGATTATTTTCTTCAAGTGGTTTATGTCGAGCTTGCAATCGTGCTTAGGGATGGATTCTTTTATCATTGCTTTCAGGGTGTCTTCATTGAAGTTGCAGTTGTGTTTTGTTATTGTTGGAGCTATCGGAATGTTAAGCATATTGCGTACACTGTCATCAATTTCTTTAACGCTAGTTTGTATTACGTTGAGGAGGTGTATTACCCGTTTTTTTGTAACGTCGTTAGTACTGGCCGATTCCAGTAGCACCGCCATTTCATTAACCGATACAATTATCGAATCAGTTTCATTCGACAAGATGTCAGAAATATTGGTCTCGTATTCAGAGTCCGAGTGTTCAGAGTCAGAGTGCTCGGAGTGTTCCTGCGAGAAGTCGTGGCTGGTAGAATTAAAATGGGGAGAGGATAAGTTTTTTGAGGGTGCAGTTTTAGCTGTAGTGCTTTGGTTGGTTTTAGGTTTGTCCTTTTCCAGGGATGTTTTGTTGGTGTTTGTTTCAGGTAAGGATAGCGCATTTTCGGATGCAGAAGGCGTTGGTGCATTGGGGGTGTTTTTGGTTCTAGCCGCGCTAGAGCGCGTTTGTATTTTGCGCATTGTCGGTGAAGACGCAGGCGGAAATTGGAGTGTGAAGGATTTTCTATCTGACATAAAATGCGTTTGTTGTGCGTGATTGTGGTACTATACTATACATATAGCTACACGATTATTAGTATTTATAGAAAACTCACAACTAAAGACTATGAAAACGAGTTAAAATTAAAAAAAAAAAAAAAAAAAAAAAAAAAAATGAATTTTATACAATCTATTGTGTCTATGAAGAAAAGTTAGTAAAATAACTTGTAGGGAAACCTAAAAACTATCTTAACAACTAAAAAGATTAAGTTTAAAACGGGTAAAAATAGTTTTATAAAGATTTTAAGTAAGATTTATTGTGAAATAATAATTATATGAAATTTTTAAGTTTTGAGGCAGGATTGTACCAAAACTATAGAGTATAGGGGAAAAATGTATTAAAAGAATTTGTTAGATAGGCTTAGAACTAACTTAAACGATAGGGAGAATAACTAAATTACTTATGTGTATGATTTTATACAACTACTAAAATTATGAAATTAATTTTACAAAAAGTGCAATAATCAAAGCACTTTAAAACTACAAAGAACTAAATAAACTAAACAAAAACTAAATTAATAAGATGCGTGGTGCTTTAAACAAGGTATATACACAAGCAGAACTTAGATAACTATTATAGTTTAATAGTTACAGAGTGTTCTGTAACTGCATAAAATAGGTGTTTTTTGATGATTTTTCGGGAATTTTTTCCGCAAAAACTATAAGAGATAAGGGGAAAAGTGTATTAAAGAAAAGTTGCGTCCTGCTTAAATCTACAAAATGGTACAAAGAAAATGAAAATCGGATAAAACCGAAAAAAGTTGTTGACGAAAAATGGTGATTTTAAGACAGAAAAAAGTGAAAATTTTGGAAAAAGGAAAATAAAAATTCAAATAGTAAGGAAAAACTAAATTAAAAATACTTATAAGAAACTTTAGGATCTAACCTATATATCAAACTTTAAATGATGAAAATCGATGGAGTAGTTTCGGAGAAATTAAGAAAAGAAAATTTTTGGGTTTGCTAATTTTGGTCGAAAGGACAATCTTGGTAAGAGTGGTCTCTGTCCGCACAGTGGCTGCAATGGGAATAAAGACCTTCGCAGTTTTTCGCGGTGTGACCGAACCATTGGCATTCGGAACATTGTAGTAGAGGTGGGTGGTCAGCAATGAAGATACGGCGGTGGTCAATATTGACTCTTTCCAGAGAAATGGCACTCCTCCATACTTTTGGTGTAGCGCGGAAAATAGCGTTGTATAGATTGGTGTTTTTGTTTTTCTTGGCAACGCAGGCCGTAAGTTCTTCGTCTGGAGAGCTTAAAGCGTTCTGGATAGAGGGATTTTGGTTTGTGACATATTGTTTAAGGTGCTCAAATGGTATTTCTTTTGGTATGCCTTTTATGATAAGCATAGGTTGTAATAGGCGGGCCATTTCTGCTTTGATTTCGGGATTTTTATTTAATTTTGTTATTGTCTCGGAGCACTGGGCGGAGCTTTCAAACTCAACCCTAATTTTATTATTGGAGAGTGCTTGAACTTTTACTGGGGTGTACGGGACGTTTTGAGATGTGCAATTTTGTTGCCACTTGGAAGTGGCTTCTAGTTTATTTTGGGCGTTTGGAACGGTGACGATGATAGCCGGTTTGGTAATTTTCTTGGTGGGTTCGATGGTATTTTGCTTAGTATTTGGGGAGTTATTTTGTTTAGTATGTGGGAAGTTATTTTGTTTAGTATGTGGGGAGTTATTTTGTTTGGTATGTACAGAGTTATTGTTTTTAGTGACTGTTGCATTATTTTGACAGTTATATAGGTGGGGAAATTTATTGGGGTTTATTTCTTCATAGATAACGTCCTTTATTATTTTTCTGAGGTTGTCAGCAGTGAGTTCTAACTCACGTTTGGGTTCACAAGAGTCGACTGTTTCAGCTGCAGTAGCCTTAACTATTTGTGTTGCTAGTGTATTTAATTTACTCTTAATGTCTTTAAAGTTAGTATTTTCAACAGTTTTTATTGTTCTTAGGATTGCCACAGCAGAGGTGACAACCATTTGAATTGGAGCCTCTATTGGATCATTTGAGAAATCGATGTTTAGATATTTGTTGATGCTGTTTTTATCAACTGTTATTGAATTAGAAGGGGTAGGAGCCGAAGTCGTTGCAGATGAGGGTGATTTAGTTGTTGAAGGAGGTTTTTGTGTATTTGGATCATTTGTGAATTTTATAGGTTGATCTTCGGATGTTATTGGTGTAATGGGCTCTGGTTTGTTTTTATTTCGAGCCGCGCCGGAGCGCGTTTGGGTTTTATGCATGATTGGTGATTTTTATAACTTAGTCGTATTTGGGTAGAAAAATTTTGAAATTGGTTAGGTTAGGTTAGGTTAGGTTAGGTTAGGTTAGGTTAGGTTATACGGGGCTATAAATCAGTGTCCTGGGCTGCAGCCTGCGTGCTGGCGGGCTCCCCACCGTGGGAAATGGAGGCCCAGGTCCTGAAAGAGGTTTACCTCGAACGCAAGCGGGCGAGGGAGCTGGGAGAGATTACCACAATGGATGGTGCGATGGGCGTCAGACAAAGAGCCGAAGATCTGCTAATGGGGTGTTGGGAGCAAGAGCTCGGTACCCCAACGGCGGGTATTAGGACAGTCGAAGCCATCCGCCCCGTACTGCGGCAATGGCGAGACAGGAAGCACGGAGCGGTAACCTTCCGACTGATACAGGTATTTACCGGGCATGGCTGCTTTGGTAAGTACCTGTATCGGATCCGGAGGGAGCCGACCCCTGGCTGCCATGGTTGCGGAGCTGCGGAAGACACAGCACGGCACACCCTTGAGGAGTGTCCGGCGTGGGATCCGCAGCGTCGCATTCTGACAGCGGCGATCGGAGGGGACCTCTCACTACCGAGCGTGGCGCGCGCTATGCTGACCAGCGTAGAGGCATGGAATGCGGCGGTCGCCTTCTGCGAGGAGGTTATATCGCGGAAGGAGGCCGCCGAGAGGGAGCGCGAGGCAGACACTAATGCTAGCCTCTTACGCCGAAGACGGACGGGTGGAAGAAGGCGGCGCTATGCGCACCTTATCCCGCCCTAACCCCCGCCCATCCGGGGGGAGTGCCGCTCATGCTCTTCTCAGCCTGGAGAAGATGTTATAGAGCGGCCGTGTCGTCGCAAAGGAGGTTCTGTCAAGACCATCTCCAATGCGGAGGGAAGGGAGTTAGGGGCGGCGCGAAAGGGCGCGTAAGCCCCTGCTTCCGGGGAGGTCAGCTGACGGTGGATGGGTGATCCACCGTCGGTATTGCAGAGACCTCAAATGATTGGGGGGTATGCCCACTGTGTACCCGGGCATCCCCCGTTTAAGAGGGGGCCGTCAAGCTGCCTGCCGGAGGTTCCACGTGGTGACTGCCAAAACGGACCCACGGAACCCAACGGCTGCAGAGAGGGTGCACCGAGGGGTTTTAGTGGGTATGCCCGTCAGTCTTTTACTGACGGGCGAGTCCCACATAACCCCACCGTCCACCCAGCGGTGGGGTATGCGTAAAGCATTTCCCCTCGCTAAAAAAAAAAAAAAAAAAAAAAAAAAAAAAAAAGGTTAGGTTAGGTTAGGTTAGGTTAGGTTGGGGTGCAAGGTCGGATAGAACCTCCACGTGTGCCCGGCCCATTGTAGGTCCCACTTCACACGTGCGGTGGGAACGACAATGGGTTTTGGGCCGGTGCATCCTGGGCGCCTTCGTATATAATCCCTTCGGGGATTGCATACGAAGGTGGCTAATAATCCGACAACAGGGGGGGAGCTCGGCTGGCTGACCCGGGTAGCCTGGGTAACGGCATCCGAGCAGGGGTAAACCGTAACCCCGTACGTGGTGCGGGGCCGGGGGCTGCCATCCTTCGGGATGGGAGCCGCGAGGAAGAAAACCTCTATAAAAAATTACGAGAGGGGGGACCTCACGGTCCGTTCTGCACGTCGCCCTCTGATTGCAGAGGGTTGTAACGTAGCAGGCATGGGAGGCGGTGAAGTAACCGCGGGACCCATCTTTGGGTCAGAGGAGCCAGGTGTGGCTTCGGAGACGGGCGACCTTTTCAGGTTGCGGCTTCGGGTCGGCGTCCCAGACGTTTCTGGGTAGCGGCGACGCGATTCGGGCTCGACCGGCGTCCTGGACATTCCGGGTAGCGGCGGTGCGAGCGGGGGCGGCGGGTCTGCTGGATCGCTAACGCGACCAGTGGACAGGCATTCGATGCCAACCGTCGGCCAACCCGTTACCCCACGTTGAGCGGGGCCGGGGGGGGCGTGCCCTTAATTGGGTGACCCTGCGAGGAGAAAACCTCAATAAAAAACCCTAACCCCAAGTTTGCTGTCGCGAATTGGCGAGGGGGTGAGTGGCTGGTGGGAGACCAGTTCCTACACGGCAGCGGAGCAGGGGACCAGCGGACCCCCTGCTTCGAGAACCCAACGCTTGCCCGGGTATGGTGCCTCTGCCCGGGTCGACCGTTATTGCAACCCTACTCGTGGGAATCACATGGATACTCTCAATTTTAAAAATATGTTTGGAGGAGGTGTAGCTAAGAAGACGGAGGAGCCGCAAAAGACAGCATCAAAGCTGTCCGCGGAAAATGTAGAGAAGGAGGAGACACCAAAAGCTGTCTTCAAACAGCCGGTGGAAAGGACGGAGAGGTTGGCGACCCGGAAGGAGCCAATGGTAAGGCTCACTCGTAGCCCCGCCTTAGAAGCAATGCTCACAGGAGAGGAGTTCGTCCCCATGAGCCGAAGCCCTTCGTGCTCTTCATTCATGGACGACTCCGACGACAACGTGCCTGAGAGCACATCTGGAAGGAAGCGTTCGCGTTCCCGTACTAGGGAACTTCCCGGAGATGACGATGACTCAGAGACGACCCCGGCGAAAGTAGCAGCAGCCCGCCGCGGCCGCGGCCGCCCCGCTACTACAGGCCAGTACATAGGTGTAGGCAAAATGAGGGCCGAACTTGCAGCAGCGAGGAAAGCAGAATTACTAGCCCAATTAGAAGAGGAGGCAACAGCAGCGGAGAATATCACCCGTCGCCCACCGCCAAAACCCAGATGCGACACGTCCACGGTGGATGAACCCGAGGACATGACATCGCTCGAGATGATGAAGAAGGGCATGCAAGGCGTCAAAGTAGTGCTGGAGGTTGCCAGAACATCCGGCAACCTTAAAGGCACCAGCGTCAAGGCTCTGCGAGACGCCGCGGACCTCATTGCGCAGATGATGGGAGACTTGCACAGCCACAACACCGCTACTGACGTCAACAAAATGGAGGTCCGGCTTGAGAAAGCGACTAGAGAGCTATCCCGCACAGCGGCAGAAAACTCCTGCATGCAGCGCGAAAACGCCGCTCTGCGAGATGAGGTTGCAGGTCTGCGCCGTGAAGTGCAGCTGCTGCGGGAACAGCTAGAGAAAGTGCAGGGAAGACCTGACCTGCATCAGTCCAGCAAGCGGACAGGAAACACCGTAGCCTCAATGTCGGTGGACGAGCTCCGTCGCCTAATAGCGGAACAAGCCGGCTCGATGGTCAATGCCCGTATAGAGGGGCTACAGAGCCGGCTGCTGCCAGAGGAGCGTCTGCGACCACCACTGGCAGCTGATAGGAGGAAGGCGCCAGCGCCTGCGCCCATAACGGAAAAGCCCACTCCTGGTTCTTCCAAAACCGCCGAGGCTCCACCTGCCGGGCCAGTGGCCAAAAAGGCCAAAAAAAAGGAAAAAAAGGGGAAGAAACAGGCGCAGTCTGGTACGGCGCCTATTGAACTGGACGAACGGACGAACGCAACACCTGCCACAGTCACCGGTCCCACAACAGAGGAGCCGTGGCAGACGGTGGGAAAAAAGGGGAAAATCAAAAAACCCCAGAAGGCAAACAACAAGAAAGAGCGGCAGGCCAAGAAGGTCAAGCTACGCCCCCCGCAAACAGCGGCGGTGGTTATAAAGCTGCGCCAAGAGGCGCAAGAAAGCGGGGCGTCGTATGCGCAAGCACTCCTTGAGGCCAAACAGAATATAAAGCCCCAAGAATATGGGTGCGAAAAGGGCTTTGCCATCAGGCTTACACAGACGGGGGCCCGCAAAATTGAGTTGCCGAATGGCGTAAGCGGGGAAAACGCCGACAAGCTAGCGGAGAGGTTACGTGAGGTGTTGGATCCGACTCTGGTCGAGATCTCCAGGCCCACAAAATGTGCAGAGTTTCGCGTGTCGGGCCTGGACGATACAGTTTCAGCGGGGGACGTGCGGGTGGCGGTGGCAACAACAGGTGGGTGCCGAGAGGCGGCCGTGATTGTGGGCGATATCCGCCCCAGCCGCTTCGGTATGGGTGCCTGCCTTGTCCGATGTCCTGTTGCCGCTGCCAAGCGGATTTCGGAAAGCGGCAGAAAATTGTTGGTGGGCTGGGTTTCTGCGGTAGTTAGTATCCTGCCGCAGAAACCCCTCAGGTGCTATAGGTGCCTAGAGGTGGGCCATGTAAGAGCGATGTGCGAGTCGACTGTGGACCGGTCTGATACCTGCTATCGTTGCGGGAAGACCGGCCACAAAGTGGCAGAGTGCTCAAACTCGCCACGCTGTGCGATATGCGTGGCAACTGGGAAGGCGAGCGACCATCCTCTGGGCGGCCAAGCCTGTAGGGCTGCCCAGTCACGGGGGAAGACGGCCAACAGGCCTACAAAGAAGAAGGCCACGCCACCGGCCCCTAGCGCTACATGCGCAGATGGGGCCGAGGCGATGGAAGTAGCCGCCCCCGTAGCGGCAGAGTAAACCCACAATGGGGAAGGGCAAAAGGCCCAGACCCCGTTGATGGTGAGAGCCGGGCGGCAGAGATGGGGAAGCTCTGTCGCCCAATGTAGGGCTTTCGTGGTGGAAGGGCGCGTTCTGTGTTTCGGCGCGCCCACACCGAGGGAGGGGGCTCGTGAGCTCCCAAAGAGGGGTCCCAAGGACCGCCGGCGGCGGACCGCGGTAGTATCTTAGTTTCCCGTGGCCCGTCGCATAGCGGCAGACGGAACACCGGGGGGTTTTAGTGGGTATGCCCGTCAGCATTTTACTGACGGGTGAGTCCCACATAACCCCGCCGTCTCCCCAACGGTGGGGTATGCGTAACGCATTTCCCCCCGTAAAAAAAAAAAAAAAAAAAAAAAAAAAAAAAAAAAAAAAAAAAAAAAAAAAAAAAAAGGTTAGGTTAGGTTAGGTTAGGTTAGGTTAGGTTAGGTTAGGTTAGGTTGGGGTGGGGTGCAAGGTCGGATAGAACCTCCACGTGTGCCCGGCCCATTGTAGGTCCCACTTCACACGTGCGGTGGGAACGACAATGGGTTTTGGGCCGGTGCATCCTGGGCGCCTTCGTATATAATCTTTACGGGGATTGCATACGAAGGTGGCTAATAATCCGACAACAGGGAGGGAGCTCGGCTGGCTGACCCGGGTAGCCTGGGTAACGGCAGGCGAGCAGGGGTACACCGTAAACCCGTACATGGTGCGGGGCCGGGGGCTGTCATCCTTCGGGATGGGGGCCGCGAGGAAGAAATCCTCTATAAAAATTACGAGAGGGGGGCCGTCAGGCCCAGCTCGCTACGCGAGCAAGTCAGGGGCGTGTTCCGGTCTGAGGTCTGGTTCCGGCCCACCCGCAACCCTGTACGTGGTGCAGGGAGTGGGGGCCGCCACTTCGGTGGGGGCCACGTGGAGAAAACCACTCTAAAAAATCTTCAAAGGCCCGGCGTTGGAGTAACGCGGCGTCGGGCGCCCGTGCGCGGGTGGTTGGCGGAGAGCGTCAGCCTGCTAGCGACACCCTCAGGTACCTCCCGCCCCCTGAGGTGTAATTAGGGTTACCCGGGTACAGGGGTCTCTGCCCGGGTGGACCGATTAATTCCCCCATACTCGTGGGACTAGCATGGAGAATTTGAAATTTAAAAATATGTTTTTGTCGGAGGAGGAGAAGAAGAAGGTAGAGGAGAAGGCTGAGTTCAAGCAACCGGCCGATAAACAACTACAAGATTTGGCCAAACAGCCAGTCGTTGTTCTGTCGAGGACACCCATCCCGTCCTCAAGCGGAGATCCTGCTGGTAGTAGGGTAGGTAGCAGAGCTAGTACCAGAGCTGGCAGTGTAAGAGATGACAGGAGTCGGAGTTCGTCTTACTCTTCTCAAATGTCGTTTGAAGAGGACTTATATCTTCAACACCTGGAGTTAAACCCTGGCCGTAAAAGGCAACGATCCAAAGACCCCGACTCTCAAGGCATTGGCTCGGAGGAGGATGTCGTCGTTACTGGCGATGCAAAGCGTGGCCGCGGCCGACCTTCTTCTACTGGTCGCCACGTTGGCCTGTTGCGCGCCCGAATGGAGCTTGCTTCTAAGCAACAGTCAGAACTAGCAGCTGACAAGGCGATAGCGGCTAAGGCGAAAATTCTATGTCCGCCACGCAAGGCTGCCGAAACCCAAAAGGATGAGAACACTGACGAGCTTGCAACGTGCGAGCTTCTTCAAAGAGGCATGGAAGGCGTGTCCGTGGTTTTAGAAGTGGCCTCTAAGTCGGGGCACTTAAAAGGAACGAGCGTTAAAGCCCTTAAGGATTCGGCATCCCTCATCACAAAAATGATGAACGCCATGTACGGTCGTTACACCAACGATGACATCAAGAGGTTGGAGGTACGTCTGGGAAAAACTACGGAGGAACTCGCTCTCGCCAGAAAGGAAAATGCCCGCATTTCTGCGGACAATATGCGGCTGAGAGAAGAGATGGGTGCTATACGGCGTGAGCTAGAGCTGGTCCGCGAGGGGCTAGGCAGGCAACAAGAAGCACCCCCCACGGACAATAAACAACGTCGCACTAAGAAGACAGTAGGCGACATGACTGTGGAGGAACTGCAGAGACTCATAGCGGAGCAGGCGGGCACTATGATGAACGCCCGCATTGAAGGTCTGAGCCGGCGGCTTCCGCCTGAGGAACGAATGCGGCCGCCTCTTGCTGCGGATCGAAGAAAAGAGAGCGGGCTGGCAACGGCCTCTGTGCCTAGCTCATCACAGCGCACAGCTGCCGCCCCTCTTTCCTCTTCTTTTCCTGCCAAGAGGAAAGAAAAGGAAAATAAGAAGACGAAAAAGAAGGCAAGTGCAATTACAAAACCGGCACAAGAAGTAAATCCCAGCCCACCCTCATCGGCTCCCTGTCCTGCAGAAGAGGAATGGCAAACCGTGGGGAAAAAGGGAAAAATTATAAGGGAAAAGGCTTCTCCCAACAAAGAAGAACAAAAGAAAGGGTCAACAAAAAAGAAAGTTAGGCTTCGCGCTCCTAAAGCGGCTGCGGTGGTCATAAAGCTGCAGCCAGAAGCAGCAGAGAAGGGCATGACGTACGCCCAAGTGCTCTCAGCACTCAAGAGTCATATCGACTCGTCAATAATAGGGGAGGGCTTGGCCTGTAGAGCTGCTGCCACGGGCGCCCGCAAAATCGAGCTGCGAGGAGCGGACGGTGGGGAGAGGGCCGACCGACTCCTATGCCGATTAAAAGAGGTGCTAGACCCAGATGTAGCGGAAGTATCCAGGCCAACAAAATTCGTGGCATTCCGTCTGTCGGGCCTAGACGATTCAGTTTCGGCTGCCGAAATCCGTGCAGCCGTAGCAAGGGCTGGAGGATGCCCCGAAGAAATGGTTTTGGTGGGCGCAATATACCAAAGCCGTTTTGGAATGGGGGCAACTTTAGTAAGAAGTCCAGTGGAGGCGGTCAAAAGGATAGCCCAAAGTGGCAGGAAACTTTTGGTTGGTTGGGTCTCGGCGTCTGTTAGGATTCTCCCGCCGAGGCCCATGAGGTGTTACAGATGTCTCGAGAAGGGGCATGTGCGGGAGAAATGTACGGGTGACGTGGACCGTAGCGAAATCTGCTACCGGTGTGGGATGCCCGGCCACAAAGCGGGAAAATGTTCCGCCTCTCCTCACTGCGCCGTCTGTGCAGCAGCGGAGGTAGCCGCGGACCATGTGCTCGGGGGCAAGTCCTGCAGGGCCCCCGCATCAAAGAGGAAAGGACGAGCGCCGGCGACCACTGCTCCGAAGCCTGCCCAACCAGAACCTACGGCGGCAGGCACGGACGCAATGGAAGTGGCCCACGAAGAGCTGCCAAGAGATGTGAGGGCGGAATAAGGGCTAATGTCCGTGTCCGCCTCTGCAGTGAGAGCCGGGTGGCGAAAGCGGGGAATTTTCGTCGCCCATTGAATGGCTTTCGTGGTGGAAGGCACGCAAAGTGTTCCTGTGCGCCTTTTACAGTTGGTGGGAGGTTTGAGGCTCCCAACACGAGATTGTGTCCAATAGGATGACCGGCGACGGGCCGCGGTCGCAATTCCTGATCCCGTGACCCGCCGCAATACGGCAGAGGAACACCCAGGGGGTTTTAGTGGGTTCAAGCCCCACATAACCCCCCTGTCTCCCCGTGGCAGGGGGGTATGCGAAGGCATTTCCCCCTGGTAAAAAAAAAAAAAAAAAAAAAAAAAAAGGTTAGGTTAGGTTAGGTAGGGGTGCAAGGGGGTGCAAGGTCGGATAGAACCTCCTCGTGTGTCCGGCCCATTGTAGGTCCCACTTCATACGTGCGGTGGGAACGACAATGGGTTTGGGCCGGTGCATCCTGGGCGCTGTCGTATATAATTCCTTCGGGGACTGCATACGACGGCGGCTAATAATCCGACAACAGGGGGGAAACTCGGCTGGCTGACCTGGGTAGTACGTGGTACGGGGCCGGGGGCTGGCATCCTTCGGGATGGGGGCCACGAGGAAGAAAACCTCTCTAAAAAATCACTTCTCGTGGGCGGTGTCTGGTCCAGTCAGGACCAGCTCCGGCCAACCCGCAGCCCTGTACGTGGTGCAGGGAGTGGGGGCCGCCACTTCGGTGGGGGCCGCGTGGAGAAAACCACTCTAAAAAACCTCAAAGTCCTGGCACTGGGATACATGGTGTCGGGGCGCCTGGAAAGGTGGCTGGGGAGTGCATCAGCCAACTAGTGGTCGCCCTGGGGTACCTCCCGACCCCCCAGGTGTAAGTAGGGTTACCCGGGTACAGGGGTCTCTGCCCGGGTGGACCGTCTTTTCCCCCACACTCGTGGGACTAGTATGGAGTTGTTTAAAAATCAAAATAAAAAACCTGTCGTTACGCTGGAGCGACTACAATTGCCAACCCTTGGCAATATTGTCGCGGAGGACGAAGCTCTGAGTCCGAGGATAAACAAAGCAGAAATCGCAGAGGAGCCCAGCTCTAACATCTCTAGGGCACAAAGAGCTGTAAATGACGACGCAGTGAGCGTGGTGTCAGCGACGGATAGCTGCAGCACCATAAGAACTCGCAGCAGAGCTAGACGTGAACGCGAAACTTCGCCTATCGCAAGTGAACGCAATGAGGCGGAAGAAGAAGAGGAAATCCTATCAGACATAGCCAGCGATAATCGCAAGCGATCTGATGAGGATTATAGTACTGGAGAATCGAACCCAGGTACTGACGATGAGAATGTAGAGAGGACCGGGGCGACGTCAAAATCTCCAGCAATGTGCAAAGGTCGCGGTCGCCCACCAACTACCGGACAATACATTGGCGTAGGTAAGGCTAGGGAGGAATATCGTCGAGAGCGTCTTGCGGCCATGGAGGCCGTAGCTCGAAATGACTCTACAAGTACCTCTAGACCTTCACCAGAAGATCGCCTTCTAAGAAGACAAGAAATGGCCTCGGCGTCCTTTGATGACTTTGCCTGTGCTATGACATCAGATGCACTGAAAGAAAAGGGCGTCAAAGAAGTGGAAATACTTTTGGGCAATATCAAAAGGTCCAAGAACATCAAAGGATCGTGCCAGAAAGCGATGGTAGATTCGGTTGCCGCCATTCGAGATATCATTGAGGCCTACGCTACGAGAACAATGACAGAAGAAACACGACGGCTTCAAGCAGACAACGGACGTCTCCGCCAGGAAATGGAAAATATGAAGGCAGAGTTAAAGGCCCTTCGTACCGCTTTTTCTGAGAGGAACCGCTGTCCGCCAACACCTCCGTCACAGCTTCGCTGTGCTTCCGAGCAGTGTTCAACCCCAGAGCCGAACTGGATAGACGAATTAAAACGGTCAATACTGACATCGCTAGGTGAAATGTTAGAAATGCGTTTAGCAAATTCGGAAGGACGTCCTGCTGCAAGCAGAGACAAAGCTAGCGCTAGCGCGAACATGCAATCACGAGCTGCGAGAGGAACAGAGAAAGCAACATTTGCTGATGTGACCAGTACTCCAGCATATCAGCTTGCACCAGTACCGCCTGCAATAGCACCAACTTCTGGCAAAGAGAAAAAAGCGCAAGGCAAGAAAAATAAAACGAAAAAGAAGACGTCACAACCTGTACCTCCACCACAACCGGCATCTACGCCCGGTACAAACGTACCAATACAGACAACCACACAATCTGCAGAGGAAGAGCCTTGGAACGAAGCTATTAGTCGCAAGGCCAAAAATAAGAAAAAGAGGAAAGAGGCAGCCCAAGCAGTTGCTCAAGCAGAAGCTGCTAAAAAGCAGAATAAGAAGAATAAGACTAATAAGAAGAAAAAGAAACATCGTAGGGCACCTCGTACAACTGCAGTAGTAATATCGCTAGATAAGGATGCAGAGAGCGAAGGTCTTACATATGCCAACGTCATTGCCAAGGCCAGACAAAACATCGCTCTGGCCGAGTTAGACATCCCTGGGGTCAAAGTCAAAATGACACTCACTGGAGCTCGAGTGTTAGAAGTTCCGGGTTCTGATTCCGGAGATAAGGCTGATCTCTTAGCTGAAAAGCTTAGGGGCATCCTTCCAGAGAGTGTAAAGGTAACCAGACCGATAAAGTGTTCAGATCTGCGCATCTCGGGCCTGGATGACTCTATTTCACAAGATGATGTAAAAATTGCTATCTCTACGAAAGGCTTATGTGCGAAGGAAACGGTCAAAGTTGGGGCTATCAATCGGGGACCAGGGGGCATGGGCTCGGTATCAGTGCAATGTCCCGTCAGTGCCGCCAATTCGATTATAAAAGAGGGAAGACTACTCATAGGGTGGAGCTCTGCTACTGTACGCTCACTAGAGCCACGTCCGCTTATGTGTTTCCGCTGCCTGGAGTTGGGTCACACTCGGCAACGGTGTAATACCTCGATTGACCGCAGCGACCTGTGTTTACGCTGTGGTAAGGCTGGGCATAAGGCGGTACAATGCACCGCCAAGCCGCACTGTCCTATCTGTGCTGCAATAAAACGACCTGCAGATCACAGTATGGGGAGCAAAAAGTGCGCCCCTCTAACGAAGAAGCACCAAATGGCCGGAAGGACCCCGGCTTCCACCACACAAGAGGAGCGGCTCACCCCGCTAGAGAGTTTAGAGGTCAACAATGAACAGTAAGCCCTATAACGTTCTACAATCGAACATAAACCACTGCGCCAGAGCCCAAGACCTGCTTATGCAGACAATGGCGGAGCGGTTAATAGACGTTGCGGTGATAGGAGAGCCATATTTTGTACCACCTCAAGCCCATTGGGTCGGAGACATAAACGGTGAAGTCGCTGTGTACACTCCTAACAGTGCCCCTCCACCACTGGTCAAGGAAAGAGGAGCTGGCTACGTAGCAGTTGGGATCGAGGGTGTTACCATTATAGGAATATACTTCTCCCCCAATAGACCGTTGGCGGAATATGAAACGTTTCTGGATCAATTAAGCACCTTGTTACGCAGAATGGCACCAGGACCGCTATTGCTGATGGGTGACTTTAATGCCAAGTCCGAGGCTTGGAACGCTCGTAGGACAGACGCTAAAGGAGAGGTACTGACTGAATGGGCCGTGACATCAGGTCTTGTCGTTGCAAATCGGGGCAGGGCTTATACATGCGTGAGGAGGCGAGGGGGGTCCATCGTGGACATAACTTTCACGACCCCTGCCATGGCCTCACGAATACAGGATTGGCGCGTTTTATCGGAGGAGGAGGCTTTATCAGATCATCCTTATATCGCCTTCAGAGTCTCTCCGCCTCAGGGGACTAGGCCATCTGACCCAAACGCAAGAGGAAATGAAACACAATTTCCAAGGTGGACGCTCACACGTTTGGATAGGGATATGGCTGAGGAGGCTGCTATCGTTGCGAGCTGGTGCCCTACACCAATGGGAGAAAGAAGTGTCGATGAAATGGCTATCTCGTTTCGTGATGATCTGACTTCAATCTGCGATGCAGCTATGCCTCGAAACAGAGGACCTCCACCTGGCAGGAGGCAAGTCTACTGGTGGTCAGCGGAAATAGCTGCTCTTCGACACGCAAGCAATGCTGCTAGACGAGCCCACAAGAGGTGCCGTAGACGCCAGCACACAGCCGTTGAAGAAGAAACTCTCCACAGGGCTTACAAGGAAGCTAAGAAAGAGCTCCAATTAGCAATAAACCGCGCTAAAGAAGAGGCAAGGAAAGAGTTCCTAGAAAGCTTAGACCGAGATCCATGGGGGCGTCCATATAAGATGGTCCGGAACAAATTGCGCTGTCCTGCACCTCCTGTTACGGAGACAATGGAGCCGCAACTCTTACAGACGGTTGTTGTAGGATTGTTTCCGAGCCCTGGGGAATTTACACCACCCCCTGTGTCTGTTTCTGAAGCCCCGGACGATACCGAAATATCTCCAGTCACAGATAGAGAGTTCGAAGCTGCGATGGTTCGCCTCAAAGCTAAACGAAAGGCTCCTGGCCCGGACGGAGTACCAGGTCGAGTTCTAGAAATCGCTTTGAAACACCTAGAGACGCGCCTCCGAGAAGTTTTCAATGCCTCTCTGGTAAGTGGACGATTCCCCATTATTTGGAAAGAGGGTCGCCTTTGTCTTTTGCAGAAAGAGGGTCGCCCACCAGACTCGCCCTCAGCCTACAGGCCAATAGTATTACTCGACGAGGTAACCAAGTTTTTCGAACGTATTCTTGCCGCTCGCATAACACAACACTTGAGAGAAGTAGGCCCCGATCTTTCGGAACAGCAATACGGTTTTCGATCTAACCGATCCACTATTGATGCGCTGTTAGAATTAAAGCGACATGCAAAAGAGGCAATGAGCAGAGGGGAAATCTTATTGGCGGTGTCACTAGATATCGCCAATGCTTTTAACACGCTCCCCTTCGAGTGTATTCTAGAGGCACTTAAATATCAACAGGTGCCAATGTATCTAAGGCGTGTGATAGAAAGTTACCTGAGTGCTAGGCGTGTGATGTTTGTTGCGCGAAACGGCGAATTTATAACCCATCAGGTACGGTGCGGGGTTCCACAGGGGTCGGTCCTCGGTCCCCTTCTGTGGAACCTCGGGTATGATTGGGTTTTGCGAGGAGCCCTCTTGTCACGTATGAACGTGATCTGCTATGCGGACGACACGCTCGTTACTGCTCGAGGCCGAAGCTTTGAAGAAACAGCGCAGCTAGCCACGGTGGGATCTACCCTGGTAGTTAAACGTATCCAGCGACTTGGTCTGAAAGTAGCACTAGAAAAGACGGAGGCTATAATATTCCATGGCCCTAGACGAAAGCCGCCCGCTGGTGCATGCATTCGGGTGGATGGTGTGAGTGTGCCTGTGAAACCCCACATCAAATACTTGGGTCTCATCTTGGACAGTCGGTGGACATTTGCCGAACATTTTAAGCGGCTGGCTCCTCGGCTCACTAATGCGGCTGCTGCCTTAGGGCGACTCCTGCCTAACATAGGTGGGCCAAGTGCCACCTGTCGACGACTCTTTGCCGGTGTCGTCAGAAGTATGGCGTTGTATGGGGCTCCCGTGTGGGTGGATGCTCTGACACCACAGAATCGATCCTTACTACGTGGTCCTCAACGCATTATTGCGATAAGGACAATTCGTGGCTACCGCACCATATCAGGAGGTGCGGCTTGTGTTTTGGCGGGCACACCGCCATGGGAAAGAGAAGCTGAAGTACTGGCGGAAACCTACCGCTACAGGACTGAAGTAAGGGAAAGCGGGCAGTTCCCCGCACCAGAAGAGGTTCGCAGAGTGCGCGAAGCCGCACAAGAAGAAGTAGTGCAGAAATGGTCTGACGAGCTAGCAGTAGCCAGGTATGGAACACGAACAATAGCGGCAGTGCGTCCTGTCCTCAAAGACTGGTTAAGCCGCGGGCATGGGTCGCTTACATATCGACTGGTTCAGATTATAACCGGTCATGGCTGCTTCGGTGGCTATTTGCACCGAATTGCCCAGAGAGAAGCGACCCCGCAGTGCCACGAGTGTGGTGCAGTGGAAGACTCGGCGCAACATACTCTGGAGACATGCGCAGCCTGGGACTCGCAGCGCCGGGCGCTCACGGCTACCGTAGGAGGAAATCTCACACTGTCCAGCGTAATCAAAGCTATGCTGGACAGTGAGAGATCATGGGAGGCCATGAACGACTTCTGCGAAGAAGTTATGACGCAGAAAGAGGCAGCGGAGCGGGAACGTGAAAATGACGCTCTGGCAGACCTGCTGCGACGTAGACGTCTAGGGAGGAGGCGACACCGATTCGCCAATCACCTTCCTACATAACGCGGCCAGCGGGCAGGGACTGGGTAATCCCTGCTCGCCTAGCACGGCCTCGCTCGACTGAGGAGACGCCCTAGTGTGCCCGGGCGTCTCCTGATACGAGAAGAGTTCCGGTAAACGGGACAATCAGGGCCGGTGTGGTTAGATTCCCAATAAGGACCCCACGCCGGAAATCCTGAAAGAGTGGACACACCGAGGGGTTTTAGTGGGTATGCCCGTCAGCCTTTTACTGGCGGGCGAGTCCCACATAACCCCGCCGTCCACCCAACGGTGGGGTATGCGTAAGGCATTTCCCCTCGTTAAAAAAAAAAAAAAAAAAAAAAAAAAAAGGTAGGGGTGCAAGGGGTGCAAGGTCGGATAGAACCTCCACGTGTGCCCGGCCTTTTGTAGGTCCCACTTCATACGTGCGGTGGGAACGACAATGGGTTCGGGTCGGTGCATCCTGGGCGCCGTCGTATATAATTCCTTCGGGGATTGCATACGACGGCGGCTAATAATCCGACAACAGGTGGGGAGCTCGGTTGGCTGACCCGGGTAGCCTGGGTAACGGCAGCCGAGCAGGGGTAAACCGTAACCCCGTACATGGTGCGGGGCCGGGGGCTGTCATCCTTCGGGATGGGGGCCGCGAGGAAGAAAACCTCTATAAAAAATTACGAGAGGGGGGCCTATGGGCCCAGCTCGCTACTCGAGCATGTTGGGGGCGTGTTCCGGTCCGAGGACTGGTTCCGGCCCACCCGCAACCCTGTACGTAGTGCAGGGAGTGGGGGCCGCCACTTCGGTGGGGGCCACGTGGAGACAACCACTGTAAAAAACGTCAAAGTCCTGGCATTGGGACTCATGGTGCCGGGGCGCCTGTGAAGGTGGCTGGGGATCACATCAGCCGACTAGTGGTCACCCTGGGGTACCTCCCGACCCCCCAGGTGTATGTAGGGTAGCCAGGGTACCGGGATCTCTGCCCTGGCGGTCCAGTTTGTTCTCCCATACTCGTGGGTCTAAGATGGAAGTTGAAAATAAAAATAATAAAAAACTCGTAGAAGAAAGTGGGAGGCGTTTGAGGTCGGCGGTAGCTGCCTCCAAACGCGTATCGGACAGCGCACAGAGTCCATCCAAAAACAGTGCCAAAAAGTCGAAGGAAACCGAAGCGTCCTGTAACAAGGATGATAAAGGAGATGCTTCTGCTAGGCTCAGATTCGTCAGTCAGGACAATCTTGACACCTGGCACAACTATAGGGACACGGGAGTGAAGTGGTTGAAAGAAATCACTGCGTATGTTTGCAGAACGTACGGACCGGCAGAACGGGACAATATTATGAATCCCCTCAAGAGTTTCTCCAAGAATTTCCTGGAACTAGCCGAATGGACGAAGGAGATTCTGTACCATGACGACGACTTCCTGGACCTGCAGGAAGAGAATACTCGACTCCGCAATGATGTGGAGAACCTTCAGAGAGATGTTGCAGAGCTACAGGAAAAATGCCGCGACAAAAACCCACCTAGTGGGCCTAGCCAGGAAAAGCCAAGGCTGACGGACGAACAACTGCTGCAGGCCATGCAGCGGATGCTGGACGAGCGACTAGAAGGGCTAGAACGGCGTCTTGTCCAGCCGCAACAACCGACAAGGGTACTACACACCCCAGGACTGACGGATGCTACTAAAGCGTCCCCTGCTGTATGTTCTAGAGGAAACCTAACCGGATCAGACGTGCCCTCCTCTGCTCCCCAGCCGAACGCTTGGGTTGAAGCAGTAGGAAGAAAAAAGAAGCGGAGGCTAGAAAGACGGGCTGAGGAAGAAGTGGCCAAGGCCAAGCCTTCAGACTCAATAAATACAGGAGAAAAGACCAAAAAGGCGCCGACACGAAGGAGGACCAAACTCGTTCCTCCCGAGACCGCAGCCGTAACGATCACCTTGCGGCCAGAAGCTGTACAACGCGGAGTGACGTACGCCCAGATAATGTCAAGGGCTAAAGCCGAAATCTCCCTTCCTGACGTTGGACTGCAGAGCGGCGTTAAGATAAGGGAAAGCCAGACGGGAGCTCGCGTACTCCAAGTGCCGGACACAAGCGGAGAAAAGGCTGACGTATTAGCATCAAAGCTTCGCGACGCCATTGGTGACGACGCATTAATCAAGAGACCCGAGAGAACTGCGGACTTGCAGATCTCGGGCCTCGATGATTCGGTGACGGAGACTGACGTTGTGAACGCGGTGGCTGAGAAAGCCCAATGTGATGTAGAGGTCATTAGGACCCAGAAAATTAGAGTTGGCCCAGACGGTATAGGGCGAATAAATATCAGGTGTCCGGTGGCTGCGGCAAAGGCAGCCTGCACAGACGGGATAATAAGAGTTGGGTGGAGTGTCGCAGGGGTGAGGGTTCTGACCCCTTGCGCTCTGCGATGCTATAAATGTATGGCGGTAGGGCACACCAAGCCCAGATGCCCCTCGGACGTTGATAGGGAAAATATGTGCTTCCGGTGTGGAGTTCCGGGGCACAAGGCCCTAAATTGCAAGGCAGAGCCAAGGTGCTCGGTTTGCGCTGCCAGTGGGCTGCCAGCCGGGCATGTTATGGGTAGCCGAAGGTGCGAGCCGCTGACCGTCAAGGGGAAGCCCCCTGAGACGTCGGTGCGACAGGCGCTAACTCAGGCGACAGCAGAGTCAGAGGGGATGCCCGACTAGAAGGTCGGCGTCCTCTAACGGGGCCGGCGGGCGGGGACAGGGTGGTCTTTCGCCCGCATTGCACGGCTTCGTTCCGTTTGAGGAGATGCCCACGTGTGCTCGGGCATCTCCTGTACCACCAGCAAGGAGTCCGGGTAGCCGGACTGGCCGGGGCGGTGTGTAGTTGATTCCCAACAAGGAGCCCACGCCGCCACAACCGGTAGGAGAGGGCACACAGACAGGTTTTAGTGGGTATGCCTCCGAGCACCCACTGGACTTCCCTGTCGTCGTCGAGTGGGTGCACGAAGGCGAGCCCCACATAACTCCGTCGCCCGCCCAGCGACGGAGTATGCATAAGGCGCATTTCCTGTCTATAAAAAAAAAAAAAAAAAAAAAAAAAAGGTAGGGGTGCAAGGTCGGATAGAACCTCCACGTGTGCCCGGCCCATTGTAGGTCCCACTTCACACGTGCGGTGGGAACGACAATGGGTTTTGGGCCGGTGCATCCTGGGCGCCTTCGTATATAATCCCTCCGGGGATTGCATACGAAGGTGGCTAATAATCCGACACAGGGGGGGAGCTCGGCTGGCTGACCCGGGTAGCCTGGGTAACGGCAGCCGAGCAGGGGTAAACCGTAACCCCGTACATGGTGCGGGGCCGGGGGCTGTCATCCTTCGGGATGGGGGCCGCGAGGAAGAAAACCTCTTTAAAAATTACGAGAGGGGGGCCTAAGGGCCCAGCTCGCTACGCGAGCATGTTGGGGGCGTGTTCCGGTCTGAGGACTGGTTCCGGCCCACCCGCAACCCTGTAAATGGTGCAGGGAGTGGGGGCCGCCACTTCGGTGGGGGCCGCGTGGAGACAACCACTCTAAAAAATCCTCAAAGGCCCGGCGTTGGAGTAACGCGGCGTCGGGCGCCCGTGCGCGGGTGGTTGGCGGAGAGCGTCAGCCTGCGAGCGACACCCTCAGGTACCTCCCGCCCCCTGAGGCGTAATTAGGGTTACCCGGGTACAGGGATCTCTGCCCGGGTGGACTTGGTTTTCTCCCGTACTCGTGGGAACAGTATGGATTCTCTTAAAAATAAATATAAAAAACCTATTGTGTTGTTGGAGCGACTCGAGTTGCCGGCCTCCGGTGATTCAGTCGAAATGGACGAAGCTCAGTGTCCGGTGCAAAACGGAGCCAAAAGTAATAGTGTGCCAATAGGCAATGAAGAAGGACAACGTCATCTTATTCAAGATGTCATATCCGCGGAAGAAGAAGGAATGGTTTCTCCTCAGGTTCTAACATCAACCAATCCTGAGGAGTTGGAATCTTTTTATAGCGGTGAGGAAAGAGCTATCTCACCTGCGGTTACCTTATCTGGAGAAACAGAAGTCAATCGCAAAAGACCACTGGAAAATACCAGAACTCCAAACTCTGACTCAGAGGATGAAATAGCAGCAACCACACCAAAAATCGGCACAGCACGCCGTGGGAGAGGTCGTGCATCTACTGCGGGACACAATGTCGGCCTTTCGAAGGCCAGAAATGATCTCAAGCGGCTTGAACAGGAAGCTCATGTGAGGGAAGTTAACCGTATGTCCGAATCATCGTCTTGGTCGGCGGATGAGGGACAAGTCATGCGCAATTCAGCGTCGAATTCTAGACGCAATTCGTACTCAGATAGAAGGACATTTATAAAGGATACTGAACCCTTAGAGGTATCGACATCTGACGTCTTGGCGACCAAAGCGCTCGGTCACATCGACGCCATCATTGATACGACAAAGAAGAGCAAGAATCTTCGGGGCACCCATCACAAGGCGATCATAGATGCCTCGAATGCCTTAAAGAAAGCTGTAGAAGTTTTAGCGACTAGAACGACGACTGAGGAATTACGTCGCCTACAAGCAGATAATCAGCGCCTCTCTCATGAAGTTCAACTAATGCAAAGAGAGATGTCTGCGCTACGACAATCACTGGTGGAGAAGTGTGCTCATCACGATCCCCCGGTCCAACAACAATGCCGTACGCTTCTAGACCACGACATTATTGAGGAGCTGAAAAGAACTATCCTTGTCTCCGTTGGCACTCTAGTCAACGCTAGGATTGAAGGCCTAGATGACCGGCTGCTGCCAGCAAAGACAAGACGACCTCCGCTACAGGCGGACAGAAGAAAGGAAGCGGCAGCTGAAGCTGCTCTTCGGACACAGACTGCAGATGTCCCTGGTTCATCACTACCCGGGACTAGTGATAATTTTTCTCCAGTCATCCCAGTATCAGAGGCGACGGTAGCTTCTGTAACTACGCCAACTGAAAATGACTGGAGTGAAGTGGGGAAAGGAAGAAAAGCGAGAAGAAAAAAGCAAAAACGCTTGCAGAAAGAAGTAGTTGCCACTCAGGCGGCCATCTCAAAAACGGCTGCTAAGCAGGCCAGTCCCACCACAGGGCCTCTTACTTCAACAGCTCAGAGGTACTCACAGGTTGCGGCGAAACCGCCGGTGAAGTCTGCGGCGAAACATGTAGCCGGTAATAATGTAAATCCTGTGACCAAAAAGAAGCCCGAAAAATCGGCAGTTAATGCTAGCAAGAAGTCTAAGAAGGTGAATCTTGTCCCTCCTAAGACGGCAGTAGTTGTTGTAACTCTACAACCAGAAGCAGTGGCCAAAGGGCTCACCTATGGCCAAGTCCTAAATAGGGCTAAACAAGCTGTAAAGTTACAAGATCTAGGTATAGAAGGTCTACGCATCAAGGAAGCAGCAACTGGTGCTCGAGTGATGGAAATCTCCGGTGCCACTAGTGGAACTAAGGCGGACCAACTCGCTGAACAACTGAGATCTGTCCTAGCTGACTCAGCTACCGTGTCACGACCGACAAAGTGTGTGAGCCTCAGAATCTCCGAGTTAGATGATTCGGTTGAAACCTCGGAAATTGTAGCTGCAGTGGTGGCAAAAGGAGGCTGCACACCGGAACAAATAAAGGTGGGCGTGATACGCACTGGCTCTACGGGTACAGGTTCTGTCCTGGTTCGCTGCCCCGTCTCAGCAGCAAAACTGCTTGTGGCTGCTGGTAAACTATTAGTTGGCTGGAGTTCAGCGAAAGTGAGAGTGCTGGAGCCGCTGCCCATGCGCTGTTTCCGCTGCATGGGCACGGGGCACACCAGTCCGCGATGCCCGACGCAAATTAACCGCAGTGGTCTTTGCTTCCGCTGCGGAAAGGAAGGGCACAAATCCTTTAATTGTTCTGCGGCGCCGAAATGCGTGGTCTGTGCAGATGCTGGACGTCCTTTCGGACATATCATGGGGGGCAAGAAATGCAACCCCCCTACAGTTAAAGGTAAAGGGGTCTCGCAGAGCCAGTCTGTCCCCCGAGTGACAGTGCAAGACATGGTGATTGAAGGTAACGGCACCACGTCAACCCAATCCAATTCTCCCATAACAGCGGAGAGGCCGAGGACAGAAGAGAGAGAGGCAACATTGACCCAGCCTGCTCTCCTAGTGACAGTCAGCGACACAGCCATAGAAGAAATAGATATGACCGATGCCTAGACGCCATATCAATGTCCTACAAGGAAATATCAACCATTGCGCCGCCGCTCAGGATCTGCTTATGCAAGCAATAGCGCAATGGCAAATAGACGTCACCGTTGTTGCAGAACCCTACAGGATCCCTGACTGCCGAAATTGGGTCGGAGATACTAATGGCTCTGTAGCTATTATTGCTTCTACTGCAGCTGGTACCCCACCTCTCCTACTTAAAGAGCGGGGTGAAGGGTACGTCGCCGTTACATTTGGATTGCTTGGTATAGTCGGGGTCTATCACTCACCAAATGCGCCCATGTTAAATCTCGAAAAAATATTAGAGATGTTAGATGGTGTACTAGGAAGAATGACCCCTCGACAAGTTCTTGTAATGGGCGATTTTAACTCCAAATCTCCAGCGTGGGGCTCCCCTGACAGAGACCCTAAAGGTGACGTTGTTAGAGAATGGTCAGTGGCTGCTGGACTCTGTATTATGAATAGAGGCAATGAATACACGTGTGTAAGGCGGCAGGGAGGGTCAATAGTTGATATTACGTTCGCTACCCCTGCCCTTACATCACGTATTCTTGACTGGCGTGTCCAAAAATATGATGAGAGCTTATCGGACCATCGATATATTCGGTTTAGTGTCTCCTCTACAGCACACACGAGCTCAGCTCCCCGACAGACTGACTCATCAGCTAATTTCCCACGTTGGTCAATCTCACGACTGAATGCCGCAATGTTGGAGGACGCAGCTATAGTTGAGAGCTGGATTAACACTGGTAGGAGACTTCAAGAGGTAGACGATCAGGCTGCAAGACTCCGCCAAGCGCTGACTGCGGTGTGCGATGCATCTATGCCTCGTACAAAAGGACCCCCTAATAAGCGCCAAGTATACTGGTGGTCGCAGGATATTGCTGCTCTCCGGGCTGCCAGCGTACGAGCTCGACGTGCTCATGCAAGATGCCGACGCCGGGTGCATACGGCAGAGGAAGAAGAGTCTCATTACAGAGCTTATAGAGAGGCAGCAAGGGCACTACAAAACGCCATACATAAGGCCAAAGAAGAAAAGTGGAAAGAACTTCTAACTGGCCTGGATAGCGATCCGTGGGGGCGTCCGTACCGCATGGTGCGAAATAAGATGCGGCAGCAATCAACCACCACGGACTCGCTAGAACCGGAAGTACTCTCTACCGCTTTATCTGCTCTTTTTCCTGAGCACCCTGAGGATGGACCTGCTCTAATAGCTCCTATCGACCAGGAAACAGTGCCGGATGTTAGCTTTAATCCCATCACATCGGAAGAGCTTGAAGACGCAATGGATCGACTTCGTGGTAAACGCAAATCTCCGGGCCCAGATGGAGTGCCGGGGCGTATTCTACCCCTAGCAATGAAGTACCTGGGAGATGACCTATTACAGTTAATGAACGATTGCCTAACAACAGGGCAATTTCCACAAATATGGAAGGCAGGTCGGTTGTGTTTGCTTAGAAAGGAGGGTAGACCGGCGGACTCTCCATCTGGGCTTAGACCTATTGTACTCCTTGACGAAGTTGGAAAGATCTTCGAACGGATCCTGGCAGTCCGAATCGTTGAGCATCTTGAGTCAACAGGCCCTAATATATCAGACAACCAATATGGTTTCCGTCGAGGCCGCGGCACAGTCGACGCCATTCTGGCACTAAAAAATATAACGGAAGAGGCGGTACAAAGAGGAGAGAGAGTAATAGCGGTCTCCTTGGACATCGCTAACGCTTTTAACTCTCTTCCTTTCAAACGAATAAAGGAAGCACTCCGTTACCATGAGGTGCCCCAATACTTGCGGCAGGTTGTCGAAAACTATTTGGAGGACCGGGTCGTGCTCTTCGTTGGGACTGATGGACAAATTCAAGCAAGGCCGATGAAATGCGGAGTTCCACAGGGGTCAGTCCTAGGACCGCTCCTGTGGAGCTTAGGGTATAATTGGGTTCTTCGGGGAACTCTGTTACCTCGCACAGCGATGATTTGTTATGCTGACGATACTCTTATCGTCGCTAGGAATGAAGACTATGATCAGCTTGAACGACTCGCTGCGGTGTCGACGGCTTTGGTAGTAAGTCGAATTGAAATGCTGGGACTAAAAGTCGCTCTCCATAAAACAGAGGCTATGGTCTTTCATGGGCCCCGGAGGAAACCTCGTGCTAGTGCCGGCATTGTAGTAGAAGGACAAAGCATCCCTGTGGGTAACAAAATGAAATATTTGGGACTCACGCTCGATAGCCGATGGCAGTTCAACGAGCATTTTAAACGGCTATCACCGAAGCTAGTTAATACAGCTGCAGCGTTGAGCCGTTATCTCCCCAATATAGGGGGACCGAACCTCAGCTGCCGCAAGCTCTACGCTGGTGTAGTAAAAAGTATGGCCCTATACGGAGCTCCAATTTGGGCTAACTCTTTACAAACTGAGGCGAAAGCTCTTCTACGCGCCCCGCAGAGAATTGTGGCTACCAGAGCCGTACGAGCTTACCGGACAACTTCTGGTGCAGTAGCCTGCGCACTGGCTGGGATGCCTCCGTGGGAACTGGAAGCTAAGGTTCTTGCGGAGGTGCATCAGTATCGGATGAACGCTAGAGTACACGAAGAGCGAGTGAGCGTTGAGGAGTTGGTGCGCATTCGGCGACAGGCTGAACAAAGAGTTCAGGAACTGTGGACAGAGCAACTTGCAACTGCCACAGCCGGGCGAAGAACTTTAGATGCTCTGCTTCCAGTAGTGGAACAGTGGAGGGAAAGGAAGTGGGGCTCCCTTAACTTTCATTTGGTACAGGTGCTTACCGGACATGGCTGTTTCGGTAAGTACCTGTACAGAATAGCAAGAAGAGAGTCAAACTCATCATGTTGGGACTGCGGAGCTCCAGATGATACGGCGCAACACACGCTAGAGTTGTGCCCGGCCTGGGCTTCGCAACGTCGTGAGTTAAGATCGGTGATTGGGCAAGATTTGTCGCTTTCGAGCGTTTTAAGCGCTATGCTCCGAAGCAACACAGCCTGGGAAGCTGTAAGTGAATTCTGTGTCTCTGTAATGTCACAGAAAGAAGCGGCAGAACGAATAAGAGAAAACGACCCCTTAGCAGATCCCTGCCGACGAAAGAGAACAGGCAGAAGACGGAGACAATATGATCGCCTCCTTCCGCTTGGTACGGGAAGTAATGCAGGAGCGGGTGGCAGAGGTCACTCAATCCGTTCTAGCGGGGGCCAGCGGGGATCGGGCTTGGGAGGCCCGTCCCCCGCGTTACAGGGCTCCCCATTGACTCAGAGTGTCCCGGCCGTTGTGGGATACTCTTTACGCCCGAGACTGGTCCGCCAAAGGCAGACATCCACCGGCGGGGCCGCGGTAGTGTCCGCAAGGGTTCCCGTGACCTCGCCAGGTGTCATTGCCCCGTCGAGCGACTTATCGTCAGATGATGATGAGTGGTTCGACGAGTCAATGGCATCAAGGTGATCGGAGGAAGGTCGTGGAGTTTTTAGTGGGTAGGCCCCTGCACACCAATCTGACGAGCTTTTACTCTCAGATTGGTCTGCAGGGGAGAGTCCCACATAACTCCCGTCGCGCTCCCAACGACGGGAGTATGCGAAAAGCATTTTCTCCACGTAAAAAAAAAAAAAAAAAAAAAAAAAAAAAAAAAAAAAAAAAAAAAAAAAAAAAAAAAAAAAAAGGTTAGGTTAGGTTAGGTTAGGTTAGGTTAGGTTAGGTTAGGTTAGGTTAGGTGCGCTAGAAGATCTCAAGCGCTCTCTCCTTGGGGTGCAAGGTCGGATAAAACCTCCACGTGTGCCCGGCCCATTGTAGGTCCCACTTCACACGTGCGGTGGGAACGACAATGGGTTTGGGTCGGTGCATCCTGGGCGCCGTCGTATATAATTACTTCGGGGATTGCATACGACGGCGGCTAATAATCCGACAACAGGGGGGGAGCTAGGCTGGCTGACCCGGGTAGCCTGGGTAACGGCAGCCGAGCAGGGGTATACCGTAACCCCGTACATGGTGCGGGGCCGGGGGCTGTCATCCTTCGGGATGGGGGCCGCGAGGAAGAAAACCTCTATAAAAATTACGAGAGGGGGGCTTACGAGCCCAGCTCGCTACGCGAGCATGTTGGGGGCGTGTTCCGGTCCGAGGACTGGTTCCGGCCCACCCGCAACCCTGTACGTGGTGCAGGGAGTGGGGGCCGCCACTTCGGTGGGGGCCGCGTGGAGACAACCACTCTAAAAAATCTTCAAAGGCCCGGCGTTGGAGTAACGCGGCGTCGGGCGCCCGTGCGCGGGTGGTTGGCGGAGAGCGTCAGCCTGCTAGCGACACCCTCAGGTACCTCCCGCCCCCTGAGGCGTAATTAGGGTTACCCGGGTACAGGGGTCTCTGCCCGGGTGGACCGAATAATTCCCCCATACTCGTGGGTCAAGCATGGAAACTTTAAATTTTAAAAAACTTTTTTCTAGTGGTAGGGACGAGAAGTCCGGCGATGCAAAGAAGGAGGAGGAGAAAGAAGCTGCTTTCAAGCAGCCCTTAGGAAAGCAACCTGTAGTACGTCTGACGCGAACACCTTTACCGTCAGCATCGACAGCTTACACTGATAGGAGTAGAAGTTCGTCTCGCGAATCGAGAAGAGACGATATGGACATGACTATACCTCCAAGTCCAGGGCGGAAGCGCTCAAGGGAGCCCAAGTTGCCAGGCGAAGGAGGTTCTGACGAGGAATCCTCACCAACCCCAAAAGTGAGCGCTGCTACCGAAAAACGCAGCAGAGGACGGCCGGTTACAACCGGACAGTATGTTGGGCTACCCAATGCCCAAAAGAAGATAAGCGAACCTCGGCAGTTTGATTCAGAGTCTGAGGTAGAGCTAGAACTTGCAGAGGCAGCAAGCAAAGTACGCCCTCCGGCAAAAGGCCGGAAAATTAACAAACCACAAGAGGAGGATCCACGGGTCTTAGCGAATTGTGAAGTGCTAAAACGTGGCATGGATGGTGTCGCGACCGTCGTGGAAATTGCATCGAAATCGATGAATCTGAAGGGCACTAGTGTCAAGGCTCTCAAGGATGCGGCGGCAATTATCCAAAATATGATGTCCGAAATGTATGAGCGGAACACATCGGACAGCACAAAAAGGCTGGATGAGCGACTTATGAAGGCGCAGACGGATCTCGATCGCACGAGCTCAGAAAATGTACGAATCTTAGCTGAAAATCAGCGGTTACGAGAGGAAATGGCGGCAGTCCGGCGCGAGCTCGATCTCGTCCGCGAACAACTCACCAAGTTGCAGGAGGGGGACAACCAACCACCCTTCCAAGATTCAAGACGACGTCGCCCGCAAAGCACCGTGGGCAATATGACGGTGGAAGAGCTCCAAAGAATGATCGTGGAGCAGGCTGGAACGATGGTGAGTGCCCGTATTGAGGGCCTGAGCCACCGACTACCACCCGAAGAGAGGATACGGCCACCCCTGGCAGCTGATAAAAAACGGCGGGCGGCTGAAGCAGCGCCGCCAACAGCGCTTGCTTCTCAACCATCACAGGAAGCCTCTTATCCAGCCAAAGGGAAGAAAGAAGGAAAGAAGGCCAAATCTGCCAAGAAGAAGAGTACTACTGCAGCGTCTACCGCAGGAGTAGCAACACCGACGGCACCTGAAGGTAGAACAGCCTCCCAACCCGCGGACGATGAGGGATGGGAAGAAGTCAGGCATAAAAAGAAGAGGTCGAAGGGTCCAGCGGCGTCTGCGAAGGAACCATCTGCACCAGCCAGTAAGACAACGCAGAAGCTAAAAACCACGAAAAAGAAGACGAGATTACGTCTGCCCCGCTCGGCAGCAGTCGTAATAAAGCTGCGGCCCGAAGCAATAGAACATGGTGCAAGTTATGCACAAGTGCTTGCCGGGGTCAAAGGAAGGTTAGACGGCGATATTATCAAAGGTGGACTAAAATGTAAAGTTGCCGCCACCGGCGCTCGTCTGATAGAGGTGGCAGGCGAAAACAATGACGAGAGAGCCGGCAAACTCTTAAGTCGGCTGCAGGAGATTTTCGACTCAAACGTGGCGGAAGTATCCAGGCCCATGAAAACAGTGGCATTCCGCATCTCAGGCCTGGACGATTCAGTAGAGGTAGAAGATATCCAAAAGGCGGTCGCAGAAGCGGGAGGATGTCCCGCTGACACCGTCATTGTCGGTGAGATCCACCAAAGCCGTCTTGGTCTAGGGACTGCCCTGGTGAGATGCCCTGTGGTGGCGGCCAAAAGATTATCGGAAGGTGGCAACCGCAAAATCCTAGTGGGATGGGTCTCGGCAGCGATTAACATCTTACCGCCCAGACAAATGCGCTGCTATCGGTGTTTCGAGGTTGGACACGTCCGAGCGAAATGCACGGGCGTCGATCGGAGCGGGCTTTGTTTCCGTTGCGGAGCTCCGGAGCACTTGGCAAAAGACTGTGTTGCGGCGTTGCGGTGTGTTGTGTGTGCCGCAGCACAAGTAAAGGCGGATCACATGCTAGGGGGGAGTTCATGCAAACCTCCCCTGCCTAAACGTGCAAAAAAGTCGTCTGCCAACGCCATATCGCCGCCTGTAGCGAATGAGGCGATGGATATAGCCACTAACAGTGGCAGTGAGGCAGCGGGACTGGAAAAGGCGGCAGGCCTGAGACCTTCCGCGCTGTGAGAACTGGCTGACGGAAACGGGGAGCTTCCGTCACCAATGTAAGGGTTTTCGTGGTGGAAAGGCGCGCCTAGTGTTCCGGCGCGCCTCACCGATGAGGGGAGCTGTAAGGCTAAAAAAAAAAGGTTTGGGTCCGTTAGGACGACCGGCGACGGACCGCGGTTGCAATTTCATGACCCCGTGGCCTGCCGCAGTAACGGCTGAGGAACACCCAGGGGGTTTTAGTGGGTTCAAGCCCCACATAACCCCCCTGTCTCCCCGTGGCAGGGGGGTATGCGAAGGCATTTCCCCCTGGACAAAAAAAAAAAAAAAAAAAAAAAAAAAAAAAAAAAAAAAAAAAAAAAAAAAAAAAAAAAAAAAAAAAAAAAAAAAAAAAAAAAAAAAAAAAAAAAAAAAAAAAAAAAAAAAAAAAAAAAAAAAAAAAAAAAAAAAAAAAAAAAAAAAAAAAAAAAAAAAAAAAAAAAAAAAAAAAAAAAAAAAAAAAAAAAAAAAAAAAAAAAAAAAAAAAAAAAAAAAAAAAAAAAAAAAAAAAAAAAAAAAAAAAAAAAAAAAAAAAAAAAAAAAAAAAAAAAAAAAAAAAAAAAAAAAAAAAAAAAAAAAAAAAAAAAAAAAAAAAAAAAAAAAAAAAAAAAAAAAAAAAAAAAAAAAAAAAAAAAAAAAAAAAAAAAAAAAAAAAAAAAAAAAAAAAAAAAAAAAAAAAAAAAAAAAAAAAAAAAAAAAAAAAAAAGGTTAGGTTAGGTGCGCTAGAAGATCTCAAGCGCTCTCTCCTGGAATCGATGGAGAGCATGCTTACTAAGCGTCTGGAAGGGGTGGAAACACGCCCCCCATCTACGAAGCCGCAGCAACCAGCGGAAAGGAAAAGGCGAGCGGCCCCTGCAGCTGAACGGCATGGGGATACAGCTGCCTCTGAGGAGCCAGCTGCGAACGAACTACTCGCTCCAGCCAAAGCCAACGACTGGCAGACAGCATTGGGGCGTAAGAAGAAGCGAAAGATGGCAGTGGTGACTTCTGTACCGGCGCCTAAACCCGACCAACCGAGTGCAGCCAGCGCCCGTCCTGCAACAGCGCAAAGAGCCAAGAAGAAGGGGAACCTTAAGCCTCCTCTTATGTCGGCAGTGTCGATCACAATTCTTCCAGAAGCCAAGGAGCGCGGAGCTTCCTATGCCAGCATAATGGCCAAAGCTAAAGCTGCCGTTGCCCTCCCAGAAATTGGCCTTGAGGAGGGCGTAAGAATCAAGGAGAGCCAATCTGGAGCTCGTATACTTCAGGTGCAGGACCCCAGCGGAGCCAAAGCCGACGCCTTAGCTGAGAAGCTACGCGTTGCACTAGCTGATATCGCAACAGTTGGCAGGCCTGAGAAGACTACGGACCTACAAATCTCAGGATTAGATGATTCTGTCCAGGAGGCAGAAGTGATAGAGGCAGTAGCGGCTAAAGGTAGCTGCGATACAGCCAAAATTAAGTGGCAGAGAATAAGCGCAGGGCCTGACGGTACCCGAAGAATGAAGCTGCGATGCCCAACAGCAGTCGCGAAGGCAGTTTCCCAGGGAAGTAATGTCAGAGTTGGCTGGTGTATCGCAGAGGTGAGGGTTCTGACCCCTCTTCCTCTGCGATGCTTTAAGTGTATGGGTGTGGGACACACAAAGCCAAGGTGCCCATCCCACATAGATCGAAGCACCCTGTGTTTCCGCTGCAGTAAGCCGGGGCACAAAATAGCTGACTGCACCGTTCAGCCTCACTGTTCTGTCTGTGCCGACAACGGCGGTCCGGCCGGACACGTAATGGGTAGCCGCAAGTGCGAACCACCAGCGACGAAGGGCAAGCCGCCAGAGCGTCAGGCTGCCACGACGGGCGCTTTCCAGCAAGCGCCAACGGAGGAGGGAATGTCAGATTAGCTGGCATCCCCCAATTTCGCTCCCCATCCCCCTCCACTGGAAGGGCAATCGGGACGCGAATCCGCTTATGCGGTTTATGGCAGGGGGTTGTGCAAGTGCACCTCCCTCTCCCTCCCAGCATCGCCAGCGGGCGCTGGACTGGCAAGCCTACGCCCGCCTTGCACGGCCTTGCTTGACTTGGGGGACGCCCAAGTGTGCCGGGCATCCCCCAAATAAGAGGTGGCCTGAGAAATCGGGCCCGCCGGGGTAGCGCGGTTGACCTCCAACAGGGACCCCGTGCCACCACACACCGGCTTCGAGGCATGCCGCAATGTTTTAGTGGGTAGGCCTCCGGGCACCCACTGGGCGTACCTCGTCGTCGTCGGGTGGGTGCACGGAGAAGAGCCCCACATAACCCTGCCGCCAGCCAAGCGGCAGGGTATGCGTAACGCATTTCATTGCGAAAAAAAAAAAAAAAAAAAAAAAAAAAAATGTTAGGTTAGGTTAGGTTAGGTTAGGTTAGGTTCCCGTGTGCAGTTGCTGGAACTGCCATCGGGCGCGTCCCCCGGGTGGCGGATAGGGGGGCCTCCAGATATGGGGGCCACTGGCTTAGCCGGCGCGGACCAAAACCAGCAGGGGGGAGCTCGGCTGGCGTCCTGGGTATCCCGGGTAGCGGTAGCCGAGCTAGGGGAGTTAAGGCGATGCCAGTTCTGTCTGGTGTCGTCGAAGGAGCTCGTAACCCTGTACGTAGTGCAGGGCCGAGGGCCGCCGCCTACTGGTGGGGGCCGCGGGGAAGACAACCCCTTTAAAAAATCACCCGAGGGTGCCTTCGGGCCCAGCTCGCATCAGCGGGCAAGTCGGGGCGTGTTCCGATCCGAGGATCGGTTCCGGCCTAACCGTAACCTCGTACGTGGTGCGGGAGCGGGGGCCGCCACTTCGGTGGGGGCCGCGTGGAGAAAACCACTATAAAAAATCTTCAAAGTCCCGGCACTGGGATTCGTGGTGTCGGGGCGCCTCTTGGAGGTGGCCGGCGGAGCGCAGTCGGCCCATTTGCGGTCGCCCTGGGGTACCTCCCGACCCCCCAGGCGTAAGTAGGGTTACCCGGGTACAGGGATCTCTGCCCGGGTGGACGTCGTTTCTCCCATACTCGTGGGTACAAAAATGAATGCCTCTAAAAATAAAAATAAAAATTCAAGACGTGGTTCAAAACCAGTATCTGGTGGAGAACGGAGGATGGACAGCGCACAGTGTCCGGGGCTAAACAGTGCCAAAACAGCAGCACCTTCAAGAGAGGGTAAAGCGGAGAGGGAGCGGTCACCCGTTTCTTTCGTGCAGGAGAGAAAAATGGAGTTGAGGCCTCGCCCCACCCGGAGGGAACAGCCCCCCCAAGAGACCATGTCGGAGGAGTCATCAGATGACGGCTCGTTTGATGAAGAGAATGATGCCCTCAACGAAGCCTTCTTAGAAGACGAATTCGTCCGAAAGGAAGATCGAGAGATGTGGACTGAACTGCGGGAGGAGGCCGCGAGGCATGCGGTCAATATCCAGAGCACGTACAAGGACGGGCATTGTACGAATGAGAAGTTTGTGCTGGACGAAGTAACCGAGGTGATGAACTCGATGATCAGCATGTCCAACTTCGCGAGAAATATCCTCACCCGCGAAGGGACAAAGATAGCTGCAGTGGTAGAGGCGAACCGGAGGTTGAGCTCGGAGTTGGCGAGCCTGAAGCGAGAAGTGGCCGAGCTGAAGCAGGCTGCGGCGGCAAGGCCATTGGAGATTGCTCAGGAGAAGCCTGCTATCGACGAGATGTTGCTGCAGGCAGTACGGCAGGCAGTGAGCGAGCAGTTGGTGGCCTGGGAGAGGCCCACAAATGAGGCGACGCTGTTAGAGGCAGTACAGCGGACGGTCGACGAGCGACTCTCAGCTTGGGAGAAGCGAGTCATTCACCCTCTGAATACAGCGGGCGGACAGACAGGCCCAGCACGTAGGGAACCAGAGGCGCCGGTTGCTCCAACACCCACACATGGCGAGAACTGGACAGAGGCGGTCGGCCGCAAGAAGCGGAGGGCGGAGGCAAGGCGTATGGCAGCAGAGGTCGGCCAGGCTGCACGAGCGGAACCAAGAGCGGCAGAGGCCAAGAAGCCGAAACCAAGACGGCGAGTGGTGCTCAACCCACCGAGGACTGCAGCGATTGCTCTAACGCTGAAGCCGGAAGCGCTAGAGTGTGGCGAGTCGTATGCCCACGTGATGAAGAGGGCCAAGGCAGCGGTTTCCCTCCCTGACATTGGCATCATGGCCGGACTCAGGACGAGGGAGACACAGACGGGCGCACGCCTCATAGAGGTACCGGAGGGAAATGGGCTGGCGGACAAGCTGGCGGAAAAACTCCGAGAGGTCGTCGGTGACGTAGTCGTGGTATCCAGGCCGGAGAAGACCGTGGAGTTGCGGATCTCTGGACTGGATGACTCGATTGAGGAGGAGGATGTGGTGGACGCCATGATGGCCAAGGCGGGTTGTCCGAGGACGGCCATTCAGTTGAGGGGCTTGAGACCTGGAGCCGATGGTCTCAGTTGGACGCTGGTGAGATTGCCTGTAGCCGCCGCCAAGGCAATAAGCCAAGACGGAAAGCTGCGGGTCGGTTGGAGCACCGCAGAGGTGAAGGTGCTAACCACCCTCCCTCTGCGATGCTTCAAGTGTCTATCCCTCGGGCACACGAAACCCAAGTGCCCCGAGGCGACGGACAGGAGTGGCCTGTGTTTCAGGTGCGGGTCGCCTGGGCACATGGCCGCCTCCTGTAAGCGGGAGCCGGCATGCTGGTCCGGGCCGCGGCCGAGTCCGACAAGGGACCCCGCGACCCGCACCACTGTGTATTGGGACGCCGTAGTTTTTAGTGGGTAGGCCTCCAAGCCTTTACCGGGCACTCGACCGGGTAGGGGCATGGAGGAGAGTCCCACATATCCACCGTGTTCTCCCGACACGGTGTGAATGCCTAATGCCATTTTCTACGAAAACAAAAAAAAAAAAAAAAAAAAAAAAAAAAAAAAGGTTAGGTTAGGTTAGGTTAGGTTAGGTTAGGTTAGGTTAGGTTTTTTTTTTTTTTTTTTTTTTTTTTTTTTTTTTTTTTTTTTTTTTTTTTTTCCTCAGCGGACGGGGTCCTAGTAGGAGAATCATACTCCAGGAACCGCGTCATATCATCATAGGAAACCGGTAGGTATTTATTGAGAATACAAAAATGTAAATGATACAAAAATAACATAAATTGGTTTAGGAATACCTCTCTGCACCCAAGGTGTTCGAGGAGCGAGGGTTGTTGGTGATAAAATGTTAAATGAGAACTAGGTAAAGTTAATGTTAAAATAATATAATGTTCTGTCACAACGTAACAACTGTTATAAAAAATGTTAACGAGTAAGTATACGCGACCCGTACTAGTCCGCGGAAATATACATACTAAAATTATAACTATGTCATTCGATACAAGCGCATCGAACTGACGTCACATGCTGTGTTTGGGACATACATAATGTCTCAAACATCTTGCCAAGGGAAGCAATGACAAGATTACTAATTCTAACTTAAAAATGTTATATACAACGTAAGAAAGATTCATTGATAAATAAAAATGTATAACGTAACTTAATTCAAATTAAAAATGTTCTTAAAAAATTACATGTCAAATGACAACATAAATAATAATTAATAAATAACTAAGTATATCAGAATAATTAAACTTATAAAGTTGAATTGATAGAGTCATTAGATTACTAAATTATATTTTATTCACTTAATGTTTGTTTTCTCACAACGAAAGGGGTTGTGGCCCTTTCTATATAACGTGGCACACTTTCACTTTGAACACTGTACACTACTCGATCACTATGTTCACTTATATTCACTGACACATCACTCGGCGGAACGGCAGAGCGCGCGGCGGGCCGCGGGCCAGCAGCGTCCAGGGCCGGCCGCGGGCCAGCAGCGTCCAGGGCCGGCCGCAGCTCCAGCTCCAGCGGCGCGGGCGCTGCCATGGCGCGCCAGCGACGGCGCACGCGACGGCACCCGTAGATCGAAGCCGCCACCACTGTCACCGCCACTATGCCGTATATAAGCGTGTAGTGGTGCAGATCATGAACAGAAATACTCGAAGTCTCCGATAAGGGTTTCTGTTGTTTCAGTATTTTTATCTGTTGTTCTAAATCTACGAACATGTGGTTCGAATCATTCGTATGATGTTCTGTTACTGCTTCGATTGTTAAGTTTATAATATGGTTTATGGGTGCTATGTTGAGGGTTTCGAAAGAATCTTTGGTTTCCATTTTACTTTGTAACTTATTATGGGTGTATATAGTAAAGTTCTCTGTTTTTATTTCGCAGTTATTGTTTTCGTTCACTATATTGGCTCCGCTCAGCTGATGGATTGTAACGCGATCCTCACAGAGAGAACGAACTTGACACTCGCCACAACAAAAATATAAATATTGATTTAATTTGTGTAGAGAAGTCCATTTATTTTGGCAAGGAGTTATTTTAGCTGAGCATTGATATTCTTTGTTATCTGCTCTTAAACACAGATCATTGTCGGTTTTCATTTTGTAGATAGGTGTTTTTAATTGGCATAAGTAAGTCGAGGCGTCTCGAGGCAAACAGTGCTCCCACTCTGTTCTAGTTACCGGTAAGTAAGAGTCCTTATGTAAGTTAATGGCAACGTATTCTTCAATTGGAGTTATCTTTAACATTTTATTTCCAGTTTGATAGGGTACGGGAATAATGTTGTATAAATAGTAACTGTCTCTACTTATCAAGGGCATTTTTACTTCAAAAATAAGGTATTGTTTTGTCACTCTCGCCTTTATAGTGAGCAAATGATAAAGGTTTGCCATATCTGTTTGGATATTATATATCGGTAGAGTGAGGTCCTTTGACAAGTAACCCGAAATAATGTTAAGTTCATGCTGTAAACTTCTAGGGTCTAATATATGAATATTCATTGTTCCTTTATATATGTTTGTGATAGTCTCTAACAGTGCATCTTGGACATTTTTCAGGTGAGTCAGGATATTATTCGCGGCCATGGCTAACATCGTAAAGTCCGATTTTTCTTCGTCAGCTGTAACTTGACGTACTAATGTATTTGCCGCATTATCCAGTATAGATAAATGTTTCACCATCATATTATTTTGTTTTTGTATATACTCCTTGGTTTGTTTTAATAGATTGAATTCTGTTTCTAACACGGAGGTCTGGTTTTTCCAAAGAAGTGCGAGGTGTTTTTCATTTTCACGTACGAGTTGAATGTCTCGTTCATATTTTTGTGCAAACTGCTCATCGAGTACTCCGAATAGGCTATTCGCCAGATACCCGACACCGTTGATAAGACCTCTCCGCCGCCGCCGGTGAGCGGCACGAGCTTTTAAATGGTCATTCAGCAAAACTTTATTATTACGCTCGAGTTCGTCATACAGGTGTTGTAGTTGTAATATGATTATTTTACATTGTGAGAATTGTTTAATTGACTCGCACATGCTATGTAAATATTTATAGTATCGAATGTAGGTCATGGTACTATCCCAGTAAGGATTTAAATCATAATATGCGATTATCTTCCACTCGTCGCGAATCAGTTGCATTTCGGCTATTTTATCAAAATAAATCTTTTGATTTTCACTTAATTTTGTTGTATTGAAGGCTTGTACGGGCGAAATAAATATGGAAAATAAACATATAAACATGATGGCTGTGGTAACGAAGCTACGTGGACTTGCTTGGTTTGCGTTATTGTTTTGTTTTATACATTCACGAGTATCGGCTGTTTGTTCGGCTTGTTTTTCTAATGGTAATACCGATAATTTTATTACTGGTCTCTTGATAACGCCGTTTTTTGTTTTTAACGACACAACTCGTACAAGGCCGTCGCTTCCCGGGTGCACTTCTAGCACTCTTCCCATGGCCCATTTTCCAGGGGGGAGATTATCTTCGTGAATTACGACTATATCTCCCTCTTTAATGTTATGATGTTCCTTCTGCCATTTGTTGCGAGATGTGAGTTGACTCAAATATTCTGTTTTCCATCTTTTCCAAATATCTTGCAAAATTTTTTGAGTTAAGTGCCAACGAGTACGAGCATCTTCTTTTGTTTCAATCATAGTAAGACCCGATCGCCCCGTCAAAAAGTGCGCCGGACTCAAAAAATCTAAGTCTTCTATGTTTTCAGTAAGAGCACACAATGGGCGCGAATTAAGACACGCCTCTACTTGTGATAAGATGGTAGCATACTCTTCGAAAGTAAGTTTCTGTTCACCTATTACGCGCCTTAGGTGATGTTTTAAGCTTCTTACAGCACGCTCCCAAAGCCCTCCAGCGCTCGGCCACGAGGGGGCATTAAAATGCCACTCGATGTTCATTTCCGTGATCTCTCGTAAGAAACTATCCTTAAATTCATTTTGTAAGTGCTGGTACTCTTCTTGAATGGCTCTGTTGGCACCAACAAAATTAGTGCCGTTATCGCTATACAGATGACGAGGGAGGCCGCGTCTTGCAGCCATTCTCCGTAGGGCGGCGATGAATGACGAACTTGACAAATCACTGACCAACTCGAGATGTATCGCCTTAGTGACCATACAGACGAAGATAGCTATGTAACCCTTTAATGTTCTAGCGCTTCTCCCTTTGTTGGCTTTGATGTCGACAAATCCTGTATAATCCACCCCGGTGTGATGGAAGGGGTGCGCTGGGTCACACCTGGCACTTGGTAAGTTTCCCATTAATTGTTTCTGCGTTCTTCCTTCTTGTTTCCGACACGTGATGCACTGTCTTAACTCTTTCTTCACAGAGTTGTTCCCACCGAGGATCCAATATTCTTGCCTCAAAGTGGCAAGCGTAAGACGTGGCCCACCGTGAAATGTTAGTTCATGAGCTTGAGTTATCAAAAGTGTAGCGAGACGAGTATTGTTAGGAATTATTTTCGGATGTTTCATTTCCATGTTCAAGTTAGCGTGAGCTAATCTTCCTCCGACACGTAAGATTCCGTCTTGATCAACGAATGGATTTAAATTTAATAATTTCGATGTAGAAGGTAAATAATTTTGATCACGTAATTTTATTATTTCTGATTCATATGATTTAAATTGTACAAACTTAATAATTGTTAATTTTGCATTCCGTAACTCGTGTAAGGTGATATAGCTCGGTAATTGTTTACGTTTCGGTGTCAATGCCCGGAGTATCCATGCTAAAATACGCAATATTTTATAAAAGTTATTATATTTTGTTAATAATATTTCTATGACGTGTTGATCTATATTTTCAGTTACAACTAAGCTTGTTTGACCCAAATTTTTCTCCTGATCTGTTACAAATGTTGTTGGTGACGACGATGGTTCGAATGTAAGCAGAAATTCGGGACCATTCCACCACAAATTTTGTTTTTGTAGTTGTGACGCATATAAACCTCTACTGGCGGGATCAGCTGGGTTTTGATTTGTGCTTACGTAGCGCCATTGTTTTGCAGGCATAATCTCTGTTATTTGTTTTACTCTATTTGCTACAAAGGGTTTCCATTTACTAGCCTCCCCTTGCAGCCAGCCCAATACAACTTTCGAATCCGTCCAACCATGTACATTTAATTCATACTGGTTTAATGTTTGTTTTAATTTTAAAATAAGTTTAGAAAGTAAGTGTGCTCCGCTTAACTCTAACTTTGGAAGCGTAAGCTTCTTTTTCAAGGGCACTACTTTAGTTTTAGAAGCTACAATTGTAATTTTGTTATGCGATTTTATTCGCGCGTAAACAACGCACGCATAAGCTTCAATGGATGCGTCACAAAACCCATGAAGCTCTATGACGTCATTCTTTTTATTACTTAACCATCTAGGTATTTTAAATGTTTTTATCAAATGTAATTCATTTTGTATTTTCATCCATTCCTTATAAATGTCGCTTGAAACTTTTTCATCCCACTTTGTGTCCGATTTCCATACTTTTTGAAATAAAATTTTCATTTTTGTAACTAGGGGTGCCAACCAGCCTAGTGGGTCGAATATCTTGGAGATTTGAGATAAGAGGATTCGTTTTGTGATTTTCTGATGCGTTGTTATTTCGTATTTAAATGTAAATGTGTCTGTTTCGGGACTCCAGCATAACCCAAGTGTTTTCGGAGTGTTTTCACTTTTAAAATTAAAATCGATGTTGTTTTTATGTTCGTTGGTAATATTTTCCAATAGTTGAGGGTTATTTGAAGTCCATTTTCTCAATGAAAATCCACCAGAAAGGAGCAGCGAGTTAAGGTCTTGAATCAGCATCTTTCCTTCGGTAATTTCATGAACCCCATGCACCACATCGTCCATGTAAAAACATTGTTCTACGACTTTCGAAGCCTCAGGGTAACTGTCACGTTCGTCAGTCGCTAGCTTTCTTAGGGTCATCATGGCCAGAAATGGAGCGGCCTTGGTGCCATACGTCACCGTAATCAGTTCGAATGTTTGTATAGGTGTTTGTTGCGACGCCCTCCAAACTATCCTTTGTAATGGGGTGTCAGCTCGGTTTACAAGTATTTGCCGGTACATTTTTTCGATGTCCGCAGTGAAAACGTATTTAAATTGGCGCCATCTTATTAACAAGGACTGCAGATCCTGCTGTAAGTTAGGTCCTGCATACATCAAATCATTGAGCGAATATCCTGTTGATGTTTTACTGGATGCGTTAAAAACCACCCTGTATTTAGTTGTTGTAGATTCGGCGCGCTCTATGCCGTGATGCGGTAAGTAACACTCAGGTGTCGTATTCCCGTTCATTGGTTTCATATGACGCAATTGTTCGTATTCGCTCATAAATGTTTTATAGGCTTGTGCTAATTTTGGTTGTTTTACAAACTTACTTTCTTGGTTACGAAATTGAGCTAAAGCTTTTGTTTTAGATAAGCCAATTTTATTTTGGAAGTCGGGTTTCATCGGGAGTCGAACCTCGTACCTTCCGTTTTCGTGACGTAATGTGGTGTCTTGAAAATATTGTAAGCATTGAATTTCTTCAGATGAAAAGTCTTGCTCCTCTGGTATGTCTTCCACCTCCCAAAACCGTTGAATGTCCTCGATGTTAGATAATATGACGTTACACTGAAAAGTTTGCGCGTTTCCACATAACAACCATCCAAGTTGTGTCTGTTGGGCTGTTGGTTGTGTGACGTCATCACTCTTTATTATTCCGCTTAAAATTATATTAGAATAGATCTCAGCTCCTAAAAGCAGATCTACAGGCCGACTGACATAAAATTCTGGATCGGCCAAATTAATGTTTTGAATAACTTGCCAGGATGGTTTCGAGAATGTTTTATTTGGAAGACTTTTTACTAAATTATTCATAATGATAACTTCAGAATTAAATGTATAATCGTTATATAGCGAGGCACATGTTATATTTATCTTTCCCTTGCAATTATTTTCCTGTTGACCTACGCCATAAATTACTCCTTTACATTTTTCTCTTTTGATTCCCAATAACTGTGCGGCATGCTCGGTTATAATCGAAATTTGAGAACCTTGATCAACTAAAGCTCGTAGTATGTAATACGTTCCATTTGCTCCTAGAACTTTAAGTTGAGCTGTAGCTAATAATATTTCCGAGCAGTCGTCCCGAGCTAAATGTGACGTCATACTCATTGTGTTTTCTGAAGTTTTCGCAGGAATGGGAGCCGACAACAGCGGCTTTCTGTGGGTGCTTTTGTCCAGGGCTTCATGCATGATGGTATTATGCTGACCTGGGCATTTGCGACATGTTTTAGTTGAAGTACACGATTTTCCATTATGCGAAAATAAGCAATTAATGCATATTCCGAGTTTATTCACCGTGCTCAATTTTTTGTCATTCGGCATTTGTAAAAACATTTTGCAATTATAGATACCGTGATCATTTTTGCATAGTGGGCATTTATAAGTCGACACATGGAATGTTCTTGCGCAATTATTATTTCCTTTCTGCGTAAAATTAAAAGTAGGTTTCTTGATGCTGTATGTTTTTTGATTAGCAAAGTTATCTGTTTTTCGGTGAAAAGATGTTTCTAAAGTAGTAAATTTACTTTCTAGGAAGTCGAGCAATTCTTGCAATATTGGCAGCTCGCGTGTATTCTTTACGGAATCTATATATTTAGAATAAGTTTCAGAGTCTAACTTTTGACACAAAATATGAACAAGAATAGGATCCCACGTTGACACGTCTATCCCTAGATTTCTTAAAGAATTTAATGTTTCTTTTGTGACGTCGTGCATCCTTTTAATTTGAATGGTACTGTTATGTTGAATGTTCGGCAGGTTAAATAAAATACTCATATGCGACGTGAATATAAACCTTTTGTTATCAAATCTATGACTGAGAATCTCCCAACAAGTACGATAATTTTCGGAAGTAATTGCCAAATGTTTTACAAGTCTCTCAGCTTCACCTTTTATTTTTGTTTTTAAAAACTGCAACTTTTGAGCGTTAGATAAATTGGGATTGTTGTGTATAACTTCTAAAAATAAATCCTTGAAAGAAACCCAGTCGTTGTAATTACCGCTAAATACCGGAATATCTAAGAGGGGTGTTGATTTTTCTCTGTGTTTTTCCGACCACATCTTCTTGTTTATCTCCTTCTGCAATGTTTGAAATTGATGTTCATACTTAGCATATTGCGACTCGTATGATAAATCCTTTCCATTTAGCTCAAGATCGATCTCCCAATGCAGGTTATCAATAGCAGACCATCGATTTTCTAAGCGTTTGAGTGAGTCTTCGAATTCCCACTTCTCCGACATTTCCTCGAGTTGAATGTTAGCCACGGTCCTAGCAAATGCTCTAAAATTTGCCTCCTGTTTTCTTAATGACTCATCTAATCGACTAAAACCACCCTGATTTTTTCTACTTCTTTCTGCTGCAGTGGAAGGTTGCGTTTCTTGGCGTGTTCCAGGTGTTTCTACCGACTTTTCTTCCGCCCCAGTCGCACTAGAGCTCGATAAAAGACGTTGATACCCCTCGTTAATTAATGTTTTAAAGACATTATAGTCTTCTTTCACCCTTTCATATATTTTTTCTACAAAATATGGTTCATTTTGACTCAACTCCATCAAAAGTTGATCATGATTAAATTGAAATTCATTCCATAGTTCTTCTAACTTATTCCAGCACCTTTTGAAATATTCCACATTACTTTTTCTTTCAGCCCCATCTTTACGAAAGTTTCTTAAGTTTTTAGATATTTCTTCAGCCAGCAAATGTTGAGACTCCACGGATACCATGATTGATGAGGTAAGCAGTTAAAAAAATATAGTTAAAAAGACCTTACTTGTTTTCTCCGGTTACCGTGTTTTGCGTGTGTTGCGTGTCCTTTACCAAAACACGCAAGTCAATGTTGTGTTTCGGTGTTTGTTGTTCACTTACAACCCTTCATTCACAAATTCACTTCAATAGTTCACTAGTTCAAACACTTCACGCTCCGATACGAAACGATACGATGCGCGTGAAGTCCAAGGTTCGAAGGACCAATGTTCGAGGAGCGAGGGTTGTTGGTGATAAAATGTTAAATGAGAACTAGGTAAAGTTAATGTTAAAATAATATAATGTTCTGTCACAACGTAACAACTGTTATAAAAAATGTTAACGAGTAAGTATACGCGACCCGTACTAGTCCGCGGAAATATACATACTAAAATTATAACTATGTCATTCGATACAAGCGCATCGAACTGACGTCACATGCTGTGTTTGGGACATACATAATGTCTCAAACACAAGGTCTGGTCAGATACAAGGCCAGGGGAGAGGAGGGATGGTAGAGAAAAAGTAGGAGAAAAGGTGTAGAAAAGGGGTGAAAGAAGTGGCAATTACAAGGTGAAAAAGAATGGAAAGGGAAAAACAGGAAAAATAGGAGAGAAGAAGGTGTAGGGCGAGGGCCCTTCATATTTAACATACAGAAACTTAGCTTATTTAAAGAATAAACTGAGATGTACAAAAATTAGATGTACAAAAATTAGATGAAAATGAATTAGATTAGTTTTTTTTTTTTTTTTTTTTTTTTTTTTTTTTTTTTTTTTTTTTTTCCTTCCTTTTTTTTCCCTTTTTTTGTTCCCTTCTTTTTTTTTTTTTTTTTTTTTTTTTTTTTTTTTTCCCTTCTTCCCCTTTGAAATACAGGAAAAGTAAGAGAAGTAGGGCGAGGGCCCTTCATATTTAGCACAAATATAAACTAACTTAGCCTATGTAAAAGATTAAATTGCTACAAAACAAACAACAACAAATAATGAAAAGTGAACTTAATGAGTAAAACTTAGCCTATGAAAAATACAACAATGAACTAGGTGATAGGTTAAGATAAAATTAAGTTCAAATGAGAACGAAACAATGCATAGAGTATTGACAGGGAAAAGCAGGAAAAATAAAAGAAGTGGGGCGAGGGCACTTAATATTTAGCACGAATATACACAAACTTAGCCTATGTGAAAGTTAACAATTGATACAAAACAAACAACAACAAAAAAATAATAATAATAAAAAGTGTACATAATCAATAGAAAGCTAGTGCTAGTTAAACTTAGATTATACAAAATTAGATGAAAATGAATTGAAAATGAATTGAACTGATAGCGTTAATTAAAGGGTATTCATTGGTATTCAAGTGCCTAATCTTGAATACCCATGACGAAGTCCTATGCAGTTCCAGCAATAGAACTCTCCAAGCTAGAGGGGTCTATAGCCTCTTGAGTACAAAAGAATAAAAATAACGTGTAAGTAAAACTTAGCCTGTGAAGGAAACGACAGTGGACTAAGTGATAAATTTAGTTAAAATTAGGTTAAGAAAAGAGAATAAAAAAAAAAAAAAAAAAAAAAAAAAAAAAAAAAATACATAAATTTTGCCTATGAAAGAAACAACGACGAAATTACAAATAGATAGATAGGATAGGAAAACATCAAGCATGATCGGTAAGGATGCCGGTCACGGTCAGGACTGGTAACAGTGGTAAATATAGCGGAATTAAACAATAAAATTAAAATTGAGTGTAAGTAAGACAGAACTTAATCTATAAAAATTACATCATGGAAAGTAGAAGAAGATTATACATATCGACGCAGAGCGCAACCGGTCACGGTCAGGACCGGTAATGGTCACGGTCACGGTCGCGGCGAAGGTAAAGGTGAGGGTAAAGGTAAAGGTAACAGTAAAGGCCACGGTCCACGGCCACGGTCGCGGAACGGTCTAGGTCAAGATCAAGGTCACGGTCACGGTCAGGACCGGTAACGGAGGCAAAAGAAGCGGAATAAAAATTTAGTTATGCAATAAAATGATCAAGTGATAAGGGTATCGGAGTTAAATGTTTTTACCTGGGAAAATATATTCTCGATGAGAGTGACGATGGCGTTGAGGAGGGTGGGTTTTTCGAGTAAGTCAGGGAAATGGAATGGATCTTGGATGTCAGAAGGGCAGAAGGAGGTGTAATTAAAACGTAGTCGTGCAAAACGTGGGCAAACTTTAAGTAGGTGGAGAGGGTCTTGGGGAGTGCTGGGGTCGCAGGGGCATGCAGAAGTGTGGGAGATGTGGAATCGGTGTAGGTAGGACAGGTGGGCACCGTGGCCGGTGAGGAATTGGGAAAGGTAGAAGGAGTGGGGAACAGCTAACCTGAAGTTGATGGCATCATGAATGGAGGGGAGGACGGTCTTGGTGTGCGAGCCTTGCTGAGCTGAAGTGTATCTGTCGTTCCAGGTCTTTAAGATGAGCTTACGTGAGGAGGTTTTGACAAGTGAGATGGGGAACTTATCGTAGTCAGGGGTTTTATTGGCGACGGCAGCGAGCCCGGCCTCACGGTCAGCCAATTCGTTGCCGGCAATACCGGAGTGACCTTTGACCCAACAGAATCGAATGGAGCAAGTGGGCAGGTGGTCATGTAAGATTTTATGTGTGTCAACTTCTAGGGGGGACAGGCTGTCCCGGTCCTGAAGAGCTTCCAGAGATGAACGTGAGTCTGAGAGGATGAGGGTGTCCCCGTATCCCCTTTCAGATGCTAGTTTGCAGGCCCTGAAAATGGCATATAGCTCAGCCTGGAAGACAGAGCAAACGGCGTGTAGTTTGAAGCGACGCCGAGTGATAGGGTGGGGTGAGTCCGGGTCCACACATACGATTGCAGCGCCGGTGGAACCATCCTCAAGTCCACTGCCGTCCGTAAATATTTGGATGGTGTTGGTTAGGCAAATTTCGTCTATCTGTTGTTGATTGTGGGCAATGGAGTAGGTAGGGGAGATGCGGCGGGCTGGATGAAGACGCATGTTAACAGGAACAGGGGCCTCCCAAAGTAAATCGTCAGGTAGAAAGGAGGAGTTGTGGGTAAGTCTGCACCTTTCAACCTCGAGAGTGTGAAGCACTTCGAGGTCCAGAGGAGCAAAACCGGCGAGGGCGCAGGCGGCGGAGGTGGAGACGGTGCGGTATGCCCTAATCGCGCGAATGGCAAAGCCTCTCTGTAAAGAGGCGAGTTTATTGCGGTTGATAATGAGATGAGCTGCGTGGCCCCAAACCCCCGCCGCATACGTGACGGTGGGAGTGATGACATAACGGTATATAGCATCAATTATGCCAGGGTGAAGGCCCCACGAAGGTCTGACAAAAAGACAGAGCCTAGTGTAAAGTTTGCGTGCTTTACTGATTATATAATCAATGTGCTTATTAAATTTAAGGCGGTTGTCAAGCACGACGCCCAGGATGGTAAATTCCGTGCAGTATGGAATGGGAGTGCCGAGCATGGAAAGTTGGGCCCTGGCAGCTGTGGGGGTGAAGGCGAGGGCACGGGTTTTACCCGGGCCAAAGGTCAACTTGACCGCTCTTCCCCACCCCGCGATGGAGTCTAGGGCGCTACATGCAGCAGATTGCAAGCTCACTGTGTCCTTGGCAGACACCACAAGTAACACGTCATCTGCGTATGCCTGCAATCTGCAACCTGCAGGAAGGTCGATGTCCAAGAGCTCGTCGATCAATAGATTCCAAAGGGCGGGTCCACAGGCTGAGCCCTGGACGCATCCTCTTTGAGTAGAAGTGGAGGAGGTGGAGCCGGCGTGCGAAAGGATAACCGTGCGGGGCTGCAGGTACCATGAGACAAGTCGAAACAAATTGCCGGGGCAACCAATCGCCCTGAGCCTGGCGAGAATGGCCGGCCACCAAGCCATGTCGAAGGCCGATTGGATGTCCAAGGAAATTGCAACTGTGGGTTTGCGGGATTTAAGACCTTCCTTGATGTGGGAAATAGCGTCGTGAAGGGCGTGGATGGTGGATGTATTTTTCCTAAATCCGTATTGGCGTGGGTTGAGCAGACCGTTGATGGCTGAGTGGTGTAATATTCGCTCAGTGAAGAGTTTTTCTAGTACCTTCCCAAAGACGGGAATGAGCCCTATGGGACGGTGCGCCTTCAGTGAGGCCTGATCATTGTCGCCAGGCTTCGGAATGATTTTCAGGATGGTAAGTTTCCAGAAGCTAGGGAAGTATCCAAGGGAGAGGCAGCGATTCATAATGCCAGTTATGAGTTCGGGGAAGTTGACTGCAACGGAGTGACAGATGTCCGATGAAAGTCCGTCGTGACCAGGCGCTTTTTTTGGGGATATGGCCTTCAGGGCGGCCAGGATCTCGTTAATAGTAAACGGTGGGTCATCTGATGTATTGATGGGCAGACTGCAAAAGGCCCTTGTGGCCGCTTGGGCAGGGGTGTCGGCATCTGGCGGATCGCCAGGATAAAAGTGGTGGAGAAGGGTATCAGCAGTGTCTTCACTGCCAGTAGTGGCGTGACCTTGGGATAGGACAGTGGCAGGAGGGCGCCTGGGGTTTCTGATTTTTAGTATTGGGTTGGTAATAGACCACACCTCATCAGGGGTTTGTGACTCACAGAAAGTTCTAAAATGTGCGGACGACTCTTTGCGAATACGCTTCACATAGTCTTCTCTAATGGAGAGAAGGTCGCTAGTAAGGGCAGCCAGGCGCTCAGGCGCCGCGTTTTGAGATCTGGCGTTGTGTATAGTACGCTGTGCACGTATGAGCTTGATCTTGAGAGCTTCAAGACTATCATTCCAGAATGGGGCCCTAGCGCGCGGAAGACGATCGCTGTTGCATGTGGGTTAGGTTAGGTTAGGTTAGGTTAGGTTAGGTTAGGTTAGGTTAGGTTAGGTTAGGTTAGGTTAGGTTAGGTTAGGTAGGGGTGCAAGGTCGGATAGAACCTCCACGTGTTCCCGGCCCATTGTAAGTCCCACTTCATACGTGCGGTGGGAACGACAATGGGTTCGGGCCGGTGCATCCTGGGCGTCGTCGTATATAATTCCTTTGGGGATTGCATACGACGGCGGCTAATAATCCGACAACAGGGGGGGAGCTCGGCTGGCTGACCCGGGTAGCCTGGGTAACGGCAGCCGAGAAGGGGTATACCGTAACCCCGTACATGGTGCGGGGCCGGGGGCTGTCATCCTTCGGGATGGGGGCCGCGAGGAAGAAAACCTCTATAAAAAATTACGAGAGGGGGGCCTATGGGCCCAGCTCGCTATGCGAGCATGCTGGGGGCGTGTTCCGGTCCGAGGACTGGTTCCGGCCTACCCGCAACCCTGTACGTGGTGCAGGGAGTGGGGGCTGCCACTCCGGTGGGGGCCGCGTGGAGACAACCACTCTAAAAAACATCAAAGTCCCGGCGTTGAGAAACGTGATGTCGGGGCGCCCACGCCCACGCGTGGGTGGTTGGCGGATTACGGTCAACCCGCTAGCGTCACCCTCGAGTACCTCCCGCCCCTCGAGGCGTAACTAGGGTTACCCGGGTACAGGGGTCTCTGCCCGGGTGGACTGCTTACATCCCCCATAATCGTGGGAACAGAATGGAAAGTGAAAAATTAAATAAACCTTTAACTAGAAGTAGGTCCGGGAAGGACGGAGACAAGAAGAAACAAGGAGCTGTTTCCAGACAGCCAGCGACATTAAGACCTGTCGCACAGCCGATAGTGAGGTTAACCCCCCTGCCATTTGGCATTGTGGCGTCGACAAGCTCAACCTTTGAAGAGAGAGAACGCAGCAGAAGCTCATTGGAATCGTCAACGGACTCCATTGACTCAGCCCAAGACTGTAAACGTCCACGGACGGAAGAACCCTGTCATTCGGGAGACAGCGACTCAGGAGAGGAAGAAGCCCCCGCAGTTATGACAATTGCCAAGGCCCAAGCCGAAATAAAGGCGGCTACCTGGACGGACTTAGACGACGATATAGAGGGGAGCATTGCTGAAAAGGCAAGAAAATATCTACCCCCGCCAGGTGACGTAAGGAATAAACTGAACCTGAGCGACCTTCCAACCAGCCTTATTTGTCAGAAGGCCAGTATGGTGACCAGCATTGTCACTGACGTGGCCACCAAGTCGGGTCACCTAAAAGGGACATACGTGCGTATTCTGAAGGAAGCGGCCTCCCGAATTACGGAATGCCTCGAGCATGTGGGTAGTCGAAGCACCTCGAAGGAATGTGCTGTGCTAAATGCCAGGTACAGAAAGGTCACGGAGGAATACCGTTCCTTAAAGCTGGCCTGTGATACAATCGAGCAGGATAACCAACGCCTGCGCACACAAATGGAGGAGTTGAAGGTAGAGCTAGAAGTTCTAAAGAGGGCTCCTGCACCCACTTGTCAAAACTGCACAATTGGGAACGCAGCAGCGGGACTCGGGCAAGCGCCTATCATGGAAGAGGCCCTGGAAAACCTGAAGCGCTCCTTGATGATCTCGATCGGGGAGATGGTAAATACCCGTCTGGAGTCGATAGAGAAGAGGCTACCCGCCTCCCAGCCTATAAGGCCGCCCTTGGCGGCTGACCGCCAAAGAGCAGCGCAAGCGGCATTAGCTGCTCCAGCTGCCCCGGCGACTAGAAAGAACTTGACTGCAGTCCGCCGTACCAGGGCCGTGGCAGGGCCACAGCAGCCACAACCGGAGACGAGCACCAACGCAATTCCAGCCGCGGAGGAAGGCTGGACGGAAGTTAAAAGCAGAAAGCAGAGGCGGGCCAAACATACACCTGCTCAAATATCTACGCCAGAACTGCAGACCAAGCAGGTCGCAGCTTCTAAGGCGAAGCAGAAGCCGAAGAAGAAGAAAGTAAGACTGAACGCTCCACGCTCGGCAGCAGTCGTAGTGACTCTCACTCCAGAAGCTGTCAACCAGGGAGTGACATACGCCAGTGTAATACAGCGGGCAAAGGAGTCTTTCGACATTACCGAACTAGGTATCGAAGGCCTCCGTGTACGTGGGGGCTCAATAGGGGCCAGTCAGGACAGCCTGGTTGATTACCAACAAGGAGCCCAGGCTGTCGGTTCTGACCGTGACGGCACACAGACAGGTTTTAGTGGGTATGCCTTCGAGCACCCATCGGACCTCCCTGTCGTCGTCGGGTGGGTGCTCGAAGGAGAGCCCCACATAACTCCGTCGCCTGCCCAGCGACGGAGTATGCATAAGGCCGCATTTCCTGTCTTTAAAAAAAAAAAAAAAAAAAAAAAAAAAAGGTTAGGTTAGGTAAGTGATACCCAGGCGGACCAGCTGAGACGCAAGCGGCCAGGAAGAAGGAGAAGAAGGTACAATGCTCTTGTACCCCATTAACCTGGTAGGCGGGCGGGGACTGGGCAGTCCCACGCCCGCATTGCACTACCTCGTTGTGTTGAGGAGATGTCCAAGTGTGCACGGACATCTCCTGCAAAGCGTTGGGGCCTAACAGGCCGGCCGCGGTGGCGTGGATAGACCTCTGAGGGGGACCACACGTCTTCCGCATATGGCAGAGTGGGCACACCGTAGGGTTTTAGTGGGTAGGCCTTTGGGCACCCACTGGGCTTTGTTGTCGGGTGGGTGCACAAAGGAGAGCCCCACATAACCCTGCCGCATGCCCAGCGGCGGGGTATGCGCAAAGCATTTCCCTACGTAAAAAAAAAAAAAAAAAAAAAAAAAAAAAAAAAAAAAAAAAAAAAAAAAAAAAAAAAAAAAGGTTAGGTTAGGTTGGGGTGCAAGGTCGGATAGAACCTCCAAGTGTGCTCGGTCCATTGTAGGTCCCACTTCACACATGCGGTGGGAACGACAACGGGTTCGTGCCGGTGCATCCTGGGCGCCCTCGTATATAATCCCTCCGGGGATTGCATACGAAGGTGGCTAATAATCCGACACAGGGGGGGAGCTCGGCTGGCTGACCCGGGTAGCCTGGGTAACGGCAGCCGAGCAGGGGTAAACCGTAACCCCGTACATGTTGCGGGGCCGGGGGCTGTCATCCTTCGGGATGGGGACCGCGAGGAAGAAAACCTCTCTAAAAAATCACTCCTCTTGGGCGGTGTCTGGTCCTAGGATCAGCTCCGGCCAACCCGCAGCCCTGTACGTTGTGCAGGGAGTGGGGGCCACCACTTTGGTGGGGGCCGCGTGGAGAAAACCACTCTAAAAAACCTCAAAGTCCCGGCGCTGAGAAACGTGGTGTCGGGGCGCCCGTGCGCGGGTGGCTGGCAGAGTGTGTCAGCCCATTAGCGTCACCCACGGATACCGCCCGTCCTCCGTGGTGTACTTAGGGTTACCCGGGTACAGGGGGCACTGCCCGGGTGGACTGTTTACTTCCCCCATACTCGTGGGAACAAGATGGAAACTTTAAATTTTAAAAAACTATTTGAAAGTGTTGGTAGGGACGAGAAGTCCTGTGAGAAGAAGAAGGAGGAAGTAGCGAAAGACGACAGCGAAAAGGCTGCGTTCGTTGAACCTGCAGCGGTCCGTCAGCCGATTGTGCGTCTATCGCGATTGGAATTGCCGTCAACATCCGCGGCACAGGATAGAAGTAGGAGTAGCTCTCGAGAATCGAGAAGCACGCCAATGGACATGACGACTGATTCAATTGGCAGAAAGAGAACCAGAGAGCCCAAACAACCGGGCGGTAACGGCTCAGAGGAAGAGGCTGCACCAGTTGCAAAAATCAGTGCAGCTACTGAAAATCGAGGAAGAGGCAGGCCTTCAACATCTAGCCAATACGTAGGAATAGCTCGAGCAAATAAAGAGCTCAGGCAAAGTGAGCTGGAGTCTGAAGTGCAGGATGAGGTAGCAGGGTTGGCCACTAAGCTTTGCCCCCCATCCAAACCAAAACCAAAAGGGGTGGCTCAATCACAGGAAGGAAAGCCCGAGGACTTAGCAAACTGCGAACTACTCAAGCGCGGCATTGATGGCGCTGATGCTATACTAGAAGTCGCTGCGAAGTCCGGTCACTTAAAGGGCACCAGTATTAAGGCGCTCAAAGACGCAGCATCTCTGATACAAAAGATGCTCAAGGAGTTATACGGCCGCAACACTAGTTGTGACACCAAGCGGCTAGAGGAACGATACCTCAAAACCCAGGAGGAACTCTCACGCACCAACGCGGAGAATGCACGCATAGCAGCCGAAAATCAGCGGCTCAAAGAAGATATGGCGGCTCTCCGGCGAGAACTTGAGCTGGTGCGGGAGGAGCTGGCCAGACAGCGGGGTGAACCAACCCAGGTCTCCAACACCGATCGAAGACAACGTCGCCCACAAAATACCGTGGGCGATATGACCGTAGATGAACTACGACGGCTTATTGTCGACCAAACGGGCCCTATGTTGAACGCCCGCATAGAGGTTCTGGCAAGAAGGCTGCCGCCGGAAGAACACATCCGGCCACCGTTGGCAGCCGATAAAAGGAAGACTGTGGCAGAAGCCACGCCATCAGGAGAAGACTCAGCAGGGCGCTCTCGAGTAACTCCCGCTTCATCTAAGGGAGCGAAGAAGCGCAAGGCTAAAAGGACCAGCTTAGCTGCTGCTGCAGCAGCTGCAGCTAGATTGCAAGCCACACCTTCTCAAGAGGAGGCAGCTCCCCCACCTCAACCATCTAATGGTGGCTGGGAGACGGTCGGCAAACAGGGAGCTCCGTCGAAGCCGACGAAGGGGACCTCACGGCCGCCCAAGAAGAAGAAGAAACAAAAGAAGAAAGTGACGTTACGTCCACCTCAGACGGCTGTGGTTGTGCTCAAACTGCAGCCCGAAGCCATTAATAAGGGGGTGACGTACGCCGATGTCCTGGCTCAGGCGAAGGATAAAGTCGATCGCACCATCATTGGCTCGGGTCTCAAAATACGGGTTGCCGCGACAGGAGCCCGCAAAATTGAGATCGCTGGTGACGACAACAGCGCGAGAGCTGATCGTCTGGCTGAAAAGCTGGCTCAAATTGCAGGCCCGGAGGTGGAAGTTTCGAGGCCAACCAAGACAGCTGCTTTTCGAGTGTCTGGCCTCGACGATGCAGTCACGGCCGAGGAAGTAAAGGTGGCCGTAGCCACAACAGGAGGGTGCCCAGAGACAGCCGTAACAGTCGGAACCATACGCCGAAGTCGCCTCGGTCTCGGTACCGTTCTGGTGCGGTGCCCGGTGGCCGCCGCCAAGCAACTATCTGTAGGCGGCAATAAATTACTAGTAGGCTGGGTCTCGGCGGTTATTCATCACCTACCGTCGAGACCCATGAGGTGTTATAAATGCCTCGAGGTGGGCCATGCCCAGGAAATGTGCTGGGCTACGGTGGACAGGAGTGGCCTCTGCTATAGATGTGGCCAGCCTGACCACCAGGCAAAAGATTGTACCGCCAAGCCGCATTGCGTTCTGTGTGCGGCGGCAAAACTAAGCGCAGGCCATACACTGGGGGGAAAGTCCTGCAAAGCCCCCCGGTCACAACCCGAGAAGCAAAAGCAGGCGCCCACGGCCCCTCCGCCCAGAGCTGAAACCAGCCTACCAGCGGAGGCCATGGAGACGGCTGCCACAGTAGAGGCGGCTATGCGTAGCGGGGCAAGCTAGGATAGCCTAGGCAAACCCCGCTGAGAGGGCCGGGCGGCGGAAACGGGGAATTTCCGTCGTCCACATTAGGGCTCTCGTGGTGGCAGGGCGCGTTTGTGTTTCGGCGCGCCCGCACCGTTGGAGGAGCTTCTGCGCTCCAATAAGATGGGGTCTTCCACAGGACCGCCGGCGACGAACCGCGGTAGAATACTCCGATCCCGTGGTTCGCCGCACTTGCGGCAGACGGAACACCCTTAGGTTTTTAGTGGACACACCACATAACCACTCAGTCTCCCCGTGGCTGGGTGGTATGCGAAGGCATTTTCCTAAGGTTAAAAAAAAAAAAAAAAAAGGTTAGGTTAGGTTAGGTTAGGTTAGGTTGGGGTGCAAGGTCGGATAGAACCTCCACGTGTGCCCGGCCCATTGTAGGTCCCACTCCACACGTGCGGTGGGAACGACAATGGTTTCGGGTCGGTGCATCCTGGGCGCCTTCGTATATAATCCCTTGGGGGATTGCATACGAAGGTGGCTAATAATCCGACACAGGGGGGGGAGCTCGGCTGGCTGACCCGGGTAGCCTGGGTAACGGCAGCCGAGCAAGGGTATACCGTAACCCCGTACATGGTGCGAGGCCGGGGGCTGTCATCTTTCGAGATGGGGGCCGCGAGGAAGAAAACCTCTTTAAAAATCACTGAGGGGGGCTGCAAAGCCCATTCCGCTTTCGCGGTTGGCGAGGGCTCCGGGTCGGCGTCCCAGACTTATTCTGGATAGCGGCGACGCGGTTCGGGCTCGACCGGCGTCCCGGATAGTCCGGGTAGCGGCGGTGCGAGCGTGGGCGACGGGTCCGTTTGCTCATGGTGGTCATGAGCAGCGGACAGGTGAAAATCTCACCATCCGTCGGCCAACCCGTTACCCCTCGTTGAGAGGGGCCGGGGGGGGGTATGCCCTTAATTGGGTGACCCTGCGAGGAGAAAACCTCAATAAAAAACCCTAACCCCAAGTTTGCTGTCGCGAATTGGCGAGGGGGTGAGTGGCTGGTGGGAGACCAGTTTTTACACGGCAGCGGAGCAGGGGACCGGCGGCCCCCCTGCTTCGAGAACCCTACGCTTACCCAGGCATGGGGCCTCTACCTGGGTGGACCTACGTTGTCACCATACTCGTGGGATCAGCTATGGATTCAATTACTTTAAAAACTATAAACCCTTTGTTGGACGATGGTGGGCCTATCTCGGGCGGAAGAGAGAGTGGTGAGCCGAGCTCGGGCGGGAAAAACGAGCAGACGCCAGTGGCGTCCGATGACGCTACAAAAGCTAAAAAGGGCAATTCTTGCCAAAAGGATGATGTACAGAGTATGGACACTAATTGTGCCGGTAACTCCAAAACTAAAAAAGCAATTAGTCTGGTGTATTACACTGACCAAATGAAACCTTCTGCTATTAACAGCTGTGCAGAAGAAGAGGCCAGCGCGGCCACTTCTGCAGACGAAGGAGAGAGAGTCATCTCTTCAGCACGTTCGCTGCCAAGCGTGAACATGATCGGAGACATCGACAAGCGAGTGCTGCGCTCCTGTCGGAAGAGAACTAAGAGGAATATCTCTGCGAAGGATTATAATTCGGAAGAAGAGTCGGCAACAGCTGCCAAGGTATCGACTGGCAAGAGAGGCGGCCGGTCCTCTACCAGCTCTAACATCTGCGCTACAGCAAGAACCCATTTCGTCAGGGTACATGACAACTATCAAGGTGCCCCTCTGGACGACTACATTTGCGATGCTTATAATTGGTCGGCAGAACTAATGGAATCGGAACCAGAGCAAGAACCAGAACAGAATACGGCCATAACGTCGCCTCCTATGGCGGATATACTTGAGGCGGATGAGCTGCGAACACAGGCTATGGCTCACTTACACGCCATCAGAGAAGTATCGCACAAGTCGAACAACCTTAAAGGCACTTGTCAAAAGATCCTGAAGAACTCTGTAAATGGCCTAGGAGATGTGGTAGAGAAGTTTGCCTGTAGGACCCTGACAGACGTCACGAAAAAAATAATGGCTGATAATAGACGTCTAACCAGACAGCTGGAGAAAGTTCAGAGGGAGCTGAAGGCTTTCAAAGCTACGTTCTCAGAACAGAGGAGGCGCTCAGTCCAAGAGGATAATGAACCGGCCAGGGCCCCCACTCCTATAGTCTCTCCACCAAGGACTGCCCCGAAACCGGCATTGGATCATGACGCACTAGAGGAGCTCAAGAGGTCTTTGTTCGTCTCAATTGGAGAGATGGTAAACGTCCGCTTAGCCAGCATAAGCGAGAGACTTCCTCCAGCTCCAATTATAAGACCGCCGCTTGCGGCAGACAAAGGAAAAGTCGGTGCTACGTCAACTCCGGCTCCTGTGAGCACTAAGGAGAAGAAAAAGACTAGACGTAAACAGGCAACAGCAGCGGACTCCTTGCCAGCTGCTGAACGACAGCCTGATGTCTTGCAACCCGCAACAAACCTCGCTCCAGAGGAGCCATGGTCGCAGGTAGGCTACAAGAATGGCAAAATGACCAAGTCTCAACCCAAAACAAGGGCTGCTGCTGGTCAACCTAAAAAAGGTGCTACCCAGCCTTCTAAAATAGCAGTGGTTCCCTCGACCGCAGCCAATAAAAAGAAGGAGAAGAAAAAGAAGCTTATAGCGCCACGGTCATCTGCTGTGGTTGTGACACTGGAACCGGAAGCAGCAGATAGAGGAATCACCTATGTCGAAGTGCTGGAAAAGGCAAAGAAAGAGGTGCAGCTACACTCGATTGGCATTGAGGGTGTGAGATGCAAACAGGCAGCTACTGGAGCCAGGATCTTCTCCATTCCAGGCTCCGGAAGCGGAGAACAGGCTGATGCTCTCGCTGAAAAGCTGAAAGCTGTTTTAACTGGTGTTGCAAAGGTTGTCAGGCCCATTAAATGTGCAGATATAAGGGTATCTGGGCTTGACGACACTGTTCGGCAGGAAGAAATCGCGACTGCAATCGCGACCATAGGAGGTTGCCCTGTCGATCAAATAAAGACAGGCAAAATAAATATTGGACCTGGTGGCATGGGATCTGCCCTCGTGAAATGCCCCGTGGCAGCAGCTAAGAAGGTAGTTGAGGTGGGTAGGCTCTTGGTAGGTTGGAGCTCTGCTCGGGTGCGACCCCTCGAGCCCCGGCCCATGCGCTGTTTTAGGTGTATGGGTATCGGCCATACTCGACAACTCTGCCCTTCAAAATCCGACCGTAGCGGCATTTGCTATCGATGCGGCAAATCGGGACATATAGCGGCTGGGTGCAAAGCGGAACCTCACTGTTCTGTCTGTGAGGAAGCTAAACTATCGGCTGGGCATATCATGGGAGGGCGGAACTGCAACCCTCCTAAAACCAAACCGAAAAGGGCTCCTAGGAGTCAAGCTTCGGGATGCGATGAGGAGCGCAATGTGCCAGTGGAAGAGATCGAAATGTCAGAAACCAATGTCTAGTTCTCGACAACTCAATCTCCTACAGAGCAACCTGAACCACTGCGCTGGGGCTCAGGATCTGATGTTGCAAGCCATGGCGGAACGAAACATAGACTTAGCAGTTGCTTCGGAGCCGTACTGCGTGCCTTCGCAGTCGCATTGGGCATCTGATCTCGTCAATACTGTTGCCGTCACTGTACCAACTGCGTCTTCCATGCCTTTTGTAGTGAAGGAGAAGGGATTGGGCTATGTTGTTGTTGTGTGGAATGGGATAGCCGTCATCGGTGTGTACTTTTCACCCAATGCAGGAGTACCTGAACTCGAAGCGTACGTTGGTCTCCTCGGATTGGTGGTTAGGCGGCTTGCACCCATGCCAGTCCTAGTTATGGGCGATCTTAATGCCAAGTCAGCTGCATGGGGCTCCAGAGTCACAGACGATAAAGGCATTATTGTGTTGGACTGGGCAACTACGGCAGGCTTGACGGTCCTAAATCGTGGCAACACCTTAACATGCGTCAGAAGGCGGGGGGGATCCATCGTGGACGTAACGTTTGCAACCCCTGCTCTGGCCTCTCGTATCCACGGGTGGCACGTCATTACAGGCGAAGAGGCACTGTCCGATCACCGCTATATAACCTTTAAGGTACTCCCTTCCCCGGGAACAATCAACATACAGCGGCTGCAAACCAGAGCACAGTTCCCACGATGGGGTCTGACACAACTTGACGCGGGCATGGCAGAAGAAGCAGCAATCGTTCAAAGCTGGGGCACCCCTCCTTCGATTCGGCATAGGGACGTAGATGACCAAGCTGCGCAATTCAGCTCATCCCTCACGGCTGTGTGTGATGCGGCTATGCCCCGCGTCCGAAACCACCGGTCGAACAAAAAGGTAGTCTACTGGTGGTCGGCGGATCTGTCCGCTCTTCGCGAATCCTGCAACCGAGCTCGCCGAGCCCATAAGCGATGTCGCCGGCGCAGACATACGGACGATGAGGAGGAGCTCTTGTATAGAGCCTATAAAGAGGCAAAAAAGGAATTCCAAATTGCCATCTCTCGTGCAAAAGCCAGAGCAAGAGAAGAATTTCTACGAGAATTGAACAACGATCCCTGGGGGCGCCCATATCACATGGTGCGTGGTAAGATGCGTAACCGGGCACCTCCTACGGAGACGTTCAACCAGCAGTTACTCGAAAATGTTGTTTCCGGCTTATTCCCGAATAGAGGCGAGTTTGCTCCACCAGTTATGTCTCCACCAACGACCGAGTCACTTGACGAAGAGGAAATCCCACCTATATCGGAGGAAGAACTCAAGGCTGCAGTTGACTGTTTAAGATCTCGGAACAAAGCCCCTGGCCCAGACGGAGTACCGGGCCGTGTGCTACTGATCGCCCTTAAACATCTTGGAACCCGACTCTGTGAACTCTTCGAGGAATGTCTTCATACAGGGACTTTCCCCAGACTTTGGAAGACAGGCCGTCTCTGCCTCCTGCAGAAGGAAGGGCGGCCCCAAGACTCACCATCGGCATACCGACCCATCGTTCTGCTGGATGAGGCGGGGAAGTTGTTCGAGCGGCTGCTCGCGGCTCGCATCATCCAACATCTGACGGGAATAGGACCAGACTTATCTGAACGACAGTATGGGTTTAGAGCGGAACGGTCAACGATCGACGCCATCAATGAGTTGGGCAGTATAGTTAATGAGGCTATGGAGCGAGGACAAAAGGTATTGGCCGTATCGTTAGATATTGCCAATGCCTTTAATACGCTGCCCTTTGCAACTATTCAAGAAGCTCTGCGATATCATGGGGTGCCACTATATTTACGCAGGGTCCTTGACAGCTACCTCCAAGACCGACGTATACAGTATATAGGGCCAGATGGGACGCGACATACACGGTTGATGAGCTGTGGAGTTCCGCAGGGGTCGGTCCTGGGGCCGCTCCTGTGGAACATTGGATTTGACTGGGTCCTGAGAGGTATGTTGCTGCCACGAATGCGCGTAATCTGTTATGCCGACGATACGCTCGTTGTGGTCAGGGGCGATGACTATCAGGAATGCGCACGGCTGGCAAGAGTGGGAGCAGGGCTGGTGGTGGATAGAATTCGTATGTTAGGATTGGAAGTAGCTCTCAGTAAAACTGAGGCCATATTATTCCACGGCCCACGAGGGAAACCGCCAGCCAACGCCAACATACAAGTGGACGGAGTTAGCATACCAGTGAAGTCAACATTAAAATATTTGGGCCTCATTTTAGACAGCCGCTGGACGTTTCGTGAACATTTTCGGCAGTTGAGTCCACGGCTGATCAATGCTGCAGGAGCATTAAGTCGCCTTCTTCCTAATGTTGGCAGCCCAGATACGACATGCAGACGATTATACATGGGCATCCTAAGAAGCATGGCTTTATACGGGGCACCAGTTTGGGCGGAGTGTCTCAATCGAGAAATCTGCAAACTTCTTCTGAGACCGCAGCGAGTGATCGCACTGAGAGCCATACGCGGGTACAGCACGGTATCTTGGGCAGCAGCTTGCGTTCTTGCCGGAACCCCTCCGTGGGATTATGACGCACAGGTACTTGCAGCAACATACCACTGCAGAACCAATGCAAGGAGTCGCGGGGAGCGCCCCGCCATAGAAGAGGTCGTGAACGCGCGGCGTGCAGCAGAGGATGCCTTGATGGTGCGGTGGACGGAAGACCTGGAGTCAACCAGGTATGGAGCCCGCACAATCGAGGCTGTCCGGCCAGTGCTCGCCGATTGGGTTAAGAGAGAACATGGCTCGCTTACCTTCCGGCTTGTTCAAGTATTGACCGGACACGGGTGTTTTGGGGACTACCTACACCGTATCCGAAGAGAGGTGACCAAAGGATGCCACGAGTGCGGTGCAGCTGTGGACTCGGCGCAGCACACCTTAGAGGTGTGCGCAGCCTGGAGTGACCAGCGCCGCGCCCTTGTGGCTGTGATAGGAGGAAACCTTTCACTGCCCAGCGTGATCAGCAGCATGCTGGACAGCGAAAGGTGCTGGGAGGCAATGGTTTCCTTCTGTGAGGAGGTTGTAGGGCAGAAGGAGGCCAAGGAGCGGATCCGCGAGGACGACGCCAACGCGGATCAGCTCCGTCGAAGGCGACGGGGAGGGCGACGACGGCGCTACGCCCATCTTCTCCCCCCCTAACAGGGCTCGCTGGCGGGGGCAGGGCAGACCCCGCTTGCATTGCACAACCCTGTCTGGGTAAGAGAATGCCCAAGTGTGCTCGGGCATTCTCCGAATCGTGAGGAGGCTCGGTATTGACTGAGCCGGCCGGTGCGACGCGGTCGCCTTCTTACAAGGATCCCGGGTCGCTACTAACCGGAAGAGCGGGCACACCGAGGGAGTTTTAGTGGGTATGCCTCCGGGCACCCACCGGGCCTGACTGGGTGGATGCACGGAGGTGAGCCCCACATAACTCCGTAGCCGCCCAGCTACGGAGTATGCATAAGGCCGCATTTCTCCCTCGACAAAAAAAAAAAAAAAAAAAAAAAAGTTAGGTTAGGTTAGGTTAGGTTAGGTTAGGTTAGGTTGGGGTGCAGGGTCGGATAGAACCTCCTCGTGCGTCCGGTCCATTGTAGGTCCCACTTCATACGTGCGGTGGGAACGACAATGGGCTCGGGCCGGTGCATCCTGGGCGCCGTCGTATATAATTCCTTCGGGGATTGCATACGACGGTGGCTAATAATCCGACAACAGGGGGGGAGCTCGGCTGGCTGACCCGGGTAGCCTGGGTAACGGCAGCCGAGCAGGGGCAAACCGTAACCCTGTACATGGTGCGGGGCCGGGGGCTGTCATCTTTTGGGATGGGGGCCGCGAGGAAGAAAACCTCTATAAAAAATTACGAGAGGGGGGCCTGCGAGCCCAGCTCGCTACGCGAGCATGTTGGGGGCGTGTTCCGGTTCGAGGACTGGTTCCGGCCCACCCGCAACCTTGTACGTAGTGCAGGGAGTGGGGGCCGCCACTTCGGTGGGGGCCGCGTGGAGAAAACCACTCTAAAAAACGTCAAAGTCCTGGCACTGGGACTCATGGTGCCGGGGCGCCTGTGAAGGTGGCTGGGGATCACATCAGCCCACTAGTGGTCACCCTGGGGTACCTCCCGACCCCCCAGGTGTAAGTAGGGTAGCCAGGGTACCGGGATCTCTGCCCTGGCGGTCCAGTTGTTCTCCCATACTCGTGGGTTTAAGATGGAGTTGCCAAAATTAAAAACAAAATCAGTTGTTGTGTTAGAGCGGTTGCAGTTGCCGACTTCCGGAAACGCAGCCGCGAAGGACAAAGCTCAGAGTCCAGGACAAAACAGAGCCAAAGAAGAAGACGTGCCTGGCGCAAGTACAGTGGCTGGTACCGATGCCACTATAAGCGCTGCACCAGATGAAGATATGTCGTCCGGGTCTGAGGAAAGCCTGGATGAATACGAGGAGGCACTGCAGGATTTGGATGCTTTTCAAATTCGGGAGACGGTGCAGCTCAAAATGCTGAAGTCAGCGGCCCAAGATTTGGACAAGTCCAAACAGAGGCAGATATGTGTGGTAGTTAACGAACTGCACAATATCATCACCGAACTGTTGAATTTCGGTCGCAAATCGGTGAACCGGGAGAAAGGGAGGCTGCGAGCAGCGGAGGAAGAAAATCTACACCTCCGGAGGGAAATGCGATGTCTCAGGGCTGAAGTAGAAGAGCTGCGTGCTGCCGTTGAGAAAAGGCCGGCTCTGTCGCCTGCCTTTGATGCAGGTGTGCTAGAAGACCTCAAGCGCTCTCTGTTGGCATCGATGGAGGGTATGCTTTCCAAGCGATTAGACGAGCAGGAATCACGCACGACACCTGTAAAGCTGCCATCACCAGCCAAAAGGAAAAGACGAGCGGCCCCACCAGCTGAACGGCATGAGGAAACAGTTACAGCCGAAGACTCTTCTTCAGACGAGCTACTTGCTCCAGCCAAAGCTAACGATTGGCAGACGGCATTGGGGCGCAAAAAGAAAAGGAAGACGGCAACGGTGGCGCCTGCACAGCCGCTTAAACCTGATCGACCATGCGCTGTTAGCGCTCACCCTACAACCGCGCAAAAGAAAAAGAAGAAGAAGGCGAACCTCAAGCCTCCTCTCACGTCGGCAGTGTCGATAACACTCCTGCCGGAAGCCAAGGAGCGTGGAGCTTCCTATGCCAGCATAATGGCTAAAGCAAAAGCTGCTGTTGCCCTCTCGGACATCGGGCTTGACGAGGGCGTGAGAATAAAAGAGAGTCAGTCGGGGGCTCGCATACTTCAGGTGCAGGACCCCAGCGGAGCCAAAGCCGACCTCCTAGCCCAAAAACTCCGCGTTGCGCTAGCTAACACCGCAACAATTGGCAGGCCTGAGAAGACGGTGGATTTGCAAATTTCAGGCCTAGACGATTCTGTCCAGGAGACAGAAGTAATAGAGGCTGTAGCAGCCAAAGCCAGCTGCGATACAGCAAAAATAAAGTGGCAAAAAATCAGGGTAGGGCCTGACGGTACGGGACGAATAAAGCTGCGATGCCCCGTTGCAGCTGCAAAAGCAGCAGTAAAGGGTGGCAGCATAAAGGTTGGCTGGTGCATTGCAGAGGTGAGGGTTCTGTCTCCACTCCCCCTGCGATGCTATAAGTGTATGGGTGTAGGTCACACCAAGTCGAGATGCCCATCTCACACAGACCGAAGCACCTTATGCTTCCGATGTAGCAAGCCAGGGCATACAATAGCCGTTTGCACCGCTCAGCCTCATTGCTCGGTCTGCGCTGACAACGGCGGATCGGCCGGGCACGTAATGGGAAGCCGTAAGTGCGAGCCCCCAGTGACGAAGGGCAAGCCGCCTGAGGTGCAGGCTGCCACCAGGGGCGCACTTGAGGAGGGAATGTCAGATTAGCTGGCTTCCCCGGAATTCGCTCCCCATACCCCTCCAACGGAAGGGCATACGGGACGCGAATCCGCTTATGCGGTTTTTGGCAGGGGGGTAGTGCAAGTGCATCCCCCCATCCCCCACAGCATGGCCAGCGGGCGCTGGGTTGGCAAGCCTACGCCTGCCTTGCACGGCCTTGCTCGACTTGGGGGATGCCCAAGTGTGCCGGGCATCCCCCCAAACAAGAGGAGGCTCGAGAAATCGAGCCCGCCGGGGTAGCGCGGTTAGACCTCCGACAGGGACCCCGTGCCGCCACACACCGGCTTCGAGGCACGCCGCAGTGTTTTAGTGGGTAGGCCTCCGGGCACCCACCGGGCGTACCACGTTGTAGTCGGGTGGGTGCACGGAGAAGAGCCCCACATAACCCTGCCGCCCGCCAAGTGGCAGGGTATGCGTAACGCATTTCACTGCGAGAAAAAAAAAAAAAAAAAAAAAAAAAAAAAAAAAAAAGGTTTGGGTGGGTTAGGTTAGGTTAGGTTGGGGTGGGGTGCGGGGTGCAAGGTCGGATAGAACCTCCACGTGTGCCCGGCCCATTGTAGGTTCCACTTCACACGTGCGGTGGAAACGACAATGGGTTTTGGGCCGGTGCACTCTGGGCGCCTTCGTATGTAATCCCTTCGGGGATTGCATACGAAGGTGGCTAATAATCCGACAAAGGGGGGGAGCTCGGCTGGCTGACCCGGGTAGCCTGGGTAACGGCAGTCGAGCAGGGGTATACCGTAACCCCGTACATGGTGCGGGGCCGGGGGCTGTCATCCTTCGGGATGGGGGCCGCGAGGAAGAAAACCTCTTTAAAAATTACAAGAGGGGGGACCTCACGGTCCGTTCTGCACGTCGCCCTCTGATTGCAGAGGGTTGTAACGTGGCAGGCATGGGAGGCGGCGAAGTAGCCGCGGGACCCATCTTTGGGTCAGAGGAGCCAGGTTTGGCTTCGGAGACGGGCGACCTTTTCAGGTTGCGGCTTCGAGTCGGCGTCCCAGACGTTTCTGGGTAGCGGCGACGCGATTCGGGCTCGACCGGCGCCCTGGATTCCAGGTAGCGACGGTGCGAGCGGGAGCGGCGGGTCTGCTGGATCGCTAGCGCGGCCAGTGGACAGGCTTCGGCCACCGTCGGTCAACCCGTAACCCTTCGTTGAGCGGGGCCGGGGGGGACTGCCCTTCACTGGGTGACCCTACGAGGAGCATACCTCTATAAAAAACCCTAATCCCAAGCAAGCTGCGCGGCGAGGGGATGAGTGGCTGTTGGGTGAACAGTCGTAAGGTAGCCTCTGGAGTAGGGGACCGGCGGACCCCCTGCTTCACAACCCTACGCTTGCCCGGGTATGGTGCCTCTGCCCGGGTCGACCGTTATTGCAACCCTACTCGTGGGACTCTCATGGAAAGTTTGAATTTTAAAAATATGTTTGGTGGAGGAGCAGGCGAGAAGCCTAGGAAGACGGAGGAGCCGCAAAAGACAGCATCAAAGCTGTCCGCGGAAAACAAGAAGACGGAGGAGCCGCTAAAGACAGCATCAAAGCTGTCCGCGGAAAACACGGAAAAGGAGACGACAAAGGCTGTCTTTAAACAGCCACTAGACAAGACGGAGAGGACGCAAACGATGAAGGAACCAGTCGTGAGGCTCACCCGGAGCCCTGCTTTAGCAGCGATGTTAGCAGGAGAGGAATTCGTTCCGATGAGCCGAAGCCCTTCATGCTCGTCGTTTGTGGACTCTGATGACGACATGACTGAGTCTGTACCCGGACGTAAACGTTCACGGTCCCGTGCAAGAGATCTATTCGGAGACCAAGACGAAGACTCGGAGACGACCCCGGCCAAAGTAGCAGCAGCCCGCCGCGGCCGCGGTCGCCCCGCTACTACGGGCCAATACGTAGGCGTGGGTAAGATGAGAGCCGAGCTGGCAGCGGCTAAAAAAGCGGAGTTGCTAGCACAATTGGAGGCGGAAACAACGACGGCGGAGAGCAGAGCACGCCCACCGCCAAAACCTAGAGAAGACGCACACAAGACAGACGTCAACCCCGAAGATATGACATCCCTGGAGTTGATGAAGAAGGGGATGGACGGTGTCAAGGTGGTGCTCGAGGTGGCCAAGACCTCAAGCAACCTCAAGGGCACCAGTGTGAAGGCCCTGCGGGACGCAGCGGACCTCATCGCTAAGATGCTGGAAAGCATGCATGGCCACAACACCATGTCGGACGCGAACAAGCTGGAGACCCGGCTTGAAAAAGCCTCGGAGGAACTTTCCCGCACAACTGCCGAAAACAGGAGCATGCAACGCGACAATGCCTACCTACGCGACGAGGTAGCAGGTTTGCGCCGCGAAGTGCAGCTGCTGCGGGAGCAGCTCGAGAGAGTACAGGGTGGAGCCGACCTGCACCCAACACGCAAGCGGACGGGAAACACTGTGGGGTCAATGTCGGTCGACGAGCTCCGTCGCCTGATAGCGGAACAGGCCGGTAATATGGTCAACGCCCGTATAGACGGATTACAGAGCCGGCTGTTGCCAGAGGACCGTCTGAGACCACCATTGGCGACGGACAGGAGAAAGGCGCCAGCGCCTGCGCCTATACTGGATACGGCCACTCCTGGCCCTTCCAAGGCCGCCCCGGCGCCATCTGCCGGGCCAGCGGCCAAGAAAGGCAAGAAGAAGAAGCCCAAAAAACAGGTGCAGCCTGGTACGGCGTTAGAGCGACCAGATCAGGCGGAAACAACTCCTGCCACAGCCACCGGCCACACAACAACAACCGAGGAGCCGTGGCAGACGGTAGGAAAAGGGGGTAAAGTTAAGAAACGCCAGGCCGCAGAAAAGAAAAAGAAAGGCCAGGCAGGGAAGGTGAAGCTGCGCCCCCCGCAAACAGCGGCGGTGGTTATAAAGCTGCGCCAGGATGCGCAAGAAAGTGGGGCGTCATATGCGCAGGTACTCCTTGGGGCCAAACGGGAGATAAACCCCCGAGAATATGGGTGCGAAAAGGGGTTCGCCATCAGGCTTACCCAGACGGGGGCCCGCAAAATTCTGTTGCCGCTCGGTGTAAGTGGAGAAAACGCCGACAAATTAGCGGAGAGGTTTCGCGAGGTGATGGACCCGACCCTGGTCGAGATCTCCAGGCCCACAAAATGCGCAGAGTTTCGCGTGTCGGGCCTGGACGATACCGTTACTGTAGAGGATGTGCGGGCGGCGGTGGCAACATCAGGTGGGTGCCCAGGGGCGGCCGTGATCGTCGGCAACATTCGCCCCAGCCGCTTTGGAATGGGTGCCTGCCTGGTCCGATGTCCGGTGACGGCCGTTAAAAAGGTCACGGAAGGCGGCAGAAAATTGTTGGTGGGCTGGGTTTCTGCGGTAGTCAGTGTTCTGCCGCAGAAACCTATGAGATGCTATAGGTGCCTCGAAGTGGGGCACGTAAGGGTGATGTGCGAGTCGGCGGTGGACCGGTCGGACACCTGCTATCGTTGCGGGAAGACCGGCCACAAAGTTGCAGAGTGCACTAACTCACCACGCTGTGCATTGTGCGTGGCGGCTGGGAAGCCGAGCAACCACCCTCTGGGCGGCCAAGCCTGTCGGGCTACCCAGCCACGGGGGAAGACGGCCAACAGGCCTACGAAGAAGAAGGCCACGCCACCGGCCCCTAGCGCTTCATGCGCAGATGAGGCCGAGGCGATGGAGGTAGCCGCCTCCGTAGCGGCAGAGTAAACCCACAATGGGGAAGGGCAAAAGGCCCAGACCCTGTTGATGGTGAGAGCCGGGCGGCAGAGATGGGGAAGCTCTGTCGCCCACTGCAGGGCTTTCGTGGTGGATGGGCACGCTCTGTGTTTCGGCGGGCCCACACCGAGGGAGGGGGCTTGTGAGCTCCCATAGAGGGGTCCCAAGGACCGCCGGCGGCGGGCCGCGGTAGTATCATAGTTTCCCGTGGCCCGTCGCATAGCGGCAGACGGAACACCGGGGGGTTTTAGTGGGTATGCCCGTCAGCATTTTACTGACGGGTGAGTCCCACATAACCCCGCCGTCTCCCCAACGGTGGGGTATGCGTAACGCATTTCCCCCCGTAAAAAAAAAAAAAAAAAAAAAAAAAAAAAAAAAAAAAAAAAAAAAAAAAAAAGGTTGGGGTGGGGTGCAAGGTCGGATAGAACCTCCACGTGTGCCCGGCCCATTGTAGGTCCCACTTCACACGTGCGGTGGGAACGACAATGGGTTCGGGCCGGTGCACTCTGGGCGCTTTCGTATGTAATCCCTCCGGGGATTGCATACGAAGGTGGCTAATAATCCGACACAGGGGGGGGGGAGCTCGGCTGGCTGACCCGGGTAGCCTGGGTAACGGCAGCCGAGCAGGGGTATACCGTAACCCCGTACATGGTGCGGGGCCGGGGGCTGTCATCCTTCGAGATGGGGGCCGCGAGGAAGAAAACCTCTATAAAAAATTACGAGAGGGGGGCTCACTAGCCCAGCTCGCTACGCGAGCATGTTGGGGCGTGTTCCGGTCCGAGGACTGGTTCCGGCCCACCCGCAACCCTGTACGTGGTGCAGGGAGTGGGGGCCGCCACTTCAGTGGGGGCCGCGTGGAGACAACCACTTTAAAAAATCTTCAAAGGCCCGGCGTTGGAGTAACGTGGCGTCGGGCGCCCGTGCGCGGGTGGTTGGCGGAGTGCGTCAGCCTACTAGCGACACCCTCAGGTACCTCCCGCCCCCTGAGGCGTAATTAGGGTTACCCGGGTACAGGGGTCTCTGCCCGGGTGGACTGCTTACTTCCCCCATAATCGTGGGACTAGAATGGAGAAATTAAAATTTAAAAACATGTTTTTGTCGGAGGAGGAGGTTAAGAAGGTAGAGGAGAAGGCTGTATTTAAAGAACCGGCCGATAAACAACTTCAAGATTTGGCCAAACAGCCAGTCGTTGTTCTGTCGAGGACACCCATCCCGTCCTCAAGCGGAGGTCCTGCTGATAGTAGGATAGGTAGCAGAGCGAGTAGTAGAGTCAGCTCGAGGACTGCCAGCTGTGTAAGAGACGAGAGGAGTCGAAGTTCATCTTACTCTTCTCGTATGTCGTTTGAAGAGAACTTTGATCAACAACACCTGGAGTTGATCTCTGGCCGTAAAAGACTACGATCCAAAGACCCTGAGTCTCAAGGCATTAGCTCAGAGGAGGAGTTAGTTGTTACTGGCGATGCGAAACGTGGCCGAGGCCGACCGTCTACTACAGGTCGTCATGTTGGCCTATCGCGCGCCAAGATGGAGCTTGCTTCCAAGCAACATTCGAAATTAATAGCTGACGAGGCGATAGCGGCTAAGGCGAAAATTCTGTGCCCGCCTCGCAAAGCCGCAGAACCCCCAAAAGAGGAGAATCCTGACGAGCTTGCGAGATGTGAGCTTCTCAAAAGAGGCATGGATGGTGTGTCCGTGGTTCTAGAGGTGGCTTCTAAGTCGGGGCACTTAAAAGGAACGAGTGTAAGAGCTCTCAAGGATTCGGCAACCCTCATCACTAAAATGATGAACGCCATGTACGGGCGCCACACCAACGACGACATAAAGAGACTGGAGGTTCGTTTGGTAAAAACAACGGAGGAACTTGCTCTCGCCAGAAGCGAAAACGCCCGCATCTCCGCGGACAACATGCGACTGAGAGAGGAAATGGGTGCCATACGGCGTGAATTAGAACTGGTCCGCGAGGGGCTAGGCAGGCAACATGAAGCACCTCCATCGGAAAAGAGGCAACGTCGCACAAAAAAGACAGTGGGCGATATGACAGTGGAGGAACTGCAAAGATTTATAGCGGAGCAAGCGGGCACTATGGTGAATGCCCGCATTGAAGGCTTGAGCAGGCGACTTCCGCCTGAAGAAAGAATACGACCGCCCCTCGCTGCGGATAGAAGGAAAGAATGCGGGCTCGCCACGGCTTCTGTGCCTGGCTCATCGCAACGCACAGCTGTCGACCCTCTTTCCTCTTTATCTTCTGCCAAGGGGAAAGATAAGAAGAAGAAGAAAACGAAGTCGAGTGCAATCGCAACCACTGCACAAGAGGTAAACCCCAGTCCAGCAAAATCGGTTCCCAGTCCTGCAGAAGGAGAATGGCAAACCGTAGGGAAGAAGGGGAAAGTCACTAAGGAGCTTTCTACTCCAAGCAGAGAGGAACAGAAGAAAGGGCCGGCAAAGAAGAAAATAAGGCTCCGCCCTCCTAAAGCAGCTGCGGTTGTTATAAAGCTGCAACCTGGAGCAGTAGAAAAAGGCACGACGTACGCCCAAGTGCTCTCATCACTTAAGAGCCACATCGACTCGTCGATCATAGGAGAGGGCTTAGCCTGTAGGGCTGCCGCCACGGGTGCCCGTAAAATTGAGTTGCGAGGAGCGGACGGTGGGGACAGAGCCGATCGGCTTCTTTCCCGCCTAAAAGAGGTGATAGACCCAGAGGTAGCGGAAATCTCTAGGCCTACGAAATTTGCGGCGTTTCGCCTATCAGGCCTAGATGACTCAGTGTCGGCCGCCGAAATTCGGGCAGCCGTAGCAAGGGTTGGGGGATGCCCTGAAGAAATGGTTTTGGTGGGTGAAATCTATCAGAGCCGTTTTGGAATGGGGGCAACCTTAGTGAGAAGCCCAGTGGAGGTGGTGAGAAAGATTGTCCAAAGCGGGAGGAAACTTTTGGTTGGTTGGGTCTCGGCGTCGGTTAAGATTCTCCCACCGAGGCCCATGAGATGTTACAGGTGTCTTGAGAAGGGGCACGTTCGTGAAAAATGCACGAGTGATGTGGACCGTAGCGAGATATGCTACCGGTGCGGCCTGTCCGGCCATAAAGCTGGAACATGTTCCGCCTCTCCCCATTGCGCTGTCTGCGCAGCAGCGGAGGTAGCCGCGGACCATGTGCTCGGGGGCAAGTCCTGTAGGGCCCCCGCATTAAAGAGGAAGGGACGAGCGCCGGCGACCACTGTTCCGAATCCTGCCCAGCCAAAACCTACGGCGGCAAACACGGACTTAATGGAAGTGGCCCATGAAGAGCTGCCAAGCGGTGTGAGGGCGGAATAAGGGCAAACGTCCGTGTCCGCCTCCGCAATGAGAGTCGGGCGGCGAAAACGGGGACTTTTCGTCGCCCATTGAAGGGCTTTCGTGGTGAAAGGCACGCAAAGTGTTCCTGCGTGCCTTTTACAGTTGGTGGGAGGTTTGAGGCTCCCAACAAGAGATTGTGTCCAATGGGATGACCGGCGACGGGCCGCGGTTGCAATTCCAGATCCCGTGACCCGCCGCAATACGGCAGAGGAACACCCAGGGGGTTTTAGTGGGTTCAAGCCCCACATAACCCCCCTGTCTCCCCGTGGCGGGGGGGTATGCGAAGGCATTTCCCCCTGGTAAAAAAAAAAAAAAAAAAAAAAAAAAAAAAAAAAAAAAAAAAAAAAAGGTTAGGTTGGGGTGCAAGGTCGGATAGAACCTCCTCGTGTGTCCGGCCCATTGTAGGTCCCACTTCATACGTGCGGTGGGAACGATAATGGGTACGGGCCGGTGCATCCTGGGCGCCGTCGTATATAATTCCTTCCGGAATTGCATACGACGGCGGCTAATAATCCGACAACAGGGGGGGAGCTCGGCTGGCTGACCCGGGTAGCCTGGGTAACGGCAGCCGAGCAGGGGTAAACCGTAACCCCGTACGTGGTGCGGGGCCGGGGGCTGTCATCCTTCAGGATGGGAGCCGCGAGGAAGAAAACCTCTATAATAAATTACGAGAGGGGGGTCTACGGGCCCAGCTCGCTATGCGAGCAAGTCGGGGGCGTGTTCCGGTCTGAGGACTGGTTCCGGCCCACCCGCAACCCTGTACGTGGTGCAGGGAGTGGGGGCCGCCACATCGGTGGGGGCCGCGTGGAGATAACCACTCTAAAAAATCCTCAAAGGCCCGGCGCTGGAGTAACGTGGCGTCGGGCGCCCGTGCGCGGGTGGTTGGCGGAGAGCGTCAGCTTGCTAGCGACACCCTCAGGTACCTCCCGCCCCCTGAGGTGTAAATAGGGTTACCCGGGTACAGGGGTCTCTGCCCGGGTGGACTTCTTACATCCCCCATACTCGTGGGAATCACATGGATACGCTTAATTTCAAAAATATGTTTGGAGGAGGAGCAGGCGAGAAGCCTAAGAAGACGGAGGAGCCGCGAAAGACTACGTCAAAGCAGTCCGCGGAAAATTCGAAGACGCAGGAGCCGCAAAAGACTGCATCAAAGCAGTCCGCGGAAAAGGAAGAGAAGGAGGAGCCACCAAAGGCTGTCTTTAAACAGCCCGTGGAAAAGACAGAGAAGTTGGCGTCGCTGAAGGAGCCAGTCGTGAGGCTCACTCGGAGCCCCGCTTTAGCGGCTATGTTAGCTGGAGAGGAGTTCGTCCCGATGAGTCGAAGCCCGTCGTGCTCTTCATTTATGGACGACTCCGACGACAACGTGCCTGAGGGCATATCAGGAAGAAAGCGCTCGCGTTCCCGAACAAGGGAACTACCCGAAGATGACGACGAGGACTCAGAGTCGACCCCGGCGAAAGTAACAGCAGCCCGCCGCGGCCGCGGCCGCCCTCCTACTACGGGCCAGTACATAGGCGTTGGTAAGGTGAGGGCCGAGCTGGCAGCCGCTAAAAAAGCGGAGTTACTAGCCCAACTAGAAGAGGAGACTACAGCGGCGGAGAGTCACACTCGTCGCCCACCGCCAAAACCCAGATGCGACACATCCACAGTGGATGAACCCGAGGACTTGACATCCCTCGAGATGATGAAGAAGGGAATGCAAGGCGTCAAAGTGGTGCTAGAGGTTGCCAGAACATCCGGCAACCTTAAAGGCACCAGCGTCAAGGCTTTGCGCGACGCAGCGGACCTCATTGCGCAGATGATGGGGGACTTGCACAGCCACAACACCACTACTGACGTCAATAAAATGGAGGTCCGGCTAGAGAAAGCGATGAGAGAGCTATCCCGTACAGCGGCAGAAAACTCCTGCATGCAGCGCGAAAACGCTGCTCTGCGTGATGAGGTTGCAGGTCTACGCCGTGAAGTGCAGCTGCTGCGGGAACAGCTAGAGAAAGTGCAGGGAAGACCTGACCCGCATCAGTCCAGCAAGCGGACAGGAAACACCGTGGCGTCGATGTCGGTGGAGGAGCTCCGTCGCCTAATAGCGGAACAAGCCGGCTCGATGGTCAATGCCCGTATAGAGGGGCTACAGAGCCGGCTGCTGCCAGAGGAGCGTCTGCGACCACCACTGGCGGCTGATAGGAGGAAGGCGCCAGCGGCTGCGCCCATAACGGAAAAGCCCACTCCTGGTCCATCCAAGACCGCCGAGGCGTCACCGGCCAGGCCAGCGAAGAAAAAGAAGACCAAGAAAGAGAAAAAGGGGCATAAACAGACGCAGTCTGTTACGGCGTCTATTGGTCTAAACCAGGTGGAATCAACTCTTTCCACAGCCACCGGCCCCACAACAGAAGAGCCGTGGCAGACGGTGGGTAAAAAGGGCAAAATCAAAAAGCCCCAGACGGCAAAACCAAAAAGCAACAGGAAAAGCCAGAAGATGAAGTTGCGACCTCCGAAAAATGCGGCGGTTGTAATAAAGATACGCCAGGATGCGCTAGAAAGCGGGGCGTCGTATGCGCAAGCACTATTGGCGGCCAAGCAGAATATAAAACCCCAAGAGTTTGGGTGCGAAAAGGGCTTCGCTATCAGGCTTACCCAAACGGGGGCCCGAAAAATTGAGTTGCCGGCCGGCGTAACCGGAGAAAACGCCGACAAGCTGGCAGAGAGGTTGCGTGAGCTGCTGGATCCGACTCTGGTCGAGATCTCCAGGCCCACAAAATGCGCAGAGTTTCGCGTGTCGGGCCTGGACGATACAGTCTCAGTAGAGGACGTGCGGGCGGCGGTGGCATCGACAGGTGGGTGCCCAGAAGCGGCTGTGGTCGTCGGCGATATTCGCCCAAGCCGCTTCGGAATGGGTGCCTGCCTTGTAAGATGTCCGGTATCGGCCGTCAAAAAGGTCACGGAGGGCGGCAGAAAGCTGTTGGTGGGCTGGGTTTCTGCGGTGGTTAGTGTTCTGCCGCAGAAACCCCTCAGGTGTTACAGGTGCCTCGAAGTGGGGCACGTCAGGGTGATGTGTGAGTCGGCTGTGGACCGGTCGGACACCTGCTATCGTTGCGGGAAGACCGGCCACAAAGTTGCAGAATGCACGAACTCGCCACGCTGTGCATTATGCGTGGCGGCTGGGAAGAAGAACGACCATCCGTTGGGTGGCCAAGCCTGTCGGGCTGCCCAGTCACGGGTGAAGACGGCCAACAGGCCCAAGAAGAAGATGGCCGCGCCGCCGGCCCCTAGCGCCACATCCGCAGATGGGGCCGAGGCGATGGAAGTAGCCGCATCCGTAGCGGCAGAGTAACGCCAAACGGGGGTAGGGCAAGAGGCCCAGACCCCGTTGATGGTAAGAGCCGGGCGGCAGAGATGGGGAAGCTCTGTCGCCCACTGCAGGGCTTTCTGGTGGATGGGCGCGTTTTGTGTTTCGGCGCGCCCACACCGAGGGAGGGGGCTTGTGAGCTCCTAAAGAGGGGTCCCAAGGACCGCCGGCGGCGGACCGCGGTAGTATCTTAGTTTCCCGTGGCCCGTCGCATAGCGGCAGACGGAACACCGGGGGGTTTTAGTGGGTATGCCCGTCAGCCTTTTACTGACGGGTGAGTCCCACATAACCCCGCCGTCTCCCCAACGGTGGGGTAAGCGTAACGCATTTCCCCCCGTAAAAAAAAAAAAAAAAAAAAAAAAAAAAGGTTAGGTTAGGTTGGGGTGCAAGGTCGGATAGAACCTCCACGTGTGCCCGGCCCATTGTAGGTCCCACTTCACACGTGCGGTGGGAACGACAATGGGTTTTGGGCCGGTGCATCCTGGGCGCCTTCGTATATAATCCCTTCGGGGATTGCATACGAAGGTGGCTAATAATCCGACAACAGGGGGGGAGCTCGGCTGGCTGACCCGGGTAGCCTGGGTAACGGCATCCGAGCAGGGGTAAACCGTAACCCCGTACGTGGTGCGGGGCCGGGGGCTGTCATCCTTCGGGATGGGAGCCGCGAGGAAGAAAACCTCTATAAAAAATTACGAGAGGGGGGACCTCACGGTCCGTTCTGCACGTCGCCCTCTGATTGCAGAGGGTTGTAACGTAGCAGGCATGGGAGGCGGTGAAGTAACCGCGGGACCCATCTTTGGGTCAGAGGAGCCAGGTGTGGCTTCGGAGACGGGCGACCTTTTCAGGTTGCGGCTTCGGGTCGGCGTCCCAGACGTTTCTGGGTAGCGGCGACGCGATTCGGGCTCGACCGGCGTCCTGGACATTCCGGGTAGCGGCGGTGCGAGCGGGGGCGGCGGGTCTGCTGGATCGCTAACGCGACCAGTGGACAGGCATTCGATGCCAACCGTCGGCCAACCCGTTACCCCACGTTGAGCGGGGCCGGGGGGGGCGTGCCCTTAATTGGGTGACCCTGCGAGGAGAAAACCTCAATAAAAAACCCTAACCCCAAGTTTGCTGTCGCGAATTGGCGAGGGGGTGAGTGGCTGGTGGGAGACCAGTTCCTACACGGCAGCGGAGCAGGGGACCAGCGGACCCCCTGCTTCGAGAACCCAACGCTTGCCCGGGTATGGTGCCTCTGCCCGGGTCGACCGTTATTGCAACCCTACTCGTGGGAATCACATGGATAATCTCAATTTTAAAAATATGTTTGGAGGAGGTGTAGCTAAGAAGACGGAGGAGCCGCAAAAGACAGCATCAAAGCTGTCCGCGGAAAACAAGAAGACGGAGGAGCCGCAAAAGACAGCATCAAAGCTGTCCGCGGAAAATGTAGAGAAGGAGGAGACACCAAAAGCTGTCTTCAAACAGCCGGTGGAAAGGACGGAGAGGTTGGCGACCCGGAAGGAGCCAATGGTAAGGCTCACTCGTAGCCCCGCCTTAGAAGCAATGCTCACAGGAGAGGAGTTCGTCCCCATGAGCCGAAGCCCTTCGTGCTCTTCATTCATGGACGACTCCGACGACAACGTGCCTGAGAGCACATCTGGAAGGAAGCGTTCGCGTTCCCGTACTAGGGAACTTCCCGGAGATGACGATGACTCAGAGACGACCCCGGCGAAAGTAGCAGCAGCCCGCCGCGGCCGCGGCCGCCCCGCTACTACAGGCCAGTACATAGGTGTAGGCAAAATGAGGGCCGAACTTGCAGCAGCGAGGAAAGCAGAATTACTAGCCCAATTAGAAGAGGAGGCAACAGCAGCGGAGAATATCACCCGTCGCCCACCGCCAAAACCCAGATGCGACACGTCCACGGTGGATGAACCCGAGGACATGACATCGCTCGAGATGATGAAGAAGGGCATGCAAGGCGTCAAAGTAGTGCTGGAGGTTGCCAGAACATCCGGCAACCTTAAAGGCACCAGCGTCAAGGCTCTGCGAGACGCCGCGGACCTCATTGCGCAGATGATGGGAGACTTGCACAGCCACAACACCGCTACTGACGTCAACAAAATGGAGGTCCGGCTTGAGAAAGCGACTAGAGAGCTATCCCGCACAGCGGCAGAAAACTCCTGCATGCAGCGCGAAAACGCCGCTCTGCGAGATGAGGTTGCAGGTCTGCGCCGTGAAGTGCAGCTGCTGCGGGAACAGCTAGAGAAAGTGCAGGGAAGACCTGACCTGCATCAGTCCAGCAAGCGGACAGGAAACACCGTAGCCTCAATGTCGGTGGACGAGCTCCGTCGCCTAATAGCGGAACAAGCCGGCTCGATGGTCAATGCCCGTATAGAGGGGCTACAGAGCCGGCTGCTGCCAGAGGAGCGTCTGCGACCACCACTGGCAGCTGATAGGAGGAAGGCGCCAGCGCCTGCGCCCATAACGGAAAAGCCCACTCCTGGTTCTTCCAAAACCGCCGAGGCTCCACCTGCCGGGCCAGTGGCCAAAAAGGCCAAAAAAAAGGAAAAAAAGGGGAAGAAACAGGCGCAGTCTGGTACGGCGCCTATTGAACTGGACGAACGGACGAACGCAACACCTGCCACAGTCACCGGTCCCACAACAGAGGAGCCGTGGCAGACGGTGGGAAAAAAGGGGAAAATCAAAAAACCCCAGAAGGCAAACAACAAGAAAGAGCGGCAGGCCAAGAAGGTCAAGCTACGCCCCCCGCAAACAGCGGCGGTGGTTATAAAGCTGCGCCAAGAGGCGCAAGAAAGCGGGGCGTCGTATGCGCAAGCACTCCTTGAGGCCAAACAGAATATAAAGCCCCAAGAATATGGGTGCGAAAAGGGCTTTGCCATCAGGCTTACACAGACGGGGGCCCGCAAAATTGAGTTGCCGGCTGGCGTAAGCGGGGAAAACGCCGACAAGCTAGCGGAGAGGTTACGTGAGGTGTTGGATCCGACTCTGGTCGAGATCTCCAGGCCCACAAAATGTGCAGAGTTTCGCGTGTCGGGCCTGGACGATACAGTTTCAGCGGGGGACGTGCGGGTGGCGGTGGCAACAACAGGTGGGTGCCGAGAGGCGGCCGTGATTGTGGGCGATATCCGCCCCAGCCGCTTCGGTATGGGTGCCTGCCTTGTCCGATGTCCTGTTGCCGCTGCCAAGCGGATTTCGGAAAGCGGCAGAAAATTGTTGGTGGGCTGGGTTTCTGCGGTAGTTAGTATCCTGCCGCAGAAACCCCTCAGGTGCTATAGGTGCCTAGAGGTGGGCCATGTAAGAGCGATGTGCGAGTCGACTGTGGACCGGTCTGATACCTGCTATCGTTGCGGGAAGACCGGCCACAAAGTGGCAGAGTGCTCAAACTCGCCACGCTGTGCGATATGCGTGGCAACTGGGAAGGCGAGCGACCATCCTCTGGGCGGCCAAGCCTGTAGGGCTGCCCAGTCACGGGGGAAGACGGCCAACAGGCCTACAAAGAAGAAGGCCACGCCACCGGCCCCTAGCGCTACATGCGCAGATGGGGCCGAGGCGATGGAAGTAGCCGCCCCCGTAGCGGCAGAGTAAACCCACAATGGGGAAGGGCAAAAGGCCCAGACCCCGTTGATGGTGAGAGCCGGGCGGCAGAGATGGGGAAGCTCTGTCGCCCAATGTAGGGCTTTCGTGGTGGAAGGGCGCGTTCTGTGTTTCGGCGCGCCCACACCGAGGGAGGGGGCTCGTGAGCTCCCAAAGAGGGGTCCCAAGGACCGCCGGCGGCGGACCGCGGTAGTATCTTAGTTTCCCGTGGCCCGTCGCATAGCGGCAGACGGAACACCGGGGGGTTTTAGTGGGTATGCCCGTCAGCATTTTACTGACGGGTGAGTCCCACATAACCCCGCCGTCTCCCCAACGGTGGGGTATGCGTAACGCATTTCCCCCCGTAAAAAAAAAAAAAAAAAAAAAAAAAAAAAGGTTGGGGTGCAAGGTCGGATAGAACCTCCACGCGTGCCCGGCCTTTTGTAGGTCCCACTTCACACGTGCGGTGGGAACGACAATGGGTTCGGGCCGGTGCACTCTGGGCACCGTCGTATGTAATCCCTTCGGGGATTGCATACGAAGGTGGCTAATAATCCGACACAGGGGGGGAGCTCGGCTGGCTGACCCGGGTAGCCTGGGTAACGGCAGCCGAGCAGGGGTACACCGTAACCCCGTACATGGTGCGGGGCCGGGGGCTGTCATCCTTCGAGATGGGGGCCGCGAGGAAGAAAACCTCTTTAAAAAATTACGAGAGGGGGGACCTCACGGTCCGTTCTGCACGTCGCCCTCTGATTGCAGAGGGTTGCTACGTAGCAGGCATAGGAAGGCCTGGGTAGGCCTGGGTTACATCAACCTAGCGGGGGCATACCGCAACCTTGTACATGGTACAGGGCCGGGGGCCGCCATCCTTCAAGGTGGGGGCCGCGAGGAAGAAAACCTCTATAAAAAATCACTAGTGGTGGACCTTACGGTCCGGTCCGCAAGCGCGGACGCGTCGGGGCGTGTACTGGTCTGAGGACCAGTTCCGGCCCACCCGCAACCCTGTACGTGGTGCAGGGAGTGGGGGCCGCCACCTCGGTGGGGGCCGCGTGGAGAAAACCACTATAAAAATCCTCAAAGTCCTGGCACTGGGATGCGTGGTGTCAGGGCGCCTCGTTGAGGTGGCTGGCGGAGGACGGTCAGCCCGTTAGCGGTCTCCCTGGGGTACCTCCCGACCCCCCAGGTGTAGCTAGGGTTACCCGGGTACAGGGGTCTCTGCCCGGGTGGACCGATTAATTCCCCCATTCTCGTGGGTCCGTTATGAGTAGTTTAAATTTAAAATCTTTGAAGGAGAAGGAGAAGGGAGTGCAGGAGAGGGACAACGCACAGAGTCCGAGTTTAAACTGTGCTAAAAACGTGTTCGAGGGTTTGGAGTTGGATGATGGTGCGTCTGGTAGCGCGGCAATTCAGTCGCCAATTTCCGCTGGACGTAAGCGTGTCTCGAGGAGACTAGTCATTGACTCCGATGACGATTCTGATGAGGAGCCACAAATTTCAGCGTCTCCCAAGGTTGGGACAGCGCGCCGTGGCCGCGGCTCTCAGCGAGCGATATCGCCGGCACCAAGCTCGATTGGTGGCTCCATGCGGGCCAGAGATGAGCTCAGTCGGCAGGAGCTTGAAGCCTTCGAAGAGAGCGTTATGGAGGAGGAGAGAACTCGCAAGCAGGCCCGTGAATGGGCCACGAGACAGTGTGAGTTGTTGAGGTCCGGAACGGCAAGGTCTGCGAGCCCAAAAGATGGCGGCCCGAATGACGAACCTGGCGCCGCGATGAGGATGTGGGAGTTGTCGGGTGTTGAGATCCCTCCCGAGCCTGCTGATGACGAACCCGATTTTGTAAGGGACTGCGCAATTAAAGAAATCGATAAGATCACCGATTCGTTGCGTAAATCGAAGAACCTAAAAGGTACTATAATTCGCGACGTGAAGCAGGCCACGACCGCACTTAGACGAGCGGTATATAACCTGGCGGAAAGATCCATTTCGGACCACAATCGTCGGCTAGAGGCCGAAAACGCGCGACTGCGGCACGAAGTAGAGCTACTGCGCCAGGAGATGGTGAGCCTCCGTGAGGCCGTATCGCGGCGGTCTCCCCGTAGGGATCTTCCACAAAGTGAGCCTTGCATGGACGAGCAAACGCGAGAAGAGTTCCGACGGTCCCTGCTCGAATCCGTGGGGACCATGTTAAGTGCCCGCCTAGAAGGGCTTGAGGTCGACGGGCGGCTGTTGCCCTCGGTCACTAGGAGACCATCTTTGGCGGCCGAAAGAAGACAGGCGACACAAAGCCCAGGTCCTGCAAGAGTCGCGTCTGAGAACACCAGGACGCAAACGGCTGGCCCTGCTCCTACACAGCCAGCAGCAGACACTACAGAGTGGCGCAAGGCCCGATATCGCAAGGGCAAGTTGAGGCCGACAGCTACTGTGGCCCAGGAGGCACGACCTGCCACCTCCCAAACCACGAGACCTGTTGCAAACGCAGCGGCCCCAACCAGATTGCAGAGGACTACGCAACCGTCGCAGCAGAAGAAGAAGGCGGCACCGGAGAAGCGTAAGCAGAAGGGCGTCAAGCTGAGGGTCCCCCGAACTTCTGCGGTAGTTCTGACCTTAAAGCCTGAGGCGGCGGAACGGGGGTATTCATACGCTCAAATGATAAAGAGGGCTAAAGACTCGTTCACCCTACACGACCTTGGGATTGAAGGAGGTCTCAAGATGAGGGTGACCGCGACCGGGGCACGCAAGCTGGAGGTGCCTGGCACCGAAAACAGCGCCAAGGCCGATGCCTTGGCCAATAGGCTCAAGCAGGTTCTGGCCGACGTAGCTCGGGTAGACAGACCCACCAAGACGGCAGAATTGCGCATAATGGGGCTGGACGACACAGTGGCCTCAATCGATGTCGCAGAGGCAATAGCGGCGAAGGGCGGTTGCTTGCCCGGCCATGTCAAAGTGGGGGCAATCCGCCAAGGACTGGGAGGTGCCGGCACAGTACTTGCCAAGTGCCCAACAGCGGTGGCGAAAGTTTTGGGGACGGACGAGCGGCTCCAGGTTGGGTGGAGCATAGCCCGGGTGAGGGTCCTGAACCTCCGCCCACTGCGTTGTTATAAATGCATGGGTGTGGGCCATACCAGATTCCTGTGCCCCGCCAGAGTAGACCGCAGTGGACTCTGCTTCCGCTGTAGCAAAGAGGGACATAAAGCGGCCAATTGCAAGTCCGCACAGCCGCATTGCGCTGTTTGCGCCGAAGCGGGCTGTCCTTCGCGACACATGATGGGAGGTAGGAGTTGCGATCCCCCTATCGTCAGAGGGAAGGCACCAGAGCAGCAGATCGCCCAACCGTCAGTGGTTCGCCAGCCGGTACTATCTGCGACGTTGGAGGCTGAGATGTCGGACTAATGACTGACCGAGCCCGTCATAGTGGTCGCGCAAACGTGCGACGAGGCACGTGCCTCGTTGGTAAGGATGGAGGGGATGGTGCTCCACCAAAAACGGGTGCAGCGCTGTTTCCTCCTGCAAGGGCCTGCGGGGATGGGCGCAGGAGAGCGCTGACCTGCATTGCACAGGTCTCTGCTAGAGTCAGAGGTAAGGAGGCTCTAGAGGGGTCCGATCGCGGACGCTCACCGTCGGGGCCACGGTCGCGTTCTAACTTCCCGTGGTTTCTACCCGACCGCTGGCACACTCTCGGATGACTCAGTGTTGTTAGAGAGTCTGCCAGTGACAGGTCTTAGAGGGAACGCCGCTGTGTTTTAGTGGGTATGCCTCCGTGCACCCACCAGGCGTCCCTCGTCGGGTGGGTGCACGGAGGAGAGCCCCACATAACCCTGCCGCCCGCCAAGCGGCAGGGTATGCGTAAGGCATTTCACAGCGTTAAAAAAAAAAAAAAAAAAAAAAAAAAAAAAAAAAAAAAAAAAAAAAAGGTTAGGTTAGGTTAGGTTAGGTTAGGTTAGGTTAGGTTAGGTTAGGTTAGGTTGGGGTGGGGTCCAAGTTTGCTGTCGCGAATTGGCGAGGGGGTGAGTGGCTGGTGGGAGACCAGTTTCTACACGACAGCGGAGCAGGGGACCGGCGGACCCTCTGCTTCGAGAACCTTACGCTTGCCCGGGTATGGTGCCTCTGCCCGGGTCGACCGTTATTGCAACCCTACTCGTGGGAACCAAATGGAATCCTTAAACTTTAAAAATATGTTCGGTGGAGGAGCAGGCGAGAAGCCTAAGAAGACGGAGGAGCCGCGAAAGACTGCGTCAAAGCAGTCCGCGGAAATAAAGAAGAAGGAGGAGCCGCTAAAGACAGCATCGAAGCTGTCCGCGGAAAATGCAGAGAAAGAGGAGCCACCAAAAGCTGTCTTCAAACAGCCGGTGGAAAGGACGGAGAGGTTGGCGACGCTGAAGGAGCCAGTGGTGAGGCTCACTCGTAGCCCCGCCTTAGCAGCAATGCTCACCGGAGAGGAGTTCGTCCCCATGAGCCGGAGCCCATCGTGCTCTTCGTTCATGGACGACTCCGACGACAACGTGCCTGAGAGCACATCTGGAAGGAAGCGCTCGCGTTCCCGGACTAGGGAACTACCCGGAGATGACGACGAAGACTCGGAGACGACCCCGGCGAAAATAACAGCAGCCCGCCGCGGCCGCGGCCGCCCTCCTACTACGGGTCAGTACGTAGGCGTTGGTAAGGTGAGGGCCGAGCTGGCAGCCGCTAGAAAAGCGGAGCTACTAGCCCAATTAGAAGAAGAGGCAACAGCGGCGGATCATAACACCCGACGACCACCGCCGAAACCCAGATGCGACACATTAACGGTGGATGAACCCGAAGACCTGACATCCCTGGAGATGATGAAGAAGGGCATGCAAGGTGTCAAAGTGGTTCTCGAGGTTGCCAGAACATCCGGCAACCTCAAAGGCACCAGCGTCAAGGCTTTGCGAGATGCAGCCGACCTCATTGCGGAGATGATGGGGAATTTGCATAGCCACAACACCAATACTGACGTAAACAAAATAGAGGTCCGGCTTGAAAAAGCGACGAGGGAACTATCACGTACCTCAGAAGAGAACCTCCGTATGCAGCGCGACAACGCCGCACTTCGCGACGAGGTGGCTGGTTTGCGCCGCGAGGTACAGCTGCTACGGGAGCAACTTGCTGGAGTGCAGGAAGGACCTGACCGGCATCAAAAAACGAGACGCAAGGACACCGTGGCTGCCATGTCGGTGGACGAACTCCGCCGCCTCATAGCGGAGCAAGCTGGCACCATGGTGAACGCAAGAATAGAGGGGCTGCAGAGCCGTCTGCTGCCAGAAGAGCGTTTGCGACCACCACTGGCGGCGGACAGGAGAAAGGCGCCAGCGCCTGCGCCGTTACTTGAAAGTGCCACTCCTGGACCTTCCAAGGCCGCTGCGGCCCCACCTGCCGGGCCAGCAGCCAGGAAGGCCAAGAATAAAAAGGCAAAGAAACAGGCGAAGGCTGGTACGTCAACTGAGGGGCAAGAACGGGCGAAATCAACCCCCGCCGCAACCACTGGCTCCACAACAACACAGGAGCCGTGGCAAACAGTAGGAAAAGGGGGCAAAGTGAAGAAGCCCCAGAAGGCAATAAAAAAGAAGGAGCGCCAAGCTAAGAAAGTGAGACTGCGCCCACCGCAAACCTCGGTGGTCGTTATAAAGCTTAGGCAGGAAGCGCAAGAAAACGGAGCATCGTATGCGCAGGCCCTCTTGGGGGCCAAGCAGAAGATCAGGCCCCAAGAGTATGGGTGTGAAAAGGGCTTCGCCATCAGGCTTACTCAGACGGGGGCCCGCAAAATTGAGGTGCCAGTCGGCACAAGCGGAGAAAACGCCGACAAGCTGGCGGAGAGGTTGCGCGAGCTGCTGGACCCGACTGTGGTCGAGATCTCCAGGCCCACAAAATGCGCAGAGTTTCGCGTGTCGGGCCTGGACGACACAGTCTCAGTAGAGGACGTGCGGGAGGCGGTGGCAACAACAGGTGGATGCCCAGAGGCGGCCGTGATCGTCGGCGACATTCGCCCCGGTCGCTTCGGGATGGGCGCCTGCCTAGTCCGATGCCCGGTGGTTGCTGCTAAGCGACTTACGGAGGGGGGCCGAAAGTTATTAGTCGGCTGGGTATCTGCGGTAGTTAGTATTCTGCCGCAAAAACCCCTCAGGTGTTATAGGTGCCTCGAAGTGGGGCACGTCAGGGCGATGTGCGAGTCGGCTGTGGACCGGTCGGACACCTGCTATCGTTGCGGGAAGACCGGCCACAAAGTTGCAGGGTGCACTAACTCGCCACGCTGTGCATTGTGCGTGGCGGCTGGGAAGGCGAGCAACCATCCTCTGGGCGGCCAAGCCTGCCAGGCTGCCCAGCCACGGGGGAAGACGGCCAGTAGGCCTACGAAAAAGAAGACCACGCCACCGGCCCCTAGCGCCACATTCGCAGATGGGGCCGAGGCGATGGAAGTAGCCGCGTCTGTAGCGGTAGAGTAATACCAAAACGGGGAAGGGCAAAGCCTAGACCCCGTTGATGGTAACAGCCGGGCGGCAGAGATGGGGAAGCTCTGTCGCCCATTACAGGGCTTTCATGGTGGATGGGCGCGTTTTGTGTTTCGGCGCGCCCACACCGAGGGAGGGGGCTTGTGAGCTCCCAAAGAGGGGTCCCAAGGACCGCCGGCGGCGGACCGCGGTAGTATCTTAGCTTCCCGTGGCCCGTCGCATAGCGGCAGACGGAACACCGGGGGGTTTTAGTGGGTATGCCCGTCAGCCTTTTACTGACGGGTGAGTCCCACATAACCCCGCCGTCTCCCCAACGGTGGGGTATGCGTAACGCATTTCCCCCCGTAAAAAAAAAAAAAAAAAAAAAAAAAAAAAAAAAAAAAAAAAAAAAAAAAAAAGGTTGGGGTGGGGTGCAAGGTCGGATAGAACCTCCACGTGTGCCCGGCCCATTGTAGGTCCCACTTCACACGTGCGGTGGGAACGACAATGGGTTCGTGCCGGTGCATCCTGGGCGCCTTCGTATATAATCCCTTGGGGGATTGCATACGAAGGTGGCTAATAATCCGACAACAGGGGGGGGCTCGGCTGGCTGACCTGGGCAGCCTGGGTAACGGCAGCCGAGCAGGGGTATACCGTAACCCCGTACATGGTGCGGGGCCGGGGGCTGTCATCCTTCGGGATGGGGGCCGCGAGGAAGAAAACCTCTTTAAAAAATTACGAGAGGGGGGATCTCACGGTCCGTTCTGCACGTCGCCCTCTGATTGCAGAAGGTTGTAACGTAGCAGGCATGGGAGGCGCCAAAGTAGCAGCGGGACCCATCTTTGGGTCAGAGGATCCAGGTTTGGCTTCGGAGACGGGCGACCTTTTCAGGTTGCGGCTTCGGGTCGGCGTCCCAGACGTTTCTGGGTAGCGGCGACGCGATTCGGGCTCGACCGGCGTCCTGGACATTCCGGGTAACGGCGGTGCGAGCGGGGGCGGCGGGTCTGCTGGATCGTTAGCGCGACCAGTGGGCAGGCATTCGATGCCAACCGTCGGCCAACCCGTTACCCCGCGTTGAGCGGGGCCGGGGGGGGCGTGCCCTTAATTGGGTGACCCTACGAGGAGAAAACCTCAATAAAAAATCCCCAACCCCAAGTTTGCTGTCGCGAATTGGCGAGGGGGTGAGTGGCTGGTGGGAGACCAGTTTCTACACGACAGCGGAGCAGGGGACCGGCGGACCCTCTGCTTCGAGAACCTTACGCTTGCCCGGGTATGGTGCCTCTGCCCGGGTCGACCGTTATTGCAACCCTACTCGTGGGAACCAAATGGAATCCTTAAACTTTAAAAATATGTTCGGTGGAGGAGCAGGCGAGAAGCCTAAGAAGACGGAGGAGCCGCGAAAGACTGCGTCAAAGCAGTCCGCGGAAATAAAGAAGAAGGAGGAGCCGCTAAAGACAGCATCGAAGCTGTCCGCGGAAAATGCAGAGAAAGAGGAGCCACCAAAAGCTGTCTTCAAACAGCCGGTGGAAAGGACGGAGAGGTTGGCGACGCTGAAGGAGCCAGTGGTGAGGCTCACTCGTAGCCCCGCCTTAGCAGCAATGCTCACCGGAGAGGAGTTCGTCCCCATGAGCCGGAGCCCATCGTGCTCTTCGTTCATGGACGACTCCGACGACAACGTGCCTGAGAGCACATCTGGAAGGAAGCGCTCGCGTTCCCGGACTAGGGAACTACCCGGAGATGACGACGAAGACTCGGAGACGACCCCGGCGAAAATAACAGCAGCCCGCCGCGGCCGCGGCCGCCCTCCTACTACGGGTCAGTACGTAGGCGTTGGTAAGGTGAGGGCCGAGCTGGCAGCCGCTAGAAAAGCGGAGCTACTAGCCCAATTAGAAGAAGAGGCAACAGCGGCGGATCATAACACCCGACGACCACCGCCGAAACCCAGATGCGACACATTAACGGTGGATGAACCCGAAGACCTGACATCCCTGGAGATGATGAAGAAGGGCATGCAAGGTGTCAAAGTGGTTCTCGAGGTTGCCAGAACATCCGGCAACCTCAAAGGCACCAGCGTCAAGGCTTTGCGAGATGCAGCCGACCTCATTGCGGAGATGATGGGGAATTTGCATAGCCACAACACCAATACTGACGTAAACAAAATAGAGGTCCGGCTTGAAAAAGCGACGAGGGAACTATCACGTACCTCAGAAGAGAACCTCCGTATGCAGCGCGACAACGCCGCACTTCGCGACGAGGTGGCTGGTTTGCGCCGCGAGGTACAGCTGCTACGGGAGCAACTTGCTGGAGTGCAGGAAGGACCTGACCGGCATCAAAAAACGAGACGCAAGGACACCGTGGCTGCCATGTCGGTGGACGAACTCCGCCGCCTCATAGCGGAGCAAGCTGGCACCATGGTGAACGCAAGAATAGAGGGGCTGCAGAGCCGTCTGCTGCCAGAAGAGCGTTTGCGACCACCACTGGCGGCGGACAGGAGAAAGGCGCCAGCGCCTGCGCCGTTACTTGAAAGTGCCACTCCTGGACCTTCCAAGGCCGCTGCGGCCCCACCTGCCGGGCCAGCAGCCAGGAAGGCCAAGAATAAAAAGGCAAAGAAACAGGCGAAGGCTGGTACGTCAACTGAGGGGCAAGAACGGGCGAAATCAACCCCCGCCGCAACCACTGGCTCCACAACAACACAGGAGCCGTGGCAAACAGTAGGAAAAGGGGGCAAAGTGAAGAAGCCCCAGAAGGCAATAAAAAAGAAGGAGCGCCAAGCTAAGAAAGTGAGACTGCGCCCACCGCAAACCTCGGTGGTCGTTATAAAGCTTAGGCAGGAAGCGCAAGAAAACGGAGCATCGTATGCGCAGGCCCTCTTGGGGGCCAAGCAGAAGATCAGGCCCCAAGAGTATGGGTGTGAAAAGGGCTTCGCCATCAGGCTTACTCAGACGGGGGCCCGCAAAATTGAGGTGCCAGTCGGCACAAGCGGAGAAAACGCCGACAAGCTGGCGGAGAGGTTGCGCGAGCTGCTGGACCCGACTGTGGTCGAGATCTCCAGGCCCACAAAATGCGCAGAGTTTCGCGTGTCGGGCCTGGACGACACAGTCTCAGTAGAGGACGTGCGGGAGGCGGTGGCAACAACAGGTGGATGCCCAGAGGCGGCCGTGATCGTCGGCGACATTCGCCCCGGTCGCTTCGGGATGGGCGCCTGCCTAGTCCGATGCCCGGTGGTTGCTGCTAAGCGACTTACGGAGGGGGGCCGAAAGTTATTAGTCGGCTGGGTATCTGCGGTAGTTAGTATTCTGCCGCAAAAACCCCTCAGGTGTTATAGGTGCCTCGAAGTGGGGCACGTCAGGGCGATGTGCGAGTCGGCTGTGGACCGGTCGGACACCTGCTATCGTTGCGGGAAGACCGGCCACAAAGTTGCAGAGTGCACTAACTCGCCACGCTGTGCATTGTGCGTGGCGGCTGGGAAGGCGAGCAACCATCCTCTGGGCGGCCAAGCCTGCCAGGCTGCCCAGCCACGGGGGAAGACGGCCAGTAGGCCTACGAAAAAGAAGACCACGCCACCGGCCCCTAGCGCCACATTCGCAGATGGGGCCGAGGCGATGGAAGTAGCCGCGTCTGTAGCGGTAGAGTAATACCAAAACGGGGAAGGGCAAAGCCTAGACCCCGTTGATGGTAACAGCCGGGCGGCAGAGATGGGGAAGCTCTGTCGCCCATTACAGGGCTTTCATGGTGGATGGGCGCGTTTTGTGTTTCGGCGCGCCCACACCGAGGGAGGGGGCTTGTGAGCTCCCAAAGAGGGGTCCCAAGGACCGCCGGCGGCGGACCGCGGTAGTATCTTAGCTTCCCGTGGCCCGTCGCATAGCGGCAGACGGAACACCGGGGGGTTTTAGTGGGTATGCCCGTCAGCCTTTTACTGACGGGTGAGTCCCACATAACCCCGCCGTCTCCCCAACGGTGGGGTATGCGTAACGCATTTCCCCCCGTAAAAAAAAAAAAAAAAAAAAAAAAGGTTAGGTTGGGGTGCAAGGTCGGATAGAACCTCCACGTGTGCCCGGCCCATTGTAGGTCCCACTTCACACGTGCGGTGGGAACGACAATGGGTTCGGGCCGGTGCATCCTGGGCGCCGTCGTATATAATTGCTTCGGGGATTACATACGAAGGTGGCTAATAATCCGACAACTGGGGGGGCACGGCTGGCTGACCCGGGTAGCCTGGGTAACGGCAGTCGAGCAGGGGCAAACCGTAACCCTGTACATGGTGTGGGGCCGGGGGCTGTCATCCTTCGGGATGGGGTCGCGAGGAAGAAAACCTCTATAAAAAATCACGAGAGGGGGACCTTACGGTCTGGTCCGTAATACGGACGTGTCGGGGCGTGTACTGGTCCAAGGATCGGTTCCGGCCCACCCGCAACCCTGTACGTGGTGCAGGGAGTGGGGGCCGTCACTTCGGTGGGGGCCGCGTGGAGACAACCACTCTAAAAAATCCTCAAAGGCCTGGCGTTGGAGTAACGCGGCGTCGGGCGCCCGTGCGCGGGTGGTTGACGGAGAGCGTCAGCCCGCTAGCGACACCCTCGGGTACCTCCCGCCCCCCGAGGCGTAATTAGGGTTATCCGGGTAAGGGTCCTCTGCCCGGGTGGACTTCCTTTGACACCATGCTCGTGGGAACACTATGGAAATCTCTAATTTAAAAAACATAAACCCTTTAGTAGTTGTGGAGAAGTGTCCAGCGGCGGAGGCTGCTGCCAAAACACTTCTCGGGGACGAAACTCTGAGTCCGGGAAAAAACAGAGTAATTGAAGAGACTGCGGACACTGTCGTTGGACAGTTAATGACAGACCCATCCCTGGGTTCAAACGTCAACAGAACGGAGGAGGTAGTAGTGGAGACTGGTTCTACCCCAGCAGTTGTCGAAAACTTTACTTCGGCTAACCCGATTGAAGGCAGTGGGTCTACTTCAGAACCAACGGAACGAATGGAGGATTCTGACTCCTCTGTTTGTAGCATGGACACCGTAGTTAGCGAGGAGACTCCTAACAAATTCTGGAAAGGAAGGAAACGCAACCGCGAGATTCCGGACGACGATTCCGGCGAGGATTTGACACCCTTGCCAAAAGTTGCCTCCCAGAAGCGAGGCAGAGGGCGACCTCCATTGTCAGGGAGATATGTCGGCGTGGCTGCTGTCAACAAAGAAATGTTGAGAGCCAAGAGAGAGGAACAGGAACTTTTAGCTGAGGAAGAGATAGCTAGGTTAGCGGCAAAAAGAACCAAGCCGCTTCGCTTGTCTGATTCCTCTACAGGCGAATCAGAGGCGGAATCAGAAGGACCTCTGGCTTCTCACCTGAAAGCGCAAGTAGAAACTAGTATTGCGGTCATACGTAAGGTCGCAGAGAAGTCTGCTCATCTCAAAGGCACATTCCAACGGGCCTTGAAAGATGCAGCCACAGCAATCACCAAGGCAGTAGAAGCGATGGAACGGTGTACAGCCACTGAGGAAAACAAAAAACTGCAGCAGGATAACAGCCGTCTGCAAAAAGAGCTGGCTGAACTCCGAAAAGAAATGGTGGAAGTCCGAGTGGAGCTACAGAGAGCGAAAACTGAAGCTCCTAAGCGACAAGAAGAGAGCGATCAGGCTCTGAGGCGTAGCATTGTAATGGAGGTTGGAACAATGATTAACGCGAGAATTGAAAGCCTGAGAGAGTGCCTCCCGCCACCGAAGCGACTTCGTCCACCCCTGGCAGCGGATAAAAGTAGTGGCGAACCAACCTCTTCACCTTTACCGGGACCGTCAAATAACATAACGGCAATGAGCAAGGCTGGAAAAGGCGCAAGTGCTCGAGTGGAAACTGCAACACTGGCTCCCGCCCCTAATAAACAGAATAAGAAGAAGAAGGGCAAAAAGAAACAGAAGGACGTTCCTCTTCCACTTCCAAGCACGAGTAAGGGTAGCACCGTGGTTTCAGGCCCGTCGCAACCCCGTTCGTTGCCAACAGTCCCTCAACCGGAGGGCGATAATGAAGAAGGATGGCACAAGGTGGTGTCAAAGAAGAGTAGGAAAAAGAAGGCTGCTGCACAAACTAGACCAGTGCAATCACAGCCTACCAAGGCTAAACCTTTAAAACTACGACCTCCGCGTACGGCTGCTGTCGTTGTCACCTTGCAGCCAGAAGCCGAAAAGCGTGGCCTGACGTATGCAGCAATAATAGCAGAGGCGAAGAAAAAAGTGGCTATAAACGAGCTAGGTATCTCTGGGATGAAAATCAGAAAGTCCGCCACTGGTGCTCGCATTATGGAGGTGCCCGGTGAGACGAACCAAGAGAAGGCCGACACACTAGCCAATAAGCTCAGAGACATCTTTAAAGATGAAGACATTCGAGTCTCTAGACCTACTAAATGCGCAGAAATGCGCCTTACGGGTCTAGACGACTCTGTGACTAGTGAAGAGGTAGCACTTGCGGTCTCTGCGGTCGGTGGATGTGAAGCTGAAGATGTAAAAGTCGGAGAGCTGCGAATGTCCGCAAATAGCCTTGGCACTATATGGCTTAGATGCCCAGTAACAGCTGCCAAGAAAGTTGTCGAGAATGGCCGTCTTCTTGTAGGTTGGGTGTCGGCTCAGGTGAAGCTACTAGAACCAAGAAAGCTGCGCTGCTACCGATGCTTTGAAACGGGGCATGTTAAGGCGCAGTGTTCTTCGGAGATAGATCGCAGCAACGATTGTTACCGATGTGGTCAGGCTGGACACAAGACAAGGGAATGCTCAGCTGCACCACACTGCGTCCTGTGCGTGTCAGCAGAAAAACCGGCGGGACATAGAGTTGGCAGTAGGGCCTGCTCGGCTCCTCCGACAAAAAAGAAGGATAAATTGGTGGCTGCAAGTAAGGCTCCGCAACCAATGCCTGCTGAGGCGATGGAGGCTGATATTACCGTTCCAATAGATTAATGGCTCTAAAAGTACTTCAAGCCAATATAAACCACTGCGCCAGAGCTCAGGATCTATTGATTCAGAGCATGACGGAGTGGTCACCATATGTAACGGCAATATCAGAACCCTATCTAATCCCATCCAGGGAGGACTGGGTTGGTGACTTGGACGGCATAGCTGCCCTAACTTCTCAAGGGTCTAACATCTTTGCACCTTTCCAAAATGTCTTTAAAGGTCGGGGATATGTGGCGGCACAAAGAGATGACACAATATTCCTTAGTCTCTATTTCTCACCAAATAGAAATGTGTCGGAGTATGAGCCATTCCTTGCGGAAATCGGTACACTGGTCGATCAATATCACCCTACGCCAGTAGTTGTCATGGGGGATTTCAACGCCAAAAGTGAGGCTTGGGGTGAAACAGAAACTGACATGCGCGGTGAGATTACTGAGGAGTGGGCACTGGCAAGTGGTCTGGTATTACTCAATAGGGGAAATACTCACACATGCATCAGGCATAATGGTGGATCTATTGTTGATCTGTCGTTGGCGACACCTGGGGCCGCTCAACGAATTCGTGGTTGGAAGGTTATCACGGGTGCAGAATCACTCTCGGATCACCGATACATAACCTTTGAGATCACAATGTCTATAGCAAGTACCAGACGTAGTCAAAACTCAGAAGAGACCAGTCCACGATGGGTTATAAAACGACTGGACAAAGATCTGCTAGAAGAAGCCGCACTGATAGAAGCATGGCAAGATACTTCTTCTGTAGTCACGGATGTCGCTGTGCAAGCAAACATCATACAAGAGTCCATGACACGCATATGCGACGCTGCCATGCCTCGGGCCAAAGACCTACCCCCGAAGCGGCAGGTGTACTGGTGGTCCGCGGATTTGGCGCAACTACGAAATACTTGCGTTGCAGCGAGACGCCAATACACTCGGCAAAGAAGAAGACGACAAAGAGATGAGACCAGAGAGGCAGAGTTACACGCGGCGTACAAGGAACGGAAGAAAGAACTTGTGACCGCCATCTCTAGAGCCAAAGCACTAGCCCGAGAAGAGTTGCTGGAGACTCTCAATAGTGATCCATGGGGACGTCCGTATAAGATGGTGATGTCCAAACTTCGCCCCTGGGCACCACCCCTGACTAAAAGTCTCGAGCCTGAATTACTCGAAAGAATCGTCTCTACCCTATTCCCAGAGAGAGAACACCTTACACCTCCTTTTAGAGTACCACCTTGCATAGACAGGGAAGACACGGAAATACCTCCAGTTACACAGGGCGAACTGGGTGCAGCGGTTCTTAGACTTCGTGCCAAGAAAACGGCTCCCGGGCTCGATGGAATACCAGGACGAGCCTGGGTCCTCGCCATGGACGTTTTAGAACCTGCCGTTATTCGGCTATTTACGACGTGCTTGCAACAGGGAGAGCTGCCGCAACAGTGGAAGACCGGCAAGCTAGTGTTGCTGCGCAAGAATGGTCGCCCGGCGGATCTCCCGTCAGCATACCGCCCGATTGTACTACATGACGAGATAGTCAAGCTCCTTGAAAGGATAGTAGCGGACCGCCTCACCGAACACCTTGAAGAAGTCGGCCCAAACTTAGATAACTGCCAATTTGGGTTTCGAAGAGGAAGGTCCACCACTCATGCGGTGCTCAGAGTTAAAGAAATGGCGGAAACAGCAGTATCAAAGAACGAGGTCGTATTAGCGGTGTCTCTCGATATAGCCAACGCATTCAATACCCTTCCGTGGAACTGCATACTGGAAGCGCTGAGACACCACAATGTCCCGCTCTACTTACAACGCTTTATAGCAGCGTATCTATCGGAAAGGAGCGTAAAGTACCCTGCCCGTGACGGATGGAGACAACGCGAAATGTCGTGCGGTGTTCCACAGGGTTCGGTCCTTGGGCCGCTCCTGTGGAACATCGGCTACGATTGGGTTCTGCGAGGCGCATTTCTGCGAGGTGTGGAACTAACCTGTTACGCTGACGATACCCTAGTAACGGCACGAGGTAAAACTTTCCGGCATGCATCACTGTTGGCCACTGCAGGGGTGGCTCAGGTCGTTGGAAGAATTCGGCGTCTAGGTCTGAAGGTAGCCCTTGAGAAATCCGAAGCTGTGTGCTTTCACGGCCCTCGCAACGTGCCACCAGCTGGATCGCACTTAGTGGTGGCCGGGGTAAGAATAGACGTTGCCAAGACAATGAAATACCTCGGAATCGTACTAGACAGTAGATGGAATTTCAAGGCACACTTCGAGTCTTTGGTGCCTAAGATCTTGCGCACAGCAAACGCACTCTGCGGGCTGTTACCTAACCTTGGCGGCCCAGATCGTTCGTGCCGTCTGTTGTTTATGGGAGTCGCGCGATCCATCGCTCTTTATGGGGCCCCCATATGGGCCGAATCGGCGGACAGTCGAAACGTCGCTCTTTTGCGGAAGCCACAGAGGGCGTTAGCAATAAGGGTGATACGCGGATATCGTACGATATCCTACGAGGCCGCATGCCTACTAGCTGGCAGCCTGCCATGGGACTTGGAGGCAAGGGGGCTTGCCGCTCTATTTCAATGGCGCGAACAGGCTCGAAACGAAGGGCAAAACCCAGCTCCGAGGGAGATGGAAGCCTGCAGACTGGAGATCAGGCAGGAGCTAGTAGAGATTTGGAAAGAAAGGCTGGAACAGCCGATCGCAGGTACAACTCTAGTAGAGGCTGTCCGCCCAAACGTAAGACAGTGGCTCGAACGACATCACGGGGTCCTGACCTACAGAATGACACAAATTCTGTCTGGTCATGGTTGCTTCGGGCGTTATCTGTGGAGAATAGGCAGAGAAACAACAGCGCAATGTCATCATTGTGTTGGCTGCCCCGAGGACACTGCCCAACACACAATCCAGGAGTGCCCTTCATGGGAAGAAGAACGTCGCGCTGTCTGCGCAGTTGTGGGAATCGATCTCTCGCTACCCGCACTGATAAAAGCTATCACGGACAACGAGAGAAGTTGGACAGCGGTCGCGAAATTCAGCGAGGCCGTCATGAGAACAAAGGAGGAGGCGGAAAGGATAAGAGAAGCTGAGTCTGCTGAACCAAACCGCCAACGGAGAGCAGGGCGCAGAAGGCGACAGTACGCCCAAGCGCCAATATAAGACGCCATAAGTGGTGGGCTCCTGCCCCATCGCTCATTTGGCCCGAGTCGGCGCGCGCGGTGTCCCCGCGCGCCACTCTAATAGAAGCTGTAAAGGGAGGACGTATCTCTTTCCTCCTCCCTGAACACAGAGAAGGAGCCTGAAAAAAGGCTATCGCGTTCGCCGGTCGTGGAAGCAAAGCTTCGGCGGCACCCGCGTACCCGACGAATAATATGCGAGAAGAGGACACCGCTGTGTTTTAGTGGGTAGGCCTTCGTGCACCCACCGGTCGTCCTTTCGTCGGGTGGGTGCACGAAGGAGAGCCCCACATAACCCTGCCGCCCTTTAAGTGGCAGGGTATGCGTAAGGCATTTCACAGCGTAAAAAAAAAAAAAAAAAAAAAAAAAAAAAAAAAAAAAAAAAAAAAAAAAAAAAGGTTAGGTTAGGTTAGGTTGGGGTGGGGTGCAAGGTCGGATAGAACCTCCACGTGTGCCCGGCCCATTGTAGGTCCCACTTCACACGTGCGGTGGGAACGACAATGGGTTCGGGCCGGTGCATCCTGGGCGCCTTCGTATATAATCCCATCGGGGATTGCATACGAAGGTGGCTAATAATCCGACAACTGGGGGGGGCTCGGCTGGCTGACCCGGGTAGCCTGGGTAACGGCAGCCGAGCAGGGGTATACCGTAACCCCGTACATGGTGCGGGGCCGGGGGCCGTCATCCTTTGGGATGGGGGCCGCGAGGAAGAAAACCTCTTTAAAAAATTACGAGAGGGAGGACCTCACGGTCCGTTCTGCACGTCGCCCTCTGATTGCAGAGGGTTGTAACGTAGCAGGCATGGGAGGCGGCGAAGTAACCGCGGGACCCATCTTTGGGTCAGAGGAGCCAGTTGTGGCTTCGGAGACGGGCGACCTTTTCAGGTTGCGGCTTCGGGTCGGCGTCCCAGACGTTTCTGGGTAGCGGCGACGCGATTCGGGCTCGACCGGCGTCCTGGACATTCCGGGTAGCGGCGGTGCGAGCGGGGGCGGCGGGTCTGCTGGATCGCTAACGCGACCAGTGGACAGGCATTCGATGCCAACCGTCGGTCAACCCGTAACCCCACGTTGAGCGGGGCCGGGGGGGACTGCCCTTCATTGGGTGACCCTACGAGGAGCATACCTCTATAAAAAACCCTAATCCCAAGCAAGCTGCGCGGCGAGGGGATGAGTGGCTGTTGGGTGAACAGTCGTAAGGTAGCCTCTGGAGGAGGGGACCGGTGGACCCCCTACCTTCACAACCCTACACTTGCCCGGGTATGGGACCTCTGCCCGGGTGGACCGAATAAATGTCACCTTACTCGTGGGACTAAAATGGAAAGTCTAAATTTTAAAAACATGTTTGGTGGAGGAGCAGGCGAGAAGCCTAGGAAGACGGAGGAGCCGCGAAAGACTGCATCTAAGCAGTCCGCGGAAAAACCGAAGACGGAGGAGCCGCCAAAGGCTGTATTCAAACAGCCCGCGGAAAAGCCAACCAGACTTGACGTACTGAAGGAGCCCGTGGTGCAACTCACCAGGAGCCCTGTTCTTGCTGCCATGCTGGCTAGCGAGGAATTCGTCCCCATGAGCCGAAGTCCTTCGTGCTCATCCGTTGTGGACGTCATGGACGACTCAGACGACCAGTCAGTAGAGACGGCTTGCGGGCGCAAACGCTCGCGCTCGCGACACAGAGACCGGTCGTGCAGTGACGATGGTGAAGTTATAACCCCGGCGAAGATCCCAGCCGCTGACAAACGTGGCCGCGGCCGCCCTGCCACTACAGGGCAGTACATAGGTGTGGGTAAGCTAAGGGCCGAGCTGGCTGCTGCTAAGAAGGCAGACCTACTAGCCCAACTGGAAGCGGAAAAGACAACGGCGGAGAGCAGAACCCGCCCACCACCAAGATCAAGAGACGATGCACCGAAAGTGGATGAAGATCCGGGAGAAATTACATCTCTGGAACTTTTTAGGAAAGGGATGGACGGTGTCAAAGTGGTGCTCGAGGTTGCCAAGACATCGGGCAACCTCAAAGGCACCAGCGTGAAGGCCTTACGGGACGCAGCGGACCTCATCGCTAAGATGTTGGAATGCATGCATGGCCACAACACCATCATGGACGGAGACAAATTAGAGGCCCGGCTTCAAAAGGCCACTGAGGAACTTTCCCGCACAACTGCAGAAAACAGAAATATGCAGCGCGACAATGCCGCTCTACGCGACGAAGTGGCAGGTCTGCGCCGCGAAGTGCAGCTGTTGCGGGAGCAGCTGGAGAGAGTGCAGGGAGGACCTGATCTTTATAGAACAACGAAGCGGAAGGAGAACACTGTGGCGTCAATGTCGGTCGACGAGCTCCGCCGACTTATAGCGGAGCAGGCCGGCACAATGGTCAACGCCCGTATAGAGGGAATCAAGAGTCGACTGCCGCCAGAAGAGCGTCTGCGCCCACCACTGGCAGCAGACAAGAAGAAGACGCCAGCACCGGCGCCGACACTGAGGAAGGAAGCTCCTGGCCCTTCTAACGCCACTGCGGCTCCTCCTGCCGGGCGAGCCGCCAAAAAGAAGGTGAAGAAGAAGGAGAGAAAGAACAAGCAGCCGGGTGCCACATCACCTATCTCAGAGGGACAAGCTCCCACTATCGCTGCCCCCAACACAAATGAGGGGCCCTGGCAGCTAGTGGGGAAAAGAGGCGCCGTAGTGAAACAGCGCCAAGCGGCGGACACCAAAAAGAAGCAGGTGAGAAAAATTAAACTGCGGCCTCCACAGACTGCAGCGGTAGTCATAAAGCTGCGACAGGAGGCTCAAGACAGCGGGGCATCATATGCGCAAGCGCTCTTGGGGGCTAAACAAAACATCAACCCCCAAGACTACGGCTGCGAGAGGGGGTTCTCCATCAGGCCCACCCAAACGGGGGCCCGGAAAATAGAGGTGCCGGTCGGTCAAAACGCCGACAAACTGGCCGAAAAATTGCGGGAGCTACTGGATCCCAGTCTCGTTGAGATCTCTAGGCCCACAAAATGTGCGGAGTTCCGCGTGTCGGGCCTGGACGATACAGTCTCGGCGGACGACGTTCGGTGCGCGGTGGCAAGGTCGGGTGGGTGCCCAGAGGCGGCTGTAAGCGTCGGCGATATCCGCCCCAGCCGCTTCGGAATGGGTGCCTGCCTTGTTCGATGCCCAGTGGCGTCCGCCAAAACTATAGCAGACGGCGGTAAAAAACTTCTTGTGGGCTGGGTATCTGCGGTGGTGAGTGTTCTGCCGCAGAAACCCCTTAGATGTTACAAATGTCTGGAGGTGGGGCACGTTCGCGCGATGTGCGAGTCGGCTGTGGACCGGTCCGACGCATGCTACCGCTGCGGGAAGACCGGCCACAAAGTTGCAGAGTGCAGTAACTCGCCACGCTGTGCATTGTGTGTGGCGGCTGGGAAGGCGAGCAACCATCCTCTGGGCGGCCAAGCCTGCCAGGCTGCCCAGCCACGGGGGAAGACGGCCAACAGGCTTACGAAGAAGAGGACCACGCCACCGGCCCCTAGCGCCACATCCGCAGATGGGGCCGAGGCGATGGAAATAGCCGCCTCCGTAGCGGCAGAGTAATGCCGAAATGGGGGAAGGGCGGAAAGCCCAGACCCCGTTGATGGTGAGAGCCGGGCGACAGAGATGGGGAAGCTCTGTCGCCCACTGCAGGGCTTTCGTGGTGGATGGGCGCGTTTTGTGTTTCGGCGCGCCCACACCGAGGGAGGGGGCTTGTGAGCTCCCAAAGAGGGGTCCCAAGGACCGCCGGCGGCGGACCGCGGTAGTATCTTAGCTTCCCGTGGCCCGTCGCATAGCGGCAGACGGAACACCGGGGGGTTTTAGTGGGTATGCCCGTCAGCCTTTTACTGACGGGTGAGTCCCACATAACCCCGCCGTCTCCCCAACGGTGGGGTATGCGTAACGCATTTCCCCCCGTAAAAAAAAAAAAAAAAAAAAAAGGTTAGGTTGGGGTGGGGTGCAAGGTCGGATAGAACCTCCACGTGTGCCCGGCTCATTGTAGGTCCCACTTCACACGTGCGGTGGGAACGACAATGGGTTTTGGGCCGGTGCATCCTGGGCGCCTTCGTATATAATCCCTGTGGGGATTGCATACGAAGGTGGCTAATAATCCGACAACTGGGGGGGGCTCGGCTGGCTGACCTGGGTAGCCTGGGTAACGGCAACCGAGCAGGGGTAAACCGTAACCCCGTACGTGGTGCGGGGCCGGGGGCTGTCATCCTTCGGGATGGGGGCCGCGAGGAAGAAAACCTCTTTAAAAATTACGAGAGGGGGGACCTCACGGTCCGTTCTGCACGTCGCCCTCTGATTGCAGAGGGTTGTAACGTGGCAGGCATGGGAGGCGGCGAAGTTGCCGCGGGACCCATCTTTGGGTCAGAGGAGCCAGGTTTGGCTTCGGAGACGGGCGACCTTTCAGGTTGCGGCTTCGGGTCGGCGTCCCAGACGTTTCTGGGTAGCGGCGACGCGATTCGGGCTCGACCGGCGTCCTGGACATTCCAGGTAGCGGCGGTGCGAGCGGGAGCGGCGGGTCTGCTGGATCGCTAACGCGGCCAGTGGACAGGCTTCGGCCACCGTCGGTCAACCCGTAACCCCACGTTGAGCGGGGCCGGGGGGGACTGCCCTTCACTGGGTGACCCTACGAGGAGCATACCTCTATAAAAAAAACCCTAATCCCAAGCAAGCTGCGCGGCGAGGGGATGAGTGGCTGTTGGGTGAACAGTCGTAAGGTAGCCTCTGGAGCAGGGGACTGGCGGACCCCCTGCTTCACAACCCTACGCTTGCCCGGGTATGGTGCCTCTGCCCGGGTCGACCGTTATTGCAACCCTACTCGTGGGACTTATATGGAAAGTTTAAATTTTAAAAATATGTTTGGTGGAGGAGCAGGCGAGAAGCCTAAGAAGACGGAGGAGCCGCGAAAGACAGCATCAAAGCTGTCCGCGGAAAACAAGAAGACGGAGGAGCCGCTAAAGGCTGTATTCAAACAGCCAGCGGAAAAGGTAACAAGAGCGGAATTACTGAAAGAGCCCGTGGTGCAACTCACACGGAGCCCCGTCCTTGCAGCTATGTTGGCTGGCGAGGAATTCGTCCCAAGGAGCCGAAGTCCTTCGTGCTCATCCGTTGTGGACGTCATGGACGATTCGGACGACCAGTCACTAGAGACGGCTTCCGGGCGCAAACGCTCGCGCTCGCGACATAGAGACCGGTCATGCAGTGACGATGGAGAAGGTGAAACCCCGGCGAAGGTTGCAGCCGCAGAGAAACGTGGACGCGGCCGCCCTGCCACTACGGGGCAATACATAGGTGTGGGCAAAATGAGAGCCGAGCTGGCTGCTGCCAAAAAAGCAGAACTACTAGCCCTATTGGAGGAAGAGGCTTCGGCGGCGGAGCGTCAAACCCGCCCAGCCCCAAAACCCAGAGGCGATACATCCATGATGGATGAACAAGAGGATTTGACATCCTTAGAAATGATGAGAAAAGGCATGCAAGGTGTCAAAGTCGTGCTTGAGGTGGCCAGAACATCCGGCAACCTTAAGGGCACCAGCATCAAGGCTTTGCGGGACGCAGCGGACCTCATTGCCAAGATGATGGAAAGCATGCATAACCGCAATACCATCACGGACGAGAATAAATTAGAGGCCCGGCTTCAAAAGGCCATTGAAGAACTTTCCCGCACAACTGCAGAAAACAAAAGTATGCAGCGCGACAATGCCGCCTTACGCGACGAGGTGGCAGGCTTGCGTCGTGAAGTGCAGTTGCTGCGGGAGCAGCTGGAAAAAGTGCAGGGAGGACCTGACCTGCACCGAACGACGAAGCGGAAGGAGAACATGGTGGCGTCAATGTCGGTCGACGAGCTCCGCCGACTTATAGCGGAGCAGGCCGGCACAATGGTCAACGCCCGTATAGAGGGAATCAAGAGCCGGCTGCCGCCAGAGGAGCGTCTGCGCCCACCACTGGCAGCAGACAAGAAGAAAACGCCAACACCGGCGCCGATACTGAGGAAGGACACTCCTGATCCTTCTAACGCCACTTCGGCCCCCCCTGCCGGGCGAGCCGCCAAAAAGAAGGCGAAAAAGAAGGAGAAGAAAGGTAAGAAGTCGGGTGCCACAGCACCCATCTCAGATGGACAAGCTCCGGCTGTCACTGCCCCCAACACAAATGAGGAGCCCTGGCAGCTAGTTGGGAAAAGTGGCGCCGTAGTGAAGCAGCGCCAAGCGGCGGACACCAAGAAGAAACGGGAGAAGAAGATCAAACTACGGCCTCCACAAACTTCGGCAGTAGTGATTAAACTTCGAAAGGAGGCTCAAGACAACGGGGCATCATATGCGCAAGCACTCCTGGGGGCTAAACAAAAAATTAAACCCCAGGACTTCGGATGCGAGAGGGGGTTTTCCATCAGGCCCACCCAAACGGGGGCAAGGAAAATAGAAGTGCCGGTCGGTCAAAATGCCGACAAACTGGCCGAAAAATTGCGAGAGCTGCTGGATCCCAGCCTCGTCGAAATCTCCAGGCCCACGAAATGTGCGGAGTTCCGCGTGTCGGGCCTGGATGATACAGTTTCGGGGGAGGACGTTCGGTGCGCGGTGGCAAGGTCGGGTGGGTGCCCAGAGGCGGCTGTAAGCGTCGGCGATATTCGCCTCAGCCGCTTTGGAATGGGTGCCTGCCTTGTTCGATGCCCGGTGGCATCTGCCAAAATAATAATAGACGGCGGTAGGAAACTACTGGTGGGCTGGGTATCTGCGGTGGTCAGTGCTCTGCCACAGAAACCCCTCAGATGTTATAAATGTCTGGAGGTGGGGCACGTTCGTGCGATATGTGAATCGGCTGTGGACCGGTCTGACGCATGCTACCGCTGCGGAAAGACCGGCCACAAAGTGGCGCAGTGCACAAACTCGGCGCGCTGTGTGCTGTGTGCGGCGGCTGAAAAGCCAAGTGATCACCCACTGGGTGGCAAGGCCTGTCGGGCTGCCCAGTTGCAGAGGAAGGCGGCCAACAGGCCCAAGAAGAATACGGCCACGCCAACGGTCCCCAGCAACATGTCACAAGGGGCTGAAGCGATGGACGTAGTCGCCACGGCGGCAGAGCAGGATCAGGCAGGGGCGAGGGCGTAAGGCACAGACCCTCATTGGTGAGAGCCGGGCGGCAGAGATGGGGTAGCTCTGTCGCCCACTGCAGGGCTTTCGTGGTGGATGGGCGCGTTCTGTGTTTCGGCGCGCCCACACCGAGGGAGGGGGCTTCTGAGCTCCCATAAGAGGGGTCCTCTTGGGACCGCCGGCGACGGGCCGCGGTAGTATCTTAGTTTCCCGTGGCCCGTCGCATAGCGGCAGACGGAACACCGGGGGGTTTTAGTGGGTATGCCCGTCAGCCTTTCACTGACGGGTGAGTCCCACATAACCCCGCCGTCTCCCCAACGGTGGGGTATGCGTAACGCATTTCCCCCCGTCAAAAAAAAAAAAAAAAAAAAAGGTTAGGTTGGGGTGCAAGGTCGGATAGAACCTCCACGTGTGCCCGGCTCATTGTAGGTCCCACTTCACACGTGCGGTGGGAACGACAATGGGTTTTGGGCCGGTGCATCCTGGGCGCCTTCGTATATAATCCTTTCGGGGATTGCATACGAAGGTGGCTAATAATCCGACAACTGGGGGGGGCTCAGCTGGCTGACCCGGGTAGCCTGGGTAACGGCAGCTGAGCAGGGGTATACCGTAACCCTGTACATGGTGCGGGGCCGGGGGCTGTCATCCTTCGGGATGGGGGTCGCGAGGAAGAAAACCTCTTTAAAAAATTACGAGAGGGTGGACCTTACGGTCCGAGGCGGCGTAGTAGCCGCGGGACCCATCTTTCCGGGTAGCGATAGTTTGGGTCAGAGGAGCCAGTTGTGGCCTAGGAGACGGGCGATCGTTTCAGGTTGCGGCTTCGGGTCGGCGTCCCAGACGTTTCTGGGTAGCGGCGACGCGATTCGGGCTCGACCGGCGTCCTGGACATTCCAGGTAGCGGCGGTGCGAGCGGGGGCGACGGGTCTGCTGGATCGCTAGCGCGACCAGTGGACAGGCTTCGGTCACCGTCGGTCAACCCGTAACCCCTAGTTGAGTGGGGCCGGGGGGGACTGCCCTTCATTGGGTGACCCTACGAGGAGCAAACCTCTATAAAAAACCCTAATCCCAAGCAAGCTGCGCGGCGAGGGGATGAGTGGCTGTTGGGTGAACAGTCGTAAGGTAGCCTCTGGAGCAGGGGACCGGCGGACCCCCTGCTTCACAACCCTACGCTTGCCCGGGTATGGTGCCTCTGCCCGGGTCGACCGTTATTGCAACCCTACTCGTGGGACTCATATGGAAAGTCTTAATTTTAAAAATATGTTTGGTGGAGGAGCAGGCGAGAAGCCTAGGAAGACGGAGGAGCCACGAAAGACTGCGTCAAAGCAGTCCGTGGAAAGCAAGAAGACGGAGGAGCCGCCAAAGGCTGTATTCAAACAGCCCGCGGAGAAACCGACAAGAACGGAGGTTTTAAAGGAGCCCGTGGTGCAACTCACCAGGAGCCCTGTCCTTGCGGCCATGTTGGCAGGCGAAGATTTCGCTGAGATGAGCCGAAGTCCGTCATGCTCATCTCTTATGGACGATTCGGACGACCAGCTGCCTGAGACGGCTTCCGGGCGCAAACGCTCGCGCTCGCTACACAGAGAAAGGTCAGGCAGCGATGATGGAGATGGCAAAACCCCGGCGAAGATTGCAGCCGCTGAGAAACGTGGACGCGGCCGCCCTGCCACTACGGGGCAGTACATAGGTGTGGGTAAGATGCGGGCTGAGCTTGCTGCCGCTAAAAAAGCGGAGTTTGAAGCCCAATTGGAAGCGGAAAGAACAAGGGTGGAGAGCAAAACCCGTCCACCGTCAAAATCCAGAGAAGACTTACATAAGACGGATATCAGCCCCGAAGACATGACATCCCTGGAGCTGATGAAAAAGGGGATGGACGGTGTCAAAGTGGTGCTCGAGGTGGCCAAGACCTCAAGCAACCTCAAAGGCACCAGTGTGAAGGCCTTGCGGGACGCAGCTGACCTCATCGCTAAGATGCTGGAAAGCATGCATGGCCACAACACCATGTCGGACGCGAACAAGCTGGAGACCCGGCTTGAAAAAGCCTCAGAGGAACTTTTCCGCACAACTGCGGAAAACAGGAGCATGCAGCGCGACAATGCCTACCTACGCGACGAGGTAGCAGGTTTGCGCCGTGAAGTGCAGCTGCTGCGGGAGCAGCTTGAGAGAGTACAGGGTGGAGCTGACCTGCACCCAACGAGCAAGCGGACGAGAAACACTGTGGGGTCCATGTCGGTCGACGAGCTCCGTCGCTTGATAGCGGAACAGGCCGGTAACATGGTGAACGCCCGCATAGAGGGGTTACAGAGCCGGCTGTTGCCAGAGGAACGTCTGAGACCACCACTGGCGGCGGACAGAAGGAAGGCCCCAGCGCCTGCGCCCATACTGGAAAGATCTACTCCTGGTCCTTCCAAGGCCGCCGAGGCGCCACCTGCCGGGCCGGCTGCCAAGAAGGGCAAGAAGAAGAAGCCTAAAAAACAGGCGCAGTCTGGAACGGCGCCTGTGAGACCAGATCAGGCGGAAACAATTCCTACCACAGCCACCGGCCGCACAACAACAGAGGAGCCATGGCAGACGGTAGGCAAAGGGGGCAAAGTCAAGAAGCGCCAGGTGGCAGAAAAGAAAATGAAAGGCCAGGCAAGGAGGGTGAAGTTGCGCCCTCCGCAAACTTCTGCGGTGGTTATTAAGCTCCGGCAGGAGGCGCAGGACAGCGGGGCTTCCTATGCCCAAGCACTCCTGGGGGCCAAACAAAATATCAACCCCCAGGATTATGGCTGCGAGAAGGGGTTCGCCATTAGGCCCACCCAAACGGGGGCCCGAAAAATTGAGGTGCCGGTCGGCGTAAATGGCGAAAACGCCGACAAATTAGCGGAGAGGCTAAGGGAATTGTTGGATCCAAATTTGATAGAGATCTCCAGGCCCACAAAGTGTGCGGAATTCCGCGTGTCGGGTCTGGATGATACAGTGTCAACAGAGGACGTTCGGTCCGCGGTGGCAAGGTCGGGTGGGTGCCCAGAGGCGGCTGTGGTCGTCGGCGATATTCGCCCCAGCCGCTTCAGAATGGGTGCCTGCCTTGTGCGATGTCCCGTGGCAGCCGTCAAGAAGATTACGGAGGGAGACAAAAAACTACTTGTGGGGTGGGTTTCTGCGGTGGTCAACGTCCTGCCGCAGAGACCCCTTAGGTGTTTTAAATGCCTGGAGGTGGGGCACGTCCGCGTGATGTGTGAGTCGGCTGTGGACCGGTCCGATCTGTGCTATCGGTGTGGAAAGACCGGCCACAAAGTCGCCGAATGTGTAAGCTCGCCGCGCTGCGTATTATGTGCGGCAGCTGAAAAAGCGAGTGACCACCCACTGGGCGGCCAGGTCTGTAGGGCTGCCCAGTTACAAGGGAAGGTGACTAACAGACAAAAGAAGAAGCCGGCCGTGCCACCGGCCCCTAGCGCTACGGCTGCTGATGGGTCTGAGGCAATGGACGTAGCAGCCGTCTCTACAGCGGCAGAGTAAGGCCGAAATGGGGTGAGGGCAATAGGCCCAAACCCCGTTGTTGGTGAGAGTCGGGCGGCAGAGATGGGGAAGCTCTGTCGCCCACTGCAGGGCTTTCGTGGTGGATGGGCGCGTTCTGTGTTTCGGCGCGCCCACACCGAGGGAGGGGGCCTGTAAGCTCCAAAAGAGGGGTCCAAAGGACCGCCGGCGGCGGGCCGCGGTAGTATCTTACTTTCCCGTGGCCCGTCGCATAGCGGCAGACGGAACACCGGGGGGTTTTAGTGGGTATGCCCGCCAGCCTCTAACTGGCGGGTGAGTCCCACATAACCCCGCCGTCTCCCCAGCGGTGGGGTATGCGTAACGCATTTCCCCCCGTAAAAAAAAAAAAAAAAAAAAAAAAAAAAAAAAAAAAAAAAAAAAAAAAAAGGTTAGGTTAGGTTAGGTTGGGGTGCAAGGTCGGATAGAACCTCCAAGAGTGCCCGGCCCATTGTAGGTCCCACTTCACACGTGCGGTGGGAACAACAATGGGTTTTGGGTCGGTGCATCCTGGGCGCCTTCGTATATAATCCCCTCGGGGATTGCATACGAAGGTGGCTAATAATCCGACAACTGGGGGGGGCTCGGCTGGCTGACCCGGGTAGCCTGGGTAACGGCAGCCGAGCAGGGGTATACCGTAACCCCGTACATGGTGCGGGGCCGGGGGCCGTCATCCTTTGGGATGGGGGCCGCGAGGAAGAAAACCTCTTTAAAAAATTACGAGAGGGAGGACCTCACGGTCCGTTCTGCACGTCGCCCTCTGATTGCAGAGGGTTGTAACGTAGCAGGCATGGGAGGCGGCGAAGTAGCCGCGGGACCCATCTTTGGGTCAGAGGAGCCAGTTGTGGCTTCGGAGACGGGCGACCTTTTCAGGTTGCGGCTTCGGGTCGGCGTCCCAGACGTTTCTGGGTAGCGGCGACGCGATTCGGGCTCGACCGGCGTCCTGGACATTCCGGGTAGCGGCGGTGCGAGCGGGGGCGGCGGGTCTGCTGGATCGCTAACGCGACCAGTGGACAGGCATTCGATGCCAACCGTCGGCCAACCCGTAACCCTACGTTGAGTGGGGCCGGGGGGGACTGCCCTTCATTGGGTGACCCTACGAGGAGCATACCTCTATAAAAAACCCTAATCCCAAGCAAGCTGCGCGGCGAGGGGATGAGTGGCTGTTGGGTGAACAGTCGTAAGGTAGCCTCTGGAGGAGGGGACCGGTGGACCCCCTACCTTCACAACCCTACACTTGCCCGGGTATGGGACCTCTGCCCGGGTGGACCGAATAAATGTCACCTTACTCGTGGGACTAAAATGGAAAGTCTAAATTTTAAAAACATGTTTGGTGGAGGAGCAGGCGAGAAGCCTAGGAAGACGGAGGAGCCGCGAAAGACTGCATCTAAGCAGTCCGCGGAAAAACCGAAGACGGAGGAGCCGCCAAAGGCTGTATTCAAACAGCCCGCGGAAAAGCCAACCAGACTTGACGTACTAAAGGAGCCCGTGGTGCAACTCACCAGGAGCCCTGTTCTTGCTGCCATGCTGGCTAGCGAGGAATTCGTCCCCATGACCCGAAGTCCTTCGTGCTCATCCGTTGTGGACGTCATGGACGACTCAGACGACCAGTCAGTAGAGACGGCTTGCGGGCGCAAACGCTCGCGCTCGCGACACAAAGACCGGTCGTGCAGTGACGATGGTGAAGTAATAACTCCGGCGAAGATCCCAGCCGCTGACAAACGTGGCCGCGGCCGCCCTGCCACTACAGGGCAGTACATAGGTGTGGGTAAGCTAAGAGCCGAGCTGGCTGCTGCTAAGAAGGCAGACCTACTAGCCCAACTGGAAGCGGAAAAGACAACGGCGGAGAGCAGAACCCGCCCACCACCAAGATCAAGAGACGATGCACCGAAAGTGGATGAAGATCCGGGAGAAATGACATCTCTGGAACTTTTTAGGAAAGGGATGGACGGTGTCAAAGTGGTGCTCGAGGTTGCCAAGACATCGGGCAACCTCAAAGGCACCAGCGTGAAGGCCTTACGGGACGCAGCGGACCTCATCGCTAAGATGTTGGAATGCATGCATGGCCACAACACCATCATGGACGGAGACAAATTAGAGGCCCGGCTTCAAAAGGCCACTGAGGAACTTTCCCGCACAACTGCAGAAAACAGAAATATGCAGCGCGACAATGCCGCTCTACGCGACGAAGTGGCAGGTCTGCGCCGCGAAGTGCAGCTGTTGCGGGAGCAGCTGGAGAGAGTGCAGGGAGGACCTGATCTTTATAGAACAACGAAGCGGAAGGAGAACACTGTGGCGTCAATGTCGGTCGACGAGCTCCGCCGACTTATAGCGGAGCAGGCCGGCACAATGGTCAACGCCCGTATAGAGGGAATCAAGAGTCGACTGCCGCCAGAAGAGCGTCTGCGCCCACCACTGGCAGCAGACAAGAAGAAGACGCCAGCACCGGCGCCGACACTGAGGAAGGAAGCTCCTGGCCCTTCTAACGCCACTGCGGCTCCTCCTGCCGGGCGAGCCGCCAAAAAGAAGGTGAAGAAGAAGGAGAGAAAGAACAAGCAGCCGGGTGCCACATCACCTATCTCAGAGGGACAAGCTCCCACTATCGCTGCCCCCAACACAAATGAGGGGCCCTGGCAGCTAGTGGGGAAAAGAGGCGCCGTAGTGAAACAGCGCCAAGCGGCGGACACCAAAAAGAAGCAGGTGAGAAAAATTAAACTGCGGCCTCCACAGACTGCAGCGGTAGTCATAAAGCTGCGACAGGAGGCTCAAGACAGCGGGGCATCATATGCGCAAGCGCTCTTGGGGGCTAAACAAAACATCAACCCCCAAGACTACGGCTGCGAGAGGGGGTTCTCCATCAGGCCCACCCAAACGGGGGCCCGGAAAATAGAGGTGCCGGTCGGTCAAAACGCCGACAAACTGGCCGAAAAATTGCGGGAGCTACTGGATCCCAGTCTCGTTGAGATCTCTAGGCCCACAAAATGTGCGGAGTTCCGCGTGTCGGGCCTGGACGATACAGTCTCGGCGGACGACGTTCGGTGCGCGGTGGCAAGGTCGGGTGGGTGCCCAGAGGCGGCTGTAAGCGTCGGCGATATCCGCCCCAGCCGCTTCGGAATGGGTGCCTGCCTTGTTCGATGCCCAGTGGCGTCCGCCAAAACTATAGTAGACGGCGGTAAAAAACTTCTTGTGGGCTGGGTATCTGCGGTGGTGAGTGTTCTGCCGCAGAAACCCCTTAGATGTTACAAATGTCTGGAGGTGGGGCACGTTCGCGCGATGTGCGAGTCGGCTGTGGACCGGTCCGACGCATGCTACCGCTGCGGGAAGACCGGCCACAAAGTTGCAGAGTGCAGTAACTCGCCACGCTGTGCATTGTGCGTGGCGGCTGGGAAGACGAGCAACCATCCTCTGGGCGGCCAAGCCTGCCAAGCTGCCCAGCCACGGGGGAAGACGGCCAACAGGCTTACGAAGAAGAGGACCACGCCACCGGCCCCTAGCGCCACATCCGCAGATGGGGCCGAGGCGATGGAGATAGCCGCCTCCGTAGCGGCAGAGTAATGCCGAAATGGGGGAAGGGCGGAAAGCCCAGACCCCATTGATGGTGAGAGCCGGGCGGCAGAGATGGGGAAGCTCTGTCGCCCACTGCAGGGCTTTCGTGGTGGATGGGCGCGTTTTGTGTTTCGGCGTGCCCACACCGAGGGAGGGGGCTTGTGAGCTCCCAAAGAGGGGTGTCCCAAGGACCGCCGGCGGCGGACCGCGGTAGTATCTTAGCTTCCCGTGGCCCGTCGCATAGCGGCAGACGGAACACCGGGGGGTTTTAGTGGGTATGCCCGTCAGCCTTTAACTGGCGGGTGAGTCCCACATAACCCCGCCGTCTCCCCAACGGTGGGGTATGCGTAACGCATTTCCCCCCGAAAAAAAAAAAAAAAAAAAAAAAGGTTAGGTTAGGTTAGGTTAGGTTGGGTGTGAGAGGGGCTTCGCCATCCGGCTAACCCAAACGGGGGCCCGGAAACTTGAGTTGCCGGGAGGCGGAAAGGGAGAAAACGCCGATAAATTGGCAGAAAAACTGAGGGAGCTGCTGGACCCGAGTCTAGTGGAGATCTCCAGGCCTTATAAGTGTGCGGAGTTCCGCCTGGCAGGTCTGGACGACACCATCTCAGCGGAAGATGTGAGGGCGGCGGTGGCAACAACCGGTGGGTGCCCAGAAGCGGCTGTGTTCGTCGGCGAAATTCGCCCCAGCCGTTTCGGAATGGGTGCCTGCCTGGTCCGATGCCCGGTGGTTGCCGCTAAGCGTATTTCTGAAGGCGGCAAAAAACTTTTAGTCGGTTGGGTTTCTGCAGTAGTCAGTATTCTGCCGCAGAAACCTTTAAGGTGCTATAGGTGCCTAGAGGTGGGCCATGTAAGAGCCATGTGCGAGTCGGCTGTGGACCGGTCTGATACCTGCTATCGTTGCGGGAAGACCGGCCACAAAGTAGCAGAGTGCTCAAACTCGCCACGCTGTGCGATATGCATGGCAACTGGAAAGGCGAGCGACCATCCTCTGGGCGGCCAAGCCTGTAGGGCTGCCCAGTCACGGGGTAAGACGGCCAACAGGCCTACGAAGAAGAAGACCACGCCACCGGCCCCTAGCGCCACATCCGCAGATGGGGCCGAGGCGATGGAGATAGCCGCCTCCGTAGCGGCAGAGTAATGCCGAAATGGGGGAAGGGCAGAAAGCCCAGACCCCGTTAATGGTGAGAGCCGGGCGGCAGAGTTGGGGAAGCTCTGTCGCCCACTGCAGGGCTTTCGTGGTGGAAGGGCGCGTTCTGTGTTTCGGCGCGCCCACACCGAGGGAGGGGGCTCGTAAGCTCCCAAAGAGGGGTCCCAAGGACCGCCGGCGGCGGACCGCGGTAGTATCCTAGTTTCCCGTGGCCCGTCGCATAGCGGCAGACGGAACACCGGGGGGTTTTAGTGGGTATGCCCGCCAGCCTCTAACTGGCGGGTGAGTCCCACATAACCCCGCCGTCTCCCCAACGGTGGGGTATGCGTAACGCATTTCCCCCCGTAAAAAAAAAAAAAAAAAAAAAAAAAAAAAAAAAAAGGTTTGGTTAGGTTAGGTTAGGTTAGGTTAGGTTAGGTTAGGTTAGGTTAGGTTGGGGTGCAAGGTCGGATAGAACCTCCACGTGTGCCCGGCTCATTGTAGGTCCCACTTCACACGTGCGGTGGGAACGACAATGGGTTTGGGCCGGTGCATCCTGGGCGCCTTCGTATGTAATCCCTTCGGGGATTGCATACGAAGGTGGCTAATAATCCGACAACTGGGGGGGGCTCGGCTGGCTGACCCGGGTAGCCTGGGTAACGGCAGCTGAGCAGGGGTATACCGTAACCCCGTACATGGTGCGGGGCCGGGGGCTGTCATCCTTAGGGATGGGGGCCATGAGGAAGAAAACCTCTATAAAAAATTACGAGAGGGGGGCCTGCGGGCCCAGCTCGCTACGCGAGCAAGTCGGGGGCGTGTTCCGGTCCGAGGACTGGTTCCGGCCCACCCGTAGCCTCGTACGTGGTGCGGGAGCGGGGGCCGCCACTTCGGCGGGGGCCGCGTGGAGAGATACCACTGTAAAAAACTCTCAAAGTCCTGACACTGGGACTCATGGTGTCGGGGCGCCTGGAAAGGTGGCTGGGGAGTGCATCAGCCAATTAGTGGTCGCCCTGGGGTACCTCCCGACCCCCCAGGTGTAAGTAGGGTAGCCAGGGTATCGGGATCTCTGCCCTGGTGGTCCGTATAGTTCTCCCATACTCGTGGGCTCAATTATGAATGTCTCAAAAATTAAATCTAAGCTGAAAAAAAAAGAAAGGAAGGTGAGAAAGGACAACACACAGCGTCCGACCAAAAACTGTGTCGAAGATGATCGTCGCTCGTTTATGGCGTACGATAGCGAGGAGCCGTATTCGTTTGGCGAGGAAGACGAAGTAGGTGGCCTTTCGGAGGCGGAGTTTTTGGACCTCACAGGAAGCCGGAAGCGTCCAGGTGACAAAAGCGAGACGTCGGACTCGGAGGACGTTGACGTAGTTCCGTCAAAGCCAAGGCCGAAGGTGCATTCGGCAGCAAGAGGCGGGGCCCATTCAGTAGGCCCCTTTTGCGGAGACGCCCTTGCTCTTGAAAAGGAGATTTGGCGGCGCTACGAAGAGCTAGAGGAAAAGGACATGGAACTGGAGACGGAAGAGTTCCTGAAAAGAGGCTTGGCTGAGCTCTCCAAGCCCGCGTGGCTACGCAGCCCAGCGAGGGAGATTCTCGGTGATGACAACGACGACGTACCACCTGTAGCCATCACACAGCCCGCAGAGGAACCTCAGGGCCAGAAAGAAGCCGAACCCGAAAAGAAAAAGGGGGGCGGCACAAAGACGACAAAGGCTCCAATGGAGCCTCTTCCGCCGAAGGAACCAGTCTCGGGGCTTTCGTCGCAGTCTCTCCGCGACAAAGCCTTTGAGCATGTGAGGGCCATCAGCGAGGTGGCAAAGGAGTCCCGTAACCTAAAGGGGACCCTCAAAAGGACTCTGCTGTCAGCGGTTGCCGGACTGGAGGATATCGCCAAAGAGTTTGCCTCACTCAACGCCACGGACGAGATCGTCCGGCTTCGTGAGGAGATGAGGAAACAGTCCGAGGAAGTGGCGACACTGCGCAGCCAACTCAAGGCTATGCAAGAGGCGCAGAAAGCGGGAGCTAATTTTAGCGGCGCGGGGACTCAGACTAGCCCGACTCCCTCGCGCACAGACATGACTGGCCCGAGAATCCTCCCTGAAGAGTACTCCGATTTTCTGGAGGTGGTCAGGGCGGAGGTCCTTCAATCTGTGGGCACGCTAGTTAGTGCGAGACTAGAGGGGCTGCAGATCACCGCAACCAGACCGCCACTCGCGGGGGATAAGAAGAGGATGACGGCAGCCTCTGCTCAAAGCCAGCCTGCTCTGCCGGCCCCAAAGGCTCGCCCCTCGGGGACGACTGGAACCAGTGAGGACAAGCCCAGAGAGCAACCCTGGACAGAAGTGGGACCCAAGGGCAAAGGCAAAGGGAAGAGGACGGTGCCCGTTGCCGCTGCTCCTGCGACTGTGGCGATGACTGCCCAAGAAAGTTCAAAGCAAGCACCGACTCAAAAGAAGAAAAAGAGGCCAAAGCTGGTGCCCCCAAAAGCAGCAGCGGTGGTCATTACCATCCCTGCGCAGGCGGCGGCACAAGGATTGACGTACGCCCAAATCATTTCCAATGCAAGGAAGGAGTTCCGGCTCAGAGACTTAGGCATAGACGATATCCGAATGAAGGAGACGATGACGGGAGCTCGCATACTGGAGATCCCAGGGCCGACTGGAACCGAAAAGGCGGATGCGCTGGCATCCAGATTGAGGGAGGTCCTAGGAGAGCAGGCAAGTGTCACCAGGCCTGTGAAGCGTGCGGGTCTGCGCGTTTCCGGGCTTGATGATTCGGTGACGGAGCCGGAATTAAAGGCTGCAGTGGCGGAGAAGGGGGGATGCACCCTCGACAACATCCTGGTGGGCCCAATACGCCCGGGCTGGGGCGGACTGAGAACCGTCATTCTGAGGTGCCCGATCGTCACGGCAAAAGCCCTAGCAGATGAGGGGCGGCTGATGGTGGGCTGGAGTGCGGCGAGGGTCCAGGCACTTGAAGCACCTCCGCTGAGGTGCTTCAAGTGCATGGGTATAGGGCATACGCGGCATCTCTGTCCGCGAGTGGAGGATCGCTCAAACACCTGTTTTAGGTGCAGCGAGGAGGGTCACAGGGCCGTGGCATGCAAAGCCGAGCCAAAATGTGCGGTTTGCCTGGCCGCCAACCTGCCGGCGGGACACCAGATGGGTGGTAGGAGCTGCCGCCCGCCAATGACACGCGGAAAACCGGCGAAAGAAAGGGTCCGGGAGACGCAGGCGGTTGCTGACAGTGCCGAAGATGGGCGAATGTCGCCCTAGGAGCAGCAAACGCACGCCTGTCCCCGCACCGGCCGCTGCTCCCCTCTCCTCTCAAATGAGAGCAGAACGGGCAGTGGGGGCCTATCCGGGGTCAAGCGGAGAGGTATGCGTATGGTCGGAGGACTGTACACGCGGGTGAAGAGGATGGGGGCGCGCCGCACAAGCGAGCGTAGCCTTCTGCCCCCGGGCGAGGCTCGCCGACGGAGGATGGGAGCCGACCGTCGGCATTGCACAGCCTTGCCAGCCTGGGGGGACCCCGGAATGTACCACGGGGTCCCCCAATCGTGAGGAGGCCGCTGGGCCAACCCGTCGCTCTCCACGGTGGTGATTGCCAAAATCGGTCCCACAGGATTGCGACGGAGTAGAGCGGGTACATCGTGGAGTTTTTAGTTTTTTTTATCGTCAGATGGGTCTGCAGGGGAGAGTCCCACATAACTCCCGTCCCACTCCCAGCGACGGGAAAAAAAAAAAAAAAAAAAAAAAAAAAAAAAAAAAAAAGGTTAGGTTAGGTTAGGTTAGGTTAGGTTAGGTTAGGTTAGGTTAGGTTAGGTTGGGGTGCAAGGTCGGATAGAACCTCCACGTGTGCCCGGCCCATTGTAGGTCCCACTTCACACGTGCGGTGGGAACGACAATGGGTTTTGGGCCGGTGCATCCTGGGCGCCTTCGTATATAATCCCTTCGGGGATTGCATACGAAGGTGGCTAATAATCCGACAACAGGGGGGGAGCTCGGCTGGCTGACCCGGGTAGCCTGGGTAACGGCATCCGAGCAGGGGTAAACCGTAACCCCGTACGTGGTGCGGGGCCGGGGGCTGTCATCCTTCGGGATGGGAGCCGCGAGGAAGAAAACCTCTATAAAAAATTACGAGAGGGGGGACCTCACGGTCCGTTCTGCACGTCGCCCTCTGATTGCAGAGGGTTGTAACGTAGCAGGCATGGGAGGCGGTGAAGTAACCGCGGGACCCATCTTTGGGTCAGAGGAGCCAGGTGTGGCTTCGGAGACGGGCGACCTTTTCAGGTTGCGGCTTCGGGTCGGCGTCCCAGACGTTTCTGGGTAGCGGCGACGCGATTCGGGCTCGACCGGCGTCCTGGACATTCCGGGTAGCGGCGGTGCGAGCGGGGGCGGCGGGTCTGCTGGATCGCTAACGCGACCAGTGGACAGGCATTCGATGCCAACCGTCGGCCAACCCGTTACCCCACGTTGAGCGGGGCCGGGGGGGGCGTGCCCTTAATTGGGTGACCCTGCGAGGAGAAAACCTCAATAAAAAACCCTAACCCCAAGTTTGCTGTCGCGAATTGGCGAGGGGGTGAGTGGCTGGTGGGAGACCAGTTCCTACACGGCAGCGGAGCAGGGGACCAGCGGACCCCCTGCTTCGAGAACCCAACGCTTGCCCGGGTATGGTGCCTCTGCCCGGGTCGACCGTTATTGCAACCCTACTCGTGGGAATCACATGGATACTCTCAATTTTAAAAATATGTTTGGAGGAGGTGTAGCTAAGAAGACGGAGGAGCCGCAAAAGACAGCATCAAAGCTGTCCGCGGAAAACAAGAAGACGGAGGAGCCGCAAAAGACAGCATCAAAGCTGTCCGCGGAAAATGTAGAGAAGGAGGAGACACCAAAAGCTGTCTTCAAACAGCCGGTGGAAAGGACGGAGAGGTTGGCGACCCGGAAGGAGCCAATGGTAAGGCTCACTCGTAGCCCCGCCTTAGAAGCAATGCTCACAGGAGAGGAGTTCGTCCCCATGAGCCGAAGCCCTTCGTGCTCTTCATTCATGGACGACTCCGACGACAACGTGCCTGAGAGCACATCTGGAAGGAAGCGTTCGCGTTCCCGTACTAGGGAACTTCCCGGAGATGACGATGACTCAGAGACGACCCCGGCGAAAGTAGCAGCAGCCCGCCGCGGCCGCGGCCGCCCCGCTACTACAGGCCAGTACATAGGTGTAGGCAAAATGAGGGCCGAACTTGCAGCAGCGAGGAAAGCAGAACTACTAGCCCAATTAGAAGAGGAGGCAACAGCAGCGGAGAATATCACCCGTCGCCCACCGCCAAAACCCAGATGCGACACGTCCACGGTGGATGAACCCGAGGACATGACATCGCTCGAGATGATGAAGAAGGGCATGCAAGGCGTCAAAGTAGTGCTGGAGGTTGCCAGAACATCCGGCAACCTTAAAGGCACCAGCGTCAAGGCTCTGCGAGACGCCGCGGACCTCATTGCGCAGATGATGGGAGACTTGCACAGCCACAACACCGCTACTGACGTCAACAAAATGGAGGTCCGGCTTGAGAAAGCGACTAGAGAGCTATCCCGCACAGCGGCAGAAAACTCCTGCATGCAGCGCGAAAACGCCGCTCTGCGAGATGAGGTTGCAGGTCTGCGCCGTGAAGTGCAGCTGCTGCGGGAACAGCTAGAGAAAGTGCAGGGAAGACCTGACCTGCATCAGTCCAGCAAGCGGACAGGAAACACCGTAGCCTCAATGTCGGTGGACGAGCTCCGTCGCCTAATAGCGGAACAAGCCGGCTCGATGGTCAATGCCCGTATAGAGGGGCTACAGAGCCGGCTGCTGCCAGAGGAGCGTCTGCGACCACCACTGGCAGCTGATAGGAGGAAGGCGCCAGCGCCTGCGCCCATAACGGAAAAGCCCACTCCTGGTTCTTCCAAAACCGCCGAGGCTCCACCTGCCGGGCCAGTGGCCAAAAAGGCCAAAAAAAAGGAAAAAAAGGGGAAGAAACAGGCGCAGTCTGGTACGGCGCCTATTGAACTGGACGAACGGACGAACGCAACACCTGCCACAGTCACCGGTCCCACAACAGAGGAGCCGTGGCAGACGGTGGGAAAAAAGGGGAAAATCAAAAAACCCCAGAAGGCAAACAACAAGAAAGAGCGGCAGGCCAAGAAGGTCAAGCTACGCCCCCCGCAAACAGCGGCGGTGGTTATAAAGCTGCGCCAAGAGGCGCAAGAAAGCGGGGCGTCGTATGCGCAAGCACTCCTTGAGGCCAAACAGAATATAAAGCCCCAAGAATATGGGTGCGAAAAGGGCTTTGCCATCAGGCTTACACAGACGGGGGCCCGCAAAATTGAGTTGCCGGCTGGCGTAAGCGGGGAAAACGCCGACAAGCTAGCGGAGAGGTTACGTGAGGTGTTGGATCCGACTCTGGTCGAGATCTCCAGGCCCACAAAATGTGCAGAGTTTCGCGTGTCGGGCCTGGACGATACAGTTTCAGCGGGGGACGTGCGGGTGGCGGTGGCAACAACAGGTGGGTGCCGAGAGGCGGCCGTGATTGTGGGCGATATCCGCCCCAGCCGCTTCGGTATGGGTGCCTGCCTTGTCCGATGTCCTGTTGCCGCTGCCAAGCGGATTTCGGAAAGCGGCAGAAAATTGTTGGTGGGCTGGGTTTCTGCGGTAGTTAGTATCCTGCCGCAGAAACCCCTCAGGTGCTATAGGTGCCTAGAGGTGGGCCATGTAAGAGCGATGTGCGAGTCGACTGTGGACCGGTCTGATACCTGCTATCGTTGCGGGAAGACCGGCCACAAAGTGGCAGAGTGCTCAAACTCGCCACGCTGTGCGATATGCGTGGCAACTGGGAAGGCGAGCGACCATCCTCTGGGCGGCCAAGCCTGTAGGGCTGCCCAGTCACGGGGGAAGACGGCCAACAGGCCTACAAAGAAGAAGGCCACGCCACCGGCCCCTAGCGCTACATGCGCAGATGGGGCCGAGGCGATGGAAGTAGCCGCCCCCGTAGCGGCAGAGTAAACCCACAATGGGGAAGGGCAAAAGGCCCAGACCCCGTTGATGGTGAGAGCCGGGCGGCAGAGATGGGGAAGCTCTGTCGCCCAATGTAGGGCTTTCGTGGTGGAAGGGCGCGTTCTGTGTTTCGGCGCGCCCACACCGAGGGAGGGGGCTCGTGAGCTCCCAAAGAGGGGTCCCAAGGACCGCCGGCGGCGGACCGCGGTAGTATCTTAGTTTCCCGTGGCCCGTCGCATAGCGGCAGACGGAACACCGGGGGGTTTTAGTGGGTATGCCCGTCAGCATTTTACTGACGGGTGAGTCCCACATAACCCCGCCGTCTCCCCAGCGGTGGGGTATGCGTAACGCATTTCCCCCCGTAAAAAAAAAAAAAAAAAAAAAAAAAAAGGTTGGGGTGCAAGGTCGGATAGAACCTCCACGCGTGCCCGGCCTTTTGTAGGTCCCACTTCACACGTGCGGTGGGAACGACAATGGGTTCGGGCCGGTGCACTCTGGGCACCGTCGTATGTAATCCCTTCGGGGATTGCATACGAAGGTGGCTAATAATCCGACACAGGGGGGGAGCTCGGCTGGCTGACCCGGGTAGCCTGGGTAACGGCAGCCGAGCAGGGGTACACCGTAACCCCGTACATGGTGCGGGGCCGGGGGCTGTCATCCTTCGAGATGGGGGCCGCGAGGAAGAAAACCTCTTTAAAAAATTACGAGAGGGGGGACCTCACGGTCCGTTCTGCACGTCGCCCTCTGATTGCAGAGGGTTGCTACGTAGCAGGCATAGGAAGGCCTGGGTAGGCCTGGGTTACATCAACCTAGCGGGGGCATACCGCAACCTTGTACATGGTACAGGGCCGGGGGCCGCCATCCTTCAAGGTGGGGGCCGCGAGGAAGAAAACCTCTATAAAAAATCACTAGTGGTGGACCTTACGGTCCGGTCCGCAAGCGCGGACGCGTCGGGGCGTGTACTGGTCTGAGGACCAGTTCCGGCCCACCCGCAACCCTGTACGTGGTGCAGGGAGTGGGGGCCGCCACCTCGGTGGGGGCCGCGTGGAGAAAACCACTATAAAAATCCTCAAAGTCCTGGCACTGGGATGCGTGGTGTCAGGGCGCCTCGTTGAGGTGGCTGGCGGAGGACGGTCAGCCCGTTAGCGGTCTCCCTGGGGTACCTCCCGACCCCCCAGGTGTAGCTAGGGTTACCCGGGTACAGGGGTCTCTGCCCGGGTGGACCGATTAATTCCCCCATTCTCGTGGGTCCGTTATGAGTAGTTTAAATTTAAAATCTTTGAAGGAGAAGGAGAAGGGAGTGCAGGAGAGGGACAACGCACAGAGTCCGAGTTTAAACTGTGCTAAAAACGTGTTCGAGGGTTTGGAGTTGGATGATGGTGCGTCTGGTAGCGCGGCAATTCAGTCGCCAATTTCCGCTGGACGTAAGCGTGTCTCGAGGAGACTAGTCATTGACTCCGATGACGATTCTGATGAGGAGCCACAAATTTCAGCGTCTCCCAAGGTTGGGACAGCGCGCCGTGGCCGCGGCTCTCAGCGAGCGATATCGCCGGCACCAAGCTCGATTGGTGGCTCCATGCGGGCCAGAGATGAGCTCAGTCGGCAGGAGCTTGAAGCCTTCGAAGAGAGCGTTATGGAGGAGGAGAGAACTCGCAAGCAGGCCCGTGAATGGGCCACGAGACAGTGTGAGTTGTTGAGGTCCGGAACGGCAAGGTCTGCGAGCCCAAAAGATGGCGGCCCGAATGACGAACCTGGCGCCGCGATGAGGATGTGGGAGTTGTCGGGTGTTGAGATCCCTCCCGAGCCTGCTGATGACGAACCCGATTTTGTAAGGGACTGCGCAATTAAAGAAATCGATAAGATCACCGATTCGTTGCGTAAATCGAAGAACCTAAAAGGTACTATAATTCGCGACGTGAAGCAGGCCACGACCGCACTTAGACGAGCGGTATATAACCTGGCGGAAAGATCCATTTCGGACCACAATCGTCGGCTAGAGGCCGAAAACGCGCGACTGCGGCACGAAGTAGAGCTACTGCGCCAGGAGATGGTGAGCCTCCGTGAGGCCGTATCGCGGCGGTCTCCCCGTAGGGATCTTCCACAAAGTGAGCCTTGCATGGACGAGCAAACGCGAGAAGAGTTCCGACGGTCCCTGCTCGAATCCGTGGGGACCATGTTAAGTGCCCGCCTAGAAGGGCTTGAGGTCGACGGGCGGCTGTTGCCCTCGGTCACTAGGAGACCATCTTTGGCGGCCGAAAGAAGACAGGCGACACAAAGCCCAGGTCCTGCAAGAGTCGCGTCTGAGAACACCAGGACGCAAACGGCTGGCCCTGCTCCTACACAGCCAGCAGCAGACACTACAGAGTGGCGCAAGGCCCGATATCGCAAGGGCAAGTTGAGGCCGACAGCTACTGTGGCCCAGGAGGCACGACCTGCCACCTCCCAAACCACGAGACCTGTTGCAAACGCAGCGGCCCCAACCAGATTGCAGAGGACTACGCAACCGTCGCAGCAGAAGAAGAAGGCGGCACCGGAGAAGCGTAAGCAGAAGGGCGTCAAGCTGAGGGTCCCCCGAACTTCTGCGGTAGTTCTGACCTTAAAGCCTGAGGCGGCGGAACGGGGGTATTCATACGCTCAAATGATAAAGAGGGCTAAAGACTCGTTCACCCTACACGACCTTGGGATTGAAGGAGGTCTCAAGATGAGGGTGACCGCGACCGGGGCACGCAAGCTGGAGGTGCCTGGCACCGAAAACAGCGCCAAGGCCGATGCCTTGGCCAATAGGCTCAAGCAGGTTCTGGCCGACGTAGCTCGGGTAGACAGACCCACCAAGACGGCAGAATTGCGCATAATGGGGCTGGACGACACAGTGGCCTCAATCGATGTCGCAGAGGCAATAGCGGCGAAGGGCGGTTGCTTGCCCGGCCATGTCAAAGTGGGGGCAATCCGCCAAGGACTGGGAGGTGCCGGCACAGTACTTGCCAAGTGCCCAACAGCGGTGGCGAAAGTTTTGGGGACGGACGAGCGGCTCCAGGTTGGGTGGAGCATAGCCCGGGTGAGGGTCCTGAACCTCCGCCCACTGCGTTGTTATAAATGCATGGGTGTGGGCCATACCAGATTCCTGTGCCCCGCCAGAGTAGACCGCAGTGGACTCTGCTTCCGCTGTAGCAAAGAGGGACATAAAGCGGCCAATTGCAAGTCCGCACAGCCGCATTGCGCTGTTTGCGCCGAAGCGGGCTGTCCTTCGCGACACATGATGGGAGGTAGGAGTTGCGATCCCCCTATCGTCAGAGGGAAGGCACCAGAGCAGCAGATCGCCCAACCGTCAGTGGTTCGCCAGCCGGTACTATCTGCGACGTTGGAGGCTGAGATGTCGGACTAATGACTGACCGAGCCCGTCATAGTGGTCGCGCAAACGTGCGACGAGGCACGTGCCTCGTTGGTAAGGATGGAGGGGATGGTGCTCCACCAAAAACGGGTGCAGCGCTGTTTCCTCCTGCAAGGGCCTGCGGGGATGGGCGCAGGAGAGCGCTGACCTGCATTGCACAGGTCTCTGCTAGAGTCAGAGGTAAGGAGGCTCTAGAGGGGTCCGATCGCGGACGCTCACCGTCGGGGCCACGGTCGCGTTCTAACTTCCCGTGGTTTCTACCCGACCGCTGGCACACTCTCGGATGACTCAGTGTTGTTAGAGAGTCTGCCAGTGACAGGTCTTAGAGGGAACGCCGCTGTGTTTTAGTGGGTATGCCTCCGTGCACCCACCAGGCGTCCCTCGTCGGGTGGGTGCACGGAGGAGAGCCCCACATAACCCTGCCGCCCGCCAAGCGGCAGGGTATGCGTAAGGCATTTCACAGCGTTAAAAAAAAAAAAAAAAAAAAAAAAAAAAAAAAAAAAAAAAAAAAAAAGGTTAGGTTAGGTTAGGTTAGGTTAGGTTAGGTTAGGTTAGGTTAGGTTAGGTTGGGGTGGGGTCCAAGTTTGCTGTCGCGAATTGGCGAGGGGGTGAGTGGCTGGTGGGAGACCAGTTTCTACACGACAGCGGAGCAGGGGACCGGCGGACCCTCTGCTTCGAGAACCTTACGCTTGCCCGGGTATGGTGCCTCTGCCCGGGTCGACCGTTATTGCAACCCTACTCGTGGGAACCAAATGGAATCCTTAAACTTTAAAAATATGTTCGGTGGAGGAGCAGGCGAGAAGCCTAAGAAGACGGAGGAGCCGCGAAAGACTGCGTCAAAGCAGTCCGCGGAAATAAAGAAGAAGGAGGAGCCGCTAAAGACAGCATCGAAGCTGTCCGCGGAAAATGCAGAGAAAGAGGAGCCACCAAAAGCTGTCTTCAAACAGCCGGTGGAAAGGACGGAGAGGTTGGCGACGCTGAAGGAGCCAGTGGTGAGGCTCACTCGTAGCCCCGCCTTAGCAGCAATGCTCACCGGAGAGGAGTTCGTCCCCATGAGCCGGAGCCCATCGTGCTCTTCGTTCATGGACGACTCCGACGACAACGTGCCTGAGAGCACATCTGGAAGGAAGCGCTCGCGTTCCCGGACTAGGGAACTACCCGGAGATGACGACGAAGACTCGGAGACGACCCCGGCGAAAATAACAGCAGCCCGCCGCGGCCGCGGCCGCCCTCCTACTACGGGTCAGTACGTAGGCGTTGGTAAGGTGAGGGCCGAGCTGGCAGCCGCTAGAAAAGCGGAGCTACTAGCCCAATTAGAAGAAGAGGCAACAGCGGCGGATCATAACACCCGACGACCACCGCCGAAACCCAGATGCGACACATTAACGGTGGATGAACCCGAAGACCTGACATCCCTGGAGATGATGAAGAAGGGCATGCAAGGTGTCAAAGTGGTTCTCGAGGTTGCCAGAACATCCGGCAACCTCAAAGGCACCAGCGTCAAGGCTTTGCGAGATGCAGCCGACCTCATTGCGGAGATGATGGGGAATTTGCATAGCCACAACACCAATACTGACGTAAACAAAATAGAGGTCCGGCTTGAAAAAGCGACGAGGGAACTATCACGTACCTCAGAAGAGAACCTCCGTATGCAGCGCGACAACGCCGCACTTCGCGACGAGGTGGCTGGTTTGCGCCGCGAGGTACAGCTGCTACGGGAGCAACTTGCTGGAGTGCAGGAAGGACCTGACCGGCATCAAAAAACGAGACGCAAGGACACCGTGGCTGCCATGTCGGTGGACGAACTCCGCCGCCTCATAGCGGAGCAAGCTGGCACCATGGTGAACGCAAGAATAGAGGGGCTGCAGAGCCGTCTGCTGCCAGAAGAGCGTTTGCGACCACCACTGGCGGCGGACAGGAGAAAGGCGCCAGCGCCTGCGCCGTTACTTGAAAGTGCCACTCCTGGACCTTCCAAGGCCGCTGCGGCCCCACCTGCCGGGCCAGCAGCCAGGAAGGCCAAGAATAAAAAGGCAAAGAAACAGGCGAAGGCTGGTACGTCAACTGAGGGGCAAGAACGGGCGAAATCAACCCCCGCCGCAACCACTGGCTCCACAACAACACAGGAGCCGTGGCAAACAGTAGGAAAAGGGGGCAAAGTGAAGAAGCCCCAGAAGGCAATAAAAAAGAAGGAGCGCCAAGCTAAGAAAGTGAGACTGCGCCCACCGCAAACCTCGGTGGTCGTTATAAAGCTTAGGCAGGAAGCGCAAGAAAACGGAGCATCGTATGCGCAGGCCCTCTTGGGGGCCAAGCAGAAGATCAGGCCCCAAGAGTATGGGTGTGAAAAGGGCTTCGCCATCAGGCTTACTCAGACGGGGGCCCGCAAAATTGAGGTGCCAGTCGGCACAAGCGGAGAAAACGCCGACAAGCTGGCGGAGAGGTTGCGCGAGCTGCTGGACCCGACTGTGGTCGAGATCTCCAGGCCCACAAAATGCGCAGAGTTTCGCGTGTCGGGCCTGGACGACACAGTCTCAGTAGAGGACGTGCGGGAGGCGGTGGCAACAACAGGTGGATGCCCAGAGGCGGCCGTGATCGTCGGCGACATTCGCCCCGGTCGCTTCGGGATGGGCGCCTGCCTAGTCCGATGCCCGGTGGTTGCTGCTAAGCGACTTACGGAGGGGGGCCGAAAGTTATTAGTCGGCTGGGTATCTGCGGTAGTTAGTATTCTGCCGCAAAAACCCCTCAGGTGTTATAGGTGCCTCGAAGTGGGGCACGTCAGGGCGATGTGCGAGTCGGCTGTGGACCGGTCGGACACCTGCTATCGTTGCGGGAAGACCGGCCACAAAGTTGCAGGGTGCACTAACTCGCCACGCTGTGCATTGTGCGTGGCGGCTGGGAAGGCGAGCAACCATCCTCTGGGCGGCCAAGCCTGCCAGGCTGCCCAGCCACGGGGGAAGACGGCCAGTAGGCCTACGAAAAAGAAGACCACGCCACCGGCCCCTAGCGCCACATTCGCAGATGGGGCCGAGGCGATGGAAGTAGCCGCGTCTGTAGCGGTAGAGTAATACCAAAACGGGGAAGGGCAAAGCCTAGACCCCGTTGATGGTAACAGCCGGGCGGCAGAGATGGGGAAGCTCTGTCGCCCATTACAGGGCTTTCATGGTGGATGGGCGCGTTTTGTGTTTCGGCGCGCCCACACCGAGGGAGGGGGCTTGTGAGCTCCCAAAGAGGGGTCCCAAGGACCGCCGGCGGCGGACCGCGGTAGTATCTTAGCTTCCCGTGGCCCGTCGCATAGCGGCAGACGGAACACCGGGGGGTTTTAGTGGGTATGCCCGTCAGCCTTTTACTGACGGGTGAGTCCCACATAACCCCGCCGTCTCCCCAACGGTGGGGTATGCGTAACGCATTTCCCCCCGTAAAAAAAAAAAAAAAAAAAAAAAAAAAAAAAAAAAAAAAAAAAAAAAAAAAAGGTTGGGGTGGGGTGCAAGGTCGGATAGAACCTCCACGTGTGCCCGGCCCATTGTAGGTCCCACTTCACACGTGCGGTGGGAACGACAATGGGTTCGTGCCGGTGCATCCTGGGCGCCTTCGTATATAATCCCTTGGGGGATTGCATACGAAGGTGGCTAATAATCCGACAACAGGGGGGGGCTCGGCTGGCTGACCTGGGCAGCCTGGGTAACGGCAGCCGAGCAGGGGTATACCGTAACCCCGTACATGGTGCGGGGCCGGGGGCTGTCATCCTTCGGGATGGGGGCCGCGAGGAAGAAAACCTCTTTAAAAAATTACGAGAGGGGGGATCTCACGGTCCGTTCTGCACGTCGCCCTCTGATTGCAGAAGGTTGTAACGTAGCAGGCATGGGAGGCGCCAAAGTAGCAGCGGGACCCATCTTTGGGTCAGAGGATCCAGGTTTGGCTTCGGAGACGGGCGACCTTTTCAGGTTGCGGCTTCGGGTCGGCGTCCCAGACGTTTCTGGGTAGCGGCGACGCGATTCGGGCTCGACCGGCGTCCTGGACATTCCGGGTAACGGCGGTGCGAGCGGGGGCGGCGGGTCTGCTGGATCGTTAGCGCGACCAGTGGGCAGGCATTCGATGCCAACCGTCGGCCAACCCGTTACCCCGCGTTGAGCGGGGCCGGGGGGGGCGTGCCCTTAATTGGGTGACCCTACGAGGAGAAAACCTCAATAAAAAATCCCCAACCCCAAGTTTGCTGTCGCGAATTGGCGAGGGGGTGAGTGGCTGGTGGGAGACCAGTTTCTACACGACAGCGGAGCAGGGGACCGGCGGACCCTCTGCTTCGAGAACCTTACGCTTGCCCGGGTATGGTGCCTCTGCCCGGGTCGACCGTTATTGCAACCCTACTCGTGGGAACCAAATGGAATCCTTAAACTTTAAAAATATGTTCGGTGGAGGAGCAGGCGAGAAGCCTAAGAAGACGGAGGAGCCGCGAAAGACTGCGTCAAAGCAGTCCGCGGAAATAAAGAAGAAGGAGGAGCCGCTAAAGACAGCATCGAAGCTGTCCGCGGAAAATGCAGAGAAAGAGGAGCCACCAAAAGCTGTCTTCAAACAGCCGGTGGAAAGGACGGAGAGGTTGGCGACGCTGAAGGAGCCAGTGGTGAGGCTCACTCGTAGCCCCGCCTTAGCAGCAATGCTCACCGGAGAGGAGTTCGTCCCCATGAGCCGGAGCCCATCGTGCTCTTCGTTCATGGACGACTCCGACGACAACGTGCCTGAGAGCACATCTGGAAGGAAGCGCTCGCGTTCCCGGACTAGGGAACTACCCGGAGATGACGACGAAGACTCGGAGACGACCCCGGCGAAAATAACAGCAGCCCGCCGCGGCCGCGGCCGCCCTCCTACTACGGGTCAGTACGTAGGCGTTGGTAAGGTGAGGGCCGAGCTGGCAGCCGCTAGAAAAGCGGAGCTACTAGCCCAATTAGAAGAAGAGGCAACAGCGGCGGATCATAACACCCGACGACCACCGCCGAAACCCAGATGCGACACATTAACGGTGGATGAACCCGAAGACCTGACATCCCTGGAGATGATGAAGAAGGGCATGCAAGGTGTCAAAGTGGTTCTCGAGGTTGCCAGAACATCCGGCAACCTCAAAGGCACCAGCGTCAAGGCTTTGCGAGATGCAGCCGACCTCATTGCGGAGATGATGGGGAATTTGCATAGCCACAACACCAATACTGACGTAAACAAAATAGAGGTCCGGCTTGAAAAAGCGACGAGGGAACTATCACGTACCTCAGAAGAGAACCTCCGTATGCAGCGCGACAACGCCGCACTTCGCGACGAGGTGGCTGGTTTGCGCCGCGAGGTACAGCTGCTACGGGAGCAACTTGCTGGAGTGCAGGAAGGACCTGACCGGCATCAAAAAACGAGACGCAAGGACACCGTGGCTGCCATGTCGGTGGACGAACTCCGCCGCCTCATAGCGGAGCAAGCTGGCACCATGGTGAACGCAAGAATAGAGGGGCTGCAGAGCCGTCTGCTGCCAGAAGAGCGTTTGCGACCACCACTGGCGGCGGACAGGAGAAAGGCGCCAGCGCCTGCGCCGTTACTTGAAAGTGCCACTCCTGGACCTTCCAAGGCCGCTGCGGCCCCACCTGCCGGGCCAGCAGCCAGGAAGGCCAAGAATAAAAAGGCAAAGAAACAGGCGAAGGCTGGTACGTCAACTGAGGGGCAAGAACGGGCGAAATCAACCCCCGCCGCAACCACTGGCTCCACAACAACACAGGAGCCGTGGCAAACAGTAGGAAAAGGGGGCAAAGTGAAGAAGCCCCAGAAGGCAATAAAAAAGAAGGAGCGCCAAGCTAAGAAAGTGAGACTGCGCCCACCGCAAACCTCGGTGGTCGTTATAAAGCTTAGGCAGGAAGCGCAAGAAAACGGAGCATCGTATGCGCAGGCCCTCTTGGGGGCCAAGCAGAAGATCAGGCCCCAAGAGTATGGGTGTGAAAAGGGCTTCGCCATCAGGCTTACTCAGACGGGGGCCCGCAAAATTGAGGTGCCAGTCGGCACAAGCGGAGAAAACGCCGACAAGCTGGCGGAGAGGTTGCGCGAGCTGCTGGACCCGACTGTGGTCGAGATCTCCAGGCCCACAAAATGCGCAGAGTTTCGCGTGTCGGGCCTGGACGACACAGTCTCAGTAGAGGACGTGCGGGAGGCGGTGGCAACAACAGGTGGATGCCCAGAGGCGGCCGTGATCGTCGGCGACATTCGCCCCGGTCGCTTCGGGATGGGCGCCTGCCTAGTCCGATGCCCGGTGGTTGCTGCTAAGCGACTTACGGAGGGGGGCCGAAAGTTATTAGTCGGCTGGGTATCTGCGGTAGTTAGTATTCTGCCGCAAAAACCCCTCAGGTGTTATAGGTGCCTCGAAGTGGGGCACGTCAGGGCGATGTGCGAGTCGGCTGTGGACCGGTCGGACACCTGCTATCGTTGCGGGAAGACCGGCCACAAAGTTGCAGAGTGCACTAACTCGCCACGCTGTGCATTGTGCGTGGCGGCTGGGAAGGCGAGCAACCATCCTCTGGGCGGCCAAGCCTGCCAGGCTGCCCAGCCACGGGGGAAGACGGCCAGTAGGCCTACGAAAAAGAAGACCACGCCACCGGCCCCTAGCGCCACATTCGCAGATGGGGCCGAGGCGATGGAAGTAGCCGCGTCTGTAGCGGTAGAGTAATACCAAAACGGGGAAGGGCAAAGCCTAGACCCCGTTGATGGTAACAGCCGGGCGGCAGAGATGGGGAAGCTCTGTCGCCCATTACAGGGCTTTCATGGTGGATGGGCGCGTTTTGTGTTTCGGCGCGCCCACACCGAGGGAGGGGGCTTGTGAGCTCCCAAAGAGGGGTCCCAAGGACCGCCGGCGGCGGACCGCGGTAGTATCTTAGCTTCCCGTGGCCCGTCGCATAGCGGCAGACGGAACACCGGGGGGTTTTAGTGGGTATGCCCGTCAGCCTTTTACTGACGGGTGAGTCCCACATAACCCCGCCGTCTCCCCAACGGTGGGGTATGCGTAACGCATTTCCCCCCGTAAAAAAAAAAAAAAAAAAAAAAAAGGTTAGGTTGGGGTGCAAGGTCGGATAGAACCTCCACGTGTGCCCGGCCCATTGTAGGTCCCACTTCACACGTGCGGTGGGAACGACAATGGGTTCGGGCCGGTGCATCCTGGGCGCCGTCGTATATAATTGCTTCGGGGATTACATACGAAGGTGGCTAATAATCCGACAACTGGGGGGGCACGGCTGGCTGACCCGGGTAGCCTGGGTAACGGCAGTCGAGCAGGGGCAAACCGTAACCCTGTACATGGTGTGGGGCCGGGGGCTGTCATCCTTCGGGATGGGGTCGCGAGGAAGAAAACCTCTATAAAAAATCACGAGAGGGGGACCTTACGGTCTGGTCCGTAATACGGACGTGTCGGGGCGTGTACTGGTCCAAGGATCGGTTCCGGCCCACCCGCAACCCTGTACGTGGTGCAGGGAGTGGGGGCCGTCACTTCGGTGGGGGCCGCGTGGAGACAACCACTCTAAAAAATCCTCAAAGGCCTGGCGTTGGAGTAACGCGGCGTCGGGCGCCCGTGCGCGGGTGGTTGACGGAGAGCGTCAGCCCGCTAGCGACACCCTCGGGTACCTCCCGCCCCCCGAGGCGTAATTAGGGTTATCCGGGTAAGGGTCCTCTGCCCGGGTGGACTTCCTTTGACACCATGCTCGTGGGAACACTATGGAAATCTCTAATTTAAAAAACATAAACCCTTTAGTAGTTGTGGAGAAGTGTCCAGCGGCGGAGGCTGCTGCCAAAACACTTCTCGGGGACGAAACTCTGAGTCCGGGAAAAAACAGAGTAATTGAAGAGACTGCGGACACTGTCGTTGGACAGTTAATGACAGACCCATCCCTGGGTTCAAACGTCAACAGAACGGAGGAGGTAGTAGTGGAGACTGGTTCTACCCCAGCAGTTGTCGAAAACTTTACTTCGGCTAACCCGATTGAAGGCAGTGGGTCTACTTCAGAACCAACGGAACGAATGGAGGATTCTGACTCCTCTGTTTGTAGCATGGACACCGTAGTTAGCGAGGAGACTCCTAACAAATTCTGGAAAGGAAGGAAACGCAACCGCGAGATTCCGGACGACGATTCCGGCGAGGATTTGACACCCTTGCCAAAAGTTGCCTCCCAGAAGCGAGGCAGAGGGCGACCTCCATTGTCAGGGAGATATGTCGGCGTGGCTGCTGTCAACAAAGAAATGTTGAGAGCCAAGAGAGAGGAACAGGAACTTTTAGCTGAGGAAGAGATAGCTAGGTTAGCGGCAAAAAGAACCAAGCCGCTTCGCTTGTCTGATTCCTCTACAGGCGAATCAGAGGCGGAATCAGAAGGACCTCTGGCTTCTCACCTGAAAGCGCAAGTAGAAACTAGTATTGCGGTCATACGTAAGGTCGCAGAGAAGTCTGCTCATCTCAAAGGCACATTCCAACGGGCCTTGAAAGATGCAGCCACAGCAATCACCAAGGCAGTAGAAGCGATGGAACGGTGTACAGCCACTGAGGAAAACAAAAAACTGCAGCAGGATAACAGCCGTCTGCAAAAAGAGCTGGCTGAACTCCGAAAAGAAATGGTGGAAGTCCGAGTGGAGCTACAGAGAGCGAAAACTGAAGCTCCTAAGCGACAAGAAGAGAGCGATCAGGCTCTGAGGCGTAGCATTGTAATGGAGGTTGGAACAATGATTAACGCGAGAATTGAAAGCCTGAGAGAGTGCCTCCCGCCACCGAAGCGACTTCGTCCACCCCTGGCAGCGGATAAAAGTAGTGGCGAACCAACCTCTTCACCTTTACCGGGACCGTCAAATAACATAACGGCAATGAGCAAGGCTGGAAAAGGCGCAAGTGCTCGAGTGGAAACTGCAACACTGGCTCCCGCCCCTAATAAACAGAATAAGAAGAAGAAGGGCAAAAAGAAACAGAAGGACGTTCCTCTTCCACTTCCAAGCACGAGTAAGGGTAGCACCGTGGTTTCAGGCCCGTCGCAACCCCGTTCGTTGCCAACAGTCCCTCAACCGGAGGGCGATAATGAAGAAGGATGGCACAAGGTGGTGTCAAAGAAGAGTAGGAAAAAGAAGGCTGCTGCACAAACTAGACCAGTGCAATCACAGCCTACCAAGGCTAAACCTTTAAAACTACGACCTCCGCGTACGGCTGCTGTCGTTGTCACCTTGCAGCCAGAAGCCGAAAAGCGTGGCCTGACGTATGCAGCAATAATAGCAGAGGCGAAGAAAAAAGTGGCTATAAACGAGCTAGGTATCTCTGGGATGAAAATCAGAAAGTCCGCCACTGGTGCTCGCATTATGGAGGTGCCCGGTGAGACGAACCAAGAGAAGGCCGACACACTAGCCAATAAGCTCAGAGACATCTTTAAAGATGAAGACATTCGAGTCTCTAGACCTACTAAATGCGCAGAAATGCGCCTTACGGGTCTAGACGACTCTGTGACTAGTGAAGAGGTAGCACTTGCGGTCTCTGCGGTCGGTGGATGTGAAGCTGAAGATGTAAAAGTCGGAGAGCTGCGAATGTCCGCAAATAGCCTTGGCACTATATGGCTTAGATGCCCAGTAACAGCTGCCAAGAAAGTTGTCGAGAATGGCCGTCTTCTTGTAGGTTGGGTGTCGGCTCAGGTGAAGCTACTAGAACCAAGAAAGCTGCGCTGCTACCGATGCTTTGAAACGGGGCATGTTAAGGCGCAGTGTTCTTCGGAGATAGATCGCAGCAACGATTGTTACCGATGTGGTCAGGCTGGACACAAGACAAGGGAATGCTCAGCTGCACCACACTGCGTCCTGTGCGTGTCAGCAGAAAAACCGGCGGGACATAGAGTTGGCAGTAGGGCCTGCTCGGCTCCTCCGACAAAAAAGAAGGATAAATTGGTGGCTGCAAGTAAGGCTCCGCAACCAATGCCTGCTGAGGCGATGGAGGCTGATATTACCGTTCCAATAGATTAATGGCTCTAAAAGTACTTCAAGCCAATATAAACCACTGCGCCAGAGCTCAGGATCTATTGATTCAGAGCATGACGGAGTGGTCACCATATGTAACGGCAATATCAGAACCCTATCTAATCCCATCCAGGGAGGACTGGGTTGGTGACTTGGACGGCATAGCTGCCCTAACTTCTCAAGGGTCTAACATCTTTGCACCTTTCCAAAATGTCTTTAAAGGTCGGGGATATGTGGCGGCACAAAGAGATGACACAATATTCCTTAGTCTCTATTTCTCACCAAATAGAAATGTGTCGGAGTATGAGCCATTCCTTGCGGAAATCGGTACACTGGTCGATCAATATCACCCTACGCCAGTAGTTGTCATGGGGGATTTCAACGCCAAAAGTGAGGCTTGGGGTGAAACAGAAACTGACATGCGCGGTGAGATTACTGAGGAGTGGGCACTGGCAAGTGGTCTGGTATTACTCAATAGGGGAAATACTCACACATGCATCAGGCATAATGGTGGATCTATTGTTGATCTGTCGTTGGCGACACCTGGGGCCGCTCAACGAATTCGTGGTTGGAAGGTTATCACGGGTGCAGAATCACTCTCGGATCACCGATACATAACCTTTGAGATCACAATGTCTATAGCAAGTACCAGACGTAGTCAAAACTCAGAAGAGACCAGTCCACGATGGGTTATAAAACGACTGGACAAAGATCTGCTAGAAGAAGCCGCACTGATAGAAGCATGGCAAGATACTTCTTCTGTAGTCACGGATGTCGCTGTGCAAGCAAACATCATACAAGAGTCCATGACACGCATATGCGACGCTGCCATGCCTCGGGCCAAAGACCTACCCCCGAAGCGGCAGGTGTACTGGTGGTCCGCGGATTTGGCGCAACTACGAAATACTTGCGTTGCAGCGAGACGCCAATACACTCGGCAAAGAAGAAGACGACAAAGAGATGAGACCAGAGAGGCAGAGTTACACGCGGCGTACAAGGAACGGAAGAAAGAACTTGTGACCGCCATCTCTAGAGCCAAAGCACTAGCCCGAGAAGAGTTGCTGGAGACTCTCAATAGTGATCCATGGGGACGTCCGTATAAGATGGTGATGTCCAAACTTCGCCCCTGGGCACCACCCCTGACTAAAAGTCTCGAGCCTGAATTACTCGAAAGAATCGTCTCTACCCTATTCCCAGAGAGAGAACACCTTACACCTCCTTTTAGAGTACCACCTTGCATAGACAGGGAAGACACGGAAATACCTCCAGTTACACAGGGCGAACTGGGTGCAGCGGTTCTTAGACTTCGTGCCAAGAAAACGGCTCCCGGGCTCGATGGAATACCAGGACGAGCCTGGGTCCTCGCCATGGACGTTTTAGAACCTGCCGTTATTCGGCTATTTACGACGTGCTTGCAACAGGGAGAGCTGCCGCAACAGTGGAAGACCGGCAAGCTAGTGTTGCTGCGCAAGAATGGTCGCCCGGCGGATCTCCCGTCAGCATACCGCCCGATTGTACTACATGACGAGATAGTCAAGCTCCTTGAAAGGATAGTAGCGGACCGCCTCACCGAACACCTTGAAGAAGTCGGCCCAAACTTAGATAACTGCCAATTTGGGTTTCGAAGAGGAAGGTCCACCACTCATGCGGTGCTCAGAGTTAAAGAAATGGCGGAAACAGCAGTATCAAAGAACGAGGTCGTATTAGCGGTGTCTCTCGATATAGCCAACGCATTCAATACCCTTCCGTGGAACTGCATACTGGAAGCGCTGAGACACCACAATGTCCCGCTCTACTTACAACGCTTTATAGCAGCGTATCTATCGGAAAGGAGCGTAAAGTACCCTGCCCGTGACGGATGGAGACAACGCGAAATGTCGTGCGGTGTTCCACAGGGTTCGGTCCTTGGGCCGCTCCTGTGGAACATCGGCTACGATTGGGTTCTGCGAGGCGCATTTCTGCGAGGTGTGGAACTAACCTGTTACGCTGACGATACCCTAGTAACGGCACGAGGTAAAACTTTCCGGCATGCATCACTGTTGGCCACTGCAGGGGTGGCTCAGGTCGTTGGAAGAATTCGGCGTCTAGGTCTGAAGGTAGCCCTTGAGAAATCCGAAGCTGTGTGCTTTCACGGCCCTCGCAACGTGCCACCAGCTGGATCGCACTTAGTGGTGGCCGGGGTAAGAATAGACGTTGCCAAGACAATGAAATACCTCGGAATCGTACTAGACAGTAGATGGAATTTCAAGGCACACTTCGAGTCTTTGGTGCCTAAGATCTTGCGCACAGCAAACGCACTCTGCGGGCTGTTACCTAACCTTGGCGGCCCAGATCGTTCGTGCCGTCTGTTGTTTATGGGAGTCGCGCGATCCATCGCTCTTTATGGGGCCCCCATATGGGCCGAATCGGCGGACAGTCGAAACGTCGCTCTTTTGCGGAAGCCACAGAGGGCGTTAGCAATAAGGGTGATACGCGGATATCGTACGATATCCTACGAGGCCGCATGCCTACTAGCTGGCAGCCTGCCATGGGACTTGGAGGCAAGGGGGCTTGCCGCTCTATTTCAATGGCGCGAACAGGCTCGAAACGAAGGGCAAAACCCAGCTCCGAGGGAGATGGAAGCCTGCAGACTGGAGATCAGGCAGGAGCTAGTAGAGATTTGGAAAGAAAGGCTGGAACAGCCGATCGCAGGTACAACTCTAGTAGAGGCTGTCCGCCCAAACGTAAGACAGTGGCTCGAACGACATCACGGGGTCCTGACCTACAGAATGACACAAATTCTGTCTGGTCATGGTTGCTTCGGGCGTTATCTGTGGAGAATAGGCAGAGAAACAACAGCGCAATGTCATCATTGTGTTGGCTGCCCCGAGGACACTGCCCAACACACAATCCAGGAGTGCCCTTCATGGGAAGAAGAACGTCGCGCTGTCTGCGCAGTTGTGGGAATCGATCTCTCGCTACCCGCACTGATAAAAGCTATCACGGACAACGAGAGAAGTTGGACAGCGGTCGCGAAATTCAGCGAGGCCGTCATGAGAACAAAGGAGGAGGCGGAAAGGATAAGAGAAGCTGAGTCTGCTGAACCAAACCGCCAACGGAGAGCAGGGCGCAGAAGGCGACAGTACGCCCAAGCGCCAATATAAGACGCCATAAGTGGTGGGCTCCTGCCCCATCGCTCATTTGGCCCGAGTCGGCGCGCGCGGTGTCCCCGCGCGCCACTCTAATAGAAGCTGTAAAGGGAGGACGTATCTCTTTCCTCCTCCCTGAACACAGAGAAGGAGCCTGAAAAAAGGCTATCGCGTTCGCCGGTCGTGGAAGCAAAGCTTCGGCGGCACCCGCGTACCCGACGAATAATATGCGAGAAGAGGACACCGCTGTGTTTTAGTGGGTAGGCCTTCGTGCACCCACCGGTCGTCCTTTCGTCGGGTGGGTGCACGAAGGAGAGCCCCACATAACCCTGCCGCCCTTTAAGTGGCAGGGTATGCGTAAGGCATTTCACAGCGTAAAAAAAAAAAAAAAAAAAAAAAAAAAAAAAAAAAAAAAAAAAAAAAAAAAAAAAAAAGGTTAGGTTAGGTTAGGTTGGGGTGGGGTGCAAGGTCGGATAGAACCTCCACGTGTGCCCGGCCCATTGTAGGTCCCACTTCACACGTGCGGTGGGAACGACAATGGGTTCGGGCCGGTGCATCCTGGGCGCCTTCGTATATAATCCCATCGGGGATTGCATACGAAGGTGGCTAATAATCCGACAACTGGGGGGGGCTCGGCTGGCTGACCCGGGTAGCCTGGGTAACGGCAGCCGAGCAGGGGTATACCGTAACCCCGTACATGGTGCGGGGCCGGGGGCCGTCATCCTTTGGGATGGGGGCCGCGAGGAAGAAAACCTCTTTAAAAAATTACGAGAGGGAGGACCTCACGGTCCGTTCTGCACGTCGCCCTCTGATTGCAGAGGGTTGTAACGTAGCAGGCATGGGAGGCGGCGAAGTAACCGCGGGACCCATCTTTGGGTCAGAGGAGCCAGTTGTGGCTTCGGAGACGGGCGACCTTTTCAGGTTGCGGCTTCGGGTCGGCGTCCCAGACGTTTCTGGGTAGCGGCGACGCAATTCGGGCTCGACCGGCGTCCTGGACATTCCGGGTAGCGGCGGTGCGAGCGGGGGCGGCGGGTCTGCTGGATCGCTAACGCGACCAGTGGACAGGCATTCGATGCCAACCGTCGGTCAACCCGTAACCCCACGTTGAGCGGGGCCGGGGGGGACTGCCCTTCATTGGGTGACCCTACGAGGAGCATACCTCTATAAAAAACCCTAATCCCAAGCAAGCTGCGCGGCGAGGGGATGAGTGGCTGTTGGGTGAACAGTCGTAAGGTAGCCTCTGGAGGAGGGGACCGGTGGACCCCCTACCTTCACAACCCTACACTTGCCCGGGTATGGGACCTCTGCCCGGGTGGACCGAATAAATGTCACCTTACTCGTGGGACTAAAATGGAAAGTCTAAATTTTAAAAACATGTTTGGTGGAGGAGCAGGCGAGAAGCCTAGGAAGACGGAGGAGCCGCGAAAGACTGCATCTAAGCAGTCCGCGGAAAAACCGAAGACGGAGGAGCCGCCAAAGGCTGTATTCAAACAGCCCGCGGAAAAGCCAACCAGACTTGACGTACTGAAGGAGCCCGTGGTGCAACTCACCAGGAGCCCTGTTCTTGCTGCCATGCTGGCTAGCGAGGAATTCGTCCCCATGAGCCGAAGTCCTTCGTGCTCATCCGTTGTGGACGTCATGGACGACTCAGACGACCAGTCAGTAGAGACGGCTTGCGGGCGCAAACGCTCGCGCTCGCGACACAGAGACCGGTCGTGCAGTGACGATGGTGAAGTTATAACCCCGGCGAAGATCCCAGCCGCTGACAAACGTGGCCGCGGCCGCCCTGCCACTACAGGGCAGTACATAGGTGTGGGTAAGCTAAGGGCCGAGCTGGCTGCTGCTAAGAAGGCAGACCTACTAGCCCAACTGGAAGCGGAAAAGACAACGGCGGAGAGCAGAACCCGCCCACCACCAAGATCAAGAGACGATGCACCGAAAGTGGATGAAGATCCGGGAGAAATTACATCTCTGGAACTTTTTAGGAAAGGGATGGACGGTGTCAAAGTGGTGCTCGAGGTTGCCAAGACATCGGGCAACCTCAAAGGCACCAGCGTGAAGGCCTTACGGGACGCAGCGGACCTCATCGCTAAGATGTTGGAATGCATGCATGGCCACAACACCATCATGGACGGAGACAAATTAGAGGCCCGGCTTCAAAAGGCCACTGAGGAACTTTCCCGCACAACTGCAGAAAACAGAAATATGCAGCGCGACAATGCCGCTCTACGCGACGAAGTGGCAGGTCTGCGCCGCGAAGTGCAGCTGTTGCGGGAGCAGCTGGAGAGAGTACAGGGAGGACCTGATCTTCATAAAACAACGAAGCGGAAGGAGAACACGGTAGCGTCAATGTCGGTCGACGAGCTCCGCCGACTTATAGCGGAGCAGGCCGGCACAATGGTCAACGCCCGTATAGAGGGAATCAAGAGTCGACTGCCGCCAGAAGAGCGTCTGCGCCCACCACTGGCAGCAGACAAGAAGAAGACGCCAGCACCGGCGCCGACACTGGGGAAGGAAGCTCCTGGCCCTTCTCACGCCACTGCGGCTGCTCCTGCCGGGCGAGCCGCCAAAAAGAAGGCGAAGAAGAAGGAGAGAAAGAACAAGCAGCCGGGTGCCACAGCACCTATCTCAGAGGGACAAGCTCCCACTATCGCTGCCCCCAACACAAATGAGGGGCCCTGGCAGCTAGTGGGGAAAAGAGGCGCCGTAGTGAAACAGCGCCAAGCGGCGGACACCAAAAAGAAACAGGTGAGGAAAATTAAACTGCGGCCTCCACAGACTTCGGCGGTAGTCATAAAGCTGCGGCAGGAGGCTCAAGACAGCGGGGCATCATATGCGCAAGCGCTCTTGGGGGCTAAACAAAACATCAACCCCCAAGACTACGGTTGCGAGAGGGGGTTCTCCATCAGGCCCACTCAAACGGGGGCCCGGAAAATAGAGGTGCCGGTCGGTCAAAACGCCGACAAACTGGCCGAAAAATTGCGGGAGCTACTGGATCCCAGTCTCGTTGAGATCTCTAGGCCCACAAAATGTGCGGAGTTCCGCGTGTCGGGCCTGGACGATACAGTCTCGGCGGACGACGTTCGGTGCGCGGTGGCAAGGTCGGGTGGGTGCCCAGAGGCGGCTGTAAGCGTCGGCGATATCCGCCCCAGCCGCTTCGGAATGGGTGCCTGCCTTGTTCGATGCCCAGTGGCGTCCGCCAAAACTATAGCAGACGGCGGTAAAAAACTTCTTGTGGGCTGGGTATCTGCGGTGGTGAGTGTTCTGCCGCAGAAACCCCTTAGATGTTACAAATGTCTGGAGGTGGGGCACGTTCGCGCGATGTGCGAGTCGGCTGTGGACCGGTCCGACGCATGCTACCGCTGCGGGAAGACCGGCCACAAAGTTGCAGAGTGCAGTAACTCGCCACGCTGTGCATTGTGTGTGGCGGCTGGGAAGGCGAGCAACCATCCTCTGGGCGGCCAAGCCTGCCAGGCTGCCCAGCCACGGGGGAAGACGGCCAACAGGCTTACGAAGAAGAGGACCACGCCACCGGCCCCTAGCGCCACATCCGCAGATGGGGCCGAGGCGATGGAAATAGCCGCCTCCGTAGCGGCAGAGTAATGCCGAAATGGGGGAAGGGCGGAAAGCCCAGACCCCGTTGATGGTGAGAGCCGGGCGACAGAGATGGGGAAGCTCTGTCGCCCACTGCAGGGCTTTCGTGGTGGATGGGCGCGTTTTGTGTTTCGGCGCGCCCACACCGAGGGAGGGGGCTTGTGAGCTCCCAAAGAGGGGTCCCAAGGACCGCCGGCGGCGGACCGCGGTAGTATCTTAGCTTCCCGTGGCCCGTCGCATAGCGGCAGACGGAACACCGGGGGGTTTTAGTGGGTATGCCCGTCAGCCTTTTACTGACGGGTGAGTCCCACATAACCCCGCCGTCTCCCCAACGGTGGGGTATGCGTAACGCATTTCCCCCCGTAAAAAAAAAAAAAAAAAAAAAAGGTTAGGTTGGGGTGGGGTGCAAGGTCGGATAGAACCTCCACGTGTGCCCGGCTCATTGTAGGTCCCACTTCACACGTGCGGTGGGAACGACAATGGGTTTTGGGCCGGTGCATCCTGGGCGCCTTCGTATATAATCCCTGTGGGGATTGCATACGAAGGTGGCTAATAATCCGACAACTGGGGGGGGCTCGGCTGGCTGACCTGGGTAGCCTGGGTAACGGCAACCGAGCAGGGGTAAACCGTAACCCCGTACGTGGTGCGGGGCCGGGGGCTGTCATCCTTCGGGATGGGGGCCGCGAGGAAGAAAACCTCTTTAAAAATTACGAGAGGGGGGACCTCACGGTCCGTTCTGCACGTCGCCCTCTGATTGCAGAGGGTTGTAACGTGGCAGGCATGGGAGGCGGCGAAGTTGCCGCGGGACCCATCTTTGGGTCAGAGGAGCCAGGTTTGGCTTCGGAGACGGGCGACCTTTCAGGTTGCGGCTTCGGGTCGGCGTCCCAGACGTTTCTGGGTAGCGGCGACGCGATTCGGGCTCGACCGGCGTCCTGGACATTCCAGGTAGCGGCGGTGCGAGCGGGAGCGGCGGGTCTGCTGGATCGCTAACGCGGCCAGTGGACAGGCTTCGGCCACCGTCGGTCAACCCGTAACCCCACGTTGAGCGGGGCCGGGGGGGACTGCCCTTCACTGGGTGACCCTACGAGGAGCATACCTCTATAAAAAAAACCCTAATCCCAAGCAAGCTGCGCGGCGAGGGGATGAGTGGCTGTTGGGTGAACAGTCGTAAGGTAGCCTCTGGAGCAGGGGACTGGCGGACCCCCTGCTTCACAACCCTACGCTTGCCCGGGTATGGTGCCTCTGCCCGGGTCGACCGTTATTGCAACCCTACTCGTGGGACTTATATGGAAAGTTTAAATTTTAAAAATATGTTTGGTGGAGGAGCAGGCGAGAAGCCTAAGAAGACGGAGGAGCCGCGAAAGACAGCATCAAAGCTGTCCGCGGAAAACAAGAAGACGGAGGAGCCGCTAAAGGCTGTATTCAAACAGCCAGCGGAAAAGGTAACAAGAGCGGAATTACTGAAAGAGCCCGTGGTGCAACTCACACGGAGCCCCGTCCTTGCAGCTATGTTGGCTGGCGAGGAATTCGTCCCAAGGAGCCGAAGTCCTTCGTGCTCATCCGTTGTGGACGTCATGGACGATTCGGACGACCAGTCACTAGAGACGGCTTCCGGGCGCAAACGCTCGCGCTCGCGACATAGAGACCGGTCATGCAGTGACGATGGAGAAGGTGAAACCCCGGCGAAGGTTGCAGCCGCAGAGAAACGTGGACGCGGCCGCCCTGCCACTACGGGGCAATACATAGGTGTGGGCAAAATGAGAGCCGAGCTGGCTGCTGCCAAAAAAGCAGAACTACTAGCCCTATTGGAGGAAGAGGCTTCGGCGGCGGAGCGTCAAACCCGCCCAGCCCCAAAACCCAGAGGCGATACATCCATGATGGATGAACAAGAGGATTTGACATCCTTAGAAATGATGAGAAAAGGCATGCAAGGTGTCAAAGTCGTGCTTGAGGTGGCCAGAACATCCGGCAACCTTAAGGGCACCAGCATCAAGGCTTTGCGGGACGCAGCGGACCTCATTGCCAAGATGATGGAAAGCATGCATAACCGCAATACCATCACGGACGAGAATAAATTAGAGGCCCGGCTTCAAAAGGCCATTGAAGAACTTTCCCGCACAACTGCAGAAAACAAAAGTATGCAGCGCGACAATGCCGCCTTACGCGACGAGGTGGCAGGCTTGCGTCGTGAAGTGCAGTTGCTGCGGGAGCAGCTGGAAAAAGTGCAGGGAGGACCTGACCTGCACCGAACGACGAAGCGGAAGGAGAACATGGTGGCGTCAATGTCGGTCGACGAGCTCCGCCGACTTATAGCGGAGCAGGCCGGCACAATGGTCAACGCCCGTATAGAGGGAATCAAGAGCCGGCTGCCGCCAGAGGAGCGTCTGCGCCCACCACTGGCAGCAGACAAGAAGAAAACGCCAACACCGGCGCCGATACTGAGGAAGGACACTCCTGATCCTTCTAACGCCACTTCGGACCCCCTGCCGGGCGAGCCGCCAAAAAGAAGGCGAAAAAGAAGGAGAAGAAAGGTAAGAAGTCGGGTGCCACAGCACCCATCTCAGATGGACAAGCTCCGGCTGTCACTGCCCCCAACACAAATGAGGAGCCCTGGCAGCTAGTTGGGAAAAGTGGCGCCGTAGTGAAGCAGCGCCAAGCGGCGGACACCAAGAAGAAACGGGAGAAGAAGATCAAACTACGGCCTCCACAAACTTCGGCAGTAGTGATTAAACTTCGAAAGGAGGCTCAAGACAACGGGGCATCATATGCGCAAGCACTCCTGGGGGCTAAACAAAAAATTAAACCCCAGGACTTCGGATGCGAGAGGGGGTTTTCCATCAGGCCCACCCAAACGGGGGCAAGGAAAATAGAAGTGCCGGTCGGTCAAAATGCCGACAAACTGGCCGAAAAATTGCGAGAGCTGCTGGATCCCAGCCTCGTCGAAATCTCCAGGCCCACGAAATGTGCGGAGTTCCGCGTGTCGGGCCTGGATGATACAGTTTCGGGGGAGGACGTTCGGTGCGCGGTGGCAAGGTCGGGTGGGTGCCCAGAGGCGGCTGTAAGCGTCGGCGATATTCGCCTCAGCCGCTTTGGAATGGGTGCCTGCCTTGTTCGATGCCCGGTGGCATCTGCCAAAATAATAATAGACGGCGGTAGGAAACTACTGGTGGGCTGGGTATCTGCGGTGGTCAGTGCTCTGCCACAGAAACCCCTCAGATGTTATAAATGTCTGGAGGTGGGGCACGTTCGTGCGATATGTGAATCGGCTGTGGACCGGTCTGACGCATGCTACCGCTGCGGAAAGACCGGCCACAAAGTGGCGCAGTGCACAAACTCGGCGCGCTGTGTGCTGTGTGCGGCGGCTGAAAAGCCAAGTGATCACCCACTGGGTGGCAAGGCCTGTCGGGCTGCCCAGTTGCAGAGGAAGGCGGCCAACAGGCCCAAGAAGAATACGGCCACGCCAACGGTCCCCAGCAACATGTCACAAGGGGCTGAAGCGATGGACGTAGTCGCCACGGCGGCAGAGCAGGATCAGGCAGGGGCGAGGGCGTAAGGCACAGACCCTCATTGGTGAGAGCCGGGCGGCAGAGATGGGGTAGCTCTGTCGCCCACTGCAGGGCTTTCGTGGTGGATGGGCGCGTTCTGTGTTTCGGCGCGCCCACACCGAGGGAGGGGGCTTCTGAGCTCCCATAAGAGGGGTCCTCTTGGGACCGCCGGCGACGGGCCGCGGTAGTATCTTAGTTTCCCGTGGCCCGTCGCATAGCGGCAGACGGAACACCGGGGGGTTTTAGTGGGTATGCCCGTCAGCCTTTCACTGACGGGTGAGTCCCACATAACCCCGCCGTCTCCCCAACGGTGGGGTATGCGTAACGCATTTCCCCCCGTCAAAAAAAAAAAAAAAAAAAAAGGTTAGGTTGGGGTGCAAGGTCGGATAGAACCTCCACGTGTGCCCGGCTCATTGTAGGTCCCACTTCACACGTGCGGTGGGAACGACAATGGGTTTTGGGCCGGTGCATCCTGGGCGCCTTCGTATATAATCCTTTCGGGGATTGCATACGAAGGTGGCTAATAATCCGACAACTGGGGGGGGCTCAGCTGGCTGACCCGGGTAGCCTGGGTAACGGCAGCTGAGCAGGGGTATACCGTAACCCTGTACATGGTGCGGGGCCGGGGGCTGTCATCCTTCGGGATGGGGGTCGCGAGGAAGAAAACCTCTTTAAAAAATTACGAGAGGGTGGACCTTACGGTCCGAGGCGGCGTAGTAGCCGCGGGACCCATCTTTCCGGGTAGCGATAGTTTGGGTCAGAGGAGCCAGTTGTGGCCTAGGAGACGGGCGATCGTTTCAGGTTGCGGCTTCGGGTCGGCGTCCCAGACGTTTCTGGGTAGCGGCGACGCGATTCGGGCTCGACCGGCGTCCTGGACATTCCAGGTAGCGGCGGTGCGAGCGGGGGCGACGGGTCTGCTGGATCGCTAGCGCGACCAGTGGACAGGCTTCGGTCACCGTCGGTCAACCCGTAACCCCTAGTTGAGTGGGGCCGGGGGGGACTGCCCTTCATTGGGTGACCCTACGAGGAGCAAACCTCTATAAAAAACCCTAATCCCAAGCAAGCTGCGCGGCGAGGGGATGAGTGGCTGTTGGGTGAACAGTCGTAAGGTAGCCTCTGGAGCAGGGGACCGGCGGACCCCCTGCTTCACAACCCTACGCTTGCCCGGGTATGGTGCCTCTGCCCGGGTCGACCGTTATTGCAACCCTACTCGTGGGACTCATATGGAAAGTCTTAATTTTAAAAATATGTTTGGTGGAGGAGCAGGCGAGAAGCCTAGGAAGACGGAGGAGCCACGAAAGACTGCGTCAAAGCAGTCCGTGGAAAGCAAGAAGACGGAGGAGCCGCCAAAGGCTGTATTCAAACAGCCCGCGGAGAAACCGACAAGAACGGAGGTTTTAAAGGAGCCCGTGGTGCAACTCACCAGGAGCCCTGTCCTTGCGGCCATGTTGGCAGGCGAAGATTTCGCTGAGATGAGCCGAAGTCCGTCATGCTCATCTCTTATGGACGATTCGGACGACCAGCTGCCTGAGACGGCTTCCGGGCGCAAACGCTCGCGCTCGCTACACAGAGAAAGGTCAGGCAGCGATGATGGAGATGGCAAAACCCCGGCGAAGATTGCAGCCGCTGAGAAACGTGGACGCGGCCGCCCTGCCACTACGGGGCAGTACATAGGTGTGGGTAAGATGCGGGCTGAGCTTGCTGCCGCTAAAAAAGCGGAGTTTGAAGCCCAATTGGAAGCGGAAAGAACAAGGGTGGAGAGCAAAACCCGTCCACCGTCAAAATCCAGAGAAGACTTACATAAGACGGATATCAGCCCCGAAGACATGACATCCCTGGAGCTGATGAAAAAGGGGATGGACGGTGTCAAAGTGGTGCTCGAGGTGGCCAAGACCTCAAGCAACCTCAAAGGCACCAGTGTGAAGGCCTTGCGGGACGCAGCTGACCTCATCGCTAAGATGCTGGAAAGCATGCATGGCCACAACACCATGTCGGACGCGAACAAGCTGGAGACCCGGCTTGAAAAAGCCTCAGAGGAACTTTTCCGCACAACTGCGGAAAACAGGAGCATGCAGCGCGACAATGCCTACCTACGCGACGAGGTAGCAGGTTTGCGCCGTGAAGTGCAGCTGCTGCGGGAGCAGCTTGAGAGAGTACAGGGTGGAGCTGACCTGCACCCAACGAGCAAGCGGACGAGAAACACTGTGGGGTCCATGTCGGTCGACGAGCTCCGTCGCTTGATAGCGGAACAGGCCGGTAACATGGTGAACGCCCGCATAGAGGGGTTACAGAGCCGGCTGTTGCCAGAGGAACGTCTGAGACCACCACTGGCGGCGGACAGAAGGAAGGCCCCAGCGCCTGCGCCCATACTGGAAAGATCTACTCCTGGTCCTTCCAAGGCCGCCGAGGCGCCACCTGCCGGGCCGGCTGCCAAGAAGGGCAAGAAGAAGAAGCCTAAAAAACAGGCGCAGTCTGGAACGGCGCCTGTGAGACCAGATCAGGCGGAAACAATTCCTACCACAGCCACCGGCCGCACAACAACAGAGGAGCCATGGCAGACGGTAGGCAAAGGGGGCAAAGTCAAGAAGCGCCAGGTGGCAGAAAAGAAAATGAAAGGCCAGGCAAGGAGGGTGAAGTTGCGCCCTCCGCAAACTTCTGCGGTGGTTATTAAGCTCCGGCAGGAGGCGCAGGACAGCGGGGCTTCCTATGCCCAAGCACTCCTGGGGGCCAAACAAAATATCAACCCCCAGGATTATGGCTGCGAGAAGGGGTTCGCCATTAGGCCCACCCAAACGGGGGCCCGAAAAATTGAGGTGCCGGTCGGCGTAAATGGCGAAAACGCCGACAAATTAGCGGAGAGGCTAAGGGAATTGTTGGATCCAAATTTGATAGAGATCTCCAGGCCCACAAAGTGTGCGGAATTCCGCGTGTCGGGTCTGGATGATACAGTGTCAACAGAGGACGTTCGGTCCGCGGTGGCAAGGTCGGGTGGGTGCCCAGAGGCGGCTGTGGTCGTCGGCGATATTCGCCCCAGCCGCTTCAGAATGGGTGCCTGCCTTGTGCGATGTCCCGTGGCAGCCGTCAAGAAGATTACGGAGGGAGACAAAAAACTACTTGTGGGGTGGGTTTCTGCGGTGGTCAACGTCCTGCCGCAGAGACCCCTTAGGTGTTTTAAATGCCTGGAGGTGGGGCACGTCCGCGTGATGTGTGAGTCGGCTGTGGACCGGTCCGATCTGTGCTATCGGTGTGGAAAGACCGGCCACAAAGTCGCCGAATGTGTAAGCTCGCCGCGCTGCGTATTATGTGCGGCAGCTGAAAAAGCGAGTGACCACCCACTGGGCGGCCAGGTCTGTAGGGCTGCCCAGTTACAAGGGAAGGTGACTAACAGACAAAAGAAGAAGCCGGCCGTGCCACCGGCCCCTAGCGCTACGGCTGCTGATGGGTCTGAGGCAATGGACGTAGCAGCCGTCTCTACAGCGGCAGAGTAAGGCCGAAATGGGGTGAGGGCAATAGGCCCAAACCCCGTTGTTGGTGAGAGTCGGGCGGCAGAGATGGGGAAGCTCTGTCGCCCACTGCAGGGCTTTCGTGGTGGATGGGCGCGTTCTGTGTTTCGGCGCGCCCACACCGAGGGAGGGGGCCTGTAAGCTCCAAAAGAGGGGTCCAAAGGACCGCCGGCGGCGGGCCGCGGTAGTATCTTACTTTCCCGTGGCCCGTCGCATAGCGGCAGACGGAACACCGGGGGGTTTTAGTGGGTATGCCCGCCAGCCTCTAACTGGCGGGTGAGTCCCACATAACCCCGCCGTCTCCCCAGCGGTGGGGTATGCGTAACGCATTTCCCCCCGTAAAAAAAAAAAAAAAAAAAAAAAAAAAAAAAAAAAAAAAAAAAAAAAAAAGGTTAGGTTAGGTTAGGTTGGGGTGCAAGGTCGGATAGAACCTCCAAGAGTGCCCGGCCCATTGTAGGTCCCACTTCACACGTGCGGTGGGAACAACAATGGGTTTTGGGTCGGTGCATCCTGGGCGCCTTCGTATATAATCCCCTCGGGGATTGCATACGAAGGTGGCTAATAATCCGACAACTGGGGGGGGCTCGGCTGGCTGACCCGGGTAGCCTGGGTAACGGCAGCCGAGCAGGGGTATACCGTAACCCCGTACATGGTGCGGGGCCGGGGGCCGTCATCCTTTGGGATGGGGGCCGCGAGGAAGAAAACCTCTTTAAAAAATTACGAGAGGGAGGACCTCACGGTCCGTTCTGCACGTCGCCCTCTGATTGCAGAGGGTTGTAACGTAGCAGGCATGGGAGGCGGCGAAGTAGCCGCGGGACCCATCTTTGGGTCAGAGGAGCCAGTTGTGGCTTCGGAGACGGGCGACCTTTTCAGGTTGCGGCTTCGGGTCGGCGTCCCAGACGTTTCTGGGTAGCGGCGACGCGATTCGGGCTCGACCGGCGTCCTGGACATTCCGGGTAGCGGCGGTGCGAGCGGGGGCGGCGGGTCTGCTGGATCGCTAACGCGACCAGTGGACAGGCATTCGATGCCAACCGTCGGCCAACCCGTAACCCTACGTTGAGTGGGGCCGGGGGGGACTGCCCTTCATTGGGTGACCCTACGAGGAGCATACCTCTATAAAAAACCCTAATCCCAAGCAAGCTGCGCGGCGAGGGGATGAGTGGCTGTTGGGTGAACAGTCGTAAGGTAGCCTCTGGAGGAGGGGACCGGTGGACCCCCTACCTTCACAACCCTACACTTGCCCGGGTATGGGACCTCTGCCCGGGTGGACCGAATAAATGTCACCTTACTCGTGGGACTAAAATGGAAAGTCTAAATTTTAAAAACATGTTTGGTGGAGGAGCAGGCGAGAAGCCTAGGAAGACGGAGGAGCCGCGAAAGACTGCATCTAAGCAGTCCGCGGAAAAACCGAAGACGGAGGAGCCGCCAAAGGCTGTATTCAAACAGCCCGCGGAAAAGCCAACCAGACTTGACGTACTAAAGGAGCCCGTGGTGCAACTCACCAGGAGCCCTGTTCTTGCTGCCATGCTGGCTAGCGAGGAATTCGTCCCCATGACCCGAAGTCCTTCGTGCTCATCCGTTGTGGACGTCATGGACGACTCAGACGACCAGTCAGTAGAGACGGCTTGCGGGCGCAAACGCTCGCGCTCGCGACACAAAGACCGGTCGTGCAGTGACGATGGTGAAGTAATAACTCCGGCGAAGATCCCAGCCGCTGACAAACGTGGCCGCGGCCGCCCTGCCACTACAGGGCAGTACATAGGTGTGGGTAAGCTAAGAGCCGAGCTGGCTGCTGCTAAGAAGGCAGACCTACTAGCCCAACTGGAAGCGGAAAAGACAACGGCGGAGAGCAGAACCCGCCCACCACCAAGATCAAGAGACGATGCACCGAAAGTGGATGAAGATCCGGGAGAAATGACATCTCTGGAACTTTTTAGGAAAGGGATGGACGGTGTCAAAGTGGTGCTCGAGGTTGCCAAGACATCGGGCAACCTCAAAGGCACCAGCGTGAAGGCCTTACGGGACGCAGCGGACCTCATCGCTAAGATGTTGGAATGCATGCATGGCCACAACACCATCATGGACGGAGACAAATTAGAGGCCCGGCTTCAAAAGGCCACTGAGGAACTTTCCCGCACAACTGCAGAAAACAGAAATATGCAGCGCGACAATGCCGCTCTACGCGACGAAGTGGCAGGTCTGCGCCGCGAAGTGCAGCTGTTGCGGGAGCAGCTGGAGAGAGTGCAGGGAGGACCTGATCTTTATAGAACAACGAAGCGGAAGGAGAACACTGTGGCGTCAATGTCGGTCGACGAGCTCCGCCGACTTATAGCGGAGCAGGCCGGCACAATGGTCAACGCCCGTATAGAGGGAATCAAGAGTCGACTGCCGCCAGAAGAGCGTCTGCGCCCACCACTGGCAGCAGACAAGAAGAAGACGCCAGCACCGGCGCCGACACTGAGGAAGGAAGCTCCTGGCCCTTCTAACGCCACTGCGGCTCCTCCTGCCGGGCGAGCCGCCAAAAAGAAGGTGAAGAAGAAGGAGAGAAAGAACAAGCAGCCGGGTGCCACATCACCTATCTCAGAGGGACAAGCTCCCACTATCGCTGCCCCCAACACAAATGAGGGGCCCTGGCAGCTAGTGGGGAAAAGAGGCGCCGTAGTGAAACAGCGCCAAGCGGCGGACACCAAAAAGAAGCAGGTGAGAAAAATTAAACTGCGGCCTCCACAGACTGCAGCGGTAGTCATAAAGCTGCGACAGGAGGCTCAAGACAGCGGGGCATCATATGCGCAAGCGCTCTTGGGGGCTAAACAAAACATCAACCCCCAAGACTACGGCTGCGAGAGGGGGTTCTCCATCAGGCCCACCCAAACGGGGGCCCGGAAAATAGAGGTGCCGGTCGGTCAAAACGCCGACAAACTGGCCGAAAAATTGCGGGAGCTACTGGATCCCAGTCTCGTTGAGATCTCTAGGCCCACAAAATGTGCGGAGTTCCGCGTGTCGGGCCTGGACGATACAGTCTCGGCGGACGACGTTCGGTGCGCGGTGGCAAGGTCGGGTGGGTGCCCAGAGGCGGCTGTAAGCGTCGGCGATATCCGCCCCAGCCGCTTCGGAATGGGTGCCTGCCTTGTTCGATGCCCAGTGGCGTCCGCCAAAACTATAGTAGACGGCGGTAAAAAACTTCTTGTGGGCTGGGTATCTGCGGTGGTGAGTGTTCTGCCGCAGAAACCCCTTAGATGTTACAAATGTCTGGAGGTGGGGCACGTTCGCGCGATGTGCGAGTCGGCTGTGGACCGGTCCGACGCATGCTACCGCTGCGGGAAGACCGGCCACAAAGTTGCAGAGTGCAGTAACTCGCCACGCTGTGCATTGTGCGTGGCGGCTGGGAAGACGAGCAACCATCCTCTGGGCGGCCAAGCCTGCCAAGCTGCCCAGCCACGGGGGAAGACGGCCAACAGGCTTACGAAGAAGAGGACCACGCCACCGGCCCCTAGCGCCACATCCGCAGATGGGGCCGAGGCGATGGAGATAGCCGCCTCCGTAGCGGCAGAGTAATGCCGAAATGGGGGAAGGGCGGAAAGCCCAGACCCCATTGATGGTGAGAGCCGGGCGGCAGAGATGGGGAAGCTCTGTCGCCCACTGCAGGGCTTTCGTGGTGGATGGGCGCGTTTTGTGTTTCGGCGTGCCCACACCGAGGGAGGGGGCTTGTGAGCTCCCAAAGAGGGGTGTCCCAAGGACCGCCGGCGGCGGACCGCGGTAGTATCTTAGCTTCCCGTGGCCCGTCGCATAGCGGCAGACGGAACACCGGGGGGTTTTAGTGGGTATGCCCGTCAGCCTTTAACTGGCGGGTGAGTCCCACATAACCCCGCCGTCTCCCCAACGGTGGGGTATGCGTAACGCATTTCCCCCCGAAAAAAAAAAAAAAAAAAAAAAGGTTAGGTTAGGTTAGGTTAGGTTGGGTGTGAGAGGGGCTTCGCCATCCGGCTAACCCAAACGGGGGCCCGGAAACTTGAGTTGCCGGGAGGCGGAAAGGGAGAAAACGCCGATAAATTGGCAGAAAAACTGAGGGAGCTGCTGGACCCGAGTCTAGTGGAGATCTCCAGGCCTTATAAGTGTGCGGAGTTCCGCCTGGCAGGTCTGGACGACACCATCTCAGCGGAAGATGTGAGGGCGGCGGTGGCAACAACCGGTGGGTGCCCAGAAGCGGCTGTGTTCGTCGGCGAAATTCGCCCCAGCCGTTTCGGAATGGGTGCCTGCCTGGTCCGATGCCCGGTGGTTGCCGCTAAGCGTATTTCTGAAGGCGGCAAAAAACTTTTAGTCGGTTGGGTTTCTGCAGTAGTCAGTATTCTGCCGCAGAAACCTTTAAGGTGCTATAGGTGCCTAGAGGTGGGCCATGTAAGAGCCATGTGCGAGTCGGCTGTGGACCGGTCTGATACCTGCTATCGTTGCGGGAAGACCGGCCACAAAGTAGCAGAGTGCTCAAACTCGCCACGCTGTGCGATATGCATGGCAACTGGAAAGGCGAGCGACCATCCTCTGGGCGGCCAAGCCTGTAGGGCTGCCCAGTCACGGGGTAAGACGGCCAACAGGCCTACGAAGAAGAAGACCACGCCACCGGCCCCTAGCGCCACATCCGCAGATGGGGCCGAGGCGATGGAGATAGCCGCCTCCGTAGCGGCAGAGTAATGCCGAAATGGGGGAAGGGCAGAAAGCCCAGACCCCGTTAATGGTGAGAGCCGGGCGGCAGAGTTGGGGAAGCTCTGTCGCCCACTGCAGGGCTTTCGTGGTGGAAGGGCGCGTTCTGTGTTTCGGCGCGCCCACACCGAGGGAGGGGGCTCGTAAGCTCCCAAAGAGGGGTCCCAAGGACCGCCGGCGGCGGACCGCGGTAGTATCCTAGTTTCCCGTGGCCCGTCGCATAGCGGCAGACGGAACACCGGGGGGTTTTAGTGGGTATGCCCGCCAGCCTCTAACTGGCGGGTGAGTCCCACATAACCCCGCCGTCTCCCCAACGGTGGGGTATGCGTAACGCATTTCCCCCCGTAAAAAAAAAAAAAAAAAAAAAAAAAAAAAAAAGGTTTGGTTAGGTTAGGTTAGGTTAGGTTAGGTTAGGTTAGGTTAGGTTAGGTTGGGGTGCAAGGTCGGATAGAACCTCCACGTGTGCCCGGCTCATTGTAGGTCCCACTTCACACGTGCGGTGGGAACGACAATGGGTTTGGGCCGGTGCATCCTGGGCGCCTTCGTATGTAATCCCTTCGGGGATTGCATACGAAGGTGGCTAATAATCCGACAACTGGGGGGGGCTCGGCTGGCTGACCCGGGTAGCCTGGGTAACGGCAGCTGAGCAGGGGTATACCGTAACCCCGTACATGGTGCGGGGCCGGGGGCTGTCATCCTTAGGGATGGGGGCCATGAGGAAGAAAACCTCTATAAAAAATTACGAGAGGGGGGCCTGCGGGCCCAGCTCGCTACGCGAGCAAGTCGGGGGCGTGTTCCGGTCCGAGGACTGGTTCCGGCCCACCCGTAGCCTCGTACGTGGTGCGGGAGCGGGGGCCGCCACTTCGGCGGGGGCCGCGTGGAGAGATACCACTGTAAAAAACTCTCAAAGTCCTGACACTGGGACTCATGGTGTCGGGGCGCCTGGAAAGGTGGCTGGGGAGTGCATCAGCCAATTAGTGGTCGCCCTGGGGTACCTCCCGACCCCCCAGGTGTAAGTAGGGTAGCCAGGGTATCGGGATCTCTGCCCTGGTGGTCCGTATAGTTCTCCCATACTCGTGGGCTCAATTATGAATGTCTCAAAAATTAAATCTAAGCTGAAAAAAAAAGAAAGGAAGGTGAGAAAGGACAACACACAGCGTCCGACCAAAAACTGTGTCGAAGATGATCGTCGCTCGTTTATGGCGTACGATAGCGAGGAGCCGTATTCGTTTGGCGAGGAAGACGAAGTAGGTGGCCTTTCGGAGGCGGAGTTTTTGGACCTCACAGGAAGCCGGAAGCGTCCAGGTGACAAAAGCGAGACGTCGGACTCGGAGGACGTTGACGTAGTTCCGTCAAAGCCAAGGCCGAAGGTGCATTCGGCAGCAAGAGGCGGGGCCCATTCAGTAGGCCCCTTTTGCGGAGACGCCCTTGCTCTTGAAAAGGAGATTTGGCGGCGCTACGAAGAGCTAGAGGAAAAGGACATGGAACTGGAGACGGAAGAGTTCCTGAAAAGAGGCTTGGCTGAGCTCTCCAAGCCCGCGTGGCTACGCAGCCCAGCGAGGGAGATTCTCGGTGATGACAACGACGACGTACCACCTGTAGCCATCACACAGCCCGCAGAGGAACCTCAGGGCCAGAAAGAAGCCGAACCCGAAAAGAAAAAGGGGGGCGGCACAAAGACGACAAAGGCTCCAATGGAGCCTCTTCCGCCGAAGGAACCAGTCTCGGGGCTTTCGTCGCAGTCTCTCCGCGACAAAGCCTTTGAGCATGTGAGGGCCATCAGCGAGGTGGCAAAGGAGTCCCGTAACCTAAAGGGGACCCTCAAAAGGACTCTGCTGTCAGCGGTTGCCGGACTGGAGGATATCGCCAAAGAGTTTGCCTCACTCAACGCCACGGACGAGATCGTCCGGCTTCGTGAGGAGATGAGGAAACAGTCCGAGGAAGTGGCGACACTGCGCAGCCAACTCAAGGCTATGCAAGAGGCGCAGAAAGCGGGAGCTAATTTTAGCGGCGCGGGGACTCAGACTAGCCCGACTCCCTCGCGCACAGACATGACTGGCCCGAGAATCCTCCCTGAAGAGTACTCCGATTTTCTGGAGGTGGTCAGGGCGGAGGTCCTTCAATCTGTGGGCACGCTAGTTAGTGCGAGACTAGAGGGGCTGCAGATCACCGCAACCAGACCGCCACTCGCGGGGGATAAGAAGAGGATGACGGCAGCCTCTGCTCAAAGCCAGCCTGCTCTGCCGGCCCCAAAGGCTCGCCCCTCGGGGACGACTGGAACCAGTGAGGACAAGCCCAGAGAGCAACCCTGGACAGAAGTGGGACCCAAGGGCAAAGGCAAAGGGAAGAGGACGGTGCCCGTTGCCGCTGCTCCTGCGACTGTGGCGATGACTGCCCAAGAAAGTTCAAAGCAAGCACCGACTCAAAAGAAGAAAAAGAGGCCAAAGCTGGTGCCCCCAAAAGCAGCAGCGGTGGTCATTACCATCCCTGCGCAGGCGGCGGCACAAGGATTGACGTACGCCCAAATCATTTCCAATGCAAGGAAGGAGTTCCGGCTCAGAGACTTAGGCATAGACGATATCCGAATGAAGGAGACGATGACGGGAGCTCGCATACTGGAGATCCCAGGGCCGACTGGAACCGAAAAGGCGGATGCGCTGGCATCCAGATTGAGGGAGGTCCTAGGAGAGCAGGCAAGTGTCACCAGGCCTGTGAAGCGTGCGGGTCTGCGCGTTTCCGGGCTTGATGATTCGGTGACGGAGCCGGAATTAAAGGCTGCAGTGGCGGAGAAGGGGGGATGCACCCTCGACAACATCCTGGTGGGCCCAATACGCCCGGGCTGGGGCGGACTGAGAACCGTCATTCTGAGGTGCCCGATCGTCACGGCAAAAGCCCTAGCAGATGAGGGGCGGCTGATGGTGGGCTGGAGTGCGGCGAGGGTCCAGGCACTTGAAGCACCTCCGCTGAGGTGCTTCAAGTGCATGGGTATAGGGCATACGCGGCATCTCTGTCCGCGAGTGGAGGATCGCTCAAACACCTGTTTTAGGTGCAGCGAGGAGGGTCACAGGGCCGTGGCATGCAAAGCCGAGCCAAAATGTGCGGTTTGCCTGGCCGCCAACCTGCCGGCGGGACACCAGATGGGTGGTAGGAGCTGCCGCCCGCCAATGACACGCGGAAAACCGGCGAAAGAAAGGGTCCGGGAGACGCAGGCGGTTGCTGACAGTGCCGAAGATGGGCGAATGTCGCCCTAGGAGCAGCAAACGCACGCCTGTCCCCGCACCGGCCGCTGCTCCCCTCTCCTCTCAAATGAGAGCAGAACGGGCAGTGGGGGCCTATCCGGGGTCAAGCGGAGAGGTATGCGTATGGTCGGAGGACTGTACACGCGGGTGAAGAGGATGGGGGCGCGCCGCACAAGCGAGCGTAGCCTTCTGCCCCCGGGCGAGGCTCGCCGACGGAGGATGGGAGCCGACCGTCGGCATTGCACAGCCTTGCCAGCCTGGGGGGACCCCGGAATGTACCACGGGGTCCCCCAATCGTGAGGAGGCCGCTGGGCCAACCCGTCGCTCTCCACGGTGGTGATTGCCAAAATCGGTCCCACAGGATTGCGACGGAGTAGAGCGGGTACATCGTGGAGTTTTTAGTTTTTTTTATCGTCAGATGGGTCTGCAGGGGAGAGTCCCACATAACTCCCGTCCCACTCCCAGCGACGGGAAAAAAAAAAAAAAAAAAAAAAAAAAAAAAAAAAAAAAAAAAAAAAAAAAAAAAAGGTTAGGTTAGGTTAGGTTAGGTTAGGTTAGGTTAGGTTAGGTTGGGGTGCAAGGTCGGATAGAACCTCCACGTGTGCCCGGCCCATTGTAGGTCCCACTTCACACGTGCGGTGGGAACGACAATGGGTTTTGGGCCGGTGCATCCTGGGCGCCTTCGTATATAATCCCTTCGGGGATTGCATACGAAGGTGGCTAATAATCCGACAACAGGGGGGGAGCTCGGCTGGCTGACCCGGGTAGCCTGGGTAACGGCATCCGAGCAGGGGTAAACCGTAACCCCGTACGTGGTGCGGGGCCGGGGGCTGTCATCCTTCGGGATGGGAGCCGCGAGGAAGAAAACCTCTATAAAAAATTACGAGAGGGGGGACCTCACGGTCCGTTCTGCACGTCGCCCTCTGATTGCAGAGGGTTGTAACGTAGCAGGCATGGGAGGCGGTGAAGTAACCGCGGGACCCATCTTTGGGTCAGAGGAGCCAGGTGTGGCTTCGGAGACGGGCGACCTTTTCAGGTTGCGGCTTCGGGTCGGCGTCCCAGACGTTTCTGGGTAGCGGCGACGCGATTCGGGCTCGACCGGCGTCCTGGACATTCCGGGTAGCGGCGGTGCGAGCGGGGGCGGCGGGTCTGCTGGATCGCTAACGCGACCAGTGGACAGGCATTCGATGCCAACCGTCGGCCAACCCGTTACCCCACGTTGAGCGGGGCCGGGGGGGGCGTGCCCTTAATTGGGTGACCCTGCGAGGAGAAAACCTCAATAAAAAACCCTAACCCCAAGTTTGCTGTCGCGAATTGGCGAGGGGGTGAGTGGCTGGTGGGAGACCAGTTCCTACACGGCAGCGGAGCAGGGGACCAGCGGACCCCCTGCTTCGAGAACCCAACGCTTGCCCGGGTATGGTGCCTCTGCCCGGGTCGACCGTTATTGCAACCCTACTCGTGGGAATCACATGGATACTCTCAATTTTAAAAATATGTTTGGAGGAGGTGTAGCTAAGAAGACGGAGGAGCCGCAAAAGACAGCATCAAAGCTGTCCGCGGAAAACAAGAAGACGGAGGAGCCGCAAAAGACAGCATCAAAGCTGTCCGCGGAAAATGTAGAGAAGGAGGAGACACCAAAAGCTGTCTTCAAACAGCCGGTGGAAAGGACGGAGAGGTTGGCGACCCGGAAGGAGCCAATGGTAAGGCTCACTCGTAGCCCCGCCTTAGAAGCAATGCTCACAGGAGAGGAGTTCGTCCCCATGAGCCGAAGCCCTTCGTGCTCTTCATTCATGGACGACTCCGACGACAACGTGCCTGAGAGCACATCTGGAAGGAAGCGTTCGCGTTCCCGTACTAGGGAACTTCCCGGAGATGACGATGACTCAGAGACGACCCCGGCGAAAGTAGCAGCAGCCCGCCGCGGCCGCGGCCGCCCCGCTACTACAGGCCAGTACATAGGTGTAGGCAAAATGAGGGCCGAACTTGCAGCAGCGAGGAAAGCAGAACTACTAGCCCAATTAGAAGAGGAGGCAACAGCAGCGGAGAATATCACCCGTCGCCCACCGCCAAAACCCAGATGCGACACGTCCACGGTGGATGAACCCGAGGACATGACATCGCTCGAGATGATGAAGAAGGGCATGCAAGGCGTCAAAGTAGTGCTGGAGGTTGCCAGAACATCCGGCAACCTTAAAGGCACCAGCGTCAAGGCTCTGCGAGACGCCGCGGACCTCATTGCGCAGATGATGGGAGACTTGCACAGCCACAACACCGCTACTGACGTCAACAAAATGGAGGTCCGGCTTGAGAAAGCGACTAGAGAGCTATCCCGCACAGCGGCAGAAAACTCCTGCATGCAGCGCGAAAACGCCGCTCTGCGAGATGAGGTTGCAGGTCTGCGCCGTGAAGTGCAGCTGCTGCGGGAACAGCTAGAGAAAGTGCAGGGAAGACCTGACCTGCATCAGTCCAGCAAGCGGACAGGAAACACCGTAGCCTCAATGTCGGTGGACGAGCTCCGTCGCCTAATAGCGGAACAAGCCGGCTCGATGGTCAATGCCCGTATAGAGGGGCTACAGAGCCGGCTGCTGCCAGAGGAGCGTCTGCGACCACCACTGGCAGCTGATAGGAGGAAGGCGCCAGCGCCTGCGCCCATAACGGAAAAGCCCACTCCTGGTTCTTCCAAAACCGCCGAGGCTCCACCTGCCGGGCCAGTGGCCAAAAAGGCCAAAAAAAAGGAAAAAAAGGGGAAGAAACAGGCGCAGTCTGGTACGGCGCCTATTGAACTGGACGAACGGACGAACGCAACACCTGCCACAGTCACCGGTCCCACAACAGAGGAGCCGTGGCAGACGGTGGGAAAAAAGGGGAAAATCAAAAAACCCCAGAAGGCAAACAACAAGAAAGAGCGGCAGGCCAAGAAGGTCAAGCTACGCCCCCCGCAAACAGCGGCGGTGGTTATAAAGCTGCGCCAAGAGGCGCAAGAAAGCGGGGCGTCGTATGCGCAAGCACTCCTTGAGGCCAAACAGAATATAAAGCCCCAAGAATATGGGTGCGAAAAGGGCTTTGCCATCAGGCTTACACAGACGGGGGCCCGCAAAATTGAGTTGCCGGCTGGCGTAAGCGGGGAAAACGCCGACAAGCTAGCGGAGAGGTTACGTGAGGTGTTGGATCCGACTCTGGTCGAGATCTCCAGGCCCACAAAATGTGCAGAGTTTCGCGTGTCGGGCCTGGACGATACAGTTTCAGCGGGGGACGTGCGGGTGGCGGTGGCAACAACAGGTGGGTGCCGAGAGGCGGCCGTGATTGTGGGCGATATCCGCCCCAGCCGCTTCGGTATGGGTGCCTGCCTTGTCCGATGTCCTGTTGCCGCTGCCAAGCGGATTTCGGAAAGCGGCAGAAAATTGTTGGTGGGCTGGGTTTCTGCGGTAGTTAGTATCCTGCCGCAGAAACCCCTCAGGTGCTATAGGTGCCTAGAGGTGGGCCATGTAAGAGCGATGTGCGAGTCGACTGTGGACCGGTCTGATACCTGCTATCGTTGCGGGAAGACCGGCCACAAAGTGGCAGAGTGCTCAAACTCGCCACGCTGTGCGATATGCGTGGCAACTGGGAAGGCGAGCGACCATCCTCTGGGCGGCCAAGCCTGTAGGGCTGCCCAGTCACGGGGGAAGACGGCCAACAGGCCTACAAAGAAGAAGGCCACGCCACCGGCCCCTAGCGCTACATGCGCAGATGGGGCCGAGGCGATGGAAGTAGCCGCCCCCGTAGCGGCAGAGTAAACCCACAATGGGGAAGGGCAAAAGGCCCAGACCCCGTTGATGGTGAGAGCCGGGCGGCAGAGATGGGGAAGCTCTGTCGCCCAATGTAGGGCTTTCGTGGTGGAAGGGCGCGTTCTGTGTTTCGGCGCGCCCACACCGAGGGAGGGGGCTCGTGAGCTCCCAAAGAGGGGTCCCAAGGACCGCCGGCGGCGGACCGCGGTAGTATCTTAGTTTCCCGTGGCCCGTCGCATAGCGGCAGACGGAACACCGGGGGGTTTTAGTGGGTATGCCCGTCAGCATTTTACTGACGGGTGAGTCCCACATAACCCCGCCGTCTCCCCAACGGTGGGGTATGCGTAACGCATTTCCCCCCGTAAAAAAAAAAAAAAAAAAAAAAAAAAAAGGTTAGGTTAGGTTCCCGTGTGCAGTTTCTGGTCTGCCAGCGGGCGCGTCCCCCGGGTGGTGGATTGGGGAATGGCCCCCAGATATGGGGGCTACCGGATCTTCGGCGCGAACCAAAACCAGTGGCGGGCGGTGTTTTGCCGCAGAAACTCGTAACCCCGCACATAGTACGGGGCCGAGGGCCGTCATCTAATGATGAGGGCTGCGAGGAAGAAAACCTCTCTAAAAAATCACTGGCGAGGGCCTTTATGGTCCGGTCCGCTTTGCGGATGATGTAGGCTCCGGGTCGGCGTCCCAGACGTTTCTGGGTAGCGGCGACGCGGTTCGGGCTCGGCTGGCGTCCCGGATAGTCCAGGTAGCGGCAGTGCGAGCGAGGGCGGCAGATTCACTTGTCTGTGGTGGGCACAGGCGGTGGATAAGCAAACTTTGCTAACTGTCGGTCAACCCGTAACCCCACGTTGAGCGGGGCCGGGGGGGCTGTCCTTAACTGGGTGGCCTCATGAGGAGAGAACCTCTCTAAAAAATCCCTAATCCCAAGCGAGCTACGCGGCGAGGGGATGAGTGGCTGTTGGGTGAACAGTCGCAAGGTAGCCTCTGGAGCAGGGGACCGGCGGACCCCCTGCTTCACAACCCTACGCTTGCCCGGGTATGGTGCCTCTGCCCGGGTGGACTATTATTTGCAACCCTTCTCGTGGGAACAGTATGAGTAACCCTAAATCTATAAAACTTAAAATCCCTTTTGATGTTAGTGGGCCTAGCTCAGGCGGAAGCGAGCGGAGAAAGTTGCCTAGCTCAGGCGCGCTAAATGAGCAGACGCCGCTGGCGTCCGATGTGTATACATCGGCTGAGGAAGGGGAGGCCAGGATTTCGACTTCTGGTAGCCTACCAAATCTTACTGGCGTTGGTAAGAAGCGCAAATCCAAGGCGCCTAGAACTTATGATACAGACGATTCGGCTGACGATGTTCTTGTCACAGCGGCTGAACCTAAAATCACATCAGCCAAAAGAGGCCGAGGTCGGCCAAATACTAGGAGTACCTACGTTGGCGTGCCGGAAGCCAAGGAGCAGTTAAACCGTCTGGCTGCTGAAGACATGGCTGCTGAGATCACGGCAGCTGAGGATGAATTAGTATGCCGCCCTATTCCGGTAATGGCCGCCGAGGCCGACAGATTGTACAGGGAAGCACAGGACTGGACGTACGATGGGGTAGGCCCGTCAAGACCGGAAACACCCCCTGGGTGCGAGAGCGAAAATCAGCTCATAACACTCTCATCTTTTAGGTTAAGAGAGTTAGCGTGTGAGAAGTTGCGGGCTATTAGTGATGTCGCCCAAAAGTCGGGGAAGCTCAAGGGTACCTCACAGAAGACTCTGAAGGAATCGACAAGGTCTCTCGGAGATATACTGGAGACCCTAGTAGAAAAAACGGCGAGCGACGAAACACGTCGCCTTAATAAAGAGATAGCTGAGCTTAAGGCCCAAGTGAAGTCATTGGAACGGCAAGTGCGCGCTTCGGAGAGCCGCTATGCTACAAGAGAGGCGCCTCCTCCAGCAGCAAATCTGAGTTCTGTGCTGCAATCAGACGTCATAGAGGAGCTAAAGCGCTCGCTCACTGTCTCGATTGGCGAGATGGTGAACGTAAGGCTCGCCAGCTTGGCGCAAAGACTGCCCCCAGCTCCAATAATTAGACCACCGCTGGCGGCAGATAGGAGAAAAGAGCCAGCTCTGGCTGCGACTGCTGCGCCAGCACCAAAATCAGCGAATAAACGCGCTCCCGCCCCAGTTCCTGGCCCGTCTACCTCGCGCAGCCAACCGAGTGGCGCGCAGGCACCAGTAACGCCTGCCCCCGCTGCTCCCCGTGAGGAGGGATGGACTGAGCAAATAGGAAGAAAAAAGCGACGAAAATTAGCAGCTGCTGCAGCGGCTCCACAAGCGGTGCCCACTCAAGCAGCCACGGCGGTGCCTAACAAAAAGGCAAAAAAGAAGAGGAACAAAAAGAAGGCAATCCTCTCCTCTCCACGTTCGGTAGCCATTGTTTTGACCCTGCAGCCGGAGGCAGTGGAGAAGGGGGTCACATACGCTCATATCTTGGGCAAAGCAAGGACGGAGATGCAGCTAAAGGACTTTGGCCTTGAGGGAGTACGCTGCAAACAGGCAGCCACTGGGGCCAGAATACTCTCCATACCTGGTGCTGCTAATGGTGACAAGGCGGATGCACTGGCTGAAAAGCTGAAGGAAGTACTAGCGGGAGTGGCCAAAGTCGTCAGGCCCACGAAGTCAGTAGATCTGCGGATCACAGGGCTTGATGATTCAATCGAAAAGGCAGACCTGTTAGCTGCTATTGTTGAAAAGGGTGGTTGCGCTCCTGACCAAGTGAAAGTCGGGGAAATACGGCTTGGAAGAGGCGGCGCGGGGACTGCACTTGCAAAATGCCCTGTAGCTGCGGCTAAATTAATAGCAGAGGCTGGACGGCTCCTCGTAGGCTGGAGTTCCGCTCATGTGCGCATCCTTGAGCCCATGCCCATGCGCTGTTTCCGGTGCATGGGACTTGGTCACACCAGTCAGCGGTGTCCTACGGAAAACGACCGCAGTAAAATCTGCTATCGATGCAGTAAGGCGGGGCATGTTGCAGCTAACTGCGAAGCGGAGTTCCACTGTGCCGTTTGTGCCGACGCGAAACGACCAGCTGGACATAGAATGGGAGGGAGGAAATGTAACCCCCCTCACGTAAAGCCCAAGGAGGGCTTAGGGAAGCGTACCGCTCCTTCAGTAGGGGAGCAAAGTGCGCCGGTGGAGGTTGATATGTCGGAACTTGATGGATAGGTTGCGACATATCAACTTCTTTCAGTGCAATATAAACCACTCCACCAGGGCGCAAGACCTATTAGCCCAATCCCTGGTGGAATGGGAAATCGACGTCGCAGTTGTAGCGGAGCCATACTACGTCCCACCCCGACCTCACTGGGCCGGAGACCTCAATGACTCCGTAGCAATCACTACATCTGCAACTTCACGCTATCCTCTTGTAGTTAAAGAAAGAGGGCTCGGCTATATTGTGGCCACTTGGGGGAATATCGCAGTGGTTGGGGTCTACTTCTCCCCAAATACAACGATCCCGGAATTTGAAGCCTACATGAATCTTCTGGGGTTGGTTGTGAGAAGGCTTGCACCAATGCAGGTGGTTATTATGGGGGACCTTAATGCGAAGTCTGCAGCCTGGGGCTCTCCCATCTCGGATGACCGTGGGAACATAGCGGCGCGCTGGGTAGCATCACTGGGGCTCTGCGTAGCAAACCGCGGTACAGCTTGGACATGCGTTAGGAGAGAAGGGGGGTCCATAGTGGACATAACATTCGCCACCCCCGCCTTAGCATCGCGTATTTCGGGCTGGTGCGTGTTGGAGGAGGTGGAAACACTTTCTGACCATCTCTACATAAGTTTCGGGGTCTCCACCGCCAGAACAGCAGATAGACCAACATCCGGGACACCAAGAGGGGCGCGCTTCCCAAGATGGGCGCTTACGCACCTGGATAGAGAGCTCGCAGAGGAGGCGGCCATAGTTGCTAGTTGGGCCTCTCCTAATACAGACCGAAGCACAGATGAGGAAGCCATCAAATTCCGAGAAGATTTGGTAGCCATATGCGACGCCTCTATGCCTCGCGCTCAAGGCCATCACCCTAACAAAAAGGCAGTTTACTGGTGGTCTGCGGAGATTGCTGCTCTCCGCGTGACCAGCAATAGAGCACGCCGTGCCCACAAAAGGTGCCGTCGCCGGAGACACTCAGAAGCAGAGGAACAACTCCTGCACGACGCCTACAAGGAGGCCAAAAGACACCTTCAAAAGGCCATTACGGAGGCGAAGACTAGGGCTCGAGAGGAGTTCCTCCAAGACCTTGACCGCGATCCCTGGGGCCGACCATATCTTACTGTCCGCAGCAAAATGAAAAGCCGAGCGCCCCAGACAGAGCATTTCGAGCCGCAGCTGCTGCAAGAGGTTGTCTTGGGACTTTTCCCCAGAGTAGCCGCCTTCACACCACCTACGATGGCGCCTCTGACGGAAGATCCAGAGGTAACGGAGGCCGCGCCTCCTGTTACGGAGGAGGAGTTCGACGCGGCGGTGGATCGTCTCCGCGCTAAGAAGAAGGCTCCTGGCCCTGATGGAGTGCCCGGCTGCATTCTGGTTGCAGCATGCCGACACCTCGGAGGCAGACTCCGAGATCTGTTCTCGCGATGTATGGAGTCCGGAAGCTTTCCGGCCATTTGGAAAGAGGGTAGGCTGGTTTTGCTCCAGAAGGAAGGGCGACCTCCGGATTCCCCGTCAGCTTTCAGACCAGTAGTACTACTGGACGAGACGGGCAAGCTTTTTGAGCGCGTGCTCGCTGCCCGAATCGTCCAGCACCTAGCAAACGCGGGCCCCGACCTCTCAGACCGCCAGTATGGTTTCCGCGGAGGGCGCTCTACCATCGACGCCATCTGTGAACTGAGGCGCATTTGCGACAGGGCATTGAGAAGAGGGGAAAAGGTGTTGGCGGTGTCTCTCGATATCGCCAATGCTTTCAATACAATTCCCTTTGAGAGCATTATGGAAGGCCTAAAATTCCACGAGGTCCCATTATACCTGCAGAAGATCGTGAAAGACTATCTCGAAGGCCGGAGGGTGAAATACATTGGACCCCAAGGAGAAATGTGCTACCGGGAAATGACTTGCGGCGTTCCACAGGGGTCAGTGTTAGGGCCGCTCCTGTGGAACATAGGCTACAATTGGGTATTGCGAGGTATCCTGCTGCCCCGAATGAGCGTCATATGCTATGCAGACGACACGCTCGTCACCGCTCGGGGCAGCAATTATGCGGAAGCCGCTCGCCTGGCTACCGTCGGAGCAATGCTGGTAGTGAAGAGAATCCGACTCCTAGGATTGAAAGTGGCCCTCAATAAAACCGAGGCCATTCTCTTCCACGGGCCAAGAGGCGGACCGCCTGCCGGCGCCCACATCTCAGTAGACGGAGTTCGAGTCCCGGTACAACCCACTATGTGCTACCTAGGAATCACCCTCGACAGCCGTTGGAGCTTCCTGCCACACTTTAAGCAGTTGATTCCACGTCTTATCGATGCAGCATTAGCGCTTGGTCGCCTTCTGCCGAATATTGGCGGCCCCAGTGTAAGCTGCCGGCGTCTTTACACCATGGTAATAAGAAGCATGGCGATGTATGGTGCTCCGATCTGGTTCAGCGCCCTCAATGCTCGGATCCGGACTCTGTTAAGGAAACCTCAGCGAACCATGGCTATAAGGGCTATACGGGGGTACCGCACGGTGGCCGGAGCAGCCGCATGCGTACTTGCTGGCACACCGCCTTGGGAGCTAGAGGCAGAGGTGCTGGCCGAGACATACGAATATAAGGTGCAGGCCAGGGCGAGGGATGAACGCCCAACGGTGGAAGAAGTGGAAAGGGTGAGGCGCGAAGCACAGGATGCCGTGATAGAGCGCTGGATTGAAGTCCTGGAAGTCCCGGAGTATGGTGTTCGCACTGTCGACGCCGTGCGACCGGTTCTGCGTGAGTGGGTAGCGCGACAGCATGGCTCGCTGACCTACCGTTTGGTGCAGGTATTAACCGGACACGGCTGTTTCGGCGATTACCTGCACCGAATCGGAAGGGAAGCGACTCCAATGTGCCATGACTGCGGCGCGGCTGAAGACTCGGCGCAGCACACCCTGGAGGTGTGCGCGGCCTGGAGTCGCCAGCGCCGCACTCTAATGGCGGAGGTTGGGAGGGACCTCTCGCTACCCAGCGTGGTAAAGGCCATGCTGGATAGCGACAGGGCATGGGGGGCCATGGCCTCCTTCTGCGAGGACGTCATGTCGCAGAAGGAGGCCGCGGAGCGGGACCGTGAAGACGATATCTTCGCGGATCTGCTCAGGCGCAGACGGCCGGGAGGGCGACGGCGGCGGTTTGACCGCCATCTTCCTCCCTAACGAGGTGAGCGGGTGAGGACAGGGTAGTCCGTCACCCGTTCTGCACAGCCTCGTCTGTCTGAGGAGATGCCCAAGTGTGCACGGGCATCTCCTGCATCGCGAGAATGGGGTCCGGGTAGTTGGACCGGCCGCGGCGGAGTGCAGTTGATTCCCAATAAGGAGCCCACACCGTCGCAACCGGCAAGAGAGGGCACACCGAGTGGTTTTTAGTGGGTAGGCTTTCGTGCCCCCACTCGGTGTTGACCTGGGTGGGTGCACGAAAGAGAGCCCCACATAACCCTGTCGTACGCCCAACGACAGGGTATGCATAAGGCGCATTTTCCACTCGCAAAAAAAAAAAAAAAAAAAAAAAAAAAAAAAAAAAAAAAAAAAAAAAAAAAAAAAAAAAAAAAAAAAAAAAAAAGGTTAGGTTAGGTTAGGTTAGGTTAGGTTAGGTTAGGTTAGGTTAGGTTAGGTTAGGTTGGGGTGCGCAGTTCCGGGACCTCCCCGTGGTGCACCCTGGGCAACGGCTGGTTGATGGATCGACGCCTGCCGCGTCGAACCATCAACCAGACGGCTGACTCCGGACATAGGGACCGTGGCACTCTCCGTCTGCTTTTGTCCGTATACCGGGGCGGCGGTTGTAGTGTCCACGAGGCGTTGAGTTGGTGGTTGTTGTGGTGGTGTCCCTCCCTCTTTTATCCTCCGTTTTCGGAGGGGGGAGGGACGTGCAAAGGCCCTTTTCAGGGCTACAAAGGAGAGGTTGCTCTCCGCATACCTCTGCTTTATCAGAGGTGGCGGAAGATGCGGCAGCGGAGGGTCCTTTTTTCATAGGACAGTGGAGCTTCAGCTCGGAGGATGGCGAGCGGGATACTCGCGGACTACTTTTATGGTAGTTTTTGTGTTGTCGGGCTTCATGCCCAGTGGAGCTTCTGCGCTCGGGGTGTGGGTGGCTTTTAAAGCTGCGGGGACCCGTAGGGGTCCAGAGGCCGAAAGGCGTAGGTTGGCGGACACGAGTCTGCGGCGCGGTGGGATCGGCATTCCACGAAAGTGGCTGTCGGTCAGGCTTCGGCCACCGCCGGGCAACCTGTTACCCTTCGCAGGAGTAGAAATTAATCTAACAGGCAGGCATGTGTTGCAGCCTGCGAGGGACCAGGAGGGCTTGCCTTGATTGGTCGGCCCTAACAGCAGAAAAGCTGAATAAAAAATCCCCTAACTTTCGCCATTGGGGCGCCTCTAAGAGGCCTCGTGCGATGGCGAACGCCCGTATTTGCGGGTTGGCAGGGGGGGACATACCTCTGCCCGCTAGCGGCCAACCCTGAGGGACCAGCCGCCCCCTTAGGTTTCGTAGGCTTGCCCGGGTGATAGGGCTCCGCCCGGGTTGACTTTTTATTTCCCGAAAACTCGTGGGATTAGATTATGAAAGTTTCCAAATCAAAACCCGATGTAGGCGCAGTGGGCGCGAGAAGACGTGGCGCAGTGGGCGCGAATGATGATGGCGCAGTGGGCGCGAGTGTTGGTAGCGCAGCAAGCGCGTTTAGAAAGACGAAGGATGGTGCGCACACTAGTGGTGCAGGAAGAAACTCGGAGGTTGTCCACACTGACGAGGACGTATCCGACGCATCAGTCGTATCGATGGCATCGGCACGGTCGCTTCGCTCGAATAAATCGGCAAGGTCGTGCAGATCAGCGGACGAGAAAAAGACCGACCAAGAGAGACAGGCTCAGAAGCCGCGCAAACGAATGCTGGAGAATAGCGGAGGAAGCTCTACAGAGGAGGAGTCGTGTGGGAGTGATAACTCGTTCCAGGCCTCTGTATGCAGCAAATCCAGCAAGCCTAGAAGCACACCGCTGAAGAAAGGCAGAGGCAGACCCCCCACAACGGGGGAATACGTGGGTTTGGCTGATGCTAAGGCGAAAGCGAACAGGGAGATGCGCGAGCAGGAAGAGCTGCGCGCGGAGCGGGAGTTGGCAGAGTACGCCACAGAGAAGCGCCAGACGCGTGCGGACTCGCTGCGTATCATAGCGTCGTTGGGGGGCTCAGAAGGAGGACCTCTTACCGCCGATCAGGAAGCGAAGACAACAGAGTTGCTCACTAGGAGCGTGACTGATGCGTGCTCGATTGTCCAACAGATAGCGGAAAGATCCTCTCACTTAAAGGGCGGATTCGTACGCAATCTGAAACGGTCAGTTGAGACAATCGTTGAGGACATGAAGACTCTGGCTGCCCGGAACATATCGGAAGAGACAAGGCTGTTACAAAACAGTAACGCTCGTCTCCAGGAAATCAACGCTCGCCTCCAGGAAAGCAACGATCGCCTTCAAGCAGACATGGCCAAGCTTCGCAAGGAGCTTGACGAAATGAAGGCCATCGTCATGCGGAGGCAGCCAAACCAGGACGTGACAATGGCGGAAGTTAACACACCCGCCCCCTCAACAGAGATAGTGACGCAGAGCATGATGCTCAAAGCCCTGGAGGGGATGGAAGCGAGGCTGATGGGCACAATGTGCAACCGGCTCAATGCACGAATGGAGGGACTGGAGCCTAGGCTCAACCCAGCTCCCCGCCTTCGTCCCTCGCTCTCGTTTGAGAGGAGAGACGAGATACCAGGCTCACCTATTAGGGAAGAGACACCTGTGCCACTTCAAGCCCCTGTGAGGCCCAAGGAAATGGCGAAGACAAAAGAGGCTGTACCTGCTACAACAGCCGCGAAGCGGGACCCAAAGACAGGTACTGCTACTGAGGGACAAGGGACAAACAAGGCCCGAACAGCCGATGCGCAAAAGGTGCCAAAAGAGACGGTCACCAAAAAGAAGACCTGGAGGAAGCAGACGAAGGGCAGGGAGCCGATCCAGGAGAGATCGGCACCCAGAGAGCCACGCCCTCTCCCACCAGTGCCATCTTCCATGGACAAGGGGTGGAACGTTGTAGCGGCAAACGGCAAGCACAAGGAAGCTGGGCCGAAAAAGCCACAGCAGAAGAAGAGAAAGCCCAAAGTGAGACGTCCTCGCACTACGGCAGTGGTAATCACTCTGCTGCCGGGCGCTTCAGAAAAAGGACTGTCCTACAGTGCCGTCATGGCGGAAGCCAAGCAGAAACTCGACCTGGATGCGTTGAATATCCCGGGTGTTCGTTTCCGCAGAGCGGCCACAGGGGCTGTAATTCTAGAGCTGGCAGGTGGACCCGATGAAGAGAAGGGGGAAGCCTTGGCCAGCAAACTCAGAGAGACCCTGGATGAGTCGGGTGTCAAGGTGGCCAGACCCGTTAAATGCTCGGAGTTGCTGGTAACGGGACTGGACGACTCCGTGACGCCAGATGAAGTCGCAGCAGCTGTCGCAAAATTGGGAGAATGCCCCACCTCACAGGTTAAGGTAGGCGCTGTGCGGTTCAATCGCTCCAGCATGGGGACGGCATGGGTGAGCTGCCCGGTGACGGCTACCAACAAAGTGCTCGAGGGGAGGCTCCGGGTTGGCTGGGCTGTGGCAAGAGTCAAATTGCTGCAGCCTAGGGAACTCAGGTGCTTCAAGTGCTTAGAGTTGGGTCATGTGGCCAGTAAGTGTGCGGCAGCGGTCGATCGAGGGCAGCAATGCCATCGCTGTGGGCAGAACGGCCATAGAGCGGCCAATTGTAGGGCCGATCCCCACTGCACGCTGTGCGCGGAGGCGGGTCGTGAAGCAAATCACTGGCTTGGGGGGAAGCTTTGTTCGGCGCCCAAGCGGAAAGTGGATCGGAGAGGTCAAGCTATGGCGGCAGATAAGGCTGGCAAAGCACAGACCACCCGCCCGAACGGGACCCGTGGAGAAGAAATGGAAGTGGCCCAATAATAATGACCAGTACACCTCCACTTCGTATTTTGCAGGCGAATATCAACCACTGTGCCAGGTCTCAGGATCTTTTATTCCAGAGTGCGGCACAGTGGTCGATAAACGTGACGGTCATTAGTGAGCCCTATTTGATCCCTTCCCGAGACGATTGGGTGGGGGACCACGACAAGACGGTAGCCGTGGTGGTGAACGCAGCGAATGGCGCTCCCCCAATTGGCAAGACAGTGAGAGGGCACGGTTTTGTCTGCGTTCTCCTAGGAGACGTTGCTTTGTTGGCGGTGTATTTTTCGCCGAATAGGCCAGTGGTTGAACTCGAGGGATACCTCGCCGGTCTTGACTCCCTGCTCCTCGGTTGGTGTCGACATTATCAGGTGGCAGTCGCTGGAGACCTAAACGCTAAATCGACGGAGTGGGGCTCTCCGGAAACAGACCCGCGAGGGACCGTGGTTGAGGAGTGGATTGCCGCGAACGGCCTGATTGTCCATAACTGCGGGACGGCAGATACGTGCGTGCGATGGAATGGGGGCTCGAAGGTGGACATTACGTTCACAAGCCCCGGTCTCGCACGCCGTGTCCAGGGCTGGAGGGTCGTGGTGGGGGAGGAGTCATTATCGGACCACCGGTATATCCGGTATGACCTCTCCTCCAGTACACGGAACCCGAGCGGCCAAAGCCGAACTGTTGCTGATCCGGGCCCTAGATGGGCTTTAAAGAGGCTAGACTATGACGCGTTTGTTCTGGCGTCAATAGTTGAGAGCTGGTCTCCCATACCAGAGTCACCATCGGCAGATGGAGAGGCGGAGTGGTTTTGCGAGGCGATGTCCCACATGTGCGACGTTGCGATGCCGCGTGTAAGATCACTCCCGCCTAAGAAGCAGGTGTACTGGTGGTCGGCTGAACTGGCACGTCTCCGGGCAGCGTGTGTCTCAGCCAGACGCCAGTACACCAGAAGCCGCAGAAGGGGCAGAAGGCGCCGTAACCCCAATGAGGAGGAAGAGGCCCGGTATTATGCTGTCTATCAGGCGGCCAAAAAGGAGCTGCGAATACAAATCAGCGAGGCCAAAGAGCGATCTTGGAAGGAGTTGATGGACGTGTTGGACGTCGACCCATGGGGCAGGCCTTACCGGCTCGTTATGAGCAGACTTCGCCCCTGGGCTCCGCCACTGACGTCCAACATGGATCCTGAATTGCTGGACACAATTATGGAGGCCCTATTCCCAAGTCGTCCTGCGAGGGTGACGCCGCCCATCCCAAGGCCTCTATTGGCGAGGGAGGAGGACGGGCAGATTCCGGAGGTGACGGTGGCTGAACTGGATGCCGCTGTTCTCAGGCTCAAAGCCAAAAACACGGCCCCGGGTCCCGATGGAACGCCTGGGAGAGCATGGGTGCTCGCCCTCGAGAACGGATTAGAGCACAGGTTTAGGAGTCTTCTTACGACTTGTCTGCAGGAGAGAAGATTTCCCCATAGGTGGAAGAACGGCAAACTTGTGCTCCTCCAAAAGGGAGGGCGCCCTATTGAGTCGCCATCCGCCTATCGGCCAATCGTGTTGTTGGAGGAGGCGGGCAAGATACTTGAGAGGATCATCGCTGCCCGCCTAAACAAGATCCTGGAAGAGACCGGGCCTAACTTGGCTGAAAATCAGTTCGGTTTCCGGCGGGGCAGGTCCACCCTGGACGCCATATCCAGGGTGAGGGCCCTAGCCGAAGAGGAGGTGGAGCGTGGAGGAGTTGTGTTGGCGGTGTCACTCGACATCGCCAATGCATTTAACACCCTGCCGCACGCTTGCATCATGGCGGCGCTCCTGTACCATGGTGTTCCACTATACCTACGGGAACTGATAGAGAACTATCTGACGGATAGGACGGTAGAATATCCTACAAGAGACGGTTGGCGATGGAGAAGCGTCGAGTGTGGTGTTCCACAGGGGTCGGTACTTGGGCCACTCCTGTGGAACATCGGATACGACTGGGCGATCCGCGGCGCCAACCTCAGAGGAGTTGAGGTAGTTTGCTACGCCGATGATACACTGGTCATCGCTCGCGGGAATACGTTCCGTGACGCGAGCGTGTTGGCAACAGCAGGCGTAGCACACGTTGTCAGGAGAATTAGAAATTTGGGGTTGAAGGTCGCTCTGGAAAAGTCGGAGGCTATTTGCTTCCATGGCCCGCGGAGGAAACCACCAAACGATGCTCAAATCGTTGTGAGCGGTGTTCCCATCGGCGTCGGGTCGACGCTCAAGTATTTGGGCGTCGTACTAGACAGTCGATGGAGTTTCAAGGCGCATTTCGAGCAATTAGCTCCGAAATTGAATAGGACATCGTCCGCCCTCAGCCGGCTCATGCCGAACTTGGGTGGACCGAACACAGGTTGTCGGCGTTTATTTGCGGGAGTCCTACGCTCAATGGCGTTGTACGGTGCGCCCATATGGGCGGATGCCCTAAGTCGCCACAATTTGGCCGTTCTGCGGCAATCGCAGCGGGTCGTGGCACTGAGGATGGCTCGGGCGTACCGGACCGTGGGGTACGAAGCGGCGTGTCTTCTTGCCGCCTCACTCCCGTGGGACCTGGAGGCAAACGTTCAGGCAGTCGTTTACAGCAAGACCAAAGAGGCAAAAAGCCGGGGGTCTGCTCCACTGCCCGAAGTCATTGAAGGTTGGAGGAGCGATGCCAAAGGCAAAGCCCTCAGACGTTGGAGGCGTAGACTACGCGAACCTGAGGCAGGCCGCCTAACCATACAGGCCATTCGGCCCGTGTTCATGGAGTGGCTGGAACAACGAGAGCAGAGCGGGGGTCTGCTCTCTCACCGCCTCGTGCAGGTCCTCTCAGGGCATGGTTGTTTTGGGAGGTACCTGTGCAATGTGGCGAGAAGAGAGCCGACTCCGGCGTGCCACCAGTGCGATGCAGCAGAGGACTCCTCCGCGCACACAGTGGAGGAGTGCCCGGCCTGGGCAGTTGAGAGGGCGGAGTTGGCCGCTGTTATTGGAAGCGACCTGTCGCTACCGAACATTGTTCGATCAATGATCGACAGCGACAGGGCGTGGGAGGCAGTCTCTGCCTTTTGCGAGGCTGTCCTCTCCGAAAAAGAGGCCGAAGAGAGGCGGCGGGAGGATGACCCGTCGGCACACCCTCTGCGGCGCAAGAGGATGGGGCGACGCCGTCGGGCTTACGCCGGCACGGCCGTGCCCTGATTGTTTGGTGGTTGGTGTTTTCCTACCCGGCCGTCAGGCGGGACCCTTTTTTACCCGACGACCTGGTGGGACTTGGCGGTGATGCGGCGACATACTCGTTTTCCGGTATGTCGCCGCAGTGGAGAGTCCGGCAGCGGACACAAGCAGTATGGGGGGCTGTAGGGAGAAAGGCCTGGCTGTAGCCCTTACCCCCGTATCTGTTGAAGACGGGAAACCTGGGGGACATTTTAGTGGCGTAGGACCGGCGCTCTTTACACGTCGGGGAGTCCCACACACCCCCGCGGCCCAAGTCCCGGGGTCGCGGGATAGTGCGTAAATTGCATTTTTACCTCCAGAACCAAAAAAAAAAAAAAAAAAAAAAAAAAAAAAAAGGTTAGGTTAGGTTAGGTTAGGTTAGGTTAGGTTAGGTTAGGTTAGGTTAGGTTAGGTTAGGTTTTTTTTTTTTTTTTTTTTTTTTTTTTTTTTATATCCGTTTAGGTTACGGATTACCCCCCGCTAACGGTGTACGGGCGAGTTTCACCGTATTTATTTACTTAGGCTGTCACTATTTGTATTTGATTTGTGTTGGTTTGCATATTTTTGTTATGCTGTAATGGTTTCGGATGAGAAGATTATGTTTTATTGGATTTTCATATGTTTTTTTTTTTTTTTTTTTTTTTTAGTGTTTTAAATTTTGTATTTGTTGTGTGATTTTTGTAAGATATTGTGATTGTTTTTACGTTTTATAAGTTAATTTATTCCATAATCGATTCTGTCTGCTAATTTGGACAGATATCCATTTCTTATAGGACATAAATTTGACGTGGATGAGTGTTTGGTGCATGTTTTGTGCTCCTTATTTTTGTTGCTGGTGGAGCAGTTAATGCAGGCGGCTGCTTCTGCATTTGTTTTTTGTGGACAGTCTTTGTAGGTGTGGTTGTTTTCTGAGCAGTGGCTACAGTATGTTTCATTGTTGCTGCAGTGCTTGCCAGTATGACCGAACTTCTGGCATTTAAAGCACTGCAGGAGGGGGGCGTGTTCTGATATGTGGATGCGGCGGTGGTCTATGTTGATTCTGTCTAGTGTAATTGCGCTCTTCCACACATCAGGTGTTGCGCGGAAGATTGCGTTGTAGAGGTTTGGGTTTTTGTTGCGTTTGGCGAGACAGGCTGTAAGTTCTGAGTTTGGGTTGTTTAAAGCTGTTTGAATTGGTGTATTTTGTGAAGTGATATATTGTTTTAGGTCTTCAAACTTGATTTCGGTGGGTACGCCTTTGATTACAAACATTGGTTGCAGTAAGCGAGCCTTTTCTGCAGTAACGTTGTTGTTTGTTTTTAGCTTGTCCAGAGTCTCATTGCATTGTGCATTATTCTCAAAAATGACTTTGACCTTATTAGATGATATGGGTTGAAACTTTGTGGGGGCGTACGGGACATCTTTAAAAGAAAAGCTTTGTTGCCACTTAGTTGTGGCTTCTTGTCGGGTTTTGGCAGTTGGTACAGTAACTATTATGGCAGGTTTGCTGGTTTTTAATTCGGGTTTTGAGGTTTTGATGTCCGGGGTTGTTATGTGAGTTTTAGTAGCTGTTGCGTAGGTTGGTTTACTAATTGGTGGTGGAATTTGTTTGGGGTGTAATTCTTCATTTATTGTTTCCTTGATGAGGAGTTTAATTTTATTGTAGTCAATGTTGCATACGTGTTTGGAAGGTTGGGGGGTAGGGGGTTTTTCAATTTGGGTGGTGTTATGGGATGTTGCGTCAAGGATTCTGTTTGCTAGCATTCTTATTTTGGTGGTTATGTGTTCGTTTTCTAGGTCTTCAACAGATTTTATGGTATTTAGTATTTCGGCTGCGGATTGGTTAATTACCATTATGTTTATGCTGGTTTGATAATCGGTTTCAATTTCAGTTTCCTCTATTCCAAGGATCATGTCGTCAGGTAAGTACTCATCTTCGAGATACTCATCTGCGATTGTATTACCAGATTTTAAAGATGGGTTCGGAGTGATGGTATGTGAAGATTCCGAGGAACAGGTTTCTTCGTCGTAAGAGTCATCAGGATTTTGGGTTTTAGGAGTTTTGGTTTTTGTGGTTTTAATTTTTGAGGTAGAAGGTTGCGGTGATTCGGATTTCTTCTTAGCTTTTGCGCCGGAGCGCGTGGTTATCTTCCTCATGGTAGGAGAGGAAGGTGGCGGATAATCTAATTTAAAGCTAAGTCTTTTTGACATAAAATGTTGTTTATGTTAGTTTTATTGATGTTTTTGTGTGTTATTTATACACACAAGTTGGATTTAATTATTTGTAATTTATTTGTTGTATTAGGCAAGTTAAAAAGTTAATAGATGATTTTTTATGTAAAAAAGAAAATGTATGTGAAAAATTAAAAATTTGAAACGGCGTTAAAAATAGAAGGCGCTGTAACCTAACCTGTTTTTATTAGTTAGTTGGATGCGCAGTGTTGAGATCTATGTTTTAGTCCAAAAAAGTAATCTAAAAGTGGTCAATTCGATTTTTAATAGAAGTTGAAATTTTTAAAGTTTGGAGAATTTAGAAAATTTCCAGTAAATCGAGTTATGATCCGATTTGCTTCGAAAGAAATTTATAAGGTTGGGTTCGGCGAGTTTAACAGAATTACTGAAGAAAATTTTGAAAAAAGTTGAAGTTTGCGATTTTACGCAATGTCGGAAAATGACGTAAAAATTGGAAGTTAAGTTGGTTTGGAAAAAATTGGTTTTTGGGTGTATTGTTTTGGTGCAACAATATTTGGTAGAGCTCGGGGAGTAGATTGTCACTATCCAAAGAGAAAATTCCTAACTATTATACTTTTTGAGAAATAAGGGTTTAAAATTTGGTGAAAAAAGGGTCGAAATTTGGTGATTTTTAGGAATTTATTTCTCCGAAACTATGAAAGTTACGGAAAAAAGTTATTGGGATTAAAGTTGTGCCTCAGTGAGGTCTACAAAAAGGAACAAAAGAAAGGAAAATTGATTGAAACGGAAAAAAGTTGTGTGCGAAAATGTGTGAAAAATTTGAGTATTTTTGCAAGTTTTACGGGAAAAAGCTTATTTTAGCGGAAAATGTGGATGGATTTTTAATTAAAAATACTCAAAAGATGCCTTAGGGGCTCTGTTAACTACAATGGGTAGCAGGAAGAAAATCGGTTGAGATTTGAATTTTTTATGAATTTTACAAAGTTGAGTGGTCGGTTGATTTTGGTCAAAAAGTCTACCTAGGGTCGGGAGGTTTCATAGAAAAGACTTCAACGCTCACACGACTAAGTCTTGAGTTAGACTTATTGACTTGGTGAAATTTTCGGAAATTTTCGATGTTTTTTAATTCGAAAACTATTAAAGGGGGACCCCTTGGGTCGATGGTATGAGGTAGGGGTCGTAAAGTTTTAGGAGTAAGTTTATTTTGAGAACGATAGGTGTAGTCTAAGCGTTTCAAAAGAAGCTTGGTTAGGTTAGGTTAGGTTAGGTTAGGTTAGGTTAGGTTAGGTTAGGTTAGGTTAGGTTAGGTTAGGTTAGGTTAGGTTAGGTTAGGTTAGGTTAGGTTAGGTTAGGTTAGGTTAGGTTAGGTTAGGTTAGGTTAGGTTAGGTTAGGTTAGGTTAGGTTAGGTTAGGTTAGGTTAGGTGGGGTGCAAGGTCGGATAGAACCTCCACGTGTGCCCGGCCCATTGTAGGTCCCACTTCACACGTGCGGTGGGAACGACAATGGGTTTTGGGCCGGTGCATCCTGGGCGCCTTCGTATATAATCCCTCCGGGGATTGCATACGAAGGTGGCTAATAATCCGACACAGGGGGGGAGCTCGGCTGGCTGACCCGGGTAGCCTGGGTAACGGCAGCCGAGCAGGGGTAAACCGTAACCCCGTACATGGTGCGGGGCCGGGGGCTGTCATCCTTCGGGATAGGGGCCGCGAGGAAGAAAACCTCTTTAAAAATTACGAGAGGGGGGCCTAAGGGCCCAGCTCGCTACGCGAGCATGTTGGGGGCGTGTTCCGGTCTGAGGACTGGTTCCGGCCCACCCGCAACCCTGTAAATGGTGCAGGGAGTGGGGGCCGCCACTTCGGTGGGGGCCGCGTGGAGACAACCACTCTAAAAAATCCTCAAAGGCCCGGCGTTGGAGTAACGCGGCGTCGGGCGCCCGTGCGCGGGTGGTTGGCGGAGAGCGTCAGCCTGCGAGCGACACCCTCAGGTACCTCCCGCCCCCTGAGGCGTAATTAGGGTTACCCGGGTACAGGGATCTCTGCCCGGGTGGACTTGGTTTTCTCCCGTACTCGTGGGTTCAACATGGAATCTGAAATTAAACTAAATAAAAAACCCTTTGTTGTAGTGGAAAAGTGTGCGGTAGCGGATGCCGTTGCCAAAACACTTTGCGTGGACGAAACTCTGTGTCCGGGTAAAAACAGAGTCGAACAAGACGATGATGTGGTGAAGGAGGTGAATCTAGGTCTCACTGGAAACAGAGACATAGGAAGCACCGAAAAAACGCTGGATAGAGCTGAAAATTCCAGCACTGTACCGAACGTAGCTGAGACAGTGAACCCAACAGCTGCTTTCGCAGAAGAAGCAGGCTCCAACAGCCTACCATCCCTAGAGGAAAATATTGGCGAGACTACCGCGAAGCCGTCGGATGATAGCCACGGTAAAGCGTTCCGACTTCGATTTAATGAAAGTCCGGTGGAAACGCAGGCCATGCAACAAGAACCGGTGACATCGCAAGTGTTCAAGAGGCCACGAAGATCTGCGCGGCTAAGAAACATAGACTCGGTGAGCCCAGCGAGTACCGACACAGAATCCAGTCTGGAAATGGGTGCTGCCGCTGCAAAAATCTCCACGGCCCACCGTGGACACGGACGCTTACATACCTCCAGAGGTCATGTTGGCATAACGCCGTCTCGGAGTGACCTAAGACAACTAGATCTGGCTGCCATGGAAGAGGCGGCTGATCAGTATATGTTTGACCTGGATGAATACGATTTCAGCCCTACCGGCTCGAGAAGATCAAGAGACTCCCCGCCGATAAGCGATGTGTTCAATGGAGATGACCTTCGCACTCAGGCGATGAAACACATCAGAGCAATAAGCGAGGTGCAACACAAGTCGGGGAAATTGAAAGGCACAAGCCAAAAAATACTAAAAGAGGCAACACGGGCTCTTTCTCAGTTGATAGATAGCCTTGCTGTTCGAACAGTGAACGAGCAAAACAAAAAGCTTATGGCCGACAACGTGCGTCTTAACAGAGAGGTAGAGCTGTTAAGAGAAGAAATTAAAGCGATCCGCTCTTCCATCGCTGAACGCGAAAACGCGCGTCAAGAGAAAACTCCTGCATCAACCTCTAGAATAAGTAAGGACGATTTTGAGGAACTTAAACGCTCCTTAACCATCTCGATTGGTGAAATGGTTAATGTGAGAATTGCCAGTCTGAAAGAAAGACTGCCACCGGAACCTATCTTAAGACCACCGCTGGCAGCGGATAAAAAGAAGGAAGCAGCTTCCACAGCAGGACCGCAATCAACTGCTAAGAAGACCAACAAGAAGACTGCAAAGGAAACACCTGTTCGTGTGACGGAATCTAGTACACAACCGAGTGGCTCTAAAGCTCGTGGAACGGTTACCTCGCATGTCACTACAGCCGACCCTCCTGCCCCTGAAACTGATGGTGGTGGATGGAATGAGGCCGTAGGGCGTAAGAAGAGAAATAAGCAGAGAAAGAAGACGGCGACGGCAGAAGCGGCAGCAACTTCCAGCACGCCATCAACTACTGCACCTCAGGCGAAAAAGGCAAGGACAAAGAAACCCAAGCCGAAAAAGACCAAAAAGCCAAAGCCGCCGAAATCTTCAGCAGTTGTGATCACTCTTCAACCCGAAGCAGCGGAAAAAGGGGTGTCCTATGCTGACGTCCTCGGCAAAGCTAAGAGGGAATTAAAACTGCAGGACTTCGGTATCGACGGAGTACGCTGCAAGCAGGCGGCAACGGGGGCAAGGATATTGACAATCCCAGGTGCGGAAAATGAAAGCAGAACTGATGAGCTGGCTGCAAAGCTTCAAGAGGTTCTCTCCGGAATGGCTAAAGTTGTGAGACCAGTCATGTGTGCAGACCTACGCGTGACGGGTCTCGATGACTCAGTGGAGAAGGAAGACATCGTTTCTGCGATTGTAACCAAAGGGAGATGTGCTGCAGAACAGGTTAAGGTCGGAGAAATTAGATTTGGACCAGGAGGTGCAGGCTCAGCGCTCGTGAAATGCCCAGTATCTGCCGCGAAGGCCATAGAGGATGCAGGCAGGCTCCTCATTGGTTGGAGCTCTGCTCAGGTCAAGATCCTAGACTCTCTACCTATGCGCTGCTTTAAATGCATGGGTACTGGACACACTCGGCAAAGATGCCCACAGACAGCAGACCGAAGTGACCTCTGCTTTCGTTGCAGCAAGCCAGGGCACAAGGCAGCGCACTGTGGAGCAAAATTTCACTGCGTAGTATGTGCAGATGCCAAACTCCAAGCCGATCACTTGATGGGGGGAAGGAAATGTAAGCCCCCCTCAGTAAGACCAAGGGGAACCCAATGGACCCGGGCTTCTCCCCTTGCTATAGATCGCTCATTGCCGGTTTCTGAGGTCGATATGGAAACTCATCCTGATGGATAGGTATCGTCACATCAACTTCATCCAGACGAACCTAAATCACTGCGCTGGGGCGCAGGACTTGCTGCTACAAACAATATCGGAGGGATCCATCGATGTTGTTGTTGCTGCGGAACCGTACTGGGTGCCATCCCAATCCAACTGGGCTGGAGATCTTGCGGGCTCCGTAGCAATAATAACACCGGCTAACTCCAGTGTCCCACTGGATGTGAAGGAAAGAGGCATGGGATACGTCGCCGCAATGTGGGGTGGAATCGCACTAGTTGGAGTGTATTTTTCGCCTAATACAAGAGTGGCTGAACTTGAAGCCTTTGTCAATGTGCTTGCGCTGGTTGTATCGAGGTTAGCGCCTGCTCAAGTCATTGTTATGGGAGATCTCAACGCAAAGTCTGCAGCGTGGGGTTCACCTGTCACCGACGACAGAGGGGATATTGTGTCAGACTGGGCAACATCATCGGGTCTCTGCGTCATAAACAGAGGCTCAGCTTTTACCTGCGTGAGGAGGCAGGGGGGGTCCATCGTGGATGTAACATTTGCGACTCCTGCTATAGCCTCACGCATTGTCCACTGGAAAGTCTTAGAGGAGGTGGAGACTTTATCTGACCACCTTTATATTAGTTTTAGGGTGTCCTGCTCTCAAAGACCGGATGCACCAATTCAGCGAGTAAGACGAAGTGCGAAATTTCCGCGTTGGTCTCTCACCCATCTGGATTGCGACTTAGCGGAGGAAGCCGCAATTGTACAAAGTTGGTGCTTCAGTCCAGAAAATCTCCAACTAGAGGTCGATGAGCAAGTCAATAGATTCCGCCATTCCATAACGGCTGTATGTGACGCGGCTATGCCTCGCTCGGGGGCACCTCCTCCTAACAAGAAACAGGTCTATTGGTGGTCAATGGAGATAGCCACCCTCCGGGTCAACAGCAACCGAGCCCGAAGGGCTCACAAGAGGTGTCGTCGCCGCAGACACACCGAAGAAGAGGAAGAGCTCCTTCACCAAGCCTACAAGGAGGCCAAAAAACAACTACAGCTGGCAATTTGCCAAGCCAAAACGAGTGCTAGACAGGAGTTTCTCGCAGAGCTCGACAGAGACCCTTGGGGACGGCCTTATAAAACGGTACGCAATAAGATGCGAAATCGAGCGCCACCCACGGAGTCCTTCGAGCCTGAACTTCTACAAGAGGTAGTATCGGGGCTCTTCCCCAGTAGATCGGAGCACACACCACCTGTGATGGCCCCACCTACATCTACAACACAGCAGGACGAGTACATCCCTCCGGTGTCGGATAGCGAACTCGATGTAGCAATGGACCGACTCAGAGCCAAAAACAAAGCACCCGGCCCTGACGGTGTACCTGGGCGGGTCTTAGTAATAGCCCTTAAACACCTAGGGGATGATCTCCGGGAAATCTTTGACTCTTGCCTACAAAGCAGCAGATTTCCGAAAGCGTGGAAAGAGGGCCGACTATGTCTTCTGCGTAAAGAGGGACGGCCACTGAACTCTCCGTCTGCGTTTCGGCCAATAGTCCTGTTAGATGAGGCGGGTAAACTGCTAGAGCGCGTGATCGCTGCCCGCATCATACACCACCTGAATGCGACAGGTCCAGACCTATCAGACCGACAGTTTGGTTTCAGAGCAGGGAGGTCCACTATTGACGCGGTCACAGAGCTCAAACGCGTATGCGAGCAAGCGCTTGAACGGGGGGAGAGAGTGTTGGCTGTCTCATTGGATATAGCCAATGCATTTAATAGCCTCCCCTTCAGCTGCATCCTAGAGGCCTTAAAATACCATCAAGTGCCTGTCTACCTGCGAAAAGTAATAGAGGACTACTTACGCGACCGGAAAGTCCTGTTCATAGGACCGGACGGAGGAATGCACTCCCGAGATATGACCTGCGGTGTCCCTCAGGGATCTGTGCTCGGCCCTCTCCTATGGAATATAGGCTATAACTGGGTGCTACGTTGTTCGTTACCATCAAGAATAGGGGTAATATGTTATGCGGACGACACCCTAGTCACTGCAAGAGGCAATACATATGAAGAGGCTGCCCGGCTAGCAACGGTCGGTACCACGCTTATTGTCGACAGGATCAGGCAACTTGGCCTCGAGGTGGCCTTGAGCAAAACGGAAGCCATCTTCTTTCACGGCCACCGTAAGAGACCGCCTGCAGGAGCAAACATTGAAATAGATGGAGTCAGCATTCCGGTAAAGCCAACTATGAGGTACTTAGGCCTCACACTGGATAGCCGCTGGTCCTTTACGGAACATTTTAAACAGCTGGCCCCTAAAGTGGTAGGTGCTGCATCAGCACTCGGACGCCTTCTACCAAATATAGGTGGCCCCAGTGCAAGTTGCCGCAGCCTGTACGCTGGGGTCCTGCGCGCAATGGCCCTGTATGGGGCTCCAGTCTGGGCCAACGCCCTAACTGTACGGAACTGTGCACTCTTAAGACAGCCCCAACGTACAATCGCAATCAGAGCCTGCAGAGGATACAGAACGATATCAGGTCATGCGGCCTGTGTACTTGCGGGAACCCCACCCTGGGAACTAGAAGCGGAGGTGCTCGCCGAAGTCTACCGCTACAGGGCGGACACTAGGGCTCTTGGAGAACGCCCCGCCTTAGAGGAGACAGAGAGATTGAGACAGGCTGCAAAAGAAGCCCTTATGGAGAGGTGGGCGGAGAGCTTAGAAGCTCCAGTCTATGGTGCTCGCACAATAAACGCCATCCGCCCAGAGTTGGACCGATGGGTATCGAGACGGCACGGGTCGCTGACCTATCGCCTGGTACAGATCTTATCCGGACACGGTTGTTTCGGGGACTACCTGTACCGGATACGAAGAGAAGCGACCCCAAGATGTCACCACTGCGGTGCGGCAGAAGACTCGGCTCAGCACACCTTAGAGGTGTGCTCAGCCTGGAGTCAACAACGTCACGCCCTTGTGGCCGAGGTAGGAAGAGACCTCTCTCTGCCCAGTGTGGTCAAAGCCATACTGGACAGCGACAGGTGCTGGGAGGCCATGGTCTCATTTTGCGAAGAGGTGATGACGCAAAAGGAGGCCATGGAGCGAGTCCGCGAGGAGGATGCCCAGGCGGACCTGCTCCGACGCAGACGGCGAGGGAGACGGAGGCGGCAATTCAACCACCACCTACCTCCCGTAGGAGGCTAGCAGGGTAAGAACGGGCAGTTCTACTCCTGCTTTGCACAGCCTCCTATGTCTAGGGAGATGTCCAAGTGTGCTCGGGCATCTCCCATACGCCACGTGGAGGCCCGGATAGTGGGCCAGCCGGGACGACCTGGTCGATTCCAAACAGGATCCCAATTCGTCACAATCCGGCGATGAGGGCACACCGAGTGGTTTTTAGTGGGTAGGCTTTCGTGCCCCCACTCGGTGTTAGCCTGGGTGGGTGCACGAAAGAGAGCCCCACATAACCCTGTCGTGCGCCCAACGACAGGGTATGCATAAGGCGCATTTTCCACTCGTACAAAAAAAAAAAAAAAAAAAAAAAAAAAAAAAAAGGTTAGGTTAGGTTAGGTTAGGTTAGGTTAGGTTAGGTTAGGTTAGGTTAGGTTAGGTTAGGTTTTTTTTTTTTTTTTTTTTTTTTTTTTTTTTTTTTTTTTTTTTTTTTTTTTATTCGCTGTTCCTCTAACATAATCAGAGACCTTATTTACGGTTCTGATTTTACAATTGTTGTTTTACTACTCTTTCATACTAGTTCTCGCTTGTTTTCTTCTCGCACTTTCATTCGACATACTTGTTCTTTCTTCCATGCATCTCTTTCTTTCTGTTAACGGATGGGATGTCCGCCTATTTCTATCGTTGTTTCTATTTTTAATCGGGTAAATAAAGGGTAACTCACTTTTTTGTTTTCTATTCTTACATCATTTCTTGTAGTTATTTGTTGTGCTTGTGTGAGCTTACATTGTACTTTCATGTCTATTATTAAATTTGTTACATATTTTACAGTCTATTCCTTACTGGTTAATTGTTACTACTTTTGATTACATTTCTTATCTTAATATTAATTATTATTTACTGTGTTTTCTATTTCTTTTGTTTTCTACATTTATGTACTTATGTATATATCTTAAGATTACTTCTTACAATGGTTACGTTTCTTATCGTAATATTAATTGTTATTTACTGTGTTTTCTATTTCTTTTGTTTTCTACATTTATGTACTTATGTATATATCTTAAGATTACTTCTTACAATGGTTACATTTCTTATCTTAATTGATTGTTATTTACTGTGTTTTCTATTTCTTTTGTTTTCTACATTTGTGTTCTTATGTCTATATCTTAGAATTACTTCTTACAATGGTTACAACTTGGTTTTCAAAGTTACAGTATAATTCTATATTATTTTTGTCGTAGTAAACTGATACATGTTTGTTACTGCTAGGTGTTTTATGGAAATTTTTATATATATCATCCTTAACTTATGACTACTATTCTTTCTTATTATTATTTATCTTACATAATCTATGCATGTTATCATATTCCTTATTTTACAAGATTTTCTTTCTAATTTTGTCTTTTACAATGTTAACAATTTTATTCTAGGTGTCTATCGTTTTGCTTACAAACTTCAGTTATTGTTGTGCTATTGTATTATCTTATAATATCTATTCTAATTCTATTTACTGTTGTGTTAATTGAGCCAGTAGACTAAAGTTCGTCTCTTTTGGTTTGTCTCTAAGATGTTATTATCCTTATTACTCTATTGTCTATTTATTTTGCCATAATATGCATTATAACGCGTATGTATGCCTGTGGATACATGTTAGTTATACCTTTATTTTACTTTCTTATTTACTGCTTTGTTTTACAAGGGATTGTATTTAGTTTATTTTATTTGTTTTGTCAGATTATTGTTTGTGTTGTTATTTATTCTTTTATGTCACCATGTTTTTTAGTTTATTTATGATTATTGCCTGATTCTTTTATAACGCCTATATATACTTTATTTATATATAATTGTTATATACTTTAGTGCATGGTATTATTTAGCTCTTTTTGTGACCATGAGTTTATTTAATTGTGTTTTCTTTTCATAGCTTGTCACTGTTGTTAAACAACTGTGTTTGCTTGAATGTTTATCCAGTAGTTGTGTGTGTGTTGTTTGTAATGTATATGTATTGTGTAGTGTGTAGTGCTTTGTTTTGTGTCGATTGTTCGCTGGGTGGAATACTAAGTATGTCATCCAGCGAGCGCTTGAAGTGTGGTGTGTTACGTGTATGCTGTGGTGGATCGTGCCAGGTAGTCCCACTTCTGTCGCACGGGGCATTCGTCACTGAAGGCGCTGTGTTCGCGATTTTCTAACTTGGCTTTGGTACAGTTACTACATTGTGGTGCCAATCCGGCTTGTCTATCTGGACAATCTTGTCGCATGTGCAGGCCGCCACAATGGCCGCACTTAACAGCATCTTCAGTGCAGAACCTTCTGCCGTGCCCGTACGCCAAGCATTTGGAACATTGTATGAGGGGAGACTGATCCTCCACTCTGACCCTCTGGAGGTCTACGTGGAGGAAGCCAGCCCCGGTCATACGCCGCCAAATCCTTGGTTTAACTTGTATGACGACGTGAGCGGTTTGAGGGTTTCTGGTTTGCTTTTTATACTTTATGGAAAGCTCACGTTCCTCCTCCGTGGCGTCCTGGAAGATGGTGTTGTTCTGGGCAAGAATGGCCTGGATCACCTCCTCGTCATTATTGTCCAGGACGACGTCTCTCAGGATTATCAATGGGTCTTTATTTTTGATGTCTGTGAACTGGAGGTCCCTTCCTGCTGTCTCGATCTTGGTCTTTACTCGTTCGAGTTCTTCCTTAGTTGTGCATCCAACTATGACCTTTTGGTCCCTCGCCTTTCGCACTCTATCTATCTTCAGTCCCTCCTTTTTCGCATTTACAACTTCTCTGACGACTCCAATTACCTCGTCATTTGTAAGCATTTGGTTCGTGGAGGTGATGACGATAGAGTGCAGGGCCGGCTGTTGGACGCAATGCCTCGCTGTAACATTGGCATACGTTCTCTTGATAGTCTGGGTTGAGCGTGTGTATTCGCAGGCCGGTCGATCATCTGTGGGGGAAAAGGTTTCCAGTAACTGTCTGGCTCTCTGCAGCTCTTTTTGCATTAAGTCTTGATGACTCTTAAGCGCTTGGAGTTGTTGCTCTTGGTTTTTAATAAGCTGCTGGAATTCCTCACCGCCAACCACGCCGCGCTCGCCGCTGTACGCCTCATTGAGGCATACATCGACGAGCGCGCGTAGGTCGTCAACTTTTCCCTCAATTCGGTCGGCCCGCTGTTCTCCTTGTTTGGTACCCTGCTTTGTCCATTTTGCTGCAGAGGTCTCCGTCGCCTTCTCTACAACGGTCTCGAGGCCATGAAATCGTCCCTCTATGACCTCTTCCAACTCTGCAATTCGGTCGATTATGGTCTGCTGTGATGAGAGGCTTGCGTCATGGCGGGCCGCGGTTGATTTTGCGGCTTCTTCCTGATCCTTTATCCTCTTCCCTATCTCGAAGAGGATGGTTAGCCCCTTGTCGGCTGTCTCCAGCAGGAACTGCTTTACGTCTCTCCGCAGTCCTGTGTAATCGGCAATCTTTATTGGAATCTCTTCCATTGCCTTCATCATCTCCTGCAGGAGACAGTCGTCCGTCTTTTCTTTTAACCCCGCTCCAGTTCTTATGAGCTTCTCCATTAGGCTGAGTGAACGCCTCTTCACTTGTGGCCTCTTGATGAAGGTTGTGCCCGAGTCCTGATTTGGAGATTGCTCCGGGGAGACGGAAACTGATGTGCCAGCTTTCGATTTTATCGGTGGTGATCTGACCATCGACATGTTGTTAATTTATTATTTTCTTTTGTGTTGCAGGTGGTGCGGTGTTGAAGGTGTTAGCTGTCAGGGTGCGAGTATGTAAGTAGTACGAGGGAACAGCTCGTCAGTAATGCGGTAAAATGTGAGTAATAATTCTATTGTGCACTCTCAAAAGAGATGTGCACAAGTGTGTCTGTTTTGATGTCTTAATTTTAGTTTTGTTTGTTTACAGGTGCGGTCCTACTTGATGGGGTGTAAGGAGCAACTACGTCTGTTTCTACTATGGTGAGTGGCTATTCGTATACTGTCAGAAACAGTAATGTCAACCACTTTTGTCACTTAAGGTGAGTCCTAAACTAAATCTAATATACACCCTCAAGAGAGTGGTGTGTATGTTTGTCAACCAGGAAAGTAAAAAATTTTTTCCCTTATATCGTGTAGATTTTTTGTTATTATCTCCCGGTTTTGGGCAAGTTACGCCGCTGCTATAGGGTGGATCTATTTAGGGGAATTTCTTAATGATTTTTAGGAGGAAAAAATTTTTTCAAAAAATAATTTTTTGTGCGATTTCAAATTTCTGCCGGGGCAGTTTTGTGCACCTTTTGAAACCCTTTGAAATGAGGGGTCGCACTCCCCTGTGTGACCAATATCTTCGGAGATATGGCCCTTTGAAATTTAGGGGGTGAGGTACCGGGGGTGCGGGGGGGTGAGGTGGGGGGGGGGGGAGGTTTCGTGGGGGTGCGATTGGAGGGGTCGGGGGTCAGGGGGTCAGGGGGGGGGTCAGGGGGTTCAGGGGTGAGGTGCCCTTGCCTCCCAGACACAACAGAACCAAAAATAAATAAGATAAAATTTACAAAAAATACAAAAAATTTTTTGGGGGACCCTTACCGCCCAGATACGAATGTGGTAAGGTACCCCTATACTCCTAGGCACGGCAAGAGACAAAAACTAAAATTTTTAGTACAAAAAATTTTCAAAAAAATCTTTTCCCGGGGGTGCCCTTACCTCCCAGACGCGACAAGACCAAAGTGGAATAAAATAACGTTTCAAAAAATACAAAAAAAATTTACAAAAAATACAAAAATACAAGTGTGGCAAGGTACCCCTAGTCACGACAGGAAACAAAACTAAAGAATTTAATACAAAAATTTACAAAAAATTTTTTCCTCCGAGGCACCCTTACCTCCCAGACGCGACAAAACAATTAAATAAAATAAAGTGAGTTACGAGTACACACAATAAGCCGGAACAAATTTAAATAAACTACAAAAAATTTAGTAAATTTTTCAAAATTTTTGGGTGCCCTTACCACCCAGACTCTATAAAATATGGTAATTTTAATGATTTATATAACAATTTAAGGTTAAATTTAATTTTAATTTGTCTTGGGGTAATGAACTTGAGATAATTTAATTAATGATTGATCGGCCAAAATTTAGTAGAGATAAGTTTAACGATAATTTACTGGCGGAAAAATTAATAACGGAGACCTGGTAACGGAAATTTTACCCGGTTGTATTAAATCGGGGGCAAAAAACGAGTTGGTCTTTTAATGTATTTGCCTACAAAGTTATCCTGTAGTTTTAAGAATTTTTAATGGTGCATTCCCTGACCTGTATCTCTGGAGGGTTTAATGCTATCGGGTTGTTCTATTGCTCACCGGGTAGCTTGGGAGATGCCCTAGGCCTGGATGTATAATTTTGAAGAACCACCCCTAACCGTTGGTCAGGGGGTTTGCCGGGGTTAGGCTTAAGGAACGAGTGCAGCTACGGTTTGTGGTTGTTTTTATTGTTCCCTAAGCAAAATTTTTATTTTTATTTCTCTCCCTGGACCAGGTCACTACCGCCCAATTTTACCCTGAGTATGATTCTAGGGGGTGCGAGGGTTGATTTTTAAAAGGGTGTTTCTACTTTAAATATTTCTGGAAAAATTTTGGAACTTTGAACTATAATAACTTCTGAGATATTAAAACTAAAAATCTGATTTTTCGATAAAAATTGTTTTTGGGGGGGCCCCTGTCCCTTCTTATACCTAAAACTCAAAATTTTTGGAAATTGGGGAAGTCGATTTCCAATCCGCGATCTCCGGCCAACTTAGTGTGCGGTTGGTATCTCGAACTGGGAATGTTTGGGGTGCCTGCGCTCGGAAACTATTGAAGTTATCCGAATTCTGGTTTTTTACTGGGATAAGGCTTCGGCTCGGCTTTACTGACATATAATTTTTCGAATTTTTTGGCAAGAATTGACTTTTATTTTAAGATTTTAAGTTTTTTGGCCCGTGGACCCAGCTGTAATCGTCACTTTCCTTAAAAACTATACCGCAAAAAGACAAAATTTTTGTGGTGTCCTCTAGGGAGCCAGTCCCACTATATTTATGCTAACTTAACTAATGGGGTAGTTACCCTCAACCCTTAGATATCGAACGATCAATGTAATGACCTTTGGGTCCTGTCGGATTGGTCGTTCGATATCTCGGGCGTTTCCTGGTGAAAATTCCCGAAACTTTTTTAGTGTAGTCTAAATGAGATGCCAGAATTTATGAAATTTAAAAAAGTATATGTTATCACTGAGAATATTTTACAAAAAATTTTTAAAGTACGGGGATTTTTTCCAGGAATTGTAACCTTGAAAGCTCCGTGGTTTGCAGTCCGATTTTCGCGTTCGAGGTGTCCCGTGACTCGGGGGGATGCTGCCTACGCGCTGGTGCAGGTGACTCCCGGCTCCTCCCTCGGGAACACTGACCACGTGCCACGTGGTTTTCGGAAAAAGTCTCGTATCTTCTTTATTTTTGACGGAAAAAATCTGGATTTTTTCCCAAAATGTAGGACTCGTTGCTGGGCTGGTTTCTACAGTACCAGATTGTGCGGTCACCGATCTTGTTCTCGTGGCGTTGACGTCGGAAGGTCGGGAGCACGTGGTTTTTCCGGTTTTTCGGGGAGAACTCTCTCAGTTCTCACCCGATCTCCTCCGTTTTTTCACTATTGCACTCCACTCGTTAATACGCACACAATGGTGTATCACACGACACAATCCGGGCACTTTTACTATTTTTGCTGATTTTTCGGCCGCGGAGCGACTTAAAAACGTGACGCTTGGGTCTGCGGGTGCGGCGTAACTGGGTTAGGTTAGGTTAGGTTAGGTTAGGTTAGGTTAGGTTAGGTTAGGTTTTTTTTTTTTTTTTTTTTTTAAATCCGTTTAGGTTACGGATTACTCCCTGCTTGCGGTGTACAGGCGAGTTTCTCCGCATTTGTTTTTAATAGGTGAAGTTATTTTGTTTATTTCTATGTGACATTTTTGCAACTTTTATTATGCATTTGTTTCGGATAGATCATTATTTATGTTTATTTGATATTTCAATGTTAATTGTTTTATTTAATGGTTTGTATTTAAGTAATTTATTTATATTGTAATTGTTGCTGTTGGTAGTTTGATTTATATTTATTTTGTTTATTTTGTGCCATAGTTTATCCTATCTTCTAATTTTGACAGGTAACCGTTTCTTATTGGGCACAGGTTGGAGGTGGAGGAGTGGTTGTGGTTGAGTTTTTCATCTTTGTTTTTAAGGTTTATGTTTGTGCAGTTTATGCATTTGGCTGTTTCTATTTTATTTTTGTGTGGGCATTCTTTGTATGCATGGTCACTGCTAGCGCAGTGACTGCAGAAGATTTGGTTGCTTGTGCAGTGTTTGCCCGTATGGCCAAACCTCTGACACATAAAGCATTGGAGGAGAGGAGCGTGTTCAGCTACGTGAATTCGACGATGATCGAGGTTAATTCTTTCTAAGGAGATGGTGTTTCTCCAGACTTCAGGGGTAGCGCGGAAGATGGCGTTATAGAGGTTTTCATTTTTATTTTTCTTTGCTAAACATGCTGTTAGTTCTTCGCCGGGTTTGTTAAGTGTGGATTGAATTTGAGTATTTTGGGAGAGTATGATGTCCTTTAGTTGGTTGAATGGGATGTCTTTAGGTATTCCTTTAATTATGAACATCGGCTGTAGGAGTCGAGCCATTTCTGCTGTTACGTTTTTGTTGGTTTTTAAGTTGTTTAAAGTTTCTTGACATTGGGAGTCTTTTTCAAATTCCACTTTTACTTTGTTGGTGGTGATTGCCTGGAATTTTGTGGGTGCGTAAGGCACATTGCGGAAGGAATAACTTTGTGTCCATTTTGTGGTTGCTTCTTGTCGGTTCTGTGCGGTGGGTATGGTTACAATGATTGCTGGTTTGCTTGTTTTGAGAGTTGGTTTATTTATTGTAGGTTCGGATGAATTGTTTTGAGTTTTAGTGATTGCAGCATATGATTTGGTGTTTGGTGTAGGCTGAGATTTTATTGTTGTCATTTCTTCCTTGATCGTGTCTTTTATTAGTTGTTTTAATGAGTTATAGTCAAATTTGCATTCGTGTTTAGGGGTTTCATTTGTTTGGGTATTTTCTGTTTTATTTGGTGTAAGATAGTTTATAATTTTGTTAGCTAGGTCTTTAATTTTATTGACATTTTCTTTATTTCTTAGGA